>OY720632.1:37582564-40047086 GCA_963169105.1 Ceriagrion tenellum
CCGTCGAGCTGAACGTGGGCGGAGTGTTCTACACGACATCCCGCTCCACGCTCACGCGGTACACCGACTCCCTCCTCGGCGAGATGTTCTCGGAAGGCGGAAGTCCCAAGACGCCCACCGTCAAGGACTCGAAAGGTAATGACGTTTAGAAAAGGGGGGATTCCAACCCTTGGTGGAGGTATTACCGCGAATGTGCGAGTTAAAACAAGCACTACTGTCTAAATTTTTCATATGGTTTTTAGAAATCCTGCTTTCGGTGATGGAATGCGTTAGCTATTGAAAAACAAAATTAAGGCACAAAAAATGACAAAAATCCCACGAGTATATTATTATGAACACTATTTTATGGCCATAGACGCCGGGCGCAAGTTGTATAAAATTATTATACGTATTTTGACTTTAACTTTTGCAGTACTGAGAAAATTACTCTAAAAATGTGGTAAGATGCATCCATATTATATTTGATCAATTTTTCGGGAGTTTTTGCTTCTTACAATCAGTTTTTCATGTAACAGATATTTATATCATAAATACTAAAAATTCAATTTTCCCTCGCCTTTTTCCCTTCAACCTTTGAACACCATGTAGTTTCAATTCTAATTTGCGAGAAAAATAGCATGGAAGGGTAATATTTTGTTGCTCATATTATATAGGGGACCTTATTTTTGTTAAAGTATCCAGAATATGAATAAGTTATATTTTTATCCTTTATCGGTGGAATCACCTTAAGAATGAGCGAAATCTTTCCCAAGTGTTAACATAGTCCATATTCAACTCATATGCTAGAGTTTCAGCAATATTTCCCAATATATAATGGTTAATTTCATCTAGTAACTAATATTTGTACATCAGATAATTCCCACGATGACCGGGCCTCCGTGGCTTGTAAGCGGTAGCAATGTCCTTTTGTAGAGCTGGGTAGTATCCTCCTGTAAAAAGTGTTCCCTAAGTCGAGACTGCGACAGGGTACTATATCATGTAATTAATTAAGTATATTCTGGCGAATATCTTCATCAAATCTTTCCCATTAAGTGCGTCGGATGAAAACCCTGTGACCGAGGAGACGAGCAAGTATTGAGGCGTGATTGAGATTTAGTATTGAGGCGTGTGAGTAGAAAACCTAAGCACACGCTTCTTAGGCCATCCGACCGGTGTATTTGTTTACATGCATGGGAGAACAATTAGATCAAATCCATGAAACTAGTTTATCCATTGTTATTTCTATATATAAATATCAAGATCTTACATGTATTTTACTGTTTTACATAAACTCTAGAGAGAGACGTAACTGTAGTAGTTAAGCAAATTAAATGGCTATAAAGAGAATAATAAACTTTTAGAGAACTACATGATTTTAAATAAGCCAATGGTCCAATATTATATTGTTTTGTTATTTAATGATACACGTAGAAATATTTGCATGGGATCTCTTTTTGGTATCGTTCTCCGCATCAGCATGAGTCTATAATGTGGATAAAAGATAGTATTTGTCGCTGCAATGAATCGTTTTACTATGTGGACCCAGCGTCTACGTTGCACAGACAAATTAAAAGCATTTTTCTATCTGAAAATTTTACATGTTACAAACATAAATATGAGCTTTAAAATATATGTTCTATTACGAAAATAAGTGGAGGAATTAGCAGTCACAGACGGTTTCAAACATTTCTGATAAAATTGCTATAAAGAGAATAATGAATTTGTAGAGAACTACGTGATTTCAAATAAGCCAATGGTCCAATATTACTTATGTTAATAAGTGACACGCTTAAATGTTACAAAAATAAATATGAGCTTTAAATTTTATTTTCTATTACAAATAATCAATAGAGGAATTATAAGTCAAAGACGATCAAAATATTTATGATAAAATAATAACAACTTTAATGGACAGTAAAATTCCTCAGTTATCAAATGACATGTTACGCCATAAATCGCACATCCTCATAAATCAACAAAATATATCACGCTGTGACTTAGCAACGCCTAGAAATTTTGGAAAACTATTGTACTCAATCACTTAGGGCGTAAATGCCAAAAATGTCAGAGTTTGAACAAAATTGGAGAGAATGAGAGCGAATTTCGTAATTTTTTTCGGGAGTTTAAAGCATGAGGTGAACCATTATAATGGTCATATAAAATCTAAAGGTCTCACACGGACTGTAGTATTTGTGGACAATTAATTTTACAATAATTTTGTTTAAGATTCGTAGATCGTGCTAAATAATGAAGTAATAGTATACATTGACTAAGGATAAATTTTTCTTCAATAATACTTCTATCGCTTTCATTACTGCATATGAGGTAAGTTCCAACAGATAAAAATAGGTACTTTCATGGAAGCATGTGTGTAATGAAATTTGGTTAAAGACTTTTTTTTTCAATTTGTTAAATAACTCATTAAAATGTGCACCCAATGACACACGATTACAACGCTAGCCACCTTGCCATTTAATTCATATCGTGGCTGCACAAAGAGAAACGTACCATTTGCTCGTAATGGACGATAACGTTATACCTCTCCGCGGTATATATATTTGCAAATTGAACGCGAAATCTGCTGATGTTAAATGCAAATGTGGGTAAAGCATAAGGATAAGCTACATGTTACATTCGGATGCCGATAAAATACCCACGAAAAATTCCATAGGAAAAAATTCTGTTCTTTTTTCCATTGAGTTAATAACACATTACTAGAATTATTGAAACCAAAGTGCTTCAGTTTAAGGCTGTAAAATAAGGCTGTAGAGGCTGTAAAATAAGTTTTGATTAAAGATATGTCCATTAAATAATCTGCAAATTTTCGGAACGCTGATATGTTAGTAGATGAAGACATCTCAGTAGTAAATACAGAATTTTTAAACTATAATCATAATGAGGTATGCTTACAATCAATGTTCTAGTGACGAGCGTGAAATTTAGACAACGTAAAGCTTCTAAATTTTCATAGATAGGTGTTTTTCCAGTTCAATATTTGGCATATTACGACCATACTCAAGATTAAACCCTATAAAATTTATGCATTTATTTTTCACAAAATTTTTACGAAACATTATTTCGGACACTATATAGTTTTTAAAATATTTGCGTGCAAAAAAGAAGTACTTTCAAGTTTTCTTCGGAGTAGCACAAGTTTTCAGTGGCAGTTGAAATAAAATGTCACCACTCACAGAATACTGTTGATGGTAAATATTTATTCCGGAAACTTGGAGTGAATGTTACGAAAACGAACGTTGTGAACGAAACTCTTGGCATTGCAATTAAAATCAAATGGACTCTTGAGCATTGGTCTAGAGGTAACTTAAGCAATCGTCGATAAAGTTTCTCTAAAGTTTTCTAAGTTATCAAAAATAACATCCACATTTATCTTAAAATATGGCTACAATTGCTACAATATTATTTTGGCACACATATTCTATTTTATATTTTTTTCTTTTCCTGAAAAACATTTTTTTAAATTTTTACTATATTCAAAATTTTACTGATAATACGTAGTTTATATTGTGGCTATAATAATTCAGTAAGAATAATTGGATATTATAGATCATAATTTAAAAAAACACCCTGGTTTTGTTTTATATGTTGTAGCTTGAGCCCTGAAAGAGTGTAATAAATTTTACAAAAGATAGGCACAACTACAATTTTTAAAAACTTTTTACAGTACAAATTTTACAAAAGATAGACTCAACAAAAATACAACTACAGTTGTACTTTTACACTAATATTCAATTATCTTTGCGATTATAATTAAAATAAATTTTAAAATAATTTAGAAGTTCTTATAGAGCTTCGTTATTTCTAGGAGTCGGCTCAATCGAGGAAACGGTCGAATAAAGCGTTGAGGACAACTGCACGGCAATGTTTTTTTTTTAGAATGTTGACAGGACAACGGCGCAACAGCACTGCGAGTCCGAGAGATATGGGACAGAGTTCGTCGAAAGCTAGGAGTCCTTAATCTGACTTCACGCAGATAGATTATTCATCTGGATGACCAATAATCAATAACCGACAGCCCTAACATTATTCCTTGTTTTCCAATCACTGAATGTGCCGTCCAGCCCTTTTTCACCATCTCTCTCCCGTAACCGATTTCGGTATCACTTGTAGCTCGGGGAGTAGGATAACTGGCCACATGAGATATGGGGCTTTATTGGTCACGCGTGCATACGATCACGAGATTCACTCATTTTAATCACCGACGCTCTCATTTACGTAAATCAAAGCCGGTGTGGATTAAGCGAGAATTCTTTCGGGGACGCTAAAATTGAAGCCAGAGAAATGAGTGTCAGATTGTTTTTTAAATTTTTTTTCGCGATGGCACACTTCATACCGATTCGTCCGCCTGTCATAATGAAGAACTCGTTATATTCATCATTCTCCAACAGAGATAAATTTTTCAGTAATGCGGGAGCTCTTGCGGAAGCAGTAAAATGTGCTTACTCGAATAGCGGTAAATAATACTTTGGAGTAAATAGACCAAAGAATCCACAGGTAGCATAATCTTACTGATAAAAAATACAGTTAGTTGATTTGAAGTTTCTTAACTCCATAATAAAATGTTCCTGTACTAAAGGTATATTATCTATACGTAAATCTAGCTATATATAAATAGATTATTGATCAACACATGATTTAATAGAAACCGATCTTCAACTTAAAGTAATTTTTCATGCCACAGAGTCTTTAAACATGAATACATTTTTAGAATTTTTAAATCTTGAGTCAATACTCGGTTGGTTTTTCTACTATTTAAAATTTCAAAACTCTTGGGTTGACACACACTTAATTCGAGGTTAATGGTTTACAGAACTGAAGTATTAAACGTAGGCGTTAGCTTAAAACATGAAGCGATCTGTGACTTAGATGCTAATAGATTATAAGCCCCGATTATAGTATTTTCCATTTTATCAAAATTCTTGAAGTAATCCACTATTTGTTAAACTTTGGCCAAATTGACCTATCATACGTTTTTATGAAGGACTTTACCCTTCCAGCTTCGTACCATTTCAGTTTCGTATTTAATTCATATCCTGATATAAGAAATACGCATGTGACAGTTGACCATTTTATTTTTTAATATCTTGTCAGCAATATCCAAAAAAATGATGTTTTATAGTTTATACAAACGCCACTTACGATTAATTTTGCTCTAAATTCTTTTCGGGCTTCCCTCCGGGTTAGATTTTAAATATTTTTCGTTCTTTCTTCTTCGCACAAATCTTTAACGTATTTAGGTAGGTAGCTCGAGAAACTTATCTTCAGTTCAGTGGCAGAACTACATAGTTTTTCCAACTATCAAATTGTTGTTTTTATGGAATGCACTAATTTTTTACCAAAGCAAATTTTATTCTCCACATATTGCTTATCCAAAGAAATATATCTAGGTCTTATTTTTATCGTTTCAATGAACTGTATATTGGTCATGGCTGAATGCATTTGTTCGTGCTATCCGGATGAATAACTGCCGTAATTCATTACGGACAAACTAGAAATACAATGGGATGGTAATGTGATTCCAAATTCATGAGGTACTTGAATATTAAGCACGAAATCATTCCAGGAAATCAGGAATAAATGCGCTTAGGTCGTAGGTCCAGACACAAAAGGTGTTACGACATAGATAATTGGACCAGACTGCGAAATAAATTTCGAATTCATAAAGCGACGACACATGAATAAGGTACTTGTATATCCCGCTCATTTATTCTGATGATTTTTTTTCAAAATCCATCATAACTTGCGTTTAATTGAAGCAATATGCATGCTTCCGTAGAACTCCGGTGAGTTAGTCAAAGTTTAGATATTAATATTGAAATCCATTTTAATTTTGGATGTAGTTGAAGTTTCCATTATTAATTGGTATTTACATGTTACATGTAGTAAATTTATAGCTTAAGCACGTTCAACTCTCAAGTTATAAAAATTGGAGAGTTAAAAAGGATGAAAAGATCCAGTCACATGGGATATGGAATTCTAATATTCGAGTCGGATCGATTCAACTGAAAGAGCTCGACCACCGTATACTGGCATACTACAGTGGTAACACTCATTTTTAATTCCTCTTTTCCGAGTTGCAGCATTAATTAATTGCATTGGTTGCTCCTCCATGGACCTGCATTTATAATTAACACTATGTGTGCCTGATTATGACCTGCTAAGACATGAAAAAGGCGTTAATCCGCAATATTCGTGACAGGCGCCTTAACTGATAAGATATGCCTATTTAAAGTGTAATCCTCTTAGTTTTCTACGCAGAAGGGATAGATTCATCAAGGATTAACTCTTAAGTTTTAAATTCGCTTATTATGACAAAAAACGACAGTATATTTAGGTCAGAATAAATTATTAGCATTAAGGGACGAATCTTTGTAATGATAAAATATTTCCGCTATCCCATAGATGAATTCGTTGAATTATGAAAAGTTAAGTCATCTTGGCACAATTATAGTGATGCACATCATTAAAAGCCAGAGTACACGAAATTTAGATTTAAAATACCAGCTGCAATATGAGCAGTACATTACCTTCTCTTTATGAGTTGGGCATTATTTTTAATTCACATTCAGGAAGGAGCGCTTCAATGAAGCTGTCGTACTATAGTCAAAAGAGCATCATGCTTGTCTCGGAATATTGTTCCCACAAAAATTTGGGACCCTGTCATCTACCCGTCGCAAAAATTACTCTCTCTCTCTCGCAAATCATTCTTTCTTGACAACGATTAGATCCAGAAGTCTAATCAGTGGCTCTACGTCATGGGGAGGGGGGGATGATCGTTGATAAAGTCGTAGGCGAGATTCTTGCAAATGTCTTTCCACATTCGCTCTAGGATTATCTCCATGCGTGGAATCGTTTTGCCCTTCACGGCACGCTCCAGTCGTGACAAGAGATTCTCACATGTTCTGTTCCGCATCTCTCATGCCTCCGGAGGCTTCCTTCACACAAGAATGTGTCATGCTCTCGCCTGAGTCAGTAGCGGTACCCTACAATTCCTGGTCTATAAAAGCAGCGGATCCTTTAAAAATCTTTTCCATGAGGATCCATTGTATCATTCCCGTGGTTCCTTCCGCCACACAGCTAATCTCTCTACTTTTTGCCTGAATTTGATTGTAAAGCATACAAATTAAACTCAAGTATGAATAGTCTATGATCTGTTGTAAAATGCTGTCCTAAACCGCTGTTACGGCTAACGATAGCTCTAATTTAAATGTCTTCTAGAGTCGCCTTTCATATCCAATCGATTTTTAACATATATTCCATCCTGATTATCGGAGGAATAGTATTTAGCTAAATGAAAAAAGAAATCAATGTATCAACGTATACGAATGCGTGGATCCAGATCAACAACGTTACTTTCACAAACAGAAAATTAAACTCTGGCTGATGTCTTGCTTTGATGGACTATCATATATCTTCCAATACAAGAGCAAAGACTTTATGCTTAAATACAATTATGTTGCGGCTGACACAACATTGCACTTTACAGTAGTGTACTATAGCACTCGACTTCATAGTACTGTGAATATCAGTCAATCATGCAGAGAGCTTTGCAAGCCCTCCTTTAATAGCCGCAGCACACAATATTTATGCTGAAAGTCTTATTCTTATCATTAAACCAGCTTACAAATGTGTCGCAAGAGTTTTTGAACCCCGGGAAACTCCATTCAGCATTTATAATTCCTGGGGGGACTCCTCTGTTTCAAAGTGCTTTAACATTAACAGGACGAAGTTAAAAAGTTTTTAATGGCAGAGAAACGTGCAGTCTTTTTAAATGACTTCAACGGTAAAGAAAGTTTAAACGAAAACTTTTTTTCGAGCCAAGGTGGACGAATATATCAACTTGCGCAACTTTTACACAACATTAAAGAATCTAGAGATTTAAAAAAATAAAGGGCTGTTGTTTCTCGTCACTGTGAAAACTTCTAAACACCCTTATGTGAAGAAGTTGAAGGTTCAAATTAATGGAATTGACTTTCACTCTTAAGTAAAGAGTCGGGATCTCACACATGAAAACCTTACTGTGTATAACCTTTGACGTTAAACATCTAGTGATTTTGAAAGTTAACAAGCACACTTTTTACTTTGAGGTAATAGAACATATAAGAGTAAATGAACTTTGAATAAGGTTACAGAAATATATTAAAAACTTTAAACACTCAAGTGCAAAAAAGAACGAAACAGTTCCAAGTTTGGTACCAAATGTTTTAGGAACAGGTACAGGTAGATAATTTTTATCTCTTCCGGAGATAGTTTTTTCAAGTGTTAAACTACGATACTAGGCCGAAGCAAAAGTCATTCTCGTTCCTACTAGTACAATTCTTAAACTTACTGTTTCAAAACTTAGAACTATTTGGTAAAAATATCGACAAAATTACGAAGAGAAATGGTGGGAACAGCGAATGGCTGATAACAGATACGATTGTTGCATATTGCCTCTCTCTTTTATCCTTGAACGTTTGAAGCTTTGCTGGATATGCTATGTCGTTAATTCCGTAATGAGGATGATGCTTGTCATTTCTCACTTCTGATGCCTCTTCCCGAACTTCCCGGACCTCCTAAAACTCTTCCTTTAACTATAGATTTTTGCCGCCGCGTCAGTTAACACTCTTTTGCTTTTCAAATCACGGATGTGTACAGCGAAGGTAACGTAGGTAGAAAGGTAGAATGGCCGCCCAATAGGCCAATCTGAATGCTTTCCATTTTTGCAGACCCCACATGAACTCAAGAGTTGGGGAATCGAAAACGAGCCATGTATTCTTATAAAATTGCAATGATGAATCAGAAAACTCGTGCTATTTTAAATAAAAACGAGCATGGATAAATTAACAATCTTAAAAGGCAAACAAATCATACGCGAAGGTAAATCACGTCAGTAAAAACGGAATGATAACAATACCAAGACTCGCTCTAATGTAATACTATGTGCTGTACACAATTCAATGGCTCAAATACATAGGGTTTACATCTACATACGGCCCAGTGAGCCGCTGCATAACCTTGTGGCAGCGGTTGTTCGTACAACAGCCACGGAAAGGGGGAAGAACATGAAGGGGAGTTACTCCAATAAGGAGATGGATTGGTATTAAATAGTAATTTGCACGATATTAAATGAAAAAAATGAAGCAGTGCAACGGAAAATGTGGTTTATCTACTTTATTAGGGACCGCTGAAAGATAACTTCCCCAGCTCGAATAATGACATGAAACGCCAAAAATGATCAAAAAAGCCAATGTGGCAGCTAGACAGTAATGGCTTTCAATCACCGATGCAATCACAAATTTATTCCACTGACTCATCACATATACGCTTAAAGGAAAACAATAGAGAGCCGGGAGATATCTTGCCTCGGCGAGACGAGGAACTGCAGCGCCAGTGAAGAGAGGCGAGCGGAAAAAATATGAAATCCCTTTAACGCACAATCCTCTTTCCCTCCACTGCAGAGAAATGAGAAGAAGAAAAAGAAAGGCTATGTTCCAGCACGGGATTAGGGCCATTAATTGGGAGGAAAGCCATCGAGCAAACTCATCGGGCACGAAAAATTGAGAGGGGAAGATGGAAGGGAGGGAAAGGAGGGAGGGGGAGGGGCAAGGCCGAGGGAGGGAGGGCTAGGTAGGGGGTGGGGAAGGAAGGGGGGTAGATAGTGGCAGGCGAGACGGAGGGAGAAAGATGCAGAGAGAGGGAGAGGCTAGATTAAGCTAGAGCGAGATTTTCCTCAAGTCATAAATGAAACCATATTCTAATTTTTAAAAATCGATTTTAGTAGCAGTGAAATCCATTAAGTCAATATTGCGATAATAATACCGCAAAATATTATATTATGCACGGCTGAACTTTAATTAAAATAATATATCCATAGGTATAAGTCTTTATCTTGACTATTTTTTCACATAATACGGTGAAAATTTCTTCACAGCGGAAGGCTTTATTTGAGATTCAGTTTAAATTATTACGATTAAAAATTTATTATTTTATAAAAAAAGCACAAAAACGTAAAAAACACTCAATTAAATGTGATGACCTATACACGTCACAAATTTCCAATTTAAATAAATCTCTCTATAGTGCAACTTATAGCATGGAAAAAGGCTCCTCACATATTTTGCTAAATATATCGCATGAGTCTCATATGTTGGTATCTTAAGAATCAAGAGAAAAATTTATTTGACATGGAGCCGAATTATAATTATTAGAATTCCTCATAAGATATCGCTCAAAATACTCTAGCCAGAAGAAGAAAGTATGTTGCATTTTTACGCACGAAAATGTAACTTATATTCATAAAAATATTCCATGTGTTATGACCATCACGCGCCATTTCTTATTAAGAACAGAGAAATCAAGGAACAATTCCAATTTTGCATTTTCATACATATGTTACAAAGTATTCTGAGGAAAATACCTAGCCAAGAATAATTCACTAATACTATATACAAGAATACTCTATACAAGAATAATACTCTAACTACGTAATAATGAGAAGTATCACGGCACTCTGTTTTCGTCGTATTAATCTTTCAATTCAATCAATTCAATGTGGTCTATAGCGGACCTAAGTGACTTCAAGATTATTGGTTGGAAGAATGGTTGGTTGAACTTTAAGATTGTGTTGGTGTGCCATTTGGTTCCACCTATTCTATCTTTACATCTGTGGGCTGAAAGAATGAAGTATACGAATATTATCGATATGTTGATTCTAGAGTTCCAGCTGTAGCTTTAGCTGCAGTTGTTTCTAGACTTCCAGACTCGGATTCGGGCCCCCCGAATCCGAGAGCTCATCATTAATTTCAGCTTAGGTTAAGTGATCAATATGGTTATCGCAGTATTATCCTTGGCTAGTTATTATCCTCACGATATTTTGGCATGGTATTTTCATTCTGTCAGTTGAATTGGGAGAAAAATAAAAAAATGTGAATTTTCATCTCCGAGTTGAATTTAAAACGGAACGCTTCCCTAGAGTTTATGGCAATGTCTCTTCATTTGAGTATTCATTCATAAGTGTAATTCTTTGCAAACATTACTGGGCATATTACGCAAAAGGCATGCCATGGATGTGACAAACCCTCCCAGTAATTCGTGAATTACCACAAGTACATATGAACAGTTAAATACATTCTTAAAGTATTGTGCAGATTAAGTTATACTAACGAGCTGATTTGAGTCAATATGCCAATTTTGTCATAAAATCCTTTTTACATAATGAAGCAAAAAAGATAAAATTGCACAAGTAGATGGGCAGGTGTGAATTAATATTCTTTTTTTCACTTCTCTATAGTTATTAATAGTGAAAAATATAAAGATCGCAATTACTCTTTGTATCATGCAATAAAAAATAATTTACAAAAAGAAATAAGTCATTGGCATACTTTGTCTTCATAACAGTTTATTTTTTGACGACCGGTTTCATTACGAAAGAGACTTAATCAGGCTGGACGCTGAAATGACGTGGATGAACACCTGGGAAATTTGCATTAAGAATAATTACAAAGCAATTTAATTGATTTGATCAGAGTGGATTTTTACCAAGTTCAAGAATACCGAGTTTCTCTTCAGAAATATTTGTTCATAGAATTACTAGAATAATAACTCCTAAGACTACATAACACATCGGTGGACTAAATCACCTTGTGCAATTCCACTATCGTTTATTTCACCGATCGTCGACGTTCGGCGTCTTCAGCCTAATTTTTAGGGTACATTGATACTTCAGACATCGAAATCGTACGGTGCAATAAACAACTGTGGGGTAAAACAAGGAATTTTTGTCCGTCATGCTTAACGTTGTAATTTTCTTCTGAGTAACATCTGAATCCATCATTTGATCAACGTATCGCAGTTACTTCTGTTGCAGTCGCCTAACAAGTCGCAATCAAGAAATAAATCCCTTCGTAAGGCCGGAAGGTCATAGCCGCGACGGATTTAGTGGGTCGATAGGAGCAGTAATCGGTGTTCAGTCACGACTAACTTCTATTTCGGTGCGTAGCATTTCAATTATTTGTCTAAATCGCATAATGTACGGCAAAAAGGGGCAATAAGGACACTCGCGAGCATTATAAATCAACGCAAATTAATTTGCCGGAAAAGAACTTATTTTTATGAATATGAATAATTATAGTTATTTAGAGACGTTAGCTGCTTCGACAGATCACTTAAGAGAAGGTCTTCTGACTGCTCTTATCTTTGATAATAAGGAACGAAATGATAAATAAATACGAAATTATATGTAGCAGGTATTGTCATATTTTATTGTTATTATAGAGAGTCATATACTGGACGATTGTCCGTTTCAACTCAGTAAGTACCATGTTAACGCGTATCGATTGCCGATATTTATCAACTTTTCATATTTTCTTATTCAAAGTTTATTTGCAAAATTTTCTCTTGTTTGAATTTCCCGGAAGTAACGCGTAAACAAAGCGGGTCTGCGCAAGTAGCGATTGCACGTCGAGGCATCACAACGCTCACCACTTCCATGGGAGTCAACCACTATGAGTAAAGCCGCCTTGATGAGGAAGGAGGGTGTCTTCGGAGGAATCGATAGCCCTGCCTTCCCTTGGCTCCCCTCAAACCCTCTCGCGTCTTCTCCGCGGGCGGAAGGCGAAGAGGAGGAGCGAACAGGAGGAGAGGGTGGCGAGAGAATAGAAGAAGATTGAGGGCGAGAAAGAGGGAGGGAGGAGGAGAGGGATATGGGCGTCAAATTAGGCGGAAGATCAGCGGGGTACAGCCGCCACTCTCGACAATACAGCTCTTGCCTCCCGACACCATAACACGTGCACTAGGAGTAGATTACGTGTGCAGATGCATCGGGTCGATTATTCCTGAAGGGTCGCCTTCCTGAAGAAACCAATCATGAAACACCTAATACCATAAGTAGGGCGTTTCAATGACAAAAATGAGTCATTTATGCAGGTTTAATAATACTAATGGTACGAGCTGCAGGTGACATGAGAATTACCAGAATAATATTGGATTGAATCCTGAATAATTCTTAGCAAAAGCTGAATAGTTTAATAATTTTGATCTTCAAGGAAGCTGGGGCGACTTCCTTTCATGCACAGATTTGCGTGAAGTTTTGTAAACGTGTACTTAACGGTAATATATATTGATAAAATTTATTTAAAAACTATGTTACGGATTTGATTTCTTGGATATTTAATGGTACTAAAACAAGTATCCCAACGGAACTTTGCATATATTCCATAGTAATTTGATTACACATGCAAATGTTTTCTCATATACGAAGAATAATACGTTTCATATCATTAAACAGGTAACTAGCAAATTTCAAGCAATCATGATAAATTAAAAGCACATACTAACTGATGATTATCGGAAAAATTTCGAATTATGTACTGTAATCACAATTTATAACAATGTTTTGACCGAGAGAAATATGTTAGGGCATAATTTTTGCTTCATCACATGTTGCATCACACGATGTATGGTAATATTCAACGTACAGATACATGCACTTAAGTGAAGTGTGGCCCAAGAATTTTTTCAATTTACTCGATAAGTTATTGATATGTGTATACCATACTATGATTAGAGCTCCAACTTACTTAAATAATGATAAAGAGCATATTTCATCGTTTGGTACTGGTGTGTAATCAGTTTACGGATACAATTTGCTTGCAGTGGAAAAAACCAAGCGCCAAATTACTTTTAAAAAAAGTTGAAACTCTTGCCATTCCCAACATTAATGCTACATTTTCTCCAGCCAACTCGCTTCGCCCGTATGGAAGTATCAATGAAATATTTAAAAAATAATATTTTGTCATATATCTCTCCGTATTGCTGTTATTTCCATCCATCCCATCCATCCCATTTCCATTTTAATCCAACACACGCATATAATACACAATGAACGCCGTACGTAAATTAGATGTAAATTTCAGGGGATGTTTTCAAATTTGAATTCATTTAGCCTGTACTGACTGTCAGTTGTTTTACATATACATACATATACTCACCTTGAATTCAGTTTATTCGGGTTTTTCCCGGGTGGATCCATATTTACGGACAACAGTTTCGCCAACGTTACAGCTAGCGAAACTGTTGTCCGTTAATATGAACCAACGTGGGAAAAACCCGAATAAACTGAACTCAACAAATCACCGCGGAAGCCCCCGTACCTGTACCCACCTTGTCATTCATTTTTGGGGGGATGAAACTTTTTACACAACATTTTGTTTTGTTGTTCACTGCATTTTTTCAAATGAATAAAAATGCCCTCACCGGAGTTACGGTATGAAAAATTTCTGATTTTATGTCAGTGGGCTGATTAAAAATAGGAATTGGTTAGATACCAGGATTTGTTGGCAGGAATTTGAAAGAATCGACTTTTGGCCAGCTTCTTTTTTTTTCCGAAAATCGCCCACTGTTCGGCGGAGCGAACGTGAGCTAAAAGGCACTTGTGTGATGGGGGTTTCCACGCGGGCAATCCATCACGGCAAGGCCCCCAGCTCAACACTCCCCGCTAGCCACCCCTTCGCCAAAGAAAAAAAAACGGCCCGGGTCGTTTATTGCGGGCGGGGGTTGGAGGAGAGTGGGAGGGGAGCGTCAAGGATCTGCTACAATCCCCCAAACCCTACCCCTCCTTCCCACTCACGCCCACTTCCCACCCCACCCACCGTTTCGCCCTTATCTTGTTCACTTCCCCAGCTCTCGCGCGGACCCTTGAGAACTCATTTTATCGATGCCCTCCATTCTGGTATTATACTCTTTCCTCCTTTTTCTATCCATCCCTATTTTTCTTCCTTCATTTCCACCCCTCCCCTCAAATTTTTCACCCCCACTTCCAAAGCTTACTGCCCTCTCATGCTGGGGTTGCCAACTCTCCTGTTTTCTCAAAGAAAATTTGAGAATGACCAGTTCAGGTAGGCTGAGGAATAAATCTGCGCATCAAAAATGAAGAATTTTTAAGTCAAAACCTCAAATAGTTCGAATAAAACCCTTTAAAGAGGCTTCCACATATACTGCAGGGGACTGCTTGAGTCAAAGAAAATAACTACTGAAGCGCGCATTTCCGTTCCATTTTTTATAAAAAAACATTCCCTCTAATGAATTAATGCCTGAAATGTGAGAAAATAGGATAGCGATTCAAAAAATGAGAAATACTCGACTGTAAAAATGTTAATGAACTCATTTTTCACCAGTATCAGCCGACTGCATTGCCATTTTTATTAAAATATCACATTCTGATTTTAAATACTCCTAAAAAATTCTGATATCTCACACTCTAAGGTTGAACGGTTACTGGATTTTATTGTATTTCAAATCTTATACACAATATTTTATTTTACAAGTTACAAATTATAAATATTGTATATGGTAGAGAAGATTCTCTTCTGTTAAAGTTAAAACTACTATAATATTTCTTACCCTCACCCCTCCCATTGAGAATCGATGGGTCTTTCTCCTATAATATTATATGATTAATAGTTTCCCCAGAAAATTATGTATATAGGTATTCCATGAACAAAATATTATATTCCCTCATGATTTATTCATAATTTTCTTTAAGTACATTTATTTTCAATTTGAATGTACCATCTTATTATGAGTAGAGAGGTAGTATTTTTTGGCTCAAATCTAACAGAAAATGCGTTTAAAGAGAATGGTTTTTCGAGTCTCCTTCCGCGTTTAGCTAGATTTGATGGACAATATTTTGCCAGCGTTCCAGCTGGCTTCTTCAGGTTCACTGAACTTCAGCGGACCCCTAGAAGCCAGCTGGAAACGAAACATTGTCTATCAAAAATAGCTAAACGCGGAAGGAGACCCGAAAAACCATTCTCTTCATCAAAAAAATTCCGCGGAAGCCTTTGCAGAAAATGCGTTTTTCAATTTGTGATCAGGATACAAATCAAAAGACATTTACGTCATTTCTTCGTGGATCTTGAAAGATAGGACTTGTCTAGGCTGTGACGTGTCGTCACTACTACGAGTCATTCCTGGATGAAGCCCAGAGATCAAGTCTGTAGGCCGATTCTCGAAATTCTGTTCTGAAAAATTAGCCAATTAGTATTTGATTTTGTTAAAGAATCGTACATATAAAAATTTACTGGATACGTTACGATCATAATTCAGAGCATACAAACATGGTACGATGACTTTAGAATGCGGAATTGAAAAAATACGTAATTAAAATGAGCATTTTTACCTATGTTAATGATCGTGGTGCTCTCAGAATAGGTTTTCCCTGTAACTTTCGTCATTGCCGTTGGTAAACATTGATTCCATAGTGGTTTTAAATGAGACAGGAGCCTCAGCGAACAACATTTTTGGTGAGGTCGACCGTTAATTGAGCGAATTTGGTAGAATATTTTATGCATTATTGATTACTCTGATCAATTATTAGTCTGTAAACGTCATCTTAACAGTCAAATGTCAATAACTATGGCGTTTATGTTCTCGCCACTGCTTAAAAAGGACACAGGGGAGTCAATTAAATTTTTCCGCCGTTAGACCAAATATACAGACTTGTCCTGCTAAATTAAATAATGATTAAATATTAAATCTCCCATTTCTCGCATTTTCCTTCCAACACTTAACAAGACGAACATCTCCTTTCGTACTCATAGGCGTAATAATTAATTAGTAATACAGTGAATGCTTAGAAAAAAACACTAAGGAGAGGGTTATAAAAATCCTCAGAACATTGTATGAAGAATTTTGTAAAACTAATTTTTGAGATTTCATGGGAGAAATTTGCGTTTAATCTTCCAAAATAATATCGCTGAGTTGAGTTAATTCCTATATGATCAAATTGTACCCTATTGTAGTTCTGATAAAAGATGTAAAAGTTTTCTCCGATGAAACAATTATTCTTAGAAATGTTTTCAGAAATTTTATACTCATTGAACTGGCAACTCTTGTAATATTACTCTTATTCGTGCTAACCATATGTAGAGAGAAAATCGGAATTTAAAATTATCTTTCATGTTACGAGGCGCTTCCTAAGTAACAGTAACGGAAATAGTTGCTTTCAAACTTCTGGTTCACCATAAAAAACCGCAAAACAGGGCATGCAGGAGAGCCGTTTTTGTTAGGTAGTGTTTTCGGCAAATATAGCTAACATTCCTTGACAAGTTTCAGAATATCGTATCTGGGGGTCCAACTTTCGTCCGTAGTAGACAAGTATTAACTGTCTAACCAACCTTCTATTTCAACGCCAATTATAAAACTCCTTCATATCATCGGTCTACAATGCTGACTAATTAAGCGAGTTTTGTCGATTATTGGACGGGCAACCGCATACTGAGGTCCAGCAATTTGATGTCGACGTCGGTTATACTCGTGAAATAATGTCATATATGGGCTCGGCTACGCCGATAAAAGCTGCATAATAGTCAATTTATGTGGGTTGACGGTTGACCGTAACTATATATTTACAAATTTCTGCACACATACTAAGCAATTAAGTGGCTGAGTCATTAAAAATGAGCGGTTAAAGTGAAGCTCAGGGAGCTTTGTTTTTGGAAAAATAGTTTTTCACAGGTGGAAATGGCTTAGCATAGCTAGCTCCGTAAATATGAATCCGGTTCTCATCCAGATTACCAGGCTTAGCTTTAATGGGTGTCCATCAGTTTCAAAAACATGTAACTGAATGAAAACATAACTCACCCAGCAAGCTTAGCTCGCCTCATGTACCACCGATTACCCAAATCAAGAGCTGTGTTGTCAACGTCGCCTTAACTGTCTTGCACCGGAAAAAATGAGGTCAATAGACTCCTCGATGTCGCTTTAAGTGGAATGTGAGACAATTAGCGTTCGTCGGCGGCCGAAAAAAGTTACAGAATTGCCCCACTTGGAATCAATTCTCCATGAGTTGGCAACCCTACTTCCCTCCGCATTTCTCCCCTCCCTTTTCCTCCCTCTATTAAATTTTTACTCCCACCTTGGAAACCTCCCGCTGCCTACGTCTTCAATGCGTACGCCCCTTCCCTATTTTCTCGTCGTTATCCCCAATGGGGGAGTGACGAGGGAAAAGCCACAAAGAAAATGATTGGTCTCAACCCCCCTGCACCCTCCGCCTGCCCTCCCAACATAAATCTTATCGCCCACCCCAGAAGGCACGCTCCTCGCTGATGCCGACGGGTGGAAGAGGAGACGTGTCCGCGGACCCGACGGGAATATTTATATATTTTTTCTCCCTCATGACCGAGCAGGAATGATAATTAAGCCTTGACTGGGGGAGTATAGGGGCTCAAGAATCGATGACTGAAATCATTCAAATCGTTCAAGGGCCTGGCGTATGATTAGGGGGGGGGGTCTCAAGTTCAGAAATTTCCGAGCAAAGATAAATTCTTGAAATGACTTGAGGAAGACCCATGACGGTCTTAGCTTCATCATGTAGAATTATTACACAGGAGTGGGGTGCCGAGCTTTGGTTGTCACACTATGTCTTAATTATTTTTTAAAATTAAAAGGAAACATATGTTACCTGAAGCAATAGTTTTATCACCTTTACATACATTTCATCTTAAAGAAAAATATCTCATTAATGATGGATAAAATAGGATTTATCTAAAATAAAAAGCAATGTAATTTTTACTCATATATATTTTATAATTTTTTAATTCTCTTCTTATCCGGGGAATCTGAAGGAAAGATATGTACATAAACAAATAAAGCGTGGCTACCGAACAAACGGAAGTAATTGAAGTAGAAATTTAAAGGGAAATTTTGCAATTTTATTTCTGCATTAAATTTATTTTTTTGCAAAAATGTGAGGGATGCCAATCACTTCCTCATGCCGCAAAGCCCTTGTAGGGTGGGGTAGATCGGATGAAAAGTTTTCGATAAGATCATAATTCAGTGACACCTATATTAAGAACGCATGAAATTATGGCTGCTTGAGGAGGTGACCGCTGAATGGAGGTGAAATTTACATTGGTTATATGGAAAATGTATTCCTGAGAAATAGGCCGCTTAAAGAGGTGACTACCAAAGGGAGGAGACCACAGGTTTCACTGAATAGCACATACATATATACAATTACTGATCCCTTAATAGCATAGGGTATACTACAAAGCTATTGCGTAGCAAACACCCGAGGCAAAATGGTGAGCCCTGAACCGAGAATCCGTTTCCGAATGCTTGGCGATTCCATACGCTCGAAAGACCAAGGCAAAAGGAATGCGTGAATGAGAGGCCCAAACCTTTTGAATCACTCACTACGAGCCGTAAATAATGTTTTCACTAGTCGTATGCCATATCGTATCGTATGTCATATCGTATCGATCGTATGCCATATCAGGAGCAATTCATACATCTATCGTAAGGTAAAAAATGTGAAGGCATGCTAATCATAAAATAATTAAAGAATATAGTCCGTTCACCAAGACAAAAATAATGTAGATATATTCATTTTGTCGGTCTAAAGCACTTAAATATTCCAGCGATACTTACACGAGATTCAGCCATTATCAAAATTATAAATGGTAATATCATGGAAGATGTGATTTTCAATATTGTCATGACGATTCCGCTTTGATTGCGTCATGATAAATTATGAGGAATACATTTTTTACGCGGAAATCTTCAACATGTTATTCCTAAAATACCATTTAGGTATCCTACGTTCTCCAGCCTGGAGGTAAAGGCAAGTGGATAGGAGTGAAAATTGAAAAAATGTCTCCAGAGGCCAAATTAGGAATTAAAACAGAGAATAGAATTATTAAATTCCAGTAAAGTTATTAATCATCAGCGCTTATATATTCCAATCTAAGGTATCAACATACGTTTCACTCCTAATAGGACGGGCCTCATACACCTTTTTGCAAATGTTAAAATTTTATAATAAATAAATTTTATATATTCAAATTTATAATAAATAAATTTTATATATTCAAACGACAACACAAATTTTGGAGGCGGCTGCGCCATTTTCGCGGATAATACAGCAAAGATTAAAACTATACCATTGAGGGATATAAAACATCATTTCTAATGGGGCATGTAAAGCTGCAGACTTGCGCTCGTGTGAAAAATCAACAGATTGAGCAGTTTTCACACAGTTTGTGTGAAAAATTCACCTCGGTCAGAACTCGAACTCAAACCTCTCGATCTAGCGTCACACCAAGCGTTTCATACTGTTATGTAACCGAGGTGTTCTTGGACTTAAATTACTTACCCAACGGGATACCCAGTGGCTAAAAAAGTGAGATCATCATCTCCTGATTTGAAACAATATCTCCCGTCTTATTTTTCGCTAGTTTTGCGTTGCATTTTTTTCGCTTTCCGAGCAAGAAGGTAATGCTAGAATCCAAAGGCTGATTTTCAAGGGGCCTTTCACTTTAAATTTCAGGTAGGAGTAAAACGAAAGAGATGGGAGAAATAAGACGACAGAAGACAAAAAATAGAAAGTGAGAGACAAAGGGGGAAAGGTTAAAAAAAGCTTTTCCTAAGGGCAAGATAAAATTCTGATATTCTAATTATCGATCTTAGATATCTCTGCTTGATAATCTTTGCGGATAACCTTTCTAACTCATATTGATCATGCCATCAAAGGGACAGCTTGACGTCACAAAATCTGACATTCTCCTAAAGGTAGTTCATGCGAGATTTTTTTCCAAGTCTTTATGGAGACCAAGTCTAAATTTTACGTTATGGTTGCAGTAAATATGGATAAAATACTACAATATCAATGATGCATTGATATGATTTCACATAACTGAAATACTCAGCAATAAAATAAAAATGTCTACATCTTTAACTTGCCTCGTCATTTTCACGCGGTACGCTTACAATACTTAGCAACGGAAAGTTTTTACACGATTGAGAAGAAAATCATTGAGTGACTATGTGATTTATTTTAAAAAATAGTTAATAAAACTTACAAAGTACACACGCAATTTTTTATGAAACCTGAGAGTTAGAAATACCTAATTTCTTATAAAGAAAACCTCTCTCTAGAGTGCATGCGCGAATCATTACCCATGTCAAATGGTCGGTATTTTAGGCAAATATCTCGGAAACAAAAGCATTGAGTGGCTGAAATTTTGCTTTATTTGGAAGGGTGAGGTATTTTTCTCTAAAATGAGCCCAAATTCATTGATTTATGGGTAAAAAGATATCTCGATCAAACCGCTTAAATATTATATCACAAATATAGCAATGAAAACTATATATACTATAACGAAACTATATTATATATACCATACTATACTACTATACTATACTACTATACTGCAATAAATACAATAGTGACTGAAAACAGAGATATAAGAGGAAAAAGATCAAAATAAGGCAAAAGAGGAGAGAATTCCATTCCGTACAGACATTCAAGGCGCCGCCACCCGCGTCCTTACCTTTTTCTGTCGGGCCAACAACTTGGGTAGTCCAAACTGTTCACTTTTCCTTCGCGTCCCGAAAACTTTCAAGAAGTGTAAATAAAAAAGGTGGCAGGTTGGGTGAATGGGTGGTTAGGGATGAGGAGGGAGGGATTAGAGGGAGTGGGAGCAGTTAGAGAAAGGAGGAGAGAAAGGCAAAGAGGTGGAGAAGTAGGAGAACGGCGGAGGGTGAGTGGGAGAATGGAAAGTTTTCATTAGAGAGAGAAAAAATACTTCTATATTCTTTGTTTTTTCTCTCCCTCTCTCCCACATCCATATATTTCGCACTCCACCGATTCGTCGAGTACTCCCTCGTAATTACTCGCGAGAATGAGAATAGCAGAGAGAGTCGTGGGGGGGCGTGGCGGGGTAGATGAAGGGTAAGGGTTGTCGGCTTGGCTGAGGGGCGGCGTTGGGAGAGCGGGGGAAGGAGAGGGAGAAAAAAGGGTTTGTAAGAGGCAGACGACGAATGGGTTAAGGTGCTCGGAGCTATTTTGTTCACCTACAGATTTGCGCGAAACTATTCGCGCGTTCCCTCGCAAGAGATTCCTATAGATAAATTATAGATGAACGGGAAAATAATTGTATCGTCCCGATTTGGTTTTTAGGGCAGTTCAATGCTATTCTCATAATTAGTCTTAAGAAAAATGACATATTTCATTAAAGTTCGAAAAAAAAGTGTAGATTTTCTTCTAAAATAATATTATACAAATAAATTATAGATGAACGGGAAAATAATTTTATCTTACCGATTTGGTCTTGGGGCAGTTCAATTCAATTTCATTAGTAGACTTATGGCAAATGACATACTTTTTGTTAAAGTTCGGAAACAAAAGTGCAGAGTTTCTTCTAAAAGCGCTTTAATACATTTCTTTTTACTTTCATTATACCTGAGAGACATGAATTTTTCGCGCCTAGTCAAATATTCAAAACAAATACCAATCAATATAGTTCCGTACAATCTAGTATACTGCGCCGAGGAATCTGCCCATAACATCCTTTTATTTAGGAAAAATTTTAAAATATGACTCTTGAATCATTTTTATTGATGTTGTGCGGCGATTTCAAAAGCTTAAATAAATACACTTGGGATGCGATCCAAGAATTTTTTTCCAGCTTGAAATCTTTTCAAATATGCACACAACTACTGCTCCAGGCACCTTAAGGTACCACTGACAGCAGGGTTACTCATATAAATTCTGATCACTTATACATAGCATCTCTAAAGAGAGTTTTATTAACGAGAAGAAAAAGTAAGGTTTTAAAACTAGGTTAGCTGTAATTTTCCCTCGAAAGTGGATATTTAAACTTGGTGCTATTCGCCAATATTAAAGCAGCAAAACATCTTTGTATTCCAAAAAAAACCGTCCATAAGTTTTTGATCAAAATTGTTTATAAGAAGTGAATGGCTCAGTGAACCCGAACAAATAAGCTATAGGAATCTTAATAGCTGTTTATAAACAATATTAGTGAGTTATTGCCATAATCGATGTCAAAATGTGGCAGCTAGATACAAATAACACACAAATCAGCTCCAGTAGCTAGACTAATGAGGTCATAATAAATATATTGGTGGAATAATCTATTTATCTTATATCTTAATTTTGACTTTCTCTGGGTAATTTTGGCTTTTTTATTGAGTCCTGAACTTACCTTGGTCATCAATATCTGAGTGCCCTTGCGTCCTACAAGAGCTAACTTATTATTCCGCATCCTAAATCCAAGATTATCACTAATCGAACGTTCCCTCTTCTTCCGTCTCTCCCCCTAATAAATTCACTTCCCACTTATGATGATCCCTTCTCTCTTTCGCCAAAAAGAACACCAAGTAGGCCACAGCACTTCTTCCCGTAAATAAACTGCGAACCTAGACAATAATGAACTTAACGGCACTTGCAGGTCACCTAAATTAAGTTCTTTTTTTATTTTAGTTGTTCAAATTTGTATCCCTCTTTTGTGTTTGTTAAAAGCACACTTTAAACTATGTGGACTATTTTCTTTAAAATAAAAAAAAATAAAAAAAAATCATTTCATTAGCGAAAGGGGAATTTTATTTAATATATCTACTAATTAATAAAGGTTTGTAAGTCAGTATTTGTTTTGACACACACTGTCAGGGCCAAAGCCATCTTAAGACCGGCCGGTGGCGTATAGGCGGAAGAAGAGAGAAGAGTTGGAACAAAAGTGATAAATGCTAGTAGTATGGCCCCATAAATCCACCGGCCGCCGGCAAATTTAGCCCCAAACCCACACCCGGTCCATCACTCTCTGCTCCCACCTTACCCGCCTCTCGAAGCACGGAGACCGAAAGTGCCGAGCCATTCTATTTAATTAACACCCCTCTCTCCTCTCCCTCTCGTCCACACGCGGCATTGCTGTACCCGGGGAGGAGGCACCATAAAAGCGTCAGCGACGTCGGCGAGATTTTTTGAGTGCTACCTATGACGACGCGACGGTTCTCATTGCCGTATGAACGAAGACGATGGCGTTCACATGACGACACTCGTCCCTCCAGCGAGAGAATGCATTCAAGCCAGCAGGAATGGCATAATCTCCACACAGCATCCTCTTGCTTTTGTACATAAAATCACATGCTATCGGATTTTTGAAGGGTGATTAGATGTTGAAGTTTAAATGAGGAGATCTGTGGGTTTGTCGACGACGTGCAGGGAATACTATAATGCATGAACTGTAAGGATCATAATCCCTTTAATTAAAGTGAGCATTTTATCGTTTGACTTTGAATTCAATGAACCTGGACTCATTGAAAAAAATAAATATCTCACCCTTCCTTGTATACCAAAGTATAAGACATATACAGTACTACTTTCCAGGATATTTACCTGAAATACCAGTCATTCTACATGGTAAACGGTACAAATATGCATATCAGAGAGACCTTATTCATAAAATAAGGAATTTCTAACACGTATATCTCGTCATAAATTAATGGGTTTTCAATTATTTTTAAGATTAATAAAAAATTCACCGCAGTCATTTTTTCAGACAAAAAATAAATTTGGGAAGGAGTTTTTAACGTTCCGCAAGAAAATAAATATGTAAAGTTTAAGACTTGTATGGATATAAACATTTCATTGCTGAGAATTTCAGTCATACGGAAGTATATTATTGTACCATTTATATTACAATATTTACTTCGTTCTTCTTCCGGCTGCTGCAATTAAAACGTCAAAGTCGAATGTGGCCTCAATTATAACCATGAGAATATCTTGCTCAAACTGCATTAACATGTTTCTGGCTACTGTATTCCAAAACTGATAGCGTGATAGTCCAGGAGACAGAGAGTAGGGCTGCCAATTTTATTCATCAGAGGAATGTCAGATGGTCGCGAACAACGAATCCTATTGAAGGGGCTTTTTGTTCTTGATACTAGATCTTACTATGAAGAAAACTGATGGAATTTCGTGGATGAACTCCTTCCCCAACCATGATGAATTAAATTTATACGTGGTTTTACAGTTTATGGAAAGGGTGTAGTGCTCTGATACCCTCCAACTTGTTTACTAAGGAAGCATATCTCTACTATGTGTTGATTTGTTTGCGATCCGTTACCGAGCATGCAAAATTATATTGAATGGTACTGAGAGAACCAAAATTGACTCCTGAGTGATAGTGCTGGTAAAATCAAAAAGTTATAAGATGAAAGTATCAACGATTTCCATCCGGTTTAGTGATTTCATGGTGACCTGACGAATCGATTGATTACTCCGCTGTTGTTATCATGGTAATGAGTGACTCTAAAAAATATTCGGCTGCTTTATCCATGATAGGTTTGGAGTTCCGGTGTCTCCTGATAAGTTCTATTTCCCCTTTTTCCGTTAACTTTCTATAAATCGATTTCCAGGTGTATCTGAGATGAACATCTCATTCCTAATTTATTTTTCTCTTCTTCAACCTAACCTCAATCGTCTCCATCACTGTCCGCTCCAATAACCGATAGTCTGGAAAAAAATATTTTATTTTTAGTCGAGGTTTACTTCGTGACTGTGCGGTTTGCTTCCACCAAATTCTCTAGTTGGTTCATCTGCATACAACATTCATGCTTCTTCAACCTGATTTCATCACAGCAACGTATGATTTTTCACAAGGGATACGGTACACTCCCGAATAATAGACAAAATAATTGCCTTTTAGTTGCACTCTGGTCTCCAAAACTTAAATAGTACCCACTAACATGATCTAATATTCAATTTTATAGCCTTATTTACGGCAACATGAGGTATCGCTACTTGGTATCTCGGTTTGCTTAGTAACCTAAGTCGTCGGGGCATAAAAATATGGAAACTACTGCCATTCAACTAATTTCAGTTCTTTGTTTGCTCTCAACTTTTGAAAATTGAACCGACATGTGGGACAAATATCCTTGACTTAAAATCAATTGTATTTCCATTGGATTCTCCTCCATACTCTACACCCTGCCTTAAATAGATAATCAACGGTTATAATTGAAGGAATAAGTGGGTTCATGAAAACTTAAAAAAAATTATATTCTTTTAAGCTCTAAACATTCAGGTGGCGAGGTAAAATTCGACTGTGGACTGAAATTCAACCGGTTTAAATTCACGTTTGTGACATCTGTAAGGAAAAATCCGACCACTAGCCCCCTGATGACATTATCTGAGTAAGAGAACGCAACTTGGGAGCACTGCCATTACGCTTGCGGGAATTATTTCACGTAACGGTTCTCTGCGGGTGCTTGAATAGTATCAAACTTCTTCTACTTCTAAGTGGAATCTGTCTTCTGACAGGTTTCAACTGGATGCCCTCCATTGCAGACATTCTACAAACTTCATCGACGGTTAATATGAAATAACAACACGATTGAAATCAAGCTAAAAATACTTAAATCAATAGTACCTTCAGTACACATTCAGTTAAAGACTCAGGAGACCGTCATCCAGAAGTAAAGGGGAGTATATAAGAGACTGGTTTTGACTCTACATAAATATTTTATAACCATAGATGACACTCATTTATCAAATTATATAACAGACAAGTAAAGAAAAACCATATATTCAATAAACCAGCACACATTGATAAAAATATTTTTACTCGTTTCATATTTGATATTCCTGCGTCAGTTGAAATAAGCAATCACGCACAACCACATGTTTGCGGAGAATGTTCTCTCAATATAGGGAAAAAATCGGCTTAAAAAATAAAAAAATAAGTCAATGTTTTAATAGTCTCACTCATCCTAAGTCAGTGAAGCGAAGTCCTATTTTTTAAAATATCCGTTAAAATTACACCACATAATGATTAAACTTTACATTTCCTTGATTTTTTATCTTAGACTAAGAGTTTTGTGTGCAATTTATGGCTGTCAATAAGTACTTTATCTCAGCGTTATCACCAGAGAATGTGGAAGGTTGATAATAATATTAATATAATTTAAAAAAATAATACTAATTATATAGCCAGAGATTCTGAAACCAGGCTTCACACATCCTCAAAATTCACGGAGAGAAATCAAAATTTATGAATAACTTTACATTTTTTATTGTATCCCAAGTTTTTAAAAGACAGAATAATATTTAGAAAATACAAACAGCCAGACAAAAAATGTTCCATTAAGTACAGATATAGCAGTGCTCCATCAGTGAATTCGCGGAAGAATCATTCACGTTCTCAAAACAGTGAAAATTCATTTCACAGTATTTTCGCTCAGAATGGAGAGTTAAGAGAGGTCCTACATGCTCTTGCCTTTTTTCAACATAATTTCTTCAAATTGATTCATGAAAAGGACTCATGAGCATTAAAGTGGGCTGAAGTGAGAGACACCGAGTACCAGTCAGAAAGTTCTTCCTTGTCCTGACTTAAGTGCCATTAGGAGGAAAGGCCAAATCCTCCTGTCATTATAGACGTAATAATGGGAGAATGGGCCATAAATTTTCTAGATTGCGGCCTTCTATGATGGAAACAAGCCCATTATCAACAGCAAGTTAAAATGAATGGCGGAAGCAGAGCGAATGAGACTTTTACATTAACCGAAAAGCCTATTTTACTGCATTCACTAAGGGTGGGTGCGCCTACTAATATGCCCAACGTAAATTATTAAACACATATTTCAAAGCCTAATTGCATTTTTCAAGTACAGAGTGTACGCAGACAGATATATGCGTCTTATTAAACGGAAAAGTTAAAAAACTAAAGCTTTCTAATATTACAAACTATCTCGGTTCTCGAAGGCTACCAGACAAGAATACTAATGAAAAATTTTGATGGTCCTGTGGTACTTATGAGTGGTAAATTCATTTTCTCCAGGGCTTTTTCATCTCATGAGATGTCATTTGCAGCAAGTTTAAACTATATCTCACTGTAGGAGGCGGCACGAAAGAAAAAATAACAGAGGGAATTGAAATAATTACATGTAAAATGATGAGAAATGCAAAGATGTACTTCTAATTGGTACCATTATCGATGCCATTTTAATATAATTTCTAGGGTTTTAGCGATTTGCAACGTAAAATTTAAAGCCTTTTAGATAAAATTTAAAGTCGGTTTGAAATGAACTTGATAACAGTTTATTTAATAATAATATTCTCGAGGTGTTGTCCTTTTAAATTGTCACTAAAACAATTGACAGTATTGCCAACGCGATGCCTGAATCTCTAGCTCACGTCTGAAACACATGATACTTGGATCTCTGAAGACATATATTTAAAGACTGCGCATAAATATAAAGGCTTGAGACGTTCTATGTAAGCGTCGAAGAATTCCATGAGATGATCACCAGTTATGAGGTATTTCATTCAAGAAATATAAAATCATTCTTCATCTTTGGATTTAATTTACGCACCCCAAGTTTGGATACGTCGGTTAAACTCCCTCAAATACAAGCTACAACAGAAAATAAATATGTTCGGAGTTCGAAAGTTTTCTCGCATTGCGCTCACTTTATGTATATACAACACGGTGCTTCGTAGTTAGTTTCCTTTTCCAAAAATTCTTAAAAACCTGACATGGAAAAAAACTAATACCAGGTGTTAGTTGAAAAAATTATCCAGATCTACATATATCAAGTATTTTTTTTAACAGAATGGTTTCAAATTCGCATTACGGTTTTATTTTTAATAATATGTACAGTAGTAGAAAAATATTTGAGCACCATTAAGTTGCATTGAAGGTAATGGGCGACCTCGTAACTCTTTGTCATCACACAAAATCTGTACGAGACATCACGGTGTAATTACAACGCCAATTCTTGATGTAAATGAGAATAATATTCCATGCAAAAAATCAATGTGATTATTTCAAGCAAAAATTCATGCTATCCAATGGGGTTATGAGAGGATATACTCGCGGAAACAAGGTCGGAACGTATTTTTACATCACTTCCATATGTGTTCCCCGCCTTCTCTCTCTCTCTCTGTCTCCCTCGACCTCGTCCGTCATACACGATGTTTCCCAAGATAGAAACTCATCTCTGGACCAAAGCGCAGCTCTCCCTCGTTAAATATTCGAGACTCTTGGAAGCAAGAGAGTCTTTCTCCCACAGTACCCCCCCCCTTTTGCCCTCTCTCATCCCTCCCACCCCCAACGACCCCTTCCGTCTCTACGACCCCTCCCCCACCCCTCAACACCCTTCGACCCTTTTACTGGCGCCGGTTGGCCTCCACGCGGAGAATGATATGAAACACCGCGCTTCGTTCACTCATATAGAAAGCGCGCGCGCGGGGGCACAAAAGCTCTTCCACACCAATCCCTTTACCGTCCCCACACATGTGCGCGGAATCCCATCAACCTGAATGCCGGACCGCGTGACAGAGATGGAGAGAAATATTTGAGACGTGACGTCAGCCGACTTTCACCCCTCCATCTCCCTTCCTCATATCAACCTCTCCTCTCTCACCCACTGCCATACACATCTTATTCACACCATCACCTCTGTCTCCCCACCATCGACTCTCCTTATCTTCCCACTTCCAACTCTCTGACCTACTCATCACCTGTCCGTCTCTCTCTTTCTTTTTCTCCTCATTTATTATTTGTTTATTATTTTTTCACGGAGGCACCCGCTAAGAGTTTTTGTTCGTACGTGTAAATAAAAATACAGTGTGCGGGATACGACGTGGTTCAGTCACTTCATACAGTCTTCCTTTTTTTCTTCACTGGCCGAAATCTCGCACCTTTCACACGCTGTTAGCTCGGCGCGGAGAATGTAGGGAATCGTGCCCTGTAAGGCGTGGCGAGAAGAGCTAGTAAATATGTATCACTATCTGCCCACCGAGACCTAAATACTCGAATTGTTTCACCATCCGACCCATGAATTTATTTCTGGAAGATGAAGGAAGAGCTTGAATTACCTCCAAAAACGTAAGTAAGATGCTGAATGTGGTCAAAAAATCTACCATTGCTTCTTACAAGTTCCATGATAAGTAAGTCTTATTAATTTTCATCCTACAAGATCCAAAATAAACGAATAACTAGATATCTTCCTTCCCCCTCCCCCCTTTTTGCTGGTTTTCCCCCACTATTGTTTACTAGTTATTACGTCATTCCGAACTCCTCCACCTCTGTATGTTCCCTCCCTTACCCTCTCCGCCGTCAGAACCTATCCTCCTCTTTCCCTCATCCCCCCCACCTATCTGTGTTTTGCTAATGGGTATATATAGAACGGGAAATATAATTTTTGTACCTTGAGAATGGCATAAAGTGTCGAAACTATGGTCGGTGCTTGTTAAACAGTGTGGAAATTTACTATCGTCTTTTCATTCTTACCAGTATGGATATTGAATATTTCCACCAAGTTATGCCCGAAACTCTTTCATAAAACCTATAGATTTCGTTACTTGCTGTACCGTAGTAAAACCGCGGAACTTATACCCTTTTCTCAATGAATAATGAATTTATATAGCTATTTTATTGTTTTAAAGTTTACTAAGCACCACAAACGATAAAAAACTCGATGCATAACGAAATAAAGTAATAGTTGCCGCACAAGAGAACTGAGTCATCAGAAATAGACCAGAAGGCCACAGAAATAGAATAAAAATATGCGTCACAAGAAGACCTGGTGTCATCAGAAATGGATTGACTCTTACTTTCTAAAACCGAAGTCACACCACGCAGTATATATAAAATTGAAGTTAGATGTTTTTGTTGAGTTAATTATGAAATTTCAGGTTAATGGAAAATAAATGACTGCTCTCCATACAGTACATACAAGTTTACATAAAATTTATATTCTCAAGAAAATAATATAAATTATACGTATATTAATGACAAATGGAGACATAGACAGAATAAATGATAACATTAAATGACGATAACCTGCATTTATGCCCTGAAGAGTGATATCATCAGGGCTTTTAAATACATGGGCATTTATGCCCATTTATTTAAAAGCCCTGATGATACCCTAATTTGGCGAAACGTCGGCATTGAAAAGTATGTTAATTAACCACCTCTCAAGAATCTTGTCGCTTTGGGAGTCTCATCAATGAAGAAGATACATGAAGAAGGTAGCTATATCATTTTTGTACAATTATTACTGATTTTGAGCCTTCAACTATTGATGAACGACCTCAGTTTATTATACATATGAAAACGTTGATACCTCACTAGACCTTGCCCAGCAGATTAATCATCAAAAGGCTTATAATCGAAAACGACAAATGTTGGTAACTTGCTGCGGTAGCAAAAAAACATATATAACCACGGTTGACACACAGATGCCGTCTGAGCACAAGTTTTCTAAATCAGACCAGTCAATTAGCCAGACAGGTAGTAGGTTAAAAGGAAAACGACTCAAAGCCACTCTTTTTAAACTCCTTTCAACATGACTTGTGGTTGATTCAAAATCTTGTGAGCCTTGTTCTTCTCCCATACATTATATGTGAATACATTTATCTGTTTTATACGTCAATTTTTTTTGGAGGCATTTTCCACTTTCATTTCGAACCACTATCAACCGGTACTCAATCAGGGGAAAATGCCGCAGATTTATTGAAATGCAATTGTGCTCACTTCAGATCAAGCATTGGCTACTATGCCGTACTTCAAAATGCATTGCCCATAGTTCATTCTAGCTCAATTATCGCCTCCGAATGACATAGGATCACTCATGACAGTTAAATGTAATATATAGATTACACTCTGTTAAAGTGGACTTCAGTGAAATCACAGATTAAGTGATCTCGTTAACATCCATCCCAATTTTTCGCTGAAGGATATGCATTAACCTTCTAGCCAAGGTTCATCACGATAATATTAATACTGGCATCTCTAAGAAATAGTCTTTTCTATCTATCAAGAAAAATTTTAATGATTCGCTTTCTAATTTTGTTTTAGTTGAATTATTGGTCAGCTTACGGAGGAAATAAGGCCATTTACCAGTGCTCTCAATGATGTTAAACAGAGAAAGGAGGTGGAACCGTGACTTCTGTCTCGGCGTCTCCAATCCACGTCAGACCACACGAATCGATTCGGAAGTCTGTTCGTCTATGTTCCTTGATACGTCTTATCAACAGTAGTCTTTGATACACGACCGGCCTTACGCGTTGAAATAAAAATTATTTCACTCTATTAAACCATATTCTTCTCATAGTCAATTTTTTAGAAAACTCTCTCTCCTACTTGATGTCTTCATAAAGATAAAAGAGAATCGGATACATTGCTTCAGATCAAGATCTCAAATAGATCAATCAGTGATTTGAGATCACTTCTCCCTCAACATTCCAATGAACTCAAAGAACTCTCTAGATAGCAAGAAATACGTGGATACTATCGAGACCAAAGGAGCTGAACTCAGTGCAGGCATTCCATTACAACAGGAAGCAGGTCAATTACCTGTTTCCTGTTGTAATGGAATCGCATTTTGCTGCATAAGCTAAATGCGATTGTGGTAGCCTAAACACTTTTGCATTATTTTATTTCTTTTGAATGTCAACCAAGAGAAAGCGGTGGACGTTTTTATTGCAGGAAAGGCGTTTTGAGTTTCGTATTTTCAATTAAATTCTATTCCGATACCCGAAGCGCATGCTCACACATTCCATAACTATTCCGTATTACGTTCGTCTCATTAAATGAATAAAAAGTATTGCATAAGAGGTCTCTCTCAAATTCACTCGTTACCCAATGATTAAGCGTCTCTAAACGTCTATAGCCTAGCTCTTTCTTTTGAAGGTTTCTCCTATGAGTGCTTTCCAAATTTTAGTCTTCAATTAGCCTCTTAATAACATTTTATGTAGAATTAATCAAACGTTTCAAAAATATGAAGTAAAAATGATAAACAATATGACAGTACATGAATTTTAGGGTTCAATTAGATTCCATGTCAGGGAAAAATAACAGAAACATTACCACTGTAAATTTATTTTCAATGGGTTTATCGCAATGCTATTAATTTTCTTTGCATTCAGATTGAGCAAATGATACTGATCCTCAATCATATCATGCTCAAGCAAATTCATGGATTTTGATCGAAGCTCTGGCTTGCTGATTTTTTCTTAGACTATACATGATTCACTGTGGAAAATCGAAATAAAATTCCCTTAGCTAAAATTCCTATTTCGTTTGTCCCTCATTTTGGCTTTTTCATGTTAAAAGGCATTATTGAACCCCTCCTGATCAATGTCCTTTACCTAGGGAACAGCAATTCCTCTCCCGTCAAAAGGCCTCCTCTCGTCGAACCATTCACGACCATTAATCTTGCACAGTAGAAAGGTAAGACAAGGACGAATGGACTTGAAGGGCGTTCACTGGTGAGCGGTTGGGTCACTATTGCAAAAATGACCTAGTTGGACCTCGACATTTTCCCACGCTTGTATCAAACGTGGTGCAGGGTCTTATACAAGTATTTTCAATGCACGGAAAAATGGTGGTATTTTTAAAAACATTTTTATTGTAAGGTATTTTAAGATATTTATACCCCTTAGAGATTATAGTATTTATTTTAGCACTAAAATCCTTCTAAAACTGTAGAATCACACAAACATTTAATAAAAACGTACTTTTTACTCAATCATTTTACGCTGAACTATTCCCGTCAATTACTTTTTGTGTGTCCCTGTCATGACGTCGGAGCATATGAGGTAAATGAATTTTATCTCCGATTCCTGTCTTAGTTCTTTATCCCCATGATGATCAGGGTTGTGTGGTGGCTGGAGTACTGATTTCCTATCCTGAATGACCCAGATTTAAATCTCAACAGCGCTGGATATTTTTTGTTGGAGTTCCACTCCCTTCCTTGGTGTCACGTGAAAAGCTTTTTGAAGGCATAGGTATTACTCCGACCTTTGCGTCGGGAAGGACGCCGAACTCCGGTCGCCTTGGCGTCTTTCGTTTGTGACAGGAAAAAGTCGACCTTGGGTTCTCTCTTCCCATCCACCTTACCGCATGAAACCTTTTCCCTACCCACCTGTTCTTAATGGCGCATATAACCACCGTTGTCAGTCGCTTCACCCAACAGCTCACCAACCATTTCCTCGACAATTAGAATGAGAACATTTTTACCGGGAAGAGAAAAAAGCGGAAAATTTTGAGGAAGTAGAGAACCTATTGATCTAAGTCCGTATTCCGTGAAACATTTTTACTAGTATTAAATAAGAGAAACAGGTGTTATTATTAATTCATTTGAATTGTAGTTGTAAAATACCGTTGAGTGGTAAAATTTGCACATGCACGGTTTTATCAGTATTACTTAATCAGTACTACAATAATACAAACATAAAAAGTCACAAGCAAAATTGATTCAATTTACGAAATATTAAAAAATTTTCACATTGATTTATGGGGAGAAAAAATTGTTACTTCATTAAGCCTTACAAAAAACTTGTCACAGCCTTGTTAAAGAAAAATCGTATCCCGAACGGATAAGAAAAATATGAACTATATTATAGTTTTAGATTTGAGTAATCCAAGACGTAAACTTGCTGATACATGCCTTTGATAAAAGTTACATTACTTTATTTTTAATTTTACATTTACGGTTCAGAATGCTTACCCAGAGTAATTTTTTAAAACTGCGCTATTTATTTCGCGGTCAAAGACTAATGGCGGCTTCACATAGAAACAAAACAGTACGACAAGTGCATTCATGTCCAACGTCTGTTTCCCTGCTTGAAGATATCCAACGCTGATTTTTATGTTGATTTTTGTTTTTCACACATTGCCAATCGCTTAGGATGCCGTGGAATCCTTGGCCTCGAGTGGTGGCAATATCTAGTGCCATATATCCCCGGGATAGCGAGAAGAAGAGAAAAAACAAGAGTAGGATGCCCTACGTTGGAGCGCGGAACGGGGAAAAATGCATATACATAGCGGCTGCCTCGCAGTGTCACTTCCCGGGCGAGATATCCGTCTGGGATTTGCTTCTTCGTAAAGGAAGGGAAAGGAGTGTGGAGCGGGGATTTGTATGATCAGGAGGCATGAAAGGAGTTGTGAAGACGAGAAAAGATGGAATCATTCCATACGAGATTGCCAAGAAGGGAAGGAAAGGGGATATAAAGTAAAAGCATTGGAAAGAGAGACTGACAAAATATGATTTGCACTAAATAATGAATTTTGCCTCAAGATTAACTTATTAATGAAGAGCAACTAAGAATAAATATAAATATCAAATATGCAAGCAGGTTTATCCATTAAGGCTGATTACTAAACAAAAATATACAGGTACCCGCAGGAGATGAGAGGGCTCTTGCATCTTGCATGAAGAACCTAAACTCTAAATACGTAAAACAGAAACTAGACATAGTAACGTAAAAAACATAACAGAGACATTGAAAAATTTTCATCAAAATTTAGAAAGATTAAAAAGAAAAAGAAAAATTAGAAAAGATAAAAACTCTTCGGAGAGTTTTGGAACAATTCAATAAAAACTCAGAGGGACACAAGTACAGTGCAATTAAAATCAAACGCCTGGAGACCGAAAGGATATAAGACAGCAGGAAGTCCCAGGAAAAGATAGAGAGATGATTGGGGTTACCCTCTGTAAGACCTTCTCTTTCCTAAATTTTTGGTCTGCAACTTGGTGAATTTGAGTCGGTTTTAGAACTTATGCATAAAAAATTTGGTATACAATATAAATATAGAATAGTATACAATGTTTTAGAAGCAGAGAGTGACTTTGTTCCTTTGGCAGCTCTTTAATACACTAGTTTCCCATCGTCTCGTCTTAAAGCATTTTTATATTTTTCTGTAGATAAATTGTGAAAGACCTGTTTTCCTTACTAAATTATTTTATGTACCACTCAATGTTCTAACAAATATGTTTATCATGCGCACTCGAGGTCATTTTAAGTGCAATTGAACCAAAGTGGTGTCCTTTGTTTTGATGAGAAATCACATAGCATATCTCCGGAACCGTTGAGTGAAATAGATTTACTTTTTGGTAAATGCTTCACTGTCAAGGTTAAAATGCCCAAGCTGGTAACCCTATAGATGATGTATGAGCGCGAAACTTACGAAATCTTTGAGAAGAATAGAACTAATGTTAACTATTTGGGAAAAATAGTAAAAGATAGAATAAAATAGCGAGAACAGTTGAGGGGGCCTAAATCTGAAGAAGGCCATAGAGGGATACTATGAAGAAGAAGAAAAGAACTAGGAGTGGGTTGGGATAGAAGTACGGTGAAGGAAGAGTGTGATGTATCTCCTAACAATATCGCCGTGGAATCACATCCACCACCCTAAGCATAACTCAAAAAGCACGGACTCACTGCGCACCATTAGTCTTGGGCCATCATTTCAGCTTCACTCCTCTCTCCCTATTTCTCGTTACGAGTTAGGCAATACTCACAAGACGAAAAACAATTTCCTGACGTCATAAATCCGAATTTCTTTCAACGGAACAACCGGAATATCTTATTGCTAACATTATTTATTGTAGGCCAAGAAAATCATTTCCCGATTCCTACCTTTCTACTGTTCCTCTCATTCGGTAAATATTGTTGAAGAAAAGAAATTCTATAATTACTATTGGTTTTATGCTTTATGCTTTTAATATTCTCCCACACCGTTGCCATGCATTTATATTATGAACTACCTAAGCTATTCTAATAAATTTTATATTGTTATTAATTTTGAGATATACTAGAAAGATATTGAGCGTTAATTTAATGTTAATGAGAAAGAATATTTGGAAGCATAAAAAAATTATTACCACCAATTGAAATTCTTCGGCATATATCTTACCCAAAACAATTATAGCAATGACAGCACTTGAGCCCAAATGAACAGTATACTGTAAATGCATATTTCTGGGTAAATTATGTAAAATTGTTAGGGTATAAAAACTTCCTGTTTCCTTAAAATTATACTTTTAACATTATTTATTATTTCCTATTACAAAATTAATATTGTTGTGGACGTCAATGAAAAATATTTAAAATATAAAATACACTCACATCATCTAAGCTTCTTACTCTCAGCCATTTTGTTTGTAAACAATTTCTGTTCAATAACTAGAAAATTGGCGGTACAGGAAACGACCAAATATAGTAAACATAAAATTAAGATGCTGTTTGAACCCTCAAAATTAGCATTAACAGTTTAACTCACATACATTAAGCAGCATACATTATGTACAATGTACTGTGCGCCAGGAATTAAAGGGTTAATCAGTAGCTACGTAGACAGCAGTGACTCTAGATGTATGTGCGGCATATCTGATTCCTTGCTGGGTTCTATTTCAAGGAGAACCACAAACTGTCAAATTGTGTATACGACAAAATATTGATCCCTTATCCTCGAGAAATTACAGTGACTGTATCGGTAAAATTTCAATAGTTGATGCTGAGACGTCAAAACTAGGATGCTTTCTTGGCTATACAATTTCGAGAGTTTCATTGTTCAGCGGGTTCAGAAAGGACTCGGAGTTGTTGTACCACTATAATCGCGGCAGTGGCATCAAAACTTCGTCATCATCATTTTTAAATAATTTGGCGTCAGTCTTGAATATGGTCCAACGGTGCTAAGTTACGCCCATAAAACTTTTAAACCAGCCGTTTCCTCCACGGAGATTGTTTTGACACATTTTCTGACTTTAAACAAACGTTCGGGTGACTCCCAGCTCCACTTTAAAGTTCATATCTCCGTCTTAATAAGATTATCTAATCGTAAAGGAGGTGAAAATGCATTCGGCATCAATTTTGAATAAAAATAAGAGCGGGGACACTCCGCCCGCCTAGCTGTCGATTCCAATACATGGGACCCCACAAGTTCAATGGCTTGAATTGAGCAATAAATACGACCGATAGTGTAAAAGTGGTGGCCCTCCGGATCTCTCTGCGGTACTTTAAACCGTATATAAGACTGGGAGCATCGGAATATTAGCGTAAAGTTAGCTTAAAAACTTGCATAGCAAATGTATTATTACAGACCATCACTCAAAACGGTCCATTATCCATCTACGGTCCACTCCGTACGCGGTATTTAGAGGGTTTATATAAGAGGCGTTGATATAATGACTAAACAAAGCTAAAATGTAAAATTAAATACGCACAAATCACATGGAAATACTTTAAACATAAACACAAGATGGCAGCGTTAAACATTTCAATATGAATGGATGGATTTTATATTGTTGATACTATGTTACCTTTCGCCAGCATAGACTTTTGTCCCAAATTGAACCAAAAAATATTTTTGATTAAAACTGAAACCGTATTTTACACGCAAAGTAAACAAGAAATCGTTAATAGATTCAAAATAATAATTTTAAACTATATACAATACAGTTTATACACCAATTTGAGTTCGGAGAGTAATTGATGATGTATGCTCACAAAAATAAATGATTCATCAATTCTCTCCCAGGGTGTACCGATAAGTTTTCATATTTCCTCAAGTAGAAAGTAGCAACTTCTTATCATTTTACTGTCTTTTCTCACTAAGAAACCCAATTATGCATTAAAAAAATAATATCATCGTATTGATACTAGAGATGGGCAACATCGTTCAATACAATGACCGAGTCATGAATCGGTCGTTCAATTCAAGGAATCGATTCTTGGATCTCGTTCTCGTTCAATTTTTTTCATAATAGTGGTTCATTGAAATAAATTTAAATATCTAGGATGAATTCCTTTAATATAATCGGCTTCAATTAAATTAAATGTAGCATTTAAATTGGTACATGAACAAGTAAAAATTTCACATAAAATAGCAGTGATTACATACACAGTTTATACAATTTCGGAGAAAATAACATAAATAATACGTGTATATCGAATAAGAATGGCTTATACAAGAAACTCCTATTATTACAACAACAGCACATGAAAAATTAAACTCCTACGCTAGTATTGGTAGTACACATAATAAGGCCAACCCTTTGACAAGTAAAACTTTTGCAATAAACAAAAGAAATTTACATCTATTAGTACTTTCCTAATACGGTGGGAAAATAATAGACATAAATAAAAGTACTTATCGAATTAGAATGGCTTACATAAGCTACTCCGATAATTGACGGAATAACATTTGAATGAAATAAAACTCCTATGACTGCATTCGTACATATAATAAATCTTGTCCCTTAAACTAGCATAATTATGATAATAAACAGTAGATATAACATGCATTTTTTTAACCACAGGGAATATGACATCTACAGATGGGCGTTTCCAGGATTTATGTTAAGAGTCAGGGCACCCACCAATGGCAGTAAATTTACGTTAGGGGAGCAGGTTATCATCCCCTCTGGCTCCGTATGATAGATTGGCAATTAAACGACTAGTACAAAGGGGAACGGCTATTCAGACTGACTCTCCTAAACTACACCCCTGATTATGCGTTAAAATATAAGTACAACGGCTAACATAAGGCTACTCCTATGATTACAACAAAGATGTACGACAAAACTATATATTTAATGAAAAATGTGACAATTGGCTGCACTTCGGCCGATCTGCCAGTGGTAAGGCCATATGTAAATACTGCCGCGGGTCCATCAGCTTCGTTGGGGGCTCGACTAGTAATCTAGGGACATCTGAAGTCAAGGCATCCCACGGTACCACTGAAAAGACATTCCGGTGCCAAGTCGTCGACTTCATCATCCCTGACAACTGCACTAAGCCCTACTCTGAAGGAAGAAGAAGATTATAATTTGGGTGATATTCCTCCTCCACCAGAGCCCAGAGTTTCTTCACCTACCACTGACATCCAGGCCGTTTCTAACATTTTGGTAACAACAAAATCGGCAAGTCAAACTCCTATGACTGCATTCGTGGATATAATTAAGCCCGTCCCTTTAAATAAATGCAAGTTACTGGATACACAGTTGGCAAAAATAATTTGTGAGGGATTTCATCGGATTGCTGCTATCAGACAATCGGAGGAAATGAATCAAGATATCATTCAATTGTACGAATGTGGAGATAATCTTTTGGAACATTCTTTTAATGCTATTCTTTTGAAAAAAAGTTACTGCTCCGTCATTTATGGAACAAACTCAAAGACGTTAAAAAAATTTTTCTGGTAAAATTTATAATTTTGATTAAATTGTTGCCTCAGTAGGTTTGCAGATAAAGGAATTATGAATTTATTTATTCAAAGGTCAAGGAAATTTTTTAGAAGTTTGCGAACAAACGCATACGGACAAGATTTTAATAGTCAAGAATTCATTATTCCACTAATTCACTAATTCCTTGAGTATTTATTGATGCTCGGGCCAGCGACTCCTCAAGGAATCACTGAATCCGAGTCCTCATCTGAATCTGAGTCCTAATCTGAATCCGAGTCCTCAACTGAATCTGAATCCTAATCTGAATCCGAGTCCTCAACTGAATCTGAATCCGAAACCTAATCTGAATCCGAGTCCTTAACTGAATCTGAATCCTAATCCGAATCTGACTCCTCGAGGACTCATGAGTCCTCCCTCTCCGCGGGCTCTACGAGAACACAGGTCCCCCTCCCTCAGACTTCAAATTTCAAGAGTGCGGGGACTCGTTTCTTCCTCTCGTTCACTTAATTCTCTGCTTTGCCGAGTGGTGCGCCCATTTCCATTCCCAAACTTCTAAGGATGGGGAGACTCGTGGCCTCGCCTGTCAGTTAGTTCCCATCTTTGCCGGGTGTTGCGCTTATTTTCATTACGAGTCGTAAGGAACGACGGTTCATTGCCGCGAACGACTCCGTTCGTCAACTCACTTCAAAGAGTCGTTCAAATTGATTCGTTCGTTCGCCACCGACCCATCTCTAATTGATACGGGAAATGACTTATTTTTCCACATAACTATGGTCAATTGCAGGTAGCAAATTTTCATCTAATTAAAACTATATAAAAAGGACTGTCAATTGCATATTTAGAATTTATCGGCAGGTATGTTACTGATTCTCGCTAAAAATGATTGCGTTTCAAAAAATTCTTAAAATGGTTGCAAAATGATTTATTTTCTGTATGAACAAACACTATTATAAATGCCTTGGCGTCAACTATTTTGAGGAAGAAATTACCTACTTACGGTATTGCATCAATTAAAAACCCACACCTTACAGTATTGCTCATATAATCGGCTGAGAAAATAAAGTCCCCTCGTCATAATGAAGACCATATTCAAAGTACATATATGTATTAATTTCAGCTACTGCAGGGAGCATGAATTAATTACTATGTTACCAATGGTTCAATTAAAAATGTTTATAAGATTAAAATTTAAAATAACTAAGTGGAAATATCTATATAAGTCTACAACTTAACTCATGATGACTTTACTCATTGTAGGTCTCTGAGAAAGCAAAACTCCCACAGGTTGCGTGTACAAATCAGGTAAAGACTGAAGCATGAAAACTAATCTACAATTTGTCTTTTCAATCAAGAGAAAGCGACCAATGTTTTGCTTCTTAAAAACGGATTATACTCCTCAGAAAAGAAGCAATAATTTCTATAGAAAAGGAATTCAACAGAAGTGTACCTTACCATCAGGTTTTTTCAAAATGGTTCTTTTTCTGATCATCTTCGGAGCTGGACTTCCAGAACAGCTTTTCAAAGCCCGGACGCACCACACACGGACATTAAATTCGGAAATAAAAATAGAATCTCGCAAGGAACATACTTATTTCTGACAACATTGCTGCAAAAATTAATGCGTGGAATTTGCTAACGAAATCAGTTGTATTACGCATTTATTTCAACGTTCTGCTGGGATTACATGATACAACGCAGTATTAATGCCTGGCGCTCAGGAACACTCGAAACTCTTACTCTCCTTCGTATGTGGACACATATGAACGAGAGTACTGGTGACGCAGACGGTTTAAGCTTGAACTACGCGTAAGAATAAGGGCCACGTAAATTCTTCGGGCAGCGTAGAAAGCGGCCGAATTGTAGGAAACAAGTAAAATTTCCGAGAAAACTATAAATTTCCTTCAAATTGCCATTAAAATGAATTTTAATGGCCATTCACAGTACATTTTCATATGGCTGAAGCCGATTTAATCTTTTTCATAGATATCACTACGTGCACAGAGTAGGTAGGTATATCCAGTTTCTGCAGAGGAAGCATCTTTTCTTGAATGCTTTTTCTCTCCCTCTCAAACCATTATTTAATCTCCCGCGCCTCTCCGTTCGCCCTTTCTCCTTGCCCACCACTGCCGCTAACCTCTTCGCATCTTTACCCGAACCCTACTCATGCGGTTTCCCTTATCCCCTTCTCCCAATCCACACACACACACACGCACACAGACGATCTCCCTTTCTGGCCTTTCGCGCCCGCACGCTCAAAAATAAACTTATTCCCCGGAAACCGCGTAACGCGCAATGAATAATGCCCGTTGGCTTAGCAAAGTGGCTTTGCTAAGCGACTATTTACGACTTCGCCGTCCAATGGTCTTCCGTTTGGACTTTCGGGTAATCCTGAAGGCGCTCTACGCGGGACGATTTAAGCATAATCCGCGGAGGAGCATATGTACTCTCTTTGAATCATTATCCTGGGGAAGGGAGATTCGTGGGCCACATTCTCTTTGCCGAAAAAAAGGGCGATTTCAATTTTTATCTCGTTTGAGAGAGAGAGGTGTAATGTTTAATGCTCGATTTCCCAAAGGAGCCATGTATTTGAAAGTGAGGAATCGAACAGTGTCGATAAAGTTCATACTCTTAAAAGGTTATTATTAATCCTTAAGTAAGTTTCTAAGTTATCGGTAGTGTAGGGAAGACTTTTCCATTATTACATCCGCGGAATTACAGAACCTGACTCTATCGGAAACCCAAACGAACATCACTTACCTACTTCGGCTTGAGGCTTTCGCAGAGCTGTAGTACAGGTACTTCCATGGTTTTCGGGTTTCGCTACGTGTCTTTATTTAGACGACGTCGTTTCTAAACGTCTAAGCGTGTCACTATCTAAACGTCATCGTCTAGATTACGACACGCTGCGAAACCCGGAAACCATGGAAGTGACATCACTTAAATCACCAGGAAGGCATTAAATCATAATCTTACCCTATTTTTAAAATGCATAGAGGATTTTTAATGAGCATGAATTTGGGCATTTTAAAATAATGCTGAGAAACTAGAGGACTTGAATATAGGGTTACCGTATTTTGAAGCCCAAAAAAGGAGGACACCCTCAACGGGATTGTTTAACATGCTCTTAGTACTGCCAAATAAAACATTATTCGTTCAAATAAGTACTGTCAAATAGCTATATTACATAATTGAAACAAACAAAATAAAAAGTATTACACACATCACAAACATCTGTATTTTAGATATATATGGTAGCCAAACTATGAACTATTTCTAAGTCATGGTAGACCAGTAGTGCCATCTAACAAAAGTTTAAGTTTTTGCACAGAGAAAATAGCATACCACGAAGCGCCATAAACGATGCTAGCCCGTGGAGTCAGCTAAATCGAAAGCACCGCGGCTTGGCATTCGCCGGCTATGGCCCTAAATCAAAAGCACCATAACTTAATAATCGATGATAAGATATATAAACTAGTTGGTGATACGAGATGAAAACAAAAATGAAAAGATTTTACTTCCCAAAAATAAAAATGCGGACCTAAGTAGAAATCGTAAAAATATACGCGAACGCCTCATTAAAAGTAAAAATTACGGACATGTCCGTATATATGAGGACGTACGTACTTTAATATATTCTTGCTCAAGTAATGTAAATGAAGGCAAACATCACATTGCACTGAATAATTATGCATATTACTAAATAATAGCGCAAAAATAGAACATATTTGCAAGTCTTATATGAAAATGCGAATAACATTGAAACAATACAAAGCATGAGCAAAAAGGAGGTATTATTTTTATCATTAACCTCAGTTGCAAAATGTTCCATTCAAGGTACTCAACCATTATTTAGCTTGTTCCTGCAATATTATTTCATATCTCGCTTTTTATTGTATGACTTCACGGTGCACACTATAAATAATGCATACATTTTTTCACATAAAAGTGCTATGCAACAAATAGTGTCAAAAATGATATTCCAGTTGTCGAATCAATCGGGAAAACGACAAAAAAATAGTGAATAAAGTATGATCGGTGAAATGACAGGTTCCAGTGATTTATAAGTCACCAAGTTCCGGGGTGTTAGTGTTTATCTTTGAACACATTCGTGCCGTATCGATTGGTACTAAAATTATAATTAAATTTTATAGGTTCGCTTCGGAGAAGGAAACATTAGAATTGGTCAAGTAAAGGATTATTTACGGTTCGTAATTATCGAAGAAAGATAATGGTGGAGATTGGTAAAGTATATTCTTGCACGCCATTTGTAACTTAAACTAAGAAATGTCTAATGTTCAATAGAAAATAAATAGAAAATACGCTGTAATGAAGCAGGAGTGGTTTAAAGTGACAAGGCTGAATAGTATGAGCAAAACTCAAGACTTCGAGGATGTGGATAAATTTAGAATGTATCGCGTGTAGAACAAAATGAAAGTTTGAGCGTCCGTCCATATGGGGCCATATTTCCTCGACGCTGACCAATAAACCTTGGCTCATTGCATGGTGGCAGTCACGGAGCACGTAGATGGAATTGAGAGCTTAAATGGAAAAAAATGAACGCGATAAAAGCCATGCATGAGCCTATTATAAACTTGACTGGCACGCTATCTCGCTGATAACGATTTTTCCCCTCCGTTGCGAAAATACTCAAAAGCTAACCCGAAGCTAATTATGGAAAACACTTCATCAACATTTACGTAATTTCTCCCAAAACATTGAGCAATTAAGTGCCGTAAATCAATTTAGCCGCTCCTCTTCACGGCGGGTTCTTTAAACGAATGAATATCAAAGAACAAAATGAAACATTTTTGCACACTAAAAAAAGGTGTTGAGTTCTCTACCCCTTTTCAAAGTTGATGCGCTTGATTCAGAGAAATAATTGTTTGATTGCTCACGATATTTTTGCTCGTAATAGTGTATCCTCGAATTGTAGAATGGATTGAGTCGCAACTCACGTCAGTTACGTGGGCGATATAAACTCATGATTTTTTTTTAACGCCTCAAGTTGAGTAACGAAATCTAACATGCTTACTCATTTCACTCAGTCAAATATCATGCATTGACCAATTAAGCGCTTCCATATATTCGAAAATATGAGCATTTCTTCGTCAATAAAATATCCATTCCCCCTGAGAGAATCCTTTTAGAATTGTTTTAATGTAAATAAAAAAGAATACACCAATGTTTTCGGTCGAGGAGTGCTCTTTCCTCCTCGTGTCGGAAAATTATTACATTCGATCAATCAGTCTCTTCAATGCATGTTCATGGTAGTTAACGAAAAATACATCAGAGAGTTACAATGCCCGATTTTTTTTATTCACGCCAACGCCGTTAAAAAAATGAACATTTTCTAATATGTTTTGGCCCACTCAATAGAAATATGTATGGCCCGGAAGATATTAGTGGCACACTAAAAACAAATGCTTAATCTAATAAAACCCAATATAAATTCACTCTCGTGAGAAATGTACAAAGTCGCCCCCTGGAAAACCGAAGCTAGGCTGACTTAGAATATTTCCTGAAAAGGTGATTGTGTTGCTAAACGCCATCTATTTTTCACCAGGGTTGAAATTCGCTATGAAAAAATCATTTGACTTGACCGGGATTCGAGCCCGGATCTCCGGATTGCCGGTCAGATGTGTTAGCCAGTTACACCACCAAACCATCTTCCTTCAAGGCGAATTTTGAGGAGGGTTTATAGGAACTAGATGCACCCGTGCATGTGACCCCGTGCACCCGTGCGAGTGACTTCGTACCACATCATTTGTTAAATGCAATGTTTGGAAATTTGCCATCTATTTTCTCTGGAAAATGTTGTGAATCTCTTTTCGCAAAAACACATATGATGTCGTAATCATAAAGAAACTGGATAAAACTGCTAAGACATTTAGTAAGATGTAGAGAGAGGATAACTTAAAGAGCCGAGATAGTATGTGATGAATTACATACATTTAATTAGACACTAATGAGATAATGATGAATTTACTTAGCGTTTACGTTTTATTTTGTTGTTGTCAAAATTGTAAGAAATGTTAGGAAATTCATTTAAATACCAATCGATATTTCTTACCTGAAGTACCCATTTTATACGAGTAGGGTGAGTGAAGTAATCAAGATAAATATACTAAAGGAGAAACGAGGAAGTCCACTTCCATTTGTGCCAGAATAAAACTTTGGGGTTAAAAAGTACTCAGACTATTAAAAAGACGAAAATGGTGAGTACCCGGTATTTATAAAGTTTAAACGCAAAAATTGTTATGGATAAAAGAATTAAATAACTGCCAGTTAAAAGAATCCGATTGGATTCATATTGTCCTTCTATCTTCAAGAATTGGAAACAATCGGCAGTTAATATAGATTTTTTAGAAATTTCACTGATACTAGTCAAACGGACACAGATATGCTCGCATGTACATAGCCATTTCAAAAATGCTGCAATGCTCCAACGGGGCTCTAAGACGCATTACCATTGCGGTCAAATTCAATTTTTTCTGGAATTAAATGATTTTCCATATCACAAATGGAAACAGAAAAAAAACAAAGTTAATTATCACTTGCGCTACTGAAAGCGACGTAAATCAACCCTAGAGATTTATCAGTTTCCATTTAAAAAGTTAGCAGCAAGCAATTCCTCCCCAGAGTTTTGTTTTAGCATTTAGTTTTCTATTCCTTTTTTTAATATTTGTGATTTTCATAATGTATGACCTTGCTTACTAGGAACAAAAGCTCCTAGGACAGTAAATCTTTTTCTAATATTTCATTTCTCCCAACAGATAAACATAAGTGAAAGTCTCGCCCATCACAGCTTTATCCTTTCTCCCACGCATTTCAGAGTATTACCAATTTTTCGACCATTTTTTCTGACAAGACCCGTTATAATATGACAAAAGCAGTGGGAAGTGGGGTTGCGAACCACGGACGGACTGCTTACAGGCTTGTCAAGTCAAAGGAGTTTAATTTGATTCCCAGACCAGACGTAATCTTGAAGCATTATGTATAAATATTTATCTCCTTTCTGCCAACTTGACAAGAATGAAAACCATCTTAAACATAAGAAAGATAAAAATCACATGAATCACAGTTACATACAAATGTGTGTCAAGTAATGGTCAGTGTTACGTAGATTCTCTCACTGCCCACATTTGCTAGATTTAACGGCATTTTTCGCTAAAGTTAAGAGATTAAGATGATTTTTAAGATACTAATTGATATCCTATAATTGCATGAGTTCAAGGAAACGAGAACTTTAAGATGTTCATAACGAAATCTACGGACCTGTCCGGCTGGATTTTATTTTCCTCAAGGACATTCCCATTAACTGGTACCATATCCGTATTTTCAACATGAGATAAGAAAATTTCTTCCTTTTTCGTATTATATACACGCACAAATTAATACATATATGTAGGAGCATAACTCATAAAATGTTATGTTTTCTCTCATCCCTGCAGGGCGCGTGTTCATCGACCGGGACGGCGTCCTATTCCGCTACGTTCTGGACTTCCTCCGCGAGGGTCGGCTCGTGCTGCCGGAGAACTTTTCTGAGGTGCGGCGCCTCAAGGCGGAGGCGTCTTACTACAGGCTCAAGGACATGGCCAAGAGCTTGCACCTCAAGGACCAAGATGACGATGAAGAGGACGACGACGGCGACAAGAAGGCGCTGGTCAAAGGGAACAAGGGAGGCATCGTGAGTCCAGTCTTCCTCATTTTAAATCTCTCCTGAAAGTTCTCAATTTTCATCGAAGGTGGCGGGTTAGGTTTACGATGGAATTCACCCACCTGACTGATATCCGTGGGGAAAAGAGCGAGTTTTTTGTCCCGGTTCCAAAATTTCTGGTTTATGTTTACCTCTAGGTGACGTACTGGCTTCTTGTTGACTCTATTTTAACTTAGAGTTACTGTTTTCATACTGAATCGGAAACTGATAAAAGATTGGACCGAGCCGGTTCTACAGCCTCATGTCGCATTAATGGTGCCATTATGAGTTCCACTAAACTGTCGCGCGATCATGTGCATTGAAATGGAGGAGTAATAGCTAATAAATTATGATAATTGCATAAAATTATTTTACACCATTACATGGAGTCATACAAACCTATGTTTTGACGATGTTTTGCATGTCTAGTCCTAGGTAACTACAAAATGAGATAGCCTTTCCTTCAGCTTGATGACTTGATTCCTTCATGAAATGATTTCTTGGTTGGAGTATAATAATCAAAAGAGCCGATTTACATGACCGGAGAAAACTAATGACCTTAATTTCCCTGCCGATAAATGTTTGATATATAATAAAATTGGACCTGTGTATTCCATGTATTGTTACCAAACTTGTTTTATGATCAAGTTCATTCGTTGATGTGGAACTGACTAGAACTGCCCGTTCTGTATATTACATCAGAATGTGGGTTGATTCGGAGAGAATAAGCTTAACCAGGGAATGTAAAACCCGTCATATCATAAAACTATCTTGAAAGAGGGTTATTTACTGGCTGTATTAGGCGTTCTACGTAATGAAAAATAATATCGCCTATTTAGTCGAACATGGAAAAAAACGCTCTTTTTTTCTTTAGTTACGGTACAGGGTAGCCGTACAAATTGTATGTAAGAAATAAATTTCATTAATTACTTGGCTTTCAATAACTATGAGATGATTGCTTTACTTTTATTAATTTCAAACTTTCCAAACATATTTACCGAGATGAGAAGTACACAACATGAGAATTAGTGATTAATGCTGACCTATAAAATTTTCTGCTTTACGGAGCTTTACAAAATAACCAAATTACGATTTTGAGGGTAACGTAACTCTCTCATTAATGAAAAACCTTAATCCGTAATTTTCATTTTCCACAATGATATTCACAAAATGATTAACAAGCGCAATAAAAATAGATTGAATGGGTAATTAAATTTATTACCGATTGTGTCGACGGTGTTACAACACCGTTCTTGATTTTAGTAGAAAAAATAAACCTTTTTCATATTGAGCCAAATATATTAGAGCCTCAAGGTCGCTTGTGGGAATGAGAGAGATTCCAATATTTCGAGTCAAACTATTCAGTACCGCAATTTCGTCGGCATTGAACCCCTTTTTCCCAGTTTCTATCCGACAAAGACTTTCAACTTGAAAAACTTCAACTTCAACTTTCAAAGTCCTCTTCACTCTTTGCAACGCCAAACCTCCCCAACCCTCTCATTGGACGAAACCTTTATGGAATCCTCGACTCGAACGAGAATGCATTTTTCTCGAGGACTTTTCTACTTGACTCACCTAGTTATCCGTAAATTGTCGAACCGCGGTGACTGCCAAAGGGGAAGCAGAATGCGAGAGGCATTAAGGGCACAAAAAGTAGGGGGTCTTGATGGAGGAACAAGGACAAAACCGGAGGTATATATGTCTAATGAATGGTTGTATTTCGCCGCGATCAATTAGAAAATGAAGAAATCCCTTCGCCCTTCCAAGAAATGGGGACGACGGGAAATAAGATCTCGAAATGAAAATTCTCGGCGCTCGACACTTCTTCCATCACTGGCTGCTAACGGTGACTAAATGTAATCACAGCCGCCTATTCGCTTCGCCATTCAGGAATTTCCCATAGCTACGGATGTTTTTATCATGAACATATGCTCTCGTTACGAATAAACTTAATCGCTACAGGATAAAATAATGCCCTTAATATTCACTGATCTACAGAACTCACACGTATTACACATACATGCACAGGACAGCACCTATTACACATACGTAAATACTCTGAGGTTTAATTGTTTAATTATTAAAGATTAAAAAGTAAAAATAACTTGGCACTATTATGCCAATACAGTAGAATAGAGAATGTATGCATCAAACGGCTATAGGCAAATCATATAAGCAAAAAGTGTTATTATGGACGGGATCTTAAGACTAATGACGTCCTAAAAGGCTATTCTGTTGGCTAAAAAATTCTTTTTAGAATACAGCATTTAATTCCGCTCATAAAAAGGTTATGGCGCATTTATACAATCAAGCGTCTACATTTAAATTTTATGATTGTTTAACTCAGCATTATAATTTAACCTTATATCCATCATATCTCGACGATATCTCAAATGCTATCGCACTAATTAATAGAGATGTATCTTCTATATGTAAATGGGCGTCAGATAATTTGTTGAACTTAAATTCCCTCGAAGACTAAGAGCATAATAATTGGTAGTGCAAAATCCCTTAAATCTGTAAACATAGAATTACTGTCCAAGATTCAAGTTCAAAATTTAGAAACAGAATACACTGACAAAATTAATGATTTAGGTGTTATTGTGAATAAAACGCTAACCTGGGATGAACTCATAGCACATATTTATAATAAAGTTATTAAAAACCTGTACAAACTGAAAAGTTTTCGTAACTTGATGTCTCTGCCACTGAGACTCAAATTAGCTAAAACCTTACTTATCCCTCATATTGATTACTGTTCGTTGGTAATGTCCAATATTTCAAAATCTCAGATATCTAAACTGCAAAAAATACAAAACTGTGTAATACGTTATGTGTGCGATGTAGCATTTAATGAGCATATCACACCGTATTACTATGAATTAAAAATTCTTAAAATTGAACAAAGAAGAAAATTGCAAATGGGTGTGTTTATGCACAAATTATTAATAACTGAAACTCCTTCTTACATTTATCAGCCATATAAAGATAATTTGGTCAAAAAAAACAAAAAACACCAGAAATAATAACACATTAATTGTACCCTGCCACAGAACGTCTATGTACCATAACTTTTTTTATGTAAATTTATGCATTGTATGGAATTCGATTCTGCAAACGCTGAAAAATATTAAGTCAACAGAAAGATTTAAAAAATGCATGCTGTCTTATTATCTCAGTGATAGTTACTATTTGGTTTAATATCTTGGATTAAATTCATGAATATGCTACCTTTGTGATTGCTACAATGTATTGAGCATGGAATTGTAATATTTGTTGTGGGCAAGTGCTGTGATTTGATAAGATTCTTGTAGATAAGTGACATGTTTTCTATGTGATTGTTATTATTTTTTGCCTTAGTTGTAATTACTTATGCCTGCTCCAAAGGAATTCTTTCCTAGAGCCAATAAATCTTATCTTATCTTATCATGTTAAATAGCATTACAATATAGAAATTATTCGAATTTTTACCGTGTGAAGTTTAACAGTACGTGTACCTCAGCTAAATACTAGTAAGTCAATCTCAATTTAACTAAATAGACTTTTAGCAGAATCTTGCGTAATTTATGTGTCGTAAATTACTACAGTCAGTGATAATAAAACAATTGGTATCTCCGATTGGATGTCCATTATGTCAACCACGGTTTCAAAGGTAAAGATTTATATTCAAAGCAAAATACGACAATTTAGCGTTGGCTTGAAAATGACACGTCAGCGCTGAAACTACGGTTGACATAATAAACAATCACGTAGAAATACCAAGGCTTCATTTTTTCCGTAATGCATACATTACATAAGATAGAGCCTAAAATGTATAAGTACCTACTTAAGATGGTGCTAAAGGTTTAGGTGCGTTTTGTAAAAGTATTAAAAATTATATGAAAGGTTTCAATGTCACGCGTCCCAATGTTCGTGACTCAAAAGCTAAATCTGCTAGATAAATAATAAAATAATGCCGTCTAATATCTCTCTCGACTTCCTCTCCATGGCCGAGTCTTAAATGCTTTTCGTGGAAGATATCACTGATACTCGACAATTTCTCTCCGCGAAAGTTCTCGTGCGTGTAGATTTTGATCAGAGATACGAAAACGGCGGAATATGAAATGAACTCATGGCTCTAGCGATAAAGCTCTCTAGGTGTATCAGCATAACCGTACGAAGAATGTCTTCCTCCACCCTCTTAGAGAGAAAGTAAAAATATAATCTACATAATATCTAATTGCAAATAATTGAGAAGCGCAGGGAAAAAGAACTGGGAATATAGGCACTCTGCGCTTATTACCAAGCTATGAACAAAATGGCTGCTATGAGTTTTACGACGCAACTATTGCAATCAGCAGAATATCCAAATAAAATTTGTTCTCCCAGACTTCCTAGAACACATATTTCGGGTTTTTTGTTTATCGCACCTCCGCAGAAACACCCAACGGAAAAAATGACGCTTAATATTTTCTTTGCCAAGTTTCAAAGAAAAATAAATAACTTTATGAGCCATAACGTGTTCCAGTACGTATTCACTGGAAAAGAGCAACAGTGCATTTCGTTGAAAAACATTAGTTAACTGAAATGTTTCAGAAAAAATTCGAAATTTCATGGAATACTATTACCCTCTTAAGATTCAGTAAAAAATGTTCGTAACATACCTCGAAAACAGCTTCCTGCTAAAGTTAAAGTGTGATAGATTACTTAAATTGAGAGTAACATTAGAGAAAGATATGACCTTTGATAAGACTAATGGTTTTTGATTCACCAATAAAATAGAATACTCGGGGTTTACGCTTTTAGGGAAGAAGAGAAATGTCTCAAGTATTTACGAATCAGTCCACGACTTTTTAAAAGCTTGAGATTCAGATATCAATAACTGACGATAAGAGTCTGTAAGGACATAAAAGAAAAAACGATGAGTGATTTTAAAATATGCATGTAAATACAAACTTTCAAAATGAAAACAGTTTCTGTTGTGTAACTCCACAATACTTTTATGATTTTCCCTTCCACTCGACTCTCACGAATCTGTATTAAAGGGGCTCACGGTGAGATAATTTCACGTTAAAATGACTTTGCAAAGTAAAAGCCTTAGTCCAGAAATGAATTAATAAAAAGCAGAGTGGAATTTCACAAAGTGACATAATTGTCGTATCGTAATGTAGTTCCACCAAGTTAAGCTTGATAATTCGATACACATTCATTCATATATTCATATTCATAGTCGTTACCTGGGTGTCCCCCAGGTGTGGGGGAACCCCTTCGCTCAGAGATGGTATTCATAGTCGTTACCCAGGGGACTGCCACCCCCTAACTCTCCCCCAGGCCGTCGATTCCCTAGGTAAGGCATGAAGCTTACCCAAAGCTCCCCTAACGCAGTACTGCTGCCCCCGCGTGGGTCAAATTGATACTACTGTACTAAAGACAGTGCACGATAATATCAACAACTTTCCATAGTAATATCTTCTGTTTACAAACACGGGTACTTGTTGAACCACCCTCGTATTCCTCACCATTCATATTATATAAATATTTAAGTAATATTGTAAACATTCTCTCATATTTCTTCAATCATTTTTCATAAACATCATGTGACAGGATACTATATTATTGTTTATAGCGTGCTTGGTTACGGTGAAAAATGAGCATCGAAAACATCGACAGCCATTCAGCGGAACCGTTCATATGTATTTTTCCGCGAGATTGTAGCCAAATCTCTTACCCAGGCGTCCCCTGGCTGGGTGCTACCCAGGTAATGTTTATGAATCGCTCAGCGCAGTGGACACCTAGGTGTTACCTGGCTGGGGGATACCCAGGTAAGCCCTAGGAATACGACTATGAATAAGGGCATCAAACTCACATTCCTTTGAATGCTATTACGGTGCCCTAGCTTTATTTAAATGTCCATTGGTTTCATTAGTTCCGTTCACAATAATGACCTTTTACAAATCGACGACTCGCTGATGGAAACTCGCGGCAACGGCCGATGGAAAAAGTTCGCGGAAACTTCGGCAACATTTAGAGGGAATCACAGAAAAAATTCACGAAACAGGAAAGTGGATGCATTAGGAAAATTAAAAGCCAAATTAGTTCCCTAAAAAAAAAGGCCCATGGATCGCTTTCCTATTCTCTCACCAGTTGGCACCAGATCTCGCTTATTTCAGATACGTCAGTCGACAGTGATTTGGCACGATGAACTCTGCTCTCCCATCTCCCACCCACTCCCTCCTCCCTTCATGGGGTCGTTAAAATCCGAGCGGCGAAGTCTCTCTCTTTCTCTCTTCTTTTTTTATGGGCCCCGAAAGCGTAAGCAAATAGAGAGCTCAAGAGAAAAAAAACTGGACATCGATGCGGACGGATAGGGCTCCATAGGGAGGGAGAGGGATAGAGTGAGTGAGTGGTCGAAGGGCGAAGAAGACCAGTAAATGGGATTTAGTATTTCGTACGGTCATCAATATTGTGTGCGCCTGCCTCATCAAGCTTTTTATCGGCCCCGCGAGGGACATGGTGTAGGGCGAAGGGAGAGGGAGGGAGGGGTGGAAGGGAAAAATGGGGATGGTAAAAGAGAGAGGGAAAGGGTTGGTCGTGTAGAGAGAGAGAGAGGAGGGGTATGACAGACGACAGGTTTGTCCGTTTCCCTCACTCGGGAAAATTGCTTCTTCTCCCGACGCACAAAACGTTCTCTTTCCCCTCTCAAAACCTCTTTCCAACATCAAATGGGTACACTTATTTCGATTCCCCCCCATCTCTCCGCATAGCAACCCAATCCCCGTTTTCTCTCTCGCTCCCTCAAAACCCTACTAAAATCCCAGTCTAGGGTCTCTCCAGCAGCAGGGCCTATTTGGGTCTGGCAGAGTCGCTTTCGGCTTGCCCAACACAAGAGGGTCGGACGCCCTCCCCGTTGCGTTAGTGTGCGGGTGGGTGAGGAGAGGACATTGTCCCGACGAGTGTTCGACAAGGATGATGTACATACATGCGCCGTCGTCTACAAACCCCTTTTACTCCTCTCCCGCCACCGCGATACCACAACACCCGTCGTGCTTGTACCCTGAATACTTCCTCCAGCGAGCCACCGACCCTGTGAACAGATTGCTTGCCCGTTCTCCCTTCACAAGACTTGTCAGATAGAATATCAACTTTTCATGAATGGCCAAAATTGATATCTCACAATAGACATGACTGCTATAAACTTTAAATTTCTAGCAAGGAACAGTTTTACCGTGGCTTAGAATGACTTTGAAGAGCTGGGCTTTATGGAGTAAAGTATCTCGGCAAAAATGTATCCTTATACGTATAAATTCAATACGTAACTTTTATTTTTACTCACTAACTGAACCGTATTTACGTTTTTGTCTCTTTTGCTTACCAATTGTTTTCACATTTGTTGATTGGGTGTCCCGAAGGAGCATAAAAAGTAAAATGGGAGTCGTGGAAATATGGAATTAAAGTTACCGACCCGACGGTAACGAGCACCGAAAGCTTAATTTTAAGGCCAAAAGTTTGAACCTCATCGAATAATATGTAGTATGAGTAAGAATTAATGTAATACAAAACCGTTTCTGATTGATAACACAACTATGAACCAATAGACTACCCAGATTTCTTAATAAAATTTATTCATTTGAAGTTGTGTGACGTTGCGATGGTTTGACTAATCCAGGTCCGTGAATTAGGAATTCTCGCTAATTCCTAGATCTTTTCACAATCGCTCCTTCCCTAATGTCGAGAAAGTTGGTAGAGAAATCTGTAAATTTGCTCATTTTTTTCTGTGCCGATAGTTTTTAATGTAAATCGAAAGCTAAGGTCATAATACGCTTACTGAGTACCTATTTCTTACTAGGACGGGTTGATTTATACCCATCCAAGCTCGATCTGAACCCAACGATGCTTACATCTACACACTAACCTGCGAGCCACCGCATTGGCGCGGGACAGAGGGTATTAAGGCACCAGCTGTACGAAGGAGTACAGAAGAAGGTTATAGAGAGGCTAAATGTGACGTGAATGTTAGATGTGTAACTGTAAAAGAATGTTCAAAATGGATTTATTTTTACTATGGTCACTTACTGTGCCTGAAGAGAAGGAATTTTTGTACCTGTCTGTTCACCAATGTCTCTTATTTCATCGATTCTATCGGATCTAGATATGTAGTGTGGCGTCAAAATAATAATCTCTGTGTCATTATGAAACGCACCCTCTCTGAATCTCTGAATTTCTCAAGTAAACAAAAGCCTTGTTAGCAGCCTCCGAATCTTTATGGGCTCCCACCCTGATCCCTAAAAAGTTGTGAAAAACTATATGTTCACTCGAAGCAGTATTTAACGAAACGCGCAGCTCTCCTTTGTATTCTGTTTATCTTTCAAATTAACACTTTCTGTGCAGAGTCCCGAATACTTGCGGCGTATTGCGGCTAAGGTGTGGCTTAACCAGAGCAAAGGTGCACCTCTCTTTCACGTTTTCATTCGGGGAGCTTACTAGTTGAATCTTACTATATTCGCAATTCTTCAAGGCTGTGTCACATAAGTTTTGTCTAAGTGTTCTCCACGATTGGTGCAAAGTTAAGGTATTTCCCAGGTATTTGACTTAATTCGTTGACTTAATGTTTACTTCACTCAATGTGTAAATATGGTGTTGGTGTGATAACTTCCACAAAAGGTGTAGTGTGATGAATTTTGCTATCATTTATTTCAATCTCCTACTCCTGGCACCACTAGTAAATGTTGTTCAGTCCAATGATAGAACTTCTAAGTCTACATTTTCACCAAGTTTTCCGTGGATAATCGAATCATCTGCAAATAACCTAAGCTTACTGCTATCTCAATATACGCTTAGCTTCAAAAATACGCTAATAAAAATTTTTCGTTGAGTGATTTTCTTTATGGTATTACTAGTGCTTTAAGCAATTTACTGCGGATATAAACTGTGTCATCTCTCCTGAGTATTGCATTTACCGTATCTAGATGCGTGATTTTCCTTATGGTGTTTCTAGATTTTCACGTAATTTTCTGCGCAAATGCACTCTTTTACCTCCTGAGTGCTATTTTATGCACTATTACTGTGCATGGATACGCATTTAATGTAGTCTTCCTGCTTTTCATATAATTCCTATAATTGCAGTGACATGTACCATCGTACCATTGATTCCGAGGGCCGGAATCGAGAGCAAACTTCAATTTCGCGGCTTTCAGAAATCACGCAAAATCATTAGTTCATCAGAAATGGCACTCTTTAGCGGTCGTCCTATGCAAAAAAGATTAATATTGAATGCCGGTTGCATTACTCTTGGGGTCTTCTTAAACGTTTTTCAGGTCAATGCGAGTGTCTTCTTCCCGTTGCCAGATCTGTCCCGTGCCCCGACCATTCCATCATCACTATGTCGGCCCTACGATTTAAACGGTTACTGTTAAAGTCATCGTCACTTTATCGTGCACGGAAATTGAAGAAATATTTTTACTTGGAAATCTACCACGGATCCTTGGGGAAGGGTGGAACGATTTTCCGCTCTGAATTCCATGAGATTCCAAAATGCTGGGCTTTGAAATCCCCGGTCCTCATGCTTCACTTCAACTTCCACGTGTTTCATCAAAGGATAATTAAATTTCCAGATATTCCTCCTCTCCAGTCCATCTATCTCTCTCTCACAGCCTCACTCATCATCCCTTTTTACGTCTTGCATTTTTTGTTTTGGATACATAGTCCCCGTTCCTCTTCCTACTCCACCAAACCATTCCCCCTTTTAAAACTCTCCAATATCCTCCCTAGCACCCTTTGCTCTTCTTTCGTCTGCTCCTCACTTTCTTTTTTGCTTAGCACGCACGGAAAAAACAGCAGAAATATAAGAGTTGTCTCCTGTTTTTGGTGTGGTTTTAACTTCGCTTATCTCCAAGCCAACTTTTTTTTTTGGCTCGCTCGCTGCTGGATTCACGACCCGGTATTTGTTCAATCGAGAAAGGATGGCCGGAGGATCAATCGCTTCCCTCTCTCTCTCTCTCTCTCCCTTTGGTTTACTTATTTTTTTAAATTTCTAACGAGAAGAGGATGGATAAATTCCTTGACTTTAATTAAAACCGTGGGCTTTGTAAGTAAACAGGTGAAGTTTTTAGTTTTATTCCAATTTGCTTATTTTTTGTACGAGCCCTAGTCGATTGAAATGTTTACGAATCCTATAGCTCATATAGGTTCAGCGAGATCATAAGTTTGTTGGAACGCGAAAAATTCTGTTTATCGAGGAACGAGAACGAAATCACGCGATTCGCTGCTCACTTAGGCTTGGAAAAATAGGAATTTTGATTCTCGCGGAGTTTGTTTTATTAGCGGGATGGATTTTCGTGAGTAAAAACAATCCTCGAGAATCTTCCCGCTGGATGGAATCCAAGGACAAGAGCATAGATTGAAAAAATATATTGTTACGTATAAATTTTGCACAGAGGATTTCCTGTTGGGAAAAATATTTTGCTAAAGTGATTGAAGTAATGGAAAATGAAAGTGTGCTCAGTTTGAAGCGCGTGTCTTGCGAGAGAATCGCCTCTATCCCATTTGAAGACTTATTGCTAGGCCCACATTTACTTTAACCAAATACACCAATGCTTTCTTCAAATGAAATATATGGAAATCTTGCTACTTCATATTCAAAGAAAATATGCGGGCATCCGACTTGTGGATCGCGAATAATGATATTTTCACAGGCCTTAAAACAAAAATGGTAAATTATTTTCACAAAACGAAAGTAGGTATGTGATACTCCATTCTCCAGGAGGAAAAAGGAGAAATATAAGTATCAAAGCTCTAAATTTATGGACAAACTTGAACATTCCTGCAGATAGAAACTTAGTATTTTACAAAAAAACGCCTGTTTAACTTTTTCCAAAAGTTTAATTTGTGACGCCACCCATGAGAGAGAATCCTTCTTGCATAAACGTGAAAGACGATATCTGTAGACTTCAGCATGAAGTCCGTTTGATACGAGGTACACTTTTTGCCAATTCAGATATATGAATAGATTTGGATAGGTAATTGCATCGTATGAGGCGGAAAAATTCTATAACGCATAAGTAAAAGTGATTAAAACATACGGGAAAATATTCCATGATTCACTCACTGCCCACGCTCTCGCAAATTCGGTGCATCAAATTGCGCCATTAAGTGCCTCGTGTAAATGGCTGCAAAATCCTTCACATAGTGGAATGTGTGAGAATTTGGTGAGGTGAGAACTAATCCAACGTCACGGAAAGCCGTCATATCTGGGACTCCGACGCTAAGTACTTTTTAGTTTTACGGATAAGCAATGGCGTCACAAAGATTAAATAAAAATTGTGACACCTGCAGGATGAGAAAGATTGTAAATGAGACACAGTGCTTGCATGCCCGAATATCTAAATAACTAGAGATAAAGCAGGAAAATATGTGGTGTTTGTGAAAAACAACAACCAAGCGAATTTATCATAAGATTGATTGACTGAAGGACCTATGTAAGTCCACCGTCGTTGAAGCAAGGATTTTGGATTATGAAGAGGAAAATCAAATGTTTTTATGCACAACTTTCGATTGTATTCCACTTCTGGTTTATGGGGTCATTGTACTGATAGTAGTATAAACTTCTTCTTCTCGCTGTGTGTCTGTCTATTGACGGGCCTCAATTGAACTGTAGTCTTCAGGAATTTCAGTTTGGGCGAGGTTCTTCACTGCCCAGTACGTCCCTCTTCTCATCATATCTGTCATCACACCATTATCTCTTCCTTTCTCTTCCTCTCTATCCATTAGTATTTTCCTCTAGTAAGACTTTCTGCAAACAATCTCTCCACTGTATGTGATCTATCCAACTTACTTTTCTCTTCTATGTAGTATGCTACCTCCAATCCTTCTCATTGCCTCCCCATTTTTAACCGTACTTGTCCATCGTGTCATCACCATCGTTTGCTACGGCCATATCTCAAAGCATTCTAGATACTGGACTTCCCTTTCTTCATTGTCCATGTCTCCGATCCGTACAAAACCATACTCCATTAAATACCTAAAACGAAAGTTCTCCTTAAATAATTTCTTGATACTCCTTGTTTCCAGAAGTTCCCTAAATTTTCCGAACGCTGTTTATACCTGAGCAATCAAAACTCCTAACTCCTTGTTTACAGGACCATATGCCAGGTGATTATGCTTAGATGACCTCACTTGCTCGGAGTAATCCATTGGTTTGACTTTTATTCTCATTTTCGATCGAAAATTCATCTTTTCCGTATTGATGTTGATCTACTAAAAATGTCGAATAAATTAATATTATAAATCAAAATTGTCGATTTATGGAGAAAAATATGCTTTACTGAGTGTAAGACTTAATATAATGCTGAATATGATGCGGCAAGAGAGTATTTTGGCAGGAGAAATCGAAATGAGACAAAAAATTGAAGAAGAACGTAGGTGAGAGGTAATAGGATGCTGGAGGCTCTGAAATAATGAGGATAGATGGTAGAGTATGTTTCGAGGAGAACAAGAATTTTTGATCCCACATAGGTTGTTAGATATTATCAAAGCTTTAGCGGAAATAATTAGGCAAAGCACCACATAACGCACGAGCTGTAAACATTGGATCATTATACCGCAAACATAATATCTGACATTTTTTTAAGGTGATTACTTGAATATTAAAACTATTATGTTATTGTTCAGAATCATCACTCATAATTTAATTACCGAAGGGATTTACGGGATTATTTGGACAGGTAATGTTTCATCAAATAACGGTCACAAAGTTACCCCTGCCTACAATAAAATTTGGTGACTCTCATATTTTCCTCTATTATTGCATATATTTTGAAATGTATGGCAATGTTAAAATTTCATGAGATTACTTTAGGAGTCTGAAGGACTAAAAAAAATTCTATAATTTAGATAGAAATTTTTTCTTTTTCCACTTTACTTACAAACACATTGCTCACCACTTCTCTGTCTCCTGGCACACTCTTTCTTTGTCTTGGTTTCAAATTTCACCCTTCTCATAAGGCCATCTTCAATGTTTTTGCATGATCGCTCCATCACATTCACGGAAGTACAGTGCCAAATAATTTTGGTGATCACTCCCAGATAATGTTTACCTTCAAAACAACGAAAAAAATAGACCTCTATTTTTTTATTTCCCTACGTGACCGCAAGTATGACATAGTCTTCTGATTCTGGGTCTGCTGTTGCCTGATAATTCATCCAATACAACTCTTCATCACTTCCGTATGAAGATTCGGACATCTGATTCTTTACGTGAATATTCTATATGTCCCCTATAGTGCTAGATAGTTTGTATAATTGCAATATGGAGATGACCAAATCCTCCTTCCATTCATTTCAGGAATTCCGAAATATAAAATTATAAATTAGCATAACAACATATTATGGTGTGACTTTGTGGCAGTGACTTATAAAGTCAAAATGTTAAACCACATAATGTAACTTACAAATATTTTTTTTAAATTCAGTCAAATGATTTCGTACCAAAACACTGCTTTCACTGAATTTTTATAATAATTAATGTATTCAAATGAGCTCACGATGAAAGTCACGGCTGCTCTATATTTTGTTTACCAGCCCAAAGTTTCTACACTTTTATAGTTTAATCTGAACGTTCTAGGAATGAAGCCAGACTCAGATCAACATTCAACTCGTCAGTATTGGGCGCTTGGTGATTTTCTGTGAGATCATTATCAGAAACTATATAATGTCCAGAGCACGAAAACATGCGTTTGAACTTCATCTGGGAGTCATTTGCGTCATGCTCAAAGAAAGCTTTCAATATGGCCACCTTCAAATGGTTCGTGCCGTCATTTACTCGTATATAATCTGTAGTTTCAGGTATGATAGGGTGACAACGGAACATAACTACACTATGAAAAAATGAGCAACTTCTACTGTGATAATATTTATTATGACCGGTTTCGCATCCGGTGTAGATGCTGTAAAATGCTGATGCAGCACCTAAAGATGCTGTAACAAGCATAAATGTACAAATGGCACGAATAAACCAATATTTTTCACAATTCTCATTGAATCCTCAACATGATGGAATGTTTTTTTTAGATTAAATTAATATGCAATTGCCCTATTGGTAGAGAGCCGTGAAATGCGCTAAAGAAGTCGATCCTCTTTTTCACCAGAGAGAGGTTCTGAAGGGATCTTGTTCTTCGCCTTTTTCTTCCATCCTCCAAAGCTCTCCCCATTTAATTATTATCTCCTCCACTCGTCGCGGCTAGGAGCGAGGGGAACCGTTCCAGACGAAAGAAGGAAAGAGGGGGGGGGGGAACTATCCCCCAACTCCGACAACCAGTCATCGCGGCTCGTTTCCGCTCTGTTTGCTTTCTATTTCCGCTCGTACTCCTCCCTCCCCACCCCAAGACTAAAAGCGACTCACAAACTTTATGGATAAGAAAAATAATTCCGTCCCACCCGGGGGATACTCGATCAAATAAACGTTAATAACACAAGATTAGAAGTGAGGTGGAACGGAAGCGAGAAGTTGGGAGCGAAAACAATCGGTCGGAGGAAATGTTATCCCCAGCTCATACGTTCGGATGCTACCCCCACGCCCTAATATCTTGGACGGAATGATGTATAAGCATCCTTCAATATACTGACTATTGACGCTTGGCCGGAATTATTGCGTAGAAGTCGACCTATTTCGGTAAAGCAACGTTGGAATGGAACTTAGGACTTTCTAAAATGCTTTGGTTGAAACCATTTCCGGACTTAGATGCTCCCTTACTAGTTTCTTAAAAATCACTAATATTAATAAAAATAGCTGAATTTTTGAGCTTACTAAGCTAAACAATGAAACAAATAATTAGCAAATAAAGAAACGAGATTTTTTAGTATTCAAATGATATCCATCAACAAAATCAGTGCCTTTTCAGGTTGTTAATATTCCATAATTTGCTCCTTCAATACTTATCTGTCGCAGTAGGGATAATTTTCTGCAGCCTTCACTCTGCATCTACAGTCCATGGTATTTTTACAAACAATGTGTACTTGAAAATGAGCCCTTGCCCTTGGTTCAAAAAATTAACAATAGCATGCGGGAGTATAAAAAGCTCCAATCGGGAGTGGTGTCAGTGCCTACACCAAAGTCATCTTGTTTCAACATCCAAGGACTAGCCTCCTCTTGGCAGCTTACAACCAGACTAATTACCTTATAAGTGCTCTAGTTTTTCACTGAGTAAGCCATAGATTTTATCTCACATTATGAATGAAACCTATTTCATATGATCATTATCATTCGCTCAAGGCTCCATCTTTAACAGATAGCAATCCTTAAAATATTCCTCTTGCACGAAGATAAATGAAAAATGGATGTATTAACGAATATCAAATTTACTTTCATTTCATCGAGCAATATTATTGCTGCCGATTGGTGATATTACTGGATCGCATACTTTGCATGCAATGGTCTCTTAACAAACCCTTCTACTTCAAACAAATTCTTCCACTTCCAAAAAATACGTCAAAGCAATAGAAACTTTATATGGATAAGAATGAGGGAAACGGCATACAGAAGCATTTACAAATTCCAATTATGAGTGCGCCCCGTTAAACATATATAATAGTTTTCCAGGAAAGACGGACTCATCAATGGCTTAGGAATTTGGCCACAGCACAAGGTGAAGACGGATCCCCTGATAAGACACCAGCACACATTATTACCCGTGAGTAAGGCCGGAGGACTTCAGACCTGAAGACTACCGCTAAATTGATGGCAAAATACCGTCCAGGGAGAGAAAAAAAGTAGTAATTGGAACATGATGAAATAAACGAAATCCTCCCATCAGAGTCACCCTACTTGTGGCTCTTGAGAGATGGGAATGGAACAGGTACATACTAGCAAACGTAGCTTGGCAACAAGGCGAGTGAGATTAGGCTGCTCTCCTTGGATCTGGAACGCGAAGCACAATCCCCCATTTTGGAACACTTCCAACTGACCTCTTTTCACCGCGCCTTTATCGGTAACCACCTGTGCACTCGGTCCCTGGCGAGGAGGACCTAGATCTGACCTTTCTTCACTCCATCCACTACTACTCCCCACGGATATCCTCTCAAGCATCGCCCCACAATTTTACATTTCACTCCACTAAGAGCCACATTTAGAGAAAGCAGGAAATTTATCCGTTTGCATTAGTCGTGATAAGTTAGATACGTCCTACCCGAGGCTGTTTTTGAAGGCTTATAAGTATGCTGGTTTTCTACTTGATCAAGTTACTACAATCCTACTTCACAAGTTACTAGCCTGATATAGAACATTCCTCCTTTATTCGGGTTTGGGACCGGCAACGGAGGCTGTCAGACATCTCGAAGTGTTAATACCACTACTACCACATGTCTTAATCGCCAATGATGAAAACGCACTCCACAGAGCCGCTTTTGAACTCCTCAAGACAAGAAAAGGGTAACTATATCTAGATCTTGAACGATAAAACCGAGGTAATAACATTCAAAGGATAGTAAGATCAAATATAGTTTTGAATAGTCAAATAATGCAACAAGTCACAAAGTTTAACTTCTTCAAAACCAATGTACCATACTGTAATGAAATAGGCGTCCACAAGAAAACTGCCAGCTTCAACTACATCAACAGTACAACAGAACGATCTATAAAACAATTAGTTAAGATAGAAACCATAGTTAAGTTTTATGTAACAATGCCTTTTTTTGTAAAAAATACGGTGGGGGAAACTGGTAGGAGGTGGGAGCAGGAATCATGGAACAGAAGTCCCTCGAGATTTCATTCAAGTAATCAATTTTATGCCACTTGACGGACCAGGTAGAAAAAACTCTTTTTTGACCAAGCGTGTTAAAAAGAGAAATGATATTGGTTTAAACCGTGTTTATAAAAAATATGAAAGCATTTTTCTGATGTAGGCTTGGATGAAAGATATTCAAAGAAAAATTAAGATTTCACTTGCCTCCTGTTTAAATTTACAGACATCCAAATAGCCGTCGCAGGAAAAAATATTGCCACCTACCTTGTCCATAACTTATCCTCCATGAAATAAAAATAAACGAGAGGTAGAAATTTTCACCCAGGAATAATTGTTGTTTTCTCATTTCGCCAACACTGCTGAATACAAAAAAGTGGAAGTTATTTCTGTCGACCTCAATTCCTTTGGGAGTTCTCTTCCAAGATTTGACACAAAATGTGACGCGTTCATCACCTTGGTGTTAAAAAGAAGAGATTAGAAAGAGAGACGAGCAATGCGATAGAAGTCTATGACAGGGAGAAAAGGTAATCCGAGACCGTTGGAGAGGTCAAACGACAAATGTGAGCATTAAAAACAAATTAGGAGAGTATAAATCCGAACGAAATCCTTGCTTAACCACCTTCACAGCTATTTCTGACCTTCCACTTTCACAGCAGAAGTACGGCTGAACGTTGTAAAATTAATATTTCTTTGATACTTGAACCTGGACACAAACTTAGGCTATGGTGATACATCAGAATAACAACGTTATTAATTTTCACAGTGTTTCTTCAGATCAGTTTATGCGATAAAATCTGTTTCTGGTACACTATTGTCTGGATATTAGATCTCAGACTCCTGCCGTTTTCTGGGCAAAATATTTGCAGAAGCAGCGAAAAAGAGGATGTGTAGAATCCTGGCCTCTAATATTGTGAAACTCTGAAATGTTACGACTTTGGGTACACTTTGAGTGAGTATGGATACTTGAAGTGATTGAATCGATGATCGCTCATGTTCAAATTCGAGTGAAACATCAAGGCATCATACCAATTTAAAAACACGTATATACATATGATTTTCACTTAAATTTTGGATTCTGCGCTGTAATTCTAAGTTACAACCGTGTTTAAATTCTTGGCAGCAGTTAAATGAGCTCCATTCTACCTGGCAATGCATAATGCATCCTCCTGTGGCTGCAAAAGATTCTACAGCAGTTGCAAGAGTTTCTGCAACGGTTGCAAAATGTTCTGCAACGGTTGCCTAAGAGCCTGTAACGATTACAAAAGTGCCTGCAACGATGTTGGATGAAAACGATTGCTTCACGTGATCTTGCTTATAATGTCTACAAAAGCAAGAGAGAATCACGTTCAACAAAGGCTGGAACCAAAATAACCTCAATAATACCACGCTAACTTCTTTGTTTATTCAATGAGCAAGATCAAAGAAATTTAATCATATTTAAGATAATTAAATCTCTTATTTCAATATAAATTTTATACTGACCTGTCTGAATGACACAAAATGTACTTGATAATTGATACGATAAACATTTTGAAATGAAGTAGAACTTGGCTACATTATTGCTTGTTAAAAGCTAAATTACGATGCCAAGCAGGAGCAGCATAATGATTGTATGCTTGAAAATATCCATCATGCTATCAACTTTTCAAAGATTTGGGAATTGTGGTCTGCTTTTTCTTAAACGAAATGGCGCCCACTTCTCCAAACTCCAGAAAGTGGAATTTTTCTCCACGTTCCAAATTCTTAACAAAAAATTCCACCTTGCTCTTTCCTCCTCTCTTTACCCTCCTTCAAAATACCTTCACTCATTCCCGACGAAAAATACAAAAGCAAAATTCCATTCATTCAAAATGGGGACTATTTAGCTTTGAAAGACTTAAAAGGGATAAGACTCTCAGGCAATACTCAAGTCCAACCAATTACACCTATTATCTTCAAGACTTTTATTCCATCAATGTAGAAAAAAATGATTCAGCTACCAAAGTATTGCAATTTTTAGTGAAATAAACTAGAGAAAAGATAGAGGAAATGAGAGTTGAACAAACCAGGGAAATCACCTCCATAAATGATGTGTGTAGTTTAAATTCATGAACTCAATTTCCCTCAATTTTAAATAACGGAAACCCACGCTCAAAGTGCCATAAATATTTTGAAACTAAATATGCGTGTCTTTTCGGGCGGAATAAAGCACACTTTTTACTTAAAAGGTTTTTAAGAAGATCAAATTTTTGTCGGTGTGTATGAAAATCTTTGCACTTCTACGATATGGTTCCTCGCAGTTCGAATTTCTCCCTTGTGAATATATTTCTAGCAATCTTGTTTAACAACGTAAGCTAACAATCATCTTATATTGCTATTATGAGCGTGAGAATAAATAATATTTTACTTAAACGAAAGAAATTTCCTGTAGGCCGCATATGGGATCTAAATTCGGCAATTAAGTGCATGTACGACACAAAAGCCGAATCTTCAACAATCAAGCCCCGACAATGAGAAAATTTTGCCGTAATAACCCCGAAAATTCCTAATTGTCACCAGAAAATGTGTAATACTGTAAAAAACAGAGGAAACTTGTTGAGGTTCCACAATATCGAGCTCCACTTCACTTGGTTTTGCGTGAGGAATTAAAAATTAAGATTGATATGTCTCCAACGAGGTGTTCCCTATGCAATGAATGGACTCCGGTCTCCATGAAAAATTACCCACCGACGGAAATAATCCCCAAGCGCTGATGCTGGCGACGCGAGCGGAAATTTGGCGGTCCTTCTGCACCTGATTCCATTCATAAATTCACCACCAAAGAGCCGACCATCACGACGTCACCAATCGGCGCTCCAAGAATAAACTTTTTTGTTCCTTTACTCCGGCCCCCTTACTGCCAACTTGTGGAGTACACACCACTTTGGAATAGACTGGTCCGAATCGTTTATTTATGTGCAATAGTTCTTAAATTTGGTTTATCTTAATAAATAACATCGCCCCTTTTTCCACCTATGTTTATTCGTCAATAACCTTAGTCAAAATCGTTTGTCAAGTACTGCGGGTTGCCAGGAATGGCCATTTCCACAAAAAAACTGCCAGTTGGATTCATAAATATTTTTCCTATTTCCTATCAGATTTAGCGAAGCGTTAATAAATTAAAACCATTTATTATGAGTCCATTTTAGTTCTTTTCCTTTAGAAGCCAACAATTCGTCCTTTTATCAGCACTCTTTAAGAGTACAGAATTGTTGGCTTCTTTGACTTCAAGCAAGTTTTTCTTTCAAACTGAAAATTCCTATTAATATTTGTGAATGTTCGTTCAAGTGTTTACATAATATTGCATTATGTCAGCAGGCTCTGACCGTGAGAAGATATAATTCTCAAATTTCATATAAGCATCTGATAATTTCATTTCCTTTTCAAATATTTTTTTTCAAGGATTTTACAATTACCTACGTTAAGAGAAATTGCATCTGATACTAAGCGTATGCATATTAGTAAGCAGAGGTAGGATTAAAATATTTTGCAATGGATACACGTCATTTGTAATACAGGTATGAGTAAATATTTCTTTGAGGTTCACTGAAATTTGAAACGTGGAAACAGAGAATTAGGTCTCTTGAGGTCGTGTTATTATTATTAAAACTGAGCACTTTATTTCTTGCACCAAATTCAAAATAGGGCCGCGTAAACAGTCAACTTTTATAAAAAAACAACAAACTAACTGAGATTTACAGTAGGACGAAGTAACAGAGATTTTTTGAAAGGAAAAATTCGCTGAATATTTACGGGCACCTCAATTGAATTAAAACACTTCCTCTCGAATTCGGGATAAGAATGTTCCTTGATCAATTTCTGACGGGATGTTTGTCGCTGCTAGCGCCAAATTCGATTACTCCAGCATAAATAGCAGGCCCTGAACTCAGCGTCAAAGAGGACTAACTAAATATACATGGAGTCCCATTTGTCTAGCGAGCAAGGTAACTTCAACGTGCTTCCCGCCATTTTTGTCGCGACTCGCAAAGTGCCGCGGGAGAAGGCAGTTCTTTTTTGTATCCACGCGTTCGGCGTCGCGTCGCCATCCCCGTAGGCGGCGTAACGAATCACTGTGCAACGCACGCATTTAAATTCGTTGTTTTTTTTTTACCTTTTTCCCATTCCCAAATCACCCGATCCTCCTTTCACTCGCGTCGAGATAAGCTACCGACTTTCGCGAATCAAAGAGCTCGGAACACTCACTGTCTCTCCCTTCCAGGCTCTGAATGCTACACCAATATTCAAATGAAGCCAGGGCAGTTTTTAAATAAGCTTCAAGGGGGACGGAGACGACAAATCCTTACAGATAGATCCATGCCTTAATTCTGCCTCTTCACACTCCTGATCAATTATCCGTAAAACATATGATGACCACGTACTAAAGTACTAGCGAATTCATTTTGTTTATTTTTCCTTGGGCTACCTAAGATGAAATGATCATTACTCTTTAATAATAACTATCTAATTGGTAAAGGTGTGATTATAAAACCAAAAACTTTCTCTGATTTTTAGCTACGTCACCCGAAATATGACTGCAATGCCGGACAGGACAGGAGCATGCAAACCTTACAGAAGTCTAATAAATACGGGTTCTTAGTGGTAGGGGTAGTAACGTTCATTTAAATTTTGTAGATTAGAAATGTTCACTTTAATACGGCATATTCACCCAGAACTTGTTAGATAGGCAGACATGACAGAACTCGTCCAAATTGCGTTTATGTTTATCGAATTAAAGTAGGAGTTTGAGCATTGAGTTTTGCCGGGTAAGGGTATAACAAATACTAATGCAAAGGTTATAATATCATTAAAAAATACATGTTTTTATCTAACCATGAAATTGATACGTAGACTAATGGAAAAAGTACTTGTTTCAGCGAGTCTACTTTGAAACGCCTCAAATGGGCGTTCATGTTACGACGCTGTATGGTACAAATACAGTGGAGAATGGTCTGGATTAGATAGCTCAAAATGCATTCATTAATAAATGGATGTATCTTATAGGCTTTCTCTATTTCACAAAATTTGACATATAAATACGGAGGTCGAAAGATATTCGGAATAGCACTGAATTTGTTTTGCCCAGTTCAACAGCCTCTAGCACAATATCTTTTCAGTATGGAAACCAATGTTTGAACCGAACATCGGTGAGCGTGAACTTCTACTGTTTAAGTTCACGTCATCTAACTGATGGATTGATAAAATATATAAACCCAAGCTTAAGGCAACACTTAGTTAACGCTAAGACTTCTGCATACTGTCGCAAAAACGATCACCGCTCTTTACAAAGTCTGGCTCTAATGATGATCTATTGCCTATACCCAGTCGTTGCCTGGTAAGAATAACCGATTAAATGAACACTCAAAAAAGGAACAGGAAAATGAGACGAGTCGTATTTACTTCCACTTTGAAATGAATGAGTCATGCTATTACTTAGGCATAATTCTCATTAAAATTTTGACTACTTCAGAAAAAATCTATTTTTAATATAGCTAACAAAGACATATCTTTCCACGCCCTTGGTCTCACAAATTGAAGACAGAGTTTCTCAATGCTAGAATGTGAATATGGATGACACTTTTTGACTGTATGAATTTGTCCCGTGTTCATTTCGCACTTTTTATTTATGGCTACTAAAACGTGAAGTAAAATATGTATCCAGTAAACATACATTTCATGACATTTTTCCAATAAAATACAACGTCACCAAGAGTGCCAGAAAGAACCAATTTTACCAAGGGAATCTAATGGCACTATCATAAGTGAAACAATGCATTTTTCTTTTTAAGACATTAGTAAAATAGAAAAATTGCTCATCTTTTGATATAAAATGCATAAGGCCGGCCAAACACATGAGATGACAGTTGAAACGACAAATGATGATAAATAGGCCAATCCTCTGCAAAACCGCTTATCACAGAGTAAACTGGAGTATAGACAGAGATGTTTTCACCGTTTGTAGCAGTTTCATGTCAAATAGAGTAGTACTGTAGTCGCAAATGACCGCTCATCAAAAACAAATATCTTCGACTGCACGCTTTATAAATTCAGCAGACCATATGGTTGAACAACTTCCGGGTTTTTAACCAGGAATGCTTTTTGTCCTCAGAGGCTGACCAGTAATATAACTAAAACCGTGCCAAAACGTAGAGTTTCACAAGAATTTTTTTTTGCGGTAAATTATTTTTTGCAGTAAACTATTACCAATCATTGCTGTGTTTAGATTAGCAAAATACATCAATGGTGTAAAACGACAACAGAACTTTATTTTGGCAAAATTCTTATCTAAGTGGGTCTCTATATCATAATTGAAATACCTAAAATCTTCTCGTTATTTTATCCCATAATTAGGATTGCGAATTTATGAGTGAATGAATCAGGCTGTCAGAACATTCATGAAGGGCTCTGGGCATAAATAGGCCAAGTCTATTTTTTTCTCATTTCTCAACTTCTTTTTATTTTTAGAGCAAGAGAGAATCTAGTCCAAAATATAAATATTTACACCTCCATGGGAACAATTTATGAGAGCACAGGATAATTCAGAGATGATATATAGTAGAACTTTGAGAGCTTTAAACGTACTGTTCTCTAAATTTTCTTCCTCTGACTTGGCTCATTTTAATCTTGTCCTATAATTATAAGGTACACATAGCAGCGATAAAATTCAGAAACGCACTCACTAAAAAGAATAGGTGCTGCAATCGGCTCACATAGTAGTAAAATGAATTTGTTTATAAAATATACATCCTTGAATATATTTGCAGATTTTGTATCATAAAATTGTTCACCATTGGCAGAGATATGTAACCATCGCAAGCCAAATTTGTAAAACAAATCAAAGAAAAAGTTGAAAAACTGAGTATTTTTTTAGATTCACAAAATGGAATCCTTCGCTATGGATGTTTGCCGATATTGAGTCGCGCCATCTTTTTGTCGAATCCTTTCCAGACTCCCACCGCGTCCGGCGGCTTCTCGTCCAACCAGAGCGGCTACATCACGGTCGGTTACCGCGGCAGCTTCGCCTTCGGCCGCGACGGTCTCGCTGACGTAAAGTTCCGCAAGCTGTCTCGCATCCTGGTGTGTGGTCGCGTGGCGCTGTGTCGCTCCGTGTTCGGGGAAACGCTGAACGAGAGCAGAGACCCGGATCATGGTGGCGGCGCCGAGGGGGAGCGGAGGTACACGTCGCGCTTCTTCCTCAAGCACTCGGCCATCGAGCAGGCCTTCGACATGCTCGGCGAGGCCGGATTCAGGTGAGTCTGACATTATTTGGGCAAATCAATCCTCAAGGTAGCCTGAGCCAGATATTTAATAATAATTATAATAATAATCTTTATTCCATTCATATGTATGTACGTTTGGTTATTTATACAAAGTGCAGCAACATACGTACCCCAGAGGAACTAACTAATTTGCGGTTTCCATCATCTGAATGTAATTATGGCGGAGCTGGTGCTGACCAATTATCAGACATATTATCAACAAATAAGCTAGTGCTCCTATACATTATTGTGCATTCATATTATAAAAAACAAAAACTCAAATTATTACGTGTTTACGATAACTTGAGTTATTCTTACTTAACTTGAGCGATGACAATCAATTAGACAACTCATCACAAACTCTTATATTTAGGAACCAAAAACTGCATACACCACACATAATAAATGAATTAACTTGACAATAAACAATCTTAAATCAAATACAACCCCATTATTTATATTAGAATTCTTATTACATTTTTTTTTACAATTTTTCGAAGCAAAAACTCAACTTCCTTGTGACACATAGCCATTTTTTGACAGCTGAAGCGAATCCCGACTCTGTTTTTTATCTTTGCCACATCCTTAGGCAGAGTATGAAATAGTTTGACCCCAGGTATAGATACGAATAACGAAAAATTTTGTTCTTAGGCCTAGGTATTTAAAAGCCTGTCTCAAGTCTAATGAAATGTTTTTGGTTCGGCCTTTTCACCGCCACCTCAGTCATAACGGATTCCCTGAGTCATAACGGATGCCATATTCAAATTTTACGATTTACCTTTAGTAGTGATCGAAAGCATGAAGCATATGTCATAATATTAATAATATTAATAGTTATATGTGACTGAAATTCTCAGTAACCAAATACTTAAAATTCTGACAACATCCAGGTGTTAGAAATTTGGTAGTTTTTTTAAATTAAGTCTCTCTGGAGGGCTTTCAAGTATCATATTCCATGTTATATGGCTAATAATTTAGGCCAGTATCTCGGAAAGTAGTATATTAATGGGTTGATATTCTGCAGTCTTTGTAAGGGAAGTTATTTCTCTTTAGGATAAAATCAAATTTATTGATTTCTCTGAGTGAAATGATATCTTGCTCAGACTACTTTGAAGGCTTTTCACCCAATGAAATAGCCAGAAGTGGGGCTTTGGGGCCTGGCCACATTTAAAATGTATTAAAATTTGAGAGCCTCCCTTAATGTGAAAAGAAACAATTACTCATTTTCTTACAAAAAACTTGAATTCATTTAATTCTTAAATTTTAATAATTTTTTTATTTAATTCATCTGCTAACAAAAAATTGTTTTTTATTTTGTAGATGCATGTGCTCCTAAAATAGATAAACATCGGATCAATTACGCTTTCAGTTGCCTTAAAATTAAAATAAACTCTTAATTTTTATTTCAAAACATTTCATTCACCTCTCCGCTTGTGATCACCCACTCCCCAAAATAACATCTTAGCTCCTCAGCGAGATAAATGTGACATATTTCAATCATACTCTGGGTGTTTCAGGAGAAACTTGTTACCCATTTTTAATAGCTTTTATTTAACTTCACTTGTATGTTAGGGTCAAATTTTGTAATCGATATTTAACTACCTTTCTGACTAGTTATAGATCTGAAATTTTTCACATAGGTTTATTTCTGGTGACAATACAATATTCAGTCATAAAAAAGTCAAAAATAAAATGATTATTAAATAAATATGTTTTTTTTTCAATAGCTTTTTTATAACCTGTAGTGTATGATAGATGGCACACTTGTGTGTTATTACTTTTTAGTTCATTATTTTGTTAAATAAAAGCTATTTTTAAATAATATTTTTTTAATTTAATTATTAAAAATGACATCCAAAATGTTACCTTTACGAGCAATGTTTTTGCAAAGTGAACTTGTATTACTGCGAGTTTAATGATGGCATTGAATATAAACCAGGGAAATAGTTTTATTATATAACATTTTAATGTCTAAAAATGTTTTATTTGTAAACATTACATTATATTAGGAGTAAACAAATTGAATAGCAGGTATTTTGACGGCACCTGGGGCTAAATGTAAGGAAAAATATTGAATTAAGGTAGGAGCATGAAAGCAACTTACTGAAGGAATGGTATTGCTGCATATGTTCATAAATAAATATATCAATCTTGGCTTTTCTAAGCACTCACTATTTAAAAGGGCTATTTCTGCAGTTTAGTCTCCACGGAGAATGGCAATAATACATGCCTTTTCATGATAAACGATGCATTCTCCTGTATTTACCTTTTCGCTATTTTTTACTTGAAAGCCGATAGAATAATGTGTACGCAAAGAGGCTTATACGTGTTTAATATCAAAGATTTAATTTTAAAGTTCAATTCACCATTATTCCTCTAAGTACCTTTGCGATTGTAAATTTCAACTGTTGGTCAACCATATCAATATTTACAACACAATTTATTACGTGTGAATTATACAACTTAGTTAGTACCTACTAAGTTATAGAAACCATACTATTCAAGAAAGACGTAGAAGATACCATCCACAGTTAACAAGTAATACGGTGGTATTTTTTCTTTTTGAAACTAGGTATCAACGACAGAATCTATTTATTTAGCACTTTGCCAAGAGTAAAATTTCGTTTGTATCTTGTTTCCGAATCCAACCCTTCAAAGTTATGCATCACTCAAGTAACAATTCAACCAAATCTTTCACCTTACTCCCTTCGTAATGCAAATAGCGTTTTGAGGGTATAAAATATATAACGGGTAACACTTTCATAGGCCTTTAAAGCACTCTATAAAATACCGGATGGAACGCGTGTCATCATTAGCAGCCAAGTGCGACGGTAGAGTTTCTCTTCTCAATCCCCTCTAACATCACCTTCATTAATGGTAACGAGCTCATTAACTTCAAGAGGAAATATGAAAATACAAGGAGTACTCATCAATTTTGCCAGAATTTTGCCCTTGGGTGAATAGATATTTGATACCGTTAAATTTTGGAGTTTTTTACACTTAAAAAGAGAAAGTGATATCTTCCTCCTCGCTCCAAAGTCCTTCAAAGTTAATTGCACAAGTTATTTTCCACGGATCTGAGATTCCCATCTTCTTATCCGTAGGCTATGAAATGATGAACATCACTGAATGGTGACAGGAGCAAAATCAGGTGCTTCAACAGCCAATTGAAAACCAAAGGTTTAATGCTTATACCAAATGTTTCCTTCAAGAAGTATTCATATTTTTACTAATTAGTAGGATAATAATTATGAAGCTTTTATGCATGAAATAAGTAAGTTTTTTCTATAAAATTTTAGTCTGATTTCACGTTATCAGTTGTACGCAATACGCTGAAACTTACGTACGCGATGCCGACTTGCCTCGATTAACCTAATAGGGAAATCGTATCTTACTACTCCCTCATGCAACAGTCCACTAGGTGGCCTAAAGATGTAATACAGTCAGTTATCTTTCCACATTTAATTTCTTTAAAAACCTATTCTTATTTCTTTAATGTAATTGGTGGAACATACGAATGATCAAGACGGATTGCTAACCAATTGCCATGACGGATTCGAGGATGTAATGTTGGTTATCGACCCCCCAGGATACAACCATTTAATAATTTACATCTACATACTACCCCGGAAGCCGCCACTTGGACGTGTGGCAGGGGTGGTAGGACAACAGCCGAGTAAATTTATCGAAGCATCTTAACTCATATTAACACTTATAACAATACGAAAAGTGTTTACGAGGAATCGTATGCACTATAATGTTTCGTAATGTCTTTATAAAAATATTGTTCCGTCTTAAGATGGAGAAGTAACTTCTCACCATTTTACTACCACGTATCATGTACGTGGTGTTAGAAATATGAGAGTGGGTGTACGGGGGGGCAAGGAAATTACAAATGGGTTAGTTGTTTGGACTATTTCACAGTGATCCTCAGTTGTGATAATGCCGCTTTGGTGAGGTATTTTATTTTGATATTCTCATTCGCTCAACTTATTTCTTAGCATGCGTGTTAGGAAAGACCATCTGTGTTAAATCTTTCCTAAGGCTTATTATTTAATTAGCTCAAAAATATCTCGACGTTAAAGATTTGGATAAGCGGCGTACTAAGCGGAAGGTAGGGGTGCATTAAAAACATAAAAAAATTGAAATTGAAATTATTTTTTTCTCTTAGAAAAGGAGTCTTTGATCAAAATGTCTACAAAAAAAGTCACTGTTCTATCCACAGTAATAATATGGTTGGGTTACTGACTCTGATCCACCACAATAAAAAACCTACCAATACTTTGCAAAATAAATAGGAAAATTTTCATTTATTATAAAAAAATTAAGTAAATATATTATATATCCACAACATCCGATTAAACTACTAATATTGAGCAGTTAAAGAAACACAGGCGATGAAAGGACGAGGTTGGAACTACTAAGGACTCGAAGGCTAGACCCGTTAGTCTGAGATTGGTTTAAAATATCAGATCACACGAGCATCAAAGTAACACGGAAAATATTATTGGAGTCCTGCACTTTAATCTCTAAAGCTGACATTGGTGACAAAAGAAGAGAGAGGGTCTGTCAGGTACATTCATGTAAAACTCGTCACCTCTTCCCGCGCACCATTACGGACTGCACCATAAGAGCAAGACTATTATTTGAACTGAAAATTCAGCCATAAGCATTCAAAGGAAGAACAAAAAAAACAGTATGTGACTTGGTGTCCCGTCCTTGATCACCACATGTATCTTTCTCCTCGGCAGAATCTAAATAATTTGGGACAAAAGTAACGATAAGTACTTCATAGATGTCATAAGGGTGACGGGTGAAAGCAAAACACTCGCAGGGCTGCGTTGTGTCCCGAATCTTTCGCTGAATTGCCGTAGTAACTTAAGCCGCAGATAAAGTGACTCGACGCCTCCAGCTGGGCTCGGCACGCTATAAATCTCATAACTGTAGCATCCGCCAAGGATATGAAGCGGTGGCACACGAGAGTGATTTTGACATCATCCTGACCAACTTTCCAACTTCTGCTTAAGACAGCTTGCGTGCAAGAAGGCAAAAGTCAACTCCATTAGTAAACCATGCTTTTCCATATTTAGATGGAAACGCCCATGCTTGAGCTTATCCCTGCAGGCCTTGAGCAAGATCCTCTTCTCAGCTTTGTTGTATTTTGAAGGACTTCTAAATTCAATGACAAGATTGACTGTCTCTTTGCTGTGTCTATAAAAATAAATTATAGCACTCATTTATTTTACCCCAGGGATGATGGATCAACATTTGTACTAAAATGTCTCTTCGTTGTCAAAAACCATCTTTAAACGGATAAGAACACTATAATTTATTGTTATGCTTTTTTTTGGATTTTGACAGTTGAATAATTTTCGGATCCTTATTTATCTTTGCTCATACGCACACTTGTAGATATCGTACTGTTGATAGAACTATTATTGGCAGGATTTGACGGAATTTTGGAGAAAAAACACCTTTAATTCCCCAGAAATTGACTTGTATGTATATGTTTTTATTTTTAAATGGCTTCAAAGTTACTCTTGTTTGGAATGAAAACATCCAACAGATATCTGGACCCCAGAAGTCAAGGGGTCTAAGTGACATTTTTGAAAAAAATAAGTTGGGTACAGGAATGGGATGTGAAAATATTAATCTTTTAGGTGGTAAAGGGATCCAAGTGATTTTATTGACAGGTACTGCTATCTAGGGTAATGCCTCTTAACTACTTAGTGGGTTGTACCAAACATTGTAAACTTTGACTTAAGTTTTCTCTAAACAATGGTTTTGTTACTTAGACCCCTTGACTTCTGGGGTCCTCATATATTACATTGTTTTAAGTCATGGGCAAAAAACAGGTCTTTTGCTTGGATGTAAACAGCATGTTTTAATATTACTATTGTAACAATGCTGAAATCATTGCGTGTAAAGGTGATAGTGTCATTTTATTACAAGGCGCATTTTCATTTGGTATATTGTATTTTATCTTCAAGATCAACTCATAATTATTATCGCTAAAAATAAAATCCTTCTTCCTCTTGACTCACAGGTGCGTGGCGTCATGTGGTTCCGGGACAGCGGGAGGCGTTTCGGCGGCGGACCTTAAGCCGGGCATGGACGCCGAGGAGAACCGGTGGAACCACTACAATGAGTTTGTGTTTGTGCGGTGCTAAGGCGGCGGTCGCGGCGGCGGAAGGAGGGCGGGCGTTGTGCGCGGAGGCAGGAGGGAAAATATTCGTCGGTAATGAGCGAGGGAGACTCGGAGGAAGATCAAGACGATGGACGAGCTAGGATAAGAAGAAGACAAGGGAGTCAGGAATCTGGAGAGGAACGGCCGAAGTTGAGAGGAGACAGCGTTTCTATCTCCGAGATTGTGAAAAAATTTACAGGCACCAGCACAACCCTCTGTGGGACTCCACCGAACGGGACATAAAATAATAGAAGAGTTCAGCTGCGTTTCCTCGCGAGAGCAGAGTGAAAGAAAAGGAGAAGGAACAAGCTAGGAGAGTGCGTCAGTGCATCATCATATCTTGTGTAATGTGTGTGTATTTGTGCTTGTGTCTCGTGAAAAGTGAGTACAATGCAATGACGAAGAAGAGGACGTGAGAGGACGGAGAATGAGGAGTGAGTCATATTTTTAGTCTCCAGAGCCCGCTTATGGTAATCGGTATTGCGCAAGGAGGAGTTTGAAAACATAAGGCTACACCTGATAAATACCAAAGAGTCCTTTATACGTTTCCATCGAAGAGGGATGGACAGGTTAAAACCAAAAAGAAACAAACATATAAATATATACATATGTATACCCACAAACACACACAATAACACAAGTCCCAAAACCGTCACCGCTCGTCACTGTAGGATATTTTCGAATCCAATCATAAAAATGAATTATCGTTTTACATAAAATATAATATATTAGATTTTAAGATTTAATCAAAAATAATTTAATGCATTCATCAAGGGTCGCGAAAGTTAAAAAATAAAAAAAAAACAGAGGGATCAAACTCGCGAAACCCTTTTAAATTAAGAATCAATCCTCTCAGAGAGGTGAAAATAAATGCGCAAAAAACATCATTCTCGTTTACCATTAAAAAAATTCTTAGCGTCAAGTTCGTTCATCATCACACACTTATTTGTTCACGAAGGAGAAGGCAGAAAGAAAGACGCGTGAGTCACTGAAACAGGAATGAAGATTTATAGAAATGACGTATTTAAGTTTGTCACAATCGTATGAACAGTTTCCTAAAATTTAGCACATGACAACCGGATGAGCGTCTTACACGAGGATATGTGTTAAAGACACTGACCCTTGTTGATGACAATGTTAGGAAGAAAACAGATGTCCTCCAAAAAGGACAATTCTGTAGTTATCTCATTTCCACCTCTCCCTCCTCCATTACGTAGAGGGTGGAAAATGTGTGATGCAATTTTTTTCATTGTAACTACGGCGCGAATTTTGTTTGAGGGCACATGATTCAGGGGTGAAATGTGGGAACCACGCACCCGAGCATACAAGAGGTAGGCTGGAACAAACAAAAGAACGGAGAGCATGACTAAATATATAAACATAAACAAAACGCAAAACAGGTGTGGATAAGGAAGGTTGGCGGAGAGGAGGGTTATGTAAACGAAAGGTGAAAGAGAGGCGGTGATATAGAAAGAGAGAGACGGGAATGGTCCTCTTTATTCTTTCCCACTTCTCCCTTAAAGCAGAGACGACGAGACAACCTGGGCCCTCTGCACCGACGCGCTAAGCGGGTTAAGGAGAGTCGGAAAGAAAAAGTAAGGAGGAGAGAAAAAAGACCGATCCGGCGAGAAATAAATGCGTGGAAGAGGGGGAAGGAAGAGTGAGAGAAGGGCGGGTGGAGCAATAGGGTGAGGCAGAGGGTGTCAGAAGGCGGCAGAGGGTGCCCCATGTACCTCTTTCCCTCGGAGATGCTCCCTCCCCTCCACGCTTACAACCCGAAGCGGGAGGTTGCCCCAAGCGCGGGAGAGGAGGAGGGTGAATGCGTGAGAGGAGCGACGGAGGGAGGAACTAACACTTACCTAGGATAAAAGGGAGAGTATGGGGAGAAGGATATGTGCGCACGGGTTTGTTTCTGTGTACGTGCGTGCGTGTTATGAGTTCGCGCATACATGCGTGAGCCTGGAGAATGAGGGAGAATAGGAGGGGGAGAAGGATGTCTTTTGTGGCGCGATGTTGCCGTTTTCGCCGATGCCCCGACGCACGGATGACTCGCGGAGGGGCCGAAGGGTCGATTCGGCAACACCGCAAGGGCGGGGCAAGAAGAGAGAGAGAGTGAAAAAGAAAACGAGCGGGAGAGAATGGGAACGGAGGGGAGGACGAGGAGAGGCGAGATGGAAGATGGACGAGGAGAGGGGAGGGGGAATTGCAAAGAAGCAGGAAGAATGGAATGAAGAAAAGTGCGCGCCCGCGGTGATGAAGGCTGAAGAGATGGAAAGGAATACTAGACGAGAGATTGGTGAAGTTGAGAGGAAGAGAGTGGAGAATTTGCGCTGGAAGGGAAAAGGAGACGAGGCATAAAAAAATGGGGGAGTCACAGAAATTCCCACAACGCCGAGGGCAACCGTCGACGGAGCTCTGCTTCCACGGACACATTCAGCGAAAAATGTTACATTTCTTACGTTACTAGCAAATTTTCGAAGAGCCGTTTCAAAACTAAGGATCAAGGTGAGAAAGGGTGAGAGCAAATGAGAAAAGAAATACATAGTCAGTTAACTATCCAAGCAAACCATCACTTCGGCGTCAATGTAATTAGCTCCAACCCCTGGAAGAAGGAACAAGATGGATTAGGGGGCGAGATGAGAAAAAACTCTCTATTCAAAAAATTAATTAGTTTTATCTCCAGAAAAAAAATAAGGAAATATTTCATCATCATGTAACCTCTTCTATGAGACAAGGCAAGTTCTAGACTCTCAAAACGGTAAATCATAAAAAGGTGGGTGTTAGTTTCTTAGAGGCTGCTGCAGAGGACGGTGTGTTGAGAAGCCAATAAACATCGTCATATATCTCTTGCCCGCCACCATCACCTTTCCTGCCAGAACAATTCCTGAATTGAACGATCGAATCAGCTCCAAATTCGTTGTAAGAAGGAGAAGACGCTGATGCACGAGAGGAGAACTACTTCAGAAGGAAAAGTTCGATACAACGATGACTAGCGAAAAGAGATAAGGTGGGAAACGAGAGAGGACACAACTCTATGACCCCTACACACTTGCACTAAGTGGTATGAGATTATCCGCAGAAATATTCCAATAAATATCCTCATCTACTGATTTTCTCTCTTCAGAAACCTCCAAAAACTTACCACCCATGAAATTATGACTACTTTCCCCTCTACCTCGATTAACGAACCCTATTCTTTTCTCCGAGATCACCAACGATCCTTCCCGTGATTCACACCTCTTCCCTCTCCCCATTTTCCATCAGACTGGGTGTGGGAATGGAGGTTAAAACCATCGCACGCGGCGAGCGAAATCGGTTTATTTCCCTCAAACAGCAGCGGCCGCCGCCGAAGCCGCCGCCTGGACCGCCGCCCGCCGCGGGGGGACGGGCCCCACCTCCTCTCAGCCCTGCGGGGCACCCGGCGCCCGGGGACCGGCGGCGGCGGCGTCGACGGACGACTACTCTGCACGGGGAGGAGAGAAGACAGTGAAGAATTTGAGCGGAAGAGAGGAGAAAAAAGGGGGGAAGAAAAAGAAGAGGAGAAGGAGGAGAGAGAGGAAGAAGACAAGAGAGCTTTTCCGAGGAGACTTTCCCCGGGCGGAAGGGGGAGGAGGGGAACGGGACGGGCGTTGAACGCAGGGGTGAAGGAGGAGGGAGGTTTGGCTCTTCGGGATGGCAAGAGAGAGTGAGAGAGAGAGGGAAAGTGTTTGGCGTCCGTGCGGAAGGGTGAAGGAAAAAGACGGAGAGCCTCCTACACCCCACTGCGCTATATCTCCCGCCGCTCCCTCTCCTGCGCTCTTTCTACCTTCTCTCCATCTTTATCTCTCTTGGAGAAAGGCCGAGAGGCAAGAGAAGGCGACGGAGCGTGGCGGCGGCGGGAAGTCAAAGGCCCCCAGGGAAGGGAGTAGGCTGGCTGTGCCGAGAGAGGGAGGGGGTGAGAAACAGTGGAGAGAGAGAGAGAGGGTAATGTCGCCGGGGAGAAAAAGAGAGCGGGGAGAGAGAGTTCCTCTTTTTTTAAAGGGAAGAGAGTAATCCGTTGGAAGCGGAAGGTCGTGAGAAACAATAGCAGCTCCTGGCACCCATGGATTTCAAGTTTGCCACATCACTATGCAGTCGTTAGGAGGTGATTATTTCGTGATTCTCCGAAAAAAAGAAACGAAATGACGCGCATAATCCCCTAAGAGCCTCGCACGAATTTTTAATTTTTCACCGCGAGATCTGGACTTCGACCTAGAGATGTGCTTCTTACATCAAAGAAAGCTTACATCTACAGTGTAGGGTCACATAAACATCATCATCGCCAGAGGTTGACGCCAGATTCCATATTTGTTTCTCATCTCCCTTTCATCTTCGCAAAAATGCTGACCGGCTGGAAAGAAATTCTCTTGTCTTCAAAACAATATCAGTCATCGATTTAACACATGAGAGCACTTAATTCCCGAAACAACTAACCATGAAACGAGACTACTCACTCCCAATGCCACCCTCTAGTCTATCAAATCTTCAAACCTTAATCATTTTTTTATAAAATGGTCACGACCCCTCGGCCTGAATTCTTCTATTTCTGAAAGAACGACGATGTCTTATGAATCATGGTCTAGCCCTGTCTTTTGTCCTTAACATTCTGCATATGACCGGGAAGTCAAGCAAAGAACTCGACATCTCACATCGAAGAAAGCAAAAATCAACCGAAAGACTTCAGCACAGACATCATCGGTGGATCGGACACCAGCCTTCTTTCTGTGGTTATCAGTTTGCTCTCCCATCTTCCAAAACCTCTAGCCAATTAGCAAGAAATTCACATATTCCTCAACAAAGCAAGTCATTCACACGTGCAGATGACAGTATTTTAAGTCCTTCAACAGCAAGCGGCGAAATGATACCTCTCAGTCCCATAACTATTCACAAAGCTTATTCACCAAATCATCATATCTTCGCAACACCAGAAACTTTGGGTGTCAAATCCCCGAATCATTCTGAGGGAAGATTCCAGAACAATGGACGACCTACCACAACTTTCCCTCTCCTTTTCTTTTTTTACGGAAGCTCCCGGATGACCTTTCAGCTTCCAAGAAAGCAAAAAAATGGGGTGATCCTCGCTAATAAACGGGAGTGAATGAGTAGTCTTGATCACCAAATCATCCTCTTGTCCTCTTGGGATGACCAAGCGAGAGCAAACAAAGGGAAAGGGGAAAAACACAAGACCGCGGAAACGCTCGAGGGATACAGCGGGATGGAAGATGACCTCTTCGTGACGGAGAACGAGAAACGACATTTCTTCCCCATTTTTTTTACCACCGTCCATTTCTTTTGTGAGGGATGAAATGTTCCAAGAGAGGAGGTGGATGACGGTTTTTTTCTCAGGGATGTAAGAGAGAGAGAGAAAGAGAAGAGAGACAATAAGGGGTTGAGGGAAAAGAGAGAGGGGAGAACGTTTGGGAACAACGTTAGGACAATAAACCCACCCACCACCACTCTCTACCATTCCCTTTGCTACCCCATTTGAAAAAGGCCCGAACCCCCTTTTCGCTCTTTCAACGCGACCTTTACCAGATCTCCAACCCCTCCGAGCACCGCCGTCCCAGAAGTCCCTCTTTCACTCCCACGTGACATCCGAACGCAGATTGGAACGAAAGACGAGGAGCAAATGAATGGGAAAATTAAACAGCGCGGAAAAGTGATGAGCTCACATTAAAGGGGCGAGTTCGCAATTTTTCTCAGGCTTTGGCTGTTTACTGTAAGAAAAAAATAGCAGAACTAGGTGGAACAGGCTTCCTTGAGGCCTTAGAACATCCCGGATTATTAAGAAAAGGTGCAAATGCAAATAAACACTCTAGTAAAAATGTCAAGAAGACGTCGATGTGACAATGTATTGGATAGTTATAACGACACAAGAGATTACAGATTGAGGATATGCAGTGCAGTGGGCATCCTTGTACCAGCTTGATTTCCAAAGGAATGGTGGGAAAGCCGATCAAAGCCGTTGTGAGAATGGCGAGAAGAGTTGGTAATGGTTATCCAGCCTTCATGGGAAGGGTTGCGTGACGTTCTCTAAGATTGACTAAAGAGATAGCGCTAGCCAGATAACTCCCAAAACTAAGTTAAATGGAGGATCGTAAGAACAATTCATCATAGATCACCGTAGAGGTTTAATATACTTGTTTGGATAATATTCGGTGGTTGACGCCGGTTTAAACTTCAAACTCTTGCCACCTCAAGATTACGATTCCAGCCTCCTTTCTCTAAGGAGTGGCAATCAAGAGGAGGGAAGAAGCCAAGAAAGAGGTTTAGTGTGTTGGAGAAAGACGACAAAGAGTGGGAAGGCGGAGTTATGTCTCAAGAATAAGCTCGGAAAAGGTTCCATGAAAATCAATCAGTGACTCCCATAAGGAAGTAGAGAGGGAAATTGAGAACCAGGAAAAGAAAAGCGGATTGAAGATATAAGAAAAGGTGAAGAACATGAGAAGGCTAGTAGAGAAACTGACTGCCTGTTGGGTAGAATATATAATTACAAACACTCAAGACTGGAAACAAAAGAATTATTAAAACACGCTTAAAATCAATAACATGGTCAGCAGTAACAACCAAGGAAATATCAAGCATAGAGCATGAGTTGAATGACGGAGAGAAAAAGCTAAGCAACAGAGAGAATCGGGAAGAGTAAAAATGCGTGTTTAATGGATGAGACTTGAGTGTGGGTAAGAATCAAATGAAAAGATTACAATGGCCATACATGCAGAGTAGATGGTGATAATTCAGTCAAAAGAATATTTCTGACGGAAAAGGAGATGCATGAAGTCTAAAGGAATGGCGGAAAGAAGCACGTGAATCGCAAAAGGGTAGGCTTTAAGCCTTGGATAAAGGAAGAAGAAACAGGAAATAAAGAGGAGGAGGGGGAGAAAGGGAGAGGAAACATGATACGTGCAAAGAGGAAGAGGTTAAAGAAGAGCGGAGTGGAGAAAACAGAAGAGCCACGAACAGATGCCGGGGCGTTTCAGACTCGGGAGGAGAAAAATGCAGAAAAGGGTGGGAGAGTCATGGGAGAAAACTTATGCAATGGGGCGAGAAAGAGGGGAGCGGGAACCAAGCCGTGCACGAAAGGGCGGTGCGTGCGGGGGGGAATGGGGTGTGGTCGAGGGTTGTGATTGCATGTTCCTTGCCTGAAGGGTCTGGAAAATGGAGGAACGGTTGGAATATCCCTCAAGGAAAAATGCTCCATCGGGCACCCTCCCACGCCCAAGAAGAGGTGAGGGGAGACTCGCGGAGAGGCGAAGGAATGCGTTCCCTTCCCTTGCGGTGTGTTCAAGTGCGGCAATCTTGCTGGAGAGCGGGCGGGCGTTATGCCACACGCACGTCTCCTTGCCACAAGAAGGATGGTTCACAACTTACCGGGCCAAAACGCCCAAGCCATGCTCTATTCCGTGACCTATTACAATTGTTCCCATAATGCTGGGTGCTATTTTCTGATGAAAAAACAACGACACTAAAATTAAAGTAATGAAAAAATTAATTTCCACTTCAGCCTAACGTTACGGCAAAAATTAAATTAAATTATGGTGTCTTTACGAGGTATTTTGAAGAGAACCCGATTTGGAGTTTGTATCAACTTCTTTACTCTACATCTTTCTGCTATTGACCAAAAATATACGCATTTAAAATTAATGCCCGAAGCAAAGATCGATGGCGCATTACTAGCAAATAACATTATGGATGAAGATGGATGATGGAGGAGGGTGATGAAGAGGGCGTTGGTGGCGTGATGTAGACGACACCCCAATTGTCTGAATAACGGTTTGATGATAGACATATGCGGGACGAAGACGTAATTGAGAGAGTTCCTAAGGTGGAATAAATCAAACACTGTTGAACATTCGGGAATAGCGTGGAGAGGAACAGACTCCTTCCCCGTACATTATTCTATGCTCCAAAAAAACAGAGTGCTCTCCCAGAGGTACAATATGGAGTAGTGGGAAGCACCAACGTGGAGAGGGAAATAGAAAATGAGATGAGCTTGCGACGGTGCCATCTTGTGTGAAAAGATGATTTAGCCCAACTAGACCTCACAGTCCCAACTGTAAGGTTTCCGGTTTTAGGTGTGTATTACGAGGATCTGGATGTGGCTTCTCATTCAACAGACCAAAACGCGAGCGAATAACGTTCTTGGAAATAGTGCCGAAGGTGGAAGAGTAAGACATTGTGAATTACAAAGAGCGGCTCGATCAAAAGACTCGATTTGAAGGAATAAATGTGTACCCTCGGATACTCGAGTCTTTTGGGAGGATGTTAACGGTGGAAGACTTTGTGATTGAAAATTAAAGCGGAGGTAGAAGTGGAGAGAAGAGACTCCATTCGCATACAAAAATGTGCGTTCCCTGACAAGGACCCCAGTTAGTTAGGATGCAAGAATGTGAAAATTAACAGTGACAGGAGCAAAGTCAGCACTACGGTAGAAAAGGAAACTTAATTTACTTGAATTTACGGTCCACTCACAGAAAACCTTGAGGTAACCCTTCCCGAGAGGATGCTGAAAGATGGAAGACCTTGGTGGGCTGATACTAGACCACAACGACCTAGCTAGCCATGGTCACTCGGGTGTTCCCATGAGTTCCCACACCGTTTCTCACACCCTTGAAACCTAAGAAATTTGAAGACAATGGGGATTGAAGCGAATTTGGTGGCACGGAGGAGAGAATGAAATGTCATTTGCATGGATAATTGTCCGTTGTTACCAGACAATATCGCCCCCTCTGCTGAAGTACAATTTGGAATTAACGGGACAGCAACAATGCGTGAAGCGGAAGGGAGGCAAGATGAAAAGTTGCATCGTTTGGAGAGTGGTTGGGGCGAAGGAAAGGAAAGGGAGGGAGACGAAGACATTGTTTCCTTCTTTTGGCGCGAGAATCGGAGGAACAATTACGCGCGCAACGAGTAGGGGAACGAAAGGGAAAATCTTTTTCGTTGAGCGGAAGGAAAATTAAGGCGACGGCGGACGACGATTTTCCTCTTGTTTTTTTCCTCCCTTTTAATTGGAGCACGGCGAGTGAGTGAGTGAAAGAGAGGGTGAGAAGGAAAGCATAAAAAACAGAAGAGGAGAGAAAGGAGAACGAGAACCGAGATAGGTGGAGAGAGAAATATAGTACACAGAAAGTTTTTTTTTTATCATCGACTGAGGAAAAGAGAGGAGAGGACGCTGGATCACATCGGCCTCGTTTGGGGGGGAGGGGGTAGAAATTCAATGTGCGCCGTCGATCTAAGTCAAGGAGCATGACTTTTTAGTTGACCTATCGAGTTAAGCAATCGAGAGAGATATGCACGAATTCCGTGACGGATAAAAATGGAGATATAGAGAAGGAAAAGAGCATGGAAGAAAGGGAGCATGGCAGAATGTCCGTGGAAGTCAAAAGATTTCGGTTCACCGAGGCAAAAGAGAATCAAAACGGGAAAAAGGAAGAAGAGAGATGCTCCAAGACGGACGGACTGAGTGGAGGTGATTTAGGGGAAAAAGGAAGGATTCAAAACGGGGAAAAAAGACTCTGCGTCCAGCGGGTGGAGGATTTGTTGGGCAGGACGGGTGCAAAAGGGAGGAGAAGAGATTGGAAAATCGCTGCTTTCTTCAAAATACGGTTCCCTCGCATGGATCCTGAGGAAACGTCGATAAGGCATTCTTATGCTAAAGATCGTGAGTGCTTGCAAGAGTGGAAGAGAAAGAAGAGGGAGAAGGCGCTGTGGGTAGTGTGCTGGGCGGAAGGAAGGAAAAAATATGAAGTGAAGGAGAAGGAAGGAGTCCTCATCCATCGTATTGTCCGTCTTTCTCAATTTTTTTCATCATAAGTCCATTCTCCAGCCACATTCTTCTCTTTCCACACAATTTCTGCAACTCTCATCCGCAATGCCTCCCTCCTCACACCGATATGAGAAAAATGGGATCGGCTGAAGGGAGGCTGGAGAAGAAGCAGGAGAAGAAGAAGGTCAGCGTTGTGTTGTCTGATACACGAAACAAATGGGAACTGTTAAAAGGGCAGAAAGACCTAGCGAGAGAGATAGGTTGAGGAATGGGAGTTGGATCAACGAGAGGGCGATCAATCAAGAATAAAGGGGCAATTTGGAGTGATTGAGCTGGAGGATCAACAGAATCTACTACTCCGCCAAACTTTTCTCCCGGAGTCACTTCTCCTTCCAAATGCCAACCCCAAACCTAACCAACAAAAACTTCCCCTCTCCTTTTCTTCCAAAAAAACCGCACGCTTTTCTCCATACGTCCAACTTTAACCTTCCGAAAAGACGCAGCCAACGTTTTGACGCATGAATAATTTGAGTAAATTCCTACATGAGGAAATTCAAGAAAAAAGTAGTGTCACCTTGGGAGGAAATTCCGTGCAAATCATCGGCCACAAGGCTGGACGGAATGATCAGTGGAAAGAGATTGAGAGGGGTGACTGATGGGAGGGGTGGACGGAATAGAGCTGGGGGATATCTGGAATAGGAAAGAGGAAGGCAAGGAAGTGACTTCGTTCCGGCGGAGAAGGGGAGAGAAAGCCGAGGGAGGAAGCGAAAGCGGCGGGTAAAATTACGAGCTCCGACTCGCGGGTAATCGCTTGGGACTTCCCGCTTTTGCGATCAGGGGGACGGAGAGGAAAGTAAACAAATCGCGGGATTGAGCGCGAATGAGCCGAGAATCCCTTCCTCCAGATGGAACAAAGACCGGAAAAGTGAGGAAAAAAAGGAAGAGGAGAAAAGAAACAAAAAAACAACGAGAAATATATTTCCCCGTTCGCTCTCCGCTCATCTCGCTTTCACGAAATGAGAGGATTATTCCACGGCGTAACGCCTCATCTAGCACTCGAAGAGAAGGGAAAGAGAGACGAAGGTACGCATATTTTTCTTCCAATCATTTCCAGCACTTGGAGACTCGCCAATACACTCCACTATGTCCACTCCTCCACTGTCATCCTATCTGTTCAGTGCACGAAGAAAATACCCGGCTGATCAGGCAAGGAGAGTGAACACGAGCGTAAAGTTGGCGATGAAGGCATTCCTCAAGTTCAGGTTATACTCTAACCAACGCCGTATTTCTCTCCAACCTTCCTAAATTGTGAAAATAACCCTTCTTTTACGAATATACTCACCTGTTTTTAAGTGCGTAAATGCACTCAGCTGTCGATTACCGCACCAAAGTAACCTTCCTGCCCAATACTGGATTTTATTTGTACTATCTACTACTGATTTATTTTATAATTCCTTTTTCGCCAGTCCCTCTCCCCATTCATTAGATTTTGAAGTGCCCGTTCGAAAGAAATAGAGCGGATGAAGAGGATTGGGCTTGCAAAGCAGAGGGACAAGAGAGGGATAGAACAGGGTGACTGAGATTTTTCCCCCTCCCGCATAGTTTACGCGGCCCAACCGGCATGAGAAGGCATGAGAGCTTTCGAGCGCACGACTCTTAAGGGGAAAGACAGGAGGAAGACTCTCTCGAAAAAGGAAACTGACCGAAGGATTTGACGCTCCCGAGGGCGAAAAGAGTCCGATGTCTGGAACAGAGAAAAGGAAACCAACGCTAGCGAAAGCGAAGAGGGTGGAAAAGGAGGAATGGAAACTCAGGGCGAAGGGATGCGTCGAGATAAGAGAATAAAGATGGCGCGCCTGCATATGAATGGAATATAACGCGGGGAGAAAAAATATGGGAGTGATCAGAAACCATTCAGGAGTGATTGATACCTTGCGTGCCGCATCGCAGTGGACGCTGAAGATATTCACACACACACACAACGAGGGGAAAAGGGAGCGATGAGATGGGGCAGAATGATAAAATGGATTGAAACTCGGTCGGGAGGAGGCTATATCGCTCTCACTATCTGCTAAAAGGGCGCAATATCTGGAAAAGGCTGGGCCCCTAGCTGGCAGGAGAGCTGGAAAACAGTAGAGGAGGGACAACGATAAAGAGATATAGGAAAATAGTGGGATTACATCGGGAAAAAAGGAAGGGTTTGTCCTCCCTGTGCCCTTCTCTCATGTCGTGGCTACGATACGTTGCTGCCGCAAAAGAAGTTGATATGGGTGATGAAAAATGAGACAAAACTGAAGAAGGCATTGGCTGACGACCAAAGGTTTGTGCCAAAAGCCAGCAGCTGTGGAAAGATGATGGAAGAGGGTGGAGTAGCGATAAGGGAGACGAATCTTAAGCAAAGAGAGGGAGTGATGAAGGAGTAAACAGAAGAGATGAGCAACCGCGCTGATAAACATCGAGATGGGCCGAAAGATTGGAGAGAGGAAGGTCGGGCAGGATCATGCCGAGGAAAGTGGAGATCCAGAAGAGAATAACACGTGCACGTTGAGGATAGGGGGTCGAAATGAGCCCATGCCTTATCCCCTCCTCACTCCAATCTTCTACCCCTTCCCTCTTTTTCCAATTCTCTCCAAAAACCCTTCAAGAGGGAGGTTCTTCTCCCCAGTGATACCATGTCCTCCCTCCTTCACCCCTCTTACACGTCCTCATCTCTTCAATTACGTCCTAATCTTAAACTTCCATCGACGGTCTGAAAAATATTTTTTTAAATTTTGGTTCGCAAAGCCATTCAAATCCGCACCTTTCGGCGAAAAAGGGTGTCGTCTAAACGCGGTAGAATAATGACGAGGAAAATGGCGAGGGTGATAAGTAGCAAGTGAGGAATGTCAAAGAGGCGAAGTGTTGAGAGGGAGAGAAAAAAGGGGGACAAAAGTAGCAGGCGGAGATGAAAAGGACCTTGGAAAGGCGTAGAGCTGGGAGATCCCCTGGAGAGTGTAGGGGAAGGGGGGTGAGGAGAAAAGTTGTATGCGCTCCATTTACCGATCCATCGCCACCGTTTTCTGGTCCGGGCGATTGAAAGTGTGTCCCGCGATCGAAGAAGGCCGGAAGAGGAAAAGGAGATATTATCCGAGTTGGGGGAGGCTGGAGAAAGCAAAAAAAAGAACTTCACCCTGCAAACGGGTTGGTAATAATGCTAACAACTATTTGGCTGAACTAGGCTAGGAAACAATGGAAGGGAATAAAGGATTCGGCATCTAGTTGGGCGGAACGGAGTATATTTTGGACGCAGCAATGTTTTCGCCAAGGAGACGCGTGCTGGTGTGCGGAAATTCGACGGTTCTTTCTAAACAATCGTATGAGGGTTAAGTCGGGGTATAATTGTGAGGCGAAACATGCAGCGTTTCGGTGCGGAATATCTTTTTCCCCAAGTGATCACTAACACCCTCTGCGATTTCACGTCATCGATCGAATCGATTTTCGCGAAACAGTCATTTCGCAGGAAAGAAAAACATGTAAGACGAGGGTGAAAATCAGTTGAGCCTACGGGAAAAAATATTCTAAGCCCACTAGTGGTTTTAGATTATTGCTACTCTTCAATCTGTTAGACATCGAGGCAAAAAAAAATGATAAGTGGAAGAAAGTACTTACCACCGATGGGAAAGTGTGACTGAGTGAAAAAAGTGCGGTCATATCAGAGTCTAAGCAATTGGCTTAGTGAAAGTGGGACGATAGGATGGTATTGCTGTGATGGGATTTTGGATGGGTATTCTGTTGGGGGGAGGAGGGGGAAAGGTGGAATTGAGTGGGAGTGTGGGAGAATGAAGACTGAACGAGAGAAGATACGGAGGCGGGGCAACCGCGGCGCAACACCTGATTGGAAGACGCAAGAGGAAGGCCCATCTATCCACCCACCCACCCACTTCCACTGCTCCCTGTTTCAACACCGCTCCCAAACTTCCCTCTTCCCTCCCCTCCGCCACGGAACGGTCTCTCCCGGCGTAGTAGGCGGAGGGTTCAGCGTGAATTTGTGTTTGTGTCGGTTTTCCTATGATGTTGAAAGGAGAGAGGGAGTGAGTGCGTGTGGAGTTAAAAAAAATGGAAGAGCTGTGCAGAAGAAGGAAAGGAGGAGGACAACTTCGTCCTTGGGAGAAAATTTGACGGGAGGAAGGGCATTTGTTAGAGGGATTCGCGTCTCTCCTACTCCATGTCTCTCGATGGCGATGATGCAGGGAAATTGTGCGGCGAGGGGGTGTGGCGAAAGGGTCTTTCTTCCTGCCTTTCTTCTCCAACGAGTGGATGACGGAGAAGATATGCGGGGTCAGGATTGGTATTTGCGGTGAAAAGCCTGTGCATTTTTCCCTCCTCGCGACTATCCATCTCCTCTCGGCAAGGCGAAGTAAGCGCCTCATCTCTCACGCATATTCCCTATGTCCCACTTCTCCTCCGCCTTGCGTCGCTTGGTGTGTGAGTCTGAAGGAGGTGATTGGCGGAGAGGAGACGAAGAAAAAGATTAAAAAACGCGGCTTTTGGTGGTGAAACGGGAAGAAAAGAGGGAGGACATTCGAGGTATGAAGTCGAACTCTATCCTGTAAAGGTGTAGTGAACATAAAAAATAAGTGTAGGGCCCTAAGAGTAGATTAGAGAACTAACAAAAAAACAATAAACTGGTCGCTGCACTTCAGGACCTGTTCATACACTTCCACGTCACAAAATTTTAAAAGTCCTCTGTTTGAACTGTCCACCTCCTCCGTTTCATGATGTTCCGACGAAATATTTTATATATTAATACACTCACTCACAAACACAATCATGTATGCATCATATATGGAAGCACTGATGTTTTCACTCCACTAACTTTGCGCCTGAAATGGTTTGGCAACACTGAACGAACACAAGACACTATAACACAAAGACACACACACAAACAATCGCACGCGAAGACATAGTGTTCACATATGATGTGTCCATTAGGTTTACCACAAGCGGACAGAATATAAAAAAACCTCCTCGCTTAGACCGGGATTAAGTCCGGGCAAGGTGCGGGAAGTTTTGAAAATTACCGTCGGGTCAACGAACTCGCACGAGCAGTTCAGCAACAAATCATTCAATGAAGGGCTTAATTGAGAGCCGGTTGCCGGCGTTGAGCAGCGTGATGTGACCGCGGTGCATTCCCTAAGTAAAAGTAGGGTGAGTGGTGAGAATAGGTTCACACGACGCCCATTTAGTTATAACTCTTCCCTCCAGAGTGTTGTAAGTGCGCCATCATTTTGTCCGAATTCCGCATCACGCCGTGCGGCCGTAGAGTTTATTAGAGAAAAATAAATATCAGAGAGATAATAACATTATAGCATGATAATATTTATCGTCTTATATTTTTTCTCTCCTACTCTTTTCGAGTTCAATACACTTTTACTGTGGAGCGATATATTTTTCTTTCCTCTCTTAAGTCGTAAACATACTGCAAAGCAAAAATAATCCCTTAAAAACTCTCCTTATCCCAAACCCTTGAATTCCTTCAAGGAATTCTTACGAAAAAGTTTTAATCCATAAGCAAATTATCACTCATTTGACCAGCATCATCTTCATGCTACTCTGTGTTACATCCATTTTTCCTCTTCGGGTAAAAAAGTAATTTATAACTGTTGCTACTAGCAAAAAAAGAGCCACTAAAATATTTCTCGAGAGTTTGTGGAGTGTGGTCCAATTAAGTATTTAGGGAGAGTGTACTTGGAAATTTAAAAGGGTGCAAGCATTTAGAAGAGAGAATGTAAGTAACAGAGATTTGTCATAATCGCATGTTTTTTATGGTTAATACTACACCTAAAGCTCATGTTGTTAAAAAATTGGCGCGCGTTGAAACGATTCCTTTATCGTAAGAGTAAAATAATTATTTAGGGCATTCACGTGATTATATACCTAATGTATTAATACACGCATGTATCCACGGTATACTTTCTCGTTCTAGACAAAATGAAGGCAAAGAAATGTACCTGAAATCTTCAAAACTAGAGTAAATCGCTGAGTACTTGGAAATCAGTGTCTCCCAAAATGCTTATTGTGTGACGTATGCGTAATCCTCTCCGAAAAATATATGTACGTGCATGCAAAAGGAACTGTTTTCTTGTTGATATCCACTCACTCAGCCTTAAAAAAAGTAAGGAACCGTGAATTTGTCAGCATCATTTCACGTCGTTTCCCGGTCATCATTCTCGATCTCTTTGCCTTTTGGAAGGGAGTTTGACGCTGCACAAATCTCATGTTAGGTCATAGGTTACTAATGAGTCAAAGGCTTTCTTCCGTTTGCATCCAGTGACAAGACATAGGACATGCAGACCCCTACTGTCGCAAAGTGTTTTTGGTACCTTTGTTTAGCGTAGATGACGCATTGTTCACAACAACACGCGCGATTAGGAGAGAAAAATAAACAGCGACTCATCGGAAAACACGGAACCAAAAAAAATCAGTCAATCGAATGAAAATACGCCACAGCCATCAATTTTTTCCGACTGTGAAAAGAAAAAATCGATTCTTTGCCGCAATATTAAAAATTAGCTATTGGTTTTATGAATGTGTTAGCGAGATGATGAAACGTCATTCAAGGAATGATTTAGACGTGGTCTCAATTAGGCCGGAGAATACGAGGCGCAAAAGGTGAATTTCCATTCCATTTATTCACTTTTCCATAAAAGCAGCTTCTTTTTTCATAGTCTTTATTAACCATGTAGTTTACTCGGCGCTTTGTTTTTATTATTGTTTCCCGCGTACATATCCAACATGTTAACGTCATGAGTGTGGGTATTTATAAACGATATTAATACTTTAAAAAATATATACATACACATAATAAATAAATATATTATATATACATACACATATAAAAACAATGACGCGGGTAACATCGTGTGTTTGTGAGTGCATGAGTGCGTGAGTGTGAAGATTTTTATCTTTGAAAAAAAAATCGCCGATATCAATATGTCGGTTTACAGCGCGTTATTTCTGTCGTAGAAAGTGAATTTCATGTATATAACAAATTGATATTACTTCAGATACTTGCCATTTAATAATGGTTCCCTAAGTAACGGGTAAATCAGGGTAGTGCCTGTATCTATGTTTGCGATCATATTGCGGGAAAGTAACGTGAAGATATCGTGTAAAGTATAACTGTGACTCCTTTGAGATTCACGTAAATAATTTTATGGAGTGAAATGTCGGCACTGCATTGAGCCAATCATATCTCATGCTCTTTCCGCGCTGTATCATAACCCTACCAACTAAGTAAACAAATTTTTGTGTCAATATCTCAGACTTATGTTATTCAAAAATATATTAGATGGTTCATTTTCTTGTGCATTATATATTGTATACAATTATTATCCATTACTCATCATAGTCACGTCTTATGTCTTCGTAAAGTCACTTCATGAAAATGCTCCCAAAGTAGCATGTCCGCATTCAGACATATCTATTGATGAGTTGAATTTCCGTGCATAATAATCATTGGATTGGGGAACATGTTGCAGTACCACTGAAGCGTCAAGTTCACCAAATGACCAATTTATAGTTAAAAAGAGGACCGACGCTTAAAAGAATGCTACCAAGTACTACACAGGCGAAAAGAATACTCGCGAATCCATCCTACCGCATTAGGACCTATAGAGGTTTTGGGGAAATAAAATCATCAGATTCATGGTGAGTTACAAATAGCGATTTGAACAGTATTAGCGGAAAAGATTAATCATAATATCGTCGTCAGAATTATAATAAGGATGATATTTATTCCTTACTCATTTTTCCGTGGAAGATGGAAATGAAGTTTCTAATAGATCGAAATATTGCATTAATTCATTATCGACATGAAATTATATCGCACCTTTGCAATAATATCTACTTCAATATTTATTATGAGCAATGTTTTCCGTCACCCTGGTTAGTTAGACAATCATCATATCTGCTTATTGAGTACATCGGTGATATTAACATAATTTTATAACCCATTTTAAGCTTTGTTACAAGAATTACAACACGCCCGCACTATTATAAAATTTTTGCTCACGAAAAAAGGTGTGACATAAATAAGAAAGGACAAGATTGTGTACAGGTGAAGGGCAGCGTTAAAGTTCGTTGATTAGTGCTAAAAATGAGAATCGCGCATATCCAGGCTTGATTTTATAAAACAATTTTAGATTGAAATTTCCTCCATAGGAATTTTAATAGTGAAAATGAGCTAGGCATCACTCACACAATTATTACAACTTATCTACTATTCGGGGTAGGCAGTCGAACGACTAGAAATACCAAAGCTGAGTCTTCCCCAATTTGAGTGAAAATTTCCGACTCCATTTTCTCTCCCTCAGTGCATGAGTCGAAGTCTCTTACAGAGAAGCAATCGATTCCTTTCCCTTGAATAGTAAAACCAAACAATGGGGACGAACGACCACGAGGTGAGGATAAATGATCAAAACCCCGTGATGATATAATACTACCCCCTACTTAACTCTTGCTGTTGTGAGGAGGCTTTTGAATGTTAGATGAGGAAGAAAATAAGGGTTTGCTAAGCCGGCGGGATGGTTCGGAGGGATTAGATAAAAACTATTGAATCGAAACGGTTTGCGATGCACAATAGCGCTTAGCCTGATTTCCACTGAGGTCCTACTTCAACTTCTGACGTGGCCCCTATCTCCGACTCGTCAGTCACTGGAGTTATGACCATGGTACTTCAGTGTATCACGAATTTCAATTTAAGGGAGCATTTTAGGCATAACACGGTGGACCTACTAAATATTAATTTCGTTGGAGAGACAGTAGTGTGATCCCCACAATAATATAGCTCGCACCGGCCATGTTTAAGCATACAATGAAATGATTAAGGATGTCTCATACATTGCAGCGGTCAGCGAGTAGTAAACGTGTACTGTATGTACGAGCTTGAAAATTAATGTACTGTTTCTCTCACAGCACGCCTAAATTTGTAGTCAGTAAGTGGAGCTCGCTCTCCACACAGGCTGACTGGAGCGGTCTGGCTTCCATTTACTGCTATAACTTCCGAACTCAGATGCAAGACAGGTCCTTTCGGGTTCGCCATCCTATCGACTCTTCATTCTAATTCTTCTCCTCACCAGAGGATCAGCTGGAAGGATTTAGTCTCTCTTTCTCCACTGCTGCTAACAATTTTCCTTGCGGAAATGTTAAGAGCTGTGGCCATTCGTGTCATCGATGAAGGTGCGGGAGGAATAATTGTGGGGTACAGACGGTGAACAAACCGTAAATATCGCCCGTAAGGAAAAATTAATTCATCAGTGTTTTGCGTCAAATGGTCGATCAGAAGTTTTGATGTTAACTGAAAATGGAGTTTGCCTAACATTTTTTGTTATTGATTTTAACACGGGTTACCACGTCAGAAGAGTCATCTTCAGGTTGCACTGTCAGGACGCTATAAGTGTAAAAATACACATAAATTTTACTATGTAAATTTGGTGGTAAGAATAGCGTTATGTTCAATTATGTAGACCCGAAATATGTCCTTCAAGTTCGCGGAACGCTAAGGGGCCATTCAACAACCACGTGGCCAATTTTGGGCCTTTTTTCGACCCCCCCCCCCCTTCCCCCTTGTGACCAGACGGGGACATGGTCTTGACCCTCCCCCAGGGGGTCACGTGGTCATATACAGAAATTCTCCTTTTCTCTATTTTTTAATATTTTCACCTCTAACTCTGCTGAAAAATGAAGAACAAAGAAAATGAAGCTGAAATGTTCAAGGATTGTGTATTACTTAAAATAACGGTAAAAAACTTTGTCCGACCCCGAGCCGCCCTGGCCGAATTCGTTGACAATGCATACCATAGTTGTCAAGGCACAGTGGGCGGGCGACCACAGAGTGAAAATCAGCATTCGTCATTGGGTTTCTGTTCATCCAAATCGGCCACGTGGTACGCCACCAAAACCCCTCCCCTCCCCCCTCGTGACCAACCGTGGTCAAGACTCTAACCCCTTCTCCCCCCAAAACGACCACGTGGTTGTTGAATGGCCCCCAAGTAAATCCAGTTTTTATGGCGGGAAATAGAAGACTGGTCACTGATCTTACGGGCTGTTGACGGCATCCCCCTCATTAACTCCCTCAGTATGGTTAGCGCTACTTTGTCGTAACTACAAAAAGAGCCTCCCTCTATCAGAGGAAAAGTAGGAAAGTTTAGCGCCCAAGGTAAGGGAGCAGCGTTACTCTCTACAGAGAAGCTGGATCTCCATTTTAACGGATTTACTGCAAAGGAAAGCTGGTTTCTTGGTTGAAGATACTGCGTGAATCAACTTTAGGATGGCGGAGTAGAAAGTATCATCTCTCTTGCCACGCTGAGGGGTATCCGTAACCTCAGGAAGGTGCCTTTAGCCTCTCTAATTGCGAATAACACATAAACCAGGCGTCAGCTCTGTTCACATTTAAAAGAACTCCACTGAAGAAGCGCAGAAGAGCGGAACATTAAATCATTTCTCCTTCCTAAAGCTTAGTCCGCGGAAAAACACCTTACTTAGAGCCCAACATTATTTCTTGGGCCCATCTGCAACTTAAATTACCAACTTACCACTAACTTTGCTGCTTCCCTAAAACCATTTCCTCTTCCTTTTATGCATCAATAAAACGAGACGGATCAATCAAAACGGGCGGTCAAAACGCGAAAATCCATTAAAAATTGGGACCACAACCTGTAATCCTTTCTTTCACTATAGGTACGTTTATACATATAAATGAATATCCCGGGTCGATAGGAACAAAAATAGTTATAACCTGTGTTTTCACCAAAAGAAATGGGGACCAAAGATAATAATAACTAATGATAGTAACAAAGGAGAAGGTACAAACAACGATCAGAGTGGGGATACACGACTCCTATCGATGATTTCCTTCATGCAGGCCGTCTCGTATTTACCTTTACCTACCTATCACCCAACGCTCTTAAAAAACCGATACTTCTTTTTCGATCGTCATTGTATTGGTTATTACTTTTTTTGTAATGCGCACCGTATCTCCCTTAGGGCTTTAATCGAATCCATCTCCGTCGCAACGGACGATAATGTAAGACGGGGTGTTTTGGGGAAGTGTTGGGGGTGGTATTTGGGGGCAGAGTGAGCGTATTGCGGGGGCGGGAGTGATTGAGAGCAACGCCTGCAGGAGTGGAAAGAGGGATCGGTGAAGGGAGGCGATAGGGGAGGGTTTCTGGGTGAAACTTTGCTCAAGAGGGACATATCAACCCACTCGAGTCGTAAGCACACCCTTACTGCTTTGCCCCCACCCCATCTCCTGCTTGCCCCACCACAATCTCCCCCTCCACTGCTCCTCCGCCTTCCCCTCCTCACAGCTCCCTCCTCTCGCTGCCGCTCCTCCGCTTCCAACCCGCACATGCACACAGTCTATATCTCCCATGGGGATTAATAAACCGTTACGAGCGCCGGCATCGCCCTCATGCCATCAAGGTGGCTTCAAGGTGGCTTCCCAGCGTCCGACGTCATAAAGGGGCCGGAGTAATGGCGCGGTGGTTTCCAGAGGTGGAGGAGAGGGCTGCGATGAGGCGAACGGGGAGGAGGAGAAGACGGAGGAGTTGAGTGAAGAAGGCGACCGACCCGACTTGGCGGAGAGGGGATGATGCGGTCTGAGGGAACACAATGAAAGGAGAGGTGGGCCTAAAAGTATGGAGAGAAAAGGGGCGAGGAGAAAAGATGGGAAAAAAGAGGCTTGGGACATACGGAGGTCTTGCAATGTTTGTGAGGTGAGAAACAGGTGATATCGAGTGGTGGAGGTGGGCCAGGAGGAAGATGGTCGGAAGTTTAAAGGAGAGAAATAGTCGTAGGAAGAGAGCGAAAAGTGGTGGTGATGGGCATATTCCCAGATAGATGGCAGGGGAATGTGGTAAAATTTCTCTGATGAGGGGAACGGAGCAAAGGACGAAGAAATAGGGATGAGAGAGGAGGAATTTAAGAAGTCAAAAGACGAGGAAGTAGGGCGACGGAGATCACATGACGTGAGTCAAGAGGGCAGAAGATAGACGCAGTAAAGGTGGCACGGAAAGGGTTAAATGGAAGCTTAGCGCGGCATCGAAGGAGCATGATAAGATGGTGAGGAGACGGCAATATAGCGAAGCAACTTTCAAAGAGAGCCTCGGTTCGTTAACGTAGCGTGGTAGAATGAAAACTTTATGAGAATACAAAACTGTAATCATTTAGGAGAGAAGAAAACTAACAATAATTGTTTCTATTTTCCGGGATGTCTTCCATGGAGGTCCACATTTGATGGCAGGATTACGCAATCGTTGCCGTAGTTGTACTCTGGTCAAAATACCTTCCTAATAATCTCGGGAGGCACTTCTGACCTGAAGACGCCGAAAGAATTGCCGACGAAATCTCGTTCCAGAAAATGAACTACTGCATCGGACAACCCGAAATGCAGGATACATCAGCACCGTACTGTGAAAATTTTCAAATAAAATTAACAATATTTTGGCCTGTCGGAAAATTCTTTGGATCTGAGAAGACGGACTCGGTAGGTCACTCGTCATCATGTCTTCCCAATCCTAATATTGGAGAAATGAAGCCCCAAAAATTCCTCCCTATCCCTCGCAAACCACTCAACTTTCCTGTAGCCCTTCTTCCCAAAATTCCATTGGTAAATTCTTAGTATTTTTATCCTAGGGGGCTCCCAGGTGCGGTTTGTGGGGCTGTTTACATAAAAACATAAAAAAACTCGAAGACCAGGATTTTGGCTCGCGGATCGTTAAGCCAGAACACGTCCCGTTCTCGGGAGTTCTAAAAAGGCGTCACCTTAGGCGTGGACAAAGGCATAATACGAGAGACGGAAAGAGAGACGAGGCCATGCGCAAGCGGGAAAAGAGGAGAGTAAAAGCGGAGCGGAAGAGGAAGCGATGGAGTACCGTGTGGACAGGGACAAGATTTGGGCGGTGGCTAACGTATGGAGGGGATGAGAGGAGGGTGGTTTGTGGAGGCCAAGGTTAATGCGGGGGGAGGAAGAGATTCAAAAGGTGGATGCGAGGGGGAGGGGCGAAGGTGGAGGTGGTTTACGGAAAGGAGTCGCGGAAGGGCAGAAGAGGGAGGGAGGAACAGTATGCGGAGATAGTTTTAAGGGGTAAGGAGCAGGAGGAGTTCTCTCTCTCCCTCACTTTTAAGTGCCTGTACCGCCCCGGGATACGGCGACGAGACGGCTCAAAGGATGATCCTCCTCATAAAGTTTTAAGGCGGGAGAGACGTGAAGGTAGGAGGGGAGAGAGCGATAAAAATGAGCGAGAAAGGAGGCGGTTGGCAGAGGGGGGCGGAGGCAGGCGGATGGTAGGGAACAGGGTCACCCCGACGATCTTCAAGTTTCGTCCTCTCCACCCAATATCCACCCAACCCTGTTCTCCTGAAGATATTTTTTTCGTAACTCCCCACCTCCACCCGAATTCCTTCTATTCTTTCCTCGTCTCTAGACTTTTTTCTCGCTTATGGCCAATCCGATCCACTCCTCAAAGGAGAAAAGGAGCGGAAAGAAACAAGCGCGGCGGGAAAAATCCTCAGGCTGAGCCGCTGTCTTCCGGTCCAAATCCTTTGTCCACCCACCACAAATCCTTCTTCGTCCCTGTTCGATCGCCTGGGAGACGCGAATCTTTTCCTTGATGACAAAACGCGTTTTCAAAATTGGGGAGAATGGTTCAAAATCCATGATTGCGGACTCATTTCGTGAAATTTTGAGTAGAAAGAGGAAATCTTAAGTCATATATTATCAATAGTGAAAGCCAATTTTTATTTGAAAATTGTCCGAAGCCGGCAAAGGATTTATAGAACATTAAGTAGGGAGAAAAATAGTAGGAGTGTGTTTATTCATTGAATGGTAACATTTCCCTGGATTTGTTCTTATTTTCAATCCGATATTGATTCATCACGATGCAGTCTTCATATTATGTCCTTCAATGATCATCACTGTGGATTTCATTCACCATCTTGAAAACTCTATTTTGCTATTTTTGAAAATCCTTTGGAAAATTACATACTATATTCATCCGTACATTCAACGCTATATTAAAACTGTAATTAGCGCGAACTGATGCAGGAAAATATTACCATTCATAGAACAAGCGCACTCCTATTATTTTTCACCCTACTTATTGATCACTAAATCTTTCACTGGCTTCGCAAAATTTTAAAAATGACGTTTCCTAATACAGCCTCAAGCATGGCTTACTTAATTATGCCGATTGAAGTATTTAAAAACAGTTTATAACTGGTTGTTTAATCCTGGCTCCTCAATTTTTGCTGAAGTGAGATCATTTTAAGACGCTCGGACCGAATTTCCCCTTCAATGAGCGCCCTTAATGCTAGCATAAGCGCTGTATTCTCCATGTTTAACTCTCTATCCTAAGAAATATATCCCAAGAGGAATGCTTTATCAATGCGAGGGTGTGCTTGCATTATTAGTAGCGTCCTCGACAGAGGATCCTCCCCAATGGCTTCCACCTTGCTGGGCCTTTACTCACCGCCGTTGCTTCCAGGTCAGACGAAAAAATAACACTCCTCCACAGCACATTAATGTGTCTACTCTAGAACATTTCAGTCGTTCCTTATCGAGTGATTCGAGGTGAATTTTTGCCACATCTCACATCTCACTGATTATCATGTCATATCTCTGAGTTTTTCATTGATCAATGTGTAACTTTGGGGGATCGGGTTGTTGTGGTAATAGAGTACTGGCTTACTATAAGGACGGCCAGAGTTCAAATCCCTGATGAGGAGGATGTTTTTCAGTGGAAACCCGATCCCTATTGACTGTCTTGTGGAGGGCACTTCAATTGCAGTACTTGGCGCCTTTTGTCAAGAGTAGGCTGATGCCGACGCCGGATTTCTATCCACCCATCATCCTCCTTTACCTATCAGCTATGGCGCAAATGACCTTAGCTGTCGGTCGCCTCCCCAGAATCCAATCCACTCCAATGCGTAACTTTGGTAACGTCAGATGGAAAATCATGCTATATTCATTCGCAGAGTGTCATAATTAATGCTCTAAAGGTCTCTTATAGAATAGCAGAGACAATTATCAAAGGTGAATATTGTATAGTTTCGTTGATTCAATGCTTACTTATACGAACACCTTCACTTAATATTCTTCGTGGATTTATTAACAAATTTTGGGGCTGAATTGTAAAACTTAGCTATGGTGAATAGATGAGACCTTGCATTTAAAGTGTTACATTCACATTAGATAATTCATCGCGGCGTCCCATTTCGTAGATGTAAAATTTACAATCCCAACCCAGGGTTGTAAATTTTACATCTACGATAATCCACACTATTAATTTTTCCTATCCACGCGTACTTTCTAAAATTGGATATCAAACGAACAACACGCGGAACAACACGGAAAAGCAGTATTTCCTCATTCATGGACGTAACTTTCAAGGAATTTCCACTTAAGTTTTTATCTCCGATGATGGCGAAAACCTGAATCTAGTAGTTCTCAGAGACTTGAAGTTTTACGCACCCCTAGAACTAAAAGGTAAAGGCCTTTTTTGACCCTTGCGATCATTTCTTGGGAATTCATCAGGGAAAACAACAGTAAAAACCAGATCCTTCAATAAACTTGGGAGAACTTAAGTTTTTTTTTACGGCCCAGGCTTCATTGGAAATTAAATCATCTTAACTTTCGGAAAGGATATGAGTGTGTGTTCATTTTCATCTCCTATGGCAGGAGTTATAGTTAACTTCAAGCTTTTTATACTGACCATATGGAGTTCATGGGAACTCGCCTAGGCTCGTTCTACTTTACCTCTGTACTCCATTAAAGCTAAAATGACCACCTACCCATGCTTTTTCATGAAGCTAGTTCAATTTATAGACAATTCCGGGAAATGGGAGCATGTCACAAATGCTTTTATACGCCCCTAAAAATCATTTAGAAGCCGTAAATTTTCGTGCGCGTGACTCGGATCCTTCTGAAGGTTAAACTTCTGCCGTCAGGCTCCACCCAAAAAACCATTCCGGGGTTCATGAACCCACATCACGTTATTCGCGGGGCCCACTGTTGGCCTCGACTCATCTTATGAACCAAAGACTGCGAGATAGCAAGCAAAAAAATCTATCGTTTTCCTCAATATCCAGTGCTCACATCAATCTTGCGTTATATTCCCGTATATCTCTCCCTTACAATCACGAGTTTTGCCAGGGTATCATTCGGTGAAAGGACGCCATATGTTGCGCAGAGGGTAAATCACCAACAAGCAAAGCCGTCGCAAAAAAATGAGCTAAAAATAAATCGATAGTAGTTCGGTCGTTTGGGATCGAAGGCGCGTGTCAGGGGGCAATGAAGTGCTCGACCAATCAGCGTTTCCTCGGGTCAATATATATCGGCTTCCTCACATGTGTTACTCTTTCCCCACGCCCCGACTATTCCCTCAAAACCTCACATCTCGACGAAAACTCCCAGTAAAAGAAAAAAAAACAACTCCCACCTTCGCCCGACTAAGCCGCGTCGTCCTTAACCTCCAAAACTCCCCTCTTTTTCCCCCTCCCCACCCCACGACGTCCTTATCGCTCCCTCCCCGGCCCTTTATAAATCCTCTCTCTCACTCCCACGCATGCATGAACCCTGGGGGAACACCCTGAGGCTCTCCACAACCCCTTCTCCCACACCCTAGTCGCTTCTCGTGCTCTCCTCATTCACGTAATCTATACATCTCGAACCCCTTTCCCGCAGAGTCGGGAGTTCATTTCAGCTCTCCTCACCCTGGCCCACTTTGGAGTAAAGGGGGTTTTCCATCGTAACAAAAATGGACTTTCCCATTGGTTTTGAAGCCAGATTTCAACCAGGAGGAAAAAAAAGTAGGACAAAAGAAGGCTGGGTTGAAAACAGCAATCGGAGGCGATGGGCGTACAAGGGAGGTTCCACATTGAAATCACTCAAATATGATATTATTCGTACGCTGGAAATTTATCAAAAATGAGGCCCTTTCTTTGATATGAAAACACAGTCTTGCATTTTCACACTGATTTATTTGCAAATGGGAATTGAAGCCATATGGAGCTTTATGTGAGATAATTGTGAAGAATGGGGGGAAATTATGTTCCTCCTCTGTCATAAATGCAATTTCGGCATTATATCATTACCAAATTTCCATGCATATTGTTCATAATTATTTTTTCTCATAGCTAAGTGACGTCATCAGTGAAAACGGCGTTGATATTGCAAACGAAAAGATTGGATTCAGCGTGTGTTTTGGCAGCACACTCACCGCGACAGGTCCTCCATAAGGCTCAGTTTTCTCACACTTTTCCCAGCGATTTCGCGAACTCTTGCCTGGTATTCCCCGCTCCTGTCTCTTCTATCCCAATACACCCACTCACACCCCTCACTCCAAATCCCATATTAGTTCCGCCCCCTTCCATAATTCGCCCTCACAAGCAAGGAGCTGGAGGCAGCGGCCCTCGTAAAACAGGTTATAAGTGCTATTTTCGGAGCGGTCGTTTCATTTATTTTTTTAATGCTCCAACTTCCGAGTCAATATCTTCATTCCAACTCTCATTGTTTCTCACTTGTCATAACCATTTAAATGGTCTCATCATATGAATAAAATGACGCGTTATATTTTTCGGCAACTATCTTTGGTTAAACTTCCACGTTTCGGTCTTTTTTGTACAATTTTATCCATCTCTCTCTATCTCTCTCTTTCTCCCTCTCTCTCGTCTATCTTCCTTGCTTTGGTACATCTAAAAAGTGGTAATAATATAAGAGAGTTTGCCATTTTTTTATCTCTGACAAAAAAAGGTTAAGTAGGCAACTGGTTCTGATAACGATTGGGAAGAGACCTCACCGCCGGGCTGAGGCGAAGGTTACCCGATTTAAATATTTACTTTTCCACGAAAAAAAGACCCCGAGGTACCTGGGGGGATATAAAGCATTGTTTCTTTTATTAATTATTTTTTCTACGGTTCAGAGCCAGCTTATTCACTCTATATAATTTTTCTCTTATTTTCTGTTTTTCCTCCCTTCCTCGAGTATGAATCAAAGCGTCGGCGTCACTTGAGGCGCATACTCAACCGATCGAATAGGTAAGGGGGCAGGAAAGGAAGGCGGTTAGAGCCACGGTAGCAGAGCGAGCGAAAATTGGAGCGAATGAGGAAAGAAGAGACGAACCGTCGGACGCTGCCTCATTTCTGCTCCGACGAAATATAGTGCATCCTACCCCAGTCTTCACTCCCTCGTGCCGCTCAATTCACAGAGACTGTGGTCTAAATTTTGCCAGAGTAATCGAATTTCCGAATTCCCTCATCCATTTTTGCTTCCAACGAAAATCCTTGCCTTAAATTGATTCTGAACAATCGCGAGGAAAAAATTGGGCCAAAAGCCAATAGCAACGTAATTTTAGTTTTTTCGTGGAAGGGAGAACATTTTTTTTTTTAGGTTTATCGGAGGAATATGACAATTAATTTCCACTATAGTCACAAAAGGCATATCTATGCTACTAAATTGCTGAAATGTTATCCGATAAATTATAATAGAAATGAAGAACAAATATGTGCGCTAAAATGTTTTTCAAATCTTTAATAGGGAAGAATGCTCAATTTTACTTTCGTTACCTTAAGTGAAGCAATGGGATAGGAAAAATTTTCTCCAACGAGAAATAAATACTTAATTTTATATGCGTTTTAGTCGGCACATTATACCCCCTAAGACTTTCCAGCCAAAACTCCAGAAGGATGGAGCAACTTAAATAAATTTCGATGCGATAAAGTGCAAGCCAATAACTTTAGTCGGGGATCATATTTAAACAGTCACAAATTCTTCACAGTCCTAAATTACTACGTTTTCGTCCAAAATTATTGGAGCATGGCCCTGATCCCCTATGCCTGTTTTTTTTATTTCACACATTGAATAGAATTTATTCTATTGGAATGTTCTCACTCATAAAAACATTTACCCTTATCATAAAAAGGTGATTCGAGCTGACGGGGCATAGAAGATATTGTCGAGGTTGTTCAAGTTGTTTCGGCACCATCATTGGGGACAGTTGTCAGCAATATCCACTCAATCCGCAATAAATAGCTTCACATAAGGTTCAATGCGAACATATTGTAGAAAGACAGGCAGAGCAGCTAATTTTCTCGGTATACAGTTTGAATTATACAGTCCTACGATGAGAAACACCGAGATAAAGGATGGCGTGGGATAATGTCATATTTAGTCACCAGGACTTGCTTTCCACAATACTAATTACGATAAATGTGATGACGATACAAGTTAAATTACTACTTAAGATTTCTGAAAAATCATCAGCAATCAAGCATTTATACTAAATCATCACCAAGAAGTTGAAAGACAATTGCAATTAGATTGAAGCGGTCAAATAATATTGAGTCCTATGAGAAACTTAATCATAAATATGAGACTTAATCACAAAACATCACCACAAGATTTTACGTCTACGTAAGAGTATTGATCGTATCTTCGGGTCTATTTTGGGCTATTCACGGGGCCACAAATATTTTAATTCCTTCTAGTTCCATGCTCATCAAAATAGATACGTCGCATGCTCATTAAGATAGATGTAAAACATAATGAGGATAATTTACTCATACGGATTCGGGAGGTCATTCGTGTTTATCAAGTGAAGAGAAATTGTATCAATTCAATTTCCAGAAAATAAATAGGGGCAAACAAACGAGTCAGAAAAGTTGAACCAGCTTATGAGTGAAATTCCATTTATTTTACGTCTTGACAACTATTTCACTGCTTTTGATGGCAAGAATCTCTTTTGACTCCGAAAATTTCCAGCAGACATTGACCTACCTTCACGAATCCTTCCTTTAGATTTCGTTCTCTAAAGAAAACAATCTTGCACCAATTTGTAGAAAAAAAGAGTTTTAGAGCCGCCCAAAAGAGAATCTTCTCTTACAGTGAGAGTCAAAATATTTTCCTTTGGCCACGCAAGAGAATCCCACGGTGTCTTGAGGTGTTGGAACATTAACCGTTGAGGGGGAAATGGGTTTTGTCCGGTACCAAAACCCGGCCACGCAAATATTTTATTTACATAAATATATTTAAATATATTTATGTAATTTATGCAAAAAGAGTTGCTTTAGTCACCAGCATTACCTTGCGTACTCCAAATATATAAATGCGTCTTTTGTAGCTACTTTTGGTAACCCTCTCCACTTACCAGTAATCAGAAAACCTTTTAATTGCCTGGCTATGACAGAGCCAATTACCGATCGCAAACCATCCGGGTTGTTTGGTTTTGAGGTTCTACTGACATGCAGAAAAACGAGAACAGCATGTCTTAAAAGATACGTACGTTTAGCCGTGCGAAAGCACCATTAAGCTTTACAGTTTTTCGTTTGAATAATGGAAAATAAATATAAGGAGCGACATGCATTTAGTGGTTTTGATTAACTAGGAGTTATACTTAACTTGGGAATGCTGAGAACACGGTTAGTGGCAAGTATTTCGCTTTGGCTGCGCCGCCAGGCAGAATAAATGCCAGAAACGAATTTAAAAGCATAAAATTCGCACGAAACGATTGCACTTCACCCTCAAAACTAACGTCCCTTTGAACAGCTTCCATTTTTGGCAAAAAAAACAACTTATTAAATTTCAAAACCAATCATTATTCACCATTTAAACATTGAAAAAATTTTAACACATACTCATAGTGGCAATTTAAACGAAAAGTGGCTAATTGAGTGACACACAAGTCCCTTTCATATGTGGGATAAGCTAAGTATTAAACATCTTTTCCGAGTTGATGTTCTTACCTTTCCCCTCTTAATTGGCGTGTTTAATAGCTCCACCCCATGGCACCGAACGAAAGCCTCAAAAGTGGTCCATTTAGGAATTCGTCGTAAACATATTTGTGACTGAGCTTGAGACAACATTATCAGAAAACAAATTATATTAGCATTTAAAGGAGGCGCGAAGAACCTCAAAAAATTGCGAGCAAACGTACTAATACATATATAAATATATATCATTGTTTACACATTAATTACCGACGGCATGACTATCTTTCTGCAATAGTTATTATGAATCGGAAAAAAGAACGATTGCTAAAACATTTGTTTCATGAAAGGATTTTTTGGCTGAGAGCTGATACATATATCATGTACATCATATTGTGAACTCATCATTATTGTTTATATATTATACGATTAAATTATGTATTAAAATACGCATGAATAGTTCCGAAGCTATGAAGAATGTCCATAGTGGTACATGGAAATGTGTTTAGTCGTTCAACATGGTCTGTATACGCTTCCAAAATCTTGAAAAAATAAATATGAAATTGAAACATAAGAGACCTTTCATTTAATTTTCAGCTGAAAAAAAAGACGCAAACAAGCCTAACTTAATTATTTACCAGCAATTACCCAAAACATTTAACATCAGCAACAGAAAATCTTCATCACTGAGAAAAAATTAATAAAATGAAGTATTACAATCTAATTATAAATATCCTGATATCTTTTTGATGGAGTTGAGGATAATGGATCTTCAGACCCTCTACCCTCAACTCCAGTGTGACACTCTTCAGTTGTGATTCTCTCCCGCTGAGGAAGGGTTCTCACCCGAAAGCTTCCGAGAGCAGTGGACACCGGTGTCGCCATGGATCGCCTTTCTGTGAGTGTCCACTGATATACCTATCTATCCCTCCCTACCCTCAACGCCTTGTTGCTAGCTTATATTTCTAAATTTATTCCCTTTTCTTTGTATATATATATATATATATATATATATATATATATATATATATAAGTTCTTGCGAAGATTCCACGAACGTGGCAAACAATATAAAACTTCGTCACAGGGTGACACTAAACATAAAACATATAAAAAGGAAACTCACGAGTTTAAAATTTTCGGTGGGTCGCCCGCACCTTCATCAGTGATAGAATGAGGATTGAGGAGGAAGAATCGTATAGGAGAGGCGGTGAGGGGAAGGAGCAGGTAGGAGGGGTGGGGAAGGGCGGGGAGAGAAGGCGCCAAAGACCTATTCGGGAGAAAGAAACAATGTAGCGAAAAGTGGGGGAAAAATTAGCGGGAACGGTTGAGGCCAGGTGGACAGAGGGCGTTAAAAAATCGGATGCAACTTTGTTCTAATGTCTTCAGACTAATTATACTAGCTGTGGGCGGGAGATAAGCCTTTTGTTTGGAATGTTTTATGTTTAGTGTCACCCTGTGACGAAGTTTATATATATATATATATATATATATATATATATATATATATATATATATATATATATATATATATATATATGTACTAGGTGAAATTCCTGGAATACCTTTAGTGAGTCCCTAATTTCTCTCTCCGAAGGCAACTCTTACCGTACCCCAAAGGCCATTAGCGTGCAATTGTCACGAAAAATTTTGTAGGTAATTCAGTATTTTGCTCAGCATGAGATCTCTAAAAGCGGACGCAGCCCACCGACAAGTTACTCATCCGGACATTCAAGATGAACAAATAAATATTTATTTGATGGCAAAAATATTTCATATTGCCGGGCATTGTAAATTTTATTATGTAGATGAAAAAACAAGAATAAAACCAATGATATCACTTGTCCCATATTTTCATTACCTGCCTCAGAGTAGTAGAGTTCACGAAGCCATTTATAGTCTAATTGCAGAAAAAAATCAACTGTGAATATATCACTCTGAATTGAATTGAATTAAATCCTGAATAAGCGACACTTGGCAAACATACAAGATACTGGACGATATTGTGGTAAGTTTTTAACGGTTCACAACACATGCAATAGTTTGTCCCATTTCCAAATGAAGGCTGGAAGGCTGGATGGCGTTCTTGTTCAGATTAAAGGCTGGAGTGAAAGAATCAGCAATGTTCCCAAAAACGGTAAGCATTTGGGCAAGGGTGGATATCATAACCAAGGTGAGTGGACAATTTAATCTTTGGAGATAGAGACAGAAATGTCGGTATCCTATCAGCAAATTATCTCAACACTTAAGTCAGTACTACACATAATCTGTCGCAAATAATGTTTTATCCTTCGTTTTATGCCTTTTGAAAGCATAATAGGATGATCTGTTCTGATATTCAATAAAACCATGATAAATTCTTTGAGAAGAGTTTTCAAATACTTACAGAAACCAATTATTATCGTTCTAGATAGGCGATAGTCGGTCTTTGGAAAACTGCACAAAGTGATGACCAATGTGTAACACGGTCCTGGCATCACTACATAGCGCAAATAGTTGTTCACTATTATTATCTATTGAAATGAGAGGTAATTAGGTGGATCATTTGAAGTGAATTTTTACATCAGGATAACGACTGTGATAAAAATTACGTTTTTCGACGCATTTCAGCAAATTCAGTTAAAAAGTGGCGATTGTACCATAAATATTAACCGAAAAATGAACAAGGTCCAATTTTTTTGTAACATAGCAAATAAATAAATATTTATCCATCGCCATCAATATTGTCGCCAAAATGTATCAGAAGATAGATGGATAGATAAATAAAATTTTTGGTGTAGTTCCTGCAGAGAGGACCTGGGGCACCTAGACCTATTGGTCCTTTGTGCTGACCACCATAATTGAATCATCCGTAGAGTCCAATGGTCTTACTAAAGGCCAGCAAGTCTACTACGGAGATACCCCTGACTTCGGCTGATTAGGAAAAAGAGACCCTAGATTCCTTATTCTGGTTCTCATCAGGGCCGGACAATCGTAGAGAACGTGTGATGTTGTTTCATCCTCTTCTTCGCACCATCTGCATGTGGCAGAGTCCACCAGCTTCAGAAGATGTAGATGCCTCTTGACCTGTTAATGTCCTGTTAGGAGGCCCACTATCGTGCGTAGTTTACTTTGGTTTAGCGACATGAGTCTTTTGGCTAGACCCGGTTTGGGTCCCTCAATCAGGAGCTTGGCTTGCCTGAGCCCCTGTGTGTTCTTCCAGATCTCAGAGTGTTAGGCGAGGCCCCATCTCCTGATTGCCGTTATCCCTATTGACTTTGCAATTGGGACATAAGGCTCAGGTCCTGTTGGTGTACCATCCAAGTTTACGCCAGCTTAATGAAGTAATAAATGGAATATTGTGCTTTCATTCCATCAACCGATATAGCTTTCGAATTAGACAATAACTTTAATAGACATATTTCCAGGAAACACTCCTGAATGGAATAGATTGGTCATCAGATAAAATTTTCAAATTTTCAATGCCGTGCCGAAAATATAACCGTGAAAAACAAATTCTGAAAATGGAATTGATTGTTAAACCAGTGGATTTCATTTCTATGTTTGCAAAGATGTAATTCGCTTGCGTACTGTGCCGCACTGATTACATATTTTTTTATATTTAAGAGAATGAGAACGTGGTAAACGTAGTTTTTCTGAGTTTAAAAACCCTCACAAGAAATCAATGTTCAAGTTTTCGTTCAGTGATTTAAAAAAAATTAATATAATGCCTCAATCCTTTATAGAGACTAAAAAGTGTATTTAACGAGTTATAAGGCATTATTAATAGCTATAAAAAGTCTTTATTGTGAACATGATACGCCCAATTGCGTTTTTCACCCCCTCCCTCATTTGTCATTGAGTATTAATTATTTCATTTTTCTATCATTGGTAAAAGGATAAACAAAACCTCACGACAAAGTTATATTTCTTTTCAATGAATTTTATTTTCTTAAACCCCGGAATTTCATAAAAAACGCGTACACAGCGTATCGCTAAGTTTCAATGGCCACATTCCTTATCGAAAACACTGAAATATATTTGATGACTAGAGAAAATGCCACAGTAAAAATTGTAAACTGGACTTAAAACATTGTGTGTAGCACGTTCACCACCATGTTTCTCACTCTCTTAAACATAAAAAGTATGTAATCAGTGCGGCACAGTACGCAAGCAAATTACATCTTTGCAAACATAGAAATGAAATCCACTGATTTAACAATCAACTCCTGGTGAATAGTTTGGGAGTTTAAACCTCGCATATTGATAACTACTTCGGACCTAGTTTCTGGCTGCAGAAACGGCATTTATTTTCCCAAAAGGTTTATGAAAACTCTCAGTCAAAGATTTTGTTCATTATGAGAGGCAGAAACATACAATCATTTCATCGATTTCATAAATAGTCACATAACTTATTGGTAATGATGGAATGGAGATATTTAGTAACTTTCCAAGTTGTAACCAAGAAAGCGTTCCCTCAATGGGCTCCTCAGAGGCTTTAGTATTTGATTGTTGAGTTATAGCGCGACGAATAACGACTTAGTCATACTGGCAGGAAATAATGTAATTTGTCAGGCAAGTATACATTAATTAAGTAAAGTGCAAGGACAGAAAACCAAGCATTCGAAAGAATAATTAGTCAGGTATACGAAATAAGCAACCAAAGGCAACCAAAATTTAGAGCAGCAGTCCGTAATTTTACGGATGTCATTTCTGTTAATTCCATCACTAAGATTCTGTGAAACCGGCAACAAGATGTGCTGGTGGTTACTTTGGACTTTTACCACTTAAATGGCGCAACTTATGTGGAATATTCATGTATTGCAAAAGGAATGTTAGTGATAAAATGTCCCATCATGTGAAAAAAAGATTTTATGGATTGAACATCGCATAGTCTACACCCTCTCCACTTCATTTCCTCACATGTATGTCAGGGAAACTAATGGCATATGCCTGCTACATATGGGTGAGAAAATGAAAATATCTCTTGATTAACTCGGTTTTCTTGTAATATAGATATTGATGATAAAATTATTAACCGAAAGCTTGAATCTGGTATGATCTGGTCGCGCATTGCGAAAGCATTCAAAATTTCTGTTGATGTTTTGGAAACATTTTTTGCCATTAGGGGTAAATCCCCATTTGAAGTAGGAAAATAAGAATTAACCCTAGAACTCATACATATATACATACCAATCACGCCGTTCCCTTCCGGGGTAGGCACAGTCACAAGTTTCACTCATATCTTTACACCTAACACTGCTTCAATAAATTCCTCCAAACTGACCTATCCTTGCAAACCTTTTTTACCTAATATACCCCCTTACACTGCTTCATACACGCCCTCCTGTTTTTAAGACTCCTAATATTCCTCCTCATAAGAATTTCCTCAACCACAACTTTCTCGGCCTACCTCTCCCTGTAATTAAACTCCTTGTAATTAAAATAGTATTATTTTAAGGAGGTTTATTAGATATCTTTGTCCACAGATTCATACAAAACGTATAACTATATCATGTTTTGTACATAAACTATCTGGTATACATCCCCTGTGTCTGATGCTCAACATGATGGTGGATCTTTGGAGGAGAGAGAGAGAGAGAGAACGAGAGAACTGAACCGTGATGCGCACACCGCATCATTGGCTCGGACGGGGCGAGCTCCCCCGGCCCGTCTTCCACGTGCCACACAACCCACCCTCCCCTCAACCGCTTCACCCTCCACTCCTCCTCCCCCCTTTACGAGTGACCGGCGGTGACCAATGGCCCCGGCCGCCGGAGATTGGAGGAGATTGCTAGCGGACGCGCGATGGGTTAGGAGGCCAAGGGAGGGAAGGGGGTGGTGGGCGTGAGCTGAGAGTGGGGGTGGGAGAAAGGGGTTAAAGGGCCCGAGGGAGGGGTTGGTTGGTGGTCGCGTGGAAAGGAGATGGTCGAGAGGAGAGAGTGGGGGGGGGGGAGATAACCCGACGGGGAGGGAAGGAGAGGGGGGTGTACGGCGGAGGTGAATGGGGTCGCAGATGCATTAGCCCCTGTCCCTCACCCACACCACGACCCAATTTCCTCCCTCACCCCCACCTCTCTCTCTCGCCGTCCTCTCTATCTCATTTTCCCTCGTCTTTTCCAACGGCCGTCGAAATTAACACACACGGTTTAGCCAGGATCGCATGCCTTTCAATTCATCCGTGAGGTCTTCCTCGAGGATATATTGAAAAAAAAAGTGAAATAATGATGTTCAAAAATTATTTTTCTGCGATGATATGGTACCTTGGAAATCTTTTGTCACTTAATAAAGCTCTATAAAATCAATTTATAAAGATTCCACCAATTTCATGAAACCCCTGTATTTTATGAATGCTGATGAAATGTCATCCGGCTGTCAGAAATAACTATATTTCTGGATAAATGTATAAGCAGAGATTAATCCAAACGTAGAAACCGACTTTCTAATTAAAGCAAAAACCAACTATTGCACTATACGACGCGTTCCAATTCACAGAGCCATCATCAGGTACAATAAAGGTTATTTCTATCATCAGGTCTTGTACCTTCCAAGGCAATCTTACAAAAGATTTTTGCCTCTTATGTTATGCTATTTTTTTGAAAATAATTTTGTCGTACGATGACTATTACTTTACAGGATTGATGCCTATGTAGAACGCTCGAATAGTCCCTAAGCTATAGAGAAACACGAGATAAAATCGTTTCGATTATGCTTACCTACTGTAAAATGCAAAATCTGTAAAACTGAACTCGTTATCTGGCTAAACATTATACTCTCAAGTTCCTCCATAGAACATATAATTAAGTAAACAAAAAACCTGAGGGGGCGAGGACAGTTTTTGCACACTTGGACATGGAATCGCCAAAGTAATTCATCTTAGATCATTGGGGGTCGTGAAGTCCTACGTTGATTTATATTAGGGGGCGTTTATAAGTGGCCAAAGTCACCTTTCATAATACTTGAAGGGCGTACATACTGAAAAAAATAAAGGCTTTGTAACCGGACTCGTTTCACGCTGGCATCTTTATGTTTTGAATAAGGAGGTGAAAATAAAAGGGGCGAAATGTGTCCTTACATTTTTTTGCTATACAAAGGTGGGGCTCTAAAAGGGTCTTTGAGAAGAATTACATTCCGAGGAGGTGTAGTCCACTGACACAAAACGACGCATTCCCTGAGTATTCTAAAGGTTTCTGAAAGAAAATCAAAGGCAAACACTGGACTAGTTAGCTCAGGGCTGCATTGGTTTCATTCGAGGAATTGGTTGGAAGATTCAAGTGGAATGCTCCCTTAGTCTGACACCAACTAACATTACCAGGAAGGACGGGGTACAAGAACATGCGCCATGAAATGGATCTAAGAACTCCTCTGTTTAAACAATTATGAAGCAATTTCAGCCCCTTCAGTTGGTAAATAATCACAGTGTGTTACATATTTTTCGAGGTTTCAAAGTTTTGAAATGCATGCTCTATAATTCCTCAGAATGTTTTAGGGAGAATGAGTAAAGAAACGTTTTACTCAATGAGATTGTTGCTACAGATATTAAAAGGCCAAGTGCAAATGATCCAGATCCAGAGTTTTGATAGTTGAAATCCTGAGAGAAGATATGCTGTAGAGTCTTGCAAAGTAGTGGTGCGTTTGCGGCGAAGTATGATAGTAGCAGAGGGGAATTCACGTGAAAGGTTAGGGCAGAGTAAAAAAGCTTCATAACCCAGCATTTTTTTCGTATACAGCTGATATTTAGGATTCCTATGATTTATTAGAATACGATAAGGTAGGGTTAAATGATTTTACATGCAAATATATGAATGAATACTGATTTATATAGCAATTCTGCATCCGATGTCAGGGGAGAAAGCTCAAATTGCCTGAATGGTTCTGGCAGCAGTGAAGTCGAGTAGGCCAACCCTAAGGTTATTGCATCAAGTCACTTCTGAGTGAGATTTCATCACCAAGAACATAGTAGTTCGTGTTCGGCCGTCATTGAATTGATGATGACTTTACTGTGCTTTAATGTCCTTACTGGAGTTATACTTTTTTCATTAAATATATTATTATCATAACTTGGAACGGAAATGAAAAAAGTTACATTTTAAATTCGGCTGAATTCGTTTTCACCCAGAAATATGAGTATTATGCCGATTCGGTACTGATCTTTCCTGTATTATATTTCGTCAGCTATGTCACATCCAAAGCATTGTCCGAACTCTGGTGTTTCAAAACGTTCAACAGCACTTGAAAATGTATCTCTCTACTTCTCTTTCGTAATTTTGGAATCCTTCCAAGTCAGCAACTGAATCAATTTTTGCCTTTAAAATCACAAAAACTTACATGACAACTCTATAGACCCCTTTTGACCGCATAATAATGGTCCAAGTGGAATACGAGCGATGAATTATCCTAAACTTGCCATGCCATAGAATTGCCGAACCACCAGTTACCAGAAAGATGAGTCATGGAGTGCCACCATTGTCCTCCATTATGCGCATACCAGCGTTATAATGATTTTTCAAATACAATCATGAGAGCGAAAACGAAAGCTATTCGAAGGACTTCTCCGTTATTGATTCTCTCCGTCTATTTAATTTTCATCGTCCTTTGGTAACACCGTATCTAGATTGCTTTCAATCTCCTCTGCTCTGCTGCTTATACTGTCCCGGCTTCATTCCCGTATAAAAGCATGCGCCTAGTATGTATGTTTAAATAAAGAGCTTCCTAACTCCCTGGCTTGACAAAGAAAACAGTTTTAGGCTTGGCTTTGTGGAAGTTATCCATAGCGGGAGAATAAAAACATGTGAAAATAAAATAAAAAATAAATGTGAAATGAAAAATGTGAAAATCAATTGTCATGACCCGGGTTTCAACACTTTGATTCATCTTCAGGTCACTTAAATCTTCATCTTCAGGTCTCAGCCGACAGCTAGGTATGACACAAGCCTGGAATGGAAGAATAAAATTATTTTGTTAACTCCACCGGAGAGAGAAGTTCTGTTTAATATTTCCGCAGCGAGCAGCTATTCTTTCCATTTCTTCCTCCTCCGGGATTCGGCCGCGTCGTTGATTTTCTGATAACATTTCGACTTAAGACGCCTCCAGGAGAGCAGGTGAAACGTCAGAAAAACGACGTGAAACCTGGAAGAAGGAATGGGAAGAATATCCACTGGAGAGAATTTACCGTCATTTTACTTATTTTATCCTTCCATTCCACGCTTGTATTACAAGCTGTCGGCAACTATCTCTTCTAGTAGAATGCATTCTTTATTTGGGTTATTCTGGTCACCATGTCTTTCTTGCTTCATACATCGCTAATGATCCTGCTACCTAGATAGCAAAACTCTTCCATTCGCGAAAATATTTGAATCCAAAGTATAACAGTTATCATATCTCCTTGATTTCTTTCACAGATAAAAACCTTAGTTTCATAAACATTAATCTTTAAGGAGTATTTTCTCATAGTTTTTGCCTAAAAAGTTAAAAATTCTCGTCAGATCATTCGTTTTAGCAAGAATAGCTACATCATTCACAGGGCGTAGCATGCTGATATTTTCTTCGAGCACTTTTATCCTTACCTATAATTTCTCTTTAATTACACGATGGCTTTTAAAAAGTACCGAAAGTTTTAGAAAACAAAGATTCTCATAAAAAATGACAAAATTCAAAGGTGAAGGATTTCTGCATGACGAATACGTTAGGTTGTATTCAAGTCACTCCAAAGTACATACCGAGTACTGCTCGGTTGATCATGGTCTATTTTTAGGAAATTTTTCGATTTGTTTCCTGCCAATATGGTATGTAATCGTTTTGCAAACGAGCGATTATCCTGTTGCTATATCTATATGGTGATAAATGGAGAACACAGGATATTTTATCTTCTAGCATGCGACCGAGGTGATGAAAACCCCAGCGGTCTGAAAACGTCTTTCCTGGCGTGGTATTCAAAGTCCCTAAAGTTTTCCCTTTTATGTTCCTTCGCTTTACGTCCTCACTCCTCGTCTTTACGTCCATCCCATCACCGTCCTCCAACGGCCTCGCACTTCTCTCGCTCACCATGTCAGTACACCTCATCGCATCACGTATCCTAATACACTCCTCGTTTATCCACCTTGAGTTATTCCCTCCTCGCATCAAAATCCCCCTCAGGCCCTCCTTCATCTGCGGCAGCGGCTTCAAAGAGAGTTAACCAAGGGCATAAAAGGTCCCCACAGGGATTAGAGCCTTGATGTGCGGGAATCAGCTCTTCACCATTGCAAGTGGAACCACCCACTGACTGGTGAGGTGACGGTAGCAATCTAGGGTCAGGGAGTCAAACTTCAGGCACTAAAGGCTAGACGCCTGGTCACGTCGCTTTCTCTCACAAGTCCACCCGCATATCTCCTTTTACGCCAACAATGAGACTGGCTGTGGTCCAAGGGGAAGGTAATCATAAAGATGGTACTTAAGACGTCTGCAGAGCGAAAGAACCAAAGCCTACACCTAGATATTGCCACGCCACATAGACGCCACAGAGACAATTGACCCTGAAGGGACGGAGGAAAGGTCACCAGGTGGTTCATTCTGGGAAAATAATTGGATGGTATGTTCGAGGATGATGGTGAATATTCAAAGAAAATCTCCAAAATAAGCATAAAGTGGGCATGGTGGAAGCAGCTGGAAGGTGAGGCGATGTTAAACCTCACGCAAAAGCCTATTGCAAGTGGATCCACAAAAGTTCACTTCAAGAAGACATTTACTCCGGGGTAAAATATACTGTATGGTAATAGCAAAGCTTAGCAAGGGTCACCGTCGCAAAACGCGACGTCAAAAAGGGGGAGGTTTGCGAGGAATGAGTAGGCGAAGGCGTGAAGGGATGAGGAATGCTGTCAAAAAATGAGTTTACTTTACCTACAACTACGCGCAAGTAGCTGATAGATTTTACTTTTAAAACCCGATAATGTTGTTCAGAAGTACAAACCCTGTTATGCAAATTCTATTAAGTTTTGTGAATGATTGAAAATGAATGCTTGTTTCAAGACCAACGTGGAAGTAAGGTACATATTGCGCAAGAAAGAATTTACAGAGAGGAAAGAATAGAAGAGGGTGACTCTAATTAATGAAATAAAGGCATGGTTCTATGCAAGAGCGGCTAACAAAGGAATTAGATAGGAGTTGGAAAAACATCATCCGGGGAATCAGGGGAATCTGAAATATTTAATGCAAATTAAAAGAATACATATTTATTCTCCAGTAACATTCTATTTGCTGCCTTTATATATCCCGGATAATCTTTTTATATCTTAGATTTCATTCATGTATATGAATTATTCGAACTATTCTCTAAGAATTTTAATCCATATCATGATTTGATTTTTAATTGAAATATCACAGTATAATTGGTAGCCTCAACTTTTCCCTGGGGTAGATTTTTTTTTACATCTGTAGCTACAAAATGCTGCATTTAACTCTGGAAAAATATTTTACCGGAATCTGAGAACAAATATCAATTCCCGCCCATGTGTGTCAAACATTATTCCGCTGCATCATATAAATTCAAGGCAAATTTCCGACTGGGATTACAAAATGACTGCTCTCGTCTTCAGTGAGTTCGGGAAACTTTGTCGGTTTTAGTGAAAACCCAACATTTTTCGTAGAACGTGGCAAATTTAAAAAAATAAATGTTTAAATACGTACAACAAAACTGCAGTCATAGGATAAGATGCTAATTTAGCGGACCAACGATTAAAAAATTAAAACACGGAACATAGTTGCGTCAAATAATTTTTATGGCCGAATTCCGAAACCAGAGTTGAATTTTGCAACCATGTACGTGATTGCGTAAAGTTTCAACTGAGTAATTTTTTCAGGGAATGTGCTATTTCGCATCTCTATACCTAAATTATTTACCAACTCTTAATGGTAAACGATTATTTATGACTAATTAAAATTCTTTTTGCACAGCTGGTTTAATGTCCAACACCATCAGTCATCATTTTTGCTGTATTCATATGCTGGTATGACATAGTTTCACTTGAAGGCCTCATTCTCGAAATCTTAATGCTGAACCAACACTGATTGAAATAGAAATCGATTATGAAGTAAAAAAAGTATCTAAATGCTTTTCCGAAAAAAAGGGAATTTTAGTTGGGAAGGGAAGTGTGTGTAAAATATATGCGATACTTTTCCAAGACAAACTGGTCATAGCAATGGATGTATTTTGACGTTTGCAGTTTTTGTACCCCTATTACCTATAATTTTATGTTTTGCACGCCACTTTTTTCTGCCTTTAGAATGCTTTGAACTATGTCCACACATAACCATTAAAGTCATTTCTGGAGTGAATGGACGGAACATTCAGGACGTGAGTGATCAGCAGAGTCGATAGCGGGATTCTGTAAATTATTTTCTGCGCAGTACAACCGACCTAACTATGCACCAAATACTATTGCATTCCTGCGTTTCCAAAAAAAAATTATCCTAGCAATCAGTTTAAGTTAGCAATCCTGACTTTTGACTACCAAGTTCGGCGATGAGCAGCGAACGTCCATTTTTTTTTGAAAATTTTGACTTAGTAACTAGACGTTATTTTTCCGTAATGAGCCATTAAAACCATTAGCATAATTAGCAATAAAAATTGCTCATTTCTCAACAAATGCCCCCTTACTATAAAAAGTACCATATCAACAACTGAAATATTATGGAAAGCGATAATAATGAACGAGACATATACACTTCCCCCTCTCTGATACATTATTTATATAAATAGTCTAAGTTATCGAGTTAGCAGTAAACTAAGACTATTTTCGGATGATACCGGGTCATATACCGGGAAACTAGTAACTCAGAAGTTCTATCATCGAACACGAACAACATTTATTCGTGGTGCCATGAGTGGGGACTAGAACTAAATCTTAAATGCATAACAGTACATTTATTGTGCAAGTCATAACACCAATACCATGTTTTCACTGTGGGTGTAGTAAGCATTAAAACCTCAGGAAAAGGCAAAAACATACCTTAGAACTACCTTTACTTCAGATCGTGGAGAACACATACAAAATCTATGCGGCGCATCATATAATAAACTAGGATTTTTCAAGATTATAATAAGATGGTCCTTGGATAAAAACGTAAAAGACATGTGCTACTTCGTTCTGGTAAGGTCAAACCTCAAATACGCCGCGAGTAGTTGGGACTCAGGACAGAAAGCTTTAACCAAAGAAATAAATGAAATACAAAGAAAAGATGAGCGCTTCGTTAAATACTGCTACGAGCAAACACATATGTTTCCCAGCTTTTAGAGGCATTAAGTTGGGAGACACTAGAGACTCTGTGGCTTCACGCTAGGCTTAGTTTGCATGAGAAATTCCGAAAAGGGGTGTTTCAGAATGAAACAGAGAATTTAATTTGGACGCCACAATACATCTCTAGGTGGGACGAGCGATAAAATAAGAGAGATTCATTGCCCAACAGATAGATACAAAAACGAGTTATTTTTCACGCACAAAATTAACCATAATAAAAACTGAGGTCCACTAAAAACATTCCCATAACACACCTCACTATTTTACCTCCGAAAACCTCTTTTTTCACCTTTACGCGGCTGCTGCCTTAACACCCCTGCCACACACTCTTGCGGCGGCTATCAGGGTAGAATGTAGATGAAGAAACAAACTAAAAACTGGAGGTTATTATTAGTATTTTATCATTCGAGAATTTGGAGTTTTGTAAATGTAAAATCCAAAATTCAGTAAAACAAACAATATCTGTAGGATCCAAAAGACAGTAAAAAAAACAAGATATCATAACATATCATACACTCCAAAAATAAAAAAAACAAACACTTTTAGGCCATTAAACTTACCGATGAGAACTGTGAATCACTTTTACATAAAGATTCAGTAGCTACAATCTCCCGACGAGAGCTCTTTTGGCCCACATTGGGATAGGTAGTTTGTATAATGGCAGCATAACTCTCCTAGGAATTTTGTCACAATTATTGGCATTCTGAAACCTAAAATTACTAATAAGCGTGAGAAGATATCATGGGGACATTGTAACTGTGACTTAAGCTGTCACAATACTGACCCACTGTAAGGCACATAATATATTTTGCTGAAATATGCAACCAAATAATTTTGAAACCAAGCACTCCTTTCACTGAATTTTTATAATAATTAATGTGTTCAAATAAACTCAATTTGAAAATTATTGCTGCTCTACATTTCATTCACTAACAAAAAGATTCAACACTTTCCTGAAAATCACTCAGCACGCATAGCTTGAAGTAGCTTAACAGGGCTTTTCCCGCCGCAGTGCACGTATTTCCGAGTCACCAACAAATGAAAGAAGCTTCTGAGAACACAATGAGGAAATGTTTTCTAATTCAACCACTTTGGAAAACCCGAAAAATCTAAAAAAGTATTGTGGGGCATTTTTGTCACAAAATCGTACCGGATATCTCAAAGTAAATCTAAAATAGTATTGGAGTTTAAAGTATCAAAAACCAATGGAACTAAAGTAAACTACGATTGGGGTGAAGAAAACAGGTTTTGTACGGTATTCAAAAAAGAAACAAACTTCTTCAATCCATTTTAGTTCTTCTTCAAGCCAGAGCTCATGGTTTTGACCAATTTTATTAAAATTCCTGAAGGCCTGAATGCTTCCTTAGAAAAGAAAATGTATTTCTCATATCATTCGCATAGCAGTTCTACTTAGCGTTGATAAAGTGGAAAATTATCTTCAAGTAAACTTTCATACGCTGAAGATTTACCTGATAAGTAAATCATCTTTGGTTGTTGGAAGATGTCAGGGTACTTGTAGAATCTCGGAAAGGTAAGAGGACAAATCATGTACCTGCGAGAATTTTTGTCACCCGCTGCGTAGACTGAAACGATACTCTACTTTGTGTAATGAGGAATTGAAATGCTCTTTGGAACTTCATAATTGAAGCAGAAAGGATTCTCCAACTCGGGGGCCTTAATGAAAATGGAAAGGAAACATGCGAGCTTGTAAACTCGTTAACCTCATTTTACGAACACACTAAATTTGTTTTAGAATCCTATACTTTTTTCTCGGAATTTCCGCAGCCTTCAACTTACTCAGTTTCCCAACTTCGAAAGAACGTTCCAAGGATTAGATTAGTTGCTTGTTGTTCCTGAAACGAGATCACTGCATCAATTTCATTTAAAAGCTTCTTTAGGGCTAAATTGGATTTCCAAGTTTTCCACGACGTCGCCGAACGATTTCTAGGTTAACGCTCTCACGAATTTTCTTAAAATGCCGTTATTTTTTCATCATGGAATCCATATTTTATAAGTTTGAAGGCTACCTTTACCGTTTCTCGGACAAGGTGGAAGAAGATTGTAATTATGTTAGAAAAACGAGTGAATTAGGACTGATGATTAGTGTTTTAATGGAATTATGCTGGAAACAATATGGCGAGAATTTCAAGCAGTGTCCGATATGATATCAACGAGCACTTTTTTATATGATAACCTGCTTAATAGTATTAGTCAAGATATTTTTTAACGTTTGCACTAATAAATTGTCGCATAGCAATAAATTTACTAAAGAATTTTTAGGATTCTACATTTGGGCCTCCTATATGCTGATGAACCTGTCTTGTTAAGACGCACCAAAAAGGAAAGCCTGCAAACACCAATCCAATAAATTTTGTGATTGATCATTTCAACGCTCTGAGTTACAAGGTTCTTTAAGGTTTAATGCCAAATGCAAGCCAAATATATTATTAGTAAAATTACTAACAGCAACATAGGTTATGAATATCGATGATTTAAATACGTGAGAATTGCAACAAAGCCCTCAGGAATATGGCCATTTCCTCTCTAAATGATACATAGGTCACTTGATAAAGATTTGGTGAATTGCTCTTTTCTAACAAATATTTCCATTGAATTTTGGAATAAAGTATGGCATTGATAAAGAATGGCAATCATGGATATCTCTGGATTGAAGGTTATTGCCCATCACGTATAAAAATTAGCTTTCATTTCCCATACAATTAACGTCCTGAAAAATCAAGATGACACAAGAAAATTGTTTTCAAAGTTGACTTCAGAAGTAGGCGCAAATATCTAAGGCACTATTAGCCCTACACTTATCTATGAAATTGCATATCATAATGAACCATCTAAAAATGAACTACCTTTTCTTATTACTTAGGTGGTATTTTGCTTTCTGCAAAACCTAAAATAACATATAAGTTGATGTGAAATAAGCAATTCGCTCCGCTCATTACCTACTATTAGAAGCCATTGTAGACAGAGAGAACTGGAAGGTTATGCAGGCCATGCAGATTTTTACTGACGGATCTTATTTTCAACGCATATGTTCGGAATGAAAAAACATCTTGGAAAAATTATTTTTCTTACTACTTAAGATGCAAGTTTTCCTTCTTCTATTCAGCTTATTGCCGAACTCTGACGATGGGCACATGTCCGCAGAGAAATGTACGATGCAGGCAGGTCAGTTTTACTCGTATTGGATTCGCAAGTAATTTATTTCGGTGAAAGTAATGGAAGCACCTATCAGAACAGAAAAAATTCAATTTTGAGGCAAATATGTTAATATACTTAATATTTTACAGCCAAAATTTAGTTTAAGCAGGATACGATTTGAAGGTTTACTTTTCCAATCAAAAGCAAATAAAGCACTTGAGCGAATAGGCGCGCTTATTTTCAACATACTTGTGGGCACGTAGAAATTTTTCCATTGAAGCGCATGGGCCGTGTCATAAAATGAATTTTAAATTCAAACTTTTTCATTGCTTCATTCTAAGACTCTTGAGATTTCAACTCCTAGACTTGTCTGATCCTTCAAATTGATTCAGAATCTGCCTTCCTCCCGGAAAGAGATTCATTTAAAAAGTGTTTCTGAGGAGCATGATCAAGTCATTTCATTTGTTTACCGTTAAAATTAAGTTATAATTGCATTTTAACCAACTCTTTGAAATAGTGCTCTTGGTTGAGACTGATTGGAGGTTTGATCCCCCGCAATTTAAATTTGCCACCCAGTTGTTCTATCAGGTTGACCAATGTTTAATTTACAACAATACATAAATTTAGCTCATGGGGCGTATAATTATTATTTCATCGGCTAACCCAGCGGCTTTTCCCGGTTCAGTAGTCACAAAGAGGATAAAAGATTAATCATCAAAAGGCAGGCTCGTGTTTCAGCGATCGCAGAGCATGCCAGGATGGGACCTAAGCATAAGATCAATTTTAAATTCATCAGTTCAATTATAAAGGAATAACACCTCTTCTTGAGAATCATCGGAGAGGATATTGTGCATCTACATACTTTGCGAGCCACCGCATGGGCGTTGACAGGGGGCGTTAGTACACCAACCGTGTAGAAGTTATAAGGATAATGTATTTGGAGGCGAAATGTATTATGGGAGTATTTGAGCGGAGCTCAGTTTTTATTATGGTTACTCAGTTGAGGGTGAATGGTGAAGTAATTGAACAAGTGGATGATTTTGTGTACTAAGGTAAGATATTTACGAAATATGGACGTATAGATAAGGGATAAAGAGACGTGCGAATGCTGGAAGGAAAGTGGTAAGTAGCATGTGGAGCATATCAAGGAATGAGTACCTGTCTAAGGAAGCGAAAATCGCCGTGAACAAAAGTGTACCTCTCCCCACGTCGTTGCATGGTAGTGAAACACGGGTATGTCAGGGTAGACATAAGCGTAGACTAAGCGTCGTGGGTATGAGTTATTTGAGGAGTGTTTGTAGCAAAAGTATGATGAATAGGGTCAGGAATGAGTGGGTAATAAATGAATGTGGGTTAGATGCTCCAGTAATGGACATATATGAAAGGAGTGTGCTTCATCGGTTTGACCATGTTGAGAGAATGGATGATAGTCGAATAACGAAACAGATATGTAAGAGTGAAATGAATGGTGCGAGAGGTAGAGGCAGACCGAGAAAGTTGTGGTTGAATTTGGTTGAGGAAATTCATAGGAGGAGGAATATTAGGAGACTTAGAAACAGGAGGGCGTGTATAAAGCAGTGTATGGGGGTAAATGAAGCAAAAGAGGTTTGCATGGAAAGGTCAGTATAGAGGAAATAAATGAATCAGATTTAAGAGGACAAATATGTATTTATGAGTGAAACTTTGTGACTGTGCCTATCCCGGAAGAGAACTGTGTGATTGGTATGTATGTATGTACTTTATGATCGTAAAAAAAAAAGTTTGTACCAATCTGTTTGGCAATGTATCTCTCTTATTTTGTCGCTGATGTCGGACCTATAGATGAAATCTGGCGTCAAAATGATATCCTCTGTTTCGCTCAGGAGCATACCTGCTTTTAATTTTTCAAGAAAACATAGCCTAGCGTGTATCCTTCGAATCTCTAGCGGCTTCCAACGTCTCTAATTCGTAAATTACTACTTGTTTTCCCGGAGCTGTTTTAAACAGCGCGCTAAGCTTTTCTTTGCATTAATTATTTTCTATTTGGTTTAAACCTCTCTATCCATGTTCCAGAATTCTCGCGAAGTATTCATGGTGCGGCTTAATCAGAGCTAAATAGCATCACTCTTTTATATTTTCATCCAAGGATTGCCTACAATACTTTTGAGAAATCCTAGTTCCTTTATTTCTGTGCCTCGTATGCTATATTGAGATGGAAAGGAATATGGATTATTTCCAAAGAGAAAATGGGTGAACGATCTTTTGCGTATGAAAACATAGTTTTCAAGTGTCGAAGCAGAGAGTGCCTTACCAAATTCTGGCAACGTACTGAGAGTGGATAACCCAGTAATCGCATCGAACGCTTTGGCTATAAGGAAGCGGACATCTCAGATACACATTTGTAACCGGGATGAACAAACGCAGATTTACTTACGCATCCAACAAAATACCGATCAGAAAATGGGACAGCGCGGTGGAAAACCGAATGTACTGAAAATTCAACCTCCAGCGACCGTATAGTACTCTAAATGTCAGCGTTTCCTAATTTTGCTGTTGTGGGGCCCACCATTAAGAGTTATACATTTTTTGCAACCAACTTCAAACATATTTTATTCACGTTGCGACCTCCTCTAGACTGGTAGGGACGAGAGCGCGGCGATAACACATTGCACTGAAAATACTTGTTAGGTTTAGGATGGCAAGGCGTGGCTTATGCTGTTGATTTTTTCACACATTTGCTTGAATGGCCATCCTTATCACGAGCTACCAAAGTTTGCCTTTCAACCTACCAATAGATCGTAACCCATAGCTTATGGTCTAAGAAACTATCGATCACCTTCTCTAGCCCAAATAAATCATTAAGCACAACAAAGAGACCATCAAAATCATCCCAAAAATATTCGAAACTGCAAAGTTGAAACAACGAATTCACTACGTTTTTGAACTGTGCGTCGCTTGCAGTAGAAAGTGGATTGAGTCCCAGGGCCAATGACGAGAACATTTCGCAGCCCTAACGAGGTGGAGCATTTAACCCGCATAGTCAGCAAGATGACATGAAAATGCAAGGCAAGATAAAAGTCAATGAACTGCCCGACAGAATGCTCATCAGAGGGAGTACAATCATAAAATAAAACTTTTTTTGAACGCCTGGTTGTGGCGTTTAAAAGCAAATTTCGCGTTCCCGTAGGAAAAAGAAATTATCATCAAGAGAAAGCGAGGAAGTAATTTAAGTTCACGAGTTCAAAAGTGGTTAATAGGTCATTTGGAGACGGCAAAATTTGCGTGTGTCAGACGCGTGCATTCGCAGTGACGTTTATGCCCCATCATTCAAGAGCGTGCAGAGAGTATGGTGGGTAGGAAAATGGGCGCAATCGCTCGAGTTAAGAGATGATAAAATGAGAAAGAATAGAGCGGAGAGAAATATATGATATGGAGAAGGAGAGGGAAAAATTAGGATGAACTTACAGTCATATTATTTTACGAGAATAATAAAGGAATAGAATAGTCAGAAGTACGTGACAAAAAACAATAAAAAGAGGTTAGGCCCATTAATATTTTTGTTTAAGCATGAAATTTAATATTGCATGCGATGACAATTTTTAATCCGTTAGAGTACGTACGGATTGATACTAAGTGGATATGAAAGTGGTAAGCAAATTTAAGCAAAGGATATACCAATGTATACCAGTATTCAAACTGCGGAGAACTTTGTGTTTGAGATTGGGAATGAAATAAAGATCGACTTCTTAGGAGTACAATATAGTGCGTTAATTCCACGGCATTTATCACAAATTTGTTAACAAATGCCTTCTATTCCTTCAAAACCGATGAGAGTAGAATTGGCATTTATGCAAATAAAATTGAAGCGATTTTCTTCAAGTGATATACTGACATCCGTAATTATTGACAGAAATAACTTTGATGGTATCCTTTGCGCTGATGAAAAAGAAGCAAACAGCTCTGGAACAAAGTTCTCATTCATAAAACCTGTTGTTATGCAAATACATATTATGAAATACATAAAAACTTTACATCCCATACTCCGTGTTTTCCTTGATTGAAGTGTCACTCTCGTAGTGGTCTACACTGTTTTTCACGCAACAATGCTTTTCGACCGCAAGAACGTTTTATTGATAGTGCATAATTTATTCAGGTTACCACCTCATCGTCATTTTAAGACGTAAATAAGATGAATTTAATATATTAACCACTTGCCAGAAAAAAATTTCCAAAAATTCACCCTACATATCACCTGCAGGATAATAAAAAAGGCCATGGTAAAATGCTATGCAACTGATGGCATATAATAAAGAAATAATTGATTAACTTTTGTAGCTTCAGCATTGCCAAGTCGTGGTAAAAGTCAGCTATGAAAGAACGTTTCGTAGAGGAAAAAAACTGGTCACATTACCCAATGTTATTCGTTTTCAGAGGAAAAAATGCAAGTGAGAAAAGAAGCCATTAATATAAATACCTGAATCCACCAAAAAATTCCCCTTTAGAAAAATAAAAAAAAAGAGGAAAAAAATATAAAAAGCAGCGCTCTAAAAGCAATTGTCCCTTCGCAAAGCAATGCTATCGCCGTTGAAAGACAGGGATTAAGTCCACACAGGAGTGAATTGAATGAGGAAGCATTGGGGAGGAATGGGTGGGAGGAGGAAAAACAGAAGAGAAGCGGCGACCGGCAACAAAGTGAATGAATGCGAAGTGGAAATAGGCGAGAATAAAAGACGGCGACAACAAGGCGAGGCCATTGAGATAAGGTCGGTGATAAATTCGCAAGGAACACGAGAGTCGAGGGAGAGTGAGAGGGGCATAGGGTTGGGAGGGGTGAGGGTGGCAGCCGTAGAGGGTGGAATGGGGATGGGAGTGGTGCGATATGGGGGTGGGAGGCACAAAAGAGAGGGGGAGGGGTGGAAAGGTGGAGGAAAGAGATTTCGTAAATATAGAAGAGACAGGGACGGGGAGATGTGTGCGTAGGCGAGGAGGAGGGAAGCGGGGGAGATTCGACAAGAGTGCGGGGGAAAGTTAGCGGGAGGGACGAATTACTGAATGGGAAAAATCTTTCACTGAATAAAATAAAACAAACAAGGGAGAATAAGGGGTGGGAGATGAAATAAAACGTCAGTGGTGGAGAGGAGGAAGGGGCGAATGAAGACCAATGAGTGCAGGAGTTAGTGAGATTCCCAGCGGGCGGAACGTTAGGAGAAAGATGAAAAGGAATAAGAAAGAGGCACGGAAACATGAGCACCATAGAATGAAGACAAAGGTGAAAAAATCTAGAGAAATGACAGAGAGAGAGGGAAATTAGAAAAAAATAGTGCACAAAGAGTGACATGATCTAGTTCAGAATGAAAGATAAATAAGGAAATGGAAAAGTGAAAGACGATTCCGAAGATCTGAGAAGATGAACGAATACCTGGAGAGGCTGAAAATACGTTGGGAACAGTGGATTCTACCTGAACAAGAACACCATGGATTACAAGCAAAATGACTAGAAACATACAAGAAAGAAAAATTTGGAAAAAGTTGAGCCCCGAGCTAAGGAAGGCAATGTCCAGAGATCTAAGTCATAGACTTATAACTTCGGTCTTGGGGTAGTAGGGACTCATGCTGGAAGTATCAGTTAACCGATGGTTAGGCTAGAATTAATTCACATCAATAGTTGGGGGCGTACTAAGAGATTGCTGGTTTAATGGAAAAGTTGAAAACTTTGGGAATCAGATGATACTAATTACGGAACCAGAGAATACCGGAAAATATTATGAGAAAGTGAAAGAATGTTGTTATTTTTCAATCGTTAGGCCTCATCTGGAATATGCTGTTAGTGTATGGGATCCATATAAACATATTTATAAATTAGCAGACGGAATGATGGAAATACTGTTAATATAGTTCAATTCGGCAATCGGGTGTATCAATTATCAAATAAGGCTACTTTGCAAGCAGTTTTTAGGGGATGTAAGGAAGTTAAAGAGTTCAAAAAATATCAAGTTATCTACGAAATACTATTACGTCTATGAAATACATATGTATCCATCTGATAGATTCAATCAACTTCATCACGAAACATTTAGATCAAATACAAATGAAAAATATCTGATTCTGATTAATGGCGAAAAGGATCCGTGGTAAGTACCATTCTACATTGGTGAGGTAATTGTTGACCTAAATTATTAAGACATTATATCTTGGGCAAAAGATGTTCAAAATCCCTTTCGAACGACCTCTATTTGGGGTTTACTTCTTACACTACATCGTTATGAAGTCATTTCTACTTTTTTTATCTTCCAAACTGGAGAATCTGACTCAAATCCAAAGCTTTAGTTCTACATTAAATAGGAAATAAAATAAAAAGTTTCATTGGCCCAAGCGGAAAATCTACGTAAAAGGATCCTGAGTTTTAGTATCGAAAGTCAGTTCTAATTCTTACACCGAAGAAGAACGGAGCATTGGTATAACAAAGTGTGCGGTGGAGAAAGTCGCGTTTGGGGAAAGGAGGTCCTTGTTTTTCGGAGATAAGGTCTCCTCCATATCTCCCTGTCCCTCAAGACAAAGACGGATGCGAAACAAAAATAACCGGATGAAAAGCATAATTACCATTATCTGCGTTGAAACGTTTATCCGCGCCGGATAAGAAAAGCAGCGGGAAAAAGGGGCTGGGAAAAGCGAGGAGCTTGCTAATTATATAAACGGCGAATGGCTTGGAACAAAACGAGAGGGGTGGCGGAGGTTAAAGAGATCGAGAGAGAGAGAGAGTCAAGGTTTTTGGGACGGGTTGACAGAGGGTGAAGGAGTGGGGGAGGGGCAGACGGAGGGTGTGGGGGGGAGAGGAAGTTAGGGGGTTCGCAGACACGGCGAAAGGAATGACAAGTGTGTGGGTATGTGAAGGAATAAAGGGCGTGGAGTGTCATTGTTCGCGAGGAGGGCTGAGAGATTGGCATTTTTTTAAGGGAGGAGACGCGAGGATAGCTGAAGGGTAATATTACCTCCTGAGGGAGACATTTGAGAGATGGTATGAATGGGACAACGGGGTCTACTCGGAAAGCAAGCAAGCAACGCCTCGTGCAAGGTGGAGCAAATTTAGGATAAAATGCGCCAGGTACCAGCTGAGATGTTGAGGGAACGGGCTTCGAAAAAAATTAGACGGGCGAAAAAGTGAAAAATAGCTGAGAAAGAAGCTGTGAAATATTGATGCAGGCTTTGGAGACATTTAAAGCTTTAAGAAGTTCTATGCAGTACTTTATCCGTGTTTATAACGCTCCGAAAATGCTAGAGAGGCAAAATTTTTCGTTCAAAAAATCTAAAACCTTATGCGCGGGACATTTCAATAAACAAAAGGTTTTCGCAATTCCTTATCAGAAGGATTAACTACAGACAGATAGTTGTAGTCTAATAAATATCAAGCTGATTGCAATGGCTGAAAAAATTCATTACTTGATAGTTAGGTTTAGGTTTTTATGTTGCTTGAACCAGGTAAGCTTCGGGTCAGTAGATTAATAAAAAACTATGGTCCATGCTGAGTGTTACCGGGCCATAAAATTTTCTTCTTGACTTGTTGCCTCGAAACGTGACAAAGAAATTCTTTGAGTTTGCATAATTCAGGCGTGAAGAATTTGTCTGAGCAAGTCAGCAAGCCACAGAAATCTAGTCCACAACTACCATCCAATGAGGGCAAAAAATACCCCTACGACCTGAAATAAGGTCGATCATTCTTAATACCCGCGGTATAATCTCCTTGCCGCGTCGTTTTTTTGTCATCAGAGTATCATGAAACAGCAATCTAAAACGAAAATTAACAAATAAATATGAATTAGTCGTTTTCACTAAAGAAGCTGACTCGTTATATAAACTAATACTGTGGTTATAATTTCAGTCCTGTTAATACTCCATCAATATTTTCACTAACTTCATTTTTGTGCGTTGAGGGCTGGTGTGTGTGTGTGTGCACACACACACACACACACACACACACACACACACATATATATATATATATATATATATATATATATATATATATATATATATATATATATATATATATATATATATATATATATATATATATATATATATATATATATATATATATATATATAAAATATGAGAGGCGATCTCATCACAAGAAATCTTTCGACAATTGCTACAATGTTTCAGTTCTGTACTCCCTTCCACCATCTGCTTCCACTATTGATCTTAATTCTGTAGAGCTCTCACTAATTTGGGTCTATCACGCGTTCCTCTCCCCCGGCATCAATGTCTTTCACTAATCCCCCTCTCCTTCCCTTCCCCTTCCTCCTCCCCCGACCCCTCCCTCCCTTCTATCCTTTACCCGTCACTACCTACTAATTTCTGACGAAGGCGGTTGTGTCCGCCGAAATATATAAACAAATCTGTGAGTTTTTCTTTTTTGTGTTTTCTCTGTGTCTGCCAGTCACGCCTGTGACATTTGTTTTCTTATTACATGTGTTTTTAGTCGGTTGGACACATGCATGCGTGCAAACCTGGAAGATTTTCTTTGATTTTTGATAACACCTACCATTAACCGGTAGAATACTTGTAATGTAATGTAATACTGCAGTTGACATTACGTATCTTTGGATAGAGCAGGTGCAATGAAGCGAAACGAAGAGTTAAAATCTATTTATGAGGAGTGAAAACGATTTCGTACTTAATGTTAGGTCGTTCTTGACACAAGGACAAGTTCCATGCAAATTTGGAGCGATATGAGGAGCTATTTGTCTTGCCGCATCAAACATGTCATTTCGAGACGCTGGAGTAGGGACGCAAAAGGGAAGGTGATAAAATTTAAGCTGAAGTGATTAATGAAATCACATTCGATAAACTAATAAACCTTTATCCACCCGGAGAACTCATTACACGCATGTAATTAATGAATGAAATTTGAAGGATAAACGTAATGACGCAAGGTAAAATAAATTGCCGAGTTCTCAACGCTACTACTCTCACGGAAAGATATCTATGAGGCCATAATTTCCTTTCATATCCTTGTCACTCTCTAATTACTGAACCCTCTCCCTTTGCAGGACTATATTACTATCATAGCACGAATAGTAATGGTGGGTGGATTTTTAGCCCGGCAGTGAGTAGATAGAATGAAATTAACACATAAATTTTAAAATAATACACACGTCTAGTTTTACGCCAGTTTCAAAGGTTTTCTAACGACGATTTTCTGAATGAAATTGGGAAATTTGTTTTTGCTGCCGGACGATTCTGTTGGCCCGTATGTCCCCGGAATCTCGATAGGCTGCTGAGCCTGTCATCAGGTTTTCCATGGACCGGACCAACAGAACTTGACATACATCCATTGCTGGGACGAAATGAGAAAATGAACAGGGACTAAAAGAATATGCATCATGCTATATATGTCAAAAATCGCAACTTGCTTTCGCTTGAATATTTACTTTCTTTAGCCCACAAAAACCCTCGAGGCCGATTTCCGTGGTTGATTTTACCTCCTGACACATTTAAAATCGCATCTGTAAGCTTCTGAAAAATGAGTAATTTCCGGTTAAAAATGCCAGTTTTATGGGCTGAGAGAGCTTTCAAACAATGAGTCCTAGCATATGGCATCACTTAGATCTAATATCTCCGCAAAAAATCAAGATTTAAAAATTAATTTACCAGAGTGGGAAGAAAATTGATTTTGTAAAGTTTTTTGTCTTGCACAAGTTCTGCTCCACGGAAAATAAAAACGTTATTTGAAAAGTACACCTAAAAATATTCCTAATTTCAGTCTTCAACATGAAAATGAGAAACTATAGGAAAATATATCGGTAGAAAAATAAGGACATAAGTCTTTTGTTCAACTCACACTAGTTTTGCTTCTTATTTTTTAGTGAACGCAACTACTTTTTATGTTTTCAAAGTAATATCAAAGTGTCTCCGGCATAACATTCCGGTTGGCATTACTTGCAAACTTGGTAGTTTCGATTGCATGTTAATCGGACAAATTACGCTAAAATACCTTCACTTCTCAATTCCAGAAGATTTTTAGATTCTCCGAGAGCCTTAATATACTAAGACTGCTTTGGTATGCAATAAGTTGGTATATATCGCACGACCGCGGTTCACATTACTGCTCGGCAAGATAATTTGGAACAACAATGATACATAGGTAGTGGAAAGAAAAATTTTGGAATATTTCCTATCAAGACGATGAAGTTGGGGTAGATAAATACATGTGACTTATGATTCGATAGATGATGAATGTACGCTGGCGAAACGCTCGGTAACCTGACAGTACGATCTTGCCACCAGTACAAAATTGCCGTGCCCGATTTTTTTAAATTGTTGGCAGAATTGTTTAACCCCTTGAATTGCGAATATAATAGATTCATCTATGTGACTAAAAGTAATGAAAAGCTTAATATTATCCTGTATTTTATTCAATTACAGAACCTATGGCAACAAACGCGGATGCGGCAGTAAGATTTCTCTTCGGGTTCAATTTCCGGTCAAGGCGGGTTACATTTCTTCATGAGCATATTTTGATCTCTTGCAAACACACAAAATTCTTCTGGATTGGATTGGATATTAGGAGAGGCGACCGACAGTTAAGGTCATTTGCGCCTAAGGGTGGATAGAAACCCGGCGTCGGCATTAGCCTGCTCTAAACGAAAGGCGCCAAGGGGACCACGGTTTAATGTCTCATCCGACAGACGGAGTACTGTACTTGAAGTTCCCTCTACGAGGCACTCAAGTAGGGATTAGGTTTCCTCTGCAAAACATCCTCCTCCACAGGGATTTGAACCCTTGCCGTCCGTATGGTTAGCCAGTACTCTAGCATCCACACCAACCCGATCCCCCATTCTTATGGAGATTTGGTCTTTGGTCAAAAATCAATATAATCATTTATTTTCGATGTTTGGCAATTGTTTGGATCATCTTAGGGGCTTAGGGTTAAACCATTTACATGAATGTATGTGCTTGGACAGAACAGGCTTAGCACGATGTATAAATTATAAAAATGGTTACTACGATGAAATTGCCTAGAGAAAATAATCAGCATGGACCGGGAATTGAACAAGAACCTATGGCTTTCAGGCCAATACATAGACCACTATGCTTCCCAAGCTTTCTTTTCCTAATGGCAATTTAGAAGGATACGTATCAACTAGTTGTTAAGCGCTTGCGGTCCATCAAAGATGGGAAATAGGGAGTTGAAATCGCAAATCACAAAACGCAACTCTTCCCTTGCGTTGCCATCTTTGATGGACCGCAAGGGCTTAACATCTAGTTGATACGTATCTTTCTAAATTGCCATTAGGAATAGGAAGTCTGGGTAGCTTAGTGGTCAACGTATTGGCCCGGAAAGCCATAGATTCTTGATTCGATTCCCGATTCATGCCGATTATTTTCTCACGGCAATTTATTCGCATTTTACCGCCGTTGTCGCGACAGGCCTAAATACTTTCTATAAAAGTGGTAAATTTTTAATGTCAAACCCTAAAGCTGCTAAAATAAAATGGAAAAAAGATGATAAGAGGTGATTTTATTCATTATTTGAAGACCAACCCACCGAAAGAACTGAATAACTTTTCCTCCGTGGAATTAACCTCTAGTATGCATTAGCGGGTGACTCCTCAAGGAAACACCGTAGCTGGAGGTATCCTAAAAATTTGCCGTGACGTGGACTTTAATATTGTGTCCCCCATCCCCCAAGGTGTAAGACGCTTTTCATCAAAAGTAAAGAGAAAAATGTGAAGAAGAATGGTAAAACCATTGTACTGTGCGTGTGAAGGAGACGAGAGAGAGAGAGAGTGAGAGAGAGAGAGGGAAAACGGTTGACGTGGCGAGGGAAGGCGAGGAATGGCTTCACTCGAGCGGGGCTCTGAATCTGAAGCAGAAATTTTAGGAGGGGCGAGGTAGTGGAGGGATAGGCCTTTAAGGAGTGGTCTACATAGGGGCGGGGTAGTAGAAAAGAGAGGGTAGAAAGGTAGTAGGAGGGTTCATGAGGGGAGAGATAGAGGGCGGGTGGGGGGGATCTTTGGAGGTGAGAGAGAATATCGTCCAAGAAGGGAAATGGCGGCAGATATTAGTCCCGCGGGAGGCCACAATGAGCCTCGCAAAGAGCATGCATGATAGAAGCACAACTCCTCAAGTATTCCCAGAAAGCATATTTCATTATGCTTTCAAATCGATGTGAACCAAACAGCTTTCCATGTCGCCAGAGATCGTGTAAGGGAAATGCCATAGGTTGAAAGCGTTCCCTTGAGAGCTCAGCTGCCGAGTTGATTCCACAAATTCTAGGGAAAATGTTCTGCGATACTGAGCCTTGTAAACTTTCTCTGCCGCTCTCTCCTCACAATAAAAAAAACAACGACCAAAGATCCGTATCAGGAGTTAAATGGGGTTATTGACGTTGGGAAAAAGATTGGGTTGGAACTTTTGGAGTTATGTCAAGTCTGTTATCGTGAAAATAATAAAATAATAGAATAACCCATCACTCCCATGAGAACCATGGAGTCTCAAGATGTCCCATATATTATTTAGCTCTTACTTCTTTTCAACGTATTAGTAGTGTGAGGGTCAAGGTATAAAAGTGAGGCTCTCAAAAATGACCCTTTTTTCTTTGGAATGAGTTATGAAAATTGCTAATTACTCATCAGAACATCATTTCTACGCTATCCCGTAATCCGGGAAGATGTTACGTATATGCTTGAGTACAGTGGTAGCGGAACATGACGGCTATTGCCTAAGGAATGACACATAACAAGGAGGGAATAGCAGCTGATTACTTCATAATCGAATACACCAAAATTATTTGAAGTGATTGAGGGATAAAGCAATTGAAATGATGAGGAAACCTTAAATTGGACAGAGAAAGTATCACAGAAAATTTTCATCCTTGAAATTACAATGGAAGAAACGACAATTTCTTAAAATATGGATTTTTTTGGGGACATAACATTAGTGAATCAGCGGAGAATACGAATCTTTCTGTTTTCAGAATAGAATCGGTTGATTTGGGGAGGCGATAGCGTACAGACTTCACTGACGCCACTGAGGGCAAGATAGCAAGGTAAATTTTGCAAGGGGGAAGGAGAGAGGGAGAATAAAAACCCGGGTCGGCGTTCACCTGTTTTACGATTACTCTAGGGGTAATCGTGGGTCATTAGTGTACAATTCAAATGTGTTTTCAGAAAGTTAAAGACAATTCTTGTTCTGCATTTGCAAAAGTGCACCTGTTTATGGGTTGGGACTCATTCCAAAGGAATTAGAAAATGAAAGTTATAGAAGAATAATATTTCTTTAAATCTCTTCACAATCAAATTGTGTGATGATTAGAATTTTTGACGCGGCTTTAAAAGTTTAGGAGAAATTGCATTGACATGCGTTGTTTTCGAATTTCGGACTCGGTAGGAAACCTTGATATTGCTAAACAGCACTCGAGACTGATGAAAGATAGCATTATGAAGGTTTTATCTATGAGAAAAAAATTGGGACAGGTGTGATCATCGGAGAAATTTCGTTTAAGGGACCAAGCGTAGCGGTAGAAACGATTTCTGGGCCCGATCATGAAATGCATGGGAATTGAAGGGGAAGTAAAGGTAGATTTTTCAATATACAACTTAAAAATAAGATAACATGCATATAAGACGATGAATGTTAAACCACATTGCACAAAAAGGTTTAAATTTTATTTTTTTATCATCCGCCTATGGGTTACTGGTCCAATACTTTAGAATACGAAGGTTAAACAGACTATTTTGGTATATTCTAGCGTCATCTTCAACTTTAATGCACATTGGTTATGGCGGTTGTGGTAATCGAGGATTTGTCATAGCTTTTTTGCCTGCTCATGAAAAAGGATGCATGTCACGGCCGGAAAACTGAGTTAATATTACCCTTTGATTATGTATTTTTCATAGATATTTCTAAAATTTATTTACTCACCATCTCCATACCTCCATATCATATATATTTACCATAGTTTACTCACCATCTCCATATCTATAGATATGGTGATATGGAGTTTTATTCGAGTTTTTATTAATCGAATTCGAATATTCGAGTTTTAATAAATACTTTTTGATAGGAAAATAGCTTTGAGAAGCTTGTTGCAATTTTGATAAAATTTATGAAACTTTGAACTTCTTGGCCATTAACTAAATAATATCTGGAGGGTGATCTTAAATCTTATCGTAATTTTTCTTATGAGAAATTAAAAAAGAGGCCCCTTGTGGTGAGTAAATTAATTTTAGACATATCTATGAAAAATAAATCTTCAAAGGGTAGTATACTAGAGAAAAACCTCTGCGCACACTTCCTCAAGATGCAAGGAAGAAGAAGCAAAGCCAATAATGGCAAAATGGAGAACGTGATAGAGGGAAAATGAAACGCTGACTGGAATGGGAGCTCGGCGAGAATAGATTGAAGTTAGTCTGGAAGACAGAAAGGAGAAAGAGAGAAAATGAGTGAAAGGAAGAGCGAAGAAAGAATTAAAGGTAGCAGAAGGAGAGAGAGAGAGAGAGAGAAGCAGAGGGTGGAATAAGGGCGAAGGAGGAAGGGGGAGGCGTGGGCAGAACACCCGGATAGTGGTGTTTTTTTCATGGCTTAATGGCGCTGGTTGCACGGAAACGACGTCACACCATCATCCGACTCTTAATGGAAGAATCCTAAGAGTAGCAATTAGTCCCACGGACTGCCCCTCACGCTTCGAAGAGACACGCCATATATCGCACGGAAGGGAAGATGTAGGGTTTGAGGAGGGAGGAGAGTGAGGGAAAAGTAGATGAGGCAGAGACAAGGAAAAATGAGATCGTGCGCCGAGTAGAGGTTAAAATACTCTGGAGAGGGAGAGCTGCTGACACCATGCATAGAACAACGAGAGCTTGGAAAGAATAGGATAGCTTTAAACAAAGGAAGGCTACGACAGCTTCTTTGACCAAAACATCGAAATTGCAATGGTTTTAAGGTGGTTCTTCTATACAAACAGGTTCACCAATCGCACCATTCCCTTTACAGGTAGGCTGAGTCAAAGAATCCATCAATTGCCTTTGACCTTAGAAAACTGGCTCCCTTTCAATAACTTGGTTACTTCATCAGATTCTCGTTTTCTTCTTTAATGCTTGCAGAAGGAAATTTTTCCCACTAGTTTCTTAATTGAGTATCTTAATGTAAAACATAGTTCTACATGCAGAAGGAACAAGTAATGTGAGAAAAAATCTCTTATAGCGTACCAGTTGTGCAACCATGGCCACTTTTTTACTGCAAACGATAAAGAACAGGCACGGATCCTGATGTATGATACCAAAACTCCTTCTTTTTAAACAATTACTATTGAAAATATGTTTAATGATGAATGCTGTACTTCTCTAAAATTTTAGGGAATATTTTGGCCTGTTTTTTCCTACTAGCTGAACAAATAAACTTTACACCTTCAGGCGTTACTTTGTGGAAGTTTTATATATTCTAATCCATATTGAAAATGAATTTCATACTTTTCCACAGTTATTTATTGTAATGGTATAACGCGTTTTGCAGCTTGCTGCATCTTCAGGTACTAATGTACCCTTTTAACAATTTTCTCCATAATTTCCCATCAAAACAAAACCACCTCCGATTCTCTCATACTCATGCGTTGATCCATACACGCTCGCCTATTCTCAAGACTCCTAACATTCCTCGTCTTCAGTGTTTCTCCTCAATCACATTCACTCATGACTTTGGAGACCTCAAACTCAAACTGGACTCTTTACTCACGCCATTTCTTCCACTGTTATACATTTTTCTCATTATGTGAACATGTTCTATCCTCTCGGCGTTGCCAAACCAACAAATCACACTTATTTCATGCATGCCCATTGCCCTTGATCATCTAGCGCACACTCTTTCGTGACCCACTCATTCCTATCCCTATCCATCATACTTTCTCCGTAATCACTTCTGATGAAGCCCATTTCCACTGCATTTAGACTGCTCTAATGCTTATCTTGACATGCCTAGGTTTCACTGTCAAAGAATAACTTTGGAAAGAGAGCACTTCAGTGTGCTGCAAACGTTTGCTTCCCAAAACAGGCAATGGCTCACAGATACTTCATATACACCATCCACGACGTACTTAAAATGTGGACTCAATATAAATATACTCTTAAAGGGACATTTAAGTCCCATCGCTTTCGGCATCTTTTTCATAGTTTAGCCAGCGAAAAAAAACTGACCTGCTAGAGAAAATTTTTCAGTTCTCCAATATAATCGTACTGATAAACGAAAATCTGTCTATACCTACTCAAAATTCACCTTCCTTCACGGAGTTTTTGTATCCTTGTTAACTCACTGGATGATAATGAACATCCTTTGAAAATTTCAGCTCTCCAACTAGATTAAAAATACCCAGAATTTTGAATCAAATATCTCCGAGGTTTTTCCGTGTCCTCTTGTGTGTCGTTCAGAGATGTTTTTTAATCCTCATCAAGCAAAAGGTGTCTATTGCGGGCAAAAAGTACATAACTTCAGTTGAGAAATTCCACTAAATAATATGAATAAAAAGAGCAAGAGTAAACAAATGATAGTAGAACAATTATTTTAGCTAACTCTGCCTACATGCATAGTCATATATTATATATTCAACTACGACCAGATTCAACTACGTGAAAATCAATATTAACTGTTGTAAAAAAACGCAACATATATTTCCACCAGTACAGGGTACGGCATTGTAACTTCCTTTTTTCCAAACTCAATAAATCCCATTTTATGAATGAGAACTTTTTTTGTGATGATGTCGGTACACATCTAAAGTTTTGCGTTACACAGTTTTGAAAATAATATCAGGTAGGTGACCCCCCCATGGTCCATAAGCCACTGAATGATCCAATTTCTGGCGTTTCTGTCATGACCCTTACCAGCATAGCAGAGGGTATGTTGGCAATTTCTGCTCCCATTTGTGTTGACTCCCCCCAAAAACAATTTGTGGGGTTTTTTGAAATCCCGTGTTTATGTAAACCGTCCAAGGACCCTACAAGACCTGAAGGCCAACATATGATTTTCAAAACTGTGTAACGCTAAACTTTAGATATGTACCTAAAATATAATAAAAATAAATAAAAATTCTCATTCTTTAAATGGGTTTTATTGCGTTTTGAAAAAAGGAAGTTATAATGCCGCACCCTGTATTTATTATGGTACAACTAGTACCAATGCAACGGCGTCTCCAATGTGTCGAAACTAGTGATACCATTATGCTGGTGGAGATATATGTCGTTTTTTATACTACAGTTAACATGTGTCGTCGTTTCGAATGCCATTCACTCCACATCCATTAAGAATACGGATCGGTAGGGACTGTGGGATGAGAAAATAGCTTCATGGGAAGGGGACAAAACTGAGCTAATTTTTTCGGTGATACGAGGGGGAGAGAGAGGATGTAACGCCGAATTAGTGCTCGCTCATCATCATCCCACTTTATCCAACGGATGAGTGGATTTAATGTTCTGCCCGTTGGTGAAGGGAGGAGGCGGGGGGGCGAGAGTCGGGGAATGAGGAGAACACGGAGGAAGGCAGACGATAGGAGTGGGTGGGTGGATGGAGGGAGGGGAGATGGCGGTCAAGCAATTTGAGAGGGCGAGGCGAATAAGAGACCAACTTTAGTAATTGGAGCCGCGCGATCAAAAACCATTTCCCTTCTCCAGCAGCGGAGATAACAAGGAGGAAGGCGTAAAGGTTAGCGAGGAGTGGATGAGGCGGCGATTGTTTTGTCGCTCGGACGGTGATTCCTATTCCCCAACCCCTCAGAATAATCCGATGTACAAGGAAAGATGCCCAGGAATAAAGGAGGAAAAAAGAGTTTCTGATATGAGGAATAAGGTGACTCACCGCAGTCCTGAAATGTCTTTTCAAATACGCATCCGCTTCATTGTTTCCAATTTTTTTCCTTCAAACGAGTTCATCTCTTAAAATATCTTTAGATTTTTTGTCGCTCATAAAGGAAGCTATAATACTCGTGTAACCATTCTAAAAATTCTGTAATCGAACCTTTTTGTGGGTCATTTACTCAGTATTTTGCTTTATCTGGCCATGGAAAAGAATTTTCGCGTATTTTTAAAAATCAGATGTTATATTGAACTGGATGGAAAATAGTCATCTAAATCCTCCTCGCGAGATTATTTTTGGTGGCTTCAAGAACTTGTTTTCCGTTAATGCAGCAGATATCCAAAGATTGCGAGACGGAGTATTTAAACCGGCCGACCGATGCTATCTCCGGATTTCATGGACCTGTGACCAAGCGAGTCAAAACAAGGTCTTGATGCCATCATTTTCTTTTGCGTTCCTTAAAATATATACTTCTTTCACAGATGGCATTCCTCAGCTATTATGAAATACTGAGTTTTGGAGCAAAGTATGCAGATTGTTCGTCAAATAAATATTTTAATTAGCACTTTTTTTACAGACAAAGGAGTTAATTTTGCAGCATAGCATAAACCGTATGAGCGCCGGAGAAAATAGCAGCAAATCTGGTATAGCGTCGTTTCCATAATTTAATTAGTGGAATAAACCTGCTGCAAAAACTAGGTCAAGAATCACCATTAGGTTGCCGGCAAAAATTTGGACTTAATCAGTTAAGTATTTTGTTCCAACTTATTTAATGACGATACCAGGTCCGTTTTACGAAACCCGATATTCTAAGTTAGTTGAAAATCATGTGGACAAACTTCGATATAATGACTATGGTAGGCACTGGTCAAAAACAAAATATTTTCCGCGAGCAGTGTGTCATAAATATTAGCTACAGAGATTTCATACAAGATTTTTTGATACATAATGCGGCCATTTATTTGATTCAAACCTTATGCCTTAACTTGCCGGGTGGTAGGAAAACCTTCACCTGCATGTTTCTTGTAAAGCTTTAATGTATTTATGCGTACTTGCGAATAAAGTTCATTTTTTTAATATAATAATATTGGTTTGTTCAAAATTGATGTAAGAGATTGTATAGCTTGTTGGTGAAGACTTACCTTGTGCAACATACTGTTGAGATGGCTTGCAGGAGAATATACAGATATAGACGTATATATGTAATCCTTAGAAACCATTTTGATGGTGAGTGGTAGGTAATGGGGAATGTTATCGAAAAAATCCTCTAGCTGTTTCTATGGGCGGTTTCCTCCCACTCTTCCCCCATTCCCTGTATATACATTACATTACCAATCAACCCACGTAACAGAAAAGGGGGAAGATATTTGAAATGGTCGTCTGGATTGGACAAGTCCGGCGTTGGTAATTTCCTTAATGCACTTATTTCTATCAGTTTTGGCTGCATACACATTATTTGAGGGTTTATAAAAAGGCAATGTCTATATTCTCTTGCAAATTTTCATAGACGACGATTACGAGTCCCCGAGAATTTTCCACATAATGTTTTACTCCCTATTGATCTTAAACAAAGAGTGCTTAAAATTTGAGAAATGAGAGAGAGGATAAATATGATTTATATTTAATATTACACACTTTTACACACCCTACCTTTTGCATAGCAAATTCGACGAGGCTATTTATAAAAATAAATCATTATATATAATATAAAATAAATAATCAGGTTATTATCATAATTCTGACACTAGGTTCTTCAATCATATTCTTAGCCATGATTACTTCATTGAGCCGTTGTGGCTATTATGTTTCAAATTCCGTATCAGTTACATAACTTACAATGAATACGTTGTACAGTTACACTATATTTTAATGCTGTCTGCCAGTTTTGACGTCTATAGCGTCGTTTTAAAGAGAAACAGAAGAAAATATAAATGCGGACCATGTATACTAACTCAAAGATTAGATTGGATTTTTGGGGAGGCGACCGACTGCTAAGGTCATTTGCGCCATAGGGGATAGGTAAGGGCAGAAAGGTGGATAGAAACCCGGCGTCGGAACTAGCCTGCTCGTAACGAAAGGCGCCAAGGGGACCACGGTTTAACGTATCTTCTGACAGTACCGTACTCTCGAAGTGCCCTCCACAAGTCACTCAAGTAGAGATCGGGTTTCCTCTGAAAAACGTCTTCCTCTGCAGGGATTTGAACCCTGGCCGCCCGTATGGTTAGCCAGTACTCTAGCCACCACACCAACTCAATCCCCTCATATACTGGCTCAAATAAGAGGGGGTTGGAGAAGGGGAAACATGGGAGAGGAGGAGAAGGATGAGTAATGGAAGTTTATGAGATTAGAGAAGGACAATGAGGGAAGCGGAAGGAAGGTCAGATAATGATGGCATCAAGAGGGGGAGGCAGGGTTAGTAAGAAAGAAATCAGATTTTAAAACTTTCGCCAAAGTTAGAAAATATTTTAACTCCGTCGTATCATTTAAAACAGTAAAATCAGGTGAAAGACAAAATTTAGTGATTTCTAGGATTTATAAAATATCCAATTTAAAACCTTTGTCAAATACATGTCGAATTTAATATAATTAAAAATCTTTGAGAATTGAATAACATTAAAGGAGTGCGAAACTCAAAAACTTCAAGTCTTATTTCGTAAAGTATCTCATATAAACGGGGTACAAGTGTGATTTTAACTAGTTTGATTCTCATGGGGCTTTCCATTCTGTCATATACCTTGCAAAATCACTGAGGCTTAAGTGCAGCCTATCCTTCTCGACTCTGCCTTCCTATTTTTACTCCATGCTGTTTCCGACACTGCAATTTCTCTATACCTTTGCTCGTGTCTTGTCCTATCCAACCATCACATCTTAGGCATTTGCCTACGTTACAAAGTTTCAACATCTCCTATAACTCTTTCGTTCCTGCTTTCAAGAGGTCCATGTCTCCGCGCTCTATCTTAGAACACCTGCCTCGGAAACTTCTAGGTTTCACGTGATAAACTCTAGGGTATATGTTTAATTATTAGCACTGATAAAAAATTAGACTCGTGCCTGCCCAAATCATCCCGCAAATACCGACTCTTCGTTCCTTGTTCTCCAAGCGATATGCGATAACATGGACACCGCAAACATACTTAGAACAGGTTACTGCCTAATTGAGAAACTCTTGAACTTCAGAGTGGAATTTTTAATTTGCTTTCATTTCATCCGCATCCAATTTGACTTGAATGTTTCAGAAAAAAAGAGCCATTCTGCGGAATTGCACCCAGATTAATCCGTTAATTTTTAAAAGCGGCTTCCAAGATTTAACAAGAAAGCGCGCGACTTTGCTTGGGCTCAAGCGATCTGCGGCTCTTTGCAAGTAGAGCAAGCCATTCCCAGATCACAGCTGAGCCTGAACCCCGCTGAGATAAGAATGCTTAAATTTTTAAACAACTCCTTGGCCAATTTCACTGGCGAGCTAATTGAAAGGTTACTATGGTAAAAATAAAATAGTACCAGATAATTTCAGTACCACTTACCTCCAATAGTGCATTAGAGTGTATAACTGGCTTACAGATGCATTTTGACGAGAACTCTTTCTCTCTCTCGTGATCTATCATGTTGCTTGGCAGATGTCCGACATTCTTCAAGTTACTCTGCTTTTCTTATCGTTTCAACATAATTCCTGTAATTATCATCTGCTATACGAATTGCAGTTGTGGCCTTCCCCGGTCTATTTCCATTCACAATTCCCCAGGAATTTTGATACTAGTCTATAATGTCAAAATAAGTGTCCTATAAACTGGACTGGGTGTCTTTTTATCATAGACTTCCACAAGCTCCTTTTCTCGTACATTCTTTGAAGAACTTCCTCATTATAAGCTTCACCAGTCCGTATAGACTTGATTCACAGAATTTGTCTCTAGAATCAATTGAATACTGATTCTTCTACTTCTATTTTTTTTTAATCCTACTTTTACTTTTACACAACACCACACCTCGTACGTATGCATTAAGAGACCATTTTAACAAACTTACGCAAAAACTATATCATCTCACCATGCTTCCCATTGTGTTATAAAATTTAGAGATGTACACATTTTAAAACAATTTTTAACTGCACAGTAGATGCCGAGTTACCGTCGGAGTCCAGAAACTTGATTTTCAGTCTATTAAAAAACCGCAGGACAAATAAAATACGGCAAATGCTAAAGATAATTGTGCAAAAAAGACACATAAAGAAAGTGAAAGTGAAACTTGCCTCCACGGCCACCTCCCTTAAGCGGTCACCTCTGTCAGCGGCCGATTTTTCGGGGTTGGAATGCATATCTCACACAAATAAGCAATATAAATTTTCCTTCCCTTCGGCGATAACCTCCTCAAAAGGCCATTTTCCCATGAGTCCGGTAATGGCCGCCTAATACAGGTTTCACTGTACTTATTAATTAATTGTATTTTAGCTCGTCTGAATCTCATAGCATTTAAATTAACTGTACGAAATTAAGTGAATGTATTCTCATGAATAAATTTCGGACTAATTCAAAAGCAATTCCCGAGAATAGGAAAATAATTCATTTATAATTTAATGGTGAGCTGCGCATATTTTCAACTAGCTTATTCTAGCTACATTTTTTTTCATTAATTAGTTTGCAACTCCGAGTTAATTTTTCATGTATCAGATGTCTTATATACTTGAATAATGAAAATTCTCATTTTAAAATGGAAATTATACAATGAACCTTCAGAAACCAGCCTTCGGACTCCATGTTAGTTCATTGAAATCCGTTTGTACTGAACTCGGATTGATTATTAAATGGGTATAGAAAATCTCATTTCGTTCTTCCGGTATCCCAATGTTTTTCTAAACAGGTCCATAAAAACACTGCAGCAACTGCACGCGTAACTTGAAATTTCTCATGAATATTAAGCCCATGGTGACTTCTCCAAGTCCAATTAATAAGGGGGGATCGGGTTGGTGTGGTGGCTAGAGTACTGGCTAACCATGCGGGCGGCCAGGGTTCAAATCCCTGCAGGGACGGAAGTTTTTCATAGGAACCCGATCTCTACTTGAGAGTCTTGTGGAGGGCACTTCAAGTTCAGTACTCCGTCTGTCGGATGAGACATTCAGCCGTGGTCCCCTTGGCGCCTTTCGTTATGAGCAGTCTAATGCCTGTGCCGGATTTCTATCCACTCTTCCTCCCTTACCTATCCCCTAAGGCGCAAATGACCTTAGCTGTCGGTCGCCTCCCTAAATATCCAATCCAATTAATTGGCTTTACACACAGTTTATATCTCATTTTCATTCCAATTAGTTGCCTATTAAATAACTATGCATTAAAGCAATGTTAGTTTTTATAACTAATTCATAGTTACCATTCCCAGACGCACCTAAAAATATGCATTTATTCACAGTGTAATAATCGACGGGTGAATTACGCCATTTGTGGTAAATGGCGTCTTAACGAAAAATTAAGATAAACAGCCACTGCGACTGAAATTAATAAATTATGAGACTGGAAATCTACACGAAGAGTAGATAGCAATGATGAATGTGGACATCCGATGTAAAGTGCGTGCAGGCAAAACGATCCTCTGAAATATCAAGTCCTAAGTTTTCTCATGTCGCAACAAAGCAGTTCCGTGCGGTAAAAATGTAAATTTACGAAATGAATTAATGCAAACAGCAACAGTTTCTGCATGAAGAGCGAAAATTTTCTCGGATTCAAAGAATTAACTAAGCGTTTCGGCTGTGATAAAAAACAATCGATGGAATGGTAATCCATCACTCGTGAAAAATGGCACTTCGGCCACCATTTTCATACCGCGTTAAAATTAAAACATCTCCTTAGATTCCGTAAATAATTCATTAGGTTTGATGAATAATTGAATAAGCAAGCCGACTCACGTTAGCCTACAATTAGGACAAAACGTAGCTGTTGGACACGTGGCGATATGAAAACGGTCTGGTAGTTACAATTCATCCTCCAAGACGGCCGTCTCCGAGGGAACGACTTGCTTTTAAGGATATTCTCATTTGTGCCCGTTAAAACCGGGCGGCATTTCTGGTGCCATGCCTGGAAAGTGAATAGCAATTGCCTCCATATCTAAGTAATCAACAAAATCGCATTTCTCCTCCTGGCATGCGATACAATAGCTTACAATTGCCTTGCCTCAGTAAGGAATATAACACGTTCGAGTGAATCTGCGCCAATTCCCGGCTTCATTTTTTAGTGAACAGAGAATTACAAATGCATGGAGAGGAAGACTTAGGATTTGAGTCACTGATGTGGATTCAAAATATATTTGTGAGTGTTAGAAAAGAAAAACTATGCAAATTCCACTTAGAGAAAATTTGATACACGACACGGGTTTCACCACAATTATGTCATCTTCACCTGAAAATGACATAATTTGTTGAAACCCGGTTCGTGTAATGAATTTTCTCTAAGTGGAATTTGCATAGTTTTTCTTTTCTAACATGGAAAAATTTCACATTATTCACCCTGAAACCGTACGATTTGTTAAAAAAAATTTGTAAGTATTAGACATAGATTATTTCGTGGGGGTTATTTTTTACTTTTCATATACATAATATGCTAATACATGAATAGACAAAGAGTAGAGCTGATGCATTAGCTCTAGTTACATAGAATATACATAGTTCTATTACCATTCCTAATAATTACTGATATTATCAGAACTTCGTCGTGTCTAATGCAAATTTTTCATTTGAGGTTAAAATTTTGCGGCCAGTGGTCTCGTGTGTGCAAAGTAGTTAATTGTTGCTCACCATCGGTTGCCGCAAATCAATCCGACTCAGCTGAGAGAAGAATGCCGAAGAACGCACCAAATGAATCTCTTTTACCATCACTGTAATCTTGTCGGAGCCCACAATTTTCGGATTAGACCCGCAGACATCGACATCTGACATGAATATCTCGTTTGACATTACTTTAGAGTACTAATTAACCATTTAAAAGATATTTTCTCTTTCTGTTCACCATTATAAACCTACCTACTTACAATGCCTGGCCTGAAATAGGTTCAACAGATTGGTCTCAATAATTCAATTACGCAGTGTGTAATGCTCATGTATAACTTGGGCACTTGAAGTTCTATTATATAAATTTCAAAACTTTACTCAAAGCATTACAGCAGCCTTTACTTGGTATGACGGATATTCCTATTATGTAAACGTCCCTTAATTTCTGAGTGCTCTTTAGTCATAGCAGCCTTCTTTTATCAATGTTAATCCCTCATCCGTCTGACACTTCAAAATTTCGGCCCGCGGAAGTAAAAATATGGCGACCTAATGATGACGGGAATATTAACGGAGGGCTTTCGAGAGGCAAAGACGAAGTTTGAAGTAGTCTTCCACTGATTTATTCTCAGGCACGCGATTTTGAAGGGAACACAATGAATGCGACGCTAAACCCGGAGGAGCCAATGGGATCTCTCAGCCTACGTGCCCCGTTGAGCGAAGGAGAGGTTTCGAATATCGTCATCAAGCACTTGCCTTCTCCCTTCCTTCCTTCCCAACCGCCTCCCCCACCCGCCTCCTTCGACCCTCGAAATTTACCCTCTTCTTAACCCTCCTCCGTCTTCTTGCGCTTTCCCGACCTCCCGTCCCTCCTGGAGCTCTTAATTTGAAACAACCTCACGTCGGGTTCTCTCAACACTCCCACGTGCCACCGCCGCGCCTTGCGGGTCCCACCTTTCACCTCCATCCCCCACATTCCCTCGTTTCCCCTCCCTCCTCGTCTCCTGTCTCCGTGTTCCGAGTATTCCTTTCATATACGCCTTTCTACCGCTGCCACACTTTAACTCTTTTGATTCCAGAGCGCCCCACTCTCGGGCGTCAAAAGCAAGGAGGAAAAAGAAACTAAAACACCCTCAATCACGCGATAGCGATTAGCATTTTTTTGTCTCCGCCATTAATTTAGCAGCTTTTATCTTTTCTCTCAACCCATTTCCGGATCCTGGGAATGCTTTCTTTTTTTGCAGAGTAACTTTTTTTTAATCGACGGAGTTGGCAATCACTTGAATCAGCTAGCACCGCTTCATTTTCCCAGATATTTTTTTCACTAATCCAAAATTGGCGTCGCTTAATCCTCTCCTAATTTCAACTTAAACTCGTCGTTCTGTTCAACAATTTAAATCAGCTCTAATATAAAGGTGTATGGAAATTTCCATAAAGGAAAAATTTATTCGTCAATCCTTTGTTTCCGTGTCAAATCAACCCATTTATTTTTCCATCATGGAATTTTGCACTAACGTGCGCAAACAAGTGGCCTTGGGAAACGATAATACCGAGCCTAATACTATTATTCTAAAAAGAGATAATGGCTAATCTTATGAAGAATTGTACTTAAGCGTTACTACAAGACATAAAGGCTCGCGAAGTAATTATAAGAGGGGTGTTCTAATTGAGGAGATGGATTGTCAAAGAATTACCAAAGATTGCTGTTCTCACATGGGCCATCAAAAACGAGGCAGCCAACTAAATATATACTAATGAAAATTTTGTCTTTTTGTATGTTGTCATCAAAATCTACCACCATTAGAGAGCAAAGAAAAAGACTTATTTCTTTGTTGTACTTGAATTACTATTCTTGAATTTGAATGGAACTAAACTAGCTCATTTTTATTAATAAATCATATCTGACCATGAAAACTATATCCGGTAGGACATCATCATGGCAGCTGAAATGAACTTTTTGAACAGAATTTTAATATAAGAAATAACTTAATCAGGAGCAGAGGAAATATTCACAGATGCACTAGAATACTGAATAAATTATTTGCAAAAAGCTGTTCCTCAACTTCAAACGGTGAGTCACACCTCAGTGGAATTTTGATCGAATGACGAGCGTCACCTTTATGTAAGTGCTGAAAATGATCGAAATTAACTGAGCGAGTAATCAGTTCAACTGAAGAATTCTAGGTAGGGTGAGTGTGAAAATTAAAAATCCTATGCAGCAAAAAGTCTTGACCAACAGGCTTTTTCTTGGGGATTTCAAACTACCTGAGATAAACCTATTTTGATGCAAGTGAAGGTCACCAATGTCCATTGGGTCTTGAGAATGTTTCTCTCTAAGTTTACTCCCTCGACAACAATCTCCCTTCCACTCACTGTCGCTCTGCTCATATAGGGGCCATAAGCCTTTGCTCAAGCTTTACCTTTCGTTGCGAGCGACTCGAAAGCAAAAGAAAAGAACAATCCACTTAATATATCCCCCTTTCATTTTTTGCACTCCATCAATACGGAAAAAGATGTATGATCCTTTCTTAGATAATGAGGGCGGAATCGAAATTCAAATACATAGTTCATGAATGTGAAAATTAAATGAAATTGGAATCGGAAACAATTTTTTTTACTAGTTTTGCATGTCAATTCCCCACCCCACGTACTCACCCTTTACTCCAGTCGTGAATAATTCAATGTACGTATGTGTGGATGATTTTCTGTATGGATAATCTTTTCGTGAATGCTTTGAACGATCTTCAAAAAAAAAAAAGATCTGCCGGTGAATTACCCAGAGCATGAGAAACTCACCGTTAGCTTTGGATGATTATCCGTATCTGGATAACGATCCCCCGTGGGCAAATCAACGGACGAATAACCTCATGCGAGGAATTACGTGCCTTTGATACGATTCTCTTGAGAACCACCCGCGGCAGCTTGGGAGTTCTTGATACTTCCAGTGATAACTCCCGGCAAGATGATAACAACAGAAATTCAACCAATGACTCCCACTCCGTCATTGGATGTTCCATTGGATTGCTCGATCGAAATAATATCACTACGGCTTTTTAGAAATCTAGAGAAAGTAGCCCTTGATGTTTGGAAGTAGTTAGTACCAAAAGGCTTCATTTCATCGCAGCGCGTTATCTGCAACAAAACACGCAAAAAGTGGGGATTTTATCCCAAAGATAAAAATTAGGGATTTAATCTCCACCTGTGAGGATTTTATCCCAAAGGAAAATTTCCAAAAAGCACATCTTTATGGTAATAAAACCAGGTGCTGTTTTAATATTGTGGAACTAATGGATCCGCGGCCAGCCTAATCCTTTCATTCTCCGGTTCTTGAACAGGTTTCTCATACGTAGAGGGAGTAGATTTAGCTTCGATATTATAATTTATCAAAGAGCTTACAAAAGACTAATGTTTTTCTAAAAATATGGCAGGAGGTGCTTGAATCTCATTTCTCCTGAATTATTTGATTGATTTTCTAGTTTGTTGGAGAAACACATAGTTAGCGCCCCTAGGGTCCACTGGATGTCCAACAACTGATATTAATTAAAATAAAACAAAGAAAGTCTCCAAAATCCGTAAACAATTGGCACCCTTCGTCAGAAAATACCAAACTTACTGTTTTTACTGTACTTTTAGTCATGTCAGTAGAGTCATTCCACAAAGTTACGCCTTCATCCATTAAGTTCAAACTTATTGTGTTGGTATGCTGGGAAACCACAGCAGCGACCAACCACAGCCTCTCAACCAAGAATATGTGATGGTTTACGGGAATGTTTCTTCCTCGCCAGGGACCAAACACAGACGCATACACACAATCCAAATAGGATCCTTTGCAAGGGATAATGGGACCCCGCTAAGGATGTTTGGGTTATAAACTAGGATCCTTCACAGGGCTAATGAGACCCCACTAAGAATGCCCGGTTATTTACGCAAGCACACAAAATCAGTCGCTTACAAACACAAATGGGCCCAACTTCTCGGAGAATCAGCTCCAAAAGAGCGTGGTCAAATGTACACAACAGGAACGGACAAGGGTGGGGGTCGAATACGCGTATTGCGGCTACAAAGTAGCTCTCTTCAGCGAACCGAAGGTTACGCGTTACGTCAATGCAAGGTTGAAGTGAAAACCGTGAAAATTAGTGTCTTCATATCTGTAAACTACCCTGAAATCCACTGCAGAGGCGTGTTGCCTATGGAAATCGTGGAAAATAAGGATGAGGAAGTAGAGATAGATGACGTAATTGAGGTGTATGCTTTCGGGCAGTCTTCTTGTCTTATTATAGTTATTAATGGTGAATATATAGAAGGCATTCTAGTGTTTATTGGTACAGCATAGTATGAGCGTGTCTCATTTTGTTACGCTCAACAGATCTAGGTGAGGTGAGGTGTATGCTTTCGGGCAGTCGTATTGTCTTATTATAGTTATTAATGGCGAAAATATAGATGACATTCTAGTGTTTATCGGTACAGCATAGTATGAGAGTCTCATATTTTGTCACGCTCAACAGCTCTAGGAGATTCTCTCAATCTCATGACATATGTATATTAAATAATAGTATATTAAAATTGTCGATTCGGATCGAAGTTCTATTATAAAGTTTTCATGTTAGCCCTTAATAGATTGGATATTTGGGGAGGCGACCGACGGCTAAGGTCATTTGCGCCATAGGGGATAGGGAGGCGACCGACGGCTAAGGTCATTTGCGCCATAGGGGATAGGTAAGGGAGGAAGGGTGGATAGAAACCCGGCGTCGGCATCAGCCTGCTCTTGACGAAAGGCGCCAAGGGGACCACGGTTTAAGGACTCATCCGACAGACGGAGTACTCCACTTGAATGCCCTCCACAAGACACTCAAGTAGGGATCGGGTTCCTCTGAAAAACATCCGCCACTGCAGGGATTTGAACCCTGGCCTTCCGTGTGGTAGGCGAGTACTCTAACCACCACACCAACCCGATCCCCGTTAGCCCTTATTAAGTATGCTGTACTGAAAGGAATATCTAACGTAGATAGGCCATCAAATAAAGTTATGTTGAACTTGCAGTGGTTCCAAGTTTCTTTCATTTCACTGACTATAGTATTTTGAAAGTCGTTAATTACCGGATGAGATATAATATGATTTGTACTTGAACTGTCAGGTATCCATACCTCATGGACCGTGAAATTCATTTCGAGAATTCCATAATATTTTTCTTTGCCTGCATGTAGCACGCAGAGTTGAGAGCTTTCATTGGTTTTGTAAGGATGATGCATTCATTTTTCGTTACTTAAAGAGTATCATAATGTACAAACCCCCCTTGCTTGCTAACAGCAAACACCCATTTACTCGTTAATATATATAAAGATACAAAACTGACTGACTTACTCATCAAAACTCCTGGGCATTTTTAAACGAGATAGGTGGGTGAAATTTTCAGGGAAGAGTTGGAATCATGTGTTGAGTTGGGAAAAACCTAAAAAGTTAAAAAAGTCTATTAGGCTTCGATTTATTGCAATCGATAGCTTTTCACGGGATTATATGGGGAAAATGAAAAATTTTAGTGTGGATCTTTTTTCTTTCGTTCATTAAAATATGAAATAATTGAGCTACAAAATTGATTCTTCCCTGCTCGCAAGTTGCAAGCACCCATTTACTCTTGTATATGTACATATATCAAGGCGAATTACTTTCCCCCTGATGAACTTTATATGCATAATATTTCTATCGGTACAAAAAAGTTTAAAAAATTGTCTTATTTTATATTTTTCATAAATCTCATAACAATTAATAAATAATTATTCTCAAGAACAAAATGTATTGTCACATTTCGCATCACATTTGTGCACCAACGTTTTTTGATAGTAGCTCCAAACAGGGAAAGATTTAGAGCTAACTAATGCTCACAAGAAATATGTATTATATTTATACTCTTTTGTAGCTTTAGGTATTTTATCTGTATCAAAGGCACATGAGCAATAAAATTCTATCTATCTATATCATTTATTTCGTGATTAAAATCTCTCTAAGTAGAGTTCCTGGTAATTCATACGCTCACCGTACGGCATGAATAGTTGGAGTGGGCTTGTTGAAGGATTGAATTTGCACAGGCGTACTTGCTTGCGCGGCGCAAACGCATCTGCAAGCACCTATGTTTGCACGAGTAATGCACATCATGTGGGCACGCAGATACCACAGTACATTCGATGGAGTATTGTAGAGCGAAAACATTCCCAATAAAAACCAGGAGGGGGTGATAATTTCGGTGCCAAAGGGGGGTTTTGCTGCCATTCCGAGTGAATTCAAGGTTGACTGCTGATTTGATCAAACCATTGTTCCTCACTCGGATCCAATCCTTTCACCAGAGAAGGGTGGTCGTTTTCGAAACGAGGTTATCGCAGTTCTGCAAAGCCACCACCCCGTCATCCGTATAGCTCCGTTCCCTTCTACCCTCCTTCAAAACCCTCACCCTTGGGATTCACCCAGATACGATATTTCCGAGTTCGCCCCAACCACATCCGCTGTCCTCAAGGTATTTGGGAGCAAGGAAATGAATTATACGATGATACTAGGATTTAAACATAAAATGCCCTATAGGGCACAACAACTAGAAAGGAGAGAAATACTGGCGCATCCATTCCTTTTTATTGCACTTTAACGGCATACTTATTCCTCACTCTTCTCCTCTTAACGCCTGGTGACTTAAGTGCCAACTAATGCCTCTAGCCTTTTCCGTCATGCTACCACGAATTATTTTTATTCCCCGGAAAAACATATGCGTTGGCAACATTTCGGTTACACACGATGATATCGCCATTATTAGTGGACTAGCTGACCCATGCGAATATTTCGCACAGTATCGTAATAAAACACCGAATGTTAAATTATAATGAGGAAATAAGTAAATGCAAATATTTATTAATGAAAGATATTTTATTAAGCAGAGTAGTAATAAATAATTCAGTCTTATTGTAAAAAGTCGTTATCTATGTGTACGTATTGGCTTGACAGAACTGATTTTTTTCAACATTTGCAGGACCATTACAGAGTGTTTTATCACAGTATTTTTTGTCTTATTTTATTTTACAACACTTCTTTGAAGACAATGTTAGTAATTATAATGTGATCATTGTTGACCCTTTGACCGTATGTATCTTTAACACAAACAGAAAAATTACTCAATTTGCGCACTTGTGTAAAAGCCACATATAATTGTCCATGGGAAAAAAATGGTTCTGGCAAATACAATCCTGCTCTTTGAAGTGTCTGACCTTGTGCTTTGTTAATGGTCATAGCGAAGGCTACCTTTGTTGGGAATTGTTTTCTCATCATTTGGAAAGGCTTGGCTGGATCAGAAGGTGTGAGGTTAATGCGGGGTATGAGTACAGTTTTATTGGAGTTAATGAATTTAGCAGTGATTATGTACTCACCTAAGTGAGTTATAACTAATCTTTTGCATGTAGAATGTAAACAATCTAACTAAACGATGTGTTAATAGATGGCACCTCCTACAGTCTTTTAAGCATGTAACCATAGCCAACATATTAGTTGATTATATTGTCAACAGATGGCACTATCATTTTTTAACAAAAACTTTAATTTTAAATTTTTTTAACAAAGACTTTGATTTTAAACTATATGTCTATTTTTCGTCAATAGTGGGGAACATAAGCTTTAAAGCAATGTTTGAATCATTAATTTTGATGAAGAATAATGGGAGTTATGGCGTTGTGACAGAAAAACACCCTTGAGAAATAATATATACGATTCTGATATTTTTCAACCACAGAGAGACATTTGTGGGCATCGATGGCAATCGCACAGATGTCCATCCTTATTGGGATTGTCAGTTCCCAATGAGCTGGATATGCACTAAAGGGTAAGGTAGTCTTCGCGTTTAACTACCATGGTTCCACTAGTCGCCTTCTTCCCCATAGACTATCTGGTACTTTATTGCTCCAGATCAAATACTTTTAGATCGGCTTCTCAGGAAGTTGGCAAACGGTGTCGGAATATTATGATTCAACTTCGTATGGATCGTGACCATTTTCGTGAAAATAAGCGGTTGACACTTCCCTCCCTCGCTCCTAAGGAAATCCATTAACGTAGTTTAAGTTCTCTGCTGCTTGAAGCATTTTCCTCTTCACTCTGTATTCTACACTTAAGTACGAACCTTTTTATTCTTAGAGTCACGCTTCAACAATCAAATACTACTATGATTCGTCACTTCTGTAGGATTTTAGATTTTTGTCGCAATTTCATGCTCTACACACGTGGAACACAATCGCTCACGATTACACTCAAAACACTCGTGAGATAGTGGCTCAAGGAAGAGGGAGAAACGTTGAGAGGAACGAGAGGAAAATTTTGAGATTTCAATCTCCAGACACAGTTGCGTTGCCACCTGGAGTTGCGTTGGATGCCGATGGCAATTTCGCCTGTGGAAGTTTACATAACAGGGTTGACGTCATCCTCCTGAAAGAGTTCAGGGCTTTAAGAATATTAATAAAAAGTTTTTACTTTAGGCTATAAATTGATGAAAACCCTTTATGTAGATGAAGATATAAGGCAACATCAAGGTCTTTTCTCTTAAATTGTTTTCGTCACACATAAATTACCATTTCCATATCACTAGAGGTGTGGCTCACGATACTTTGTAGATGCTATTTGTAGCTAGAGCTTTGAACACTAATAGTACTCATAAGAGTCTTCCGACAAATTCTTCAATAACTTTCTACCTCTAACCCTTCCTCTAAAATGCATTTAAGTATAACAAACCTGCTTTGTTTTTGGACTCTTCCTTTGCATCACCAGATCACAAAGGTACGCTGCTTTCACACACGCTTGAATTTGAAGTATATATCTCATATTCTTTTTGGGTTTTCTCATCCAGGAATTACTTTGTTTAAACCAATCATTTATGAATGTTTTTAAAATATTTTACACGCATGGGAATAGAGAAAGATTCTCCTTCTCATTTAGACCCTACAAATCGCCTGTGACAGGGAAGAGGGATGATTGGGAACAATGTGGGTGAAGTAATGGTCTCCCGCGACAGAGAAAAGGAAGGGTGAAAGGGGAGATTTAAGGTGGGGCTTAAATAAGTGATCGTACGTCGTTTTGGGTGAGGAAACTGAATGGGATAGCGAGGGGGGAGGGCCACATAGGCAGTGGTTGCAATGGGAGGTTGAGAGGGATAATCAAAATAAAAGAACTCACGTGTTCGAGCGGGCGATTCGATTGTCAGCGAAAATAGCGTCGTGAGTGATTTATAGAGGAGAAAAAAACCACGGGACGAGAAAAAAATTGACAATATCGCGAGAGAGAAAAAATACGCACAATAACAAAAATCCATCCTCGCGTTCCTTGATCAAGTTCAACCGGAAACTCCACCCCCCGCAAGGGTTTTCTCTCCCTTTCTTTATCTTCCTATTCTCCCTTCCCACCCTCCCTCACCCAAACCTCCCTCACGCTCATATGACCGCACAGCTTCATCCCCCGTCATCACATCCACCTCCTAATAACAGTAATGCGAATCGGTAATATGAAGTTTGCTAACCCATGTACTGCACGTTCGCGTGTTTTTTACAATGCCACTCCCAGGGGTACTGTTTTAGCCTTTCATTATTCTTTTGACTGCTCTCTCATCTTTGCCTATCATTCGGGAGAGCGTGTTAGGTTCTAATTAGAAATGGGACGAGCAGAGCGTGTATAGTGACGAATCTCCCCGTGCCACATACCCTGTTGGTGGCTTGAACGGAAATTCGTGGGTGTAGATGTATAATTCAATTGAATGAAAAAACACCGAAATAGAAGATGAATTGAGCAATATAGTTTTTAACTTTTTTTCTATGGGAGGGGGAGACAAAGAAGTTACTACTCGGTGGAGGCCATGATGGATTCAGTCACTCCACTAATAACGAGATTCCAACTTGGTGATTCAGGGTTTGATACAAATAATAAAAGCCACTATATAGCGGCAAGAATAACACTGATTACGTAATAGATATTAAAGAGTGAAATAGCTGTTCACAATTAACTCAACTTTTATAGGAAATATCCCGCATTGGCCCCGGTTGGTGTCTCTAAAAAAAGGCATGTTTTAGTTTTGAGAGACCAGAATACAGTAATCCATTATGTACGAGATACAAGCATCTTAGGCTCGAATCAATCACCATGCACGAATTACGTTCGGACAGTGACCAAAATATGTTAACCAAAGCTTAATTTACACAACCATGCTTGGGGAAAAACTAAGCATACAATATTTCGCTCCATTTTTCGCTACGACATCACGTAAAGAATATCATAATTCAATGTTAGAATGCATTGGACGTCATAATCCGGTGTTCTTCTGCTATAGGCACCACGTTGAAAAAAATATTTCATTGATACAAAGATCATGAGTGCCATTTGGAAACATGCTAATCCTCAACGGATACAGAGATATTCACTGTAGGCATTAGGCTCAAAATTATTCGCGGCCGCTCCGAGTGCCCTCCTCTGACCTGAACTCCTTTCGCCGCTCCTCGTCACCAACGTCGCTCGCGCCCGGTGGGGCAAAATTAAATCCTCAACCAATTTGGCCAACTATCCCATGCAAATTTTTTGCATGCTATCCCAAAAGGCTGGAGGGATTTATGTATTTGCGCAATTTTGAATATGCGTCGTCCCAATCGTAAATGTGGGGAATTTAGTTTACGCCCAAATAAAAAAGAATGTGAATGCGTTAAAGGTAGTCCGAGTGAGACAGTTCCCAAGTCATAATAGATTCGAATTATACGTTCTAATTTCACCAGCTATGAGACACACGAATTAAATATTGCACTATTAATGGTGCAATAATATAGTTTTACATGACAGAAATTGTAATAAATCAAATTAAAATATCTAAATAAGACTTCAAGTTGACCCATTTTTTTCAAGCGGTATGTTTGAAACTCCATCAAAACGGAAGGTTTATTGTGATACCCTAGAACCAATTGTGGTGTCAATATGATTAATTTTCAAAAATAGTTGAGAAAACATTCAAACTACACGCTGCTAGTTTTTTACGACATCTAAGTGTTAGAAATTCCTCATTTTGAAAATAATATCTCTCTAGAGTGCATACACGTACCGTTTCCCATGTAAAAGGGCTGGTATTTTTTGGCAAATATCTCAGAAAGTAATGTGGTAAGGGGTTTAATTTTTGGTGTCATTAGAAGGGTGAGATATGTTTCTTTAAAATGAGACCAAATTTATTGATTTATTTATAAGTAAAATATAATTTCGCTCATACTATCTTAATAAAGGATTTCGGAATGATAGATGTTAATCCGAAGGCCATAGCCTTACATTGGCACTGGTATAAGGATGTTTATGAGCAGTAAAGGAGGTAAAATGAAATGATAAATTTATTTGTAAGAGCGAAAACGAAGAAGAAGGAATATAAAACATAGAATGGAAAATTACGAATTGATAAAATTTACAAGCAAGTACAACAGAATATCAAAATTCAAATCTGGTATTCCTTCACTCAGTGTGGCGGATGCAATGGCCCTCGTAAGGGGTAACCGCACACGCACACTCAGGATTTACGAGTAAGACTTCCCACACCAAACACCCGCCAATCACACGATACACAAATAGTAGAGCTGTGCGAGCAACTCGAAATTAGGGTCGAGTTGCATTTAATAAAAAACGTTTTGACTAGACTCGAGCTCAATCAAAATGTTCAAGTCAAGCCCACAACGATTTTTAAATTGTTATTAAAATCGTATATAGCATTTGCATGAATCTTAGATGGTTTTTTCCCTCCTGGAATTTCAAAGAAAAATGAGTTTGTTTTTACAATCGGAAGCCAAACCGTCGACATTAATTGCATTTAATAACCTTAATATGAACATAATCAAGTGAAATTCACAGTGGAAAAATCATTCGCCTGTATTGGGAATAGAACCCAGATCCCTCAATTTCGCGCCAAGGTGCTCTAACCAGTTAAGCTACCGAGGCCACTCTCACTCTAAATCTCATGGGGGCTTAAAGGAGCAAGTTGTTCTCACAGGTACCGTGCATGTAATGCCAGAGGTACCCATATGCGAGTGCTAAGCGCCACAGTCCACGGGGTAAAGCCCAACTTAAAACACAAAGGTGATTACTTTGCACATTTTCAAGTAACCACGGAACTAGCCGCGCAGTTACTTCAACAAAGTCATCCGCTAGTGATCAGTCCAGGCGAATGAATTTTGCACTGTGAATTTCACACAATTGTGTGATCACTAGCGGATGACTACGTTGAAATAACTGCGCAGCTAGTTCCGTGGTTCTTTGAAAAAACACTGAATATTTACTCACCAGTACATGTACGTAACAAATTAAAATTCTCTCCGAGTTTAAGTGTCATCAGCAGTCTCTCAAATCACAATATGGTCATATTACTGGTTACTAAAATAATCCATAAACCAAAAACGAATTTCCTTCTATTATAGACCTTCCACTAAAAATATCAATGTGCTTAACATTTAACCGACAAGATTTTCTATCCAGTTTTTCGTATCTTCCAATCAGTATTCCGTCAAGTTATCTCCCCTTGGCAGAGATGCAAGGCCGAAAAATATGGGTTTAATAAAATATAAATAAAACTAAGAATGGCAGAATATCAGATTTGTACTTTCTCAAGTGAAACTACTCCAAATACTGAAACTATTTTTTTATGTTTTCGTTAATTTTAAAAACTAAACCAATCTTGGCTGAAATTCTGTTTAAAAACATTTCGAGGCATTGAAAAATTGCTCATCTACCGCCCATCGCTAATACCTATCTTCTTATTCTATCTCGAATATATTTCCCCTTCCCCATATTTTCATTAAACGATTGGTCGATTGATTGCCCTTACATTAAATATATGGAGTAATTATGCGCTTCATGGAAAATACGAAATAAAATTTGTCTTGTTCATTCATGCAACCAAGTTGAACCGGTTTTTATTCATTGTGTATTTTGTCGTCTGGTTTATAATTTTTTAATCATCTAAAGTAAAATTCAACTTAGCTGTTTTTGAATTAATTATCGCATAAAAAAAAATAAATGTGGACTGATGGAGAGTGTGCAAATTCAAGTTAAAAGGCGATTACATTTTTATGAACGAACGAGCCGGATTGAATTATTTGGGTGCGATAAGTTTTGAATGAGCGAGCACAAGAGAACATTTTAACTCAGAATGTTTTTCACTCGAGTACGTTTTTTAAGTGAAATTTCCGCAAATTCCGCTCCAATACAACTGTTGCGCTCGACGAGCCTCTCTTCCCCACCGTCGCGTTCATTTTGTTCAAAGCATCACTCTGGCCGGTCTATCTCAATAAAAATGATCACACCGTCCGTCCGTCTATTCAGAAACTGTTACAAGGGAAACATGAGGTATTTTCGCGATTATTTCTGCCAGCTGCGAAAAAACATCGAGGCATTGCCCTTAAACTCGTCATAGCAGGGAAGTGCGGTGGCTGATCTTCACCTGTTGAGGACGGATCGGAGTATTAAGCTAGCGGAGGAATCGTGAAGATTAAGAAGGGGTGCTAACGGACTCATTATTGGTACCAGTATCAAGATATAGGCTTAAAATCTCTAGTTATTGTTGCTTTGAATCAAATGAATTCCATATCCTTTGGACTCATGGTAGAGGAAAAATTGCTGTCTCGCTTTTTCGGCAACGACTACTATTTAAAAGGTAATATACATTTGAAAATTCCAGTGAAAATTAACATAATTGGTATTTATATTATAATAACATTTAATATAGATTGAGGGACTATGTAAACTTCTCCAAGATGCATTAACAACGGCTGGTTGAGGCGAAAAAACAAGTCCATTTTTACTCTAACCGCAATAGCACAATTTAGGTCGAAGATTTTCAAATTTTATTTATAATTAAAAATTAAGGAATAGAACGGAATAAATGTTATAAAAAGATTGCATCAAATTGATTGAGCCGTTTTCATTGAATGAGAATTCTACTTGCAGAGCACATGATAAAATAATCAATATAACTCAAAAGTTATTTTCATTGCCACTGGACCGTGAAGATGGCAGAGTAGCATTTACATATCAGTATCACTTGAGTTGAGACTTATTGTTTTGGAAGCTGATTGGACTCATATGCCCATCCTACGGCAAATCAATCAATTAACGTGGTAAGCAATTAATGCTTGCGGAAAATTATCGCTGTGAGGACTGTTGTTTTGTTGAGACTTGACTTTTGTTCCATGCATGCGAGAAAGCCGTCAATCAAAATGCTTATATTGTGGCGATAATTAAATGCCACACCAAGGTCAAAAATTGAAGTATGACGTCAATGTTTGCGGAAGTAAAGAGATAATTAGATTGGCTAATTTTGTTTTCATGTATTATGTTCAATTTATCTGTAAACTAAACAGTTATCAAGAGATTATTTTATGAATCGTTGAGTTATGCCCATTCATGTTGCCAACCTGAAAATTTGGAGCAAAACTCTCCATAGATGATAAGAAAAGAGAAAAATACGTTAGTGCAACTCGAGCAAGATTTAATTCATGACCACAGGCGCAGGAAGAAGGAGCGAATGGTGAAGGAGGGAAGGTCAGACCGAGGAAGTCATGGGTGAGTGGGGTGGAAGAGATTCTTGAAAGAAAGAATATTCGGAGCCCTAAAAATTGGTGAGCATGTGTGGAGCAATTCATTAATATGGCAGAAGCAAAAATTTGGAAGAGAAGTTCAGATTGGAATAAAAAGTTGAAAGGAGTAATTTTTTTAAGACACGACTCCGTTTATTTAGCTCAGTAGGACGTACCTTTCCCAAAAGGAAACAATGGGATGGGTATGTATGGGATAGTGGATAACATAGCTTTTTGGCATTTTCACTGCAATAAAAAATTGTTCTACATTAAACATATGCATTGCCATATTTCAATATCAAAGGGTGTTCAAAAGAATAAAAATACTAGAAAAAAGTACAAAATCTATACCAGAAATCTTGCATACTTCATCTGAAACATTGTTTGCTCCATCTATCTCCGTGTCGAATCCTTTAACAACTACTCAATCGATCGCATTTGGATGGCTTTCCGCAACTCAGGGCTCAGATTTGAGCGACTCTGCGTAAAAGCTCTCGAGTAATATTTCTGCATTTGCTGAAATTACATTGAAAATTAATTAGACGGTAAGTAGACTCTGGAAAAAAGTTAGGGAGGATCAGAAATGTTATAGGGTGACATTTTTTTCGAATTAATTATTTTTTCTAATTAATCTAATTAAAAGTAGATATAAATAATAACCTTTCAAGGAAAATTCTGAGAAATTTAGTGATAATCATAAAACCTTAGTTGTGATCCAAGAATTATGTTTGGGAGTCTTCATTAATATGATCGGGATTGTAAGAAAAAGCGTGGTGTTGCTGGGGATCCTGACAGTTAAAAATATTTCTAAAATACCTTTTATTGAACAAAAAAATGCACTAAATTTCATTCAAATACACCCATTTTTTGGGGTTTAAAATATGGTCTTTGATAGAACGCTCAGCAGCATGTTCACCCCGTCGGATTGATACAAAAGTTTATAATCTTGCATACACTACAGGATAAAAAAGCTTTTTTTAAAAAAACACATTTCTTTAATATTCATTTTATTTTCGACTTTTTTATGACTAAATATTGTATTTTCACCGGCAATGAACCTATGTGAAAAATTTCAGTCCTCTAGCTAGTCAGGAAGGAAGGTATAAATTGAATACAAAATTTGATCCTGGCACACAAGACCCTGACACACAGGACCCTGACACACAAGTGAAGTTAAATAAAAGGAATTAACACTGGCATTACGGCCCTAAAAGAGCCCGTGCCTCCTCAATCACTCCTCTCCACGTCTCTCGCTCCAAAGCAAGAGGTCGTCATCTCCTTACACCCATTCTCTGCAGGTCCTCTTCCACATCATCCAGTCACCTTTTGGTGGCTCTTAAGAAATACCTAAGAATACCCTAAATACCTAAGAATAACCTCATGAAACTATGAATAACGAGAGTGTAATTATGGCGTACAAGTGTCACATGAAAGGGGATACAATCGTCACAACCAAAAATTCTTCCTTAACTAGGGAAGTTATAGCACCATTTAAGTGAGATAACTTCACATTAAAAATATTTCCACTCCAAAGAGAGAATTTTTATCACTAGGGTGTTATGCTGTCAGGTTGCCTATTGTGACCAAACACTCTGGATCACCCTCGCTTCACTCGTAACAACGTTTTTAATACTATGGAAAAATAAAATAACTCTTTTATAAAATTGAAAGAGTCGTCCAAGAGCGAAGTAACTGGCCGCTAAGTGAATTCATTCAGTCGTGTGAAATTCACAGAGGAAAAATAACTCTCCTGGGGGATGGTGTTTGATCCAATTTCGCGAAAAATCTGATCACGTAGACGATCACGATAACGAAGAGATTCGGGGACAAGGTTGTGGTGCATTTGAGTCACTTTAAAAAATTACACGCTGCCATCTGGATCAGTTAGGAATTACTTATGGAACTTCTTGCCAAGAATATTCAAAATAAGTCTTATTAAATATTTAAATAAAATTATTTGATACCATAGTTTCTGCAGTGCTTGGCATGAAATGTGTCTGATTTCGGATGTTCCTCTGCGTTTTGCCTTTGAACAGTTATATAACCCATTCCACCGGCATCTTCTGGACTTAATATCAGCGGAAACCGCTTCAGACAACACTCTAGCATGAAAAATACCTCAGAGCTGCGAGATTGTTGCCACCTAATCATACCAAGCGCAGAAACATACAAAACTGAATATTCTTCAATGTTGGTAATATCATAATTTTGAACTTTGATTCACAATTGGCAATTGACGCTAGAGCCTCACCAACATTATGCTGTGTAAGTGCTGCAAGCAGCTGACCATAGCTAAATAGCTGACCAGCGATATATGTATCAACATGAACAAAGTCTGGAGGTGATGAAATTGTTTGTTTTTTCCATGTATTTCTTTTGAAAGTTTTCTCCCATATATTCCTCGTCTTGGGCACAAATTTCTAAGGGAAAGCCTTACGAAAATACGCTGATTTTGAAGAAAGTTTTGATCAAAAACTTCTCTCTATGTCAATTCAGAAAACAAAATTCCACGACATGGAGTAGACAGTTTATTCTATTTCTTCCCCCAATAGCATGTTTTTTTACGGTGAAAAGATTATTTCTTCCAGTTTAACTGTCCGTAAACATTCAAAGTCTGCGAGCTATATAAACCAACATAAATGGAAGGATATGTGAATGATATGGAATCGAATCTCAAACGGTGAATGTGCTAGAAGAGGAATATTATTTGCAAAGTGGCAACATGTAATGGCGCACAAGGTTAGAAAATTAGATTCAAGAAAAAACTGAAGGTTGCATGAACACGATACAAGAACACATAGCAATTTTTTAAATCATATTTTTAAAGGATTAAAGTTAAAAGACAGTTTTGCTACAATGTATCACCTTCAAGAAGTAATAAATGTTCGTTCACAGGGTTTAGCACATAGACAAAAAGGTGGTGCCAGTTAAATGGGCGAGGGTGATGGTGTACAGAGTTCTACAGTTTGAAAGATGGGCAGAGGGTGGGGATTGTTGGAGATGAGTAAGAAAGGACAGGCGTGGGTAGGTGTAGGGAATGAGTAAGGTTCGAAAGGCTGGTCGCTGTGTGGATTTAGAATTGTGATAAGGATAGAATTTCAAAATTTTATACTACAAACCTTGCACATGATTTGATGCATTAGAAATAAATTTTTCAAATTTTAAGAGGAGACCTTCATTAATTTTAGGTGCTTAGTATACCTAAAAAGAGTATCAAAAGAAGGGTTAATGGTATGGGTAAAAAATACGAATATGAAAACAAAGCTGCCATAGTCTCTGATCAAAACATCTAAGTTGTTCATCCACAGAGTTTCATAATTAAGATTTTGAGTTACTTTGTTTTAAATAAAAAAGCAGTTTGATCAGACCTTTGTTTTCATCAACAAAGAGAGGCAAGAGCAGCTGAATTAAATTTGTAAGTTATCACATAAAGAGCTAATGAAGCACATTTTGTGAGGCTCAAGCTTTTGCGCCTCTATTCATTGTTTCTAAAGGCAAGCCTTATTCGAGGCATCAACTATACAAAAACGATAAACGTACACTGAGCTGCAATGCAACTGAGATTGTACTCAAACCAAAGACTCAGTGAAATAAAAAAAACTGATTTCGCAGAAAACTCGGATGAAAGAAAATAATCGTTGCCAGGAGATGCAAATAAAAGTCAGCGAAGGCACAGCTGATAAAATATTGCCTCAATGAAGTTTAAAAATATGACCCAGTTTTTTAATAGTCAAACTAAAAAAGAATTTTTAACATTGTTACTTTTAGAAAGATAATATCCTCAGATTTAGCTAAGTGCACTAACTGTGGAATGTGATCAATATATGATAATACCCCAATGGCTTACCAGTTACTGTTTATAAAAATAATTATAATTTTATTTCTAGATATATAGGTTCAAATGCACACAACCATGTACCAGAATATAAGGAATATAGGCACTCTCATTAGGACAACAGTCCTGTTTTAGGGTCTCGCCGACTCTTTACAATCAATACACGATTAGGTCAACATGATACATCATCCTGTGTCATTAAATTGTTGGAAATAAAGATATTACTAAAAAAAAGAAAATAAAATAAAAGATAATTAGGCAATTTTTCCAAAACAGTTTAGTTCAAGAGATTATAAAAAAGTTTATCTCTCCACTTCACTCAATATAGCGAGAGCTACTTGTGATTCAGGTTATAGACCAAAATCATATCGCTCTAAAAAACAGAATTATACCTTCTATCATGTTTTTGATTCTGTATTTTTATTGCTTCATACATAAAACTCAACACATCGAGCCTGAAATAAATTTGAGTTTCCTCATATAACCGGTCACCGAAATTGAAAGTTGCACCCAGGAGAAAAGTATCATATATGAGGACCCCAGAAGTCAAGGGGTCTAAGTAACAAAATCGTTGTTTTGAGAAAACAAGTCAAAGTTGAAGATGTTTGGTACAACCTACTAAGTAGTTAAGAGGCATTACCCTAGATAGCATCACCTGTCAAGAAAATCACTTGGATCCCTTTACCACCTAAAATATTTATATTTTCACATCTCATTCCTCTACCTAACTTATTTTTTTAAATGTCACTTAGACCCCTTGACTTCTGGGGTCCACATATGAGATAAGTAATTAAAGATTGAAAATTCCAATTATATGCTATGTTATTACCTGTGTTAGCTAAAAATCAATGCTAGTGATTTTTATCAGAATTTTTGTACTCGTAATTTCCTAGAGCTTCACAGAGGTCTCAGTAATTTGTATCCTTATTTCAACCAGCATCACTAAAGCATAGGATACCACTTTTACTTAACATGCGTTCATTCACTCAGATATGATAACGTGCCTTTCTATGGATAAAATTTCATTTCAAAGGGATATTCCAAGCAGCTTGGAGAGTCCTATGGAGGTGCCATCCCTGCTAAACACGCCCATGAAGCAAAGTTCTCACCAAGTCTACAAAACAATAATAAACCATTAAAAAACTAATTTGGAGATGGAGAATGTCGATTAATAACTAATAATTCACAAAGTATAATTAATTTAATGTTATGAATATTTAACAAGTAATTATATTACCTTGAATAAATCTGAGTGTAACTGAGACAATTATTATTAGCATATTATTTTTTCTTTGATAAAACCTGAATCTATGAGCAAAATTTATTAGACACGTGCTGGTAATTTGATTTGATGATGTTTACTCTATGAAATTTATCATAATGTATCTCTTTAATATTATGATTGCGAATGATGATGAAAGAAAAGAGGTTGTTTATGGATCAAAGTAGGCATCGAAGTGGTACCAGTAAAAACATATCTGGGTGTACCTAATCTGGAGTTAAGACCGGCCATGTGAATGTATTATTAGTTATTCCAGTCAGAATTAAATGCCAATCCCCCTTCCCGGCTTTTTTTAAGTGCTTTATTGAGTTGACGGCATTCCTTCTTCTCATCAACAGCCTAGAATATTTCACTCCACTGTTGTGGAAGACACTGGCACCCAACCAGGAGATGGCGACCCTAGGCACCTCTTTTAACTTCCCATTCCTCGTCTGAAATCCTCCCTTTTCATCCTACTCGCTCCAACTTCTTTCATTTTCTCTTCTTCTTTCTCGTTTCTCGTTCTTGCTCACTTCCGTCGCCGCTATTCCGTCTTTTCTTCCCTTTTACCTATTTTCCTTCGGTAATATAGATATTTTTTTAAAATCCAAATGAAAGTTCACTGAGTGAAATAGGAATGGATGTGGTGGAGAGAGAGCAACTTTTGTGGAGGGGTTTGTGGGCCGCGGAGAGAAAGCGGCGCTGCCAGCAAAGTAGGCTGGCGAGGATGACGAATAACATTCTTCTCAGTTATTGCGATTGCAAAAAGTATATTAAGTCCTCATTCCCGAAAAATGACCTCTTGAAAATCGGTCCAATGTAAAACAACGTTGGTAAATGTCATTTTACTCATATCCTATTTTCTAGTTAAAAAATGTTCTCTGTAAGGTATAAGCAACAAAATGCAACATTTCCACACTATTTTATATTCTAATTCAACTTGAATGATCATGTTAATCATTGGCAGGAACACTGCGGAAAATTGAAAAATATTCACACAATTTAAATGCTTTTTCACGAAATACCATTGATGTTAGGAAAAAGATTCCCAATAAAACAAATAAAAATTATAAAAATGCATCTTTAAGCCTTATTGTGTGCGTTAAAATGCAATTACTGCGATATTTAAAGCCAGACAGTGGTAATTAGATATAAATGGCGCTGCCGTTGGCTCCTATACCTGAAAATGAGTGGCCATTGGAATTATATTCCCTGAATATTCAGCATATTTTGAGTTTTAATCTTTGGTTTTCAATCGGTAACGTACGCATTAACCGTACCGAGGGTTTTTAAACCAAATGGACAAAAATCCGGAATCTATTATGTTCTTTGATTGACATAGTAGCAGATGTGTCTCCGCATGAGGTGAAGATGAAAATAAATAAACATTGTTAGTTCTCATTAAAATGTTTAATAGACCGACCAGGGTTTCATCTACACTGTAGACATCATCAAGGGTCCCTTTCAGGGATTTCCAAGCGTTAAACATTTTTGTTTGGACTATACAAAGTTTATTTATTATTATCAAAATGCAGTTCCACGAAGTCACGCCTGAAGCAGTTCATGAGATGAAGAATTATTGAGTAACGCATACTACGCTTTTGGAACCGATTCCGATTATCGAGTATTTTGATGTTGAAAATGATCTGTTTTTGGCGAAGTTTTCAATTTTTTCTTTTCATCACGACCAGTATCAATTAAAAAAGAGCGCTAGTCCCGTCACTAGTTATGGACTTAACGGTGAAGATAGAACTCTTTTTATTTTTCCAGCCTTCATGCAATGGGTTGAAAACACGAGCGGACAGGTAAAACACTTTCTTGAATAGTGCACGCCCCCATTAATACACGCTCCTCGATTCTCCACCAGGCCCATCAAAAGCATCCTCCTCGTGGCATCTTCGCAACCTTCTTCCCCATTTCTCCTCTTTCAAACCTTCAATCTTTCTCGCCTAATGCCACTCCCTTCCCCCTTTCCCTTCTAAACTCCGTCCCTTAACCTTCCACCCTCCATCCCTCTAAACCCATACCTCTTAACTCTCCTCATCTCTTCACTATTTAATGAGTCTCTCCACTCGAGTGAAGGCCGACTTCTCCACTGCCTGCGCCGCTCAATAGAGAAGGCCTCCGCGCTATTGGCAAGGTTGTCGGGGTTAAGTCAACAAGGAACCCGACAATGAACAGCACTATCAGCGCCTTTTTTATACATATATATATATATGTACACCCTCCTGGTGCCGCTACCGCCACCCTGCCCACGCTCACATGGCGCCCCGCGTACACACGCCAACACCTCCTCTTCTCACTCCACTACCCCCTTCCTCCCTGCTCCTTCAGCCTCGCCACCCACTTTCCCGAGGTGCTTGGCGGGACCGTCGGGAAGGGTGGTCGGTATAAAGAGAGAGAGAGGATGAGTGAGACGATAAGAAGGCTAACGGGAACCCGCAGGAGTGAGAAAAAAATTAGAGGGCTCTTTTTTTCACCTTTATACATACCCTGGGGAAGCGGGTAACGTAAAATGTGTGCATACAAGGGTGGCAGAGGGTTATGGGAAGGAAAATCCACAAAACAAGCACCACGCGAAAGCGAGGGAGACGGAGAGGTAATGACGAGAGAGAACAAAGGGACGGAAGACGGAGAGAAATAGAGGAGAGAATTTAAGGAAGGAAGAAACGGTGGTGATAAATATCGTGGCAATAATTCACAGAAATTGCAGATATTTTCGGGCATTTCTCACCATGCGTCTGAGAGTATTAGGAGATAATAAGAGCAGCTATCATTCAAACCTCTCAGGTATTATTGACAGTGATCTACAGTGATAAATGTATGTTAAACTGAAAGAAGGAATACCTGCTCCATTATTTCACAGCTGAAGGTCCTTGCCCCGATGAGCCATTTCATTCTTTAATTTGGCACACGTCCTGCCAACCTCCAACCCAGCTCTGTCTTCCCCTCTAACCCTCACCCGACCCTCTCGCATCTATCACAGTCCCCAGCATTCCTTCACCTGCCATTATCTATCCTAGCTGCTTACTCTGCCTTCTCTTTTTTTCTTCAAGCATGTTCTCTTCTTCATCCACCATTCCCAGCATTACCTCATTCTTCTCCGTTTTGTCCTTCGCAGCTTCTCCATTCTATTCAACACCCATATCTCAAACGACTTGAGCCTATTATTGCTGCTTTTCTGAAAGTCATTACCCTCCATATTATACCAATTACAATTTTTTTCGTATTTTGACACAGATTCGCCGTCTGTAATCTATTCGGGATATCTAATAATAATTAATGAATAATTTCACCCAGTAAGAACTTTAAGCTCTTAAAAACACGGGTTTTTTAAAATAAACTTTACCGCGCGACAGGGCATATTACGGCTGCAACCTGGGGTGGATTTAAGTTCTTTTTATCAATTAGAGTGTGTTTTATACTAAGATATAGGTCGTAATGTTCACATGGAGAAACTAACAAGTATGTAAAAAGCTAGTGAGTGAGTAGTAACAGTGAGTTTGGGCTTTCCTCAGTCGAGTAATAGCCACTTCCATGTACAGCGACTGGCTCCCTCTAGCAGAAGCTAATTGTGTTGATGCCACTGATTCAAAGGGGATACGGGCTACGGGTTTCGTGAAAAAAACAAAGGAAGAACTCTCAGTAACATTCTACAAAATTTAACGTATTACCTAAAGACTTCGGTGTAATTGCATGCTCTGCTGGCGTTAGCATATGCTACACCCCACTGATTCCGACGTTATCACTGTAAAATAGAGAAAATGAGATATTGTATCTTTGATGTCGGTGTGATCACACCGAGAACGGCCACAGTATAACAAATATCACATGTAATACCACCATTTTTTTTTTAAATTAGCCATATGCTTGAATTTCACCCAACATCACGTTAAATGTGTGCAAGGAAGACTCCAGACTGATTGATGCTACAGAGTAGTAGGAAGAGGTGGAAATAGGCACCGAAAAATTAGACAAGAAAGAGAGGCGGAAAGAAGAGTGGGTGATAGGGAGGAATGAGAGCGAAAAGCGGACGAATGAAGGAGAGAGAATGAAATGGCGTAAGAAACGGAGTGTTGTGTGGGCACGTAAGAGAGAGATAGATGCTCGGCAGTGGGAGCTGGGAAGTAAAAAATCCCAAAAGCAAGCAGTAGGAAAGAGAGGGAGAAGGAGTGGAGTTGGAGGAGAACAAAAGGGAGAGAAAGACAAGCGAAATGCGTGGGAAGGATAAATTAGAGAGACCTCGATGAAGGAAGAGACAAGAGTGCGGGCGTGCGGGTGTGCGGACGGAAGAGGCTTTAGGGCGAATGAGGGTGTTGAGGGAAAGGAGGAGGGGGGGGGGAGAAACCTCCAAATACAAGCAGCGCAAAAGGGAGAAAGAGAGAAAAGTGGAGATGAAAGGAAGTAAAAAGGGCAAAAGACACGAAAAGAGCAGAAGAGGGGGCGAAAAAAGGAGAGGTTGGATGGAGGGAGAAAATGACGTCAAGGAGGAAGAATTTGAAAAGGCCTCGAGTCGGAAGAAGGGCCTGCGCCGGGAGTAAAGCGATTGGCCCGCGCTACAGAAAAAAAGGGGTGGATTCTTCCTTTTGCTTTTGGAAATTAAATTCCCCCTTTAGAGGGCGCAAAGATGCAAATTCTTCCGCAGCTGCTGAATGCCTCGTTTAAGACTGAGAATGTTGTTCGACGATGCTTTTGAGCTTCCGCGGGAAGAATTCATTCAGGGCCTCTGACAATGCCATCTTGATGATGGTGCGTACCAGAGGATTTAAAAGGCAGATAAAAGCTAAAGGAATGACGCGCTTGATGACACACAGATATAATCTACCACTGAGGTGGTAACTTACATACATGAAATTATTAAGTCATTACTTCCTAAGGTAATAGCACCTTCATCATGAGAACAAATTAAGCACTTATACTTTCCCAAATGCTAGGGTACCGTGAAGTGAAGCTAATGAAGCCTACCCTTGTAATGAAAAATATTTTTGAATTCGTGCAAAATTTTGTAATCTCCCATTTAGTGAAAACATACTATTACCATCAATTTCTAACCATTTAATTGATTACACGCACTGTTCCTAATGTGTGCTATGTTGGGGCAATTCATAATTTGGAAATCTCAACTGCAGTACATAAAGGGGCATATTTGGTAATAAAATATATGGTAACATGCAATTAAGCTTTGTACCCACAAGCAGATTCCTAGATTTATCTTCGAAATAAATATTAGAATAATAAAAAAGAACAATAAAGCTTAGAAAAAATATTTCCAGGAATCTATGATATAGGCACAAAATCTCTTGATGAATAAAATGACAGTTGTATCCCAAGTAAATGCTATTGACAATGCCACATAATTGTATCATGGCAAACCATTGCACATCACTTATCGCAAATATTCCACATGAGTCGCAAATTCTAAAATTGTTCATCAAAGACATTTTAGATAAGATGTTTCAGGGTTCGAAGCTTCTCGTAAATAGGAAACACGCTCTGGGAATAAATTAGATCCCAAGTATTTTAATATTTTTAACAAAAGGTTAGGATAGGACCAGAGAAATGTGAATCCCAAACACACATACTTTTGAAGATTACCGTCTTGAAATTCATTCACCTTAATCACGAAAAACTCGCCCTACTTCAAACAGATGCAATAATATTGCTATTTAAGAACTATTTGACGTGAAAAACTATTTTCCGTCACTATAGGCGAAACGGCTATACGGAGTAAACAAATAACGATAATAACACTGGATAGCAGTTTCACAAATTTAAGAGGAGCTGGAGAAAATTGAACTCTTAACATCAATTTCCTGAAATACCTGCAACAAACTGTACCGGCACAGTATAAAGCAATTTCCGGATTTAGAGTGCTAGAAAATATTATCAGCAAGCTTTCAACTTCCTGTACGCTTTTCGAATGAAATTGGGGCCAACGAGCACTTGCAAAGCTTGACGCAGAATCGTATTGGAAATGGCTCGCTCTCCCCTCCGACCTCGCCGGAGTTGAAAATCATTTTAAAAGGGGCCATTTATTTCAATATTTTCCTTCGCCGCCTCTCTTCCCCGCTCCAACATTATTGAATACTCCATTGAATATACTTAGGTTCCTTTTCATGACAAATGCGTGCTTTTTGAGCCTTTTAAAATTTTACCACGGCGATTGAAAAATCACAAAGGGCATCGGAGTTTCATCGATTTTGTAATGATGAAGGGCATTCTAAATCAAAGGGAAAGATATTTAATGGAATCCAGTGCCTTGAATTTTTCCAGCATTTAGAACGTATTTTTGTCATAATATTAATTTTAGTATGGCATATAAAAATGCTTCCATAAGCCTACAATAAGAAGAATGTTTCAAAAATTCTAATAATCTTAAAATCTATCCTTGACAGATTCGCAGAAAACGAATAAGAGGGTAAAATTTATCAAAAATATGAGAAACGACAATAAAACATTTTAAATTCCCGCTTTTATCGTTCGAGATTTCCAAGAAATTTGTCAAAATCATTTCATTTTAAAGTGATCCTATCACAGTAGTTCGGCCTTATTCTTTTTCGCTGAAAATTCGGTAATTTTGATGATTTTATAGATCCAGACACAATTTTAAATTCTCTTGCCGCATTAGGCTACACTACGGGAAATGTGAGCCAGTAGTAATCGCAGCAGGGATAATTTTGTATTGACCTCATGAGTCCACGAGGCCAGCATATCGGCAGAAACATCAGCCTATCAGGGGAAAAAAATGTCATATGGTCTCGGGAAACGTCTGCTATTCATTACTTTTAATAGCCCAGTTATTTATAAATATCGATCGGCTGGAAAAATAGAGCGCAAATGATGTAACTGCATGGGCGAAAGACTTCGAATCTATTTATTTTGCGAGCCAGTTATTTTATACATTGCGTGGATATTTCCATTTCAAAACCAAAGGAATTAATTCAGGATCAATTATTGTCAAAATATTGAAATGAAAACTATCAGTAACGCTTTCCGACCAAAAATTGACCATTATAAAAACAAAAATATTCTAAATTCATTTGCTCTTTCCCATATGTTATTGGTTGTTTTCACAATGTGACACAGGTTAATTAAATTGAAATTAAATTTTAATTTCGGTTGTAGACTTGTTTTCCACCAACTCAAAAGACCAAACAGAGAGCTAAATATTGCTTTATTAATCAAAACAGCATTTTTATTATCACTATCTTGCCTCGGTTAAAATAAACTACCGTCGATGCAAATATTCAACTATAAACACACCTATGAAGGCAGTTATAAAATGAAAATTTTTTAAACTGAATACATAAAAATAACAGCATTTAAATGCATTAATTGAGTAGTAGGAAATTGCATTCGCAAACTGGTTTGCAGATATATTATTAGCATTAATTGGTTCCCAATCTAATGATAAGAGGAAGAAAGGCAAATATCATAAAATATTTAGATGAATATATTGAAAATTTTCAGAGTTACAACTTTAGGAAGGATTCAAATGATTGTTATCACGGCAGCCAAAAATAATATGAATTGCTTGATTAATATGTTGAAAGATTTATGGTAATGTGCGGAAGAAAGGGCCTCATAATCAGAACTCAGTATTTTTGATCCATAAATTGAGGAATGCACTGTTTGAAAAGGAGATTTGTGTTGCAATTTTGGCCATTTCTGGGCCACCTTCCATCTTTTAACTAACCATTTTATCGCGAAGTCGATAAAGTACGAAACAAAACTTTAATTGGCTTCAAGGAATTTTGCTCTATAGGTATGTACTGATCGTTATATTTCAAAATGAAGTGCTTCATTAAACGCTAACTCTTGAATGTTAGTATTCCTCTATCAGACTCATTTACAACACTAATGATAATAATGTATGCCATTATGTCGTTTTTCATGCACCATTAAACCCCGACGACATAGCTTGTACTCCTGTTTTCTCATCCTGATGGGCTATTATTGATGAAGTTATTGTCATGGCTTCAACGAGATTAGTTTTTTACTGAAAGTACCAGATGAAAAAGCTAAAATATGGGTAAAAAAGTATTTCATTTACATCTGTTGGAAATGTCATGCATAAATACTGAGAAGTATCCTGTTTATTATCCAGAAAATACTCATGATCATTAAAATTTATGATAAATGATTTAGAAATTAATATCACCATTCAAATCTACGAATCAACATTTGTTCACTCATACAAAGGCTTTTCAGCGTTTTTAAAAGAAATTTATTCGTAATATACATTTGGACCCAATAAATGGCTGAGTACAAAGGAATGGTGACTAAAGAAGAGGCTAAATCCTCACCGGGATCAATAGCGTAATATAAAAAAGCTTTGGAAGAGTAAAATTATTTATACTTTAAGATGATTTAAGACGTTTCCCCGGAATAACAGAAGAATTATGCAACGAACGAGAGTTCTAAAAAAATACCCTAAGGAGGGAAACTTCCCTCCCTTCCCCGCTGTCACGGGAAATGAACACGTTCCCGCCGACACGACCAGGCCTTGTCATTCAGAAAAAGGTAAACACGTCCCTCCGCCTTCATTCACATATTTTTTTCTGAAAATTATGAAGGTGGAATTTCATTTTTTTTGTTGCTGCCTCTCTTTCTCCCGGGACTCACACTAGCCCTTTTGTTCACAGTACACAATATAAATAACACGGGGATGTGGAGGGGTATGGACGGAGGGGCGCGGTGGATAGAACCAACGCCGCGTTACGTTATTCTCTTTTTTTTTCAGCCTCGCGACCTTGCGTCACCACTCCCTCATCCCAACCTAAACTTCCCTCCCCCCACCCCTTCCCACCGGCCGTCCAATTACACTCCCACGCTTTCGAAGAGCGTGGCCATATCATCATCATCCAGGGCTCCTGAAATGTTTACTCTATTAAAGGATTCCTTAGACCACCAGAAGGGCGACAGGAAGGATAATGGGGGGAAGTAGGACGGACGGGGGCAAAGGGATAGAATGTGTCGGGAATAAGAGAGAACGGGAAGAAACGGTGGTGTGTGACGAAGAGGATGACAAAGGCAAGTGAGGGAAGATGAGATAGGGATGGGAGAGGCAGCACACACGTGTACCGATGCCTCTAATAACTACCACCGGCAGCAGTGGCATCGCCGACTTATCTGGGTCTACTTTCATTAGCGGGGACATCCCGGCTTCGTGGCTGGGAGCACATAGGTACTCCTCGAGGTCTCTCTCTCCTTCCCGTCGGCGGGGACGAAGCACCCTCCCTCCCCCCCTCCCGCTTCCCCCCAGCCTCCTACAACCCCCTCTCCCTTTGCCCCTGCGCATATCTCTTGACTCTCCTTTACATCCCATCTCGACACTCCCCGTTGTGACCTGCATCTTTCGAATTCACATATTTTCTCCCGTCGTCCCCTAGCCGCGAGTTCTACTATTCCGAGGTGGGCTGTAGGGAAGGGAGAGAGAGATGGAGGGAGAAAATAGGGGAGAAACTAGGGATAGATAGAGATTGGAACTCGTGGGGACGGACGCAGTACAGTCGAGCAATTTGTAGGTTTCGTCCGCAGAAAAAAATGATTGTAAAACCTGGCATTTTGAAAAATTAGTGCAGGTGACCGTCTAGTACAGTGGTAAAAGTAAATGCTGGCAGCTGCGCGGAAGACCTTTTTTGGTGGAAGAGACCTTGCCTACAAAGTTACTCCGCTCTGGGGAGTAATATAGTTTCCTCATATGACTTACAGGGTTCCGAAGGTCCTAAAAATGGTTTTTCACATCAAAACACTTTTTATGTTATTCAAATTAACTATCTAGCAAGAGAGTTTTCTATATACCAATTATTTCTATAGTTAAAAGGTCTATGTTTCAAATGGTACACCCCAAGTCCCGAAGTCCTGGTCCATGGAACGGAAGTTGCATCGAGAACTATTTTAAAGGAAGATTTCTTTTAATTATGTCTCGAAATAATTTCTCTAGTACCAAAAGTGAGAATACTACTCCTAACATTTGCTCTGCAACCTGGCATATAGGGTATTGATGTCTACACCTACCAGCTAGGTGTGCAAGTGACCTACTTCATTGATGTTTGACCAAGGAGGGATTCTACGCCAGACATCCACTAACCATTTGACATAATCACATCTATGATACATGATGGCTTTCGGGACAGCTTCCGCGTTGTGTAATTTTTATGCGCTTTTCTTTAGATCGCTTATTCCTGGCTCCATGGTTACCACTTAATTATACTCTACATAGTTAGCACTTCATTCAACTAAACGCATGAATCGAGTCAGACTATGGTAAAGTGTCCAACTTTCGTCCCGTAGGTAATTCAGAGGCGTCGTGTCACGTCTCCATCGAGGCAAAATATTTTTCTAGTAAACAGTCATAGCTTTCTTTAATCCTAGTTAATAAATGTTTATAAAACAACTTGTTGTTTTTAAACATTTTATTTAGTAGGAATAAAAATAAAAAATAAAAAAAGAATTTTTAAGCATCCTTCTCTAAAAATAATTAAAATAACCTAAAAAGAGAAATATCTTAGCATCACACTTAAAAAGAAAAATTCATATTTATCGAGTAAATGAAATTTTAGCATAGTAATGGAAATAATTAAAATCAATTCGATGAAATTAGCAACACAATGATAAGACCACAACGAAAATCACGGAGCGCTACCTCATTTACATTTTGCACCTTAACTTATGTTATTGAAAGATTTTCTAGAAATTGTATATTGAAGCTCTCAATTCCATTGAATACCAAAATCTTCATGTTTAATGAACTTATGCTGATACCGAATATGAAAGAGCACCCTACGCTTTACCTACTGGTCTTGTCATTGCGTGGCTAATTTTCTTGAATTGAATTTAATTATTTCCAGTACTAGGCCAAAATTTCACGAACACGAGAAAATATTATATTTTATTTTTTTAGTGCGATGTTAAGTTATTTCTGTTTTTAGATTTCTTATATATTTTTAGAAAAGCATGCTTTGAAATTCATTTTTTATTTTTTTATTATGACGACAGTTTGTGAGGTAAAAATGACACCGCGTAAGCTATCCCGAAAGCTGTCATGTATCAAGACCACGCCGCGCAAGCTTTCACTGCTACATAATCACCTCCAGTTGTTAGATATTTTACTCGATATTTCTTTATTTAAAATAAATTAATATACGTGGGAAGGTACTTTAAATTCCATTTGGCTGCAGACTATCATTAAGTTCCTAGAGGTAATTGCTCTCGCAATTTGTTAACCCCTTTGATGATAAAATGTTGGCCCCTCGTTAACTGAGGAAAGTGAACGTCTGGATGTTCCCAAAGTGAAATCCAGTCCAAACAAAATGCGAATGGCAGTTTCTAGTTTTTCAGAGTTTTACAAAGAAACCACAAGTAGCAGTACAGGTGTACGTATTTGAGTAGTTGGGTATAATTCCGTTCGCATGACTAAGAAGCCAAGAGGTGTAATCATGAGGGGTTTGAGATATTGGGGTATTTCATTCACTCATATCACTCAAATTAAATCATCCAAATCAAGATTTTCTTACCGGAGCATTTCAGATTTAATAAAAAATACCCTAGTTAGAGTAGCAATAAATACATGATGGGCCATCAAGTAAATAAAGCAAATCTAAAGCTTGAACCGTAAGCGACTAAAGCACATATTTTCTTATTTGCGTGATATCAATTATCTCAAAAAGCTCAAAGACATGGTAATGACTATTTCCTGATCAATCATTTCAATGAGGGTGGATATTAACCACTTTTAAATATAAACGCAATTCATCTGGAGGATTGGTATCGGGATGATGAATAGGCAAAAGGTGATTATATTCGTTTCCCCTAGGCCAATCCGCCAGAGGAATTGTTTATATTATCAATTATTCACACCACTTAATTTCCACACTTAAAACTCGTTGGTATGATTCGTGGATCTAATGAGTTATGAGGTTGATTCTGCCGACTATAAAAGAAACTGCAAGGTCTTCTTGAAGATTAAGATATTCCAATTGCCAAATATTCAATGCCAATGTAAACATTTAAGGCACAAAAACTCAATTCAATTCTAATTCAAGTTTCAAGAGGACGGAAAGAATTCGTAAAGCAGTCTTGCAGAAATATGGAACGAGCAATAGATAAGAGAAAAGCTAAGAAACATTCGGTAATGTTGATAAGTTTCAGTGATAATTTAGCATTAAGCAGATTCTGTCGTAATCAACTGCTAGTAAGTATTATTTTCATACTGTAGCAGTATTTATTCTGATAAAGGCTACAATATCACACATGAGCAGGTAGAAAAGACATACTTTAACGGGATACTAATACGGTACTCACTCACTTAATTCGTGTGAATTAAAAAGCCAAATTTTTTAAAGGCCACTAAGTAACGACATTGAAAAACACCCTTAACATGAGTCAAAGACAAAGGTTTTTTTTTAAGTTTCTTGGCCTGTCATTTACCACATTTGGCAGTAATTTAGTTGTTTCGTTCGCAAAAATTACACTCGCAATGATGATATGTGCATTCTAAATGGATAAAAGTAATGAGAAAACGGCTTACAGCTCTAAAGTGTGGGCCTTTAGCCTCGCTCCTCTATTCGACCACTGACAAAACAACCATAAAGAACTGATAATTCGCATAAGAGCAAAGAGGAGGAAAAATTTACCGCCAGATTGACGCGTATTATGAAGGAAGTTTATTAAATTCACCGATAACGTTTTCTATTTCCACTTTTCATCCGTCTTCAATAAATATATTCAGAATGAACAGGGAAAATAATCCAAATAAATATTTTTGCTAAACATTGCTGCGTTCATATTTTAATTTTTTTCAATAGATACCAAAATAACAATGTTTCAAATCATTGGAAGATGTCGTCTGCGGAAAGCAATGGGAAACCAAGGGGATCACCTCGCCCTGGGCTTCCAATTCGTGTTTCGCCAACCGAATACTTCCCAGCCGGACCCTAACCAATCCTGCGAACCCTTTCTGTGACTATGACGTTTCCTATGCTCCTCTAACTGGACCTTTCTGCCTCTCTGAGTTGACCGATCTCTCCCAGTTGTCCATCGGACTCCATCACGTGTGCGCCTACTCCCCGGAGAGAAATCCAGGTCTCATCAGCATGTTCTGCCTTCGCGCGAGGAGGGAGGGGAAGGCGAGCAAACGGAAGGGGTTGACTGAGGATGAAGGTCGGGAAGGGTAGAAAAGCGGTGGTGCGGGAGTCGGCGAGCGGTGAAGCGTGCGCAGAGAGGTGCAGTGGGCAGCCGCTCCCCAGTCTGAAAGGGACCCACATGATGTCACGGAAAATGGAAGAGAAACTCAAAATAGGAGGTATAGAGGTGAGATGCTGGGTCACTGAATGATGAGAGGTGAGGACAATGAGTGATTGCCTCTCGGGCGAACCAAGGAATTAGATCTGAGGCAACGATCCATCATAACATTGTTAAAATATTTACAGTCTGCGCTAAGTTAAAGAAATGATGCAGAAAAATCTATAATTCTGTTCAATAATCCTTCACAAAAATTGAATTTGCGCACCGATATTGCCTTCAACTTCATTTTAAAATGTAAAATATTCAAATTTATGCAAAATACGAGATTAAGGGTAGGCTAATCAATTAAATATGATAATGCAACACGAAAAAAATAGAAAAAATTGTGCATGAATATCTTCCTCCATGTGCTAACATTGTAGTGGAATGAATGCTGAGTTCGAGTATAATATAATTGCGTCTAAATGGAGATAGTGATCAAATAATTCTCAGAGTAGCAAGGCTCCATTCCTATCAATAACTTTAAACTCTCATGTGCTTCATCAAGGTAATTTATTTGCATCTGTATCCACATACAACCGTTGTTTTGCAAAATATACCATATATATTCGGGAAATATCTTCATTTTTTCGGTCAGTAAAAATCTATCTTTGGCTTATACTCTGGTCGCTAAACCACGAGAATTTTTCACGGTCAATATTTCTACGTTTCAGCTGCATAAAACCTTGTTAATCTCTATAACTGATAAGACACGGAGAAATTTCGCCGAAAAATGCATTATATGTACACTCCAGGTTTCGTATTAGGATCTTTCGTTGACAAATACACTTGGGACTCCCACTTTGCGATATTGGTGAATTCCATAGGGCCAAATGTATGGTACAAATATCGCATAACAAGCCCAAGGAGTTACCGATAAGCTACAGTTGGCGCTGGGGCCTTTAATGTAATGATCCATATGACGTGAATTTGTGCTCGCAGTTGGTGGAAATAACTTTTAGAAAAATAAATTCAACAGTGAGATGGAACAAGAAAATGTCCACTTCTCCTCACGGAGTTGAAAACAGCCCAACTTTTATTCAATCTGATACACCACGCCCTCTAACGGCTGACTGAATCAGTTAAGACTCGCCACTATCTTTATAGGCATCGTTTTATCACTTTCTATCCGGTTTCCGAGTATTTTTAATGCCTTTTTCTTCTGATAAATATTCATATTTCCATAACTATCCACGAAGATGGCAAAATTTCAATGATAACAGATAGACAGCTTATCGGAGTCCTTGATGCAAAAAAATCCAAATAATCAAAAATATTTTCACCTTATCGTCAAACTTTCCTTTTTTCATTTTCATCATTGGATGTTGAGATATCTGATCGCACAAAAAAATCACTCTCCGAAGATTGCTGCTAGTTTCATGGATAGCACAAATCTGTGTGCCAAAACTGTATATTGGATCTCGTGTCACTGTCCTATAGTTTCTCCTCCAGCTCTACCAACTGAGGCGCTGAACGATCTAAAGGCGCAATCTTGGCACCCATAGTGAAAGATGATAATGATTTCATTCAAGATGATAAGACGCTGACAATCTACGTCTACATACCACCCTACGAGCCGCCGCATGGGCTTTGACAGGGGGTGTTGGCAAACCAGCCGTGTAAAGGATAAGGTTTTGTGAGGTAAAATGTTGAAGTGTATTACCGGGAGTGTTTCAAGTGGATCTCAGTTTTTTTATGACCACTTATAGTGCGTGAACATAACGAATTCTTGTACCTATCCGTTTGGCGATGCATCTCTCTTATTTCATCGCTCCTGTCGGACCCAGAAATATAGTGTGGCGTCAAAATGATATTCTCAATGTCACAATGAAATACCCCTTTTCGTTATTTCTCAAGAAAACTAAGCCTAGAGTGTAGCCCCCAAGTCTTCTGCGGCTCCCAACCTTATTCTTCTAAAAGCTGAGAAACATTATATGTTCACTTGTAGCAGTTTTTAACGAATCGTGTAGCTTTCCCTTGTATTTTATATATCTTTTCAATTGAATCTTTTTGTCTAGGGTCCCAAATCCTCGCGGCGTATTTGAGGTGTGGCTTAATCATAGCGAAGAGTGGCCTAATGATCGTCTCGACACTGGGCCTGAAGAATGTAGCTGTTGTGCTGCTGAAACTTTTGTCTACGAAAATGATACTACGTGAAAGAAATCCCGAAAAATGTTCTCCGCAACCCAGAGTATACATATTTTAAGCACTAATGGCCAGTACAACGCAGCACGTAGATACGTTTGACGGAAATTTTCATGTGCTGTCAAAAGCCATTTAAGAGTGGTGGTTTTTTTCTTTGTCAGTATCTATAAGGGAGAAGGTAAGGCAAAATCTACAAGGTAAAAGTGCGCATCGTCGGTAGCTTAACAGGATAAACCACTCAGGGTGATATCAAGGGATCTGGGTTTGAGTGTCCATCAAATTGGAAGATTTTTATGCTTTGCAGCCTTCGCACGAAATACGAGGTGTTACTCAGTTGTATAGGTGGCCTAAGTAGTTTGCTATCTCCTTGAGTACCCCATCAGCCAACGAAGATCTATCAGTGCTGGAGCTGACAGCCAGAGCGCACGCCCTCTGGGTTGGCCGGCATGGATTCATCCTCGGGGCCACATTTCGGAAACTACCGAAAGTAAATTCATAACATTTTAGATCATGCACATTTAAAGCCTACACTTTGTTGGTAATAAAATAAAAGTAATAAATACGCCGATTGCTCTATTATTACTGGGAATGTCCAAGAAATAGGCAAAAAATTTCCTAATTACACACGTTTGAGGGCGATGTGTCACCTCTTTTCTTCATTCAATAGCTTTAATACTATTTGGCATATTTTATAACCAAATGCAACACATTTTGATGTTTTTGTTAGAGGATTTGGAATTTCAAAAACAGGCCGCTTCAGTATACCAGTAAGCTCTCTAGAGTATTTTCAACTCCATGTCATTGAATGCCGACATACAATGATACAATAATGATTTTAATCACATCTACCGTTTCCTACTAAAATCACGGAGGTTCCTTCTTTTACATCCCTATACACGGGGTCTAATTCAAGTCCATCTATACATGAAAACGTTATAAGCAAATAAAATCATTTTATCTTTACGATTCTTATAATTAAACATATTTTAACGATTAATCGCTCTTAGACCAATAATCATGATGGTATCACTTATTATAGCACCTCAATAGTGCGCAAATATCCTGGGGAATAATCATATCCCTCGAGTAGGACCCGCACCCGGAACCTTCGTTATCAAGCCGAGAGCTATAGCAAATTAAAGCCATCTCAGCGTCCATTAACCCTTAGTATACTTGTGGGCTTTAAAAAAGCCTTTAGGCTGAAGCACAGGGTGCATTACCGAGGGCGCCGGATTTGAATCCCCATCGACATACTTCATCAGCGAATTTTCACGCGTCTGTGCACTTGTAGGTGATGCTGTAAAGGTAGAAAGGCTTGTTCGCTGTGTTCCCACAATTTGGCCCTGGAATTCAACATGCACTACATTCACCAATTGATCTCAGATCGATCAGATCGGATCAGCTCAGTAACCAGTTTTGACAAGAGTGATTTGACATTGATGGCGAGTGATTGGACATTGATGATATCGTTGCAAATCGCCATTCTACCTCCAATTGTTCACTCGGAATGCGAATGAAATCTTCAAACTCTAAACTTGTTTACACACCGGGTCAATACTGCTTCAACTGATTGAATCGACTGATCAATATCGATATTTTCAGTCCGTGTTGGTAAACCAGGCGATCTAAGTCAGCTCACTTAGAATTTTCAGATCGATCCGAGTTCAGATCGATCTGGATCGATTGGTAAACGTAGAGATGGAAAATTTCGACTGTTGGACACCGACTACTCACATGTTGCTGCAACCACGGTCAAACATAGATGCCCGCTTCTAGACCGAGGCTGTCAATTGTTTTTTACCCACAGCTCGCATCGGATTGGTGATGGAGTATCAACTATCAGAGTAAATTAAGAGCCAAGTGTGATTTTATCCTCCCCTTGAATAAGTTTTCGATAGATTCTCATTTGTTTGCAGTGCAATTTCTCACACAAGGTGTACCTACGTTCGCTTTCCATGGCAATGCGTTCCAACGGGCTCGTGCCGTTATAAAACTTAAAGATGGGTTTCATAAGTAAGAAGTTTGGAGAAGGGAACAGCTCTAACGGCAAAATGTCTTGAATGGAGAAGAAGTGAGTCCAGAATAAACGAGAATCGGCAAGGAGGAGGGGGGAGACGATGAATGTAGATTGATGTGAAGATTGTAAACGGGGAGATGGAATAATTGACCCTGAAATGGCATTAACCAGATTCCCTACGCACAGTCTGGATCAAATATTACACGTACCCAAATCCTAAAACAGGTATATCTTTCCAACTCTAGTAATTTGCAGTTCCATTCCAAAATAATTTTAACCCAATGTCACAATTATTTGCTCAAAAAATGTTTCCTAAAGTGTCTTTCGCGGAACAAGACCCACGAAAATGAAATTGCTGCTTCCATCTATGGTTATTTATTATTTTTTCTTTGGTAACATAAGCATCTTATTATTCATATTTCCCTACGCGTATAGCCCCTGATATGCCTCATAAACCAGACAGAACTAAATATAAAATATTCATATGGCTTCACGAGAAACTTTTGCTTCGAACAGGGCTCCGTCGCGGAAAAAGTTTGGCAACCGCTGTGCTGGAGCAAGTTTCGAACAAATACGGCACTCCAGATAAGAAAATCTGACTCATATTCATCAAAAATTGCTTGGATTGAAGACAATTACATTGATTCCGGATGTATTTTCTACTCAAAGAAAATAATGTAGACTTAAAGTGATTTGAATCATCTCGCTGAAACCACATATCCGATTATTTACCATTAAGCTCCTCGGAGGAAAGTATTGAGTCCTATAATTAACAATTGAATATTCAAATTTGATTCTATTTTAAGCGTTATGCACTCATTGAATTAAGTTATCAATTATTATACATAAAACTTTCATTGAAAATTAGTGATATTTAATTTCGGTCTAAAATATCCTATACTTGTCCCAACGGATGACAAAAATTATCAATGTAAGCAAACGGTAACTTGAAATATTTTTGGAATTGCTCATTTTACAAAAAGTTGTCAAGGAAAACGTTAACTACAAACATTTCTGCGGAATATCCAATAAAAAAACACTTAAGTTGGTCTGACATACACGCAGATATTCAAAAGAGCAATATGAGATTAAAATATTCTTAGTAAAAATACCAGTTTAAAAAGTAATGGTAGAATATTGCGCCGAAAATTGGTTTTACTACGGGTTCTTTTTGCGTATCAACTGAAAGGACAGTCAAAATAATATAATGAATTGTAATATTTTTGAATAGGACATAGTTCTATGGCATTGGCTTTCAAGAAAGATGTTTGTTGCCTACATCACTGATAGCTTCTTACAAATTTTCCAACCGAAGAAGTGTATCAACAATTGAATAACCAAGCCATTGTACGTACAAATTACAGGAAATCTGGATTTTTAAGAAATTGATAAAGCTACTATGTCATGTTTTTCAAGATAACGCCCTTCCATCCTTTGAAATGGATATCCAAAACCCTAATTTGGATTACTTGAATCCTAGCTCGCACAACTGGATAATCTATTTGTTGGAATAAGTCATTTTCGCTCAGTTTCACTCACAGTAGTCTAACGCATCTCTTTTGCCGGCGCGCACTCACAGACTCACTCGCTCCCGAACGCTTTCCCCGCCCTTATCTCTCAGCCAGCTAATATATCCCACCACGTTTTCGCCTCTCTCTCGCACAAGGCAAATAAAGAAGAGGGTGCCGGAATCCACATGCGAAGTGGGTATCGGAAAAAAGAAAAAGAGGGAAAGATACGCACAGACGGGTGCACATGGTACATAAAGATGCGACGAAAAAGGAGAGAAAGAGAAAGAATATGTGCTAAAGGGCGGAAACGGAGGTGGGCAGAGGACGACTGGTGGAAGGGAATGAAGCGAAGGAGCCGCGCCTCCAAAATAACCGGGCTCGTTTTCAAAAGCGTTTTCTTTTATTGAGTGACGGACGGTAAAGGACAGATTAGAACAAGAACCGTGGGAGAATAACCATACGCCATGGAGAAAATGATGGTCCTCGACTGCGCCTTCATCTTGAGCGATTCAGCTCTATCCCTATTTTATGGCGTCCGGTAGCTGTTCGAGTATAAAACCGGGTTCTTTGGGCGCTCTTTGGACCAGAAGAAAGAAATACTTACAGTAAATAAAACCGAACTGAGCATCAAAGAACGGTAGATGGATTCATTCTAATGCTTCAATAGATGGAATTTCGATGGAATCATTCGAACGCGCGCAGGTTATAGGTTTGAGAGAATAAACTTACCTAACTTGCGATGGATATTTCTTCTCTATAAATGTAAAGTCATGATAGTGAAAATTATATGCCCAGTGATAGAGAAAGAGTTCATTTAAGTGTGCATAATAGGATATTCTCTTATAGTAATCATTTAGTGAAAGGTACATTCAGTAAAAAAAATCTGTTTATCGATGAATATAATCGAGGAATGAAATTTTTTTATGGTTAATCAATGGAGTACCAAAAAGTTTACTCATCATCAAGAACTTTTGAAAACGACAGATGATAACAGAAAATATAATTTCAAAGTTTCGATGATTTAGTACCATAACTAAGCATCCAAGCACAGAAACAGATTCAGTCTAACATTTGCAGAAGATCTAATGGGTAAATGTGCTAAAAACGAGTAAACACCATTACAGAAGAAGTACAGTAAGCCGAAATTAGCATCCAGAACAAGGAAACATGAAACACACAATCTAAATTATGTATCACGATGGAAACTTATTGCTGTTCTATTGCATCCGTAGGAAAGCAATTCCCTCGTCTTTATCGATTCATCAGTACATGAACATTTTGACTAACGAATTAAATCCACTTTTCTCCTCCTATTTCGGCACTCTGTAAATGTTGACCATCAACAAATTGGGCTTTACCCTTGGTAATAAATTAGACGTAAATCGAGGATGCAAAAAATAAATCAAGATGCCGTATTTGGGTCTAAAGAGAAATTGTTTCCACATAAATGAAACGTAAAATTTTTCTCGATCTTGATTGAAATATACGCGATGTTACTGTAGCCCACTGTAGTAGAAATTCTTACTTACCTTTTTGTGGCATTGCTTAAAAAAATATAATCGCCCTAGCCAATAGTATTCAATTTTTAACGTAGGAATGACAGAAAATGGCTCGAGGATATATAAGAGATAGTAAACTTTAATGGATAGTTGGACTATCCATGGTATTACCTTTCCGGATTCACCTGAAATCTGGGGTCGAGCGCCAGCTATCCTCAGGATCCGGGTCCAAGTCCCTGGCAAGGCGAATGAAGAAATAATAAATAACTTTCATAAACTTAATTGGTTTCAAAACATTTTTCTTCGCAAAATAGGAAATAAATTAACAGAAAAGAAGCGTTTTGGTGGCCCCTAAGGTTCACATGTTGAGGATGTCATCACTTTAACCAGAAAATATATGCATACAGTCTTAACATTTTGGCTGATGAGTACATAATGTATTTACAGTAATTTGGTTACAATAAAATAAATATCTTTATTACATAAGACAAATTACATACAGAACACAAAATAAAGTTAAGCATCACCCAAACCAAATAACATGCATAGAATACACCTAACCTTTGCACAATTGAATACGTATAAATCAACGTCTGTTCACAGTAAAAATAGCAGCTAAGTTCCAAAAATGTTAACAATGTGAAAAGTAAATAATAATTACGAAATTCCGCATTGTTTCAACATTTAAATTACATAACGTTTTTATTTGGTTTATATACGCAGATTTGGAGTATTTTTTTAGCGTAAATCATGTGTTTCGTTAAGTCGGTATTCTTTCTTTCGTTAAAATATAACGGACCTACTGTTGTAGTCTAGTCCGCATACGTCATGAATATCCTCAGTATAAAGAGTGACGGCAAAAAATAAGCCCATTTAAAATATTCTCTTTGGCAAGCAATAGACATTGAGAGGAGATGGAGAGAGGTGTAACCGGAAGATACGGCAGCTGCGAGGAGGATATGTGGAGAGTACGCAAGTGAAGCGGAAATGTGGATAAGTAAAGTGGGGCGGTGAAATGGAGGAGAGAGAGGAAATCAAAACGAATATTGGCGGAAAACATGGCATCCAGCGAGGTTGATATGCGTATATATTCTCATTGACGCCTGTTCCAACCCAAAACTCAGGCTAACTAATGCTACATCCAGCTCGTGGTGCTGCGAATCTCGACGCGTCATTTCTTTGGTGGAGGTACATGGTTTTGTTCGAGCAGCTCCTTACGCCTCACGCCGCAAGGTGAATGGAATTTGAAAGCAATAAACCGGAAATGTCGAGACGAATTTGGTATCCTCTGTATTATAAAGGCTGTGACAGGCGGTAACGCAAGTTACAGAGAGGGATGAAAGGGTATGGTAGATGGAGCATCGAACATTACACACTCAAACTGTAGCCTGACAACCAAAATTACAGCCATATTGGTTATCTGCTCTTTCATTATCTTTCACCACATACCACATATTTCAAATTTAAGGCAAGTAAAGCTTGAAACATGTATTGGGTACTTAGTGTTATGGTTTTTACTCGGCTTCACCATACTTTTCACCGAGATTGCGGATTGTAATCCATTCAAATAAATAAAAAACTTCATGTAAGGGAAGACAAATTAAAGAAGTAAATGCATGCTGCTATCCAATAAGTTACATATATACATACCAATCACGCCGCTCCCTTCCGGGGTAGGGACAGTTACTAAGTTTCACTCATAAATACATATTTGTATAACTCTGCTTCAATAATTTCCTCCATACTGACCTATCCTTGCTAACCTCTTTTGTCTCATTTACCCCCATGCACAGCTTCATACACGCCCTCCTGTTTTTAAGACTCCTAATATTCCTCCTCGTAAGAATTTCCTCAACCACAACTTTCTCGGCCTAACTCTACCTCTCGCACCATTCATTTCACTCCTATATATATATTTCGTTATCCGATACTTATTCATTCTCTCAACATGGCCAAACCAACGAAACAGACTACTTTCATATATTACTGGAGCATCTAATCTACATTCATTTATTACCCACTCATTTCTGACCCTATCCATCCTACTTTTTCCGCAAATACTCCTCAGATAACTCATACCCCCGGCGTTTAGTCTACTCTTATGTCTATCCTGACAAACCCAATAAGTTATCCATGGAAAATCTCGTAAAATTGCAAAATTGTATCACCCGGTACGCACTGAAGTAAAATCGGGGTAAAAAAATATGGCGGGCGGACCTCGCCCATGCTCCATGTTATAGCATTGGCCCCAACAAAAAGCGCCCTCTCCACTTAAATGATTATACCATGCTATCCACCGATGCTACACGAGGTGACACCTATAATATGCGACCGGTATGACAAGTGCTTCATCTGCATCTACATCTACAAAGTTCCGCGCCAGCCACCACCAGGATGCGTGCCAAGGGGAGATTCCACTCCAGGTATTCAGCACTTATCCCAGTCCTAATTAGAACCTCACATTCCTGCGGCCGCAAAGCGTTGGCCAAAAAGCAGTCAGGAGAGCAATGGCGCGGTAAAACTGGAAACTAAGAGAGCGTTACGTAGAGAAAAATGCTAACACGCAGTAGACTAATCAAGATACGATTACTAGTAAGTATCATTATTGTTATTAATAATTTACACAAGATTATAAATAATGCAGAAAACAAAATCATGCCGGACATTTCAAGCGGGGTGAGTTGTTAATAATGATGGCGAGCCATTAACCACAAGTAGAGCCTCCCCTCCTCCATATCAAACACCCTTAAGGTGGTTTACAGGGTGTTATGTTGATGTAGTGGTAGAAGTACAAAGTCTACTCTGCACATTTAATGCGCGTTGCATGGCAAAACTCGAGCTGGAGTGCACTATTTTCGAAAGCCCTGGGCCCCACGCTTAAAATGGAATACCTATGTAATATTTGATGCACAAAAACCAAACCCAAATACATCTACCAAATATCGAATCAGAGTCCCTCACAGCTCTGGGCAGTTATGCCTAACCTCTTTCATCGACAGAATCTAAGACGTGGAAAACCTGACTTCAGAATTGAAATACCTGAAGGAATTTACGCCGGAATGGTTTAACGATAAAAGTATCACTCGTGCCCTTTATAGGACCTTTCAATCCTATCATCACAAGACACAAGAAAAACCACAGCTTGTCTACAATACATCTCCACCATTTCCAGCAGCCCCTCCCGAATATTAAGGGTATACAGCATATGGATAGCTTGATTCCATACTTTTGGATGGTAGTTGAAAGTACTAACCTTCCTCGAGTTTTTTTAGAAATATGGTCAAATTATTTATGTTTTCCGGCGTTTAATTATGAAGACGTTTATTTTTGAGACAATGGTTTTATTATTTGACCATAAACCTCAAAAATATTAAGACAGTTGTTAAGAAACAAAATAGACTAAGTTAAGAGTATGTGTGGTTCAAAAGGATATATAAATATAATACTGAACTATTTTGACACAAATACACCATATCAATCTGCTCATGGATGTTGAATTAGACTTTTATACAAATCTCGTATCCAAACTTGGTCATTGCACACCGGCTTAAGCTCTGACGGAAAATTTGGAATGCATCTTAAAAGCATGCTTGAATGGGGATGGGTACTGCCATCATCTAAGTTATCAGAAAATTAAATCGGGAATCGGGTAATCTCCTAATAAATCAAAATTAATATTGTAGATGAATTCACATAAGACTTCTTATTCTTAAATCTAATTTTTGATTTTGCACAGCAATTAATGAACTAAATACTATATTTTAGGATTAGCGAATGAATGACTTTAGACCTTAAAGAATGGATGGTGAAATTTAAAATCTAATGCTATACTATAGTAAAAAAAGCATTTCAAGGAAATATTTCTACAGATCCTTTTTCCCAAGAATGGAATTCTAAATACTATCTCCCTTTGCGTATGAAAAACATGTCTAATTAGCTTCGGCTTAGTGCATTCATATGGCATTAGGAATGTTTAGAAATTAGATCCTTAGTTCACTTAGAAAGGTAAATTACTAAAACTTTATTATTTTTATCCATTTAAAGCTCTAAACGAACGCCAAAACTCCAATTTATTGCTAACCACCTCTATCTTCATTATTAAATACAAAATGCTGTCACATTTTTTATACCTCTTAAAAAATGGACATCAAGTTCACCTAATACGAGAAAAACTTCACGACGCAAAACAATTATTCCTTGTATGTATTTTCACACATTAATGTTGCTTGGAGCGAGTTGGAAACATTTATTCTCGTTGATGCAACGTTGATTTAAAGATTGTAAAATAAAACGCGTAGTAAAAGCCTGAATTCATCATTTGGGGAGAATATTCTTACCACCAGAGAGTCTTCTTTCACGGAAAATAATACGAATAACAGGACTTAATTTCTCATAAATTGTTTTTTTTTCATTTCTCGCGGGTTCTGGAAAACGCCATGGAAATTTGATAAGCAAAAAATAATCCATGCATAGTTGAATATTAGCATGTAAAATTCATTCCGTCCGGATTATATACAGAGGGTAGGAAACAAAAATTTGGGGTCTCCTGAAAAAGAGATTTTTTTTCATATTTTCATTGGTTAAAGAAAGAATTTGAAATTTACACAGATCTCACGCCATCGTAGTGATGCAGACACTCCCAGGCTTTGTCAAAAAACCTGTAAACACAGATGCATATAAAGTTTCACGACCATTAAAAATTAAAAAAACGGAAAAACCGAGAGGATAGTGGCTTCGGGATGGAGTTTACAAACTGGAATGGATGTCTCCATTCCTCGTAAGTAACTCGAGATGCGGAATGGATTCTCCTTTCTCTTTCTCCAATCCCTCCTTGCCTTCTCCTTCCTCAAGTAAGGCGAGAGGATTTTTGGAGTAGCTTTCATAAAAGAAAAAGAAGACCCTGAGTGGTCCTTCGAAAGGAGTAGGTACCTACTACTACCATATTTTCATCGCTATTATTAGATGTACATTTCCAGAAACATCTCGACTCATCTATCGAATTACGCAATAGGAGGAAAAAAACTACCAGACATTTTCACCGTAATGCTCCAAAAAAACGGAATAACCAAACTTTGAACATAGAAAAGTTGACACTCTCATTCCAGCGAGGGAGTGAGATAGACAATTATGGAGGCAAAGAGAATCATCATGTAATACTGTTATGTTACCGCAATCATCAGGATGGAAGATGTCAAAAAATCCTTCTCATAACCGCAATATTCACTGAATCCGTTTACGCACAAATTCATATTTCCAAACATGACCGTGAACTATTTTAGACGTGAATCCCTTAGAAATAATTTTCCTTTTTTAAGATGATTTAAGATCAATAAAATTATGTCATGAACATATTTTAAATAATAAAATCATATTTATTTTTTTTACAATAATAATTTTCGATTTCGTCCGATAAGATGGCTAAACACCCTCCGCCATACCCAATTTTCTCCGTTCTTCACTTCTTATGGAGAAATTCGGGTTATTTTGCAACTGCTTTGCCATTAGAATTGCATTTATATCCCAAACTAAGAGATGAAACTAAACAAGCACACATCATTAACGTGTGACGTCAATCAGATCATCCAAAAAAGATTTCTTCGTGTCCACTGTTCTATCCTTCTCCCACCACAAGGACTTCTCAGTATCCATTATTCCCTTCAATTATTGAACATTTATGATTATAAAAGATCAAAGTCATTTTCAAAGCATGTTATTGAGAGCTCTCGGGTTTCCAAACTGGCAATGGTGAGGTGACTCAACTTGGAGACGATCGTAGACTTCGCCATTGAAATGTCGCGTCGGTATATTTTAGCGTCATTACTCGGCTGGAAACCCAAGAACTCTTTATACTCATTTATGATTATTGTGGTTTCTTTAAATTTCGTGGAATGGAAGTAATTGCTGAAAAGATACTTACACATTCGACAGCATTATATGTTATAATAAAATGTTTTTTGAAATGAGGAATTACAATTTTGAATAGGCGAGTTAAAAATGGATACCAGATAACTGCTAAGGTTGACGTTTCTTCGTAATACCTCATTTTAATATCCATAAAGATTTTCCTCACGCACTATCCCGCAACCTTTGGTCTTCCTCAGTTATTATTATTCTAGTTTGCTGGTACTTCCATTATGATTTATAAGGGGCATTCATGTAATTCGTCCAAGGGGAATTCGTCCAATAAATTTGAACATAGTATTATGCAGATTTTTAAAAGCATATCCTGCATATAATGCCTCGTGGGACTTCCTCGATTGAGATTTTTTATGCCTATTCTGCATCTTTTTTGATAGGATGATAACTCAAAAGTAGTAATATGTTTAATCCTGGACCATAAATGCGGTGGTTTTTGGGACAGGATTTGCTAGAAATAAAACTGTAGCATGATTGCTATGCTTCATCAGCATGCCCAGGCATAAATAAGAGAGGGTTTCTTCTCCGATAATCCGGCACAACTAGATGTTTAATCACCCAAGATATGCTGTTATCTTTTGAAGAGTAATTTTTCTATGACCAATCGGCTAATTGACGTGCAAATAATTCTAAATTTCAAAGCATACGCACCAAAGTATTCGTCGATCAACGATAGTTTTCTTTTTTACGTAATCAATTCGATTATTTATATAAAGTTAAAAAGACACTTGCAGGGGCAATATCATTCTCATCTCGCAGTAAAACTCCAATGCAAAGGAAAAAATTGAAATAAATAACGAGGTTATATCACAACTCTGATTAGTGAATGAATTTAGTTGGAAGGAACATCCATCCAAATAGACGAAACCATAACCCACAAAATGAGTAACGAGCAAAAACAAACTACGGATTTGAGAAAAATTTTATGCAGCGCCAGGAAGACCAATTAAGGTATTTAGGAATGCATATTGAGATAAAAGATAATGTATATGAGCGGTGTGGGTGCATAAATGGGAATTAATTCATGTACAAAAATAATAATAAGCTGTCTTTATTTCGAGCGAATTTATTTCTGTACAGTCCTCTCTTACAATTTACTCATTTTAACACACTCAAACATCCATATCCTGGGCAGTGGATAATCTACCCAGGCGGGATTCAAACCCGCGACCCTCGGATTAGCAGGCGAGGACTTTATCCCGCCGACAGATAGATATGAAATGAAAGTAACATCAATTGAGTGCAGAGTACGGTGAACACCATAAAATGAAACTCACGCACAATCAATATTAATCGGTTGCAAGGAGATTTAGAACGCAGAGAACATGACTTTTGAACAACGTTGACAAATGTAGTCTTTTAACAAAATTTTATCTTGGTAAAGATAACATCCAGCCCTGATGACGATGGACAACCCGTTCATCGAAACGTCGGCCAAGATGGAGAGTTTGATCGATGGAAAGCTCGAGTAACCTTTAACAACATCATACGCCGGTAAAATCTTAGACCTATCTTCAAGATTTTATCTAATGAGAGAGTTTTATTTCAACATCCTCCTTCCTCTGATACTTGATGCCTTCCCTACACCTGTCGGACAGACCAGTACGTGTTGTTGATCGCTGTAAAAGCTTTCACTGCCCTTTGCAATTATTGAAATTGTCACAAGAGCAGACGCTTTCCATCCATTCATATATATAGTCCCCACTAGCAAAATCAATAACTATTTATTCTAATTCAATTCAGTTTTCCACTATATTATATGACAAAGATGATAAGCGGGTATGAAGCCTATTCGTTATTGCTTGATTCCTTATCGACCGCCCAGCGAACACCCAAAATTTTCCTAATCTTCTTCCTCACGAAATTCGCAGTTTCTTCACATTGCACCTTCCACTTCTTTTACCTCTTGGCTGGCTCTCTAAGTATCATACTAAGCCATAAGCTTAATAAAACCTTTTAGTACGTGGATTTTCTTTTAGTACATGAATTGATTCCCTTTTATGTACCCACACCGCTCGTACACATGATTTCTATGACTATTTTTGATTTGGGCGATATTTTTCTGCCAAGGTACTTTATAACGACTCTTACACTACGTTTATCAATCAAACTCAGATCGATTCAGCCAGTTCAGCTCGGTATGGTAAACGCAACGGGCTAGCGAGATCAATATGAGAAGCGGGCTAACTCGTCCCGCTTTCTCTATCAGTCTGAGATTGCAAATCGGTATGAACCGATTCAAATCAACATTTCAATTGATTTCACATTAATTAACCAGGCAATTCGAGTAGGCTGGGTTAGAATGTTTAGATCGGTCCGAGTTCATATAGTTCTGATAGTTCTGAGTCCGATTGGTAAACGTAGTGTTAGAGGCCTAAAGGTGCTGGGTATAAAAGCTTCCATTGAACAGAAACAGGTTTTCATCTTTTTCTAGTTCACCATACCATTCAATCCCATATTTCTGGATTTCGTATAATTAAATCTCAGTGTATCGAAGAGCATATGTGATGAAGAAAACGCAAAGACATTCAAACTTCAAAGACTTTGGTGAAAATAGAGATCTGCAGAACCGAGGGTGAAGGTAGGGGCATCATTTCAAGAAAGACGGAGTGAAAAAATAACTCAAGAACTATGTTGAGGCGAGGAAAGCAAGAATCCTGAGAGGAATCGGACAAGTGAATATATATCAGCAATGGCAAGAGAATATATTCAGGCAGGAGAAAGAGAGGTCTGCCTTATATGTATATACATATGTATCTTTTTGCCTCAGGCGGAAATGTCAGCGGTGGGCTCTGGTGGAAAAAGATTTGGGGGGTGGAGCGAAGGCCTGGAAGCAGAGATGGTTCCAGGAGGAAGAGAATGCATTGCCCTGAAGGGCATATGAGGGCACTGTGTGAAGCTCACGGTGAATATTTGCCTCCTTGTGTGAGCCAATGCAGAGATCAAGAGGGAGAGAAAACGGAAGATATGCGAGGGTATAAAAAGAAAAGGGGATACTGCGGAAAGATAAAATAAAGAAGTAGGAGAGTAGAGAAAGAGTGAGAGAGCATGACAGCGGAAAACCAAGAGAGGCTTACAAGAGGAAGTCGCAAAAATGAGGAAATATATAATCGAGGGCTGGAGCCGAGACAGGAGACAGAATAAAATTTCAAAGGAAACGCCGTATCAGCGAGGTGAGGAACAGTGAGGACTGAATGAGCCTCTCATGGAGATTCGTTTCCCGTGAGTAGCTATCACTGAAGTTCCTGGCGTTAAATTGTCCAGCAAGAATGGAAGGTTGACGTGGAGGAGGTGAAGTGTAACGATGGGCGGAAAGTGAAGGAGTGAATCAGGGTAACCAAACGACTTTAAAGGCACGAGGCACGCGGTTGCAAGAAGATGAGTTAAAGTCATCCATCCCGTCGGCGTCGGTGGCGGCGGGGTAAAGCCCTCCCCTGCTAACCCGAGAGTCTCGGGTTCGAATCCCGCCTGGATAGATTATTCACTGCCCAGAACATGGATGTTTGTACTTGTCAAATGAGTTAATTGTCAGAAAGGACTGTGCATTTCTAAATTCGCTCAATAAAGACTAGTTATTATTATCCCTCTGACGTCACCGGGTACACGATCATAAGGTTATGTTGAGGAAAAAGTGGAAACTGGACCGCTGGAAGTTTTGAGTTCTCAAATCACTTGAGTTAGAAACCATTAAAACGGTTTCAGGAATAACTATTTATAGTAAACATCTTTCCTCTCCCGGTTCATAGTAGGTATATTGTAACAGAAACAACAATTGCACATTTCCAGTACGACGCATTTCACCTGACAGAGACACCAAAGAGAGCCATCGCTTTTCTGTTATAATATGACAAAATTCCACAATATCTCGCCTGCATCTGTCGACATCATTCAGTTCATAGGATTTTGATATATCCGTGGCCCTTATCCCAAATTTCCAATTCTCCGCGCCAGGAAATTTTGCGAGAGCTATTAATCTCCGAAAGGCCGGAGGTGGGGTGCTGCGGAAAGCAGTAGGGAAAATAATTACCATTACATGCAATGAATTTGAAGCTGGTGTTATAGTTAATATGTTGTTCTAAGGATAGTTGTCTCAAACGTATTAATGGAGAGTGAATTAAGCTGAAATAAAGTGTTTATTTCTAACATAGAGCATTAAGTTGAAAAACTTGCTGAAGGCATTACCCTGCATGGTGTTCCAGATTTATTTAAAAGGAAGGTCTCGTATGCAAGATTGTTTCCTGTGTAAATATCTACACAAAGGTATGATGCTCCTAAAAGAAGCATGTGAATTAACATGGTGTTACACATATATTAGAGCGGAGCAAAAATTCTGCATGCACGGAAATGCACGGAAGTGACGCAAAAGAGGAAGCAGCGAGTGAACGGGTTCAGCTACGGAAAAAAATGAATGCGGAAAAAACGCACAGCCTAGAGACAGGAAAGCTGGCTGAATGTAATGCAGAGCTCGACTCCTAGCAAAAAGAATGTAGTTGCAGATCTCATCATCGACAAGCAAAAATTCTGTGGTTTAAATAATATTGGAATAGAGAAGAACTCGAAAAAATATTAGCATTGGCTGGAAGAATAGAAGACTGATGTTACAGCTGAAAGAAAATCATAAGAATGTAAGCAATAGGAGAGACTGAAAAAAATGAGTCGATGAAATAATTTTCCTCACTAGAATTTTGCCTTTCAACTAATCTTATCTTTAAGCTGCATTGATGATAAATAAAACGCTATAAAAACGGTATCTTTTGGAGTGTGGAGGATGAATGCATGCCATTAAATGAGCGAAAGATCAGGCAATACTGGCTGAAGTGCATGAAAATGGCGAAAAAGACTCTTTATGATGGCAAATGCTATGAAAGTGAAGAAGAACAAAAAGGCTGAAGGTAGGTATGATGAAGCCTCTGTAAACATGTACGTGGAAGGAATGGGTGCTGAGAATGTGAGATCATTTCTCCCCTCGGGAAGCTATGCCTTTTCGCTAAGATCGCCGAGTTAACTCATCGCGGCTTTCGCTACACGAGCGAGCGAACGCCGTTAATTGACGGCTTTAATTTTTGCATGCTAGATATTGAACGCCGTGTTAACACGGCTCGGTAGCTTAGCGAGATGTTGGCGAGCTGAGAAGAGCCCCAGGAGGGTGTGTTTGGACCGCTCGAGATAATTCCAATTACTTAACTAAGCAGTCACGAGGTACAATCACGAGGGTTTCGAGATTTTGATGTATTTTAACCATTCGTAAAATTTTACACAGCATTTTCTAATGAGTTATTTTCGCGGTAATTTTGTGAGTGGATTTTAATATCCTAATTAGAGACTCAATAAACAACATTTAGGACGCTTGAGTCATGCATTTGAGTAGGCTAAACTCGCAAATATCTCCAACTGTCAGTAAGCCGTTAATTAAACGCAAAGAAAAGCGGCGTGCTCCGTCATGAACTGCAACGAGTGAACCTGTAGTGTTTCACAACTTTAGGAAGAATTAAGGTGAGAGTCCCTAGAGACTCGGAGGCCACACGCTTGGCTTAGTTTCTTGAGAAATTCAGAACTGATGTGTTTCTCAGCGACACAGAGAGTATTATCATGACGCCTCACTGCATCTCCAGGTCTGACAGAAACGATATAATAAGAGAGATACATTATCGAACAGGTAGGTACAAAAACTCGTTCTTCCCGCGCACAATAAGCGATCATAATTTAAACTGCGCTCCACGCTCCATACTCCCATAATACGTCACCAATTCTCCTCCCAAAACATAATCCCTTGCACATCTTCACATGGCTAGAGTTCTAACACTCCCTGTCACTCACCCATGCGACAGCTCGCAGAGTAGTATGTAGATGTAGATGTAAATGTAAAAACCGTTCGTTTTTGTACAAAGTAACTCCGTAGAAATTTTTGTCGAGCTGTTTTAAAACAATCCTCCTGATGCCATTAGCTACCCTTCTAGGCAAGAACTCAGATCCATTCCTTGACCTGGGGACTGAGATTTTCTCGACCCTTTGTCTCATAAAAAGCTAATGGCCATGATTAGACAATTTTTTAACGTAGAGGAAATACTAAGACTTTTCTGCTTATTCGTGAAAAATAAGCCTAGAAATGTATTTCTCATGATTTTCTCGGCATTTCAAAGTATTAAACTGAACACAAACGTTATTGTAAATGTCATAGTAAATTGCAAGTTGCTGAAAGTGTGCTTTGCAAAAACATTAGTCAAATATAACCTCAGGTTTCAGGGTATTATTTTTCATGCACAATAAAAAGAAGGAATGACTTTCTGTGCAAATATTCCCCGAGAACGCAACGTTTTTTTTTTAATTAATCCAATGTGCGGACTACTTGTTGACCAAAGACAAACTCCTCGGGTGAGGATTGCAGAGCAGCGAAAGGCTAAATTTACATTCATCCGGCGTCCGCGTCCCGAGAAAGCTGGACTATAAACGTACGAAAAGCTTTCGTATAGATACGTATACGAGTCTTCGCCACGAGTGGATTCGGTTCAGGTGCTCCTAAAACTACGTTCTAGGCCTGTTGACAAAGCTATTTCACTCCAGCTTCCTTTGCATCCGCATAAAAATACTGGATAGGAAATTTTCTGTAAATTAGAATTATTGCTATCTTTGGAAAAAATGTTGCGGCGAAAAACAAACATTTTTTCCCCTGAGATTTTTATGGACGTGAATATTTTTAAACCCAGCCAGAGAAATCCTCACGCGCACCTTGGAATGGAAATTATAGAGAGAGAAAAGGATGAAAAACAATATATATTATCTGAATTATGATACCTCGTTCCTCAAAAAATCCCATTATAAAACGTCTTGAATTGAGATACCTAGGCCCATACAGTAGGTCAATTAGTAAGCATATGAACCCAGGTTCGAACCGCGGATATATCTGAATTCCTGAAAACGCGAATTTAAAAGCACGTGCGTGAAAGCAGAGACCAGTCTTTGTGTTGCCTTAGCAGAATAATTTGGCTTAAGAGCAAGCAAAGTCGAAGATTTGGCGTAAAAGATGAACGTGAAAGAAAAGCGAGAGGGGAGAGAGAAAAGAAGAGATAAAAGCGAGGAGACAAGTCAACTGGGAATCGTGTCCTCTTGGGAGTAGACCCGAGCTTCAGCGCAGACACAGATGATCCAGACAGAAAATCTAATTAAAGTAAAATTCCAGTGAAGCATAGTATCATTTCCTCGGAGACGCGAAAAATGCGAAAGAAATTAACCCACATTCAAATTAACACAAGGCAAAGAAAAAAACTCATGGATAAAAGCACATGAAAAACATTCCCCGAGGCTTTAGGAAGTCATGATGAATACAAGGAACTAATTTGTATTTGAAGAAGTCTGATGTGCTCCGGAAATTAATCCCACATTTCCCTTAGCGAGAGCGGCGTTAATTACGTGCCTGTGAGTACAGTCATCATAGCGAAACCATAATTTGTCCAGATTTGTGTTAAGCAGAAAAAGATTTTGTATACACTTAGGGATGGAAATCCAAGTAAATTCAATTCTTTTAAACGCTTGAAGCTTTAAATATTAAGCGTATTTCTTAGAAAAGAATCCTGCAGGTTGGCAATGAAAAACATACGAAGAAAACACGTCTCAGAAGTTCTCGCCAGAGATATTGGCGAATTATCTCGATAAAAATTCTTAAGTGGCTCTCAAACAAAATAATACCCTGTGAAACTCTCCGAGAAATGAAATCATACTCACTAAGGAGTGGACAGTAAAAAAATAATCGCAAGATTCCGCTGTAGACACGTAACTTGTATCCCCAATGAGATTACCTTAGTTGATTATGAATGCTTGATTTGGTGGTTATTTGGGGAGGCAACCGACATCTGAGGTCATACGCGCCGTTGAGGTGAGGAATGAATGTGCTTTCACGAATGAATGTGCTTTATTAAGTCGTTGATCTTTTGTCATTATCATTATTATTCGCTTCGATTCGAGCCCTAGTAATCGAAATTTAGGTGAAATATAGTCTTGTTTGTTTCTGTTTTTTACTTGGCTAATCCTATATTGGCATCTTTATAGTTGTGAAATTCTATAATACTTACAGTTTCTTAAATATTGGTAGCATATCCATAGGTAGTGCATGTTGGGGAAATCTCACATCATGCCAGGTATTTGCAGGTTTCTGCTGGTGCAAAACTGTCATTAACTTTGTCGTTTCATTGACGTTAGTAGAATATATTGTAGTGCATGTTGGTGAAAACTGACCCACTGCCACAAATCCTTAAAATTACTTGCAGGGTATTATGTAGATTTTGATACCTACAGTCATTGGATAACTGCCAGGAAAAGTGAATTTTCATACTCCGGAGAAGACTTTGATAGTAATCATTGGAAAAGCTTTCAGCCAAATTTTAGTGCAACTCATTATTAATATGATAATCAATTTATTGGTACATTCAATAATAATTGATTAATATAATAATGGTTTATTAGCCAGCCTAAGTTTCAACTAGTGATTATCAATTTCAAGGAAATTATTAGTTAATATTATTCAAATTATTAGCTCATCTCAAGAGTATATATTTACATATGAAATTAACTTTCAAGTAACTATTGTTGAATTTAACTGATTCAAGTAATTTTTTAGTGAGACAACATATAATTTAAACTCTGTGAAAATACATTGAAGGTAACCGAGTACTTCAAACTAACCGCGGATTGCAGTGTTGCTAAATCCTCTGCCGACTGCAACACCATTTTAAACTTACTAACGCATTTCGTCCGCAATAAATGCAAAATAACGCTAATATCTTAAAAAGTAACCCGAACCAGTGCCTTTGTAAGATTACCATTTTATTTCTCGGAAAAATACCCACCTAATATCAGTTTTTTTGAAAAAATGACACATGTTTGCGATATGAAAACAGCTTTTTCCAAGGTGACTTTCATTCTTCCCATTAAGCGCATGTCATTTCAACTGCAATTCATGGAAAAAGTAGTTTGGCATGAGGGATATCTTTTGACATTTTTTCTATCAATACCTCAAATATGAAAAAAAATGACATATCTTTCATTTTTCGATCCAACCTCCTTAAGTGGAGACGGCAATGAAGCAATCCGATCCGCTTTCGCGGCTAGCAAACGACCGAATTTTTTACCGAAATTGTCCTCACTCTACCCAACAAGCCACCAAAGAGGCGTGCGGCAGAAGCTTCTTGACCATCCGAGTCAAGAGAGCTCGAATCACCGGAAATGCAATTCAAGGAGAAGCGATTCACAAGAAAACTAAATAAAAGATTAATTTTATTTCTTCTCTCTTACTATGCATTGTCAGTATTTTTTCCACTACTGTTAGGTTAAGATCGTCGTTCATTTATTATTCGGAGAGTTTAATCGTGTTTTTATTTGACTACCAAGCATGAATAAAACCTCTTTGCTGCTTGTATGGCTCAAGTCACGTCTGGGTTGTTTTTCGGTGATTTGACGTGAATACATTTAGGAAATAATTCATGCAGCAAATTTTCAAAAAGCGTATGTCTGCCATCAGACGTTGTGTCCTGAGTTTTAGTGTTTGCAATCTCTCAAGCTCATATACCCATTTAAGCCCACAACTGTGGAAGCCAAAATATGGAAAATATGGAATGCCCAGGATTTAAAAATTGTACTTTAGGTGAATAGAGTGCAGAATATTGTCTAAAATTTTACTTAAACGTTATAATAAGTTGAAACGCATATAATTTTAAATGTAAAAAGTATTTTTTTACTGAGGCCAAAAATGACCGCTTGGGATAATAAGGCGTAAAATCACAATTTCACTCCTTATTTGCCCCCGTAACATATTTCCTCGTAGTAATAAAAAAAAGGTTTTAAAATAGTATTCGCTCATTTAATGTATTATTAAATAATCCTTTGATGCAAAAAGTGCCTCCTATTTACAAAATTAATCATGGAATGGAATAAAACAATTATCATGCAAAGCGACATCACAGGTTTTGCATGCAGTTACAGTTTTATTTTTGCAATAAGCGCAGTTTTTTCTAGGTTGGCCTGTAACAACTGTCTGCCCAGGTCATTTTGGCATTGAATTACTCTTACTTTTCTTAAAGGACCAGAATTTGCGCTTTGCACCATATGTTTTGCATAAAGAATCAACTACTTGCCGTAAAATAATTCAAGCTTGTCCCACTTACACTCAAATTATTTGCTAAGGAGCCATGCATTATTAACGCATACATATATTGTCCAAAAGAAAATTGGCATTTAACATTTCTTACCCCGTAAACCTATCTGATAATGAGGAATGTGGTAGTCCATTTGTTCCACTCCCCCCATGTATCTGTTGTTTATTTTTATAACATTTGGTTCAGGAATCTCTATTTTTTCTCTCCTTCAAAGAATACCGAGTTGCTCTTGATAGTTGCTCTACACCCAATTGGTCGTGAAGATGAAGAACTACATTATTATCTTTACACTCCACTGCAATGATATTTGTATCCTTTGCACCACAATGGCCTATCGCTTCACTACGCAGTTTTTCATGTTCTTTTTTGACATCACGGCATATTTTTCCGTTCTGTTTTCACGGACGGTACCAGCATCAACGACACCCCTTTTGGAGAGTTGTGAGAGTTGATTGTGATAACACTTAAAAACTGGGGAAAAAATTGTCAAAAAAAATTTAAGTCCAGGATATGATGCTTCCAGTAAATCTACAAAACTAAATATGACTGACCCTCTCAAGCCAAATTCCTTCCTGTAATTATTATCAGAAGATTTTTTTCCCTGATATAGTTAGAATTGTAAGCAATATCCGGATTAAAAAGCCAATTACCAAGATTTGCACCCGAAAGGCACTGGCTTACCCTTAAAAAACTGCTTACATGAATGTTTGCCAAAGTATTTGATCATAAATGCATTAATCGATGTGTAACTCTCCAATGGAGCAAATTGTAGGAAATTCTTATTTACTTTACGGACAAGTTGCCGTACATTTGCATACTTATCACTTGAATCAATGTTGAAATGATCAAAAACGTAAAACTGGCGAAATATTTCATCAAAATGATTCCGTCTCATGGTGTCTTTTACTAGAACATTTTCAGTGTCGGCTCTATTCTCCCAAAATATTCTCCGGTGAGGACACGAATTATAGCCTGAGAGAAGTAAAATCCCTAGGAAAGCATATGCATCATCACCCGTCACAACAATGTTGGTGTTTTTCTGAGTAGAATACAATGTTGTGTATTTAGCTATCTCATCTATTATTTCCCGAGAGAGAAATAATTTCACAAATTCCACTGCTTCAAAATGTTTGGACATTGTCAAAGGAGGGAGAAAATATTCATTCCCAGGCACACGTATGGGAAATACATCACTAATATCGCCCTTAACCCATTCACAAAATTTAACTTTCTTAGGAACATTAACACTCTTAGTCAGGTATGTCTAAGTCGCATGGATCATCTTGTTCGCCAAATGACATTTCCGCCGGAGCCATCAACTGATCGCGGTTTAGTCAAATTGGATAAAAATATTTTTCCTCTCCAGAATCTTCATCTGTCTCACCCGAAGTTTCGTTTGGAGGCAAAACATAAATAGCATCGGGTATTTCATCGTCACTTAAGCTCTCACATTCCTCTAATATCTCAGCGGTGGTGAGATAGATATCTCAGAGGTGGTGAGATAGATAAGCGGTTGTGGGTATATAGCATGATAAATTCAAAAAATAGGCCGTATGGTTAACAAAAACAATGAACAAAGTGTTTTCGAAAGTTAATTTTTCTGAGTTACGGCGACGGTCAAAATTATGGTTGAAATAAAGGCCCATTAGGAACTCGCGATAGCCAGCGTCAAGTGATTGAGCGTATTTGGTTTATTACATGCATTATCCCAAGCGGTCGAAAACGACCACTCCATAATTGAATACCTCTAGTTTCGATAAAACTTAAAATATGATCATAAATCAAATTAAATTAGTTAAAAAGACCATTTGTAATTTCAAATGAATTATCAAAAGGTGCACTAGTAATTATACATAAAACTTGCTGAGTCGTCTGTCTTGACATGTCTATGAAGAAATCGCGTCCCGTAGTTCACGACTCACAACGCTCCACTAAACATATTCTTACATGTAATTTACATATTCTAAGCAAATCGGAAGAGCACTGGCGAGTGTAAATGAGAAATTCTTCCAGAGTCGTTTTTGACCGCTTGGGATAATAGGCGACCAGGTCGTTTTCGACCGCTTGGGTTTAAATGGGTTAAGCTGGAGAACCATCTTATAATTCAGGAAGAGATAAGTACATTAGACACGAGATTACTCCAAAATTAAAATAATTTTAATCATTAACTTCGATGTCAAAGTTAACTCTTAATTGTCATTAGGTTATCTACATCGTATTTCCATGCTTTGAATGTTATCAATGCCTAAGAACCACAATGCAAACCGCAGAAGAAACGTCTGAAAATAGTCCTCGGATACCAGCCATGGCTAATAACATCGCCTGTATGGCACTTGAAATTTACAATTCTCATTAATTACTACACAATACCATGAGAAAGTAATTCTGAAAGTTTTCCAAGACATTTTGGCGAAATCAAAAAACAGATTAAAATTAAAAACAAGGTAATTAGGAAAGAATGGATGACTGACGATCTGTTAGAATTTATTAAACAAAGAGATAAATATTTCAAACAGTGGAAAAATTCACCATCAAATAACGCATATACAAGAACTTACCAAAATTATAGGAACTTTGTAAATAAGGTAATAAGGAAAATTAATGTGACTTCTATAAATGTAAAATTAATGAATTTCAGGGTAATATGAGAGATATGTGGAACATTTTGAACAGTTTTACAGGGAGAAAATCTAAGGTTAATGCAGCAATACAATTTGCTCACAGTATTTCACCAAAGAAATTACGAGACTTAGAAATAGATGTGATACCTTGCTAAGCGCTTATGTAGAGGGAAGCCTGCCCAACTGCATGGTAGTAGAATAGGCAACAGATGAGGATGTCCTTAAACTTCTGGCATCAATAAGCAACAACACTAGTGGATATGATGACATCAGGATGCTTTTCTTGAAAATGTGTCCAAATATTATTCCTATTTTGAAACTAGTGATAAACCTATCAATAAACAATTCAACTATACCTATTGATTTAAAAAAAGCTGTTGTGAGACCTATTTATAAAGGAGGACCACATAACTATTTAAATAATTATAGGCCTATTTCCATATTACCAGCAATATCAAAAGTTCTAGAAAGATACATGGCAGATAGATTGTTGGGTTATCTAGAGATATTTAGTATAATATCTGACTCACAATATGGATTCCAAAGAAAGAGACAGTAAATGCTCTTGAAAAGGTGATAAATAGTGTCAGAGGTGGAATCGATAAGGGTATTAACACTATAATGATTTTTATAGATTTCAGGAAGGCTTTTGATATGGTGGATCATGCTATTCTACTTAATAAATTATACAAAATACTAATCCGTGGTGACATACACACATGGTTTGTCAATTACTCGAAGGACAGAAATATGGTAACCAAATCAAAGATGTAATAAGTGAGGAATTTGAAATAGAAATGGGTGAACCCCAAGGGTCTATACTTGGGCCAATACTGTTCCTAATATATATAAATGACATTTTTAAATGCTGTAGTTATTGTGAATTGACTATTTATGCTGATGATATTGTGCTTGTGTCGGAACATAGGGACTTTAACATAGCTCTACAATACATGAAAAATGAGTTTAATAAGATATGTATGTGGGCACATGATAATTGGTTACTTGTCAATGAAAATAAGTTTAAAGTCATGCATGTAAAACACAAGGCATGTGATGTACGAGAAATTAAAATATAGGCACACTACCACACATGCCTATACGACACTCCCAATTTATGTCAATGTCCCACACTGGAACAGGTTAACAAATATAATTACTTGGGTGTTGTTATCGAACAAAATCTTAACTTTAATGCTCACATTAATAAAATTAGAAACAAGTTGAACTATATACTGTGTAAATTAAATTATTTGCCTGGAATATGTAATCTGAGCACAATGAAAATTATATATTTTGCTTTAATTGAGAGTATTCTAAGATATGGAATTACAGTATGGGTTTAAGTGGCAAAACAAACATTAGCATATTAAGAACGAAACAATTGAAACTCATTAAGAAAATGGTGGGAGTAAAATATGGAATTGTAAAAAATCCCAACGAAGATGAATTATTCAAATTGGTTGGTATCCTTCCAGTGGATAAATTACATAAATATGTGGTTATAACTAATAATTATTTTAGTGAAAAGCACAAAACTCAGAATATGGCCAAATCTGAATTACCGCTGAGGGACAATAAAAAATACAGTGTTAATAAATATTACACCACTCATTGGAAAAGAAATTTGGAAATAGCTTTACTTACTTACTTTAACGAATTGCCAACAAAATTTAAATCACTAAGTACACTACGTGCGGTTAAAAGGGAAATTAAAAATTGGTTATTTAAAAAAATAGGACAATAAGTACTTAAAATTGGTGCTCAATAAAGAGATGGTTTTTGTGTTCAATTGTTAAGATTAAACAATTTGGAAACAAATTGAAATATTATTTTATTTAACACTGGTACCTGCTGACAAGCTGTAATGTGCAGCTTAGCAGAACCAAAAATGGACCTATTATTTATTTTTATGAGTGTTTTTAAACCTTTTATCATGTTTTATATATTTCATGACATTTGTAAAGGGTTTCTAATGACTGTATTATAAAAATGTCTAATTAATTTTGATGTGTGTATCTCTATTTATATTTGTATTTAATAATTTGTAAAAATTGTCAAATTGAGGGTAAGCAATAAAATTTAATGATGTAAATTTAAAAAAAAAACAGCCGAAGAAGCGTGTTTCAAGGGCAGTAATATTACCAGACATTAGCGAACAAATCCCCCACGTTTCATTTCTATGCTTTGATATTTATCCACATGTAGGTACATACTACCCTACGAGCCACCGCATGGGCGTATAGCAGAGGGTGTAAGGACGCCAGTCATGAGAAGGCGTAAAGGATAAGGCATTTGATGGTGGAATGGTGAAGTAAATTTTTGGAGTGTTTTGACCGAAGTTCAGTTTTTATGACTGTCGCTTTTTGTGCATGGAAAGAAAGAATTTATGTACCTATCTGTTCGGCAATGTATCTCACTTATTTAATCGCTTCTGTCGGACCTCGAAATGAAAATTGACGTCATTATGATATTATGTATGTCACTCTGAAACATGCCTGTTCTTTATTTCTCAAACAAACTAAGCCTAGTGTATAGCCTCCGGATTTCTAGCGACTCCTAACATAGTCCCTCCGAAAGCTGCAAAATACTATTTGTTCGCCTGGAGCTGTTTTTGGCGAAGCGCGCAACTTTCCTTTGAATTTCATTTTCTGAGGTCAATTCTTTCTGTCCATGGTCCCAAATACTTGTGGCGTATTCGAGGATTTGTCAAGTCTGAGCGAAGAGGAACTTTCCATACAATGGCCACTCTAACTACCATTGAAACCGCAGAAGGGACCAGAGTGAGATGTTAAAACATGCTCATTGACAAAAACAGGGAAAAAGGAAAAGTTGGAGGATGGAGGAAAGGACAAAATTGGAATGTATGTCAACACACGGAAATTCATTGGTCGTTAATTGTAAATGCCCTAATTTCACTTTTTAAAAAGCATTATCAGTACATCTATTGTGAAATTTTTTGCCGTTTAACTTTTTTTTTTGTTAGATGTCCCAGTGGCTTCACTGTCATCACGAGCATCGTGGTTGTTATCAAGCACATAAACAAGTTAAACACAAACTACTAATTTGAGATATTAGATTATATTAAAAACCGGCGTTTAGACGTTTTATGGGTTGAAGTTTGTATATAAAATAACAAAAATTTTGAATCTAGGAGTAAATGGCAAACTAACGGAAGAGGGAAGTAGAAGACGGCAGTTGCTTTATGTACTGGACAACATATGGGAAAACCAGATAGTGCTTAAACCTCGATTCCAGGATTCACCTGCAGTTGGTTACATTATTTTTGTTTTAAGCGTTATCGTATTATCACTACAACATCGCCAAAATTTGAGTTATGCCGTCCTGGTCCTGGTTATAGCCTCGAAATTTTACGAGCTACCCCGCTTCACGGTATATCTCGATTTAAAGATTTAAGTTTTAGCAAATTTTACTACTGGTTTAAATATCTAATTGCTTCTCCAGTTAAATTAACCAATGGCTGCTGCTGCCGTTGGTGCAGGGGAGAAATAATCAACCCCCGTGTGTGCCCCCCCTAACTCCCCCTCTACAAAGTGGAAGCGGTCACGCTCACACGAGAGGGAAAATACAACTGGAGAGGTTGTTAATTGCGCAGTGTCCCCCGTCTTGAAGCTCCGTACCATCCCGATGCTGTCAACACTAGAGAAAGAGGGAGAGGAAGGTCAATATAACAGACTTAGTTTGAAAAAAAAAGATATGTAGAGCCTGTCGAGGGCTTAATCGGATATGGTTCAGATACCGCACGTGCACTTATTCACAGGAAGGGTCTTAATAAATGCCCTTCCAATTGCGCAAAAAATATGGATACCAACCAGATTGTTCATTACTCCCGAGCAATTTTCATCTCAGTCATTCTTCATCTTTCTTTCTCTTTGTCTAAACCAGAATTTATTGTGATTTTCTCTCCCAGCTGATGATTTGGATTAGTTTAGCTCGGAAAATTTTTTAAACCTTAACTATATGATAAATAATTCCAGAAATATCTTAGTTTTCTATCCTATCCATCCTTCATAGCTGCTTGAATAGATGCACATCTGATCGAAATAAAACATTTTAAAATATAATATCTGTGAAAACCTTATGATTGTAATACATACGAGTGTTTAATCCACAAAACGCTCGGTAAAACTGACCATATACACATATGTATGGACTATGGACTAAGTACTAAATCCACCTACAAAATAACAACGGGGACCTGTTATTTCCATCTTAGTGTGTTCAAACACAGGAGATTGTTTACTAACGTAAGCACAGTAAACACTACGATGCACGGAATAGCTCAGTGTTTTTATTAATATGAGGGTGGATCAATCAATGAGTAACACAACAATCTATGCTTTAGAAAGTGTAATTGATAAAATATTTTACTATATTGCGCATGAAGGTATAAAATTGTTACGAAGGCTTCCACGGTTTTCTTTTGCTATGGAAATTTCCAGGTTTTCACCGCGTTGCAGTATTTTCGCCAGCATTCCTGTTGGGATTCCAGTGGATATTATTAGGTCCTAAGACGCGGAGAGAACCCGAAAAATTCCGATAACAAAGGCATACATTTACGCTATTTTTCAACGTGGCTTCCAATTCTCTCAACACTTTGTGACAAAAGTTTGCAAATAACCCGTTTTTGTGAGTGAAGCCACCGCCCAAACCATTTGACTTCGGCATCGTAAGTGAAATGTTTTCCGGACAATTTCTTCATTGGGCCTAAAACATAATAGACGGATCCCACCAGGCCCGGACTAAATGGCGTATCACCAGTATTGATACTTTCCAGAAAGGATTGTTTCTCGATGGTGTACGGTGCCAGGAGGTCCGGGTATGCCATCATTCGTTATTTATTAGCATTTATTTATTAGAAAATTTACCAGTTACAAGTTGACCATGTGTTTACGTGGTAACATACATCAGTACATTGAATGGTAATGAGATATAACATATCCATACTAAAATTAAGAAATGACAAACTGCACAGAAGTTATCCCCCATTTCATTTTTTCTTGAAGAACCTTACCATATTAGAGAATGGACAGCAAAGGTCATTGGACTATACGTTTACCCCCAATGGACGACGTTCCCTGGCTCCCAACAAGCACCCATTAAACGAAATTTCAGTCGATCGTGCACCACGTCATACACTTTACCGCACGGCATTTTGAACACGTAAACCAGTGTGCGAAGTTGCATTTGTTGGTCAGAGTGAATCGCCTAGCCAATGGCCGTGACACTCTGTCCACTTAATACTGTTACGGGACGCTCATCACGCGGCAAATCCATCGGGGTCACTCGGCCCTCTGCAAATAATTTGCACCACCAGCAAATGCCGCTGTCATACAAACATTCACCCGCATGCACGCACACAATCTCCTTGTGAATTTCACTCGAGTTTTTGCCCTTAGTCCGCAGAAAACGAATAAAACCTCTCTGCTCTTCATACGCCAGCGATCGCAGCACACACATCTTTCCTTGGTTGCTAACTCTTCTGCCGCAATAGGTACTTCAGGAACAAAAAATCCAACTGAGGGCGAACACCAAAGCATTTTCTGTGATTGTATCACGTTTCAAAACACTAAACTTACGCGGGAAAAAATTTTTGTCTCTTACTTATTGATCCACCCTTGTACTTTATTTGCGTTAGATAAAATTTAGTAGGAATGTTCACGAATATGAAGGTTAGTTTTTATTGCTTTCCTCTACAGTTGTAAGAACAACCAGAAATTTTTAGAGATATGAAATTTTATCATAATTTTTTTATGGATTAGTATTGGCATTTAAGATAGATAAGAAAAACCAAAATGTTGAAAAGTAGAATAATTGAAGAACACAATCGCCTTTAGCCTTGAATAGGTAAAAACTGACGATTGTGGTAGAGTTTAGCTCTCTGGTAAATTAAAATCATCAGCATAGAAAGGAATAAGAAAGATGCCATTCAAGAATGGTCCTCTCAAATAAGGCTTTCTACTATAAGAAGAATCCACAGACATCTATTAACACCATCTGGGATGTAAGGAATCATCTTATATTACAGCCTATACTTGGAGTATGCTCTTATAAGCATGGTAATGGGACAGAACAGAATAAAGCTGTATGGTAGAGAAGGTTGGAAGTGCTATAAATGTGGTATTAGAGAAGAATAAACGCGATAAGATGGAGAGAAATTCTTAACGTTGACGCCCCACGACTAGTTGCCGAATGAATACCGATACCTCGGAGAGGAACAATAGGAAAACTTGCACAGATTTTTGCGAATCAACAGCCTCATGAAAGCAATACTACATGGAAAAATTAATTAAAATAATTTTCACGGATGACCAAGAATGATGTAAACCAGGCAAATAATGATCTGCATGAAGTGGTGACTTAAGTATGGAGACCAGCAATAAAACATATGTTGTCAACAGTTTTGGGCGAGATGTTATGGAACTGCATTATCAAAAATACATGATTCTCAGCGGAAGGGGGCGGGGGAAGGGAAGAGGAAAGAGGAGGGATGAGGGTTGAGATTTTTCGGTATTGCGGCGGAATAGGGGGGGGGGGAAGAAAGAGGAGGAAACGGGAGCATAACACTTCGGTAGCGGGGATGAGTTGGGCGGGGGATAATTAGGATTAGGGGGTCACAGTTTGGTTTCTGACCAAATACATAAATACTCTCTGCAAAACTGGAATTATATACTGTACTTTAAGATAAACGAAACTGTTTCAGGCGTTACTTTGTGGAAGTTTTAGATATTCATGATGAAAAGATACAACTTGGTTAACTATTTTAGTGATTTTTACCCTGAGATTTTACATGTCACTGACAAGGGTTTAAAGTTGGATTTTTTTAGATCAATTTAAAATTGCAAATAGCCTGCATATTTTATGTAATGACCATCTGTTCCCCACCCATTCCCCCCTCCTTAACATAAAACTTCTCTCTTTCCACAACAGACAACCGTCCTAGTCATCCATTCTGTTCTTGTTTGCATACAAATTACTCAGTTTGCACCCAATTGTACTCATCCTTTCCGCCGCCTTTACGTCACTTCTACCATCATACCTCCACAAACCCCCCCTTCTCCTCTCCCCTCATTTCCTCCCTCTCGCTCCACCTTTACTGCATATATACCCAGCCACTCACGTCAGTTGTACCTTGAAAATGGCACTCAGTTGCTGAAACCCGGGTCGATGTTAATAAATTAGAGTGGAATTAACCAAGTTGTATCTTAGCATCACAAATGTACTTTAAGATGTCAAAATAAAGTACCGAAAAACGTGTAGTAAAGTTTAAGAATTAAAAAAGTGAACAGTACAACATCGTGTATTTTTCATTTTTGACCCCGGATTTATATCTGCTGATTTTAGCACCTAAAGATACTAAAAATTAATTAATTTGGTATTAAATGTCAGAGGTCTTGATCAGTAATATCTTCTTGGTGAAAGTATTAAACTAAATATCTTCCTTTCGGGAGGTATTCCAAACATAGACTAACTTAAGGACTAGTGCAACAATACAGCGATCATCAGTATCGACGGTAAGGACGACACAAGAATAAAATATACCCAACCAGCTTTCGCAATCAGAAAGCCGCTCCACATATAGACGTCACCATAGCAGTTGCGACGCGACGAACGGAATCAGCAGAATAGCCTTGGGCACTCGAAGCGAAATGTGCGCCTCTCGTGCGCGTTAAACGAAAAAAATAAACCGAAAAGAAAAAAAAAATTATGAAACGCACTGCGCGCGGAGTCGTTTTGCACTTGGGTCCACATGTCATTACGTTCATTTACAAGCCGACCGGCCAATCAAAACTCTTTGATTGATATCCATTGCCATAAATATTTTAAAGCTGCTCTCGCATTCGCCTTTTTATTGCTGTAGGAAAAGGGAAGGAGTGGTGGTTGGTTGAAGTGGAGTTACGGTTGTCGAGTGAACATATATCGCATACGTGCGGCAATTCCTGCTCATCTGAGCAGGACCATACATTAAAGGGGAAAGTAAATGGGGTCTAGTTGAACGGGAGTGAATCCATTTTTATTTTTCGATGAATTATCCTCCTAACATGGATATGGTGCCTAATTTTCCATAAATTTTATGAATGATGCAGTGTTTTTGTGTGAATAATACTGAGCTGTTTTCTAAGTAAATCGTGACGTTACTGCTAATACAAATAGCTATGTGTTCAAATTATAAAGAAAACACCGATCTGCTCAATATGGCCGACGGCACATTAGAATGGTCTCAATGTTCCCCGTGACAATGTACCGCATGTTTCCATATATTTCCTTCTTTAATCTACGGGAAATACAACGAAGCGTAGCGGACGATATATGTACAGATAGGAATAGAAAGAGGGAAATCAGCGTCAAGAGCAGGTGATAAGTATTGTTATTTTTTTTGGTTCCTTGGCGTGTTTTATGGACAACTGAAGTCGGTATCGCCGATAATTATTCATCATCATTCAGTCCTAATATTTATTGACTGCAGATATCTATAATTCCCTATCTGATGCTTGTTTCCTTACTCCCTGGTAGTTCATATTTAGTTACTTCCTAATTTATGTTGATTATTTATCCATTGGCATTCCTCTTGGAACTTTTTCTCCATATTTACAAAGATTATATTCATGGCTTTAATGTGCATCACACATGTATAGGTGGATCAATTTTTATGAGATGCATCATATGAAAGATTAATGGAGGATTGTGAGTAATTGGTCCACCATTGAGATTTTTTCACCATCATCATCTGGTGTTATGCCTGCTGGCAGGTCCCGTACACCACTGTCGTCTCCATCGGCTTCTGTCCCGAGCTTCCTTCTTTGATTCATCATAGCTGATGTTCTTCACCTGATCCACCAATTTAATTCTTCTCCTTCCTCTCTTTTTCTTTCCTTCAATTGAACCCTCAAGTGCCACAGTTATTATGGTTTTCCCTCTCATCACATGGCCCAACCAGTTTCCTTTCCTTTTCCTTATTTCCTTTAGGAGCGATCTTCCTTCTTTTACTTTGCTCAAAACCTCTTCATTTCTCATCTTATCTACCCACCTTACTTTTCCCATCCTTCTCCACACCCACATTTCATAAGCTTCTATTCTATTCCTTTCCCTCTTACCTAAAGTCCACGCATCACATCCATACATGAAAACGCTCCATGAATAACACTTAGCTAGTCCCTTTCTCAGCGCCAGATCCAGGCTTTTATTGCATAGCTAGTTTTTCTTCTGGCTGAAGACCTCTTTTGCCATTGATATCCTTGCTTTTATTTCTGCAATACTTCTCCAGTTGTCTGTCACCATCGTTCCTAGGTACCGGTAGCTTTTCACTTTTCCTATTACACCTTCATTTATTTTCACCATAAAATGCTTTTTAATCAACATCCTGGCACATAATACAAAAATATGTTTTATGAGAGCAACAAAACCATACCATTAACCGGTATTTCATTTGAAAATTATTTATAAAATTACATCGCATCAAATGCAAACATTGGTGAAACATGGGGGAAAATATTATTTTTTACTTACTTAATTGTCAAATTCATGAAAAACTGTTCATAAGAAGCGAGTTCTGCCAGGATATCGACAGGCTACGAAACAATGCCACCTTTTTATCCTATTTTTTCAGTAATTAACTAATAACAGCGGTTATTAAAGTCAGACTGTATTCATACAATGAAAATGTTGTGTCAGTCGGCTATTCTGCAGCAGTAACAGTGTCCAGAAAAATACATTCATAAAAAAAGTATATTTTCAACTTCCATTTTATTTCCTAATAACTGATGGATTCCAACAGGTAAAGAAGATCTTTTTAGCAATATAATGAGAAAGACGGATTACAGTAGTTTTTCTAGATTTCCTCGGCCACTGTGGAGCCACCTGAATCTTTAAGGAGCCATGAGTTTAACAATCCATCCAATGGACTGAGTACAGGACTTCCACGACCGTATAAATGGCATATACAAAGAAAACCCAGAAAAATCTCCGCCCTCCCTGGAATCGAAACCTGAACCATTTGCAATGAGAATTCAGCAACCAAGAAATTACAAGACTCTAATTTTGTTGTTTTATAAGTCCAGATTGTGAGGTCCTATGAAAAAGAGTTCCGCTGGTATACGTAAATTATTTGAGGAGGAGACAGTCGAGATCATTTGCGCCATATGGGTCTGATGAGTACGCTTGTTACGGTAGGGTTGTCACAGGAAATGGAGATAGGGTGGAGAGAAACCCGGTGAAACTCATAACAAGGGGAGGCAAGGTTTGCCAAGTAATGCTTTTTACTAAACTCCCCGATGAGTTAAAAAATATTTTTGCAAGAAAAAATTTTATAAATCACTAATGTCTCTTCCTCCTTTCAGCACAGAACATAGAGTGTTACAAAGAGGGAAACATGGGATTTGCAAGTGGGTCAGAGTAGAACTCCAACGTGCTTAAGATAAATATCTTGAACGTCTCAGTCTTGAACGTCTTAGATTTTTTTAAGAAAGGTGACCTTTTTAATGAAATATTACCAAAAGCTATTGATTAGCGATTCCCTACCTGTGGCTCACGCACCATGAGGGATTCAAGATTAGTGGTTTATGGAACCCAAAACATTTTATAAATAGAATAATGGTGAATCTAATGTTGAACTAGCCGTAAAAAATACAAATGGCAAACATTAATCTCATGAAATGGAAAAAAATGAGAATTGAATTACTATAGCGATGGGAGGCTAAACTGGGCTGTGAACCGCTGCTGTGGAAAATAATCAACAGATACACAATCAGATCCTAAAATGTATTCCTTCAGTGCATTAAATTATGTCGTTAAAAGAACATCCCAGGATATTTATAGTAACAGTATTCTAAAAATTAATCAAAAGAGCGAAAACCTAATTAAGCTGGACTTTGAACTCGCAAACTGCAGTGCTAAGCGCACGCTTCAGACTTCTTCGATACATTGTATTCCTGGCAGTCTTAAACATATTTTTCCAATATAAATCACAAAAATCCAACAGTATATAGGACGCCTCGGTGACTTAAATTGCTAAAGCAGTCGAGGTGACATCTAGGGATCCGGTTTTGGGTATCGGTCATGGAAAAGTATTTCCTTCCAAGGAATATCGCAGATCAGGTAGGATGGGCGAGATGATATGTAACCTAGAATTCATCGACATCGACATAACTTAACTTTTCAATTATACCAAAATACCTACTCTTTACTGCACTGTCCACTATTTTTTAAAATAATTCAATCATTCACCGCAGAGGTTTTTACACAATCTCTAGAAACTTTTTTTCCCCGTATGGTGTGAAAAATAAGTGAAATTAAAGACTAATGCCTGCGTATTTTGTCAATTATTGGGAAAACTAGCCATATGAAACAATTTTCTGCCACTAACGTAAAATAGAAGGCCAAACTTCAAATAAAAAATATACTTCAAGTAATGAGTAACATCATGAAAAACGAATTTAGCATGAAGGTGGATAGAAAGAAAACGAAATTACTCTTATGCAGCCGGAATCAGGAAGATCATAGAAGAGATACAATATATATCGAGAATGAAAAAATACAACATGTAAAGGAAGATAAGTACCTGGGAAGCCTAATAACGCACGATGGAACCAGCAAAGGACAAATATGGAGTAGAATTATTCAGGCAAAGAACGCCTTTAGCAGAAAGAAGAATCTATTTACAACCAGAAATATAGACCTAAACATAAGGAAAAGACTATTGAAGACGTACGTGCGCGGAGTGTGGCTTTGTATGGCAGCGAAACATGTACAATAGGGAGGCCAGAAGAGAAGAAGTTGATGGCTTTTTTGGCTTGGTGCTGAAGAAGAATGCTTAGGATCAGTTGGGTAGAGCATATAACAAATGAAGAAGCATTCAGAAGAGCAGGAGAAAGCAGAAGCTTTATGAGGAGCCTAAAGACAAGAAGAGCAAATATGATAGGACACACTCTCAGACATAATGGCCTGCTAGCAAGAGTCATCGAAGGGATGATGAAAGGGAGAAACACTAGAGGAAGACCACCACTTGCATACATCACACAGATAATGACAGACACTAACACAACTTCATTTCACGAACTGAAGAAGATGGCGCAGAATAGAGAAGAATGGGGAGTTGCTGCAAACCAGCCCCAGGGCTGCTAACTAAAGAAGAACGTAAACATATTTATTTGATGATTCAGAAAGCTACTGAAATAAAAATATGAAATTAGAATATAATAATAATGTGAGTTTATTCCACACACAACAGATACAATTAAGAATGACATAATTTCTGGAATATAGGTACCCCTTTAGAGGAACTCCGTTTTGGGGTTACCAACTCATTCTTACATACAAAATTATTTGAATGTGTTGCCTTATATTTGGATAGATATGATATGAATTGGGAAAAAATACTACCTTGAATAAATACTTAAAGCGAGGTGCAAAATCTCCTACAAGTTAACGATGCACCATAAAAATCAAAATCAACCAAAACACACGGAGGGAGCAAGAAGGGTATGGGAAAGCGACGACCTGGGACCGAGAGGGTGGGAGGAAGGTTAGCCAGGGTGAAGGGACGCGGAGGCCAAGTGTATCGGGCGATTGGCCGCGTGTCAGGGAGTTTTGAGTGCACACGGCGGCCGCTGCAAGGCAAAATGGGAACGGGGGAGAGTTGGGTTGGGGAGTGGGGGTGGGAGGGCACAGGAGGGAGAGAGGGGGGGGGCAAGGGCGGGGGAGATGGGGGAGATGGGACGAAGGGGTGGAGAGTGGGTTGGAGTGGCGAGTGGGAAAGGTGGCGCTGCCCCGGCGAGCGAGCGAGCGAGCGGAGTTAGGTTTTCGGATCGTTAACGATGGTTCCATTCGTTAGGCGGGCTTTGTACGTGCGAAGCGGTGGATTATGGGAAGGAGAGAGAGGGGAAAGGCCACCGGCAGTAAAGTTGGGTGGGTTAGGGACGAACGAAGGGGAGCAGAAAGAGGACACGAAGGAGGTGGGAGGGAGCGGGTGCAAGAGGGGAGAGGTGGGAGGTGAAGGGTTCGGCTCGTGTGAGGAGGAGGATTGGTCGGAGGGAGTGAGGCATCAAAAGGAGGAGGAATGGGAGCGCGGGGAATACGAGGACGGGTCCCGCCATATCTCCCTTTCCTTTATCTGCCTCACTCCACCCACCCAACTCCGCCCCTTTCCTATCATAAGCGTTTAATGTGGTTTCAAACTACGTTAATATAAATAGTTTCTCCGGCGTGAGTGGTATACCTTTAGTGCGATGACTTTCATTTTAAACGTCTCTGTTCTCAATGATAGTTCAATACTGAGATTGGTAGACTGTAACTCCTCATCTTTCCCTTTCAAATGCTAGTGTCCTGACTTCAAGTCAAGTCAAAACACGTTTATTCCACACAGAACAATACAATACAACGAATAACAAAAACCACTGCGTGGACCCCATTTTATGCTGGCCCCTCTTCAGGGTATAATACGTTCACTGGAATTTAATGCCACTGGTACGGGAAAAATATTGGCCCGACATTTGCCCGTAAAAACCCGTGGAACTTAAACCCATTTAAACCCAAAACGTTAAAACCCGTAAAACCACCGTCAGGCCACCAAACTTACCAAAACAAGCAAAACAAAACAGACAAACTCAAACACACAAAAAAATGAATATTTGACAATGTATAAGCTTTGAAGTGGGTTACATTAATAAACTTTTATTTTATAGTCCTTACTTCCTTAATTCTTAAAAAAAGCTCTTAATATATACGTGACTCTTTGTTCGTTCCATAAACCCATTCCTGTGTCTTCCTCTGGTAACTTTACCCTCCATTTTTCCTTCAATTATGTTTTTCAAAAATTAATTTTGCTTCAGGGTGTGTCAGTGTTGGTGTTCCATAAGGCCCTTTCCTCTTCCACTCTTCTGTAAACTTCATTTCTCATGTTTCCTGTATACTTAATCTTCAGAATCCTCTTCAAACACTAGATTTCGAAGACTTCTAGACTGCTGTAGCCAGCTTTTTCAATGGTCAATGCTTCAGATCCATAGAGTTCCACGCTCCAAATGAATGATTTCACATACTGTGTCCTAGAACAGCAGTTATTTTTTCATCGTGAACGCCCTCTTAGGTTTGACTATTCTTCACTTTATGTGCATTTTAGTTCTTCCGTCCCGCGTGATGGTACTTCCGAGATATGTGAAGGAATTCACTTGCTCAAATTTCTCTCCTCTAAGTGTGATATCTATTTGCAGCTTCTTGGTTCCACAAAATAGGATTTTAGTTTTAGAGCAGACGTGTATTCCAATATTTTGCATGTTCCAATAATGGTAGCTTCATTCATTTTATTTTGGCCCAGTGTAGTACAAGCCGAATATGACTCACTCCATTTCACACACTATTGAGGTGGTTGAGAGATTATTTCATAAAAGTATGTCCTCCTAGCTCCATCTCCCATTCATCCTTTTCCACCGCGCAAAATAAATGAAAGCAGCCGGGGCGAAGAAAGCTAGCGGCGCGGTGGAGTGAATACTAGTCCACTAGTTACAAAATTATATATCCTGAATTTGAAGCGTAATATCTGAAAAACCACCAAGGCTATTTCAGTCATCTTCACACTACATTAAAGGTTATAAAACTTTATGTTGGCTGATACTAAATCGGAAGCCGGGGCGAAGAAAGCTAGCGGCGCGGTGGAGTGAATACTAGTCCACTAGTTACAAAATTATATATCCTGAATTTGAAGCGTAATATCTGAAAAACCACCAAGGCTATTTCAGTCATCTTCACACTACATTAAAGGTTATAAAACTTTATGTTGGCTGATACTAAATACGTATCTTAAATGCGAATTTTGCTGAGCATTATGTAGTCAAGAACGAACAAACGGCCCTCCATTTTTCGCTCTCCAAAATGAGTGCAGCATGTTTGGTGCTTCATTAAAAAAAATAAGGATAGTGGGTACCTTCTCCTGTATACTTTTGCAGCAAAAGTCGATTGAATTTGGAAGAAGTTACTAATTTTATTATTCTTACGTTCTTAAAATGTACCTGAATTGAAAGAAAATATTTCCTAACCCTACGACTCAAAACACCTGACCTATTCTGGTAACTTTAAATATTAATTACTTCACTTCAAAGGCTAACAGGCCCCGGCAGCCCAGTTATAACGTACGTCATAGCTGTTCAACCGTTCATGACGCCTTTCCGTATCATCAAATTATTTTCGGTTCCCATATACCCTTCTGAATTGACGGCAGGTGTCAGAAAGGGCATTTGCTCCTCACACTGGAGAGAGCTGGAGAGAGAGCTGGAGCCTATAAACGCACTGTTGCGCCACCTTAAACGCCACGGCCAACCAACCAGAAATTATTTCGAGGATAGTGAAGGAAGTGGCGTGTCGCGGTGGGGAAGGACGAACGAAGGGATAATGGGCAGCGGCTGAATGAAAGGGTAGATGAGAGGGAGAGAGTGAAAACACACACGGAGAGGGTTGACCTGTATAGTAGAACGCTTAGGAAGGGAGAGCGATTGGGATGGAGGCGAAAAAAAGGTGAGGAGAGATTAAGGAAGCGATGACCTCAGGGTCACCTATTATGAAACCTCAAATGTAACATATGAAGTGCGTTTCATAATAAGTCGACAAAACAGGGTATTCTAGTAAGTTTTACGGTAGTTCCGCCTTGAAATTTGGGAGATTTTTTTCCATTTTCTAGGTCTCCCATGTTCCTTTACCCCACCTCCTCTACCAGGTTTTCCGATGTTTCCTGGTTTTCCCGTCATAACCTTCCACCTTCTCTCTTCCCCCATCTTATTCCTGTTCGCTATTCCCAGTGGGTATAGGTTCCTACAATACAGTCCCAAGTTATATCTCATTATAAAAAAGTGTGCTCGTTCAAACCAAATTTAAATTATGGACAATTTTAGCATTTTTTGTCAATAATTTCGAAACATTAAAGCAAAAATGCTAACAGAAGATATTAACCGAATTGGAAAAAAAACATATGTGTAATATCCATCCGAGTACGCAACTTTTGCCAGGTATAACGATTCGCTCATAGAAAAAAGTGGAAAAACGAGGCACCCTAATATCCACCCCTACTTTCAGATATTTGAATATGATATCTCATTATGATAAAGTGCCTTGTGACTGATGATGTTCCGTGAGTCGATACGCGTCGTACATTATCAGTAAAAAAATGTAAACAAGCTCGATTGTTTTGTCTCATTATGACGAACTTCCGCTATATAACGCCATGTAATAACTCATATTTCTTAAAGCAATTGGTGAATGATTGCCTCAATTGAAGTAAAATTACCGCCGTTCTACACAAATGGCTCTGCAGTCGGTTGCTATGGCTGGACACCTATAGTTATTAAAAATACCTTCGCAGAATATTCTGCATATGTTACACGAAGAGTTTGGTTCCCAATGAATAACCGAATTCATCCGCAAAGGCAGGATGTTTTAAAACTCATAAATAAAAGCGTGTAATTTAGTATTTTTTTGACTCGCATAGTAAGGCCGGAGTCAGTTTACGGTGGATCCATCTTAGAAAAGCCAATATATAACTTCACAAAAAACACCTCTTTAGACACGATTTCCGCTTAAAATTCCGCGCCACTAACCCAAGTCATAACAGTCTTTTATTTGTGACGAAATTTGAATGTACGAGTCTTGCATCATTTACGTCACAACATGTATGATAATTTCCATCGCATATATAGGTTTACTAACGATAAGTGGGTACAAAAACTTTTTTCAACATACATTAAAAGTTATTGAAATGTGCACTCAATGACTCACGATTAGCGCTGCAAACACTTTGACGGGCGATGAGAAGAAGAGGGTGGAGAAGTGAATAACGTGGAGAGAGAAGGAGGAGGAGGAGGGGTGATGAAAAATGATAAGACTCGTGAAGAGGAAAAGAGTGCGTCGGAGGAGTTCTGTTGATGTTCCTCCGACCCCTTTTGGGCTCACGTGGCTCACGGTTGGGGGGAGGGTGGAAGGAAGGGAAAGCCGGTGTTTGAAGCGTTCGGCAGGGGAGGGAGCGGGGGGGTTGGGGGTTTGTAGAGGGGGGTTTGTAGAGGGAGACAGGAGTGAGCCTTGAGGGCGGAGGAGGTCGGACTGGTGGTCGTCCACTTGGGGGATTACGGGGTGTTATCGCACGTCCATTGCAGGAGGAGAGAGAGGCCTACTCCTTCTCCCCCCAGCTCATATCTACTCTTTTTCCTCTGTTCCCTCTTCCCCGCCGCCCTCCTCTACGATACTCCCCTTCCGATGCCCCATTTCCTCCTCCTCCACTCCTTCATTCTCCCATCCCCACGTCAAACTGGCCCATCGCCGCTCCCCAACCCTTCACCTCGCAGCTATTAACCTCAAAGGGAGAAGGGAGAGGGATGGGGAGGAGGGGATGGGAGGGGAAACGAGGGAGAGAGAGAGAGAGAGAGAGGACAAGGACGAGGGAAGAGGATCTGAGGGAATGATAGGACGTGAGAGAGGTTGGGCGAGAGAGGTGAGGCGGAGAGGCCAACGTTTTGAAGAGCGGGGCAATGGAGAAGGGATGAAAGCTTTTTCTTCTCTCTCTCATTGCCCACCCTTTTACCCTCGTCTTCCTCCTCCTCGACTCATCTTATTGGTCTCTTCTCACGTTTGCCGCCTTTTTTTTACGCTCCACATCTCCCCTTTCGGTCTCTCCTCTCCTCACTTATTCCTTTTATCATCTCTCGCACGCCTCTGTCTAGATCCCCTCTTCACCTACTCCCTTTAACGTTTACTGCCGCTATCATACGTTCGTACGTTTTTTTAACTTGGGTTAACGAGGATCAGGACGCCCGGTGACTCAGTGGCAGCATGTTCCTCTCCCATTTCGAGGTCGCAGGTTTGACTCGTGACGACAAAGATTTAAAAAATGTCAGGTCGAAAAAATCTTTTTTACTGGATGGAAAACACAAGAATTTTTGTATGAATCCCAGAAGTCTCAGCTGCGGGCATTAATAGCGCGCATCAATAGAATCGGTCCAGTATTTACCGCCACAACTTCGGGCGACATTGAAATACACGGAATCGACAAGAGTACTGCGATGTGTAAGGCAACCACATCAATTCCCAAAAATAATGCAGCCTTGAATTAACATGATGTGACAGTATTCCTCATGGTTTTATATTCTGGAGGTAAAATAGCCCCCAAACAGATCTTTGGAAGGGTATCACTGGCAAGGAAGCACAAGTCAGCACAGACAAATGTAACCGATGGGGATGAGATAAATGCGGTGATTATAGTGCTTGTCGCGCATTTTGAGGGATCTGGTTCCATTCCCGGATGTGGCGTAAAACTTCTGGATGAAATTCCGAATCGTGCTTCCTGCTTGTGTGCTACTTGGAGTCTTTTACGCAAAGTAGGTTCTCCGTCCGCAGGATGTAACCTCTTGTCCCCTTCCGTCAGGCTAAACTAACGCCAGCGCCTGATTTTTCTCTGTGCTTCATCTTCTCCCCGCAATTCTCCATCCTAAGAATCCCACCAGTCCCCAGTTCTCGGTCACTTCCCTAAATCACTGAACAGCCTAACCGTTTGCTGCAATTATAGGTCATCAACATTTACCTCAGAAAATACTCCAACATCTCTACCAAATGCTATCTCAAATTTAGTTAAAGCAAATTTGCTACCTTTTACACAACTGCAACAACCAGAATGTTTCGTGCAAGTTTTTTTCAAGTTTTACTCAAAAGGATAATCGGCTATTTTGATATAGATATTCATTCTCCGGTTTCATAAGGAAATTTGAATGTGAAATATATAGTCAACATTGAAATTTTTGGAAAAGTTACCAAATCTCGCCTTAGCTCTCTTTACTCAATTTTAGTAGTTATTTCAAATTCTGAAAAGAAACAGATGGGCAGTACGACAACCACTCACAACTCTCATCACAAGGCACCTTGATATTTTCCCCACAGACTTTATACTCTTTAGAAGAATAGTTTTAAATTCTTAACAAACACATTAATATATTTATCATCAGTCTCGATTAGTTTTAGCTCAAATGTTTTTAAAAAATAACTTATATTCACGAATAATTGACCAATAGCTGATTTTCTCAGCTCAGTAGTTTAGTATTTAGTAACCAAACCCCTCCGTCTCATTTGTTAACCCTTAACATTCCACTTTCCCGCTCACCCCCATCTACATCCACTTCCATATCTCTTCCAACTCCCCAGCCTCTTCATTTTCGGCCTTTTTTTCATCAGCAGAAATTTCCAGCTCTGCGCTGTTAATTAAACCGCGTTAACGTTTAATAGGGGGAGGGGCGGGAGCAAGAGAGGATGGAGAAGTGAAAAAGGACAGAATTACGCTGGATGTGCACGTTATTATGCAAGGGTAATTTTCGTAAGTGTTGCCCGAATTCCAACGGAAAAAAAATAAGACCCGAGGATATTAAAGTTACTTATTCATCCCATAGATTATTTTATTTTGGTTCTCTACTCCTTTTATATATATTTTTAACTAAGGCTACTTCTCCATCTCGTAGAGAGAGATGGAACTTTGTCGGATATTCGGAGCTTCTAAAAACATTTTAATTTCACAAAAATTTTCAATGGGAGAATTCGTTAATTTGAAATTTTTTGCCGCTTGTAAAGTAAACAAGTTCTTTTGATGATGTTGTTTTGTTATGCAGCGGACTTCGGCGCGCGATTAATTATTCACTGCGGAGCGTCGGCTACGCGGGCCACTAAAAAGTTAATGCAAGGGGATTTTTGGAGAGCCATAGTTACATGCCCACATGTAATTGAAAAATATATCGGTAGTTAAACAATGGCGATTTTGATTGAATCCAACTCGGAATCTAACCTGAAAAGAATGGATTAAAAATTTATCTGTCACCTTTTTACTCGATTTATCGGGTAATGGGATTTACAAGTTGAGCCGAAATGTATGCTTAGCCGCAAATTTGACGGAGAACGACCATTGCACATGTTAATTAACATTTTTGAAAATGGTTGGGGCAAAATTATAATATTCTCCGAAAACGGATAGAATCATTCCTGGACATACAGTCTCCGGTGTCACAGCCATCGTCCACTCTCATCAGCTAATAAAAATGTGTCACAGTGAAAAGGAATGAGGGAAATTAAAAACGACAAACGGATCTCACTTAGGGATTTAAAGCTCCGTATAATGAAGAGGAATAGCATTTTTTAGGACGGTGAACGAGCCATAAAGCCATCAGCGAGGTCCGGGGATTGAGGGCGACTGTTTTAATTTCCTTAGTCTTTTTAAAATTTGAACTCTCGTGCAACCATTATGTGCCAAAGCCATTACGAAACCAAGTTCATTTGCTTTTGCATTCTTCTTCATTAGAATATGGTGCCCTCTATAAGTATTCCGTATACTATAGGTACCTATCTGATTCGAGCTGCTGTGTAGGTTCACGCGGATCTAAAAAAAAAGCTCTCCAAAAGAATGAATCAGTATCATAAAGGATCCAAAAATATTTTCCACCAGTCCTATGCAATTAAGGGGGTCAGAACTGCGTAGAATTACTTCATGTTTAAGGAAAGAAACTGGAAAGTTAGCGAAACACGTCGCCAACCATGATGAACTCAATTGAAATAGAACTTGGAATACTTTTCCTCTATGAAAACTCTTTGTGTTATACCTAGACGGTGGGCGATATTATAACATTGAAAGCACACAGATATTTGCATATAGGGTGGTTCTCAAAAACTTTTTAAACTTTAAGAAGATGTCCCATTCTTAAGTATAACTATCGCTGAAATAGTGAAGGGGTAAGAACTTTCTCGGGTTAAGGTAATCCAACTTCCATCTAAGCCTAACTCAACCTGTGATCACCCTTATTAATATTCGTCTATAATTCACTGAAATATCCGTATCTTGTTCTCTCATAATATTTCTTTTCCTTATGTTATCTCTCTTAAGTTAATCGTGTTCCAAGTGAAACAAATTCATAACTATTTTACTTGCTTCGCTTTATTTTATTCTCTCTTGACGACCTAGATGAAGAAGCTTTTTATGTCATGAATTTCATCTTCATATTTGACGAAGTTCATGAATTTGTTCCTTCCATTTTTCATAGATTCAAACTTTTATATAACCTTGGTCACTACATTTAGCTAAATGATGCTTGCAAATAAAAATGATCAGAGGTAAAAAAATGTAATTATGTTTTCGCGAGTTTTGCACCGAGCAAGATTGTTTGGAACCAAGGCTTCAATTGCTGTCTCAGTCATCTTAACCAAGGTTATGCCAATACTTCTACGGTGATAGTAAGAGTAAAAAATGAGTTAAAAAGTTAATATAGATTTAAAAGCAACCTCACAGGTTTGTTCTCGCTGTCAGTACTCTTTACATGGAGAAATAGGGTCACGACCTGCACCCGTGCAAAACGTTTAGCTCCACACCAGCAAGGAGGTTAGTTGAGCTGCTAATTTTGTTCCTTTCCTATGACCTAGCCCTAATGACGGTGGTAGAAGCAGCTATTCAGAAGTTGGCCCAGAAATATCTCACTCAGAGCTATATACGTGAGAAGTATACCTACACTCAATCTACTCACCGGAAAAGCCAAAGATCCCTCTCACCTTAAGCATAGCGTCACAATATTTTTCTGGCCAACCTTTTCTACTACAATTCTTTTGAAAACTAGAAACTACGAAATGAAGGCAGCACGTATAACTATGATCCGTCTATGATGCAGCAATAGTAACAAGTCTACTCTTTGGACGAGTGCTGTTGTCTCATTTCGTTGGATTCTAGCCTATCATCACGTGGGGAGTTAAAAGAATTCCATCAACAAGGCCATAACACTGTAGGCCAACTTCCATTAACATTTTCTTGTACACAACTCTAATCCACGGAATAAAATCGTCATTCTTCCACAGTCATCAGTGCCACTGGACTCTCCCCCCGCCACCACCTGTTTATAACGACAATGACGGAAGGCCGAACGACTCCCTCGAAACTCTGTCCCACCCATTCCATTCTTCCACATTCGCTCCCAAGAAAAAAGAAACAATTGAAGCCCACCGCCACGCACGCGAAAAATGCGTCATCCGGCCGCATGATAAAAGCAAGAGAGACCACTCCGTATTACTCATTTCGTGGACGGATGTGCGCGCCTCTTCGAAGGAAGCGCTTAAGCTAAGATTAAACGCCGAAAGGGAATTGCTGCCGGGCAACCCCGTGGGGGATGGGGGTGACGAAAGCAAGAGGGGGAGGGAAAAAGAGACCCAGGGACACGCCGAAAGGGAAGAAAGATGGCACGAAGGCACTTTGGGAGATATTGCGTATTATATGTCTTCGCCCACGAAAACATTTATGGCGGATTCACCACGATCCTTCCAGACTTTTGGGCGCGTTCTTCCAATGCCTCTCGCGTTATTTTTATGTCCCTACATATATGAGCCGCTAGAGATTGTGAAAAGAACAAATTAATTAATGCTAGAATCACATTTAACAAATCAAGTAATCAAAATTACCGTATTCAACCTCAGACTGTGACTTAAAACAAAGGCAAAAACTTTTGCAAAGTTTGCCCAAATAAAGCCTACATATTTTCGGAATATTGAATATTATAGCTGCTGAGAGGTATTCGTAAGTAACTAAAGTGCGTTATCACCTTCGTTTTCTTTGCAATCATTCAAAAAAATTATGAAAATGAACACTGCAGCTGTAGAATTGAATGAATCGAGTGAAATGGCATTCTACAATCAAGTTCGGAATGATTGACACGCTTAGTCCAAATATTCTGTTTTCAGGTGCTGCGGCCAGCATTCAGAGACACCGCTATTCGGTTGTGCATATGATTCTTGATTTTCTAAAACTTTACAGCTAAGCAATGTGCACCGAACGAACAAACTTTTTAACTAAACTGTGTCTAACGATTTAAAATGCTTGTAATATATTTAAAATACATAGGAAGGGATAATATATATCTGATGATCAAAGGATTTAAAACTTCCTAATTACAGTTATATTAGCATGCAATCAGCCTATCAGGAATGTGGAGAAATCTAAAAAGTAATGAAATGCATAAGTTTACTTCTGCATACGCGTACAGTTTATGGAAGATTAAGACCCCGAGTAATTATTAGATGTAATCCTCCATTTCCAGTAAAGCTAAAATTTTCGAAATTTTTTTTAATTGCTGTTGGTTCAGTTAAAAAACAACAGATGGTGTAGTCGGGAAGGTTATTTCGATAGGCATTACGATATTGGTAAGTAAGGCACCCCTCTGAGAACTTCGTCTAAGGAATATGCGCGCGATCAACTCATTCCTAATGCAATGGTTCTTTTTACCCATCAGTTATCTGTCTATAATTAAAATTTATTCTTCATATAAACATTTGGCTCGATGGAATTTTGATGTATATAACTGTTGTTATTTAAACGATCAAATATTGAAGAAATAACGAAAACTACCCTGGAGGGAAAGATTTTGCTGCCAAATAATTTTAGTTCATGGCGGCATCATCTGGCATATCCGACATTAGAATTCGCTATGCACTGAAAATGCAAGTTTCAAAGCATTATACTCTTCCAAAAATTACTTGAGCCTCCACTTATTATTCTCATGAACAAAACGCCCTTTGATCCAGTCCATTTTGATTCATTTTTATGGCATTCTGTATTTATTCGAAATTATTAGGTTTAAAAAATTTAAAGCGGTAAAAAATGTTTATACTCTCAAAAAAGCATATAATTATCAATATTACACAGCTAATGTAATAATGATCCATATTTAATAATCCGTGAACAGCCATTAACCGATTATAGATATTTTTGCTGGGACAACCTGCAGCAAAGAGAAAATATTGGATCAACGCTATAATTGGTCTAAAGCACTCATTGGACCATTCACGCTTTTAACAGCTAAAATGTAAAAATTCTCTTTTGGAATAATCGCATAAATGTTTTCTTTTTCAATTTACGGATGAAAATTACAATCAAATTTTAAGGGCAATGGAAAAATTTAACTCATAAAATATGACAGGGTATGGCCCTATCCTTTTTTTCTATCACTGTGAAACTACAGGACATTTCGTATAGAAATATAACCGCTTCAGTAATATTTCCCAAAATCGCGAACCGCAACGCTAATTTTTTCGGATGTTCTAACATAGCTTCATAATCTAAGGATTTGAGTAACTATGGATGTGAGTCACAGGAAAATGTTTACCGTTCAAATGCGTTTTTATAATCCATTACATCAAATGGTTGCATACGTATTTCGTTTTTTCTATCATTTGTAAGCAATTTGAGGCAAAGCAAACTTCCATGTTTTTATTGCTTCCTTCATAAGATGAAGATGGCCAAAAGAAGGTACATAATTAAGACCTCATAAAATACAAATGGAATATGACACACATCGCCCTGTGGAAACAAAATTCGATATGGAACAAGTCATGACCCCAGCCATTCTTTTAAACCGAAATCACAAAAAAACTGATATTTTAATTATAATTTTTTATTATTATTTCTACATGATTCTTTTGAAAATAGAACCGTATTTCCTAGCACCAAGAATTCATAAGCCATGATATTCTGATGCTGAAGACAGGTCCTTCTACCGAATACTCGAGGGAAAGTTTCCATAACTTTTGTGATTGTTTGAGACAAAGAAAAGTTGAAAACTATACTTTTGTTGCGGAAATTAATTTTTGCAACCGAATAGAGACAATTCCTTACTCAGGCAGCTTATACTTGTGTCGTTGTAGTTCCATGCCTTTAGTACCAATAAATGCATATAGAGCTGAAACGTAACGCAATTAGTGCTTCATTTCAAGTTGACTAGTCAAAATTGTAAGCAACAACTTAATTTAACAGATATTTAGTCGTGGAAATGCTTGGAAATGAAACATGGGGCCTATACGCAAAAAAAATAAGGATCCCTAGTTTCTTGGATCAAAAATACTGGATTGTAAAATGAAATTTACATGCTGGCAGACCATTGTTTCTATGCATCATGATAAAATCCCTCTCTTATCTTCGTTAAGTTTTTGCAAGACGAGAGTCTGACCTCACCAAAGACTACAATAGCCACCTAATCGTCACCTTGAGTAGGTCGTGACTTACCGTTTTATCTCTTGAATTAGTAAATACTCTTGGGTAACCGTTATACTTAATTTTCACGACTGGTACCTCATATTAATACTTTCTTATAAATCATTGTGAATGCTAAGTTTCCTTTTCATAGATATTAGGTTGGTTTTATTTGGATAATGCAGTAATATCAGAAACTAGAGTTTTGCATACTTGTCTATCACTTATAAATGTTCCGTAGAAAAGATATTTAAGTTGACATATAAGGGTTTTATTCCCGGACTCCAAATGGGTGAATGACGACAGAACAACCAGAATGAAAAATTAGCTGAATTGCTAAAGAATTTTGGCGAGTTGAAAAACTAAATAATTATCAAAATAATTGAAAGATAATTTTCTTCAGAGCCAAAGACCTTCATTTCGAAAACAGCGTGCTGTAAAAATCCAGGGTGAAAGTTACACGCCAAACCTTCCCCATGGCACATAAGAAGTCCAAACTTCCAGAAGCCACAGGAACCCAACAAGATGAAATGAGCAAAGAATAGTTTAGCGAGGAAAAGTTGTATTTACAAACGGTAATCTTCTCTTTGATCCCATGAAATGTTCTTCCCTCCTCGCTCCCGTCAGTTCACCTCATCGCGATTTAAGGTCTCGCGGCGGAGAAAGAAAATCGTGATTGGAGTGGAAGAATCTCCTGGGAGGGTCACGTTGAGGGACTGAGGGCAAAGGAGATGAGTTTAAGGGTGTGATTGTTATGGTGGGTTGCGGGCGAAAGCCGCGGAGAAAGAAACGAAAACCTGTGAGGTGAAGGGAACGAGAGTTTGGTGCCGTGAGTTCTAACCACATTTATAAATAAAAAAGGAAGAAAAGAAACTCTATGGAGCTCTTCGACAAAGGCTTTTAGGGGAAGAATGCCGGTGAAGGATGAACTGGAAAAGGAAGGAAGGAGGAGTCGAGAAAGTTTTGTATCTGTTCAGAGAATTTTCTCAGGGCAAAGATAGGAAAGAAAGGTAGAAGAGAGTAAAAGGGTGGTGAGAATTGAAAGGTGGCGTTAGATGGATGAGCGAGGGAGGGTGGCGGGTTGGAAAAAGAAAGTTCAAGGGGTTGCATGGGAGGCGGACGCCGCACAGGTGACCCGGAGGAGATCGGGCAAGGGAGAGAGAGAGAGAGAGAAGGGATTTACTCAGGGAAGCGAAAGGGCGGTGTATATGATGAAGTTTGGGGTTTTCCTTTCTCCCCAGGGGCGAATCGAGATCGGAATAGGAATAGGAAAAGTGGAAGGGGTATGAGACCCAGGGGTAGATGTTGTGAGGGCGGCCAGGGATCAGACCAGCTTGGAACGAAGGAGAATATTGATGGGATCTCTTTCTCTCTCTTTCTGTCTACCTTGAAAAGATACATCACCTTTCGAAAATTTGACCATAATTCTGTAGCTCAATTTTGCGCTGGATAATTTAGTAACCAAGCGTCCTCCAATCTTTTTAAGATATTTTTTTGTTTTTTTCACCTCCTGCGAGGCACAAATGGGTTAAATTTAAGGAGGAGAGGATTGAAAGGTAAAAAAATGTCATATCCAGGTACCTAGCCCACCAGTACTCGTCCCTGTGCGTATGTGTCTATGGTTTTAATGCATAAAGTTCTCAAAAATTCACTTTTACACGAAGTAAAGATATATGGAGCACAGTGATAATGAGAGACATTTTAATTTAACAAAAATAGGATATTCCTCTCCCAACTTGAAAGGGTCGAACATTCTCCTCCTAAGCAGGGCTATTAAAATGGCTAACTTTATTAAAAACATTCATTGTAGTTCACACAATATCTCACCATTCTTCAGACTTTGGAAGAGTATAGCTCTAAAGCTGGTGCATGTACTTAGCTCAAAATTACAAATGTAGTGAAATTTCCTGCGAGAGAGTCAACGCACTAGTAATTGAGCAGAGCCAAGACCTCCAATGGGCATTATTACCAATAGAGGGTGTGCTCGTCCGATAGAGCTCTTTTCTCCAAATACATTTGAGATGTGAGCTAATATCTTTCACAAGACGGCAAGGTATCTAGATGAGTAGTGCCATTACCTACAAGCTATTTTTTAAATATTCCAATCGATATAAACATTCTCTATTAACCATCGTTTTATTAGCCAGATAGTGTGATTCTGAGATTTTCCTGATGTCAGAGCGCCGAGTTCCCGCAGAAGCTCTAAGACATGGTAAAGTTCCTCACAAACTGAATTTCCAAGGTCTACCAGCCTTTTAACTTTTTCTAGAGGTAAGTCAAGTCTTCCAGGTAACCCTTGGGTTGATTTTTTAATAAGTTACAAACTGAGGGATCGCTTAATGATTCACAGAGTAAAAACCATATTTTGCCGCAAGTGAAATTCTCATTTTAAAGAGTGCACCTGCAACCGAAATACATGTAGTACCATCCATATGCAATATTGATTTTTTAAGTGCTGGAAAGATAAGGGGTATTCGAAATATTCAGGAAAAAAATATGCGGAATTTAAAAATTGTGCAGGGGATAAAAAGTTTTCAAAAAATTTTTCACAAAAAAAGAAGAGCATTAATTACGGTCTGCATTTCAATGTACCATATCATAATCAGGTAGGGAAGTGAGTGAGTCTTATATTAACTTTTGTACCTCAAAGTGAACAGGTCTTACTCACTTTCAAACCCGAACAGCCTAAATTAAGACTCCAATTTTGCTGTACCAAAATAAGGAAGGAAAATGAATCCTACTCAAAATCCTTAACTCGGAGTAGGACTCTCTCACCTCCCTATCCGAACAACATAAATCACGGTCTTCGTTCCGATGGACTACGCTAATCGTAACATGGTCCATAATTGATAGGGTTCTTTTATTAAGCATATTGCGCACCATTTCATCCACACCTGAGGTGAGTAGTAGCGAGGATACTGAATAATTTGGTTTCAGTACACACAATAATGTGGCTGATAAGAGAACCGTAACTACGCTATCGGGCTAAGAGAAGAAACATAGCGTGTTTCAAGATAATAAAGAAGCAGGCAAGGAAAACAATCCGGAAAATCATTTTAAAATTTTAAAGCAAAGAGCAAAACACGTATTTGCGTTGAAAAAAGTGGCTGCAGAAAATCATTCAGTCGCTGTAATGTAAATCTAAAAGAAAGTAGAACCCAAATCGATAACTACAGCTTCGGGACGGACACGGAGATATAGGCACCGTGAGCAGGAGAGAAGCTCGCAGAGTGGTTTTGGACAGCTGGGATTGAACAAGACGAGCATGGAGAAAGAGGACCCCCTCCTATTCCTCAAGAGGACACAAACGGGCAAGGGAGGAGCCGGAAAATAAGTTGAAAAGGAGAGGGTAAAAAGGAAGTGTCCCGGGGAACGCCTTGGAGAGAGAAGAGAGAGGTAGGGAGGAAGGGGTAGGAGGGGTGGGGAGGCGAGAATAAGGAGAAGGAGAGAGAGAAAAGGAAAGGTACAGAAAAGACAAGCCTGAAGAAGGAAGGATGGCGGGTTAAGGGGAAATGATAGAAGAGGATGGACGCCTGGATCCGCCGCCAGAGGGCGTTGGCGGAGCAGGAGGCGAGGAGTAGATAGAGAAAGGCAGGAAGGACGGCATTCCAAATCGGATGGAAAAGAGGACCGAGAAAAGAAGGAAAATTAAACGTGGGGGGGTGGGAGTGGGCAGGGGGTGGGGAAGGGAATGAGCAAATTTCGCCTCGTCTCCTGAGAGAAGGAAGAGGGGAAAAGCATACTAAGTAAAAAAAAGGTGGTGGAAAAATAAATGGGAAGAAAAAGAGGGATCGTGGGGAAATAAGGTGGGAAGAGAAGTGGGCGTGGTTGGTGTGGAGTTCCCTTGGAGGAGGAGGCAAGATTGAGAGAGAGGGAAGGAATTAAGGGGATTGGAGGACGAGGAGAGGGGTGACGAGAGGGGTTAAACTACGGGGATGGGTTGGCAAGGAAGAGAGGGAACGTGGGCACCAGAGAAGGATGCGGGAGGCGGGGCGGGTGCATTAAAATGTTAAGGGAAGGGTGCGTTAATGAAGAGCGGTGGGGAGGGACCTTGGAGGAAAGCAGGGAGTTGTTTTTCTCCCACACACCCTCTCCACCGCCTCAGATCTGAGCGAGAAAGGGAAAAAATACGAGAAATTTGTATTTGCAAAACCCATGGAGACACAAGATGTATCGAACCTATACTCGCATCTGACTGGTTACAAGAAGGGTGCTTCCAAAGAACAGATCTTATCATAATCTCTATCATCGCGCAATTTCAGCACGGATATCGCACATGTTCATTTCCTGTTGGCATGCAAGACTTAAGTATAATGAATTCAAGTGTGGAAAAATTTCTACGGAGGGATGTAGTCGAATAGTTTCTTCCAACTTCTTGTAGGGTTAACAACTCGAATGAAAACTTCTGCCAGAATTAGGCACACATGATATAATAATATCTTTCCACATGTTATCGGATGTGGCATGACATAATCAAGGGAGACTGGAGGATAAAATATACGGTAATATATTTACACAATGGGGTTAAAATGAAAATGTTTGGTTCAAATAGGCAAAAATAAATTATCGCGATGAAAATTACATACTAGGACACTCCATTTAAGATTGTTGAAGCAACTGAGGATCGCGTCAGCGCACTTTGGAGCATATAAACCACAATGGATGAAAAAATATGCGCGGACGAAATATTTAGCGATCTGCCACCAGGTATTCTACGGGTACACAATGGTCACGGAAGAAAGTGCAATGAATAATTAACGTGTGAGTTAAAGCTAAACACCAACCTTTAAAGGTACACTTAAGCTACAGAGAAATTTCAAATTAACCAATTTTTGAAGCCTTTTTCTGATAATTAAAACAACGGCAATCTCAAATACGCTTAAAAAAGTCGATACCTTTATTAAAAGTGAAATATAACCATTAATTCATTTACTGGCCTGATTTTAAGTGAATAGGCTGCAAGGTAAATAGCAAGTGACGGCTTTGTTGTAATGCCTAATTGAGCAGCTTTACTTATCAAATAGAAAGCCTCCAAGAGTCCACCAGAATGGCTTAAACATGTTGATTATTCAAAGCAATACCAATGAACGTTCCATTTTGCCAACAGTTATTGATTTTATCGTTTAAGGAAAAACATTTTCGTTGAGGAATGCAAGAATGCCTTGGAACGCAGTCTTTATAAAGCGACATCGTTGGGTTCGTCATCCACGACAGTGGCTAATCAAGCACAACTACCTCATTTGTGCCCTGTGGCGGAATATAGACAAGAACATCTATATCGTATCCCTGCTGGATATTGTTTTGAAGTAAAATGATTTACCTAGAAAAAAATCCACCAGGGCCGGAGATATAGCCGCAGGCCAATGGCTTGCCGTGGGAATGCGCAAATCAGCCAAGCAGGATACCTGAGTCGTAAGGCATTTTTGAGAGGATTTCAGGGAACTATAACGCTGGTTTCGGCAGTAGTGAAACAACTTTATCCAAAGATGGCTAGGTTGTGCAAGTGGCTATCGTACATGACCGGCAATCGGGAGATTTGGCTTGAAATCTCTATTGAGCGGACTTTTCATTTCGTAGCAAATTGCATCCTTTCGGTGTATAAATTATGAGAAATCATTACGGTCTTCATCATTATATAAAAGGGAGTAGGGGGTGGGAATGAGGACAGGCAAGTAGGAGAAGAAGGGAGGACGCGTGAACTACAACTGGGTAAGGTGCGCTAATGAAGATCAGGGAGGGAGAGGAAGGCGTTGTGAGTCGGTGGGGGTATTTTGAGTTTTCCTCTGCAGCCGACAGCCCCGAGCAAGGGAGGCGCGCAGCGAAAAACCGGGCCTGGAGGCGGAAGCTGCAAAAACGACCGCCAAAACGCGAGTGGAAAAGGTCTTGAGCGAGCACAGAAGCGGTTCGGGCATGGCGATAGGAAGGTTGAATTAGGAAGCTCTGTAGTTTAAGGGAAGTAGAATATATCAGGAGAGAAAAAGACACATCAATACCAGCCGGAAAGGAATTTTCCTTCAAACAAATCTATTATGTACTTTGAGACGGATAGCTTGAGATGACTAAGCGGTCGAAAAAGGGATAGGAAGAATAAATGGAAGTTAAAAAAACATGGAGGAATTTGGAATGACCAATGTAGGAATATATTAAATAAATTAAGAGGGACGTTAAAATGAAAGAATATACGTAGGAAGGAATGAAAATGGTTAGCTAAGAGAATAATGAAGTGGAAGTTTTTTGCGGAGTCAGACATGTTTTTCGACGAAACTGTATGTTTAAAATACCGGATGAATATAAAAGATCCATCAGGTTTTGCATTCACATGACTACAAAAGGTAGAAAATCACACTTCTGCAACTAAATCGTATCGAAAAGTCACTCATCTCAGAGTTATAAACTCGCGCAAGCCCCAAACTTGAGACTTCATTCCACTTTTGACTTACCGGGTAGCAAGACGGCATCAGATCGCATAATTGCAAGAAAACGTTCTGTGCTTTAGGCGGTGAAAAGTGTGAATGAATTGCATTCGTGCTGACTGGGCTCTCTATAAATTGCTCTCTAGGTATCCAGATCTGACAGTGTGTAAAGCCTTCCTTTGGGGGTTCCTCGAGCGCATTCCTTCCATAAAACACTGTCGAGCTCCAGGACCACATCATTTGCATATGACGCTAATAGTTTTTAATTTATTTGCCGCAATATACATATCCTATGGTAAATTTTCCAAGATGATAAAAATATGGCTCATTTCTTGGCCTTATATTGAATGGATTCTTTTAGAGAGTTCTATTGTAAAAAACTGTAATGAACTACACTGAAAAATAACTTATGTTAACCCATTTCCGTCCACCGTGGCCATATGGCTACAACCTGACTCGCCGAGTGCATGACACTCTGTAGGAGGAACCAGGAACACTATCGCAATCAACTTGTCAACACTGCGTAATAAAAGGTCATGATCACCAACATTTTTTGCAGGAGTACATCTGGTGACCGCATGAAAATACCAAAAATTTATCAAAATAGCAAACGAAAATTTTTTCGGGCGGAAATTAGGTAAATGGCAATGTATTTATGGCAACGGTTGTGGATCAACTCTGGGACTGATAATCACGGAGACCACTTAAATTCCCCACGTTAAGTTATCGTTATTAATGTACACTATGTGCCGAATATGGGAATTAAATACACTACTTATTATTATTACTTATGACTTGTTATTAACTGTAGTTCTACTAGTAGCGAGCAACGTTAGTAGATTATTATCAGGATATAGTTCATTGTAAACCAGTAAATACATTAGTATACGTCCGTGGTTTCAAGTGGCAGTGCTCTACACTTTTCGGATTCCTCCGGGCACGAGGGAGGTGAATAGGCTTCGGAATGTAACTCGCTCAGCTCCTATAGCAGCACGTCACGTGCAGCCTATCGTGTGCCAGTATCTCTATTAAGCCAAGACAACTGACCAAAATGCTGAAGTATTCGCCTCAATGGCTAAATGACACGAAAAAGACATAACTTTCTTAGAGACCCAAGTTCTACCCACAAAAATTGTTATCATGAACCAGCTGCCGTTTGACCTCTGGTTGATGGCCATGATGGATCGTGCAGCAATAAGACTAAAACAAGTGATTCATCACCAAAAAGATGCTTTTCGGCGGACAAATTACATCGACACTTAAATTTACAAAAATTAGCGCTCTCTTGGTGAAGATTTGTCGCAAACCAATCTTCGGAATGATGACTGCGGCTGATGATAACGATACGATCTCAAAATTGGAGCCCAAAAGTTGTCCTTTAGACATTATGCATTGAAGCTGAGGCCTAACAAGGTAAATGTATGTTTGATTGAAATGTACAATTTCAGAAAGCGGCTCAATGATTATTCGATTTTAGATTGCTATGTCAGAGATGACACATTTTGCTCTCATATACATCACCGAACTAGAAGAGATATCAATGCTGGGAGTCTATTACAAACGGGAAGCCTATTTCACAGCTACCGTCGTTTTCGTATCGCCGACGTTGTAACTACGACCCATACGATAATGAACGGGGTCGGAGGTCGGAGAATCAACGCTGTCCGAGGAGATACAATTGCGGGGGTGGTGATACTCAATGCGTTGGGAGAGAGGAATGCAAAGGAGGATGCGGAGGAATGAGAAATACCGCATTCTTTGTCCACGGAAATGGCATTCACCAATGGCGAGCGTTCCTAGTAGACGAATTCTGCGAGATGCTAATTACTGACATATTATTAGCATAATAATTACCTGGTTTAATTACTTAATACAAACAAACTAGTCCACAGAAAAGGAGAAGACAATAATAAACTTCAAATTTCACGAAAATAGATATCCCATGAACTGAATAACAGTTAAACGTACAAAAACTAAAATCCGAGGCTGGCAAAAATTAAAAGCAAAATAACTTCAAGCATCATATACCTCGTAGTGTGTCAAGCATAACAGCTGTTAGGCATTGTAACACACGCACACTCGCTAAAGTGGGTTGGTCTTAAAAAAAATGAAATTTACTTCATTCCAAAAGACATATGTGTACCGTGCAGCTTTGAGCAAATGTTCGACCATTAGCTCTGAGATGTATGCGTAAACTTATGAGTACAGCACTAAGAATCCCAAAGATTTGGCACACCAAAGGAGTAACAAGTACCATTTAACGGACAAATTCACTCCCAAGAGGAAGTAATTTCTCACAATTAATATTTCAATATGATGAAATAAATGTTGTCAATATCAGGAAGTCCTTTACAGCAGTGGTAACACATATAAATCATGCTTAGAGAATACAATTTCGTACTTTTCCACGGAATTTTATTTTGTGTGGTACAACGCGTTTCACCGACTTGTGGCATCATCAGGTACTTGTATTTTTCTTGTAATTGTATTCTTTAAGTATAGATACTATTAGCTTCCACGAAGTGAAGCCTGAAACTGTAGAGTGAACACATATTAATCACCGGGCAGTTTCAAGTGACGAAGAACACAGAGCAAACCTTGCCGTGAACTTAGTTGGAGAAAGATAAAGGTTATTACCATACATCGAAACACCTTTAGAAATTAATGTTTTTCCATATAAGTTAATTGAACTCAGTGAAAAATACTTACTTCAGGTATTATCTATTCCCTTGCTCCGGCTATTCGTCTCGCCACTTCGGTGTGGCTATTTACGATATTATTATTAACGACCAATGATTCATCTTTCACATTACGTGAGTTTACAGAGAATTTATAATTATAAGTATTATATAATAAAGGCAATATAATCTCCCAGAGGTTGGATATGAACGATAACCACAAGCTTTGGCCCAAGAACATAAACAAACTTCCGCAAAGTTGAAAATGTGGGCTGGCTGAGTCATAAAGGCAGATACCTCGTCCGCGGAGGGACACCGGCCCCTTCCCATGGTGTGACATCGTCGGAGGCCCGTTCGTAATCGCGTCGGACGGTGTGAGCGCTGTAACTCCATCTGTGGGGTTTTACAGCATGCGGTGAGAGGTTCGGAATAGCCCCCCTAGTAGTAGCACTGTTAAACTAGTTTACTAGTACCCATAGAGCCAAGGTTATATCACACCATCTAACCCGAGACATCATTCATTTAACAATAAAAAAGCCACCATGCTCGAGGCTGGTAGAAATTTGCGATATCCACCAGACAACTGTGGCTGGTAAAAAACTGGGCATAACAATCAGGCTATTAATGAGTACACCGGATATAACGTATTCTCAGCTAAAGAGACTAAATTGCTGTGGACCAATTCATCATTATAGAAGTGGTAAATTTTGCTGGAAGATTCTGATGACCTATATGTGTTAAATCCTGACACTGGTAAGCCATAACCTGTCATACTTCCCAATTAAGCTATAACAGTTTTCCTATTTAATTATTCTCCTTTCTTGGATACTCTCCTTCTTGGACCTTCATAATCAGGAGCCTCATTAAGAATAGGAATAAGCGCCCAATCTACGTTGTATTACATGCTATCGAAAATAATTTCTGATTTAGTGGCACTATAAAGTATCACATACATTCATGAACCATATCTAATTGCAATGGCGAGCGATATTGTTTAAGGACAAATGTTAAGAGCTATAATGCATAAGGACATAAGATAAGGGTTTATAAGAATTCAATTGCACGTTATGAGGAAGAAGCACGGTGAATGTGAAAAAAAATCCTCCAACATAGAAAAAGTAAAAAGTATATAGATTCTATAATTGGACGCAGTAGGAGTTTTGCCAACTTAGGTTTACGTGGCTTTTGACACTCCTCAGGCCTTGACTTAATGTCTTAATATACCATCAACGGCTGATAGCGCTTCTCTTTTTAGTATGGGCACATTGGATTTAGAAGCGATAAGCACACAATAAAATCTACATTATTTCCAAAAAAAAAAGAAGGAATCCATGGAATGGAATCGGGACAGTTTATGAGCTGTACATAACGGGAAATTCATAAATGCAAAGAAACATTCATTAAAATAACAAAAAATGGATCTCATTTTTGTGCATTCAATCATTATGGTGAACTCCCACTTCGTCGATTGTACATTTCTGTTTTCTACTCTAACATTTGCTATTACAATTCCTTATTCTCCATTTTAGTATTCATTCATTTTAAACATCCACCTTGGATGAGAACGGGATGCAAAAGGATTGTACATGGATTCGGGAACATATGATGTCGTCATGAGATATGGTACACATCATCAGAAGACTGATTACTGCACGGTCACTTCAATCTTTGCTCGAAGGAGACCAGAGTGTCTTTGGGGAATTTAAATGACAAGAACTTTATGAGTGGTAAAATATCTGTTGAAGCCTCCGACAGTTAGCTATTCTTACCTATTATCGTACAAATTAAGATCTAAATGCCAAAGCAATTGTAACATCCCTGCCCGAGAAGTAACTCAAAACCGCAACCGACCGGTCTCGTGGCCGACATTAATTCTGCATTATAATCCTCTAGCGCGCACAAAAGTAGAATATTTGAGCAAGAGAAGTTTAGTTCTCATTCTCTTATTAAGCTAAACCGCTGCGTCATTAATATTTTCACGGAAAATCTAAAACTTGGGTGGAAGGAGGGCGCATTAACGTACCCTGCCCACTGGATGACTGGAAAATGACGCCACTGGTTGCGGCTTCAGGAGAGATGGGGCACAGAGGGCGGGGGGTTAGAATGGTGGATGATGAGAACCTGAGTGGAAGACGGGAGCGGAAGAAAGCAGTCTCATTTTTTTATTTATGGCGTGGGCGGATGTCTGCTGAAGGCGGCGGAGGGTTAGCGGGCGGGAGTCGGGGGACGAAGGGATGAGAAGGGCTTATGGAAGTGGCTCGCGGAGATGTCAGGGAGCGAGAGAGAGAGGGAGAACGGAGGACGAACAGAACATTAAGTAAAAAGGAAAACGGAGACGAGAGAAAAAGAGGAGAGAAGTGAGAGAGAACGGGAGTCCATCCTTCAAGGGCTGCGAGCACAAATTAGCCGCATTCTCTATAATTAAATCACCATGAAAAATGCTGACGGTTGGCGCAACTAAATTCTCCCATTCTACCCCTCGCTTTCCCCCTCCCCATTCCCAAAAGAGGTGGGTGTTGGCAGATTTGAGGCGAGATTTTCCGAGGGATAAGCTGCAGGGGCACCGAGCCGTGCGGATTTGCTCCTCACTCCACCGCCGAGTGCCGGGAGATTCCCTCGGATTCATCAGCCGCTCCTCCCGGCTAAAGCATCCCTCCCGTCCGAAGGCCTTCTATAAACTTACTCGAGAGAAGCCTTCATCCATCCACCCAGCAGACAGCATCGCCAGATTGCGCACTTATGCGAAAAAGAAGCGCGCAAAGTGGGATCGAAACTCAATAGCGCCACAGTGCAAGGTGAAATCATTCAATTTCTTTTTTTTTTAACTTTATTTGAGCAATCTTGAGAGCTTCAAGTTTACAGTCTCGAGCCCATTGATAAGGAAATCATCTTTCATGGATAAAATTGACAGTGAAATATTAGTGCTGCAGTTTCCACACCATTCTATACTTTTGAAACTTCAAGTGATATTTTAATACTCTTGAGTTTTCATGTCTAGGATCAAGGAACCTAAATGAAATTCATGGATATATTTTGTTATTGTAACTTATTTTGGACTGCATAGTCCAAAAATTTTTAACTACCAATTTAATTCAAACACCTTATCCCTGTCAACTATACCATTCACTAACCACTACTATTCTCTCTCCAAGGCATTGTTTATCGTGGCTTCTGGTTACCTCTAAAACATTTACATTTCACAAATATTGTGTTATAATCCCTTTCTTATCCTTAAAAATCCACTTCCAACCACCGTTTCTGAAGGACCATAAGGGTAGATATGGCACTGCCAGAAATTTATTTGTTGTCCTCTTAGTAAATACGGGTAAATAGAGTCAAAACCAGTTGTTTTTATTCAAGTCAAGAGTTTAAATACATAGTAATATCATTTAATTTCGTCTTCATTCCACCAAATTATTTTGCACACCATACCTTTTAAGCGCGAGTAGACAGCGGTATTCTGAAAATATTATGCAAAACCATTTCAATTTGGCATAGAGAAGCATTTTTTGTGCTCATATCAGATCGGAAAACCCATTTTGACCAGAGCCTCTGAATGTATAATTTGAATTTCCAAGAACCTAATAGTTTTTTTTATTAAATACTTTTGAGTGTAGTGTTTATTTCTTACAAAAATGCTCCAAATGTGACTCAGCTTAGGTCAAGACAACCCTTCCCGATTTTGACTGATTATTTGAAAGACGAGAATAATTAAAATGAAATTCATTATTGTTCTGGCATTCTAAGGACATTGGAGCAGACAGCGGTATTCTGAAAATATTATGCAGAGTGAAACCATTTCAATTTGGCGCGAATATAATTCAGAGGATTAAAAAGAGTTGAAGAACAACTAGACAATAGCCGAGGGCCGTTAGAAAATAACAAGTCAGCCAGAATAAGTCCACAAACCGCGGGCAGCCCATGCCAAGTTTAAATGTTACGTCCTATTTTTACGATGCAAGGCGTGCTAAAAAAACACCAAAATAGAATACATAAACGGTTGTTGCTCGCCATGGGGTATTAGTAAAATTTACTGAGAAAAAATTCTTTCGCCTGGGCAGGATTTCCAAACAAGATCGCCCGAAGACGTACCAGTGCGGTAACCACTAATTTGGTCCAGACATGTCGCTTCATATTTTGCCCAAAATTTAAAGGAACGACGAATTTTAATAAGGAATACTGCAAATGTTACAGTGAAGTACAATTATTTATTTGTGCATATGATGCCAAAATCTCCAGAGTAAAAGAATAATCTAAACACACGAGTGTTCACTTCAAATGAATTTAAAGCATTAAACCTTAAAAGGCGTTACCCGCTAGAGAGTAATGTGTGAAACTCGCAGTCAAAGCTTGCCTTCACCTGGACTGGTGTTTTTCGTTCAGAATAACTTTCTCTCACGACCTGATATGTTATTGTTGCCGAAAAAAGGAATTTACTGGAGAGTAAATTGAGTGGACATCGTAATGTATATCATCAGTTTCATTTTACGCTGACGTTTAAAATGCGGTGCTGCGCAGTTCACCCGTTTTATTTGGCGCGTCCTTGTTTCGGGAGCCCGGCCGCTCAGCCGCCTGCCCACACAAAATCCAAGCAAAACTGCGATTAAGAGGTGAAAGCACAAGGCAAGAGGGAGCCACTGGGGTCGAGGGGGAGAGACAAGAGGATGGACGGGATTTGAGGAGGAGGGGTTAAGGCTTCAGCGTTTTAAAGAAGGGAGGGGAAGGGGATGGGCTTCACAAGATGTGGAGAGAGAGGGGGGGCACTCTTCCCTCAGGCTGATCCCGTGGACCGAAATTAAAGCACTAATTGCCCGGCCCGCATTAAAATGTAAACGCAATAAAGGGTCTGAGGAACTATATTTCAGAAAGCCTAGCAGTCTAGGCATCACCCGCAAAACCGTACTTAAGAGAAAGTGAAAAACCTCGGAGGGATGTAACGCCCTCTAGCTCGCCGGAAGTAAATCCTAGGGAGAGAAATAGGAAGCGGTTGGGTCACTTCGACCACTGGTCGGTTAGCTTCCCAGCACAAAGACCAAACTCGCATTGGTCTAATGAATTTCGTCCGATTATCTCACGAAAGTCCGATTCATGGCCTTATTCGTCATTGACAGCATTTTACATCGGTATCTCCACCGAGTGAGAGAATTTTTTCTCGGCTACTTCCTCGTAATCATCAGATCTCAGGGACTCTGAGAGATACTAAGGCGCAGTTCGTGGCTGATAAAATTTTGCACTTTTATGCAAAATCGTTTGAACTAATAAAAAATAAGTTTCATCACGTCAAAATGTAAAAAAATTGATAAGTTGCTTGGAACGCAGGGACACTTCCGTAGGCAAATTAATTCAAATAGATTCGCACTTTATAACTTCAATACAGAGTGCTGTGTACATAAAATACGATAAATTTACCTATTTTTTTCTAAACAAAACATCTAAATTCACTTTTTTGCGTCACATAATTCATCAACTTTTGATTTATTTCATGATGTAATGTCAGGAAAGTTAAAAAAAATTTTCAAATTTAGTGTGGATAGATATTTCAATGTGGCATATTTTCATTATAAACCAAGGTAATGAAATTTGCCACGTGAAAAGAATTTCCTGGATGAAAACCCCAATATCCCGTTAACCGGTAAGATACATTCGTAGGTTGTAATACGCGTCACAAAATGAATTGGAGGTATAACTAGCCAGCACACAAGCTGGGCAAGTGTTGCTCGATTCATGGCTAAGTGAATTGATTTCGTCAAGGCGAATATTTCCCCCCTAGTATAATCTTGTGACTGATAAAAGAATTAAGATTATCCATAGAAAGTCAACTAAGGAACAAACTCCAGTCGTTTCCGCAGCGCAGAACCGCAATGAGTGAAAACTAATGGGTCTCCTCGTGACGCATGATTGATCTCAGGTGAAATAAAATAGTCTCCCTCATTATTTTCACCCAGAGTTATCCAGAAGTTCTTTGTAAAAAACACTTATTACATAAATAAAAAATAGAAAAAACTCGTCATAAATACCCCAAATAATCAATACACACTTAAAAATATGTAAATTAATATTTTCTTTCGCCAGCGTTCAACCAAAACTTTTGGGAGCAATTAAATATCCAAAAATGAGATCAGAATGGGGAGTCAGTGGCGTTGAAATTCCAAGAATTCTCGATACAGATGCTTTAATGATGTAAACAATTTTGAAACTTAGAGTGTGAAAGAGCATTTCAATTGAATGGGAAATTGTTTCTTAGTTTCATTACGCCGCAAGAACAGACTCATCGGTGCATCCTGCAAGAGGCGGGTGTTAACGCAGCGTATTACTGCGTATTTTATCCTAAAATTTCAATTCAAAAAGTACTTGAATCGTCCACATTTATATCTGACAGCCCTATTAACATTTTGGTTCCAGAAACATAAGAGTTCGTCGGATAAATTTTGACGCAAATCAGGATGAAAGCATTTTAAATATGGTGAGAGGAGTATCTTTGTTAAATGAATCACAAGCAAAATTTGCCACATGATTTAAAAAATTATATGGAGAATGATTTTCATTCTTTAAAAAGTAAAACTTTACTTTTGATTGGTTACAGCCTTGAATATTCAACGCCAACTGCATTCATGTAATGGTTGTGGTTTGCAATCACCGTTCATTTTCATTAATCTCCGTAGCACAGACTAGTGTAAACAACCACCACTATCCGTGCATTTAGTATCATCAAATATGAAAAGTTACCCGCAAGAATTTTATCAATATTGTAACGGTATCAGTCGCTAAATAGTGGCGTACTGGCAGTGAAATATGGCAGATTAAAGTTCAATACTAATTGATTTAACTCCATGTGTAAAATCGCAATAGATCAACAAAGAAAAGGCTGGCAAATAAAACTAGTAAAGAAATAGTCTTCGGCCTTGCCAAAGCTTAAATACTCTATACCACCATCAATTAACACTAGGACGGCCGGACTATTCGACATCATTCAACGCCCAAAGCGGGTCATTTTGACCCACTATAATTAATAATTTAATCCCTCACTTTGAACTTTTAAGTTTACATTTTTCAGTTTTTTCTACAAATCACCACTTTTTCTTTACATACATCGATTTTTTTTAACATGTAACATTCATAATTTTGTCATTATCGATGATTTATGGGTGAGATGGGAATCCGCATGGGATTTTCGGTATTTATATCAATTTGCCATTATTTGCAATTTTAGTTAATTATTCTAGCTTAAAATGACGTAGCTCAATAAACAGCAAAAATCTTTACATTATTGTGTATTTGTCTTTAATTTTTCAAATTTCGATCGAAATTAATCAATTTTTTTTGTGAGCCAAAGTTGAAATTTACTGAAAAATTAAAATAAAATTAAATAGTTTTTTATTATCGTAATGAAACTTAAAAACATGATGCTTTTAACATAAAATTACACTAAACTGTTTATAAAAATTTCTATATAGGTTTCCTATTCCTATTACGGTTTTTTGGTGATGATACAACATGCAAATGCATCTCTGGGTCAGACCCGCATGGGCGTTTAGGGTAAACTCTAAAAAATCTAATTCATGGATAATCCCAGAAAGGTGAGACATTTTGGACGAAAACGGGTGATGAAGTAAATAAAAGTCACGGGATGAAATCCTGCTCTCAATCAAAATGAAATTGAAAAATGAATTTAAAATCACGTTTGGGTCAAAATGATCCACCGTTCTAGTGTTAAAAAAGAACGTAGTTTGGGTCCGATCCAACTCATTTTATAACTGTACCTTGTGTGGACTACTAGAGGCTTATGACCCAAATTACAGCTCAATATCTCAAGTTTTATGGCAGTGCGTGCGAAATCGTGCGAAGATACAGACAGACGGACATAGCTAGATGGACTCGTATGGCGATGCTATTTATACTTTTCCATACCTGCTACGCCTCCTTCAATGCGTTCCACTTCTGCTGTGACAAAATCAATACACCCCATCCACATAGTGGTGTAGGGTTTAAAAAATATTCATTCCACGCATTGTTGGTGCGTGGTCGTGCAGGGTGAAGGTGAATATTAGACCTAATGTAATTTTAAAGCTGATAGATTGACGTTTTCATGCGGCAGCAAGTGTCTCACTGCAACACCACTGAATTGAACTCGCGGTAGAGGTGGAAGTTGACAATGAAACCAGTTTTAAACAGCCTTTTAGGCATTTAGGACCGTGTTCATCGCGGAGCATTTAACATCTGAACGAATTCCTTCCTCTATCAATGTACTGTTGGTGTTTAAAACATCAGGATTCTCCAATTGCAGATCCCATCTCAGGTTGGAGAATAAATGAATAGCAATAGTAGTCAAAGGGATTCCTCACCTCACCTACTAGGTGCAACCTGGCAAAAATAACACCAACGTTTGCCATACGCTTTTAAACCAGCGTTACCAAAATCTTAGTTGGCTCTCTTGGATGTCGCCCAGGCGACCACAATCAGTAGTTATCATCGACCTACGTTGTTCACAGATATGTGCAAGTTTTCCGATAAAACCATATGTCAGTCTCCTTGATTAAATTTTATCATCGTAGCATAAGGCAGGAAGAGCAACAGCAATTGATAATTTGACACAAAATGTATTTTTATTCAAAACTAGATGATCCGATGAACTTTGCATCACCTACAATTTATCTACCTACCTATTAAAAAATGAATTGCCGTTCGTTAGTCTCGCTAAAACTATAAAAAGGCTTCACCGATTTGACTTTTTTTTGTTTTGTAACTTTTGATTAGCTGTAATCAATCCTAATCAGCCTTCCAACTTCAATTCATTGAGATCAATAATACTGGCTACATCTTATATGGTTTGAATTTCGTTTGGTTATTAAATGAAACTTGCTTACAATTCAAATGAATTCAATGTCATTCATTAGCATGAAAGATGAATACAATTAATCAATGTAAAGCTTTCTGATGAACTATGTTTTTTGTTTTGTTTTGCGGTGCGTAAATATACAAAGATGATGGCTTTACGACGCGCAAACACGCGACATATAGTTGTCCATGCGCGAAACACGAAAACTCCAAGTTAATTCCGCAAACTTCCAACGACTGACCTTGTGATTTATTTACAGTCATTGCAAAGGCCGGCTACATTTCCCCTGCATCCCGGTCCGGGCCCGGGATGCACGGGAAATGTAGCCGCTTAAAATCTAAGGGCAAATTCGTTGGAATCATCGGTATACGCGAAATCAAAACATCCTCTCCTTTGTATTTTCCCTTGTTGATCGTTGCCTCGATGACGTTATTCATTAGCTTTTTCACAGCCAGTCTCGTTCCATTGCATAATCGAGGTTAATTAATGCTACGCAGCATGATGATAACTGAACCTACTTTTAATAGCAATGTGAGGTGGTAGTCCAGGCAATTCCAGCGAATTCAAAAATTCTTTGGAATAGTTGACTACGTCATCATGTTTAATAACTGTGTCGACTGATTTGAAGGAAAACAACTGTCCCGGAAGAAATTTTTGAATGGTCGCGTTGAGATCATCAACACCTGTGTTTTTCGCCGCCAATATTGCTCGTTTGCTCAGCCAATTATGGTTTGTGAATTGTTTCGCCAAGTCCGGAAAACACGCTGAATAAGCTCCTCTTTCGAGTCTGTCAAGTGACAGAAATCTGTGGGTAATGTAATGAATCCGGTCAAGGTGTCAAGTGAGAATTTCCCATTACCAATGTTTAACAATTGCTTCGAAAACACATCTGCACTTTGATCTTGTTGCCAAAACACTCTCAGGGAATAACTGAAAGAGTTTGACGAAAATCACCGGACAACAGAATCATGGCTCCACCAAAAATGTTTTGGTTGTCACGAAGATCTTTCAACGTTCTGTCCTGCGCCTCCAGTGACCTCTTGTGGGCCATCGTGCATTCGTCCCAAACGATCAATTTACATATCTGTAGAATCTTCGCCATTGCGCTGTTTTTTGCGAGGTTGCAAGCTGGTGCTTCGTTGATTTGCATGTTCAGTGGCAATTTCAAGGCAGAATGTGCAGTTCGTCCGCCTTCTAACAAAGTCGCTGCTATTCCAGATGAAGCCAATGCTAGGGCAACTTCATTCTGCGATCTGATCCTCGCCAAAAGCAATGGAATTAGGAACGTTTTTCCAGTCCCTCTGGGAGCATTGAGGAAGTAAATTCCACCAGTTCCATTGTTCACAGCTTCTATCAAAGAATCGTGCGCAATCCTTTGTTGTTGATACAATTGCGGAACATTTGTACGAGCTGCTTCGGCTAATGCTTCGGTGTCGTATTGTTGTTCTCTTTGTAACTCGTGGTTAAATGCATCGTGCATTGGACTATTGGGTGATATCATGCCCAAACACGACAGTACCTTATTCGTTATCAATAAACACATGTCTTCTATCATAATAAATGTCTCATTGTAAATTTCTGCAGTCATTTGTAGGGTGGGATTTAAAGTTTGACTGCGCACACGATGCAAAACATTCTTAGACATATCGTACCTGTATTCCCACCCACAAATCTTTCGGATTCGAGGGGATTCTTAGACATGTGAATATGATAATTGCCAAAAATGTGCGAATTCGATGCGGCAATGAAGATATGACAGAATCCTTGAGCGTATTATTCCAATGCAAATCGTTCTCGAGCAACTGTAATAGTTGATACGCCTCACGGTAAGTCGCACACAGGTGTCCATTAACGGTTCTCAGTTGTTGAAACGACGTCGAACCACGAACGTTCACTACGAACAATCGAAGAGAATAACATTCGTTGTTATTTGGATGCACAGTGTAGATGCGACCCAGAGCGTCTGAAGAAAATATATTTGGATGTCCTTCAACTGGAGTTCCTTGTTTCCGACGCTGAAACGATTTCGATGATGCGTTCCACGTGTAGTAGCGTGGCAATTCAGCATACAGCAAAGTGCGAGCGAAAGCATCTGTTTAACAAACTGAGAAGAAGCTTTTTAATGCTGTCAACGGTGGCCGTGCCACTCTGTCCGCCGCGTTCTCTCGATTAAAATACACTCGTTGTCCATTATCTAGATGAACTGCCAAATGGACTACTGTAGGGTGTCTTTCATGGATCGCAAATGAAAAGATGCACCAAATTGCATCGTTGCTGATTACATAGCGACCCACCTGATACTGAGGTATTTCGTCTTTGCATTTGTTACAGCAAAAATGATCATATCGCTGCCTTTGTTTACATATTTACATATTTACTTGATTGACTTGACGGAGTTACAGTATTCCTCATTGATGTGAGCCTCAAAAGCTTTGGACAATATTGGCGAGTATGGCACAATCCAACGATTGTGCACATGAAAATCTTGTCCTTTGACCTTCACAACTACCGATCGCCCATTGTCCGCAACTGATCGCCGACGATACGATAGGTATCCGTCATTGCCTGTGATGGTGTCAGCAATGAAGTCTCTCGGATATCGCTTCGAACACTTACCGTCGATCATACAGGGTGAAGTTCTGTGCGTTTCGGAAACACGTTTCAATTAATTATTTCGACGATGAAGCACGATACCTCTAGATTACACATTTTCTCCGACAATAACAATAGCCACTTCGTTGATTGTCGGTGAATTATATAAACCTTCTAACGTGCTCACCCGCAGGTGTTTTGTCAGCCCTGATGACGATATTATGGCTGTTGGATGGCATCCGATCCAATGAAATTTTGAACATTTTGAGTAACTCGTTGGTCTGATGAAGAAACATTTGCGATTCTTGGACAATGGTTCACTTCATTATTGGATTGTGAGCACAGCGCTGATCAACTTCCGCATCCGAATTGCCCATGAAATAAGTTTGTAAGAATTGATTATCCGCATCTGGTAGTGGTAACAGCGCTCCTAGTAAGTGTTATAGTTAAGTATATTTGTCCTTGGATCTGCAATGGTTTGAGAAATTGTAAAATTATTTCTGATGCAATTGTAAATGTTTTCAAAAACTATTATGTTGTAATTACCTTGAAAGTGGGCATGAAATTGTCCTGTACAATATGCGTTGCGCCAAACGACGTCATTTGGAAACAACTGTTGTATTTTTGAATATTGGCCAAGAAATGGGTAGAATCACTTCCCGTCCCCGAAACTAATGAGCGTAATGGATCTGGTGGTTGGATCAATTGTGGAAATTTTACTTTTCCACCCGCACAATACAATTCAGTAGATTCACCGATGTATTTCCATGCCTTACAATACGTACAAACGACTGACGTTTCTCCAATTGTTACTGATTTGCCGGCACCGTAATTGATTTCCGGATCGTAATGGAATGCTGCTCGTTACAGGTTCACAGGAGCACTGCGTCGGCGGAATCGCTCATGTTCATTGTGTCGTGCTCGCTTTTGTTGTGTTTGATGTGCACGAACTCGTTGCATTCTAAGCCTATTCACTTCTCGCTCATTTTCAGTCACTCTCAAACGCGATTCAGACATACCAATACGACTTTTATCATTATCTGTCGCTCGCTGGTCATCAGTGCGGTTAGCACGTGAGGTAGCTCGTCGCACATTTGATTGACTTCGACGACCTATATCAGCTCGTCTTCTCTTTGGCATTGGAAAGAATAAAAGTAAAGTGAGTCCTCGAGTCACGCTAAAATTTGTGGTTAAATATACTGGCAGATCAAAATAAATAATCGCAAAGTGTACCCAAATTCACCAAGTCTTTCCTTAAAATACAAAGAAATGAAGAACTGACAATATAACACGTCAGTTAGACGATAGGTCTGCCTAAAGAGTATATAAAGACTACGTCTGCCCAAAGAGTATATACACACTACGTTTATCTTCCACGAACGCCATTTATTAAAAGAAATCCGAAGAGGCGATGGAAGAAATGACAGTTTTGTATAGCATGTCAGTTAGACGGTTTTCCATACAAAATTACCAATTTTGAATTTTGTTTTTTTAGATTTTCTTTAGATTTTTTCCTATAATTTTTCTTTTTAAATCACCCCTGTATTAAAGCAAACAAAATGAAAAAAAAATCATTCAAATCGGTCAAGCCGTTTTTGAGTTTTAGCGAGACTAACGAACAGCAATTCATTTATGCTAGTTTATAATAGTGAGGTTCAACACAAGTAATTTTGCATCCAAAAAATTATTTTTGAAAAATTTAACAGTACAGATATCGCCAAATAGTGTAAACAACCGCCACTATCCGTGCGTTTAGTTTCATAAAATAGGAAAAGTTACCCGCAGGAAATTTTATCAATATTGTTGAGGTATCAGTCGCTAAATAGTGGCGTACTGGTAGTGGAATATGGCAGGATAAAAATAGACGTTTCAGGCGTAATCTGGTGGAATGACATTATTAATGAAAGTGGGCAATTTTCCACAATATAAACTTTAATACGACCGGTTTCGATGTACTACATCATCATCAGGTAACAAGTATAACTCATGGTCCAGTATATATACAGAATTGCAAGTAAGGGGAGGGTCGGAGAAAGAGGGGGGGGAGGAAGGGGGTAGAAGGGAAGGGGAAAGGCGGAAGTTGGACACAGGTGACAGCGTATGTGGAGGAGGAGAGGAGGTGGTGAAGATATCTTGGTATTGAGGGTTGGGTATTGGGTTAGACCACTCATTAAAGCGACCTGGGAAGGTTCCAACCGTTGAGGAGTTCGAAGGCGCGTCATTAGTCTGCAGGTCCAAAGGAAGTACACCATGAACGAGGGAGACGGAGGAGGGGTAGGTGGCCGCCGTCCTAGGAGCGTTGAATGTCTCGCGGCGCGTCTTCATCCTTCCAGGTCCGGGGGAGTTGCAGTGGTAAGGGTTAGGGAGGAGTATCGCCGTGGGCGGCACCATGTCTTCACGCAAAAAGGAAGAATGAAGGTGGGTCAGGGGGATAGGGATGGGGGGGGGGGCATTCGTCACTAATGCACTCGTTAGGAAAATGTGAGGGAGGAGAGGGGCGATGACAAAGCTGGCGAGAAAGTCCAAAGTTGTATGGTGGAGGAGGAGGAGGGGGGGGGGGGCTTTCCATTCCAAAAGCCGAAGAGGAGTATCCCACGACGTGGCTCCAATCTTCCCTCCATGGAAAGGTCCGCGATGCAGACTAAAGTTCAATACTAACTGATTGAACTCCATGTGTAAAATTACGCCATGCGTAAATAAATAGACCTTTTTTAGTAACCCATTCAACCCATTACTGGGAATCTAATCACGGGCCTCTAATACCATGGCTCTTTTAGTGAAGTTAGCTGCAAATAGATATAAATTCTACAAATATTCTTTTATCATTGAACATTGTAGATTCCGTATACATATAGTAGAATCGGTTCGTAATAAAGACCAGGAGTGGCACTTTCCACATAAAATGATGTACAGTTAAAATTTTTCGATTGAGATTCCTATGACTCTACTTTACAAGAGCAGTGTGGTAGGATGAAAATAAATCATAAATATATTTAATTAATTACTATGTAAAACTGTTACAAAGCCTCAATTCAATTAATAGCTCTTAAATCAGGTCCTTAGGAGAGAAAAGAGTTAATTTAAAACATTTTTCGGCTACATTGCTTCTTTTTTGCTATATTTTAAGTATCTAAGACGCACTGCATTAGGAAAAGCAGTATTTTATGAGCAATACTAACGACAAGGTGGAATTCAGTATTTTTTTTGGACCATTGAGGTAAATGAAGAGGGCATAACGCCATCAAAACCGTTACCTAACAACCAGGATATCCATTATTTCTTGCCGTTGGATAGCAGAGAGGATTGGCCTTAATTGCAGCTTTAAAGCTAGAGTTACCTTAATTAACTAATTGAAAGCAAGACCTACCTTGAATCGAAAATTTAAGGCATGTAACTCTTTCAACACGTTTGATGCTCATGATTCTTCTAAATCTTACGGTCCTTTTTTAGAAAAAGGATTATCAGTCATTTAAATTAAAAATTGGCTAAAACGCATTTTGAATAAGTAAATGCATGCTAGTTTCAAGTGAGTTATCGGTTAAGAATATCGTAAAATTACAAAATTATAATTCATTGGAGCTTATGTAAAACTGTGGTGCAAAAATGGCGGACCAAGTTACAGCATTAAGCATTGACAGTCATAGCAAGCGGTCTGTATGTCTTCACATCTGTTTCAGTGCTTTGGTCTCACAAAGTCACGGTTGAGTCGGGCGTTGCCGGGTTAAGATAACATTGCCTGCAGAACTCTACTTTCACCCATGAGCACGTGACATTTTCATGCCAGAGCATTTGGCACAGACCCTCAGTACAGTCCTGGATGATTAACCTCAGGCTGGGGATCATTAGTGTGCAAATGGTGTCCCCCGATAACCGCGCGGAGGCATTTAGGAAGCAGCCGACTGGGTGACGAAAAACACGCTGGGGAGGAAGAAGATTCTCTCTCTCGGAGTCCCACTGCGGAGGTGGCGAATCGGACGAAAGAGTTTCGTCTGCCGAGCAGAGGAGGGTCCAGGGTCGGCAGGGATGCGGAGTTTAGTGTCGGGGGGGCGAAGTGGGTGGAGGTGCATGGGTGGGAAAACTAATTATCAGGCGAAGGGATGAGCGCCGTGTTTTCAGAGCGAAGAGAGAAAGAGGAAGCTAAGTGGTAATGAGTCGGAAAAAGGAGAGGACGAGATGGAATAAGATAAAAAAGCAATAGATAAGAGAGAGAGGGAGTGTGTATGTGTGTGTGTATAGCCCAAATGATCTAATAGCAATTACGCGATGAGAGGATTGAGTTGGTCTACTTTTTCCCCTTGTAAGTATCCTATTAATAAAGCAAGCAATAACTTTATATATGTAGATGTGTGCTGTGCAATGATTTTCTCGAAAAATAGTCAATAGATCTACTCGAATATGGGTATTGAAGCGTTTTGCGGTATGAGTAATCGATTAGTATAGGTCCCATATCTGAAAAAAATCTATTTTACGCAGACATAAGAGGGCCAAAATTCCCCCTAGAAACGCAAAGATGACTGATTTGGTTACTCTTGTTGTTTTTGCAGCCATAATATATTTATTTATTCATCAATTTAATTTCTTCAGAGAAGTTCTTGTCACGAGAATGACCACAAACTCCATCAAATGTCAGCTTGTGTGACCAATATTAAGACTCCATTTTCAAGACTTCATTTGAAGAGGAGCTTTAGCAATGAGAATTCACAGGGCCAAACGTTTGAATTTTTTGGTATATTTTTCGTAATCGAGGTTTCTACGCAAGGAATATTATACGTAGCTCTTCCCCAATAGAAATCTTTGTAATTAAAAGGCGAAGCAATAAAAAGTGCATTCGCCACGTAAAACATCTCGTAAATCTCTAAATATTGAGTGAAAATAAGTGCCATTATAACATGGACTGAAACCATAACAACGTTACCCACATGAATATGAAATGTCAAAACATTAATTTGGACCTAATTGAAGATTAAAAAAGACTTTCAAGATTGTGTAGTAAAAATTTATTTTAATTTCTTAAGTTAAATTAGATATTTATCCGTACGTAAATGTAATTTAATGAAGATATTTTATATTTTTTCATAAAACATATATGCGTGTAAAATAGACGACTTATAACTTTTTATTTTCTAGCGAACTTATTTAACCCATTTATAATGATATTTATCTTCATGGTTAGATATATAAAAGGTTAAAAACTGTATTAAATAATATAAATATCCTATTTATTTTTAAAATAATTAATGCAAAAAAAGTACCGAACAAAGCTCGGTTCCCCGGTACTCGGGCATTATAAGCCTCTTACAGCCCCCTTGGGCTTTTTATTTCTAGCTCTCGACATTTTAGAACTCTTGCCTCTGGCTCAACATTTTTAGATATTTGTTCGGATGCTCTATTTTCTTGTGTTGGATGGTTCTCCATCTTTCTTCGGGTCTTCGAGTGTTGTTCATTATTTCCTCGCGTTTTCTTCCTCCATTTCTGCAGCCATCTATCGATTTTTATCTTTCTGTTTGTCGTTGTAAGATTGATCCCTCCTAACCGAGGCTCTTATTAAATGTTTATAAAGTATAATGATTTTTAGCTGAGAGGATTCCTGTATCAAGAATCCTTCCTCCTTTATTTGGACTAGGGGCATTGTAAGTCTACTCGATCCATTCAATAATCATCCACCAGTAATTTTGGATTGTTAAGGTGGCTAAAGGCAGGGACACAATCAACGTGTACGTGTAACGTGAGCCGTTAACGGGAATACGCGAAAAGATGGCTGACGGGAAAGTATAGCGAACGGACACAATCAACGCGTACGGGAGTACGTGTACGCGAGAGATGGGCAACTTTCATCTCTTCCCGTGTCCTGTACACGGAAAACCAATCAGAATAGTCTTAAGAATCCGGGAATGGGAGCCATCTGTCGGCAGATTCATCCAACTGCTGAAGATAGCGCTTGGGGAAGACAACTTATTTACTTTCACACTTGTTTACACCTGATCTCTTAGCTGCGCCTGCGTTAGTCAATTGTTATTCCGGGCCGCGTTAACGTCGATTGTGTCCGTTGACTTGCGTTCCCCGTCTCCCGTTGTCCCGTTAACGTCTTGCGTCGCACGTGCACGTTGATTGTGTCCCTGCCTTAACAGGAGGCCATTTGAAAAGCACAATAAATTGAACTGAGCGGAGTAAAGATGAACGGTGAAGAAATAAATATGCTGCGCTTTTCAGATAATATCGCAGTCGTAGTTGGAAATCACGATAATCTTCAAAGGTCACTAAACGTAATGGACCAAGTTCTCCAGGAATACAATATGAAATTAAGTAACACAAAGACCAAAATCTTAGTATATGGAAGAAAGAAGCTGAATGTAGGAGTCACCCTAAGAGGAGAGAAATTAGAGCAAGTGGATTCCTTTACCTATCTCGGTAGCACCAACACGTGGGACGGAAGAAGTACAACGGACATCAAGCGGAGAACAGTCCGAGCTAAGAAGGCGTTCAAATCAAAAATGCTACTGCTGTACTCAAAGAAGATAGGACTACAAACCAGGAAACAGTGTGTGAAAACATTCGTGTGGACCGTGGCAGTCTATGGATTGGAAGTATGGACCATTGAAAAAGCTGACCAGAAACGACTAAAAGCCTTTGAAAGGAAGAGGAGGATGCTGAAGAAAAAATGGACGGACAAAATAAGAAATGATGAAGTGTACTAAACAGTAGCCGAGAAGAGGACCATATGGAATTCCATAGAAAAAATTAGAAACGATGAATCGGACACACCCTGAGACAAAATGGATTTGTGAAGATCATAACTGAAGGTAAATTTGAGGGTAAAGTCCCCAGAGGAAGACTAAAAAATACGCTCATGGATCAAATAAAGAGGAAAGTACATAGTAAGAGACACCAGGGGAGAAAGAAACTAGCATTAGAGAGGGAAGAGTGAATGGCTGCAGCCAACCAATCCTAGGATTGAACGACCGATGATGATGATGATGAGGTAGAAAAAACACTAACTTTCCATCTCGAAGGTCCAGTTTGGAATACTATAGTGGTGGAGATGTCGTCATTGGAATTCTGATTCCTACTCGGGTGCTTCGTGGAAAGTACTTTAATTGAAGCACTTCGTCCGTCAAATTGAACGTTAAACTGTGGTCTCCTTGGCCGTTGCAATGTGGCCATGAACTGAGTAAATGGACCTCTGGCTTTCTAGGAGATAGCAATTGACCATTAGTAATGTAAGCCCCCTGCCGGTAGCAAGCACTATAACTGTAATTGATTCTACTCAATTCTGATGAAAATAAAGCAAATGTATCAGTCCGTAAACGGACCTATCGAGTTGATTCTCATAAAATTGCAAATATGGTAAAAAATTTACAAATCCATTTTTTGAAGGGACTTTCTCACAATAAGGTGAATTCCAAGTTATTTTCCACAAACTGTATAAAGGCATTTGCTCCTGACACCCCGCTGACGTACTAAACAGTGAGAAATGCGTCCAGTTCTCCCATAGATAGAATGAATCAATTGTTTCCATTCTACCTCTGTGCTTCAGCAATAGTTCACTACTAACTTAAATTGGCAGTACACCACACTAGAGGCCGCTCACTTGTTGGTCAGCGCCTGCGACAAAAGGACCATGATTAGCGAGCAAAAAGAGGGACTGGAAGGTGTTTGAGGATGTATATGAGTGAAAAGACGCCTTCTCATGCATAATTTCTCTTCTTTTGAACAATCCACGCATATTTACAAATGTAACACAGAATATGTAAAACAACATTTGAAATATGCTCTACTAAATTTAAAAGGAAAATAAGTTGTTGATCAAACCAGAAATGTATCGTTAACTGCTTAAAATAAATGTGTAAATGCTATTGTAGATTTTAACTAAAGATTAGGGCCAAAAATATTGGAAACCATACTTTGAAAATAGGTATATAGCAAATAATACCCAATAGCAGAAGTAGTCAAAAAGACATCCTCAGGGATATGGGTGAATTTTTATAGTGGGATGGAAAACCAAATTAAGGTTGATAGCGAAAAGTTTTATTTAAAATAAATTATAATGAATACAATTCGTAAAAGGTTTATTTTCTGTGATAAAAATCTGAATGAGAGAGAAAATGAAAAATGAAAAGCAGTCAAAAAGTATACCTTGGGCATTCTAGTGTTAGGGTAAGCTAATGCCCAAGGCACTTTTTATCCGCCTTTCCTCGATTTCTGTTATACCCTTAGATGCCTAAACTAGCCTCCTAACCTATACTTAATAGTGAAAATTATTTCAGTCGTCAGCCACCTAACCAAATCATCGATCGACCTACCATGAGAGGAATTCATAATGTGACTGAAAAGGTTGAGAGGAGGTGACCGGGTTGTTGAGGTGCCTGATTCCTGATCTCCAATCCCATTCAAATTTCATTATCGGCGGAGATTTTTCAGTAGACTCTTGATCCCTACTGAAGTGTCAATTTAAGAGAGCATTGCGCCTACTCCGTCCCTTGGATGAGTTGTTTAACCGTCCTTTCTTTGGAGCCTTTAGTTTATAATAAGCTATTGCCGAAGACTGATTTCTCTTCAACCTTCCTCGATTTCATGAATAACCCTTCCCATCTCAGTCAGCCCTTAAAACGCAAATAACCTCAGTTTTCGATACTACAGGCTTTTCACAAAAGTAACAAATTTCGTATTTTTGTTCGCATGAACGTCAGTGAAATTGCGATCTCAGCAAATGCTTTGCTAAAACTGTTAAATTTTTTACCCATTTTCTTTCGTATTTTTTACAGCATCAAAATCAAGTGGATAGCGACCAAATGTTTGGAAATACTGGAATTTATCATCATGAGACGGATTGAAATTAGCACTTAGCGGGAATAAGAGAATAAAATTACAGCTCGGCACCGCGTCTGCTTGTCCTACCTTTGTTGTCCTTCGTTGATTTTGACAATCGATATTGTCAACGACAAACAAACATGTAGTATGGGCTAAGTATACAAAGAGTATTTGTATTGGGTTCATCATAAAAAATTAATGCTTGTTACAGTAATTACAACAGACCATTGAGCGTGAAATTTCTTTCTTTGAATTTTAAAAATGTAAACAAATACACTGCCGAAAATAACATCAGTCCCAATAGATCCTCTGGGATTTTTTCTCTTTTTTCCGTCTCTCATCAATTGAACCAGCAATGTACGAGTGAAACATGTTGAATTAGATAGCGGAGGTCAAATTTAAGGTACTGATTTAATGGAAAGGAATTGTTTACCAGCCACCGTTTGCGCCAGCAATCACGGGCTCGTTTCATTTATAAATTGAAAATGTGAGGAGGAGTGAGATATATGAAAAATCGGTCAAGAGAAATATTGAACGGAGAAAAAAAGGCTGATAGGGAAGCTTCATAAGCCGAAGAATAAACAAATGACAACAATGTCCACGGGGAAGGCGTTAATATGGGTATTTTAAGGGAAAGGAAATTAAGACCTCATCAGAGGGATTGAGAGGGTCGAGGTAAATGGAGGAAGAGACCAACCAGCATGGTCGGAAGAAGATAAGAGGAAAGTCGGCGTGGGGAATTAGATGGATTTGCTAATACGCCGAAGTAAATTACGTTGGTACTGGAGAGACAATCGTGGATCATTGACTGCAAACTTTTATAATTTTTATTTATTTATTGTTACATATTTATTTTAACTTATTTATTTTATCTTAACAACCCCGAAAACAGCACCTACGGCCGATTTATATCAGGGGAATAACTGTAAAATCAGACGAACACAAACACCCATCCTGGGCAGATAATATTCTACCGAGGCGGGACGCAAACCCGCGACCCTCGGGTTAGCAGACGAGGACTTTACCCCGCTGCCACCGGAGCAAGCATGGATAAAATTAAGTCGAAGAAAACATTTTTGCACCGCATTCCATATAAGTGCATCTCTTCATGCGCTCTACACACAACGCACAGGGAGAAAGAGATACGATACATGATTTATATTTTCAATTGTTTTCGTAGTTAAGGTTTCTCGCGAGCGACATAGTTCCCTAATCATAACAGGAACATATTCAAATTATGCGTTTCAATTTCACCAGCTGTGAGTCACACGAATTTAACATTGTATTAAAAATGGTGCAATAATATAGTTTTACAGACAGATATTATAAGTAATCAAATGAAAATATCTAAAATAGTCTTAAATAAAAAAAATAAAATAAAAAGACAATTAGATTAATTTTCACAAATAGTTGAGAAAACACACAAACTTCACACTTGATTTCTTGACGAGGTCTAGGTATTAAAAATTCCTCATTTTTTAAACAAGGCCTCTAGAGTGCATACATATACCATTTCCTATAGAAAATGGGTGGCATTTTTTGGCAAATACCTCGGAAAGTAACGTAGGAAGGGGATGAATTTTTAATTTCAATGGAAGGGTGATATGTTTCTCTTTAAAATGAGACCAAATTCATAGATTTCTAGGCAAAATGATATTTCGCTCAAACTACCTAAAATCATATTGTGACAAGATATCACGGCGCAGTATTCGAAAATTAGAAGAAAAAAATGTCAAAATATTTTAAATATTGGGCTCATAGTGGCACCCTAGTACGTATTAGCAACAATTTAAAAAAAAACGATGTTTTTACGTTAAAAAAATATCTAGCCACGTCTTCAAGTAGCACTGAATTCCAAACAACCTAATTGATATAATGCAGTTCTTTTCTTCTATCTACTCTTACCACGAGTGAGCAGAGGAGTGCAAAGTCTTACGCAACTCGATGCATAAACAAAAATCGCTCGAACTACCAAAAGGGTGTGGAGGAGGATAGAGGGTAGAAATTGGGATAAAGTAGAAGGGGCGAAACGTTGAAAAAACGTTTTTTCAGGGCTTCAGAATAACGAGTAGGCCGAATAAGGTAGGAGCGAATGCTGTGGGAGACGGTACGAGGGAATGAGAAAGGGGAGTTATAGGGAGTAAAATATGCTGAAGTGTTCGGAGATTTGGTTACGTTCGGTTTCAAGTTCCTGCTCCTCAATTTTTTACTGGGTGCCAAAATACGCACCCAAACTCTTCATTTTTTTCTGAAAAGGGGAGAAAAAAATTTTCTTTACCATTCGATCCTTCGCTGGCAGCTCCTTCCCTATATTCGATCAATAATCTACTGGAATCCTCGTCGATCAAATAAAGGTTAAGCAATCTTTTCCGTCTTCGCTTCTGAAGCGCCCAGGGAATTTCATGGAGCTTTGCCTGGGTCCGCTCTTGTGGAAAATTTGTGCTCGTATATTTTCAAAGAAAAAATTCCGGTACTCTGCGCTTTTTTTGAGCTACCTAATTCTTGATTCTATGCGCCTCCAAAACTTTTCCTATAAGATATTTTAAGACAAATACAGTTTATGAATTGTTAAGTTTTATGTGTCAAAATGGGGAGTATTTTACCTGTCATGAGTTCTAAAATTTTTGTCAAACTGCTAATCACACTAAGGATATAACAACGAACATAATTGTTTTCTAACTAACATGATTTAATAATAATAATAATAATAATTTCTTTAACACCTAAAGGTTGTCCACGTCCACTTTCGTTAGTCGGCAAAAGATTGCTGAAGTATATTTAAACAATAGACTTAGCTCATTACTAAAAATTTTGAATAGCCTAAGCACCATTGAACCAATGCAACTATATACATTAATCGTTCCGTTTGCATTGCAAAAAATTTGAATTATTCATTGCATCGATTAATGCAACTTTACGATTTCTCATCATTAAAATTTTTTGAAGGTGGCTCCATCGTGATAAGAAAAACATCAATACATTCAAATGAAATTCCACATAAATATTGGCTACTTGTAGAAATAAACAACAAATTTATATCTTTCGGAAACATTTTTCCGCAAATTGAGTATGAAAGCACATTGTGTTCAAAGCAATTATGGGTATCCATAGGGGAATTGTATTTTACTACTTAGCATGGATTCCATATCCACAAAAATACTTTCATTAATATGGAAAAACTCTAAGGAAATCGAATAAAAATAGAATGTAGGGGGAACAACTGTTCATTATTTTGGCTGTTAGTTAATTAATGCAGAAATAAAGCCTAATTATGAAACATTTCATAAGTATTGATGCTGCCATTGACTCCAATAATTGTTAAGAGGTGTCCATTAAAATATACTTGTCCAATCAATTGCCTATTTGGTATATTGAATATTTTTGAAGGTAAGGTATGTTATCAGTGGATATATAAATTTTTTATCAAAGAAACGATAAGATGGATATAATTCCTTTGTTGAATTTCAAAGCCATACTGGAACTAACTTTAGCGGAACTTCGGTTATGGATTAATGACGCTTAACGATGCCACCAAAGAACCTTCGAAATATTCTCTCAAATGTATCATTCCGAGATCATTTAGGTGGAATATTTTCGTGACTTTTAAGCTCTGAAATTAAGATAAACATCTTGAAAACGCTTTCCAACCAGGCGATGAAGAAATGGGAGGGAAGTAAAGCGCGAACGACTCGTCTTTGCGGTTTGAATTGCCGAGATGAAGCAATTAAGCGCGAGGTGCGGAAACCTTAAATAAGAACGGAACCCCATCCCCTGCCCCCCCAATTAACATTTCGGATACGCATTCTGCCCCATTAAAAGGCTCCCGGCTCAATGAAATCCGTCTTCGAAATGGTCCCATTCTCTTCAAGGAAGTCGATTCGGGAAGCGATTTTGAGTCAAAGCCGACGACGAACAAATGAACTTCCCCGAGGCGCATTACTTTCATCACAAGCAATCTCATCACACTTCACGACCCAGGCCAGAAAGATTTATTACACTCACTATATAAAATACGAATGAGACCCGTGCGCAACTATTACGAGCATTAATGAAGTATTTAACAGCTACTGAAAAGGCCGGTTTTCACGGCGAGTTTTACTGCACAAACGAATATATCATAGATTGGAAAAGAAAATGAACGGAATTAGACCAGGCTCTATTTTCCGTTCAGCCAATCAGGCAATCAATACAATTTTCTGCTTTTCACGGTACGATTTTCCACATGAAAGAATTCATACATTCGTTTGTACAATAAAATTTACCATCTAAAGCGGCCTGAAGAGTTGAAAGCCACCAGAAAATAATCGTTTGACCAAAACTGAATGAAATATCCTGAACGGGTAGAATTTAGCGTTACACATTTAGAGTTACGTTAATCCTACAATACGTCTCTATAATGTAAAGATGAAACAAAGGCACAGTGGAGCGGATGAGCACAAAAAATAATACCAAGCACCATTGGCTATCGCGAAACAAACAGGGAATGATGCAAATAAATCCAGAGAATCCGTCTGAATCTAATTAATTTAATCCTTCTACTCCAATTACTTGTTCTATATCCTTCCTTTTCCCATTCTAGGAGTCCAAACACTCTCTGCCACACGTCCTTAAAGAGTCTCGGGTGATAGTATTCAGACGCGGAAGACGTACGGAAAACTTAGATAAAGAAACAACGCCCGAATCTTCCTCCCCACCCACAGTCCTTTTCAGAGAATTTATGCGAAAATTTCTCCTTTTGTCGGTTAGGCTTCTTTCCGGTGGGTTCGTCTCATCAAACTTCTTTCTTCTTTAGCTTCGCCCTCCTATCCCGCCAATTTCCAAGGCCCTCATCGATCGCGGCAGCTCAGCCAAGGAGAAGATGAGACGAGGAAAGGAGGCAAGTCATTCGGGGATAACTTTCAGGCAAAAGACGAGTAGGAGGCATTTCAGGTGACGCGAAATGACGGAGGGGGAGGGAGGGGAGGGGCGATTAATCAGCGGTCGGAGGAGTGAGAGATAAACGGACAAAAAGGAAGAAAGGTGGAACGCAAGGCCTAAAACGTGGGAAAGTATACAATGGGGCCCGGGACTCGGATGGAGTGTGGAAAACGAGGGAACAAGGAATTATCGACTCGAGGCTTTGAAAGTGGAAAACTACTTATAATGAATGGGAGCCTTTGAGAGAGAGACCCAGACGGGGAGCGAAGGAATAGTATGAAACGGGGAAATAATGGGGTCGGGAAACGAGACGTTAAAATTGACTGTTACAGGAAAGTCGGAGATGGAAGTTATCCATGATAAATTAGAACAAAGAAATTTGGTTTCAATTAGCGTTTCAGTTGGTGTTTTAGAGCGACACAGAGAATATTATCATGACGCCTCACTACATTTCTAGGTCTGACAGATGCGATAAAATAAGAAAAATACATTGCCGAACAGATAGGTGCAAAAACTCGTTCTTTTTGCGCACAATAAGCGACCACAATAAAAACTGAGCTCCCCTCAATAAACTCCCATTGTACATGTCACCATTTCAACTCCAAAAAGTTTATATCTTTACACGGCTGGTGACCTACCACCCCCTGCCACACGACCATGCGGCGGCTCGCGGGGTAGTATGTAGATGTAAATGTAGATGAATTATTTTCCACTTGAATTAGTTTCTATTTTATTTCCTATATAAACTGATGTAAAGGAAACATTTAAAAAAAATTGTCGCATGAAATCTGTAGCAATTAACTTATGAATGCCAATTGAAACCTCAACATATCACAATCCAAAACTTCCTGCAATACTACACCTGGAGTGACGAGGAGAAATGTCAATAAAAAATAATGGGAAAGTGTGTGATCCATATTCGAAGGACGATATGACTAGGTGTAAACACCAATTTAATTGAAATCACATATTTGCAGGGAGGAATAAAAAAACTTGAAAACTAAACAAGTGGCATTTTAGACCCAAGATTGATCACAATATCACCGTGTACAATGTCTCTAATTCAGGATACATATTATAGAAAAATGACAAATTAAAAAAGCCTATGAATGTTAAATTATTGCAGAGGAGAAAGAGGAAATAATTTTTAGATAAGTTTTCAACGTTACTAAGGGCGGAAGAGCAAGTCTATGAAATATTCCTTCGCAGTCATAGTAGCCGGCCCATTTGGCGACAGTATCATTACCTTGGTTTTCTCATGATTTATCTTCATCTCATACCTTCTACTCGCTGCCTGAAGCGCATCTGAAACTCATCACAAACTGCTGGAACTTATATGACTAATCAATGCTACGCCATTTGCGAATCTAACTAAACTGATCTCCTCCCCTGTTCCATTTATTAACTCTTCCATCTCATTTAATGTTTGGGGAACACAATGGAAAACTACCCAATATCATAGCTTGAGAAGGTAAAAGACAGGTTACTCTATACCAGTTTTCAATGCCTAATACATTAATGGGTCTGTATTTTCGAAATAATATTCCACGTCATCATGACTGTCAGCATGGCAGTGACTGTACCTATCACTTTGGAAGTTTGCTTCTCTCTTATAATGTCTTCTATCAGCCCTTGATACAATAAGCATTACTGTCAATGAAGATGGCACAAGCTTGGTATGCCAGATGTTGTGCTCGAGTTAATAATTTACCAATACTACTATCCCATATCTCCATTTCAGTGACTCGCATTATATAATTTTCTGCCCGTCATTGTATGTTGTAGTACCCATGAATTAAAAGTATCACTTACACTTTCCATCGTTTATAGGTTGACCCATTTGTTGCATTTTCATCTGTTTGTCAACGTAGCACTCCCCTGGTTGCTGGTTTGGTCTCGCATTATTCTCTTGACTACTTTTTATTCTGGCCCAGCAGCCGTGGGAGCGTGCTAGGTTCTTATTTGAACTGGGACGAGTATTTCATGCCTGAATTTGGAATCACCCCTTGCCACACATCTTAGTGGTGGCTTGCACGGTATTTAGTGGTGTGGATATCGAAATAAAATGTAACTTCAATATCAGTCGGCGCACATCAAATTCATGAAATAATCCCGACAGTGAGGGATAAAGAACAGACTTCGGTACACAATTTTGTGAGGTTTACAACGGAAAAATCATTCCCCTGGACTGGAAATCGAGGGATCTGGGTTCCATCCCCAGTCCAGGCGAATGATTTTTCCATTGTAAATCTCACACAATTGTATGATAACTAGCGGGTGACTCCGTTGAAGTAACTGCGTGGTAGTTCCGTGGTTCTTTGAAAATATCCAAAGTAAACACATTTTTTTTTAAGTTGAGCTTTACTCCGTGGACTTTGGCGCTAAGCCCTCACATACGGGTACCTCTGGCATCAAATGCACGGTACCTGTGAGGTCAACTTGCTCCTTAAAGCCACCAAGAGATTCACAGTGGAAGAGGACGCCTGGGTAGCTTAATTGATTAGGGCACTCGGCGCGAAATCGAGGGACCTGGGTTCGATTCCCAGTCCAGGCGAATGATATTTCCATTGTGAATTTCACACAATTGTGTGATCACTAGCGGGTGACTCCGTTGAAGTAACTGCGCGACTAGTTCCGTGCTCCGTTGAAAAAGACCTCGGAACGAACCCTAATTATTTGGGCGCAACACGACTGTCCGCCAAATCAAGTGAACACTCTCGCAAGGGGAAGAGTGATGTCTGCAGATGCGGCGAGGGGGATAAGGGACGACTTACCGTGAGTGGAGTATCGGCGACCAAGAGGCGGGGCAGAGCCTTGAGCAGCGCCGTTGGGCGGTGTATTCTCCGAGACCACGTGGCTGTCACCATCGCCACCGACGTATGAAATAATGGCCAGGCACTCCTATATATATACCAGGTCCCCGTTTGGCCTCCCATTTTACTAGTTTTACAAATAAACATTTGGACTTGACTTGATCCAACTTGGCCTTCACGGAGGGAGCCGTCGATTCCTCTTTCTATGCCCTAGCGCGGCGGGTGCAATCAGCGTCCTAAAATTGACTTATTTGTTAAATGGAAAAAATGAAGACAACAGCATCAATTCAAATCATACCATAGTGAGCAACTAATACTTAATTATCCACGTGAAATTAGTTTTAAGAAGCGTGCGTGCAGCGTGCACCCTAGATAAGTACTAATCCTTAATGAGGTGAAGTAACACTCTTCACTCTCTCTAATTAATGACCAGGGAAGCCATCAAGTCGGATGGTAGGGAACGATAAAAATGTCGGAGGTAATAAGCAGTACTGAGGTGGTTTAAAACAATATTATGCAGACCTCACGTTCCGATTATCTCGACGCGGCACTCGCCGTAACCTTGCGTGTGGGTGCGTGCGCCGGGGCGCCATATTCCCCCAAGAACGTCAGTTGGAAAGGGTCGCCTCCAGGAGACGAGCACGAAGGGACTATCGAGGGAAACCCGGAATGGCAAAGGCACTGGAAATGAAGAGCATTTTATCAGCTCTGACACAGCGGAGGACGTCAGAAATAAAAAGGATAAACTTCGCTGTCACTTCCACGTCTAAAGTCATTAACTGTAACTGAGACGGCGAATGCGACACGTTTGCGGAGAACCGTGGAAGATACAATGGAAAATTGAAAAAAAAGGTCTCCTTTTGCAGTCATTTGGTGCATTTTGCATCCGATGTATTTGGACGATGTAGAGAAATATTTGATGAGCGAAATAAAGAATCTACTAATGTAAGGAAAGACGAGCGCTCAGCTAAAATTGCGAGGAAACTGCATCTACATATTACCCCGCAAGCCGCTGCATAGGTGTGTGGCAGGGAGTGGTAGGGCACCAGCCGTGTAAAGATGTAAATATTTTGGAGGCGAAATGATGACATGTAATATGGGAATGTATTAAGAGGGGCTCAGTATCGCTTATTGTGCGCGGAAAGAACGAGTTTTTGTACCTATCTGTTCGGCAGAGTATCTCTCTTATTTTATCGCATTTGTCAGGCCTAAAAATGCAGTGAGGAGTCATGATAATGTTCTCTGTGTTGCTCTGAAACACACCAGTTCTGAATTTCTCAAGCAGCGTAAGCCTAGCGTGCATCCTCCGAGTATCTATGGGCTCCCACGTCTATCCCTCTAACAGTTGTGAAACTCGTTCGTAAATTTTGTAAATTTTGTTCGTAAGTTGTGAAATATGGAAATATGTGAAAAGTTCGTAGCAGTTTTTAACGAAGCACGCTGCTTTTATTTGTGTTTTATTTATTTGTTTGGTAAAATCTATTTGATCAGGGTCCCAAATGCTCGCGGCGTATTCTAGGGCTGGCCTAACCAGAGTGAAGTAGCATCTCTCTTTAACTCTTTTCATCCGAGGACCTTCCTATTATACGTTTGACAAAACCTAGTTTCTTTAATAATGTGCCACATATGTTTTGTATGTGTGTTCCCCACGATATATCTGAAGTTAAGGTAATTGCAAAATATTTTACTGTACCTGAAGATATTATGTTTACCCCATCCACAGTATAGGTATGGCATTTTTGTGATGACTTTTGCAGGAAGTGAACTGTGGTGCAATTACATATATTAAATTCTAACCGCCACTCCCTGCACAACGAATGAACATAGTTAAGGTCAGATGACAGAACTTCAAAGGCCGCGTTTTCGTGGTATTTTACGGTAGATAACTGTATCGCCTGCAAATAGTCTTCATTTACTGATAACTCGAGAAATTAGGTAATTAATTAAAATAAGGAATAAAAGAGGGCCCATCACGCTTTCTTAAGAGACACCGGTTGTGACGTCGGCCATATCAGAGCTCAAACTGTGAATAACTACCTTTTGTTTTCGATCACTGAGAAAGTCCTTTATCCAGTTCACTATTTTTCTATTAACTCCGCATAAATACAATTGAGAAATGAGTTTTTTGTGAGGAACCTTGTCAAATTCCGTCTTGAAATCAAAGGATGTCGCGTCGACTTACTTAATCAATTCACCTGATTTTAGGATATCATGAAGGAAGAGCGTAACTATGACAAACTATGACCGGAAAGTGTGCTAGAGCTGATGAAAGGGCTTGGCAGATAGGTTATAGACCAGTGATGGACAACTCTTGGCAAACCGATGATTTTTCTTACAACGCGATACATATCCATCCAAATTTGTTTTCAATTTTTTGCAGACAGCTTTTGGCCTCTGGGTCAGTCTCAGCGTGTGCGAGCCAGTTAGCCTCTGATAAAATTGAGTACATTTCTCATAAGGTAAGTAAAGCGGAAGCGCGCAGTGAGATCAGTGCTATCTTGCCTTGTTTTATGTTCCCATTGAGTCAGTTTAATTTGATTTGCTCGATCAATTACAAAACAAGTACCAAGATATCAAATGTGTTCGTAAAAAAATTTTGTTGGCACGTGAAAACATTTTGCGCCAGAGATTTGATCGAATTTGGCACGAATTCTCAAAAAAATTACCCACTCCTGTGCCAGACACTTGGAAGGTTAAATACTAAATTGCTTGAAAACTTCAGATCACTTGAGTTACAGAGTAACTAGAAATATACCCTTTTAACCCAGAATTTTATCTCTATAGCCAATAGAAGCGATAAAATAAGAGACACGCATTGCTGAACCTGTAGTAGCTAGAGTTTCTACTTCCTGCGCATTACTATCGGCTACAAAATTAACTGATCGAGTTGTCGATTCGTCGAGACACACTTCATTTTTCGATCTTTCCCTCTCTCAACTCCTTTTCACTATCACCTCCAGTATTCATGGCTGATGATGTAACGTTTAAATGCTGGCGCTCCAGTGCGCCCACTGTTTTTCCTTTGTCTTTTGCGTTTGCCTGGGCAGCCGCGGAGGCCGCTGTTGGTGGAGAGGGGAGGTGTGAGCTGCGGCTCGAGTAGAGGGGCAGTGAGACAGTTCGTCCGTGAGCTCCGTTGCGAGCAGTTTCGCTGTGAGTCTCGTTTTTTCAGGCTTTGGTTAGGTTTGGACTCCCCTTCGTATTGGCTGTCTGTGTTCTCCGTTTTCTGGAGGTTGTTCCTTTTCTTTTCTTCACCTTATCCTTACTCCTACCCCACCCCATTCTCGATGATGAACAGGTGTTCGAGTCAACGAGTGGTTGACGGGCACTGCCTGCACTGAGAAAATTCCTAAATTTTTATTTAATCTTTTTCATACTTCTACCATTCCCTCTTGCGAGTGCGGGCGGAATCTAAATCCCGTCCTGGCGCCCATTATATCCGACCTCAGCTGAGCCCTCCCGGGAGGAACGTCACAGTATCATAACTTTTTCCGACCCGGAGGTCGGTGCGTATAAGCAGACCAAGTGAATGTAAAAAAAAATGAATATTGCTCTCAAAATCAAATACCCAGGGGGACGTCCGATCTCCATGGCGTCCAGAAGAAGAGTGAGCGAGCATTCCGGTTTTGACTAATGATAGTCGAATTATGCCAAAAAAATTAAGCATCGGAAAACAATGCAGCTTAGCACAATGTTAACTCTAATGATATAATAAATACAACATATGAAAAATACATTAATATCTTTTGCCTCTGAGAGAATCTCCGTGAATCTGGGGAAATATGCATATTCTCCCAGATTTACTCATGTCAAGGGATATAAGTTTTTTGGCCAAAAATGACTAAAAATGTAGTCATTACTGAGTCTCAGCTCTCACTTAAGTCAATAGAAAAAGTTAAGATATCACCTACATAATGTCAGTGAACCCAATAATCATTATTTTAAAGAGTGACTTAGATAATCTCTATTTTAGCAGGGTTTAGAGTGTTCGCCCGCCATAAAAATATGTCTAAAGTAACCCTACTAAGAAGCCAACACTACTTGAGAATAGAATCTTTAGATAAAAGATAAAACACGAAAGCAATTGCACACACAATACCACATTACAGCTGCATTCACGATGGACCGGTGCTCTTTCCAACTAAGAGCATTCACCAAATTAAACTATAATTGAGCCAACTATGGACTTTCACGGTAGTCATGTTTCATCCAACGAGTTATTCAGGTCATCGATGGACTAACATAGCGTAGTCGATACCATGTATCTCTTCAGAACAAAATGCAAATATGTCTACAGAAGTTGAGCGATAGTAATCAAATCGATACGATTAGAAGTTCGTTTTACAGCATGGTCGTAGGCAAATCAGAGAGCAGAGTCATTAAATAAAAGTCGTCGTCGGTGCTGAATAAAGGCAGTGCAGAGTCGAGTCATAACACGAAGTGAGCAACACAGGTTGTCCATGAAAAACTTTCAAAGAAAATGAGGCCGGAGAGTGGGTTGTGTGCAGCGCAGCATTCCCCGAAAAGTTGGTGAACCCGCCCCACCACTCTCTCCCTTCTCACAGGGAGAGAGTGATGGGGTGGCAGGTACCCATTAGATTAACGACAAGAGACAAGAGGAAACAAAAGAGAATGAGACAAAAGGGAGAGAACCCGTGAAAAAAGTGAAAGTGCACGAAATTATAATTACACGCTAGGGATCGAGAACATTCAATCACCCGCTCAACCTGTACCTTCATCAGATTTTGCTTCGGTAATTAAAGTATATCATCACTGTTTATAATTGAGGTGGTCTATAGGTTAAGATAAGTTAGTATGGACCGATAAATGTCTCTACTGTTTTTGACAACCGAAGACCCTTCCATGATTACTTTCTTCGCCCATCTCAAGCCCGTCCATAGAATATGTTCTCCTCCTTTCCCCTTTCCCGCTGAGACAACATTTTCTCCTCCCTAACGGTTTTCTGCTCACTTTGCCTCTCATTGCATCTTCCAATTTTTCCTTCCAACTTTTATGTTTCTCCCCTACTTTCTTCTGATCTTCAAAAAGAGGGTGACAACTTGATTTTGCCCTTTGGGATTTGGGTTTAAAATTCACAGCCTCGAAACGGAATGCGGCAAATTTAATGAATAGCATCTAAAATTTTTGTGTCTGACCTGTTTGTTTCAGAAATGAACTCACATTTACTGAGGTAAAATTACCACATAAAAGCTTGACTATTAAACCGGCAACTAAAATTAATGAAAGCCATTACATGCTTGGCTTGTGGAAAAACTGGAACCTAATGGTATCTGACTTATCACTATCAGACTATTTTTACTAGGTGATTCATAATGTGTTTAGCTGTGCGTGCATATAAATCACCCAAATGGCAGGAAAATAAAGAGCTTTACACCAAAGTGTAATCCTGTCATAAGCCGGCAAAGGTATATGCCGGAGAACCATGACACGGGCTATGGAAACGGCAAGGCATAGCGGAAACGAATTATAAGACGTTAAGGACGGCAAATGAAATGCACATGTATTGAAATTTTTCTCCCTTTTTAAGCTGTAGCCATAAACTAAGGGAGGGAATATGACATTTTTAGCTCAATTGTTTGACATTGAATCTCTTTCAATTGGTCACTTCCATCAAATCTAGTATTGTAGCTTGAAGTTGAAATAACATTCTCCGTTTCACCCAGGTAGGAATTTGCGTGATCTGAATTTTTCATCCCATGCATGTCATTAAAAGACACAACGTAATTTCCTCGGAAAATCGAATACCACGACGCGTTTCGTCGCAATACGGCTTCATTACGCTCTTTATAGGTGAGGCGAAAGGGTACATATTTATGCACGAAGCCATCCATGGCATAATTGAACATTCTCTTACAACACACCCCCCGCCACTTCCCATCTACAAAGCTGACCATCCATATGCAACAGACGTTACAGTTATACTTCATCAAAAGCATTTTTCCGTTCTAATATTTGTACATCCACTTCAAGACAAGAAAAAGACTAAAATGGGTTGTCTCAGTAAGCATGGTGGGTTTAGTGCCCATACAGTTTAGTGCAGTTTGAGTTTATAAAAGTACAGTAGACACTTCTGATATGCAACGGACGTCATACAAATTCTAAAAATGTTACTGTGGTTTCAGACCAATCAAAATAAGGCCTAAAAGATAACTATCAGAAAAGTTAAAACTATTCCCGAAACCCACTAAAATTAGTATTTATTTTATTCCATCATTAGAATGGACATAACAAGAAGTAATTATAAAAAGTTGATTTAGTTTTGTGACAAATGTGAGACCGTGAATGAAAGTTGCGAAGGACGTTACAACATTTTCATTCTTCATGTAAAGCGCTATTAAATACTGATTACATTATTCAATCTAATATTTTGGGTTTTATGTATTAGAAATGTTCTATTGCAATAGATATTCATAACTCGCATACTGCTAATCAGCAAATTAAACTAACGTTTTTACTGGATTTACATCTTTTATTCTGCCCACCGTGAAATCTTAATTGTGGATTTCAAATAACGAGGTGGTTACGTAAATTATAGTCTAGTCATGTAATGTGTATTTTATCAATTTATTGAAGGTTACGTAATTAAATTTTCTTAAAACAAATTTTACTGATCTTTTTATGTTTACTGGAATTTTATCTTTTTACCCAAGTTACTCCTTTAAACGGATTGGCTGACAGTCACTTTTCTAAACTTTAATTACCTGAGGACGCCATATCATGGTGACACGCGTCATCCCAATTACGGTTCTGCGGACTATGTGAGGAATGTTGCTCCATTTAAAGATATCAATACATTAACTTTTCACATGTAAAGGCTAAATCACATGAGTTCATTAATTTGTTATGTAAAAATAGCCTCAAGTGTAGTCTCACACGGCTACTTTGTAAATCCTTTTTCCGGCTGTGTAAAACTGCTTAGTTCGAATATTAAGTCTAAAAAAGCAAAGACAGCAGCATGGGGGCGAGAGAGTTTTCAAAAGATCAGAAAAAAGAGAGTAGTAATAAATGAAAGCACTTGTCGATGAGGGAAGAAACACTAGAGGGTTACAACGGAAAGCAGAAGAAAAAGATGCCCGCCTCGGCCAGCAACGGCCCTCTTGCCGCATTCTCTCTCCCTCGGGAACTCCTATTAATTCCTCATTAACAATTTTTTCCACCAAAAGTCCCAAGTCTCTCTGTCTCCTTCGACCATTCTCGACTTGTCTCCGCAACTCCTTCTTCGGACATATCCCCTCGTCCCCACTTCTCCAGTCGTCAACCTCTCGAACCAACTCACCACCGCTTCTTCCGAATTCCCTTCCCCTTCTCCCGCTGGCTCGTACTCTTCAACCCCCGAGGGTTGAGGACGTGGGAGAGTCCAGCGGGGACACAAATTCAATTCTGCCTCGGAGTGTGATTAACTTGCCCCCCTTCGCCCCCAGCTATTTTACCCTTCGCGCCTTTCCCCACCCCTCCCCTTTCATTGATGGAGAGGGCATGACGACGCCAAGCTGTAACCTGACAAACAAAATATCCAGCACATTGCTTCCCTCTTTTATTTCCTACCTTGCGTTTCAATAGCACGGGAGAGTGGACACACTAGCGGATATTCTTATAAGTGTTCTACCGGTTAAGGTTGGTTTCATTGAATATCGGAGAATCTCCTCCCAGTTTTCTACACTTTCGTAAAGCAAAAATATTCACCGTCTGCTAAAAATAATAACTCTTCAAAATCACTTAAAACTAAAGATTTAACTCTTTAAATTTGTACTAATAACTAGGAGTAATGAGCTCTACTTGATTTTATCATAATTGTTTGCTGGGAAAAGGGGTTATTTTTAATTTACATAATAAAATATACATGAAAAATGCATTTTACAAGAGTTAATGTTTGCTGATTTTAACTGAGTTTTCGAAGGAAAACATTGCAAAATAGCAATATTAGTGCATTAGTCTGTAGGCACTAAAGTAAATTGGTAGAACAAAAGTGGCAAACCAGACACGCCCACATTACTGATACGAATATTGGCCACCACAGCAAGCGTTCACTCTGTTTGTCTCGATGATGCCACAGTACACAGTCAAATCCGTCCACCTCGTCTCTTCGGCCGCGTCACGTTCTTCTTCCTACACAAGGTCGTCTCTTAAAAAAACATAACCTCTACAATGGACACCTCATACCTGAAACTAGTGACACTGAAACTAGTGTGTCCTTTCTTGAAACCATTCAGCTTTGGACGCACATATTTTGTATCCTAAGTGTGTCTCCAGTATAGATGGGTGTCGCCGCTGGGCATTTTCGATGCGCCGCCGCCAATCTTCTCATTGGCATGAGAGATCACCTTTAGTTTCCAGGTCGGTTTCCCATCCGCTGCGAAATGATATGCGTCAATGCATGATTTTTCGCCAGTGTGTCTTTCAACGCACTCTGCTCAATTTCCGCTTCCTATATTTTGTACCACTCACCGGGGTGAAGTCAGAAGATAGATGAGAAGTACAAACATGAAGATATCGAACTTGGATGGAATAGGCGGACTAACGGAAGAGTGAGGTTGATGATGGCGAATGACCCACGTACACATGTCAGCGTTAGCAGATAGTGCTGAAACTACAATTCCGAGTTTCTCCTCCGATTAGTTACTCTATCATTATCCTCAGTGGAATCACGCTATCAACACAACATCGCCAAACCTCAGTTATGTCGATCTGGTAGGCAATATCGCAGAGTATGTATTTTTCCTTGCGCAATAAATTATATGAGGGCAATTGTCCGTTTCGAAAAACTAAATGTATTTTTATTATTTTTATTCTCTAAATGGTCTAAAATTTGCAGTTTGAGGACTGAATATGAAGCACCAAACTGTTTTGTTTCTTTCATGTTTTCGTCGCTCGAGCAACAATTTTTTTATATAACGTTTATATCTCCGATACCGGGTGGGTTCTCTTTATCTTGGAGGTAAGCGGCATTTAAAACCTACTTACTTACTTATTCCTCGGCGCTACAGTCCTTGTAGGGTCTTGGCCTCTCCGACGATGTTAGCCCAGGCATCACGATTCCCGGCATGTGTTCTACATCTTTTAATTCCCATCTTTCTCAGATCAACCTCTACATCATCCAACCACCTTTTCCGGGGTCTCCCTCTCCATCTTCTACCACCAGGATGACCACGAGATATCTTTTTCACCATCCTATCCTCAGGCTTTCTCTCGACATGTCCTAACCACCTTAATCTGTTGCTCTTAATTTCTGTCACTATGTTAGGATGTTTGTGGAGTTCTCTGTTTCTCCGTATTTTCCACTGTCCACCTTCCTTTGTAGCACCATAAATCTTTCTTAGTACTTTCATTTCCCATCGTTTAAGTAGCTCTTTTCTACCGTGGTCATGGTCCACGTTTCTGAACCATATATGACCACAGGCCTAATCACTGTACGGTAAATCTTTGTTTTCAATTTCCGACTGAGGTTGCGTGACTTGAGCACTTTCAATAAAGCTCGATAAGCCCTATTGCCTGCTGCAATCCTGGCTTTAATTTCTTCATGTATTTAATTATCTTTTGTCACCAGCACTCCCAAATACTTGAAGTTGTTACATCTCTCATACTTATTCCCATTTAATATTATAGATTTATCTCGAACAGTAGTACTTCTCCTGGAAGAGAACAAGTACTGTGTTTAGGCAGAGTTCACTTTTAGCCCAACTTTTCCTGCCTCCATCTCCAATCTCTCCAGTCCTTCCTCGAGATCTTTTAGTCTTCTTTATATCATATTGACATCATTAGCATAGGCTATATTTTGCGATATACGGTTGAACAATGTACCATTTGGATTGCTGACTTCTGCTTTACTCATCACCCGTTCCAGTACCACATTGAAAAGAATGGTGGATAGCACGTCGCCTTGTCGCAAGCCCTGATAAACTTCAAATTCCCTGGTGAGGTTCCCTTCTATTTTGACCAAACATGTTGTATTCTTGAAGGTCATTTGTACCAGTCTGATTAGTTTGGTTGAAAATTCCATATTCACCATAGTCTGAAACAGCTTATTTCTCTTTACATTGTCGTACGCTTGCCGAAAATCCACAAACAATTGGTGCACATCCACATTATATTCATAGCAATTTTCCATTATGTGTCTAACCATGAAGATGAGGTCTGTTGTTGATCTACCCTGTCTAAAGCCACATTGGTAGTCGCCAAGAATCTGCTCCACCAATGGGTTAAGTCTCCTATCCAAGATTTTGGCTAAGACTTTGTAGACCACACTTAACAGAGTTATGCCACGGTAGTTTTCACAGTTGGCCTTATCTTTTTTCTTATGAATTGGGCAAATAATAGCCAGACTCCATTCATTGGGCATCTGCTCTGATTCCCATATATCCACGATCAGCTGGTAAATGAAGAATGTAAGCTGTTCACCTCCATATTTAATCATCTCTACTGAAATATTATCACTTCCTGGATCTTTATTATTTTTTAGGGTTTTGATCACTTCCTTCACTTCGCCTATCGTTGGAACTGGTACTGGGATTGTATCTGTGTGAGGTTCTTGCCATTGGTGACCACACTCCTCTTCAGCTACTTCTGGTACTATCTTCTCTGCAGTGACATTCAAAAGTTCACTAAAATATTCAGCCCATCGTCCTAGGATTTGTTTCTTTCCCCCAATCATATTTCCTTCCTTATCTCTGCAAAATATTGTCCGTGGTTGAAACCCTTTTCCTATATCATGTATTTTTGTATAGAATTTCCGCACTTCCTGGGCGTTGTGTTGCTCCTCCAGCTCCGTAATCCATTTCCCCTCCCAAACTCTCTTTTTCTGTCTACATAACTTGTCAGCTTCCTTTCTCTTCTGTCTATATAGCTCAGCACTTGCTCTTGTTCTTCTATCAATCATTGTCCTCCTTGCCTCATTTCTCTTCCTAATTGCTTCTCTACATTCTTCATCAAACCATCCTTGCCTTACCTTATCTTTTACCCCGAGGATTTCATCAGCTGTTTCTCGTAATGTATTCTTCATTATATTCCATTTTCCTTCCACACTCTCTCTCCCAGCTCTGTTGTTTAGTCTCCAAATTCTTTTCCAGATCAGATTCATATTGTTGGGCAATTTCCTTTTCTTTTAATTTTGAGACATTGTATCTCCTAAGTGCTATCTCCTTCCCAGTCGATCTGTACCTTGCAATACGTTGTCTGTATTTTACTCAAACCATGCAATGGTCTGAGTCACAGTCCGCTCCTCTGCAGCTGTCAATCTGAAGTATATTGGACGCATGTCTCCTATCAATTATCACATGGTCAATTTGATTGAAAGGAATCCCATCCGGTGAGCACCACGTGGCCTTCCTTATGTGTTTTCACTGAAGCCATGTACTCTTTACCACCATTAAATTTCTCATGGCAAAATCAATCAATCCCTGCCCGTTATCATTTGACACACCATGGAGACTTTCCTTCCCGATGGTTTCTCTATATACTTCCTCTTTACCAACCTTTTCATTGAAGTGCCTTAAAACTATTATTACATCTTGTCTTGAGATTCTATCTATTTCACTTTCCAGTTGCCCATAGAAAAGATCCTCCGCATCCTCTGTCGGCGCATATACACATACGATGTGATGTTGAAGAAACGGGCCTTCATCCTTAGGGTGCATATCCTTTTGTTTATAGGTTTGAAATTGAGAACTGCTGCGTTGTACTTCATATCCTCTAAGAAGCCTGTCCCTCCTATTGTACCACTCTCTCCTCCACTATACATGATTGTATATTTGCCACTACTTGGAATTCCTTCTCTTTTCCATCTTACTTCTTGGATGGCTGCCACTCCTATATTATATTTTCCCATCTCTTCTTTGAGGCCTTGTAGAGTGCCTAGTTTATTTAGGGTTCTAACATTCCACGTTGCTATCTGCATATCAAATTTCCGTTTGCGTTTACCATTTGTTTGCATGATTCGATAATCGTTATTTCCAGTCCGGTTTTCATTGTCTTTGAGTTTCGTAACAAGAGGTTTTTTACGACATAGGGCCCTATGCTCAACCCCCAACCTGGAGGACCAGAGTACTTCTCTTCCTCTGGCCTATCCCCTTTGACCTGTCCGGCTTGGGTGGCCCTACCAGGAGCTTACGCTCCCGCCGGCATAGCTCTCAGGTTCACTTAGGCACACAAGCTCCCTCATCACGACAAGATGGAAGTACTATCGAGAGAGATTTAAAACCTTGTATTATATCAAAAACATAGCCTATATTACATATTTACGGAGAAAATTAGTCTTATCATACTATGTTATTTGGTAAATACAGGTCTCGGAAGGTATTTATTGAGGATTGATACTCTCACATTATCCTTTCCAGGGTCGCAAATCTCCAACACGCGATCAATCTCTTCAGTTCAGCAGTCCTCTTTAGTGGCTTTCCCTCCACTTCATCTTGCCTTGCTTAGTACTGAGCCTTAAGTCAACAACCTTCCTCTGGCAACTTTCTTCCATTCTCCTGTGATATCAATTCTTCATTTGTCTCCCCCAGGGATCAAGTTGCACAACATTCTATATCAGGTATATCATATATATCACATAATTTTTTTGACACTTTCGCTCAGGGTTCCAGTTAACGGTGTAACACAACGCGGGCCTCCATATTCTTTTCCCACCGCGTGGGGGAAATATTAATTAAACACCCACCATGTTTAACTTTTCGCGGTGAAACAATAGGGAAACGGAGGGCAGAGCCAGAGCCGACAATGATGATTTGGGGAAGGGGACGAATAGAAAAGCACGAGCGAGGAGTGACAGGAGAGTTCTTGAAGAGAACGGACGTGTGATGGGGGTTCTGTGCCATATTCCGGAGGAAGCGGACATTCAGCCGCTATACTGGGGCCAGAGAGAGAGAGACCCTGATACAGGACTACCATTCGTGCAGATGCTGTGATCACATTACGCCAGGACTACGGGTTCCGGAGGCTGTAAAGCTAGAGTGACACCAGCCACGTATCAACCTGTATTGTCAACAAGAGCGTAAATATGGACTTTAATTCTGTATTTTAAATAAGCCATACAACCCAGTTGGGTACAACCCGGATTAGAGGTTGATGCTAGTTTTGTTTTATTTACATTGGAGTAATGAATGTTTAAGGAAGATATATGGCTTAATTCAAAGAAGTTGATATCATAAAATGTTTAAAGATAAGTAAATCATTTGAAGTAACTGTATGAGGTGCAGAATATTACAATTGTCTGGGTCATGACCTTAAGTTAAAGGTAAAGATATTATATACTTTGTTTTTATGTGTCTTGATTCAATGATATGATTTTGTCTGATCAATTAAATTGCAAGTTATCTCGTATCGCATGTTGTTTTGTGTTTCTCATGTTATATACCGCAGAGAAGGCTGGGGCAATTGAAAAAGGTAGGAGACCGTGGTTAATTTATCTCACATTTATTTTCCATTTTTGATACTCACCACGTGGGCATTTTGAGTTAACGATAATAGAGATTGTTTCCATTTCTGACCCACAACGTGGGGCTGTCGTGTTGCATTGTTAATATTTTACAACGGGGACCTCTTCATGATGGGTAGTTAACATGAACTTCTCGAAAGCTTTTTGCCAAGGACTTTTGTCTCTTAATGCGGCCTTCTTCTACCTATCCTACTTGGCTCATTTTAATCTAGGATGATCCGCAAATTTCGTCTGTTTTAGCATGTATCTTTGGTCAAGCGAATCTGTTTCATTTGGGCTTATTTTTCCTTGGTAAATCTAATTACTAATATATAATAAAAATTTGGGGAAGTTTTTAGGGTTTTCAAGCTGGATCTTGAGAATATATCAGATATCTAGTCCTGTTAGCCTAAGTCACTTTTTCCTAGTTTCCCATAAAAGTTAGATAGAGATTATAACCCCTTATTAAATAAGCTGCCAGGCTAACGTAAAGAAATTAGACCTTCCAAGCAATTTAAATACTTTTTTCCTTCTCTTTACCAATATTGGAGCATCGTAGAAGCCCAGTAAGTGGAGTAATTGTCGAAATATTGGTGATTACCTAGTGAGTAATCGAGTGAATTCCCTTAAAACGGTCTCACCAATAATATAGAAAAATCTTGAGTAAGGAAACTGGGATCTCGAAAGGTGATCCAGGGAAATTAACTCTTTAATTCCTTGAATATATGAATCTATCAATGCTATCGTCTTGGCGTCAAGGGTAACCTTCATCTCTAGAAATAAAAATTCGTTTCAAGTTTGCCACAGAGAGAACACTCAATTTCAACTCACGAGGATGCAGAGTAAGTAATTTACATTTGCTAATGTACCAACTTGGATATTCAGCGCAAATTTGCATCTTAATTTAGCCTTAAAATCTTCTGCTTTAATTTAGAACAATATCTTATGTCAAGATGGTGATTAAATTAACCATAATTATCAAGAGACCCACAATTCTTTCAGACAGTCAACTCCGTGAGACTATATAAATTATTAATATATTAGCAACTTTTTACTTTTATATGGAGATATTTATTTTTTATTGAATCTTGTTTTGATTAAACGAGAATAGTTTGAGATAACTTCCTATAATTTGAATTTTTAAGTGAAAATTTAGGACTTTACAGCATATATACAAACAAACAAATGGGTAAATATGCAATTATCCTTAAAAAGAAGAGATCTAAGGGTCAATTCCATCTCCTCCTTACGCTTTTAGCCGCCCACAAAAAATTTTCTGATGCAACCATCGCTCATGAGCGGCATCCGCTGCTTTTGCAGATCCGCTCTTGAGGCCGCTGTTCCTTCGCCTGGAGCCGAGGATACAGGCTGAAGCAACGAGAAGTTCACCCAGAGCACCATGCTGCGCCATTATACCACAGCGTACGCCTGTGTTATCTATCTCAGATACCATTCCCAATTAATGGAGCAAAACATAGGGACCCCGGTCGTATGAGAGCTCCCCCTTCGCTAATTATCCTCATTCCCTCGAGGATGAGAAGGGATGGAGCCGGAAGATGCAAGGGCACACCCCGATTTCATCAAAGGGAGATGTATGCAGGTACTCGTGGGTATGTCCCATAGGGTTTCACATGAATGTATCGAGCAATAAGCAAGTATATGACATCCATCAGTATAAACTATTGATTGATCACGTGACAATAAAATCACTTATACCTGGTTTTAAAATGACAAATAATCGTTAGCCGCGAGGTGACGTAGCTTTTAGGTTAACTTGATATACACTGAGAATTATTTCTAATAATAAAACATCAAAGTGTCACTTACTTGGCGACAGGATCTTGAAAGGGAGAATGCATGATATTCGACTTTCATACCGAGTAATATTTCTCACAATCATGTAATAGCTGACCACAGTCGTTTGCAGGTGTCTTTATCAAGATAACAGATTTTTTTAGTCCAAAAGCAAGGTCGGATATTAAGTTATAATGGCCCCTACGTCGTTATAGTAATTAATAAAAAGAGGAAAATGGTGACATGACTTTATGCCGGAAACTCATTGTTGGTTAAATTTCCAAGTAATTAAGAACGTTTTACCTGAATTTTAAAATTATCACCTGATGCCTAAGAAAGGAATTTTTCATGGAAATGTTTGTTCTTTCTGGAGCCCAGATTTTCTATGTGGGAGAAATTGACCTCTCAAACATCTTCCTTCTCTTGAATTCAAGCATGAATGCGAATGATAAGGGATTCGTGAAGAGAAGGGTGCGTAACCAGGGGCATCATTTGCTTTTTCATTTAGAGGGACTGGGGGAAAGGTGGAAAACCAAGTTGAGAGGGAAAATTAATTTTCATGGGAGTTTCTAATGGCATTTACGTCCTAAAAATTTTTCCTTTTACACTTGCACGTCGCACAAAAAGGGTATATTAAAATAGCCAAAGAAGAGCAAATTTTTTTCTCAACCAGTAAATTTAAGTTTATTAATGGCAATAAAAAGCACTGAACAGAAATATGAAAAGGTTTGAGGGACGTGAGTGAAAGTCACGAGTGAAACGAGGTGGAATAAAGGTACTTATACCCGCACGCCACAGCCCGACTATGGAAAGTTTTAGGAGAGAACACTAGGCAGAGCATTCAGCAGAGTGAAATAGAAGCAACGCAGGGGCCAGAGAGAATTATGAGAGGAATGGAACGATAATGCGATGGAGATTGAACAAGTTAAAATTATTTTCAAGGAGTGCTAACGAACATCAGCTTTCTTTCGACAGTGTACTCGCCAAAATAAGATTGCGCCAAGGGTGAGTAATGACATGAATCCGCACTTATGACAGCTGGATCATTAGTTGGATGCAAATTTTGGTTATTTTTTTATTGAGCTTAAAAAAAACTTCGAATAAATTTCACTTTACAACTATATGCGTTGGAACTCACCGTACAGGCACCTGTGTAAATAACACAAGAATTATGCTTAATTTTTTCCCCTAAATTAAGGAATATTATGTACAGAGTTTTCGGTGCGGCAGTTGAAATTTAGACGTATTCTTTGAAATAAGTTGGTTTCATACATGTATTGAACTCAGCGTGACACCTTGATATTTGGAATCAGAAATTTAAATAATATGAAATGCTTGTTGAGTGTTTCAAATAAAATCTGTACACATGCAATTAATAGAATAGTTACAAGCTATACGTTATGTGTTATTAGGCTACACGTTAAAACAATTGGATTACCAAAAAGCTAAATCGATATTATGCAATTTTTCCCGTTTATCCATAGATATCTCATATGAGAACTCATTTGGATAAATTCACGCAAATCTGAGCATGAACATAAGTCACTCCTATCAGCCTAAAAGAAAAATTAGAACTTGAAGAGGAGAGTACAATACAATGCAATGCAACAACTTTATTGAGAACCTGGGACCTCATGTCCCCTAGGTTCTAATATAAGTACAAAAAAAAGATGAAACGAAAATAAATTTTTTTCCACAGAGATTAGGTCGGGAGTGTAATAATCAAATGTACCCCTTACTACATGAAGCCTCTCACGAGACGCAGTATGAATTTACAATAAAATAAAACATTCCTGAAGTAGCACATGAGGTGCATCATACACAAATGTAGAGATCAAATCATGAAATACATTGGAGACAATAATTTCCAAAATAAAAAGGAAACAACAACAGAATAGAATGTAACTTAAGACCAAAATTAATATCACATACATTGTCAATTGATTTTCTCATAAATTTCTGTAGCCTAATAAAAAAATATTTAACACAACGTTGACAATTTCAGTGGTAAGAACAGAAAAAAAACAGTTGCAAAATATATTAGGAAATATGTTAGCATAGGGCCTTAGATAAATAAATAATAAAAATAAAAACACAATATAAAAACAAACAACCTGGAAAGTATTTTTCCACACTTGGTCAAATCTGGTTGCTTATAAACGAAGGGTCAATTTAAATACATATTATATTTGGTGTTCGAATACCTTGACTATGGGAGAAAAGGTGATCGCATAGTTTAGAATGAAAGGAATTAATTGATGGTGTTTGGCGAATATTTTGGGGGAGGGAGTTCCAGAAATTGACAGCCACTACTGAGAAGGAATTATGTAGCATTGTAGTTCTGTGGAATGGAATGTAAAGGATATCTTGGATAGTAAAATGGTGGCAATCACCCTTCCAAACTCTTCCTGAAACAACTCCTCAGCACGAAATGAAGAGGAAGAAGGCGACATCGTTTCATTTGTAAGTTGTAACATGGCTGATGCAGCTCCCTCTTCTCCCACAGCGGCTCCCTCCCTCCTTCCCTCCCGCGCCCGCCCTTCCAACATTCTGGGGCCCGTCGCCGCCTCCCGAACAATTCGCCATATAGCTATTGTCTATCGCACGCCCTGTCTAAAGCCTTATAACCCTCTCCAACACCGCCAACACCCTTCGCCCCCCAAATTTTCCCCAAATCCCCTTTCTCTCCACATACATACACCCCGCCGTCCATGAATAGAGCTGGCACGCCCACCTGCCCGGAGCTCTACTGTTGCCGCTCTCCTCCGGCACCTTTTGTCTCCCTACTATCCACCTGCTTCCTCACCGTCGTAATTTTCTCCCGCCCTCCCAAGGCCCCCCAATCCCCCCCGCTATGAAAACCGACTACCCTCCTCCTTCCACCCCATACTGCTTCGCGCTTCTCATTACAACCAGCCCTCCGCTCACTTATTTCCACCGCCCCTCAACGTTCGTCTCGCCCTTTGTAATAACCCAGGGGAGGATTTCCGTGAGAAAAGGTGTGGGTGGATGCCCTCAAGGGTTTGGAGGAAAAGAAAAATAAACTTCCCATTTAACTTCAATCGGGCGAGTTGCTATGCTGATTTCATCACATAAAATCTATTTTTTTGCATTTTCCCTCCGGCTTGAGGCAGTGGCACATATCAGAGATGAATTTCAGCAGAAGAGCCGCAGGAATATTTTGACGTGATCAAGTTAGGACAAAAAGAATCAGAGAAATTACGGATGCCTCGCGAGGTATTTAAGAGGATATTAGAGAAAAGCAGCTGGAATGGTATGGATGCCGAACGAGTGGAAAATGAGAGACTGCCAAAAAAAATCCTGCTGTGGACCCATTTTTGGTAAAGGAAAAGATAAAGATCTACGAAGAGCTGGATCGAAGATAGGGAAAAAGAGGTGAGATGGAGAGAGATCTTGAAGACGAGAAGTGGAATTGCCGAGAAAAATGGGAATTGAAAATCGGATGACACCGTAGTGGTCTAAACCGAATCATTGGTATATACATGTATCAATTCGAATTACGAGGCGTCCGAAGGTAACGCATTAACACTTTAATTGAAATGTTACTCGGGGAGGCGACTGTAAACGGGGGCCATCAACGTTATATAGGATAGCTGAGTAGGATGGTAAGCGGGGAATTTGGAATGAAATACGGAGTTGGATGGAAAAAAACTCGGCGTCGGCATTGGCGATCTCTTCAACGGAAGGCGCCAAGTGGACTGCAGTTAAACGGTCCATACAACGTTCAATTCATTACACTTGCAGAACTCGCCGCAAGAGTAAGGATCCTATGAAGGAGGAATTACGGCTCCAATGAAAAACTGTAGGTGGTAACGTAAGGTTGTTCAATATTGATCGTATTCTTCCTTCTATAAAGTTCATTGCAACAGCATTATTATATCGACCTCCTAGATTAAACCAGTTTTGACGTCTCGAGGTTAGGTCATGTGAAAATAAAAATATATCTCCTTGCCTACGTTTCGGCGTATAATGTGCGCCATCATCAGGGCTCGGAATTATTGGTTAATTGAACATCCTCAGTTGTTACATATTATTCCACATACCACATACAGCCTCTTGGTACTTGTAGCAAAACATTGGAAAATACCCCATTCTCGGAACTACAACAACCGAAATATAGGCTAATGAACGGCCAACTACACCATAATGAACGGTTACAGGAGCGTTAAACCTTTACATTTGATGGTAGGAACGCTTTCACGCTCTTAATGGTAACATAAATGTGAAGCAGTTGTCCTTCTCCCTGACATGGCTCGTATTTTTTGGGGCAAAACTGACTAAAGTAGGACAGAGTTGTCCTTGGCCTTAACTCGGCCGATTGCGCTTTTGTGACTCCGGGAGAGTAAGGTTTGTCGACGGCACTGGAGTGCTCGAGGACGAACTTCACCGCGCGACTTCGACCCGGGGCGGCGACCGAGGGAACGCCATTGTCTTGGAAAATGCCACGCGCACAGGGTACAGAAATCCACGGGGTTTCCTCCGTGGCGGTCAAGAGGTCGGACAAAATAAAGTTTTAGTTCGGCATTGTTCGTTTCCACTCCGCCTCTCGGATAGACTGCGCTTTCATTCTGTGTAGAGTGAAATGACGAAGTCTTCAATCATAATTCTGTGGTCAGCATTAACAATGAGTCTAATTCAACAGCCATCACCATGCCGGGAAAATATCTCGCCATGCTTAAAATAGACTGAATATTATAAAATTGAAATCCCTTAGAGTGTACCAAATAGACCCAATTATGTTCCTTATAATGAGCACGTGGAAACCATCTTACCTCCATAGCAAAAATAAAGGCATAAAAGGGAGGAAAACACGTGTCAACAAAAATTCATGCACACCATGTCCTCGCACTATAACGTTTACAGTTAGCTTTTTCTACCCTTTATAAATTCATCTTACTATTCAGGAGTTAACAAGGTAAAAAAATGAATAATTTAGTATAACGATTTCTAAGGTATGCTTAAGATAATTTAAACAGAACAAATAATAATAAGACACAATTTACAGTAGAAAAAAACTAGCGAATACATTTTAAATTCTAAAAACAAATCGGTTTTTTATGCCGCAACTTGTAAAAGAGAACATTTTATAACTTCAACGATAATTCAATAAAGTTATGCTTAAAATGCTTAATGTTGGCAGTGTCATACACACGCATACATATATACATACACACATACACACACATCTTATGTAATGTTACCATGTGTATTTCCGCTGTATATAGCTTTTACTTATAGAGGTAATATATTTTTCATCAATGCTTTACATCCTCATCTTTTTGATTGAACATTTCCAAATGCCATATACGTAATATTAATTTCTTCACCAAATTTATTGAATTATAGATCCTCAGCCGACAAAAGTTTTCTGAATAAAGGCACGTGAAATATAAATTGATCAGAACATACAATTTTGAATGTTTTCCCAAAAATAAATTTGCATGGTTTCCAATATCCAAGTTGTGATTCACTGCTATTCTATATTATCCAAGCTACTCGAATTTATGATTTGGTAGCACGAGGCATGTCAAGTGCCCAAATTCGGCAATGAATTCCGTTTTAATTTACATGGGGAATCACAGCCCAAATTTATTCCCCCAGAGTCCCTTACTGATATGCAGAAATTATGTGAATTAGGCATGAACCTCGACGGCCAAAAGTCAAGAAATATCGATGGTCCGATTGGTCGATATTTTTCTGATAAATAAATAGATGTCCAGCCTCAGATGTTTCCATGCTACTTTCGTTCATTGTGGGCTTCATCAGCCTTTATTCGAAGAGCTCGTTTGATACCATCCTCAAGTATTCCGTACTACCTTGGCATAAAATATTCTGATATTAGACGGGCATTTTTAAGCAAACGACAAGTTCGCAAGAGGAATACACATATCGGCTAGTAATATAATTCTCCGTTTGTTGGTAAAGAGAAAGAATACCTTTTGCTAAATATAATTCAGTAGAGGTTGGAACTTCGGTTCATTTTGAAGATTCAATTAATGCGATTTGATTCATGTCAACTACTTGTTCTTTTAAATCATTCACAATGAACGAAATGAACCATGGAAGAACCAAACGACTGCGATGAGTGATTTAACGACGATGAATGATTTCATTACGAAGAATCAAATATCAGCAAAGAGCCAAATCCAACCAATTCGTACCATTAGGAAGCTGCGTACATGGAGATATTGCGTGGTATGAAATCTGATTTTCAGATTAATTTAGATTTATCGTCGAAATATTGGGAGACCTGAGGAACTAGGGAAGTTTCTATCGTTAGAACAGGTTAACCGTGATGCCTGGATTTGTGAGCCTAAAAACTCGCCCATACTGCCTCGGCGATTGGCGACTGTACCCTGCCGAAAATGGTAACGTACAAGAAACGTACACTTGTTGTACTGCTGCTGGCATACCGGGAGCGTAAACGAAACGTACGTGTGAGCTTTGCAGCTGTAAGCCAAGCGTCAATGAAGCGTGCACAAAGCGTACAGCAACTGTGTTTAAAGCGTAAATTGGCCCTTTTAAGCGTACACGAATGGCAACTCTGGAACAGTACACGAAACGTATTCGTGACGTGTGCACTGAAGAGTGAAGGAGACAAAAGTTGGCGTGTCGTTCCTGGCATAGCATCATTTGCCAACATTCAAATATCGGTCGAATATCGGATACTAATATTGGCCCAATGTCGTAATGATAACATTTGGCGTCATTTAGCCAATATTGGCAACCAATATTGGGCCGATATCGTCAAACAAGATACATCCAACATACCAATATTCACCCGATATTGGGCCAATATTGGCCCGACTTCATTGGCGTCATTTAGCCAATATTGGCAACCAATTATGTCAATATTCACCCGATAATGGCCAGATTTTATTCGCCAATGCCGGACTATAATGTGAGCTGACTATATTGGCCCAATGTCATAATGTATACGATTGGCAATATTTAATCAGTATTCCCTATTGTAAATCCCCATGGGGATTTCTCTGCGGGGAATTGGCGAAGGGAATTTCTTATAATTATTTTTTTAATAAAAACAGTGTTCTTAAAGACCTTTTAAGTTATTCTTTAATTCCTTCGTATAATGGTGAACATTGACGACAAATAAATTCTTACTGATATGGGGAATCGAACCGCTAATCACTCGCTAATCCTACACTCTACCACTACGCTATTTCAGATCATGAACGTTCACGTATATTTTTATGCTTTATAAAGATTGCAGTTGCTTCGTGAATATGGCACTCCTCTAAGTACGCGATTTCAACATAGCTGCCGTTTATTACCTAAGGCTGATGATTTTAAAGTTCATATCTGACGTCAGGGACGTTCTAATATACATTATTTCGGAGTAGAATTAAGAAAGAAATAAGATTGCACCAATTTTCATGCCGCGTTAGGCCACACTATGGATGCTATTATTAATTTACAATTGATATTGAATATGCATTTGGGAAACTAGACACGCGGTATAGGTGCACGACTCGCAAGCGACGTCCTATACGCGTCCCGAACGTCCGAGTTTAGTCCCGGGACGACTTGAGACTATTGAATAGAGTTTCAAAGAATTTGTAATTAAATTAATTAAATACCTAGTTGTTTAAGGTAAAATAAATAAGGATAAATAAATTGTTAAATATTGGCAGGCAATATTGGTCCAATATTGACAACCAATATCGGGCCGACATTGGCAAAATGTTGGCAATATTGGGCCGATGTGCCGACATTGAGCCAATATCGGACCAATATTTAGCCGACATTCATGGCTACTTGGGTCACATAAGCCCATCCAATAAATTCCTCACTTTCAACCATCATTGTTGCTCCTGCAACACTTAAAGCGAATAAATGAATACAAATAATTTAAATACTGATCAAATTTCGGCGTCTATCTCTATTTCTACGCAGTCTCGCTGGTCTTGCTATTTGTTACCAACCGGTCCAGTCTGTTTCCCTCTAATTCTAGAGTCAACATTTGCAAATCGTTATTGCTGAGCTATGACTAATTGCTGCGACGTTTTATAGCATTTGCACTCACTCGGATTGCTCGGGCGACAGGTTTTGCACGCTATATTTCTCATACATCTAGGGCGGTATGTTTACATCTCGCAACGGAAAACACTCGTGGAAACAAAGGACATACGTCCCCATTAGTTCTTTCATACTGTGCTAAGGACGCAAGCAATAATCAATATGCGTCGTCATAAAAATCGCCACCTTATCACCAACGAGCCTGTGCCTTGCCGCACGGAATACCTTCGTAGAAAGAGAGCACAAGAAGTGGAACAATTGCGTCGATCGTCTAGTACTGTAGATTTTTTCAGATGTTTCTAATTTTTAAGGGCTATGATGAAGGGTCTAATATGATTCCTCTATAAGATAACGAAAGTGATAGACATCCTATTCTTCAGATTCGCGGGTTTATCGTGCGTACGTAAAAGTGTGCACGAGCGTCAATGAAATGAAATGCGCACGAGACGTGCATGACACACGCGATTCCGGACTTGCATGCGTAATCGACGACAGCATCTGGTGTGCGGGAAGAATTGTCAAATAAAGTGTATCGGGAGCGTTCTCGTTCTACTCCAATCCCGTTCCTTTAAGCGTTTCAGTGGCGCACGTCGTGCGTACTACTGGCGGACTGCCTTGCAGCAGTGCAGGAAGCGTACAGGCGCGAATCACGGTGATAAGCACGAACGTACAGGGAGCGTGCCGGAGACATACGTACATCAGAGAGCAAAGAGCAAACGTACACCAAGTGTATTCAAACGTGCACTGGACGTGCGGTACGCCACTCGTACTCTAAAGTCCCTAAAACGTTCGTATCCCATTTTCGGCAGGGTACATTAAGAAACTCATGTACTTGCGATCTTTGGGTGCAAATGGTTGTGTTCGGTTTTACAATAAATCAACTTTATACGATCGACTCTATGAAATTATTCCTTAGTTTTTATCAGTAAATTCTATATGCAACCAAAAGACTGTGGAATGTGGTTTGTCCCAATCACGTTGCTTTCCATTCATGAACAGCGTGATTTGGCTCAATGTGAACCAAATCAAGTTGTTCTCCATCACTCATGAACCGTGGGATTCTTCACAAACCACACCACTCGACCTCTGAACGAGATTAGCTTGATTTGATTCATTATGAACGATTTGAACGGAGAACGTGATTCAATTCATTTGGTTCAAGCTAATGAATCGTTCAAAATGAACGAATCACTCATGATCGATACAGCTCTATTATTCATTTTATTTTGGTAACACAGTTTGAAAATATACACGGTGGCAGGTGACATAATTTTAAAATTTTTCATGAAAAAGAGTCATGTGAAAATAATTATGAGCATTTACTTCAATGGAATAGTTTTCGTACATAGTCATTAGTTGGAAACTTGTTCAAAAGATAAAATTTCATAGTGATATCATCGATGGCTTTAGCTCCAATTGATCTTTTGATACCAGCAGCAATAGATTTGCTTGCGATATTTCTCCCTGAGGGACATATCTCATTTTTTCGAAATTTCTTCATTTTGCTTACATATCTACCGTTCTATCGGAGTTTTTGATCAACCAACATGATCTCACTTCTCATTATTTATGGAAGTAGAGACTGGACTGCTCACAAAGGCTATTTATTAACAGGGATAGGCTTGCTGGCTATTTAATTATATTCTATGAATAGTTGGTCACCGGTTGCATCGCTATATGCAAAATAATCTCTTCCTCTGTCGGGACCCTTTGAAAATTTTAAACATAGACATTATCATAAAATGTGGTAGAACTTCATTTCAAGCCCTCCGTTTCCAAAGTAACGCAGCGTAATTCACTGGGATGAACCTTCATCTCACACTTCACTAACTCCCACTTAATAGAGAATTGAAAGATTTCTTAGCACCTCTCTAATATGTAACGTAAGATAATTTTTAATTAAATGTATACAGAATTTATATGGATATATTTAATACTGAGATTAATATAATGTAAAGATAAATTTATTTCGAAATACGATCGCACGACTGAGATTTTGGAAGATAATGATTACCGAGAATATAAAGTGTCATTCAATCGGTTTACATGGATTAAACTAGACACTACTAATTCCATGCACTTTACTCCTCAGCTGGACGGAAGTTGCCAGGATACCAGGGCTTAAGTAGGCCATGCCTGTCACCCAGCGTGAGTTCATAATCGGGTGGTTTGACACTCAAAGTTCGCCATAAGTTCCTTTCCCCTCAGGCCTTTTCCACAGTCGGGTACAGCGGGGTGCCCCTTTACTCCCCCCTCACTCCAGGTCCCCCAAGCCCCGCCCCCTCCTCGCAACGCGACAGAACAGTTGCTGAGACTCCCCACCCTATTCTGAGGTTGTTGGCGTAAATTATGAACGGCCTCTTGCAGCAAACTCGTGGACCTATAAGTTCTCTTGTGCATGAGCGAGTTTCTCGAAGGTTATTGAAGAAACAGACCAGCGTTCTGTGTAATTATTCCTGCGTTACATGATATTTGCCATCCGTTTCATTCTTCGGTACACTTCTGGTAATTGGTGTAGAAAATTTTATACACAGGACATTTTTTCCCGACATACATCGTTGAAATTTTTTTATGCTACGTTTCATTATAAACGCTGAACTTCCTTACGTTTTCATTTGGAGAAATATTACCTTTAACATTGTGGTACTATCCCTTTTCTTTTCTAAGTCATTAAATTCAGCAGTAAAAACTGAAGTACTGAGGTTGAAATACATAATTATTTAGGGTCAGCATTAAATAATCCTAAGCATTGACTTTGAAATATCTTCAATATTAATGCTTCAAGCTGAATCAAAGAGCTACAAGAGACTGTATATAATTTTTCCGCATAAAAAATCACCGGAAGGTTGCACTTGTAACAGTGATTGACTCGTGGAGAGAATAGAAAGAATAAATCACAGCCAGGAGTACATAACTGCAAGCTAATGCCGTCATCGGTTGTTTGGCGGATTCGGTAGTTAAATTGAATGTTGTACAATCATCGCTTTCTATACTGTAATCAAATACAATTTGTTTTAATGAAGTTATGTAGGTTAATTTTCTATACTACAAGACCATTTAAAACTATTTAAACTACGAATAAACTGTCAAATGTCATCCATAAATACAGCTTAAACTGCCCAGAGACTAATCACAAGATATCGCAGACGGATATTAAGGGATAAATGACCATCATGGAAGAGAAAAAAATGAGAATATAAAAATTTTAAATTATATGTGCAGGAAAATTATGTTAAGACTTGAAGAAAGGCCTGTAAAATATATAAATAGCAGGATAAATAATTTTTTCACTGAAAAATTTATAGATTACCCCGTGAAGAGGAAAAGGAACCATGTGCTTTAAATGTACCAACCATACTCAATTGGCCGCCATCAGTCTCCCGCTGTAAACACGGATATTTGAGTACAAAAAATGTGAGTTTTTAGAATTTACTCCCAGACGCTCCAAGAATAGTTTGTCCAAGAATACATAGTCTCCGAAGATAGCGGCTTCCGCCCGCAAGAGACTAGTAAATGCAGCCGTTTTCCATCTCAGCCTTCTGACAACCGATATACCTTTCTCAGTAATAGTTATTTATGAGCGGTCGAAAATTCAAGCTGGTGAATCCAACACAGCGCCAATTTGCCAGAACTATTAATTTTTCCTACAATGACTGCAGCATTTCGCTAATATGATTAAGACTAAACAGATGGGTCATATTTTCCAGTTTTTGGATAAAACATCCATTTGTCCCATTATTTACAAAAATAACTGTCGGATATGATGAAAAATGGTTTATTTAATCTTATTTTATCATTTTTCATCTATTTTTTCCTGAATTAAAAGATATTTCCGGTTTTATTTGTAAAAAATATATTTCGAATTTTAGCTCCTTTAAATCCTCAAGTATGGATATGAATGAAATAACTGAAGGATTTTATCCTAAAAACTCGCTACAGGAATACTGCTGCTGCTGCCAAAATGGTTTATTCTCATCGCGATATCGAGTCCTGTCGCTACCACTTTTGTTACCGTACTTCTTCAATTTGAAAAATTAAACAGAAGTTACATTTAGTAAATTTGTTTTAGATTTATTCCGCATGGGTTAATAGTTTGCTAACAGTTTCTCTGGCTATCCTGCTTGCATCTTCTGATCAAAGATGTCGTGAAGCGTTTCTAGGCACGTTCATTGCATGGACCACGTAAATCAACGCCACCATATTGAATAAACACCGTTTGGTCACGACATTAAAATATATCTTCAGGATACACAACACTGCTCAAGGGCAAGATTCCGCCAGAGTTTTATTATGGATAGCTATGCGTTACTTGCTGGTACGCGGGGTCATACATTGGTGGAATCAGAATATGCGTATGAAAGAGTGTCAGAGAGTGGCGGAAAATGAAAAATTAAAAACGTTCCGCCAATTCCGTACACGCGTGGAGTAAGCTAGGAGACACATTATAACTCGGAGAGGAAAGAACAATAGAGGTAGGTGATACTTCCCAAGATAAATGCGGGAAGGATTCAAAAAAATACCCACATCGAATAATTTTAACACGAAGGACAAATATCCACTACACAACGATTGAAAAAGAATGGCCTGGTCCCAACCAAAAATTATCCTGGCCCCAACCAAACTGAGTGCAGCACCTAGATTAAAGTTTCAGAATGCCAAGAAATGTGTAAAACAACATACAAAATAACCTTTCATGACACCTGTGATTAGAAAACGCCGACGGGGTAAATAGCCAAATTGTGGAGTACACAACTCATTGGGAAGAAATCCCAAAAAAAATTGAGGCACATTCACTCCAGCGCAATGGAAGAACGAACGGTAAGGGGGTTTTGAATTTTTAAATCTGAAAATCCGAATATTTTTAAATGACTTCCGGAGAATTCATTTTTAAGAAGAACTAAGTCTGGGAAAATGAGTACGATTGGGAGGCCTATTTCAGTGCACAAGGTTTAAAAAATATATCCCTAAATGATTGTCTTTATGACATAAATGTTCGTATAGGGCGTTTCAACAAGGTATTTACCATTTTAGAATGAAATAGAAATTCATCCAGGTAACTTTCAAACCTGATCATGGGTTTGCTGGTAAAAGAAATCAACGGAGATTATGAAGATAGACGCAAGATGGAGTACCAATTTACTGCCACTAAAAGTAAAACCAACTTTCCCAGATAGTCTTTTACCAGGTTAATGGGTTGGTTCCAAAGGGCCTATGCATTACCAACTCACTTCTCAGATTCATCCCATTGTTCAACCTTCACCTACCGATCTTGCTACGCTGGAATACTAATTTCAATGTGTAGTTGGTCAATTTGTTAAGTTAGTCAAGTTGGCTTCATGCCATTGAACGAATGGAAATCAAATTTCGCTAAAATTAGTGGTTGATAAAAAATTTTAATATATTTCTCGATGCAGCATCACCTCAAACTAATCTAAATATAATTTTAACAGATATTTATACGATTTAATGTTTTAAAATTATAGATCTAAACAACCTTACCTTAAACCACGGTGACCTCAAAACACGGCATCTTACATTCTCCAATTACTCACCTAGAGTAAGAGTGGTGCGTGGCGAGGAATTCATAAGCTAATTAAAAAAAAGAACGTGCATTAGGCTCAGAATGTGGGTAGGCGGCGGGCTTTCCTATCAAATTGGTGCTGGCACCAATTAGGATTTCGGTTTCATGTCTTGCCTTTCTCTCATCCCTTGCGACTCCATGGAGTTCCTGACTCTTCGGATGGACTGAAGGTTTAAGCGGAAATGGCAGTAGAGAGAAAGAGAGATAGTGGAGTGTTTAGAGGCACTCCACCCATCTCATTTATGGCGCGGGTGCGGAGAGATGCCCGCCGTGGAAAAGTAGAGGCAGGAGAGTAGGGTAGAGCACACGGATAGGAAAGGGAAGGGATAGAGATTTAGGTCCGGTTCGAAATGTGTGCGTAGATACAAATCGTTAGGACATGTAACGCGGACTTAAAAGTTTGGCGCATAAATTGTAGATGAATCGATCATCATTCGCTGCGATAATAAAATTGAAAGTAGAAGATGGATCATGTTAATCTTTTATATTACGTCGTTAAGTGGCCCAGCCATGAAGAAGTACGAAGCATTAATTTAGCCAATAACAAGAGATTTTTCATGGCTCTTCAAGGACAAAGAATGGTTCTTAATATTTAAATGGCAACTATAGAAAAACTGCAATGCAATCAAAGCATTGGCTAGAGTAAAAATGTTGGCTGTCTGATAAAAGAAATTGAGTCTTCAAGAATAATACAAAAGTAGTACATGGGTCGAGATAGTGTCAGCCCTTGGGCTTGTTGGTGTTTTAACTTTGTTAATTTTACATTTTATACCACTGAAATGCTCCTGGTGGCCAAATCATTTATTGATACGCAGATTTGAGATCCTATTTACAAGATTTTAGTATTCTGTTCCACAGTTATAAAACATTTATACTAATATTATGGCAGGGAATTTATCATTCGCAAACCTAACCCTTGCAATACTAACCGAATATCAATGTGTCTGCTGATGTCTCCAAAGTAAATGGTTGTTGCTTACATATTAAAAACGACTATTTACAGACAAATACCAACGTTATTTCGTAAACGCATAAACGAATCAGGACTAAAAGGGTTGAGAAAGAAATTAAGCTTCTCAAATGGTTGACTTTCATTGACATACGGCATAGTTAATGATTGCGATTGCCTAACGTCCATACTAATGCCTCACATTCAATGCGAATCGGTCTTAAGGGTGGGCGGTGGAGAAAGGGGAAGTTTGAGTGAGGGTGGAATAGGGTTGGGTGGTGGAGGAAAGAGAAGGTCGGGGCCGTCTGTCAAGTGGTGATAGTATGAGGGGGTGAGAGGCTGGAGATATAGTGGAAAAAGGCCTAAAGCCGTCCTTCTCCGCAATAAAACCGCTGTCTCCTCAGAAAAAAAGGAAGGAGAGCGGGAAGGGGTGGAAAACGGGGAAGCAGCAAGCAGTAGCTCGTCTCCTGCCCTACAACCCTCTCTCTCTCTCGAAAAGAAACGGGGGGGCGGAAGAAATTGTTCACGCATGTGTTCGCGTTTCCAAGGGTGACATAAATCAACGCGGATTTAGTTTTGGACTCGTGGACGAGCGATCTGCATAAAACGCGCACCCTGGTGGGAGGAAGTCGCATCCACTGCGTCGACGTCGCCATTTTTTTCTCCATTTTCCCGGAGTGAAATCTAATATGCATGAAAGCCAAATCTCATTATGCCATCCTGTCGTTCCATACGTCAGGTTTCCGGAATGCATGAGGATAACTAATGACCGGTCGGATCATTATCTTAGTATTTATCTCTCTCTTGCAAGACAGACACCTCTTTCTGCAGTCCCCTCTCCGTGGATAATTTGCATTTATTTATGTTTTTAAGGCCAAAAATTATCATTTCATGAAGATGTCATCCATTCAGTTGTAGGGAACATAGACATACATTTTAATTCCCAGAATTGAAAATTATTTCCCATGCTACTTAAAATATTAGCGAATTTGAACATTTTTCAAGTAAAAATGGTATTTCTAAAGCTATGATAGCTTTCCGTGAGGGATATGAAGTGATAACGATTCAATATCCATCCAGAAGAGACAGTGATGTTAGCCATACCTACTTATTGAGAAAAAAATGGAATTATTTGACATCAGATTCCAACTTCCATTTCCCAGCTTTTGCACACATCATTACGTTCCCTTACCGCAATAATCCTCAATACGAAACTATTTTAAAATGGGAAATACAAAAAACTTAAAATATTTCTAACCAAATCAGTCTAAAGTTATTAAGGAGTCATCACTTTGCGACAAAAAGTTACATTTTAGAGAAGTACGATGAGTCAATGTCATGATGCCGATCGATTACATTCAATTTAATTCCATGAAAACTTAAGAAATTTGGAGAATTTGAATACAAAAAATTTTTATAAGCATAAAATCTTGATTTTATCGCAATTTTTTTGCTGCAGTATTTCAAAAAATAAACACTGATTCATTTAGTGACACAAAGGAGTTATAAAGGCATATCACATCCTATCATTGTTTAAAATGATATTATCTGTACCGGCAGAAACTTGAAAAGCTCAGGATCAAGATGCAGGCATCATGATGAGAATTTATTACCGCAAGAATCGATTATGTACATGTTTATTTTCACTAAAGCCTCAGATTGCCATGGAAATTGAAAGTCTAAACGTGGGTTCAACAAATTCAAGAAAATGAACCATGCCAATGATTTCACTGAACACAAATATATATGCTTTACTTCCTTTTAATGAGGTGTACGTGAATTTGAAAAGACATTCTCTTTACAATCATAAAATAATGAGGAAGAAACAAAAAGTTAGATTCAGGAAGTTTCACGGCCGTTAGAAAGCCGCAGGTTCTGGTGATATGAGACGGGAACATATTCCCCATTACTGAAATCGTCCAAACCAGAACGATTCGGTCGAGATTTGGATTCAAAACCCATATTTTTAATAACGAAATGTAATAAAAAAGAGAAAAAATTGGAACACAAGCATGGATTCCCGCTGAAAACATGCTGCTCTTCATATCACAAGTCCCACAACGAGGAGGCAAAGCAATAACGGCCGTCGAAAATGAGGTCGATGTTGAAAGCGGTCCAGAAAAATAAATTTAAAAAATCGAACAGATTCCGTGCATTTTTATATCCCTCCCTCGTCATCGCCGCCATTGATTGAATCCTATTAATGAAGAAATAAACCAAAATTCCACAGCACGGGTTCCGAGCGCCACAGGGAATGAATCTCTCCGCCGTATCGATATTTTTCCATTCCTCTTTCCATCGCTTGAGTTCTCTTTTCTGGACAACGATACTCCCCGTTCCCTTTTTACGTAGCCTTGCTCGCTACCACGTCAGCCGAAATAAATGAGAAACTCATCTTTTTCGTGCATTTATAAAGTACTGCGAGCAACTTGCTCCAGATGTTTATTAATAGATTTAAAGTCAGTATAAATTACAATTACATGGCTATGGGGGTGTAATAGTTGATTTAATTGGGTACTATCTTTGAAAAAAATGGGCAGAGCGGCAAATATATTTGAAGTATTAGAATCAAGTTAGTGGAAGAGGCCTTCATGAAAGAGGATGGTGACTTGATGTTGGTCCCCGAAACTTACGTAACTAACGAAAAAATGTAAAAAAAAACCAAAATGGTCTGAAAGAGGATTGGAACTACGCCAATAGGAGTTCTAAGTATTTGAAAATTTTCGAAACGAAGTATGATCAACACAATTGCAAAACTAAATGCTGTTGACAATGTAGTGTTCAGAAGACAGAGCCGGTAAAGTAAAAGCCATAGTAGTTCTACTCGTCTCGCTAAATGTTTTAAAATAAGAGGAAGGTACCTAAGAGTTTAGACGCCAGGAGTCTTGCGTAGGAAGGTAATGAAAAGACTATCGAAGGACTTAGTATGAAACGCGGCGTTTTTTTGGAGCAAAACACCTGAGTAGAGTTTGAGATAGTTGTTGACGTTTAAAACGAGGGTGTAAATGGGACTGAGGAAAAAGCGAGATGGATGGAAAGAAATTTAAACGAAAAAATTCTCGGCGGAATGGGCTCAACTTAGGTCCAGGCGTTGGCTTGATATAGGCTCGGCTTGGGACCTGGGCTAGGGTTGGAGTTGGCATAACGTGACGAAACCATGGTTGTATGATCAATATCAATATCGAACTGCACAGAATATTTCTCTTTCTGCTATTTTGAAGATGAACATTAAGGTCTTCCACCAAGTTAGAGTCATCACTCTCTATATGCCCAAGCAAGGGTATTAAAATTTTTATTTTTCCCTCTGAATTTCATTCCCGCGAAATACTTTTTGCCGCAACTTAGTTTCAGTGGCTCACTTTTCTTCAATGATACAACGTCGCTTCACTTGGATTCAATGGACGCTGAAAAATTCAGTGATGCCCGGTGAGAACGTTTTTACAGCATAATGTCGCCATGAAATGGTTCTCTTAGAGAAAGTAACGGGAATTTAGTACTTTTGGTGACATTTTTACAGTAAAATGCATTTTATTAGTGCAAGTACTCCAAATGGGTAATAATCGCACATTTAACTTGCAGTCTTTATCGCTCATACTCTGTAAGATTAGAGATAAAATGTCGTCGGATAAACTAACAGAAAGCGATGAGGCCACTTCCTTATTTCCCACTGAAGTGTCGACGCGTCGCCATAAAATATCGACTGCGCGCACCGTCTTGCGAAGACGCCGGTGGTGCTATTAGGGAGCAGGAAACGGAAGACTTGTGAGGAAAGAATGGAAAGAGAAGAGATAGAAAGTGGAAAAGAATAATATGTAACAAGAAGGAAAAACTCAGGCAGGGTAAAGAAAAAAGGAGAAAGAGAGAGATGACGAGGAGTGTTAGGAAATGCATGAGGGCAACGGACATAGGAGAAAGGAATGAATTAAAGATTCAACAATGACTCATCTCCCTCTTGAGAGTTAAATTTTAGGACCATATATTGTCTATGTCAGCATTACGTTTTGCACATTATTTTGCGTAGATACTGCAGGCAAAGAGAAAACAAACCTTTTTGAGGAAAAGGTACAGAAAAGCACTTCCTGTCAGCTTTTGCTGATCTGTTGCAAACAATCTATTGATTGGTTGGTAGTAACGGTTCAAATAACTTTCCTCTAATGCAATATTGCCCTCAACTGATATTGAATCACCGGCTGAACACCTGATAGGAGAGGGAACTCAAGGGAAGACTGGGAATAATAGATGAAGAAAGAGAAGGATAGGGTGTAAAAGACAATGGAATAGAGTAAGATGAGAAGGGGAAGGGTGTGAATAGAGCAAGATGAATTGAGGGGTGGAAATGGTGGTGACTAGAAGGGCTAAAAAGGAAGATATCTTTATTCTATTATCTTTACTTTACTCTATTATCGTTTTCTAAGGAGAATGAAAGGATAGAAAATAATTATTTCACGAAGAGAGGGATGAACATGAAACTATAAAGTAAAGATTACCGATTCCTTAGCGAACCGTGGCAGAGAAATATTCCAACTGGCCTTTTTGGGTATTCGAATGCAAAATATTGTGAGGTGGAACTTTATTTGAAATATAATTGCTTTCGTAAGTTTCGTGCGTTTCGTTTCTTGCCTTTAGCGAATAACGCTTGAGAGAGTTCCCTTCGATTGCAATTTGGGCAATGGCCCATGGCTAATATTTAGCTAACTAGTGTACACATAAGGTGCTAAGGGATGAAACTTGGAGAGGAGACAGATGAAAAACGAGAATTTCAAATTAAGTGAGGAAGAGCAAGCAAAGAATAAGAAAAAGGAAGAGAATCAGATAGGCAGAAGGGATGAAATGGGACGGTTGAGAATGGAAGAGTAGAAGTAATCCACATCTTTTTCTGTGTTCAAAATACTTTGCCAAAAAACACTAAAGCCATTATAAAAACGGTTTTTTTCACAGTTGTTGCTGAAGTATTGTCTGTAAAACTAGAAAAGTATACGAGGTGGCTCTTTTTTAAATACACCAGCTAAATTGATTTTTAGGCTCCAATCATTTTGTTATCGGCAAGTACTGCTTCAGAAACTAACTGCTAATTTATTAGTATTGTATATTACATGTAATTTGGCCCTTTTTTCATGGTTGAACCAGCAACTGAACTTCTGTGGGGAGAAGTAACGTGAAGAGAGTATGAGAAAGATGGATGCGAAAACAGAGTGACATATAGAGAAAGATAAAGCGAAGAATAAAGAAATAAAGGGAAAGAATTGGGCAGGAAGGACTGGAAAGGCGTCGCTCGAAGGAGGAGGGAGGGTTAAGAAGAAGAAGAGAAGGAAGGGTTCATAAATAATCCAGATCTTTCTTTAAAAGGTAAGTCCATAAAGACCAGCTCAGCGGAGAGAAGTGGGCTTTCGCGAGCAGACTGAAGACTGAGAGAAAAGCCAGGGGACAGATGAAGAGACTGGTTTGGTGGAGGTGAGTGGGGGTGGATGAGGGAAGAGAAGAGGGCTGATTAGATAAAGTTTTGAGCCAGAGGATGGAGGGATGAGGAGGAAAAGGGGAGGGGATGGTGTTGCGTGGTAGGGAGGGGAAAGTTGAGTTGTGGAGGAAAGCACAGAGTGAGAAGTTCAGGTTTGTTCGCAGAGCTCTCCATGTGGTCCACCAACGGCTCCCAAACTCGCGCTCGCACGTTTCGTGAGAAGACTTCCTCTCCCTCTTGCCTTCTCTCCCACACCCAATCTTCCTCCCTTCCCCGCCCCCCCCCCCCCCACGGTCACCCCTCAAAACAGAGGAGCTTCCTATTTCCCACTACGTAGTCCGTAGGCAGAAAGCGCATAAATATATGAATGTAGAGAGCGAGAGAGAGAGAGAGCAAGGAAGATTTGGGAGAAGTGGTCGAGGAAAAGTAAGAGGCGCAATACTGCCCTAATATATCTTTAGTCTTCGTCCCGTAGGCGTTTTTACGCGAGGTGGCTCTGAAAATAAGGCGGGGTTTAAGAAAAAAAAATACGAGGAGCTTCTTGAGTCCTCTCCTCTTTATATATATATATATATATAAATATTTTTTTTCGTTGGATGGCGGAATCTGTCCCGCAAAAGTTTTGAAGAAAATTAATGGATCTACGTGGAGAGTGGCAGAGGACAGACAGTTGAAAAAAATTCTGCACTTTTTTAGATGGAATGCTTTAAGTCGAGTGGCGTTCCGCGCATGTGACTTCAAGCAGAGGGAATATTGATACGGGTGGATGGAATTTTGCTTGTCATTGAATTTCCCAACGCCTTAGGGTGGAAAAGTTGCCTCTTTGGGGAGTTAGTTAATCATTACAAATTTCATAACAATCAAAATATGACTAATCCTTCACGCGTGGAATGTAATGTTGAAACTCTGTCGATAGTCAGGCGATAAAGCTAGTCATTGGATGATCAAAAGTATCTCACCAGGTAATAAATGTAGCGTTAACGTTGTAAATCAAGATTTGTACCTAAATATTACTATTTCTATCGTTGGTTGAAGTCATTGCTTTCAAGGGACATCTAATTGCGTATGTGTATTTGGCGTTATATGGCTGAAAAAAAGAAAAATTAGAACATGTAACTTCCTTCAAATACCTGGGAAGTATAGTTACTCAGAAAGGCAATTGTACAGAGGAAATTAAAAGCAGAATTGCGCAAGGAAAAGTAGCATTCAGCCAGATTAAGGATCTAGTGACATCGAGGAATGCCAGGACGGATATAAGAAAAAGATTTGAAAAATGCTTCATATGGAGTATTGTACCATACGGATGCAAAACGGACCGTGAAGAAGAGAGAAGAAAAGTACTTGGAAAGCTTTGAGATATGGCTGTGGCGACGAATGTAGAGAACTGGGTGGAAAGATAGGGTTGTGAATGATGAGGTGTTGAGGAGGATTCGAGAAGAAGGGAGTAATTTGAGAGAAATTAAAAAGAGGAAGACTAATTGGGTTGGGCATATTTTAAGGAGGAATAGTGTTCAGAAATAAATTACAGAAGGGAAAATAGAAGGGAAGAGAGGAAGAGGAAGGAGGAGACACGGAATGCTAACAGACATCAAAAAAGGAAGGAGCTATGAAGAGATGAATAGAGAGGCCCAGGACAGAATGCTGTGGAGGCAGTACCGTTGAAAACTGTCCAAGGACAGAATCACGATGATGATGACTTGGAGTCTATTCATGTCACAACGATGCGACTTGCGATATCACCACGGCTTACGTACTGAATTGACACAGGCAAGGCGCGCTCATGAAATTACGCTCTCCCGTGTAAACACCCCCGCTGTAAGTCTCGTCAATTGACGCATCGAAAAATTGTAGTGTTAAAAAGTTTGCATCTAGTTTGTTTATTAACAATTTAGTTAACATACCTACAGTATCGTTTTATTTTGCAATAAAATCTCTTGAACTATTTAGCGTTATCGGGAGGAGAGATCAGGTGAAGGTATTGTTGTAGGCATTTTCTCTTAAAAAATATGAAATACTCCTTAAACTCTCACAATTTGACGAATGTATAGAGCAAGAGTGATAAAATATTTAGGTTACCAAAATATCGGAGTTGTCCTTCCATGATACTCGACCATTGGAGACCACCTTTACTATATTACGCGCTGTAGACAGAGAAAATGAACATCATCTCGAGATAGCGAGAAATAAGAGGTATATACTAGATGGGAAGCGAGAGACTTAGGACGGGAATGATTCAAAGAAACTTTTCAAGCAAGCTTCGGAATATAGCAATGGCAATCGCCAGATCCGCAATCTTCCAGAGGAATCTCAAACACGCTCTGTTAACCCTGGGAAAATGTACACACGTACGGATTCCGATTTCCATATGACGTCGCAATCAAAATGGGTCGGGAAACAAAGTGAACTGTTCTCTGCGCTGATGGGCTCGCCAAATTAAATCCTCCGCTCTGCCTTAATTATTTCCCAAGCGCTAATTGAATTATTAATTGCACCAGCTCAATTGCTAACGAAATGTGACGAAAAAATCATGCCCTAGCGCATGATCATCAGAGCGTAATTCACTTATGTCTCCGAAATTTCCGAACTTAAACTGCATTTGGTACGCTTGGGGGTATTTTAATGCAGAGAGCAGTGGATGGAATCGTTAAAGTGAATATCCCAATATGAAGTTTGAATGCCCGAAAGATGATGATTTGCAAGTTTAATAAGTATTTGTTTTAATAAGTAGTAAATATAACAAAATTTGTCATAGAGCCGGAACGGTTCCAAAAAAGTTAAGAGACATTTGCTGAAGTCATCATCTTCAGGTGATTCTTCCAAAAATGCTTCAAGGTCGTACTGTCAGAGGTCAAAGTAAAAAAGAAAGTGGTCCTTAAGAGAGAACACTTTTAATGAATACACAGCTAATGATACTACTATAATTAAAAATTAGTGTTACTAGGGTTATGAATTCAGGGACTCTATGAAACACTTATTCACGGAATAAACAAAACCTATCATCTGGGAACTTTCTAGCCAAGTAAAGTGTTAATATTTAAGATAAGTTATAAAAAATACGTTTTACCTTGGCTACCTAGCGATGGTAACAATTTGATATCAAAGATCATTCGAAATTTCTTTGGCCACTTATTATATACGAAAAGAGTTACAATTTAAATTTATCGGCTCCACAAACCATGTTCCTTATCTTGCGAACGTATATATTGTAATACATCGTTTAAATATTATTTTTTGTCAGTAAATGTCACACGGAGTCATTTGCATAGTTCAATTGGATAAGCAACTCGTTTCTCAGAGGTATTATTATTCACCTTGATTCCAGGTTGTCCCAAAAAATCAAGGGTTTTTTTCGAAGTTTCAATTAACATTTCTCATTCTTTTTTTCAATAATCCTCGCGAAAAAAACACGGTACAAATAATACGGCTAGCTAATGCGTGACATGAAACAGATTGGTCGAAAGAAAATTTAGAGTAATCAGGGGAAAGGGTCTAATGGAAAGGCCCAAAGTTACCCAATCTTTGGATTGAGTGACTAATGATGATGATGGTTTAACCATTAGTTTATTGAGTAAAAATGACCGCTTCAAATCAAGACGTGGTTATCTCTTCCTCTCTTCCACAAAACCCAAAGTTTGGTTACCCTGAGTGCTTCACAACCCTCCTTAATTCCTCTTCTGTCTTCCCAGTCTTACCAACCCCTTAGCCTTGTTTCCCACGTTCTCTCTCCGTTTCCATCGTCCCCTTCTCCAGCTCGATTCTTAATGATCCTCTTCAATGTTCCTCGATTTTCTACCCTCCCATCCCATTTGAATGTTGCTCCCTTCCATAGACCGACCGTCTGTGTAAGGTTATCCCGCCAAATTTTCAGTAGTGAATAATTAAATAATAAATATCTTTGGAAACATCGAAAAAGCTCCATTCGCACAGTAAAACCTGAAATTAAAGGGTAGTAATAGTCCGTATGAATTAGTCAAAACGGGATGGTAGACAATGGAAAAACAATATAAACTATTTCTTATTCTCTAGAGGGTTCCATCATTTGTAAAATATCATCATATTCGTAAGACATCATCCTGTAAAAGATATATACCATACCTACGTAATATATTTTCGCCAACAATACGTGTTTATTGCATTCGAAAATTGGTTTATTGCAGGTCCGAACTCTGTCCGTTCTCATAAACCTGTTTTAATTTGATTCCACAGTTTTACTTCCCTCATTATCTATCTATATAATAGTATCTATTAGGGCGTTGGCTGTGCGTAGACTTGAGATTTAGCAAATGAGTCAATGTTTATAGTAATTGTTTGGTAGATGTGTTAGTTTTGAGCCATAGAGTTGGCGACTTTTGGAATTTCACATACAGAGTTGCAGGTAACCAAGATCTAGCAACAAAAAATTGGCGAATATCCAACCGTAAACAAGTATTCGCCATTTTGATGTGACCTTAAGCAGAACAAAAACGGCCAAGAACAAATCGGAAAGTGTTATGTATTTTATTTATGTATGTTAATTTTTAATAAAGTTGGTTTAAGTTGTTTTTTAATATTTAAATTCATTTGTTTTATTTTAGTATGTTTATCTATTTGTGTTGAAATTGGTTCTATTGTTATTTGTTGTCGAGAGGGACCGAACATCAGTAATAAAGCAGTGAACCAAGAGGCAAGTCACTTAAGACTTATTATTTAAACTTGACAGTAGGTAAGTTGGTTTCTTAATGCTCAACTTTTATGTTAAAGCATTGCGTGCTATCATTCTGGAGAATATCATCAAAGACGAAAGTGGCGGCAACGCTAATTGGGTCGTCCACTACCGCGAAGATTTTTATGACGAGAAAGACTTTAAAAAGAAGGAATTTTTTTTAGGTACATTGAATGTAAGCCGTGCGCCGGATGGCAACTACAAATCTAAATCCATAATTTTTCGTTCATTCACATGAAATTGAAGATACATTTGAAGCATTTTACGCTAAATAAATGCACGCATACCTCCAGTTAAAAAGGTAATCATCACGTGACACTTCATTATTGACAAGTTCCACTAAAACATTGAAAATATGTAAGAAATAAAAAATAAAGTATATTTCCTTTCAGCATAAATATTCCCGCATCTTGTATCAGATATAAATGTTTTTCAAGGAAAACAAATGTATAGATAACAAAGTATCATCGTCCTCAATTGCTTAAGAAAGAAAATAAATATTTCAGAAAAAATTAGGATAATCCTTTATATCTAGGCTTAAATTATTTTTTAATGATCTTCATAGAATACAAATGAACTTCATGAATATCTTAGGATCAGAGGATAACTTATTCTAGGTCTATTTTCTAGTAAATTTTCTACAGAGGCTACTCCACCAGTCTCTACATTCATCGTTTTCCTTCAGGAATCTACAATGGGAGAGGATTCTATTTGTATTGGAAACCATCTTTGCGTGTAGTAACTGTATAAAGTGCTAGATTTTGGGGAAATTACCTATCTCAGTCATGCTGTTGAACGCATAATTAACTAAACATGTCTGCAACTATAGAGGCAATCCTACAGCCTTCTTATTTATCATACAGCCTTCTCGGTATTGCTCCCGTTCGCGTCAACATCTTCTCGTTACAGAGCAAGCCAACTTAAGGGTATGCGGCAGGGGGTGATTCAGTGCTCTTGTAAACACCATCAAACACACTGTATCACGGTTGATAGATATTTCAATAAATTTACTCACTATCATTGGCCGTTTAATTCCGAATTGATATATTGCAGCCCTCCACCTTTCCCTATCTAATGCTAGATTCCTAAATTCCTTGTAGCTCTTACTATGTACTTTCCTATTTATTAGGTTCATGTACTTATTCCAGGGTCTTCCTCTGGGAACGTTTTCCTTTATATTATGCATCTTCAATTATGTTCCTCACAAACCCATTTAGTCTCAGGGTGTGTCCAATCCATCTTGTTCTTCTTATCTGTTTGGTGTTACATGTGGTCCTTTCCTCTTCTACTCTTCAGTATACTTCATCATTTCTTACTTCTTCAGTCCATTTTATCTTCAGTATCCTCCTCCAGCACCAGATTTTGAAGGCTTCTGGTCTGTTCTCGTCCACATCTCCAATGTTCCATGCTTCCGATCCATTGAATGCCACGTTCCACACGAACTTTTTACACCCTGTTTCCTATTTTGTAGTCCTATCTTCTTTAAACATAGCAGTTGTATTTTTATCATTGACACTTTCTTAGCTTGGACTATTTTTCGCTTCATACCCGCTGTAATTCTCCCGCCTCACAAGATGACACTTCCGAGATAAATTCACAAATAAGCAAAGTTGAGTAACGTACGCGAAAGGCTTTTCAAATGCAACCCGGCCTCCTAACGATTTTTCTAATCATGCAAAATAGGCAAAGATGCAGTTTAATAAATATCGGCAATGCTGAAACAAAAAAGATGCTTCTAAAATTATAGACTTAAAGAGCATCAAATTAGAATCCCGTGTAGAAAAAAAAAAAAAAAGGCATTAAAAACATTGCCTAAATGTTTTCACCATTAGCAATATCAACTAATTCTATCTGCCAATCTTAAACATCCCAAATCGCGTGCAGGAAAATGACTGGACTATTAAGCATCAGAAAATTACTTCACTCGAAAGGAGAATTACATTATCGCCCCAGGCAGAATGCACCCTTTGGACCTCCGACTAAATGGAGCCATTGGTCTTACTAATCACTTCTATATTGCACGGTGACTCGCTCAATCTAGGTTCACCCGCGCATCGATAAAGCCGACACTGGCCACACTCCGGCATCCGATGGATGCCCATAATCCGTCCGAATGAACGACAGATGGAGAGAGAGACAGCAGAACAGCAATTCAAACGGAGTTCAGCAACGCGTCAGACGGCCAACGGGAGACGTTAATTGGTTCACTCCCGTATCGTACCTCGGCACGAAATTATTTCGGCTTCGGTGCGTCCGCTTAGTTTTGCTCGTTGAATTCCTTGAGGTAGACGGATAGAACGCTTGCTATTATGGCCAATGCTAGAAGCTTTCACACGGGCGTGGCCCCTCCGCCATCTTTGTTAGCCCTGATTTTCCTCTGGTAACGGGCTGAAGCTTTTCAAGTCAAATTTCGCAATCTTACCAAGTTTTCCATCGATAACATAATAGAAATCAGCATGCACTTTCTTCTTTAATATTAATTCTGCTTAACCATTTTGTTTATTTATTTAAATTAATAACAATACAAATTTCCGGTAATAACTATGGTTAAATGGAGTAGAATCTGTGGAACCGAATAGGTAATATATGTTTCAAGAGTTACTTGCCTAAAAATTTTGAACAGATAGTTGATATTTTTGCTCTACATCCGCTGATTTGTTTATTCTATCGTGCCATATAAATGAATATAAGGAAAAATCACGGATGACGAGAATGATTGTTATTTCGGTTGTCAGGTGACAGTTTGATGACGCAACACCCTCTCCATCTACCTCAATAGTTATATCCCTTAGTGCCTAAAGATGGCGTTACACGGGATTTTTTTTGCTGCTACCTCTATTGGCATGTTTCAATCCTCGTCCGCATCCCACTCAGTCAGTGTTGACTGTATCGGGCGACAATTCATCTGCCTCTCTTGAGGGCAAGCGATCTCTTGCGTCTCCAAATTTATAAAACTTAAAGTCAATTTGGTTTAGCAGTATAGACTTCCAAACACCTTGGTGGATTGAAAAAATCGCTAATGTTACAAAGAACCATAATAGATTAATGGGCTGTATGAGAAAACCATAAGGGCCACAAGATCCCCTACTTCATTTTCAATTTTCAATTAAATTTTACTTCATTAAGAAAAGTGTTCGATTCAGTTCAAGTGCTTATGTTTTTTTTTTACTTTTTGAGCATTACTTCCGCTGATGAATTGGAATGGCTAAGATTCTGGATGGGCGAAATAACACATTTTTTTATTCATCCATTCAATTTTTGAAATTTTTCCATGTACACACATATCTGTTTAAAGTTTTGCTTTACCTCGTGGGCTGTCGCGCTTAACAAGCACACACTTGGGTACACAAAGGCATTGTATGCTCGGTAATTTTGAGGACAACTCGCTCCCTAGATCCTCCTTGAGACTCAAAGGGAAGGACAATGCCTGGGTTGCTTGACTGGTTAGTATACTTGACACTATATCAAGAGGTTAGGGTTCGAATCTCAGCATAGACGAATGAATTTTCCACCGGTAATTTCACGCAAGTAATTCACCATCTACGGTTGACTCCGTTAAAGATATTGAATGGTTAGTTCCACTTTTCTTTGAAAATTCAACTTATTTCTCATGAAAAACAAGGCAAAATATTTCTTGTTGTGAGGGAATTTTATTTGTGGAATACATAGTCCAATTAGCGTCTCCCCTCTGGTCATAGATCTAGCACTCACAGAGTCACAATACTCATTTAATTCGGATTTTCAAATGCAAAGGTCAAATCCGTAATTGGCCGAAAGCACTCGCATAAAAATAAATGGCATTACTTCTTCCACATCACGAGATAGCACAACGTAACAGGAGTGGGGGTGGGATAAAAAATTTCAGGCGATCGAAATACAGCATCAAATTGCACCGAAGGGAATCTTTGGGGTTTATGGGTGAGCCATTACGAATACATATCTCCAGAATTGGTCCACGAGGCGAACGCAGAGCGAGAGAGGAATTTTAATGAACAGAAGGTACCGCTAAGAACACATGGCGTAACCTGATGAAATTCAATATAAGGAATTGGAAAAGGATGAGATTTTTTGGGTGGGAAGACGAAGGAGATGCTCAGGGATCGATAAAAATTCTTTCTCTCATGGTGTCGCGATGTCAATTCAGAGAGGAGCACCACATTTTGGCTTTCAACCGCGGCGAAACCTTCAAGTTGGCGACGCTGAGGGCGCTTCGCTAAAATTGCTATCAACGTCCTCTGGCCGAAGATGAATGAGCATGTCCGACTTTAGCTTCTGATATATCAGACAGCCAATATTGGACAGAGATGAGAGAATGGACCAGTTTTTTATGATCGGCATAACCGGAGGTATCGGTATGAAAAATACCGGCAGTAGAGCAGCACTTTCATCTGGAATTAAATCGCTCCATCACTTAAATAAAATGAGGTGAAGAATGGTGACAGTGCATTTTCTTTTGGTTCAGTGAAAGGAGGAAGAACTGGGAGGACGAAATGGAACTCAAGATACCCATTTCATTCATATTCTGGCTAATAATAGAAAAAAGGGTTCTCTGTTTGATCATCTTTAGTCGTCAATACGAAGGATTGTAAGCCGCAACTCTCCAATTCACTCTCGCCTCCGCTAACAGCTTCGTTCTTAAATAATTCTTTACTTTGAATTCCTTGTAATTTACTCAACACATTCCATCCATGGTTTTCCTCTGTAATATTGCTAATCAATTCTCTTTCCATTTTCAGTAGAATATTGTGCTCTAAATAAAATAAATAAGTCCAATAGTTTGTGCATTCTTCTTCTTAGAGTTTTCATTAAATTTCTTTTCTCTCTAACTCTTCGTCGGACTTAACCGATATAATATCCTTACGTACATTTGATCTTTGTCATTATTTGGTGCAAATATAATACCATACCTTTGGAGGTAATTTTATGATGAAAATGAACTAGAAACGTGTGGTACGTACAAATGGATAATACATGGCAAAAACAGTATTTTCTGTCATTTATAAGTACCGTTTTTTACGTAAAACTTTTCCTTTATTAAGAGTTTCGTTGAATTATACACGGTAATTGAAAATAAATAAAATTTCGGCACCATATCACCTTATCATATAAATAACACGCATGTTCCTGCAATAAATGAAGTCGAAATTGGTAGTGCAATAGAAAAATCTATGCTGTAGACTAATATTATCGGAAAATGAGGAGAGACTGAGGGAAAATATGTTCAATAAAAGAATGCTCAACGAATAATCTGTATAAATCGTATCTTTATTCAAAATTTTAGTTGCAATAACATTTTTCGACAAAAGAATATTTTTATCGGCATATGCCCACATTTAGTATTTGTTTTTTACGTGAGGGAATCGGTTAAAAGACGATTCCAAGTCAAAATCGCGCACGCCTCTAGCTGGAATAGAAATTCGAAGCTAGTGAGATTGCAGGAGCGTCTATTTACATAATTCATTCCTCTGACGTCACGTTCAAAGAATAAATCCTACGCCCGTTTCCAATCAATTCTGAGCTGCAGCAAACACGCCGCGAACATCCTGTGGCAGCATTATTTTCGAAATGCCCGCACAAAGTATGCGAAAAAGTGGGGTATGTGGGGAAGCTGAAACGATAAAAACATCTCTCCGATGCATGTTTTGTGCGTTTTTTATTCCTTTCGTCTCCGTTTGGTGCTCTCCCGACGGATTTTAACCCAGCGGTGACGAAAATTTGCTGCATTTGCCATTTCTTGCGTTTTCACGATCGTGTTAATTTACATATTTAGCGTGTCAGTGGTGGCTGACATGACATTTTTTTAGAAAAACTCCTTTTTTCGATGATTCAGCCGTCGTTTTGCACTTCGTGCAAATTTCAACCTCACATAATCACTCCATAATGACCCAGTTTTAGCGCAAATACGGATCGGGAAAAAAATTGATTATGAGTAAAGTAACCTGAGCACTTGATTTTTGTTTCATTGAATAGGTAAAAAAGCAGTTCCGTGGTCGTTTAAAAAAGCAATTGCCAAGTAACTGATCTGCATAATTAGAAAATGACTATAAGTTGATATGAGCCGGCAGATAAAGGAAATTCTATTACCGTCGGATCCATTTTTTCAGAGTATTTCCTCACTTAATGAAATAATTATGCTTTTTTCCTAAAAAAACCTCTTTCAAGATAAAATTTATGTAAAAAGGCATTGAATTCTGTATGATCATCGCCGAGTATCATTGATCTAATAAGCATAGCCGTGACACTAATCCTCTCGACTAGTTGATTTTGCAACTTAAATCAAGGATTAAAATAAAATTTGTTTCAGAATTATTGCGTGAATTGACAATTTTAAAAAGGTCTAAACAAGATGTAAAGTGGCCGGTCAGTTTCCAGAGATAAAAACAATGTCTTGAAAACTAATAAATCTGGGAAGATAATTTGACCTCACATTCATTGATACCAAAAATCTCAACGCGTGCAGTCATATTCTCGGTTCCGGAAACCTATTTCCCCTGGCATTTCCACGCGTTTCAGAAAACTTCATTGAACTCAGAATATTTCAAGTTTTGCATATTTCTACATATTGAATTCAAGAAAAAGGCAAAATACTCTTGAAAGAAGGCCACAGATCAATGGACCAACCATATTTAACTTAATCAATTTCAAATCACCGAAAACAAACGAGATTAAAATTTTTAATGCTATAATCACTGTACTTACAGATTTTTCCTCAGTAAACTACTATTGAAATCCCATTTTTTGCTTAACTCAATTTCCTGAAAGTAATCTCATACAGATGGGCTCACGTCATCGTCATCGAATTCCATATTTCCTATAACTTTTCCACACACCGCCTTGGGCTTCAAGTTTCATTTCTGAGGAACCCTAAACTTTCGATATAGAAAAAGATACCTATGGCGCCCGCACATGTGAATGGGATAAATAAACAGGATTCACCGAAGGAGGAGTATTAAAAATCATTCGAGTCGAAAAAGATACGTTTCCACATTTACGCGAGGGCACTGCGACTCAAAGAGGCCTATTTCTCCTCCCGAGCCCGAGGCCCTTAACCCTTCCTCCTCCAATCCCTCCCTCCAAACCTTCCCACAATGTCCTAGTCACATCCAATCTCAGAATCTCTTCATCTTTCCTTTTACTGCCAGCTCCTCAACTTCCTCCTCCTCCATCCAATCCTAAAATCTCTTTCGATTCAACACCAACAATCTCAATCCTATTTACTTTACAAGCTCTATCTCTTTCATTTACTCCTTTCTTTAGAAATCTTTACATGTTCACCAAAGAGTAGTTGCTTTTAAAAGCACAAGGCTGCACCTTCAAAGACATCAACATAAACAGAAAATACATAGCAGTCTACTTAAAGCATAAGTTAAAGTAAAATGTGTAGGAAAGTCCCTAAGGAAAAACCAAGAATAAGTTTATGAGCTAAATAAAGATAAAAGTACAGAGGATGAGCTACTATGAAGTATGAGGAACTAGCATTAGGAAGGGGAGTGTGAAGGACTTCAGCCAACCAATTTTAGAATTGAGAGACCAAAGATGAAAAGCATAACCGTTCCCCTCGGATGAGAACAGATACAATCTCTATTTTAGTACGTTCCATTTCCTTAATTTATCTGGTAATTGAAGAATAGCCTTTTCACGACATTTGTTGGACGAGCAAAGAGTCTGCAATAAAACACTTCACATTAAATTTCACTCCATTAGCATCACTTCTTTGTTCCAAGATTTCAGGTTTAATTTTTCCAAATTCGTTTCCGCTCTTGATATCATAAATTCTTTTATCTCTTTCTCACACTTCTTCTCTTCCTTATCAGTCACCATTTTATGCTCGATTACGTTCCGTTGTCTAAATGCGTCCTTCATATATTTTCTGTCTTCATTGAATTTGCCTTCAAGTTATCACTTATTCCAGTACCGATTTCCAACATACATATCCAGTCCAAATGCATTTGGAGCATTAATAATCAACATATACCAACTACCCGCAACAGAGAAATATGTACACTTCGTGATGAAAATGACACCCCCCTATACAGACGGAATAACCAAGGGAGCCGGAATAGCTCCGTGAGGTTATCCAATACCATGGCTTTCTCTCCAACTATGTGCTTTTAGATGGTTTTTCAAAAGGATTAAGATGCTCTTACAACGTGCCATGTAAGTCTTTTTACTATGTACCTATATTAAGTCACATTGAACCAGATTTTTAGATGTTGAAGCCAGTTATTATAAACTCTGGATCACTATCTTGGGTAAATGAAAAAAATCACTGAATTGGGCGTATTAATGAATCATTCGTCTGGATTGAAATTGTCCAAAGCATTTGATGAGATATCGGTGGATTTGAATTCGAATCCTGGTCTAGGTGAACGATTTTATTTCACTGTGAACTTTCCAAGTACACCCAGTTTCAAATTTCCTCTTAAATGTTAAAATAACTACGCAAGGCTAAGCGCTTCACCGAGTAGTAATCCCCCCTCCCCCAGATCAATATTTACCCATGTTGTGTTGCATTCTTAACTCCAAATGTATTTGCACTCACGATTTTATTCAGATACGGGTTTACGCAGGCATACATATACGAGCGTGCACATGACAGGTTTGATGGAAAACAATTTCAAGCGCTCTCGCACACTAATAAATTTCCATTCTTTGAAAACGAAAGGTTTTGAGATTCCTTGGGAAAGACAGGAGGAGAAGTGAAAAGAAACGTAGAAAAGAAATCTTCTGAACAAGGTTCGGCCGGAGATAACGAATAGGTTTGGGAGTGATGCAAAGAAGGGAGAGGAATGGATTATGACGTAAGGCAAGGATGGAAAACAGTTGACATTAAAGTGCAACAATGGGGCTTGCGATGTCGAGACGGATGAAGGGAGTACTAGCAGGGCGTGGAAATGCATATGGTGAGGTAATGTAAATGTATATGGGCGTCGAAAATTGAGATATTAAAACGTCTTGAGCGATAGTTTAACCCTTTATGGACAACAATTTTTGTACTTAAGAAAACATTTTTTCCTTCCAAATCCCAATCAAAGGACATAATTTAAAGCAGGCCCATCCGTTTTTCTCAAAATAGCCTAGAATTTATGTACGAGCGTGCCAAAAATGTCCCAATTGGCTACAGTGGAATAACTTACATGGTTACTGAGGCACAATGATTCTAGAGGTAGGTATGTGCCCAATCCGGCACACCTAACGTCAAAGGGTTAAGCAATGAAAATTGCGTAAAACCGGTATCTGGTACCGTATTTATTATTTGTTTAAAGTATATTTGTAGAAAACTACATAATGGTTGTCAGGATAGGTTTCAGATTTTATGGTCAGACCATTTTCAACTTTTCAATTCGCTGTCTTGCGATTTCTTTATTTTCTTTGCAATGCAGATCAACTTTCTTACGGGAGTCCATGAATATCCAAAACGATCCCAATTTCTTCGCATCTACTGTATGAAGAAACCCCTTTCAAATAACCAGCCATAAGAAACCGCATAATTAAGAAATCTGGAAATCCTAAAAATAGCTGAAATTAGAATTAAAATTATTAAAACATTTCCTTAAACATATCACAAAGTCTAGTGAAAAAAGAATAACAGCATAGATTTCCGGAGAAACTAACACATGGATGAATGGGGAGGTGATCGAGAGGTACAGTGCAGAAACGGGAATATCAACGGCCTGAAGGAAATACAGGCCGAGATAGACAGAGAAAAGAAGAAGAAGAGAGAAGCAATAGGTAGAGAGAGAGAGAGAGAGAGAGAAATAGGAGTAGAATTTATTTTCTTTACAATGCAGATCAACTTTCTTACGGGAGTCCATGAATATCCAAAACCATCCCAATTTCTTCGCATCTACTGTGTGAAGAAACCGCTTGCAAAGAACCAGCCATAAGAAACCGCATAATTAAGAAATCTGGAAATCCTAAAAATAGCTGAAATTAGAATAAAATTTATTAAAACATTTCCTTAAACATATCACAAAGTCTAGTGAAAAAAGAATAACAGCATAGACTTCCGGAGAAACTGACTAACACATGGATGAATGGGGAGGTGATCGAGAGGTACAGTGCAGAAACGGGAATATCAACGGCCTGAAGGAAATACAGGCCGAGATAGACAGAGAAAAGAAGAGGAAGAGAGAAGCAATAGGTAGAGAGAGAGAGATAGGAGTAGAATTCACCGCAGACGGAATTGAAACTTAGAAGTTCCCGACTTTCATTCAACTCCGGGGCCGCCTCCCGTCCGCCCACTTGAGCTCGCGTAGTCGTAAAAAGCAGAGAGCGGGCGCCCCGCGGAATGCACGGCCGCTGAAATCGACTCGGATCGCACGACTGCTCCCGATTCCACATTAGAATCGTTCCGTCATGCTCTGGATGGGGGCAAAGTTATATGTTTTACGAGGCCAGACCTTAAATGAAATTCGCGGAGAGTTCCAAGTTCCCTGTGCACTCATATAAGTTCGCCCGCCGGAAAAGAGAACGAATATTAAGGTCGGATACCAAAAAGGGAAGGGAGAAGACATTACACCAGGCATTTGTTAACAAGGATTAAAATTGGGAACGTAAATTTTGCAAGGAAAAAATAGTGTTTTCACCCTTCTCCTGACCAATAAATGCGTGTCACTCAATTATCATTTGTTTTCTCAATAGACTGGAGGAAGATTATGTGGCGTCTTGACGATCGAAAAAAGAAACATTTTTTCAAGGAGTGACCCGTTCAACATGGCTTTCGCGCTCTATTTTTCCTTATGTTTCATGAATGACGCTGTACTTTTTCAAAATCATTTTCATTTCGTATTTTATTTTATAAAAATTATTATGATACTGTGACTGAAATATCATACCTCTATTTTCTCGAGCTATCATACCCGGTGGTTGGATCGATTCACTTCGTTTATTTATGAAAGCATGATTTTCTAGCCAGGGATTCGCGATGGTTTGCCATTTTTTTGTCAAGTCAAAAAATAAAGAGACTAAAATATAACGGATAATTATCCTACACAATTTGATGAGGAATGCTTTTTATTTTGTTTTACTAAGAAAAGGAAGATTACTAAAAAGGTTCGCGAAGCGCTTTCAATTTTTGTTTTCTTTAAAAGAGAGAGAATAATAAAAAGTTTTGCTAAATTTCGTTGCAAAAAAATATAATCAGAATTAATATTCAAAAAGCATTCAAGGTTACTAATAAATAATTCACATGCGCCCAACTCACTTCCAGAGAAGCCAGTGATGCTTTTAGAATCTCAATTTATATTATCATCCTCTGCAATGAAATTTAGCAATTTTTTCTAGTTTCTCTCCTCTTCTGGCCAGCTCGGTAAAAAGCATTCGTAAAAAAAGTTCATTTCTTATTTTTTTAGATTGGAATGAACAATGAAAGAAGGAAAAATCATACAATTTCCACACAAAGAAGGTGAATCAAAATTAAGGAATAGTCGAAATAAAAAAATTAAAAGGATCCTCAAAATTATAATTTTATTTGAATCAAATGACTTAAGCCTTTGATGTAGTTTTGAAATATAAATCACCTGATTCAAAGTAATTGAGTGTAGAAAACACACTTTCCAGTACTATTTGACGAAATTTTTGCTCGTACTTTTAACATCCATGGTGAACTAGCGACGATCAAAGGGCAACTAAATTGATTTTTGTGAGAAAAATAATTTCTCTAAGCTAAAACTTATACTACCGATGCTTAGGCTTGTGATCTACCGACTCGGCTAACCTGTCTTAACGATTCCAGGCCTAACATCAAGCATCAGGTACATCGGAACTACTAGAGCGTATGAAATATATTTTGCGCAAACTTTGTGGAACTTTTAATTGGAAATTCACCTGAGTCGACCACCATGGTGATAGAATAACGAGCCTAATCCATGGTAGGTTATAAAAAATTGAGGAACTAAACTCACTTCCAGACCTATCATCAAGCATCAGGTACATGGGAAAGGAAAAAACCTTTCCAATCAGATAATTGCACAAATTAACTTAAGAAACATTTTTCTAATAAAGGTCATATTTGCCATCAGTATAAATTCAAAGTAAAAGCATTTGTTCATGAATGGTTGGAAAATTATGATAACTAAGGTGTAAATGGTATCTTAAAAAGTAGGGATGTTTCTTTCTACTGTATATTCACGATTGGAAATAACGGACATCACAGAGTTATAGTATGCAAAACTATGATAAAGTATTGTACTCGGTCAAAGGCATTTCTTTCCATCTTTTGCATTCATTTCAAATTTTCCCTTCACAGAGTTATATTTAAAACACCTTAAAGAGGGAGGCCTGTTGCGTTCTGGTATGTGGAAGTGGGTAGAATCTTTTTAAGGGAATACCATATCGAAACTGAAAGGGATCAATCAATACATAACCGTACCAAAAAGAGAAGGATTTTAACTCCTGAAGATGCTGATAGAGCGTAACGAACGGAAAGATTCACAAATTAACTTAAGAAAAATTTTTCTAATAAAGGTCATATTTGCCATCAGTATAAATTCAAAGTTAAAGCATTTGTTCATGAATGGTTGGAAAATTATGATAACTATGGTGTGAATGGTATCTTAAAAAGTAGGGATGTTTCTTTCTACTGTATATTCACGATTGGAAATAACGGACATCACAGAGCTATAGTATGCAAAACTATGATAAAGTATTGTACTCGGTCAAAGGCATTTCTTTCCATCTTTTGCCTTCATTTCACTCTAAAGAGGGAGGCCTGTTGCGTTCTGGTATGTGGAAGAGGATCATTTTTTCATTCCCATGAGAATGGTATAAAAGAGATGAGAAAAGCTGCTGTTAGTAGTTGTAAGAAAAAGTAGTAATACCTTCACTTTTTTGAAAGTGCACTTTTCTTTAGCTTTCCTTTCCTATCAGCCCTCACAGCACCCATAAATTATATCATTCCTAAATCTGGGATTAAGCCTTTAAGTTTCTTAAACTTCAAATACTAAGCACTTTTGCGGTCGACAGTATATTCACCCAAAATTCATTCCTCTTTGTTTGCATAGACTATTTTTGAGAACGTCAGATTTTCCCTTCAATAGAGAGTTAACTTGAAATATTATGCATGAATTTACGTGCTCATGTATAAATAAAGTTTATATTCCAGACACGAACTCTACACCTTTTCCGAGTATGCATATCGAAGAGCAAATTGCAGTCCATTTTAATGTTACTTTTTAACCGCTAATGGAGGAAGAGCATCTGTGGGATCCCTAAGTGCTTCCCCCCCTATAGAATGAATCCTACATTTCGCAGAGTGGTTTAATGAGAGAATACCAATGCGTATTAGAGGAGAATGTGGAAATCAAAAACAATAATCCAAGTCTTTGGCCACTTTTAGGAAATATTTTGAATTGTGGAAAAGCGACGAGTGGCCGACGAGTGATAACGACAGAAGCTCTATGGGGAAAGAAGTTTTCGAATTTAAATTAAGAAAATCGTGTTAAATGAACAAAACTTTCATCCTTTTCATTACGATGAGATTTGAGCCTTACCTAATCGAATAGTCAATGATAGATACTTAGCCCAGAATTCATGACAAAAACGGAAGACACCGAGGAAGCCAAGTTGCCATTAAACGAAAAAGGAGGGTGTAGAGTTTATAAGGTAGCTAATCTACAGGATTCACATATCTCTACCACAATAACATCGGGACTAGGATATATTATGATAATATTTCCAAAGAAGAAAGGCAAAAAGTTTGCAATGATCGTCGCGGGTAATTCATAAAACGTTATTATGTTTATCCTAAAAATATTTAATTGAATTGGAAGTATTAGGCGGTGGGTTAGAACTGGTGTTACTATGTCCATGCTGCAAGATAAAAATCGGCCGATTTTTTACCATTATTTAAGATAATTAAAATTTGAGATTTGGATTGTTCAAAGCTGAAGGTACGAAGAAGAAAGTTTTCCACCCCCATTGTTACAAGTACCCTTGTGAGTAGTGAAGGATCAGTTACACCGCCAGATGTCTTCCACAGATGCAGAGATTTCATAAGCAGTCCTCGCCAAACACGGGAGCTAAAAAAGTCGAGAGTTGAATCACGATGGATGCTTTTCCATAGGAATAGCGGGTTCTGTCCGAAGAATGTAATTTATTCTTTGTATACTATTATGTTCCCTAGCGCCTTTTGCTAAGAGCCGGCAAAACGCCGTCTGTTTGCTGCGCTCCTCCCTTCCACTCAACTTTCCACCCCTATCCTTTTTACCTTTCCCGGTCTGACACTTTGATTCCGACCGAATTGACATGATACCCGATGATGGTATTGCGTGGAATCTTAAGAAATATGTTAATTTTCTAAGAAGTTGATCTAATAACAACATTACCATGAAATTATGTAGGTAAAAATAATTTATGGCGCTTTTGCAGCATACTCTTATTACCTACGTCCAAAATCCACTTTTTCTATCTTCCTTGAATTAGCTCACAAAAATCACTTTCCTCATGCATTGCATCTTCACCTGTGTCTTCAAATTAGAATTCGATCTCAAAATTAATGTCTCCTTGCGTGCGCAAGGCCCCGCCACCATAGCGAGCATATACTTCAGTCTAAACGGATCCTAAGGTAAGCGCAAAGGACGAGATGATGCACGAAGAGAGATGGGATCATAATACCTGATGGATATATACCCAATTTAAAATAATCAAGATATTTTCATTCATGAGTTTCAAATTCACATAAAGGGTATCATGGGGGGAAGGGCTCAAGATGTTTAAAGATTCACTATCGATTAAGCAGATTGCGAGTCCCAATAAATTCACGAAGAGAGAGGAGTTAACAATAATGTAAGAGCTTAATTCAAATAGTTTTATGCCGTTAAAACTTCGTAAAACTTCGGAAAAGCGCTCACCAAGGATGTGAGGCGCTTTAAATAAGGGACTAGGATTTATCAGGCGGATAGTAATAAGGGTTTGTGATGAAAAATAGAAACAGGTATATTACTCCAGATTACACTGGCCATAAACCAGTAGTAGAATTTAGGACCCAGCACCGAAAGGTATCATGAGCGAAGTAAGTTAAAACCAAAGGAAAGCAGCACAGTGGCGTTAAAATCCGTTAAAAACTGATACTAGCAAAGGGGCATAAACACAGCTGATAAAAGGACTAGATTGAAAGCCACTTAAGCAAAATGCGAGACTTAGAGGCTAAGTGCTTGGCTAATGTAAGTTTTCCTGAAAACTTGAGATCAAGCGAGTATTAGCTTATCGTTTCAACGCCAAATCACTTCTCTTCGGTTGGCAGGAGCAAAAAGATTAGAGAGATAATCCGTGGTACCCACACATACATACCAATCATGCCGTTACCTTCCGAGGTAGGGACAGTAACAAAGTTTCACTCATTAATGCATATTTGTAACCCTAACTCTGCTTCAATAACTTCCTCCATACTGACCTATCCTTGCAAATCTTTTTGTCTCATTTACCCCAGTACACTGCATTATACACGCCCTCCTGGGTTTAAGACTCATAACATTCCTCCTCCTAAGAACCTCCTAATTATCCTCCTCCTATTCCTCAACCACATTCAACCACAACTTTCTCGGCCTACCTCTACCTCTCGCACCAATTATTTCACTCATGTATATCTGTTTTGTTAATCGACTCGCTTTCTAACTCCTTTCATTTTTAGCGTGGCACCCATTACTATACATCCCCCCGATGCATTAAGGACTACAACAAAAACAGTGAAATCGTAACCCTGTAAACCACATCTCACTCTCCTTTGTATCTACGATCCCTTTTTCTTACACTCGCCGTTCTTTATGGATGGAGGAAAAATACACCCCGTCACACGATCTTGAGGCGGCTTGCAAGGTATAATGTGAATGTATATTTCTGTCCGAAAGCCTGATAATGTGTGCACTGTCAGTGTTTAATGAATAATACACTAATATATCTTTGGAAAAAAAACTGCGAAGAATAATTTTGCTTAATATCAAGAAGACTCTCACAGCAAAACTTTGGCAGCAAATACTTGCACAATGAAAAAAAAACTATGCTAAGATATAGTAAGCAGAGTATTCAAAGCAAAAAGCGCTTTCTGCCTTAAGAAAGGTGTCCATGCTAATTTCCAGCAACACGAGGAAGGAAGGAATTCATCAATACATAAATCTTGAACGCGTTCTGATATAGAAGTGAAGCTTGAGCACTGACAGATTCAGATCTAAGAAGATTGGAAGGAATGCATGTAGAGTGATATAAAATAACGATTAACATGAAATAGACGGTGGTTATTACGAATGAAGTAGCCTATCGAAGACGTTAGAGAGAAAAGATGGATAAGGGCAGCGTGAGAAGAAGAAGATAAACTTACTGGGCAAATTTTGCGTCACAAAATCATCCTCAAAACAATAACGAAGGGAGATGTGAACGATAAGAATTATTTATGAAGGCCAAGGGTTGAATTTACACATTTATGATGGACGTCAAAGCCAAGACACATGGGAATTAACGGGTAGCTGATCATTTATGCGGGGAGTAAACAGGCAATGAAGTGGATATTAACGTTAAAGCATTCTTCAGATTCAATACTGCTAATAATTTACGACTGGATATTAACTCCATTTAACAAATTTTCTACATGCATTTCCTGACAAAACGTTAATTAAGATTTGGTGCCATATAAAACATAAAATATGATGTGAGACTGTAAGATCTCACTTGATGAAATTTCTCGGTGAAAAAGGCGAAGGATTTCGGCATTCTTTCTCAAAAATTAAAGAGCTAGAGTTGAAACACCCTTTAAAAGTGATTCACAGGGAAGTATGTGATAGCTAATATGTTCCAGGGACTAAGTCCGGAGGTCAGAGGTCGGGAGACAAGCAGCCTAGTAGTCGCCGCAAGCCGGGTGAATTATTTTTTTTTACCCTTTCTGATGACACCAATAACCTTAAATGTCAAAATATATTGGACGTGTCGGAGCCTTAGTTGATCAGTCGGCATATATAGCATTAGAAATGTCTAAGTGTAGCGTAAAAGTGAACCACCTTACCCATTGCTGTTTGAAATTTCAAACTGTGATCCTTCTTAGTGACTTCTTATCAGTGATGAACTCTTACTTTCCGGAGTGAGAATTGATCTTCAGCTTCGTCGTTCTGGACATAGTTGTTCGAAGTATATTGGCAAAGAGGATAAGTTTCTATAAACCGACATCACTGAAAGCAACAGGAGTTTGAATTATCTTTTTATACATGGAGTGAAGGAGTAAGTGAATTTAGTTGTAAGGATCCAGTTGGAGTAGAATATAGTAAGTACTTAGAAAGATAACGTGATGAAAAGAAATGGAAGATACAATTTCCGATTAATTAAAGGAAAGTTGATTTTTAGTATTCTGGGCCAATGAGTTAGAAATGTGGTTTAATTAGTCTATTAGCATTTTTGTCATAAGAAGGAACAATTGTATCTTACGGGGAACTCAAGCGTTGGTGAATCAATTTGTACGAAAAACTTTCAAGCCACATTTTTACCTTGATGTGGATAAATTTTCCTATCAGGGTCTATTTAGTGATGTCATAAAGTAATATTTGCTGAGGAATTTGATTTTAAATTTCGCACACCTTCAAATTTTCAAACGATTGTTAGGAGGAAAAGAATTATTAGCTCCAGTGAAATGAGAACATGGTCAAGTAATAATATTTGCCGATACAGTTAATTTTGAGGCAAATTTTAGCAGTGTAGGAGATGAGGCGCTTCAAAATAGGCTACAAATCATTCAGACTGAGACAACGTACTAGGAGAATGTAAAGTGCCTAGTTCTAAAGGAAGAGATATCATCTTAGTAAATTGATGATCATAAAATGGAGAAGTTATTTATATAATCGTTTCATGAGGAATTGCGGGAAAATCCTTATTATACTAAGCCTAGAAAACTAGCCGTCCTAAGATATGCTATGTATGACTTCATAAAAGACTATTCTGCTAATATATACGATAGAATCAGTAACATATTGAGTACTTGGCCTCTACGGGAATCACATTACTGCTCAGAATTTTTTTGAAGCGATTCTTTTCACGGGGAAAGAGACAGGCATGAGTTATGCAATGTAGCAGTAGTAGCAGTTACTCTGCAGGTGATTATGTCTCTGGAGCGGTGCCACCTAAAATAGAGGCTGAAGATTACATATTGGCAATTCAAAGTGTGCGCATTAATTGCGTGGTCAATTTTGTGTATATTCAGGTTGTAAGAAATCTTGAAGCTGCAAGGCTTACTTGTTAAGTCATGATGATGATGTAAACAAAATATTACGAAAACAATATCTGATGCAGGTTCTTCTAGGAGTGTGCCTGTAATGTACGTATTTTGTTTGTAACAAAACCGTATTGGTTCTTTAAGTTTTGTTAAGGTAGCTGTTTGGTATAAAATAGGAGCTGATAACTTCTGCTTTTTTTTTGAAAATATGCTGATAACTTCTAATTTTCTGGAAGATGAATGAAAATACATATTTAATTACAGATGTTGGGTTATATTAGACTCAAAGAATCTTTCCTACCTGTTGGAGACCATGGAAGAAATAAATGAAGAGCAGTGGCTCAGAAAGGCCAACATGCATATATATCTTGCACTCTGAGCCTTGTAGGTTGACATACAAATGCATGCACAAAGATTGTAGGGTTAATCAACGGCGGCAGCGGCTAGATTCATGGTAGTGCTCTAAATGTGAATGTTTCGATTGCTGTTTTCAAGATCTGGCAAATCTATTTCCTCTTTGCCTATGAGCAGGCATGAACTGGCTATATACTGGTCTTTTTCATGACGATAGGTAGATAACGTACTTCTATTTAGTGATCGAAACCGTATCTATTTTATTTTTATTTTAAGCTTACTTTTTAACTGGTAATCAAATCGGTGCAAACGTTAAAAAAGTAATACTTCTCGGGATACATGCTGAATTATAAGTACAAACATGGCTCTTCCCTTTGCGTAGTTGTCGCTAATGATATCCATAACGCGAACTTCTATTACTGGGAACTGCTCGATGTCGCAAGTCATGCTTGCTCGTTCTCATCTAGTGCAAGAACGGTGATTACGTAGAAAAGGTGTAGCTAGAAGAACGTTCATCGCATTTTTATTGCTGGAAATTGACTAACTTTTATGATACTCTTGGTGGTCAGGTGACAAATAATTGACACCTCCCTTCCCGGATGTTATCTTTTGCGTTTTAACAATATTTATCCTTCGTTTCTCAAATTGAAGGGCTCTGTCCGATAATTTGAAATTTTAATTTTACCATGCCCGATCTTAATGGCTTATTTTGCCAGGATACCCCAGTATGCCTTCAAGAGGCAAAGAAAGTTCGTTTTTTCCAGTCTAATCGCGTGATCTTGGTTGAAACTATGCTCAAAACTAAAGCTAGTATACTCAGCCTCCCCCCGAAGCCCGTGTCCTGCTTCCACGACTATCATTCACCTCCCCGGCAAGGGTCCCTTCCCTCCACGTCCGCCCCCATTCCTCAACCCTATAAACCAACCACCACCCGACGCTCTTCAAAAGCTACTGCTTCCCCTCTCTCCCCCCCCTCCTTCATTCTCACATCCTCTCGCTCCTCCTTCCCCTCCCTCCCCCAGCTTTATCACCCTCTCTCTCTCTCCCTCCACTCTTTTCCCATCTCCATTCCCCTCGGTCCATCTCACTCCTCTTCCCCTCTCCTCCTCCCAGTTCCCAATCCCCCAGTCTTACTCCTCCATCCCTCGCTCACCCCCTCCCCATCCTCCGCCGCTCGCGGTTGCCATGGAAACGGCGTTACGTCACCGGCGAGAAACGATCTTCCCTTTAAAACTGCCTCCATCCACCCCCCCCCCCCACTCCGGCACAGTTGAGCCAACGCCGCTGTCCTCCTGCAACCTACGCCTACCCTCACAACGGCCGCTCCACCCCGCCCCCGCGCCCCCCGCAACCACCCCTCCGCTACTACTTCACCAGGTGGCAGATTCCGACTCCTCTCCATCCCATTCCTCCTTCTCCTTCCCCAGTAACCAAGGGCACCCGCGTATAGGCCTCCCTTAAACTCCCTTTAAGGATTCAGTCGGTATTTCACAATGCGAAATGTTCGGTGTCGCACGTTTTTACGATGAGTCTCGAGAGGTCGGAGAGGGTGTATACAATAGGGATTTGCATCATCTACATAATACCCTGCAAGCTACCTCAAGGACGAGTGGCAGAGGATGAGTTATCATCAACGTGTGCTTTACCATATCCGAATAAAGTTAATGAAACTTCGACTGTTAATGCATAGGTAAAAACCTGCAATTTTTTAGGATGTAACATATTACCGTAGAGCATCAAATTAGAGGCATACTACCCATGAGGGATTAAAAGAAAAAGGTTCTGAAGTAAATGGAAATAATCCAAGAAGTTCTGCGGATACAACGTAGAAGATTTATTAACAGGCTGATGTGGTAAGAGATTTGATATGGATTGTTCCAAGAATGTTCGGTGAATTGAACTGCAACTAGTTGAGCTCTGAACACATATTTAGTTAAATTAACTTCGTTTAGCCCATGCTCTTCATTAGAAGCAACATCGACTGACTTCGACGCTTTAGCGTAATTTTTAATGACAATTACATATTTCCCTGGGGTGAGTTTTTATTCACATCCAGTCAAACAAGAGCCAAAAGGGAATGTGAGAGTTGTGGCTGGGATTAAGGACAAAGGAGTTGAAGATAAGGAAAGGGGGATATTAAGGGAGAGAGGATAAACAATGGCCTGTATTTAAAATTAATAAAATGATGATGAAAAAACAAACTTGCTCTATGAAAAAATTGAACCTTTTAAGCTGTTGAACATGTTTTATGATCATTTTCCTCTCTTTCTCTCAATTATTAAAATAAAACAGATGAAAAACATTCACTCTTTGAGTCCTATGGATTGTAGTAATCAAAACAAAAATGCAAATTAAAAGGTGGTCATCAGTGTTGTCAATTCTTGACCCAAATGAAGCCACGTGGTCATTCATGAGCTTTATAAAATAAGCATTGATACGGCAAACTATAATTAAAAAATTCCAAAAATTGGTCTACATCCATTCCAATAAGTGCATAGATCATCAGTGTAATTTTCAAATTTTGTAAAGGAAATATTTATTTCATCAAATCTGGAAAAAAATTCGAATTATGCTTTAATAAAAGTAGGATACAAAAATTATGTAAGACACTAGATAATGTGATAAAATAATCAATATTAATGCATGATTGGGAAATAATTTACCTTAATACCAATAAAGCTTTGGAAATTGTTAAACGTAATAGACGAAAAAATGGGAAAAGTACAACAAAAACGATGATATTACTTATGTATGATTCATCACTTTCCCGGCGAATAATATTTGTGTAATTCTCTCGGGCTCCCCACCGGGTAATTAATTGATAGGTAGCCTTGAGAATGGGTAACGAGTTGGAACCCGAAACGTCGGCTGCCTATAAATTTCTTACCCGGTGGCGAGCACGGGAGAATTTCACAGATATTACTTATGTTTATGACGATAACATCCAATTATTTAAAATTCTTATCAATATAGCAAAAGCATTACTTGCCTACTCCTGTATATTACATCATTAACTACTTCCCACTAAGCACCTTTGCAGGAATCGGAATTCCACTGACAAATTTCAACCAAAGTTGGGGCAGGAACCCGACCCTAAGGATAGGTAGCCAGTGCGAGGGGGGACCTAAAAATAACCGGACACCATTTAAAAAAAATACAAAATTTATTTTTGCGAGTAATAAACTTAGGCCATCTTCGAAATACTCTCCACTAAAACTAATACATTGATTCAAACTTTTTTTCCTTTGCGCATATAACACCTTTTGTACTCGTCTTTTGTACTCGTCCTTGCTGCGCCGCCTTATTATTTTTCACCTCCGGAATGATTGGAAAACGTTTTCATATCAGCTCCTTTTTCATCTGGGAGAACAAAAATAAATCAAGATGCGAGATACAGTGAGTAGAGCAGGTGAGGAAGCAATGTCATGTGGTTTTTTGCAAGAAAAATCACCCACAAAAATGGCATGTGAGCTGGAGGGGTGTCATGGTGGAAGACCCTGTCCCCACTCCGCTACAAATTGGGCATTTTCAATCAATTAATCTTGTGTAAACACCTCAAAACACTCAAGTAGAGGACTTGGTTCACCGTTAGATGCTCAGAGACTTACTTGGAGTGAACAAAGCCAAGCAATGAGTATTTCAATGAGCGTTTTGATCAGTTATGGACTTGGAAGGGCTTCGAATGTCTTCGATCGACATTACGCCGCGTTTGAATAAAAAAAACCCATTCACAAACTTGAGATATTTTCAAAGCATGTTCTTTTTAAGCTATAGACAGCATATCAACTGCGTCTGCACCTATACCGAGCAGAAAACAAAAGTTTAACGCCGCACGTTGGCCTAAAAAATCAGCCATTTCAAAAAATCGAAGAAGTCGAAAACACAGTCTCACGAAAACCGTCTCAGGGGATCACTACAGCATACTCAAGCAACGTTGCTTGGTAGGTATACTGACTTAGGAGGGGATATTTAACACCCATCTAGTGGGAATAGTCCGAACAACAAAACCGACGCGCGCAGCGCATTCCGTCCTGTTACTTTTGGGTCCCCCCCCCCCGGATTGCATAAACCACACCCCCATGACCTCACCTGCTCCCTTCTCTTTCATACTTTCTCTACCTTCCCCCGTATCCTACCTTCTTCCATATTCGCGACCTTCCATTCGCTCATCATTATTCCATTCTCTCTTTGCATCATTCTTTCTACTGTTCCCACCCCTTCCATTTATCCCACGCGCCTCTAACAACTCTCACCATCACCTTCTCTTTCCCACGGCAAATAAACTCTAGAACTGGCTAAACAGCGTTCATTCACGGTACCAGGAGATGGGGCTAGTGCAAATTATCAGTAAATGCACCACAGTACACTTCTTGTGGAAGTCATCACACTCACACCATATGTGGTCTACACTGTGGACGGGTCTACACCTTATAATTACCTTTAATTCAGACACATCTTGGGCAACACTCATACAAAACATATTTGGCACAGCATTAAAGAAACTAGGACTTATCAATCGTATAATAGGAGGGTCCTCGAATGAGGGAGTTAATGAGAGATGCTACTTCGCTCCAGTTAGTCCACACCTCGAATGTGTCTCGAGAATTTGGGACCCCGGATAGTTAACTGAAAAAATAAATAAAACACAAAGGAGAGCTGCGCGCTTCGTTAAAAAAATGCTACAAGTGAACATAACTATAGTGTTTCTCAGGATTTAGTGGGATTAGATTTGGATCTGCAAGAGACAGTGGCTACAAGCTAGGCTTAGTTTGCTTGAGAAATTCACAAGTGATGTATTTCAGAGCGACCCAGAGAGTATCGTTTTGAGGCCACAATGATTTCTAGATCCACCAGAAGCAAGAAGATAAGAGAGATACATTGCCGAATAGAAAAGCAGCACGTTTCGTTAAAAACTGCTACGAAAGAACATATAGTGTAACACAACTGTGAGAGGAATTAAGGTGGGAGCCCCTAGAGACTCCGAGGCTGCACGCTAGGCTTAGGCTGCTTGAGATATTCAAAACTGGTTTATTTCAGAGCGGCACAGAGAATATTATCATGACGCCTCACTACATTTCTGGGTCTGACTAATGCGATAAAATAAAAGAGATTCTGCACTGCCGAACAGATAGGTACAAAAACTCGTTCTTTCCGCGCACAATAAGCAACCACAATAAAAACTGATCTCCTCTAAATACACTCCCATAGTACATACATATCACCATTTCACCTCCAAAAATTTAACAACTTTACACGGCTGGTGACCTACCACCCCCTCCCACACGCCCATGAGGCGGCTCGCGGGGTAGTATGTAGATATAGATGCAGATGAACAGATAGGAACAAAAATTCGTTCTTTCCACGCGGAATAAGTGGCCATGATAAAAATTGAGCTCCACTCAAAAGACACCCATATTACACTTCACCATTTCATCTCCAAAAACTTTATCTTTTACAACTATACACGGCTGGAGTCTTAGCACTCCCGGCCACACGCCAATCCGGCAGCTCGCAGGGAAGTATGTGGCATAAATGTAGAAAAAATACACACGAACGAAGTCATTTCGGTACACCCCTCACATTTGCCGCTCGGCGATATCTCATCTCCGATATATCAGCCTCGAATGCGACGAATTATGTCGAAGGTGATGAGAAGCCTGCGGGTGGTTTCCGAAAAAATGACTTATCAGAACAACCAGCAAAGGACCAAAAAATGAGTCGAAACTTCACATGCACTCATTGTTTATCACGGTCATACTGTGCCAGCTTCTGACAAAGGAACTAATTTTTTCGGGGGTTTTGAAATGCGGTATTTCCAATTAAATATATTCAGTTATATTTCTAAAGGGTAGTTAGCTGTAAGTAAGATCGAATTGAAAATGCCCTACTTTTGGCTTTTTCACTAAAATTGTAAACTTCAGACTCGTTTTTTAAACTGATAAAAAGAACAAGAAGCTTTAAACTATGAATTCAGAAACTAAATTTTCCACCATCCATTCATCCATTGGTATATTACCAAGGCAGTTATAATGAGCTACACTAAGGTTTTAGAACTAGTTTTTCGAACAGTTTTTCAGTATTTCATCAGGTAATTTAATGATAATTATCGTTAGTTTCACCAAATAGAGCAAAACAAATTTGTAATGGAAGGTATGATTAATTTTTTTAATCAATGGCGTCTATGAATTTTCAAAATATCACAGACACTCAGCACGTGTTTTATTTTGGAATCACACAAATATTTTTATTACCTCAAGTATTCCATTAAGAAAGTTTGTTAGCGACTTGTGGTAAGTACTTCACGAACAAAAAAGTTATAAAAATCCGTGTTGATCTATTTAGACACTACAAACATTTGCCCAGTTGACATTAAGTGGCCTTTCAAGTAATAAAAATAAAATTGCTGGCGAAAGAATATACTATCGCAAATTTTTGTCAAACAATCTCCGATATTAGGGATCAGGGTATTACCGGCATCAAGTGTATTTACCTTCTACCAAGTGGCAGGGAATTCAACACAATATTCCACAAGTACTACTGGCCTCCCATTCGTTGATTATATCAAAGATAAGGATGATAAAACCTGATGTAGCGTAGGTTAAAAATAATACAATTTCATCAGGACGACCAGTATAGGCATCAAAAAGTCAAAACAGAAATTCTGGTGCCCGCAGTGTTAGCACAAAGCCCAAAATCGACTGGTAAAAATTATATGCTGGCGATAGTGACTACGATCGCAATCAACTCCTACGTTCATTCGATTCACTGTTCATATAATCATCAGTCGTTTAAGCTCTACAATTACAGAGTCTGGCTCATCGTTTCCCATTTCAATTCTAATCCTCCTGATCACGGATTGGCCTTCTCTGCTGTAATCTGTTGAAATTCCGCTGAGTAATGACGCAAAATTTGTAATGCTTACTTTAACCGCTTTCTTCGCTAGTCCCAACAGGGGGGAAGAGGTAAGTGGATCGATTTCGCATGAGCACTGAAAAATCTGTCAACACAGCATGGTTTTCTCATATTACAACTTCGTTACGCAAACGATTTCGTCGTTAACTTCACTGATTAAGCCACCGTCGCTCCGCTGATTCTCTGCACACGCCATGCTTTCTTTTAGCAGATATTTCTGCCTTCATTCGAAGCCTAACTTAAAGGAGGAAACTTAAATCCGAAGCGAAATTTTTAAAAATTGCCAAGCACACGTCTATATCGTCCGCCGAACTGCTTTCAGCCGACTACTGAATTTTCTTCTAACTGCAAAAATATCACTACCATTTTATTTTCATTGAGATTAATAAATGCAATGAAACTACATGTTTTGCAATCCCCGAAGCACGTTCAACTGCGCAACTTGGTAGGAATAAGCGTGTGCGTTAGCCTCCCCAAAACTCAGGAGCCACAAAGTTGGAGTTTTAGTTATGGATATCCATCTTTAACATGCAGTCAAGCCTGACTTAATTAAATTTATTCTGCCGTCAAGATATGGGTGTACCGAGTGTGCCAACATGAACCTGTGCGTTGTCGTTAGGAGGATTGTGAATTAATCATACTGCAAAATTCGTCGCCTCAACTCTCCGAGAATATTGCCTACCCTCTCCTCTCCTACATCTCCGCTCCTCTTCCCTCGCCATCTCAATCCCCTCCTTCTCTCCTCCCACTTCCACAGCTAAAGAGATCGGTTCCAATCTAAGCAGTACACATATATTCATGCAATCTTTGGATGCCTATATTTACCAGTAATATTTCCATCCTCGGCTATTGTGTGTCAAAGTACGTTACTGTTATAGCGGACCAAGGATAAATCATCATAACAATAGTTACATACTGGCGATATAGGAGACTAACTCGAAGCCTAAGCACGACCCAAAGTGCAAAGGTGAGAGCGAATTCAAATAAAAAGATGTAGTTCACAGGAACGCCAAATCCCGTAGTATAAATGTCAGTAGTGCACAAAGATAAGAGTCACACTCGTTAACGAGTCTCGTCGCTTAGAACTCAAGAAAATAAAAGAGATATACTATTGTTTGCATGTTTGAATTATTCATTGAAATATATCGATTTATTAATACAACGTTAATTATGTGCAATAAAGAATATATCAAAACTATATCTCCGCATATTCTCTGCTGATAATGATTCTCTATTTCTCTGCTGATGCATAATTCATGGTCTTAATTCGCGTATTGCTATTCCTAGAGTCAGGAAAGAGTTACTCTGGGCCCAATAAGACAGACCGACTATAGATATCATTCTTTATTTAAAAAGTTACACCATGAGGCCAAGAAAATACAGTGCTTTGCCAATTTTTCGCTGTATCTCTCGACTTCTTTGATGACTTCTTGCTTTCCGACCCGCTTTCCCACCTCTGTCTACGTTGAAAAGCCGTCACAAGATGCCCGGTCACCGACGACGAAATATAAAAATAAAAGCTTCGTCTCCTTGCATTCGAAACCGTGGGCACTCCAAGTTCTCCTCTCTGACCCCCGTACCCCCTCAAACTCCCAGCGTTCTACCTCTCTGATCTCCCCTCTTTTCTACATGCACCGTAAAATTTCCTCCCAATTTCCCCCATCTCCAACTCCCCCACCCATCCTCCCGTTTCTCCAAAAATCCTCGCAGAAGTCGTCGCAAACGGAAACTTATACGCTACGTGCGCGCCGCCGCTGTTCTTTTTTTTCCCAGCCACGCGGGAATAAAAATAGAAGGTGAAAAAAAGGAAGCCTTTTCATTTCGGGGAAGGTCCCTCTCTCTCTCCCCAATCTCACACCGGTTGATCCTCCCCCTCCCCCGCCTCCGACCCTCATGCCCTCCTCTCCCACCCTCTCCTTCCCTCCCTCTTTTAAGCCCACACTTCCCGCCAAATTCACTTGGTTTTCATTTCCAGGGCACTTTTCCCGCGCTTAAAGCGAAATGCGTATTGATTTCAACTCATCATCAACTTGCCCCCGTTTGCATACGTGTGATTAGAGTGGAAGGGAAAAAAGTGAAAAGCCTTCTCTACGAAAATTCTGGCCTTACGCCTCTCTGAAAAATAATTACTGAGTCCATTAATTAGATATGTTGTTAAACTAGCCTCCTGGGGATGGATTGCTAGGAGAGGATTATTAGAAGAATGGAGATACCAAATATTATGGAACGTAATAGGCGAAGAATTACAGTGCTCTACCATGAGATAATGTCAAAGCTATAAAAATTAGTAATAGACCTTTTTGAATGATCCAGCTGCGACTTCAACACGCTGACATCATCAGTATTAGTAACGGAATAGTCGTAGTACAGTAAGCATTTGTCTAGTAAAATGCAAAATAAAAATGATTTCCAAACACTGGCACTTCATTAATTTTTAAAAATATGTGGGAAAATTGGGCGTTTGGCTACGAAAGGATCAGTTTTCACAAAAAAATGAAGTCTTCACTTCCGTACGTCAAGTTGTTATGTACACTATTCTATTATTCCTATAGAGTAATAAGGTAAAGACAACCAACTAATATTTATAGTCAACACACCTAGACTAAAACAAAGCTTTTGCCAGCGCCAATGTAATTTCAACCATCGCAAAACTATAGAACTCTGACGTAATCATCATTCACTGCCGCTGGCGGTAAGTGAATTTCAAAACGCAAAAATAAGGGCCTAGAGGTTGAAAAAAATGAGTCAACTATCGCCTGTCAGCAGCCGAATGAATGAATAAGGAACTGAGAGAGACGTAGCTTTATGTACCTAATAATTCATTCATTACTCGAGAAATAAACTAAAGTACTCCACTGGAATCTTTCTTTATTTCTTTCACAACAAAAGTTTTTATGTAATAACTAAGACCAGTTTTACATTTATGTACATACATAAGGAGAATAAAACAAAAAATTCCCAGCTAGGAGGGCTAGTTCTACCACTGAAACTCTCCATACGATAACATTGTTAGCTTACAAATATTGAGGTTAGAGAGTAACATAAACCGTTGATTTTTAGGATACTTTTCGCTACTTATAACTCCAATTGACAAATGTTTTAAAAATTCCAACTTGCTAACATGATTTTTAGAGCATTAGCTAATAAAAATGACCACTCTGGGAATAGAATTATCAATTATCTAGCTCAGAATAACTAACAAAGATTTTGTAACATACTGAAATATATGGAAGTATTGATATGCCATCAATTAAAATGCTCTACTCTCTATGTCTATGTATAAATTTTTGAATTACCAGGAGGCTTTTATACAAAGGCCTATTCAATATTATTGTGAGTTTTGAGTCAAACCAGAGAACTTGCGGATTTTCTCCCGGCCTCTTCTAGCCTGTCTGCAGTATGAGACTCGTGCAGTGTGTTTAATTGAAGAAAATAGCATTATTTTCTCTCTTCTGCATTACTGATGATTCTTTTTTCCGATTTGAATTTCAATTTTGAACCTTTCCCTTCATTTAAATGGTTTTCCCATTTGGAACAGTTTTTTGTGATTTCTTTCGGGTTCTCTTCCCCTTTTTTCATCTAAATGTATTCCCATCACTCCACGAGAACTCACTAAGTATTAGAGTTGCCTTATTTTCCTTTCCATTTTTATTCTGGTTCTGCTCTCTTCTTTGCATACTATGACCCTTCCCTGTTGAATGGGTTTGGGCATCATGGGAGAGAAAACTTTTTACATCGGAAAAGCCAGATCTGTTCTCTATATACATTTAAAATCATTCGAGATTCATAAATATATATTTTTAAGAATAACCATTGAAGTAAATGTAATAATTACGTACGTACATACCTACATAGATACTCATCATACTATCACCCTTTGAAGTTGGCACAGTCAAATATATTTTATTATCGGTGTAAGGACAGCAAAACTGGCTTCTTTTCAACGACTGCTACCATTCCGCCCAACTCTTGCTTCAGCAACAGCCCACTTCTGCTTAAATTTCAATTACGCCTTACTCCATTAAATCCTAATTATTATTCCTTCCTTGAAGAGTATCTTTCATCATCTTCACCCGTCCTCGGTCAATAGTTTTCACTCACGCCACTCAGTAACATGTAAACGATTTAAAATATTGATTATCCTCCCCCAATATTCATTAGCATAACGACAATTCATATAGTGTGCTCGGTGGAGTTCAAAGCTCACTGCTAAATAGCATCACCTATATCCTGCCCTGCGTAGCATCGGTGGAATCACTTGCAGCAGGTATGCAGAAGAAAATCAATGGTTGGCAAATTCACTTTGTGGAAATTTCGATTCATGTTAAGAATGAAACTACTTGGTTTTTTCCACGAATATATTTAACCATACATCAACCGGTTTCGGCCTTTTCAGGCCATTATCAAGATTACAGAATAAAAATACCCAAAAGACAGCACAGCTTATATACTAAATCTCAAGGAGAGGGGAAGTGGTTGAAATAAGGGGGTGTGGGAAGGGGGGAATGAGAGGTGATTGGGCAAACTGCAAGGGAAGGAACAAACAGATGGTGACGCCAGGTTCAAGGACCACGGGGATGGAGGTGAGGGTACTGGCACAGAGAACAAGGGTGAGGCGGTTGAAGGGATTATGTCATTAAGTAGTCTCTCCCCGTGCACTCTGTGATAATATAGAATTTCAAAATTTTCCAGGACTGAAAAGACCGAAACCGGTTGATTTATGGTTAAATATATTGGTGGAAAAAACCAAGTAGTTTCATTCTTAACAGGTATGCAGAAGGCCGTCATCCTGATATCAATCTGTCCATTGCGTACGCATGACTCAAAAACTGCGTACCCAACGAACCGCTGGGCGTCGGACGTGGCTGCGAGATAAGTCTAATCCCTCTCGAGTTTCCGACCGTTAAGACGGCAAAGACAGCTGATGGTTAATGGAGACTCGAAAGGGGGGGGGCGGGTTACAAGAGCAGCAAAAAATTAATAACAGTTATTGATTCCTATACAAAATGGACACAAAATTACCGTTTTCATATAATCATTGAAACATTTATTACTAAGAGCATGATTTTCTTTTTGATTTCCCAATTTTATATTGAATTGTTCTCCGGAGCCACAAGGTCGTAACCAAGAAAAACGGTACGTGGTTTGCGAGCCGCAGTTAGCCCAACCCTGGCCTAAAAGGAACGGGTGCGATGTGGCGCGGAGGACGCAGGGGTAATAATAAGAGGAAACGATGAAGAGGAGAGAAAACACTTTTATCGTGCGTAATGCATGTTCCTCGAGAGCACTTACCCTATTCCATGGGCTCACGCGCGCGGGACTTGTCAAAGCCATAAATTCCGCATTACGGTGATAATAACTGGAGGGGGTGGGAACTGGAGAACACACAAACCTCGTAAAAAGAATAAAAGCTCAGAAGGCGCTCACTAAATATAAATTTATTTACAGCGTTTCCACGTAGGTAGAGAGAGAGGAGAGAGAGAGAGAGAGAGAGAGAGAGAGAGAGAGAGAGAGAGAGAGAGAGAGAGAGAGAGAGAGAGAGAGAGGACAAACTTTTTTTCAGCTTGTTCTCGCAAGGGATACGGCGGATTACCGGCCGTGAAACAAAAATACAGCGAAAATCAAAATCCAGTTTTACGACGTGAAATTCACCCACGGAGACCATTTCAGATATGGTGAGGTTTAAAAAAAATAAAGCCGTGTCCGCACTTACGAAGAAATCTCTCCCTTAATCAATTTTTTTATCAAAGACTGCAATACGTTGTCTTGAGTCATGCAATATCTACAAAATATTTGGCGCATGACTCAGATCAACACGGACTTGGCTTTTCCAGAAGATAAGCCACGTAAAGAAAATTCGCCAGCGTGAGATTAAAAGTAATTCCCGACTGATATCGATTTTCTTTCAAATTCCATCCTCAAGTATCCCTCATATCCGTTCCGTTTGGAGTTTCCCGGATTAGAGAAAGGGTAACCAGTTTGGCATACCTGACTTCAGGGTCACTCTTGTTGAGTGAGTCATTGAAAAAAAATTCACTTTCTTCTGAGAGTTTATCCCTTTCTATTCAATTAATTCCATTTGAATTGAAAGTTAGTAAAGTTAGATGTTCTACAACGGCTCTTAATTTTTCTACCGCATCTAACTCAAGTTGCAAGAGGTGCGTTAAAATGGTTATCCTTAGTTAACGAACACATTGTCTAAATCATCAGAGTTTAAGGTAGCCCGAGCGAGATAGTTCCCTAGTCATAATAGAGACTATATTCGAACTATAAGATTTAATTTCACCAGCTGTAGGACACATTAATTAAATATTTCATTATTAATGGTGCAATAATATAGTTTTATATGATAGAAATTGTAAGTACAGTAGATTCCGGTTAGTTGGGCCACCGGTTATTTGGGGCAGCCGCTTAATTGGGGCAGGTCTTGATGAACAGAACCCAATTGAAGAATATTCTTGTGTTTTCTCCGCTTAATTGGGACAATGTGCTGCTTAATTGGGCCATGCATTGGTGACATTGACTCTACACTTGCAAGGAAATGCAAATTTTTTCATACCAAGAAATAGTTTTTTAACATTCTACTCCTTTGAATGAATCTAAAGCTCTTAGACCAGCATCTAGGGAGTCCGGATTCCGTTTCCAGACCACGAGACTTCATGCAGGGCTTGTTCATTTTTTAGGGGAGTGGACTCTGGAGGCGATGGGAGGCTAAATTACTGTTGAACTTTTAATTTATCAATACAATTTTAAGAGAAAATAAGCTACATGATAACTCAGTGTAGAAGGTGATGCAAACTCGATGGTCACACATTGCAACACAAGATTCGGATGAAAACAGTATATAATGGAGAAATGAATAGGGAACATTTCAGAAGAAGGCCAAGAATAGAATACACCAAAAGACCATGAAATAGTTCAAAGCAAATCATTGCGCAGAAATGAAGCGGTTGGTTGAGAGGAGAGTGAAATGGAAGGCTGTTGTAAACCAATATTAGAATTGGTGGCTGTTGATGAAATTGAAATTGGTTGTTTGTCAAAAATTCAGGGTTCTTATAATTTATCGCAAACGTGAAAGAGGACGGGGATAATAGTGCCCTCCTTCTTAGACTCCAGTGAAGGCAGAGTAGTTCACCCGCCAGAACCTCATGGTCCTACTGAATTTCCTCCCTCCAATACCTCCAAGCCCATGGCTTGCGAAATCTTTTTTACCATTGGAGAAGTTCCACTCGCAAAATACTTCCAAAGCCATCCATCCCCCTTTAATGAAAAACCGATTTCATTCTATATGAAGCAAGGAATAACGTTCAATGTACATTTTTATAAAAATGTCACCCCTCAAATCTCTAAATCAGTAAATATTTTAAACCCATCTGCCAACGTCACTCCTCAATAAATAACACATTCTGGATTCCCGCCCGAAACGAGCAAAGTCGAGTGGAACTATTTTTCCAGCAACAATACAGCTGCTTTTTTCTGAAAATTAAAAAATTCTCGTTATTTCGCATTGGATGCGAGAAATATCTGGTAGCCCACGGTTGCTACGGTGATGACCACTCCAATTTCCTGCACGTGGAGACAAGAGGCATTCTTTTCGGCCCTAAACGAGCCACTGGAAATCCTCGGTCACTTTCAGTCCCCAACTTGGTGAATGGGCACTTCCTTCTTACTCTAACAATCCACACCTTTAGGAAGCAGGATTCTAGGCCAGAAATGGCACTTTCTGACCGCTAAGGTTTTCGTCGCAAAAATTGCATACTGGTGAATGAAAAAAAATTATTTTCATTATTCTTGAAAATTGAAGCAACGGGATGAATGTATGTTTACAAAGTTAATGATAAGTACATTGAAAGGAAAACATTCGCAAGACTTACTAAAATACTACTAGACCATTCTCAATGGAGTAGTTGGTATACGTTGACATGGGGTGGCACAAAAACCAAGCAACGTATTTGCTATTTGTTCATTTATTTCTTGTAGGAATGGGTCGGTGAGCATTCTTCTTTGATACAGAGACATTAAGTCTGGTAGCAACAGCAAAGTCAAAGTTATCTTATTAAGTTTGATTGCGTACAAGTTGTTAAAATCAATATCAAACGAGTTATGTACTCATTATACTTGATGCACTAGCATTTCAATAATTTAAAGGATATTACTTAAAATTGCTTGAGTCATTATAACCTTAGCCAATAAAAGGAAAGGTTGGAAAAGAAAAGAAATAAAATGCTATATGGAACAATACATTTAAAATGTCTAAATATTTGTTACACCTCCTGTTTTAATGAAGTACAATTTTGGAAAAAGGCTAAATAAACTTCAGGTGGACTGCTCCTTTATTTGATTTCTTTACTTGTTAAATCAGTCATTTATCGTAAATTTAGACTTCAATTGCCATCACAAATGAGGATTTTATACACCTTCTTTGTCATGTGCGAGCAGTCCACTAGAACCCTACAGACCACCGGGATTTCCTCTCATCCACAACCTTTATAGCTACTCCGCGAAATCAATTAACACCTCGGCGATTCCCATTGGCATTAATGAAGAGTATTCCCTCCCCATAACAACCCGTAGACTATTTTAACCTCTAGTTGCCTTTCATACACCCTGTCTTTCTTTCGCATCTCCTTCCAAATTTCCTCACATCCGCAAGGGATTCTGAGATAGAAACCTAATTTTTTCGTTAAAAAACGACCGTATCCCAACTGGGTTGAGTGTGTGTGTGTCTGTGGTGGTCACTGGCGAGGAGCTAACATTCCCGTAAACCATCACAGGAGGGTATTCTGGTAGAGAGGCTGTGGTTGGTCCCTGCTGCGGAATCCCCTTTCCCGCAAACCAACACAGTGAGTGTTGTGTGGTTGCACGTTTGACGAGTGGTGCCATTTTTACGGCTATTGGAGACTCTTTTAATTTTGCTATCTTGAGAAGCCGTAGAGCTCAATTTCCCTTGATTTAATAATTCATACGTGTTCATCATTTTTCAAGCCTCATCCTTCACTAGTTTGTAACATCATTTTTTTGTTCCCTTGCTTTTGTTTTTCGTTTTCATCTGCTGATAGCAGATATGAATTATCAGCAGAGATTCAAATATTTAAGGTATTACATTATATTTGAACTTGAGAAAACTACTATTCGCTCAAACTCTGATATAAACTTTTGACTCTTCAGAATAAAACAGATGATACCTTAAAAAGATAAAGCTGGATCTCGGTAATCCTTCATCTCACAAGTGTTTTTGTATGACAAATCTTTTAAACTGAATGAATACATGCAAATTGTGATCTTGAACTGTCGTGTGATTGAGGTCCTTTGGTGCCGCCCAGGGATCCGAGAGGCGGGAAACTCCCATATCGCAAACCTGGCCACCATCCATAGAATACCCAGCCCCGTCATTGCAATCGAACAAAAAACGATCAAAGCCACGTTCGGGGATCCCCCGCAACAGGCCCTGCTTTTCATAGGCCACATTCTTCATTCTTGCTTATTTTTCAAGATACGATCGGCCACGCCGGTCGAGAGAGTCTCTCGTCGCGGAAGAGAGCACGCTCCGAATGTGGACAGTTTCCCGGCTCTTCACTCGCGGTTCGCGCCGTCCTGGGTGGGCCGGGACGGTCACAATATGGTCCAGAGTATTCTTTGCAATATGGATATTATTTACTGTACAAAATTACAAAGCATTCTTTACAGTGGGGAAACTAATTATTGTTGAAAATTTCAAAGTATTCTTCGCAGCATGGATGGTAATGTAAAATTCTACGGAGTGACGTCTGATAACGTCAAGTTCATTTGTATTAAAATTGTACTCTGCGAGACAAATCAATCATGCATAGCAGGAGGTAAATTTGCACCACAGCTCGCACTATATTATATGATGCGAAAACTTCAGGATCCTTGGCTGTAAAAAGACGAAGCACTGCTATATGTAATATTTTCTTATTGAGTGGACTTCATGTTTTGGAACTATTAGTTTTACTTTTTACCAAACTTTCCTGAAGACAAGTTGAATATGAGGACAGAATTTTAGAATTGAGTGTTGCATAATTCATAGGAATTAACCGGCCAATCTTCCATGAATCTCTTTCTATACCATAATCATAGCAGTAATTAAGTTACCAGCAGGTTTAAAACAAACTATGTTCAAGGAATTAGAGCTCTTTAAATTACATTATTTGCTTAAGCTAATCCATAAACTACTTTTCAATTGGTTGCATAAATTTATGAAAATGAATAGATTGCTGAGAGAGAGTAAAACTTTGTTGGGTTGAGAGTTCTAGGCGTAGGAAATAGTTTCCTCTTATGCAGGTGTCATTTTATAGTATAAAGAAATGAATCTCCGGTGGCGCTTTTTGGTTGGGCAACATGACCGTTTATGGACCTATGATACATGACAGCAGAGAAAATTGTCAGGCTAAATGTTTGGTGAACCAACTGTATTTATTAAATAGATACAACCAGCTTTATGGTAGGAGAACATCCTTTGCAAACAATCAAATAGACAGACATAGATGTAGAATCAGTTGTGAAGCAGTATACTAAGTTGATATGCGCACTGATCTTAATTATGCCACGTAAATATATCATGAAATGTAAACGAATAAAATTCACTCTAGCATGCTGGGGTGAATTCAAGTCGAAACCACCGACGAAAATGCCATTGTTGTCCACTCTCACATCCAGGTCAAGCGATATTGGCATATTTTCCTGCAACTACGTCTTGCTTCAAGGAAGGCATATTAGCAATAATCGAAAGGGGTAGTTTGATATTAATATTGACTATTCAATACACAAGGCGATTTACACTTGGTATCACCGGGGAATAAGCATTGGAAAGCACGAAATATTGCATGGATTTACAAATGGCAGTGGATGGTGCATGGCTCAGATGACAGTGATGAGGGAACATAGTGGTCCTCACGATAAAAATATCAGCCCGTCGGAGTTCACCTTCCCGGTGATACGTCAGATTCTTCGCCTTTTAAATGCCCGACATCAAAGTCCTACGCTTCACCAATCTCTAGCTTAAGGCCCCAACCCCCGACTTGAAGAAAAAAAATGTTCTCTTTCAAAGTCAAACTTTTCCACTCGAGTGACAAAAGATGGATCCATGTTCGTAGCGGAACAACGCCAAGAACGGTATCCAGTTCAAAAGAACGAAGCGAAGCGAGAACATGTAGTGACGAGAACTAAGAAACGGGAAAACAAGTAATTCCTCTTATCTTGGCAAAAGAATCCGCTTGCCTTTCACTCTGCCCTTCCATTCTTTTCTAAAACGCTTTCAACGTCTTAGAAAACAGACTGGCAGTGGAGTGCCACGCAATAATCTGTGATGTAAAGTTTTATGGGTGTGTCATTCAATATCTATCACTTTCGGAGCAACCCAAAGATCAAAATGAATGATATATTGTTCAATTGGATACAACACCATGATGCGAGCACAATCCTCATTTGGCCTTGTATGCGGGTGAGGCATGCAGTGGTTTGCGTCCTTTCTGGGCGAGAGAGAATATCCGCGCAGTATTCATCTCACGACTCCAGCGTGATAGTTCGCTGGTTTTGTTGGTGAACGATTTAAAATTTCGTGTTTATCTTCGTAGAAAGTCATCATAAGTGGTTCAGAAATAAATTTTGGTAAAAAAATCCAAAGTATGTAATTAAATATCATATGAAATCTCATCCATCATTCCCAAAGACGAGGATGAAAAAAATAAAAAGGCATTGTATCGGAAAGGGCGCCTCATTAACCATCTATCAGTCCGCAGTTTATGTGGTAGGAAGGGTAAGAGGGCTTAGTTTTCAGATAGTAGAAACGTTAGCAAGTTGAAACGACGACGAAAATACAGCGGCGGCTGTTGAGTAAAAAAATATTCCCAAACACGGGTGTACGCGATATTTAACCCCTGTCCTGAAATACTACTCTCGAAAAGCAAGCAAATTTCGCATTATCTCGGAAAATTTTTAAAATAATTAAGAGATATAAGCAAAAGAGAAACATAAGTGGGTCTTTAAGGAAATTTTTGGAGGAAGAATACCTTATTATTTTTCTCCATCCAACGCCTTCCGCAGGGAGGCCCATTGGTTTAGAATCTTCAACCCGCATCGACTACTGCACTTCCCTGAAAAACAATTTTACTTAGCGTTCTAAATTCAGCCATCCACAGGAAACACGTTAAACCCTAGGTAAATAAGTTTTGCGGAGAAGCGTCAGTTCCTAAATAGTGTTTAAGATTTCCTTACATTACGTCTCTCTGGATATTTTCATTTCGTATATTACGTTTCATCGCGAAGAAGTACTGGTAAGACTTTTACACCGTTCTTATCTGGTAGTAAACCGTAACAAAGTTACTGATATCATTTCATGGCTAAATACAACATCCTGAGTTTGAGGAAAATGTGAAAGTGAACTTCTTGATCGCGCCAATAAGAGTTGGGGTTTATAACCAGTTAATTTTGTTTTAAAAATTCCACCAAAAAATCATATAACGAATTGATGGTGGCATAAGAAGAAATATACCAACATCGTCAACATGTGATAAGTAAAAGATTTAGGTTTAACCAGCGTGTGAAACTAACGGGTGAGTCCGTCGCGATTTTATAGCCACTCGAAAAAGATTGTCAGTATTTGTGACTTTTAAAGCTGTTTCGATAGTAACTCATTGCAGTTGTAGTAGGTAGGTGCAGGTAGTTGGGAGTTTAAGTACGCAAAAGGAGGGGGAAGGAGGGAGAGCTGGTGGAAGGGAAAAGAGAGGAAGATACGGCAATGATATCTTAGCTAGGGTTTCCAGCTCAAAAGAGTTGATTCTAGATGTTGTCCTTTCCCAGGTTAAGACATTTCGGGGGATAGATATTTGAAACTCGCTTCGTACATTGTCAGCTACCTCCTGTAATGTACATTCCACACTGATGGCTGGCATAAATATTCAAAATCTTATAAAATTTCAAAGTTAGCCATTTAAATGAAAGTACCGGAGGACCGAGCTTTGCTTGGTGGAAAATATGTATCCTATTACTTTTGAATAATATGGAAATTAATATTTGTCAATACAATTTTTATGTATTTTATCATAAATTTTAAATATCTCAAAAATAATCGCCGACATAGAGCACTTGTATACGTTGAATAGCGCAACTTAATTAAGCCATTGAATGCAAATATATTTTTGTACTCAAGGGAAGCGAAAATATTCAAACATGGCGGGTGAATTTTTTTGAAGAAATTGCCATGAGAAAAATTCGGCCTGGACCGGGAATCGAACCACGGACCACGGAATTAGGAAGCCTGGATAACGTAGTGGTCTGCGCATTGGTCCGGCAAACCAAAGGTCCGTGGATCGATTCGCGGTCCAGGCCGAATTTTTCTCATGGCAATTTCTACAAGGGAAGCAATAAAGCTGTTAATTCACTCAGAAGACGGCTCAAGAGAACTGGAAGGGCCAGGTGACCATCTACGAACCTGGGTGCTAGTTAAGAAGTAATAAGTCTGTATGGCCCATCTTTGGATTTCCCGTGCATGAATGAGGTCCAACAGTCACTCATCTCTATGTGCACCTGGAAAAAGGTCTGCGTGTTTACTACAACGAATACAACGTGCAAGATAAGTTACGAACTCCTCAAATGACCATGCTGACATTATTCTTCAGGCTTTGCGGTTTTATTATAAGATAAGTTCAATGTTTTTCACACCCGTTGGATTTCAACGGGAACCTTCCGCTAGTACCTTATAAAAGTGATATATTCATGTCAATATAGTTCTTACTTTATGAAGAACTGAGGAGGAAAACCTCCACGTTAGTACAATGCTTTCGAGCAAAGTGCTGGTATCATTAATGGAGTTGTTTACATAACAGGCCGTTGCCATAATAGTCTCGCGGTGATAATAGTCTTGTTTTCATAATAATAGCTTATGTGTTCTTCGGTAATGAATCTCTACGTAATTGGTAATTTCTAAGCCAACTTTTACGGTAGTAAAACTTGGGCCAATGGACTCCTCGCACCCTAGCACCCCGGAGTACCCACTCTCAGATTCCATACTTTTTGCTAATGTAATATATGTGGCGTAAAACGTCCGGGCCAAATTTCCCGTTTAAATCCATTGCCCAGGTTGCCAAGGAAATATGCTATTTCGGAATATATCAGAGAAAAATTTACAGTTTTTCATTGAAAACGTAATTTTTAAGCAGAAAAACGAAGTGTATAACAAAATTAATTACAAGAATTTAATACCTCATTCTTTTTTCCATCCGATTAGGAAAATTTAAACTTTTTACCTTAATTGCAAGTATTTAAAAAAGCAAAAAAAGAAACATCTGCATTGATTTCGCGTAAAATTGGGACCCATTTTGGGGGTCTTGGAGCTTTTGCAGCCTTATGACCTTCAGTTCTCTGGATTTCTCATATCCGAAAACCCCCGCATACCGACCTTCAGGACAATCGGTTTGGTAGTTTTCGAGAAAATTATTGCATGCCGATTTGTTTCCGCTGGTGTGTTGATTATATGTTTGATTGTTGCTTCCTTATTACTGTGTTCTTGTTGTTTTGTTTTGTATTTCTATTTTATCATATTTTGTGTTTCAAAAGGTTATTTTATTTTCTCAAATGTACATGGGCATATGTTCTTATGAGGTCTCATCTAAGAGCCATTTTTGCTTTAATATTATTTTGATATGCACTGCCTTATTTTTATTTAATGGCAACCCCTATATAAGAGTTAATCTTTAGGGGTGCCTAATTTCACTGATTAATTATGTATTTTGTGTAATATTATTTGCGGTGAAATAAATGTCTCTTTATCTTTATCTTTATATATGTATATTTGTACAAAAAGTTCTTGCGAAGATTCCACGATCGTGGAAAACACAATATAAAACTTCCTCACAGGGTGACACTATATATACAACACATAAAAAGCAAACTCACGATTTTAAATATTTCGGTGGGTCGCCCGCACCTTCATCAGTGATAGAATCATATATAGTTTCCATCTCTGATGAAGGTGCGGGCGACCCACCGAAATACTTAAAATTGTGAGTTTGCTTGTAATGTGTTGCATATTTAGTGTCACTCTGTGATGAAGTTTTATATTATATATAAACATATATACATGTGTGCAAGAATTGCTCGTTCAATGGTATAAGTATTCATTTACAGCTATTCACTTTCTGGTTTCATATATTAGAACATAACTTGAGGCATTTCGAATATTTCTCCGTTGCAGTAATTAATTCCAAACAACAGTTAAACATACGCACATACAACAGCTGTCACATTGATTAAATAGTTAAATCACATTTTTGTATGTATGCGACAGAAAATTCATATTTTTCCTCATTGAGATACGGTAATTTTAGAGAGAGATACAAAGAGCTGAGATATAGTAAAATGATATTTACTGCTAATCGCTTTGAAGGTTCATCCTGACTTGTCATGTAGAAGTAACTTAAAATAAGAAATATACAGATGTAGTAACATATTATTACATTACTAACATATGGAAATACAGAAGTAGCATAAACCGTGGTTAAATTAATCACGGAAAATGGCTTGATATTTAAAATGATGAGAAAATAAGGGACTCAGTCATTTCCATACTATAAATTTCTAACCAACGATTTGGCTTTGAATCTAGTTTCCGCTCCATGAACCATTATCAAGTTATATAATAGTACAGGTTTCATTAAAAATGACACATTGAGCCGAAACCATGTTCAGTTAAAATTTGAAACCGTATCGAACCGATCTCTTTCTGACTCAACATGTTGAGCCATGGATATTTCCACCATAAAATGCCTGATGAATTACTCAATATTTTGATAAACATTATTTCAACTTATTGAAGAGAATACGCCTCATTCAGAGAGGTAGCAGATTCTAAAATCTCCTCGGCCGATTGCGGTAGTTTACATGGAAATCTAGGAGAGTTGGCAACCCTGAACCTCACCCCAGTAGCTCGCCGCTCGTTCGGCGTCGGAGAAAAATTGTCCCGGTCCCGTAGGGGGCTCCCGGCATGCAACGCGAGAGGGCGAGGTGCGACCTCTCGCCATCTCGATGGTGAAAGCCTATCAAAACGATGATTAAAATTTCATATCCCAAGCTGGCATTTGACCTACATTGACGGGCAGATTGTCAAACATCTTTCATCGCACCATCCCAACGAACTTCCCTCGTTTTCTTTATACATACCTCTCTCTCCCATACAGTCGCTCTTTCTCTCTCTCCCTCTCTCTCTTTTTCTACTTCTTATTTTAGGTCTTTCTTAATTAAACGACGGCTAAACGGCATTATTTTTAGAGCATTTCTTCATCCTCTCGTCAAGCCTCTATCGTTCTCACCACATCATTTCCATTATTTTTCTGAAATCCTCTTTTCATTCACAAAAGCGATAATTAAAAATTGAACTCTACCAGCCATACTTAAGGCAAGGCAAAGAGAGGAAATTAGAAATTCCATCATCCTTCCTGCTTCCAGTGACTAACGGAAAACCACAGTAGCTAGAGTATAAAAACTTCAGTATTTTTCATATATTACACTTTAAATTAATCACCACATGGAACCTTATGGCCTAAATTTATCTTTAAAATAATTAAAATATTACCGTATTATTCAAAATATCGACGCTGAACCCGCAAATCGCCATAAAAGCAATAGAGCGTGAATCACGGATAAATTAGGAAAGCTTCAAGGTAACGGACCCCATTGTGTAAGTTAAATACTTACGCTTCTTAAATTAATTGGTTGCCTCAAATTAAAATTGTTTTCATTATATATTTCATTATATCGCAAAATGATTCGTTAATTTCCTTTCCTCATTTGACATGCATCTGCTGATTTTTTTGGGTGATGAATCGGCCGAGTACTGCGCTAATGGCCATACTCATCGACGCTCTAATTATACACAATACTATATACTGCTTAAATCCTCACGATGAACGGCGGATCTGAAGAGAAGGAAGTCTACTCGTTACGACCTCAGATGAAAGCTCTTAGTAAAAGCACATGTGCCAAGTAGATCACCTAGGTCGCAGCCAGAAGGAAGGTCTTCACTGGCCCAAACAAGGTGACTCGTAATGCAACTTTCGGATGTCATGCTATGAAACCCTTACATTCCTTCATCCAAGAAAGAATAAGATTTATAAAGTATAGAACACTGTAGTACGAGCTGTTGCATACTGGGTTATTAGATTAATTAGCAAGAGTATTGCTAGCCATAAACATGTGCAAAAATATTGCTCATTATTCTGAAATACATTGAGTTGCGATTGAAATACGTCTCCTGATTATAAGACATCTAATGAGAATGATTGCCATGATACTGCGGGATAATTAGAAATAAATCAAGAGGGAAAGCAGTAAAAGGTGACAATAACACAAGATGAACACTCAGAGACAATATAAGTAAATGTATGAAATATTGAGAAGTTACTTTACATGGGAGTAAAATTATTGCTTTACAATTGGAAAATGATTGTTCAGGGTTAATAAGAAAAGAAATGACCTCTAACAACACTTTCACTACCACAGGCAATACTCTTCTCACGAAATTTCTTTCTACAGCTTGATATATCTCTCTCCTTTCTTCCTCTCAGCCAAAGACCCTTTTCCTCCTCCGCTTATCCAACATCCCCAAAAAAGTGAGGAATCGGGTGAGTGTGGTAGCAAGAGTACTGATCTACCATACCGATAGCCAGGGCTCAAACCCCGGCGGAGGTGGATATTTTACAAAGGATACCCGGTGGAGGGCACTTCAAGTTCACTCCGTCTGTCCGTCCGAACTCCGTCCGTCGGAGGAGGCAAACCGGGGACCATGATGAAATTTTGATCCAACAGTTCATACGGCATTGTAATACTAAATTTTACCTGATTTTGAATAAAAAACACAAACCACTGAATGGGAAATAATGGTAAACGTAAAGCATCGCAGTTGAGAATAATTATTTTTTTTAGGTCACCCTTTTGTCATTAAAATTGATAGGGCACTCATGCATCTTCGATTCTCGCGATATTTTGAAAAAAGGAGGATTTTTATGCGAAAATATATTTTTTAATATATGAGTTCTCAGTGTCAATTAAAGTTAACATATAGGGCGCTTCAAATGCCGAAAGTTGCGTTTGAAGCTCTGATGCCGAAAGTTCTGTTTGAAGCTCTAATATTGAGACTACACTAAATATCGATCTAACAGTCAATTTTCTTATACAATGACGGGTTCATAATTACGAGAGAATAACCTGCACATTTTACTCCCTATTGGAAACAAATATCAGCATTTATCACTCTTCGTTGAGGTATTTGCTAAATGCTTCGCTAAATGGTATAAAGTATTTAGAAGGTAACACGATCTTTTACTCACCTGAAACAGCTGCGGCAAACTGGAGCAACAGGAACAGAAAGGTGAAAACTTTGTAACTTCTGCGGTGTGAAAAAAGTATTGCTTAACAAGTCATTTTTTGATAAGGTAGGGAAATTTCTGCTCTTATGGAAACAAAAAAAAGGCATATATATCCATGGGTGTAACAAGGATTTATGCTATCTATGAAGGACACTAATCCTTAGTTGTAGATTTCTGTTTGAGGTGGAGGGGCAGGAAATTACCCTGTCTGGCTACGTAGAGCAAATTTATATTGAAATGGCTCGTCCAGGTAGGGGGTTTGGGGGCAGCAGCCCCGCTATCTCCCACTGGCTTGGCCCATGCATATAACACTGCCTATGAAGAGCATTCCAGCTTCGAAAATGACGCGTCGGGAAATTATGAGAGCGGTCTTTACATCCGCCGTCGCGCGCCGTATAATTTAGTGAAACGTTTCACGTCTAATGCCCAGCTAATCTTCGCTTCACCCCAAACTATGACTAACCTTAAGCTATGGATAAAGAGCAGAGTTTAGAGATGTAGAATTTCTTCGGCAAAGTCATCTACCGCTGCAAGATATCGACAAAAAAATTACAGAGGATAAGTCACACTAAATTACAAAATTTTCGACATGAGCCTTGGCTTTTATTTTAGATGGCGAGGCTGGTGATTACCGGCCCCGGTGGCGGTGAGGTAAAGTCCTCGCCAGCTAATCTGAGGGCGCGGGTTTGAGTCCCGCCTGGGTGGGTTTTTCACCACCCAGGGCATGGATGTGTGTCAAATTCTGTTGGTCCGGTCCCTGGAAAACCAGATTACAGGCTTAGCAGCCTATCGGGATTCCAGGGACATACGGGCCAACAGAATCGTCCGGCAAACAAAAAATATGCCGGGCTATGAGAAATTCAGGGTGTTAAGCATAAAGTTGTGCGCCAGAAAGTACAGTGGAAGTCCTGATTTTTTATATTCCAGAGGAAGGAAGGTATTTTTCCTGAGAAAATTAACGTTAAGAAATATCATTTAGATCCTTAAAATCAACCTATCTTTGACTCCAATGAAAGATAAGAATTTTAACTTTGTTAAATCGTCTCTTCTAGAATCACCTTCTTTCTTGCCGTAAGTCGTGATATTTGATGATGTTTGAGCCGCAGTCATGGTTGATTTGGCGTGTAATTATTCTGGACTGAGTTTTTTTTATAATTTGAAATTCTATATCCGGCAACGCCACAAATTGTTTAACGAGTGTGCATGAGTAGCAAGGTAGGGAACCAATATTATATAACTATTAATATATACTTGTCAAAGTTTCGAAAGAATGTTTCAGAGCAATTGTAATGGTGTTAGTAGGACAGAGAGACTTGGATTACCAGATAATAAATAAAAAGACGAAACATGAAAAAGTTAGAAACACAGAACATATTCATTTCAAGATTAGGCCATGAAAATAAATTAGGACAACAATGACTAGTTCAAAGAAAGAATTAAGATCCAACAGCAAGATAAAGGTGATCCAGTTGTAAGATAAAGTGATTGAAGATCTCCAGCTGTTAAATACATCAAGACACGTGTATTCTTATGGTACAATGGCTATGGTAATCAGTTTTTAAAATGAACTAAGGAGGAGAGTACAAAATTCGAAAAGACGGATTTTGAAGAAAGAAAACCTCTTGCGGATCATAGTAAAGGGAACGAAAGATGAGGCCAGAGAGATGCTTTGTCAGAGGCGTGGCATTGTGAGTGGAGGCTCAGATACATTAAAATATAGACGCAATATACTAGAAACCCGTGAAGTGGGGATAAGTAGAAATATGAAAAAAATACCTCAGAGGAGAGATGTAAGTTACGTATTTTCCTAAGGAGGATGGGGGAGGGGAGCGAACCCTGACTGAAATGATTAGAAAAAGAAAATGAAACAGAGATTTAATATGAACAGATTACATTATAAATAAGAGTAAAAGGATATAAGGGTAGTGAATTAAAGTCATTTGAAAATGGCCTATGTGATGTAAATCATGCAGTCATGAAGAAACTGAGTGAGATAAGCGAGTAGCCACATAATATTGTAAGAGTAAAACGTGCCTAATAACAGAGAAATGCACCGAATGAGAGACAAATGTTCCGCTGATTTCGATCGCCATTGAATCCAAGCGCTAAGGTAGTCCGATCGACATAGTTCCCTAGTCATAATAGAGACCATATTCGAATTTTACGTTTTAATTTCACCAGCAGTAGGACATGCCAATTAAATATAGCATTATTAATGGTGCAATAAAATAATTTCATATGCCAGAAATCGTAAGTAATTAAATAAAAATATCTAAATAAGTCTTAAACTTGATTCATTTTATTTTTGCGCGGTGCGTTTGAAACTCCTTCAAAACGGAAGCCTTTTTGTGATCCCGAAGAATTTATTGCGGTGACAATATGATTACTTTTCAAATATAGTTGAAAAAACGTACAAACTACACGCTGTTAGTTTGTTTACGACATATGGGTGTTAGAAATACCTCCTTTTGTAAATAAAATCTCTCTGGAGTACATACATGTACCATTTCCCATGTAAAAGGGCATGTATTTTTTGGCAAATATCTCCGAAAGTAATTTAGTAAGGGGTTAAATATTTGGTGTCATTAGAAGGATGAGATATTTTTCTTTAAAATGAGACCAAATTCATTGATTTCTAAGTAAAATGATATTTCGCTCAAGCTACCTTAAATATGGCTGTTGCAACAAGTTTGAAAAATATTTTATTTAGGTTGAACTCTTTTATTTTTTAGACATATATCCAGGCAATAATACATATACGGAATACTACGAGGAGTTTCAGCCCAATGTCCATAACAATCGTTTGCATGTCAAAGAGGTTAGGTGTTCTTTGGGTATTTTTCCCTCAAATTAAGAACATGCGGTGTGGTAGTGTGAAAAAAGAAAGAAGTTGAATATTGCAGCAGCTGGAAAGACGAAAAAAATCCTCTTTCCTACTTTGACCGAAGGCTCTTTACTGTTTGCACCTACTGCCACGAATCCTTGAGGCGGCTCTCAGGTTATCATGCAAATTGGTATGCATGAATTAATTTACATCATACGCAAGAACTTATTTTTTACACATCTTTCTCTCGGCAAATTTTTCTCTTTCTTAGAGGCGTAAAGCAACACTAGGCGTCGAGGTTCCTTATGCATGGACAACGACCCAGCTGTAAGATAAAGTAAACAACACAAGGCGTCGATACATAAGAAGATGATGACATGCGACCAAAAATACAAAGTGTTCTTTACGTCACAATAGGCACATTCTTGTAAAATTTGGAAATAAAGTTATTCAACAGGCAATGGACAAGGCAATCAGCACCGCCAGGCGTAAATTGTGGTCGTGTGGCATTTATTATTGTGGTTATTGACACAGCCTTACAGTACATCTATCTAATAACATTGCATAATAGTGTGACCTTTTCTCGCCATTCTGCGTGATCAGATACCAAATCACGCCCAAAAAAGTACTCGTAAAAACTAAGCATTATTTCAACAAGCCACCGGCTATAAGATTTTTTTTTTGCTGCCGGACGATTCTGTTGGCCCGTATGTCCCCGGAATCCCGATAGGCTGCTGATCCTGTCATCAGGTTTTCCAGGGACCCGACCAACAGAACTTGACATACATCCATGCCCTGAGTGGTGAAAAAACCACCCAGACAGGACTCGAACCCGCGACCCTCGGTTTAGCAGGCGAGGACTTTACCCGCCGCCATCGGGGCCGGCTATTTCCTATATAACTTGACGAGGCTTCTCATATCTGAATTATTGAAAATAATAGTTCACATACAATGAAAATACCTTGGTTTTAAGAGAATATTAACAAAGTATTAGTTTAAAAACTTTTAATGGCACTCAAACATTAATATGACTTAATTTTGTCCATACAAGTCGTGTTTGTATTTGAACGTCCTCATTTTTCCTTTTTGAAATCAGGCATAAATTAATGATTTGATGTAATAGATATACCAGTTAAATTTTAAAACAATATTTTGTTAAATAATTTATGTTTATAAAAAATAATATAACAAAATAAAATATTTTAAAAAATTTATTTAAAAAAAATTTAAAACAATAAGTTTAGATACTCGGTGAGTCCAGGCGTGACTTCGTGGAAATTAATCATGATGTAAACCTCACCTCACCCTCCCCCACACCTTCTCTTACTATTTACACTATGAAGTGCGACCGAAAAACTGTATACCTGAAAATGGTGCCTCTACGTTGAAACTAGTAGTAGGATTGAAAATAAGTTGTGGAAAAATGCAAAATGTTCTTTTCATCACAAAAAGTACATTCTTGTATATTTTGGAAATGAAATTATTCAACAGTATATATAGTAAAATCTCTCCCAAAAGATATGGGTAATGTACAATTACTGAGTAGCATTATTCATGGGGACTTTAAAAATAATTATTTCCGGCCGTTCCTTTCAAACCATGTTCCCACTCAATTTTAGCGTAAATCTTACCCCCCCAAACGTTCTAATATCCCATCTTCCCATATCTCAGTGTCCTATTGGCGAATTTTCTTGGCTCTTGTTGTAAGAGCCTTTTCTTTGTCAATACCATTTATTTATCTGTTGCATGTCAACAAATTTACAAGGCCTGCCTTTTTTCTGCGATGACATGTAAGCAAAAGAGTTTATACCATTCTTATAAATTAAACGACTGAATACGTCCGTACCGACCATCAGCTACGCTCTATTTAATATTTTTCGCATCTTATCGCTCACATGTGTTGACAGGTAGCATAAAACTTCAATAAAACTTCTCCGCTCAGGATTCTTCAACTGTTTCCGGAGAAGGGGAGGTGGATAAATAAGCCATGGAGATCGCCTGCTGCCTCGTCTTCGGTGCCAGCCCACTCCGCCCGCGTCGGATTGACGGCCAAGAGTGGCACAGTGGGAATGACGAGGAAAAGGGGGATGTGAAGATGGAGAAGGGATAAAAGTGAAAGCTATGCAGAAGAAGAGCGGGAAAACATGGAAAGAGGAAGAAATGGAACCAGTCGTACAGTTATTTGGGGGAGCGACCGACAGCTGAGGTCATTTGCGTCACTCAGGAGATGCGGGTAGGAAACTATCAAGGGAGGGATTATTCATAGAAAGTACTTAGGAAGAGTGGAGGAAAACCTGGCGTCGGCATTGCCCTACAAGACACCATAGGATATACATGTGATGAGTAACTTTGAGATGCGATAGGAAAAGTAACTTCTGTGGAACTGAGGAATATCGATTTATTTGAAAGAAGCACCAATTCTTAATGTTCCACGCTATGGTTTAGTGAACTGGCCGTTTTCAATTCTAGATAGGGCTCCATCAGAGTTATAATATGAAATATTTGCGAACTATTATGAGCCTGATTATAATTACTTCTCTAATCTTATCCCTGTCATCATCAGGGTGGTATTATAAAGTATTAGCTACCTACGAAGTATTACAAGTCTGACTGAAGTCGCCATTCTCTGTCTCTGACTCTCTCATCATTGGAGGTGCATTATTAAGTGTTTACTAAGAAGTACACTTTTGATCATGATCACCAAACATAAAAACTGGGATGTACATTAATACACTAAGAGTATTACTTCTCTAAAACGCGTCGAGGTCATACTTTGACCATCCCATCTAACCGACATAGTACTGCAGGAGAATGACCTCCATGTATATCAGACGAAGCATGTAAAATCAGTGGGACTAGACTAAAGCGTTCAACATTCAGTTGATAGCATTTTTCTTACGCAAACGCCGTTTATAAACATATAGTTCGTTTGCTTACCTCCTGGAAACCATTTTCAATACCAAGCTAAATTTCAGTAATCTACTAAGAGAAACAAATATTCGCCAAATAAAAGACTCCTAGATATGCGGATGGTTTATTACATGGCACAAGATTCATTTTCCCTACTTATATTAGCAACAATGCATCGTCGACCAATTAGGAAATGCATCTCCTGTTATAGTTTATAGTGCCAACTAGAAAAGAGAAGTTCCACAGAAACGCTTTCTTTTTGGCAACGCTTAAGATGGTTTGAAGATAATCGACTATTGAGGTGATGAGATTCTGGCTGGCCCTGATTGAATCCTTTACTTGGATATTCCGGAGGATAATGCTGAATGACTTCCCGGAACTGAATCGAAAAATAGTTTATATTTTCCCAGGTAATATTATATATAAGAAGCATTAAGTAAATACCCAGATATAAATTTCGCAAAAGTAATGTTTTTAGTGACAAATACTCAGTAATAAACCAAATACGCAAAAGTTGGACTCGACTCAATTTCTTCACTCCGAACACTGAAAACGCCTTCACCACCGGAGATGTTTTTGTGATTTTGTAAAAACCTATTGCGGCAGGTATTTCATTTAATTTTTAAAAAATTGATTTTAAAATGATCTATAACTTTTTTTAAACTACACACTTAAAAATCTGACGAGATCTATGCATTAGAAATTTCTTACACTACATAAATGATGCCCTTTTCGAGTAAATACCCGTGCCTTTCCCCATGGTATTTTTTTTGTTTTGCTTATTTATTACCGTGTAATTTTTGGAAAAGGTCTCGAAAAGAAGAGCAAAAAAAGGTTGGTATTTTGATATCTTTGAGAAGGTGAGCTATTTTTCTTTACGATTAAGCCAAATTCACTGAATTACATGTAAATTGATGTCTTGAACAAACTACATAAATAGCAATCACATAAGCAGAACTACCTATATTTCGTAATACAAATCGAGATTCAATTGTAAAAAACTTATGCCACCACAGGGATTCAAACACGTTTCCCCAGCCTGGGAAGACAGAAAATCATCCACTACACCAACCAGAAGTAGAAATGCTACAGAACGCAATAGTTACGATGGAAGTCTGGGGATAGAAGCGTAAGCAGTGGAAAGGAGGGAAGTGTGGAAAACACAAAAAAGAGAGAGAGAGTGAAATGGAACCGGATGGAACCGATTAGGGAGATGGGCCGAGCGAGCAAGATCAGATCGGGGAGCCATGGAAATGGAATTTCAGGCGTGGAGAAGTACTTTTTTATGGTGGGTGTGAGTTGTGTGGAGGAAGATGAAAAGGGGAAAAAAGCTTTCCATTTCTTTTTTTTTTGTCGGTGGTGTTGTGGAGATTTGTGAGTGAGATGCGGAAACACCGGCTCGACCGTTGAGGTGATGAGTTTCTGGCTGGCCCCGATTGCATCCGTCATTCGGATATTCCGGTGGATAATACTGAATGGCTTTCCGGATCGGTATGGAAAAATAGACGCGTTTGGCAATATATAGGATTTAAAAACGTAAAACGGAAACAATGTGGAAATCTAGATCTACATCTGAAGAGAGTCACCGCAGTAGGATGTGGCCGATGTTGTCAGGACGCAATCCATTGAGAAAAGGAGGGAAAGAAATTGAATGAGTCATAGGAAGAAAGTAAATGGTGCGTTAATGGAGTGTTTCATTTATGAAATCCGAAAATTCTCGCGATATTGAGTGGAAATTGTACTCTCTGAAATAATACAATGAGCGATTTTACACAGAAAAATTTTACTTCCGACCCGGGTATTAATGCAGATAAATTATCTTAATCCTTTCAATACTGACGGGTTATATATGACCCAGTGAATGTTTTCGTATGACTATCGAGTCTATCATGCCCCACTCATGTATTCAAAAATGCCTCTATCGGTCATTTTGATGTAGTTGCCTTGACAGGTGGCAGTACTTGCTTGCAGCAACTCCGTTTGCTTTCAAGCACATGTTTTTGCGTGGTGGAAAATATACTTATATTAATTCAAACATGAACACAAAAAAATCAGTCTTGAAAGGGTTAAGGTACGAATAAGGTAAGTTAATGATGCTAAGGGCCCACAATATATACACAAATGGGGAAGGAGGGAGAGAAACGGAAGGGAGTAAGGAGAGTAGTGAGTGAGAAAAACCGGAGGAAGAGTTGACCCATAAGAGGTAGATGAGGAAGGTTGGAATGCGAGGAAGGGGTACTAAGATAAACAAAAATCCATCCCCTTCTAATTTACTCCTTCTCCCTTTCATCCCTCCCAACCAAAATCTCCCCCATTAATGTTTACATGGTGCGTACATCGCACCATTTGCCACCTGAAGATGATATAACAAAAATGAAACCCGGGGTAGGAGTAAATTTTGTTTTGTGAAACACTGTAGGTTTTACTACTTTAAAGTGTCTTTGTGTTAGTGTCATTTGCAGATGTTTATGAACCCTTTAAGTGCTAGAGGGCGGATCTATCGGCCACGTTTTCTATAAATACACAAAAATACAAATATTTTTCCTAAATTAAAAATCAGTAGAAACAACATAATTAACTCGTACAATATAAGCAATGAATTACAGGAAATAGCGCACAAAATTAGGCATTTATATATTATCAGAAAATATGTTTAAAAGTGACCGTATTCTCTTCGGGTTTTTGTCGCGTCGATCCATTTTTGGGGGACATTAAATAACCGCGGAAGCCTCCACACCAATTTTATCCACCTCTACGGGGTGGAGATATTCAGAAGAAGTAGAAGATTTGAGAAACTCAGGAAGAAGAAGTTAAAACTTCTGTTTACCTTAGCCTTTCTCGAGAGATGCAGAGACACGGACACGATGTCCCCCAAAAATGGATCGACGCGGCAAAAACCCGAAAAGAATACGGTCATTAAATAACCACGGAAGCCTCCGTACCACGTTTACAAGTTTTAAACTAAAGAGGTACATTTGCATCACAAAAGATAAGGTACTTTATACACGTTCTTGTTTATGGAGGTTGGCACTAATACGGCTGATCATTACTGGTGTGTGGGAAGAAAAAATTTTATGTTCCTCTAAAAGTCAGTTTGAACAAAATATCATTTCACCTATAATCAATGAATTTCTTCTCATTTAGAGAAAAATATCTGAAGATCAAGAAAGATTTCCATCTTCCCCCAGAGTCCTTTTTTTTGAGGACTTTGATTTTGTATTCTCTCATTTCCCCGCCACTGACTCAAACTTCTGCAGCACTTCAACTGTTGGCTTGATATAGAGTCCAGAGGGAAACTAACTGAGGGGAGAAGCGACATGTTTCCGACAGGCCGTTGCCTGATTGTCTGGTGTGCAAAAATTAGCGGGCTTCGAGTATACGAGATTCCCCTCATCAGCTTCAATAAGGAGGTAAAAGGATGACAGTGAATTCCGAAAGAATCCTACCAGATTACCCAGAAGATCTCACTTAGCAGATACAGAAGCAATTATGCAGACCCATGACCGAAGACCTTTCCCTCATATTGCGCACCAGAGGATTGCCCAGGCACCAGAGTTGGATGACCGCTTCTATCTCGAAGAACGATGGGAAGTAAATTACCCGACAGTTTTAGGGAACGATTTTTAAAAAATCTGGAAAACTTTAAAAGAAAAGGGTAAGGGTTCCTAAAACTTATTTAAGCTGCTCTGCTTTATGAAAAGAGGGCGGAACTGGACTCGGAAGTAGTGATCGCTTTCCTGTAATTGGGTAGCCGTTTGCCTGTGAAGGAGGTGGCTGCTGCAGGAAGGGATAAGTTATAATTAGTTATAAGTGAAATCCACTCCGTTCCTGAAAACATAGGGAATTTAGAGAGGTGACCACTTGAGGGAGGTGGCCTCCGAGGCAAGTTTCACTGTATTTAAATTTTTCCAGTAAACGAAGCGTGACGTGTAGTCACCCAGTCTTTGGCAGTTCGCAATCTTGTCCTTCAATTATCTGTATTGCACTATCAGTTCGCAGTGATGAGTTTTTAAAGAAAAGCTCGGTTTTATTTCGTGCAGCAAAAGGATATATCGTTATAAATATAAATGGGTCCATTTCGGAATGTTTCTAAATAACTTTAAGGAAAGACTTGGCCTTGTTCAAGGTTTGAATAACAATATATTTTATAATAATTTGAACAAATGACGCGTAATATAGGTGTAAATTCATAACGAATGTACCAATACACTTTTTTGTAATCCACACATGCCTGTATAACTGAAGAAAAATGCCTCACAAAGGTAATGTTTGCTGAAATTCGTTGTTTTTGAATGTCTTATTATTTTATTCTATTGTTCTTTCATTAGGATTGAACCGGAAGTATAGTGCCAGCTGGAACCAAGAATGGAAAGACATAATACAAGAATATATACAAAATACAAATAAAATCCGCTGGCTTCATTTTTAAAAAAATCACTTCTACGACTGAACATAGCTAAGGTAACACAGTGTGTATGTAATACAGCTAATGAAAAGACCAGTATGGTAGTATTTAAATGTAAGGATTAAATTATTTGAAAATTTCAAGTCAAGAATATTTAAGGGTGATATTGGGGACATAATTATAAACTTACACTGTATATCACGAATTGATAGAAGTGACAATATAAAGAGTAATACTCTACCGAAAAGCCAAGTTCCAGAAATTCTTCCCAGCGCGTCATTATCCTAAAGACTACAGCACAAATCAAGGATCAATACCACTTTTTCCTCTTCGCTCTATTTACAATGGATGTTGTCCTAGTGGAACGTGCATTATATCCACCCCGCAGCGCCCTGCGTGGTGATGTATGCATACCTACCAGCGTGAATAACCAACCTTAATTCATTTTCAGACGGGGGATGGCATTTACAGCAACTTTGGACGCGATCCAGAGTTTGGACGGGGAAACATAAAGTTGATGGTTTTATTTTCTCTCAAATCGTTGAGAAGCAATACGAATTGTAAAAGAGATTATTCGAAGAGAGGCTATTTTTTTCGGGGTAGCAGTTTGAACGGGAGATTACGGAGGGTGTAAGGAATTCCTCCGCGACTTCTAAAAACAAGCCAGCAGTCGTCATCATGATGATGAAGCGCGCATTCCAATATCTCTCTTTTGCTCTCGTCTCGGAACCCAGCATCCCGACTCTCATTCCGAGGCGCCAACCGGGCAACAGAAGCGCGGTAACGCCTCCTCCGCATACACGCGTTGTCCGAGACGAGATCGAGTAGTCGAAGACGGGAGAGGGCAGCCTGAGTGCGGAAAGAAAAGCGGAGAGTTTGTGAAATAAAAAAGAAAAGAGCTCATACAGCCGCACTTGTTTTCTTTTTCCGTTCTCTGTCTCCGACTGAGCAGCAACGTAGGAAGTGTATCTGGGCCAGAAAAACGATCCTTGCTGCCAAAAATCCCACACTCTTAGTGAGATAACGGAAGGAGAGCAGAAATCTCTGTCCTGCATAAAGAAACGTATTTTACCGTTTTCACTTGTGCCAGAATAATCAAAATCGGGTGGAGAAACACGTTCCTCGCGATAAGCGGGGGATGAATGTTTCATCGCAATTCGTTCAACTCCAAGATAAATTCTTCTATGGTGAACGTACCAGAGGGAGTAACAACAGCGTATCAGAGGGAATATTTTCGAAAGAGAGGATGACATTTAAGAGGGTCAAATGGGTAGTTTTGAGACAATACTTATACTTGCATTGAACTGTCATCTTTTCATAACATATTTGTTTTACTTTTACATTATTTTTTTTTATTACATACATAATTATACAGTACTTTAATGGATCTTTTTCTCCTAATGCTCATGGTTTTTAATGATAGAAGAATATATCGACAGAGAGGACAAATATTGGGATCCACTAACAAAACGTTAACATCCAATTTCATTAAGAAGCTAAGTTACTTCTAGCATTCCAACATATAAAAATAATTGAGACTGGTATATTGTGGTTGATTCTGAAATATTCTCAAAGTTAACATACAACCACCAGTTTATTTGACCAGTCAGCTGAGTCGAAAACTCAGTTCGATAACAAATTCGTCGAAGAAAGAGAAAAATAACAGAGTTGGGAAAAATCACGTCCCTTGGAGATGGTTTGGTTAAAATCGAATTTTAATAGAGACTTTAGTACAACTCATGCCAAGGAGATGGATTCACTGAAATTTGAAAAGAATGACAACAATGAAAACCACCGTCTGATAACATATTACAAGCGTAAATGACTTCAAGAATATAGTTGAATACACTTTGTCAAATTTGTGAATTAGGAGTATGAAATAATTTTGAGATAAGGCTAGTTAGATGAATCGAGTTGATGATTTTATTCGGTGAAATGGGAGGAGAGGAATTGAAGAGCAATGGAAAATAGCTCAGGGGAAAAGAACGTGGTGGACATCCGAAGGAGGCAGTAAAAATGGACGGTATGTATATTAACTCGCTTTCGGAGATTGAAAGGGTTAAAACAGCTAAGAATAGAGGGTCAGTTGGAAAAAGAGAACAAAAAAGAAGGAATACAGGCGAATGAAGAGATTACACTCGAGTCAATGCATGAAAAAGGGTAGATCTTTTTTGCAACAGTAAGATATCAGAAATGAGCCGGATATAAATGACAGAATGAAAACAATATCTTTGATGAATTTATTGGCAGAGGCAGAACTAATACCTATCAATTTTGATGGAAGAACTACGGTAATGATGTCACATTACCATGAAGAGAACTCAAATAACTGCTTCACCGTGCCTACACACTTAAGTTGTACTTATTCAAACACAGGCATACGATAAGAGCAAATGACTATATAACTATGACAAAAATTATGGTTGCCGGTGATATATGAAGATATGCACGGAATCTTAAGAGCAAAGTTTTCTTCTGATTACTTTTTAATTGGAGGCTCGACTTTTTTCGATTATATTTTTACACTTTTTTAATATAAAAAAGCGATTTATCGTCCATCGTATTCTACTTCTCCACCAGTGCTTATGCCATTTTCGGGTTGCACATTAACTTGGATAACACTGTCATCACAGTTGCACCTCCAAGTCGTGAAAAAATTAAGACAAAAAGCCTCCATTTTGAGCTGACATAAGCTCTATAATTATTGGCTTAGTTCCCTCGGAGATAATGAATGCAAAAATGAGCGCAAGAGCATTTAGTGAAACCACAACACGTGCAAGACGGCAGCACGTGCCAAAGTATAAGGCATAGTTAATGATATAGACTCAGTAAACAGCAGAGATACATCCGTCATAAGCTATCGTGAACTATGCCCTGCAGTTTAAATAATTCTCAAGCTATACATAAATCTCTGGAAGGAATCTTTAAGATACTATCCGTGACAAGTCTTTTAATTTCGGTGTTTTATTTTTTGAGGATTTTTCTCGGCCATTAGGAGTGATAAATAGGGGAATCCCGCTCTCTAGCTCCAGTAATTAAACCAATGGAATCATATCCAGGAGGTGATATCCGCTCTGATGCAAAGAAAACAAGAATCAGCCAGTTAAAGATAGCTTGAAATACAGTGCGTATATGTGATTTATAATGTCTATTAAGGTGGGTGGAGCGATTTACACTTATGCTCAGATTTGTGTGGAGATTTTCATACGTATCCTCATTATAAATATGAATTTCACTTAAAAGTGAAAAATATTACATGTTTCCGAGTTGGTTTCTTGGCATATTCCTAGTTTCCGAGTGGGTTTATTTTTATTTTAAGCCGTTACCTTATGGAACTTGGCATATATTTCGAAATAATTCGATTAAATACGCTAAGCTTTTCTAAAAAACCTGAAATAATGCATTAATTAATACCGTAATAGAATTTAGCAAACATTAATATATATCATTCCAAGTTAAATACTCGTATTTTTATTTGTTTCCGCATAAATTTCAATCCCACGCCGTAAACCCAAGTCGTCACTCAGTTATAGGTAATTAAGACAAATATTTGAAAATATAATTCTTGGAGCACTTATATTTCGTCATGTCCGGTTATTTAACCGTAAAAGCATATCTGCTCAAGTTAAGTCCGGTCGAAGAATTTTTTACGCCGTTCTTGCAAATATATTATAACTTGAACTCGATGAACCACGCTTACCGCTCCAGCCACCTCAAGAATTCGTGCTAAAACAGACTCTCATCTTGGATTGTTCTGCCGCATGGCAGAGTCACTCATGGTTAACCTCCAAGCCTGACTATCATACGCCAGTGTCTTGATTTTACTCGTACTTTCCTCCAATCTTAAATAATTCCAACATCATGTACCAATTTATTGCTCGTCTTCTCCCTTCTATAATTATCACTAGCTCAGTCTTCAGCAGCTACCAATTCCTCATGCGATGTCCCAACCCATTCATCCCCCTTTTATTAAATTTTATCTACTTGCAAAACTGACCAAACACTTGAAATTTAGCATCTAAGGATGTTTTGCCAACAAAATAGTGTTAAACCCTGGATGAGAGTACAGAACTTTATATTGCTAACAATTACATTCGTCAAGTACGCAGGCCATTTAAGTAGCCGACTCCACTTCCCCTCAGAGAGCTGTGGAAAATGTCATTTCACATTACCTAAGAGTCATTATTAATTTATATACTAACCAAAACAGAACCAACCATTCTAATGGTTACATCATTTATGAACTGCGGCTCAATCATTCAAATCTAATTCTGGTCTCAAAGTTTTCTCAGACTATCAATCTGCGTGCTACATGAAGTCAATGTTGTAGCAAAAATATGATTTAGTTCTTTCCCGGCGTATTATGCTGATGAAGTATTCTTGGGTTTTCCACCAGGTCAGGTTGGTATGGGCCGACGTTTCGATGGCTACCACCGCCATCGTCCTCAGGGTATGTCAGTGTCGAAAATGGAGCCTCGCGGTTAAAACCGCCAGGAACGTATATGCCTGGCGGTTTTCGTCAGGTTGGCCAGATTGGCTCTGATTGGCCCGTCGTGGAAAACCCGAGAGGACTTCATCAGCAATGTTGTAGCATATCAGCATGAGGAATTATGATGGGAATGAGCTAGAAATCAGCTGGAAATGATATGAAGCTATGGGCTGTAACAAACCAATTGTCGGATTAACGGCTGCTCATGATGACGATTTTAGCTAAGTTTCTTGTGCCTCAACAATCATATTAACACACCCTGGCAGAGGTTCAAGGCGGTACATATCCATAAATTAAATATATGTTAATATTTTAAGAAGTAGATGGAAGAGAGGATTTGCATGATTTCGATACAGTTTCTTCAGAGAAGAAGAAAATGAAATTATAGTATAAGTATGGAGGAGAACTGATAAAAAAGGTAGGAGGAAATAGGGACGGATATGAAGAAAGATGAGATATCATAGAGATACCGCGATGAGAAAGTGGTGAATGGCATGTAAAAAAATAGAGGGAGAACCAATAAATAGTTTAAAGTAGAAATGGGCGACCACGAGCCGGATTAGGCTTGCAGGGTATTTACAGTGGCCCGCTGACAGTTTCTAAGTTGTCATACTATCGTTATCATACCCATCACTACGATATCTAGTTAACTGAACAAAAATAGGCTGCCCATTTCGGTTGGTTTACCAAATAAGATTATCCATGCACAGTTAAATAGAGGAAATACTGCGTTTGCTGGACAGAGGGAGAATAACAGTTGAGAATTGGGCTAGCATGAAATCACTGAGACACTCGAATTTTGAAGCGCAATAGTACTAATCGGATGAAATTTTCGTCTGAAGGAGAGGATTGAAGATGGCCACAAAAAGCATGAGCCACTTTTCAGGTACATAGAGTTTTGAGGAATACTCAAATTAGTACGATAAATTTTATAGTCAATACTATTATAGCATAGTGTGATCGAGAATTTCACAAAGTTATAATTCCATGTAATTTGGAAGTAATTATGAAAACCTATAAGATAACTAATGGAGACGAGGTAGTAGAAGACGAGTAGAGATTAAGTAGAATATAGTATAGATCTGATATAACACAAATAAAATTATTTATATGATAATTTGCAATAATTTTTTCCAAAGTCAATATTGATCAAATTAATTAGTGATATGACATACTAATATCATACAAATACGTTCAAAGAGCCATATTTGCGGAAAAACTCTTCAGTACGGTAACAGTTTGCAACAGTCTGAAGGTGAATCATTATATCCTTTTCTACTACGTCTTCCAAAAAAAATCACTTAATAGGTAGTCAATTATTTCAATGCCCCATAAACTTTTTTGCGATATTTAGTACCAAAATAGAGAATTTAGTGAAACTGATTCGTTTAATCCTCAGACAAAGTTCTTCTTCCTTCCCTTGTCAATCAACGATTGGCAGGGAAATTGTTTAAATGAGTTCCTTATTATTTCCTCGTTCATTCCTCTCCCACCAATTTAATTTCGTCAAACTTGTTTTCACTCGTTGGAACGCTTATACGATTTCACTTTGGCTCCTCTTAAATCAACTTCCAATCCACATCTGCCCTTTAATGAGACAGTTTCGAGACTCCCGGTCTATCTTCAGAGAGGTAGAGAGAAGGCGGGTAAGTAAGAGATAGAGGGAAGCCACGTAATTCAATCGACTGAGGGGAAAGTTTCTCACGGAAAGGGTCGGTGTGGTTGTAAAAAAAATATAATCCAACGCGCGAAGCCAAAAGACAAAACGCCCCTTTAATCCATGTCATTACAAAAACACTCCATCTGATAAACAATCCATCGCACACGACCCAGAAAATTCCTTCGCTTCTCTCTCTGTGCTTCTCTTTTGCGTGCGACTTCGGGGAGAAAAGGTTCACCTACCTTGAGATCTCACACAGCTGCGTCGAAGATTCAATTCTCTCTCATCTTTCTCCTACATATTTTTCGTCTTCCCTTCTTATTTTCACATCACTTGATCCTCGTTATCCCTCCTTTGTTCTTATTTTTAATTTTTTTGTAACACAATTTCTTCATATTATAACGCTTGAAAAGGTGCTGGTAGTACGATGTTGAGAGTAGTGATCAGAACAAGAAATTACATCTACATCTACGAAGTACCGTGCAAGCCAATAGGGTGTGTGTCACGGGGTGATCCCACACAAGGCAAGGAACACTCATCCCAGTTGAAATAAGAACCGCGCACCTTCCCCCGGAAATTAGGCGCAGGCCAAAAGAAATCAGAACAGCAATGCACGGTCAGATCATAAACTAGGAGAGTACTGCAAAAACGTTGCATATATCGGGTATATGGTATTAAAACGGTCAATGGAGGAAGGGATTAGAGTAAACGGCGTCGGTATTAACCTGCTTTTAACGACAGCCAACAGGATCCCAGCAGACGAACGGTGTACTGAACTTTAAGTGCTCGCAACATGACACCCACAATAAGCAAAGCTTACCCCATCAGGGTGGTACTTATTTTATTGCAATCCGATGTTTCTATTGCAAATTCCCTTTTTATATCCTTCCATCTCTAGGGAGAGCCTGTAACCCCTAGAGGTCTCCAGGTGGCGGATAGGGAAACGCCTTGACCGGCGTAGACTGACGCGTGAGTGGGAAATAAAATACCTCCCACGGACCAACAGGTAGGGTAAGAGGGCTTTTAGCTGTGGCGAAAGCAACCCATCCAAGAGAAGGAACAATGAATTCAAAACCCAGGTCCTCCAAGTCGGGAGTTGAGGCATCGAGTAAACTCCCCCATACTCAGGAAAATAACCGACTTATAAAAGACGCCAATCAAAGCCTTGGAATAAGATGGAAAGTACATAGCAACATAAATTGAGAAAGCGGACAATGATATTTATAGCGTGAAACATAAAAGGCCTCACGAGTAAAATTAATAAGGTGACAGATTAACTAATAAGATTCAAAGTACATTTAATCGTGCAACTAAAACGAAATAGAATGGCCAAGGATGAAAATTTTTACAATAAATACGAACACTTTTACAGCAGGGTAACAAAGGAAAATAGAAAAACAGGGTGTCTCCATTATAATTAATAGATAACTAAGAAAATTTATAAAAACCTGGGAACCAATTCACAAGAAATTAATCAAAGGTTCACCTTTGTGTACACGTATGAAGAGTGACAGTAATGGGAGTAATATACCATAAACAAAGACGCACGAGACAGTTTAAAAAAATCATTTTTTGAACAATTGAACATGGAAATAATAAAAATTGGAATTTTAAGGGAACTTGTGTTACTCTGAGACCTGAGTATTAGAGTGAGAAGGACAGTAGATGAAGTGGTAGAAAGTCATGGAGAAGAGTTAATAAATATCAATGGGGAAAGACTCATAGATGTATGCATTACAGTGGTTCGAAAAAAGGGTTATCTCACAAATCGTTTCCCGAGGGGTGCCAAGCCTAATCATTAGCTATGACTAGAAAGTACGCGCAAGATTATTCCGCAGAGTTGAGGCTTTTCACTCTCACCTGGCAAAAATGTGTTTTTATGCATATTTTCAGTAATTGTCGACTTTTTAAGGGGTTTTCCTCCATATTTCTTCAAATTATTTCTTGAAAGTTTTTACTCTCATCAGGGTTAATAGAAAATAGTTCATTAAACATATTTCAGTTGATATTTATGAAATATATAATGAAAAAGTTTTATTTCAGAGTATTTAATATCGATTTTCACTCATTTAAAAGCATTTTTATGAGTTTTAGAAATTCGGCCAAAATTTTGTTTAGTTATCAAAATACAGTCTACTACCTCTCATTTGTTTTTTTAATCAGCTTCCCTAATAAATTTGGACCATTAAACTCCATAGATTGGGAAAAAAGTCAATAGAAAATGTGAGGCCACTTTTTCGTTTATGGTTAAATGCATTAAATGCGCGCGCATACTTGTATGGGCACATACTGGAATGCAGCAGTTGATCATCAAACCAGCCTTAAGTACCGACAGCAATCAGCTGTTTAAAGTCAAAGCAGAATCCAAGTAAACAGTTTATTAAATTTATAAAAATTCATCCACTGCGATTAATGCGATTGGGTGAAACTACGTACCGTGCGCAGCTACGGTGAATATTTAAGAGCTCATTTCCCTCGGTTTCCATACTTATAGTATATAATATGTTAACAAAGTGAAAATTAATTGTGCATACACTGACTAAAAAATGGTGATTTTAGTAGAATGATTCTTCAAAATATACACTTCTCGTTACCACTAACTTTTTACAGAATTCTTGTTCAAAAGATGTGTGGAGTTTTATTTTATCACGCCCAATTCTGTTCCTCTCTATAACCAAAGACTTATTCTCATTTTTTATTAAGCCATCGTCAACTAAAGCTGAAGAAATAACAGATGCGGTAGCCCTTTCAGTCAAATTATATCTCGGAGCAGCTAACATTATATTCTCCAAATTTAAATGAGTGTTGGGTGAAGTTATCACCTTTTTCAACGATTCTGTGGGAACAAGATATTCCTATGTCGTAGGCTGTATTTTTCTTGGGATTTCACCGCGTTGTTGTTTTTGATGACACATTCACGTTGTCATCAAACACAAATACCAATAAAAATGCAGCCAACTATAACAGCGGACCGCGAAAGCCTTCGTTCCAACTACATATTCCTCCGATGAACTTTGAGATTCAGTATATTCTGAAACCAGTGGACTGCTTTTGCTATATTTCGCACTTATTCAGAATATATCTCGACCGTGCTCTTAAACAATGGTAAAGAAAAGGCGCAAACATGGGCTTTCCTGTAGGAGACAAGACCATATACACACTACATTATGCAGATGATCAGGTAATTCTAGCCCAAGAGAGGGATGATATTAACTTTATGTTTAGAAATCTCAAAGAAACGTATAGTGCTTGGGGAGTGGACATCAACAAGCAAAAAACTAAGCATATGTGTATTGGTGGAAGAAATGAAGACATTGTGCTAGAGGATAGCAATGAAATAGTAGAGGCTCCTGATTCATATTACTATTTCGGCATAAAAATACACAGCAGTAGATGGAGTGCATAACCGATTAAAGATATGATTGATAAAGATAAGCCGATATTGATCCAAAATTGCCTAAACATTCAACATCATGCGACCAAACAATATCCTAGGTAATTCGAAAAAAATCATATTTAAGTATTTAAAAATATTATTCCATTAAGAAATCCCAAAAAAATTTACCAAGTCATAGAACTAAATAGGAATATAAATATAATAAATACGATCTTAGAGTGCTTCGGAATGAGTGGAGACGAACGTATAGTTTTGTATTATCGATTCTACATGTCCGGTAAGCTGGCACATTCACTGCATCTCCGCAGTAATGAGTTCTTAGGACCATGTCACAGCGACTGTTGACTGGAACTACATAAAAACAACCATCCCGCTGATCACTTTTTGAATTACATTGCATTACCTAATTTGAGTACCTCACTCCCTACTCCCTATTACTCTTTTCCCCCGCTTTCCATGACTAATGTCCTAGCACCCGCTGCCATGTACCTCTGCGTCGTCTTGCAGGCTAAAATGTCGAGCTAAAGTATTTGAAAAATTGCATTATGAACTACATAATGTAATCTTCACTATCCATGCCTGGGGACAGAAGCTCTTGAGACGTTTTATACGAGCGATCCGAAAAAATGATATGGCTTTGGGAATTAAAACAGGGGCTGCTAACACTGCAGGAGAGTAAGCCAAATGACATCAGGTCTCGACTGCCTACACGAATAACCAACCAGAAGGCACTGATTTCCGGTTACTTTGCTTTGTCCCACTTTCGAGTTTCATGCTACCTGTTATTTGGAAGCAGCTTCCCACGAGCCATGACATCTTCACGAATTTCCATAGCATCTTATTCAAGGATAGCTCCCTACACCGCCTCGTTTAGCCCACGACTCCTAATTCGCCGAGTAAACTCACTTACCTGTCGGCTAACCTCTGCATCTAAAGGTCGATCCGGAAATTGCCTCCAGGCGATGGTACTTGGTCGAGTTTTGGTAGGATTATACCGATTAAAATCGTAAAGGATGAGATTCTCAGTTCACTATACCTTTTCACAGACATATAGATCATTGCTTATTTTATGTGTGATCTAACTGAATATTGGAAACAGAAAATTAGTGATTGGGAGAGTTCATTAAATATATCGAAAAAAGTATTTTGTGGGTCGAAAATTTTGCACACAATAATGGTATATTACGTTGAACTACTGGTAGTATATTCATGCACAATGCGCGCAAAATGAAAACGATGCTCTTGAAAAACTAAACACGCTATGAAATCTTTAATCCCGACAAAAAACAATTATAAATATTAGAAGGCCATATACGTGCTTAAAGACATTTCATGTATTCCATATACGTGTATGAATATATCGGAAATAGGAATTTTGTGGGTCGAAAATTTTGCACGCAATGATGATACATATATTACGTTGAACTGCTGGTAGTATATTCATGCACAAGGGGTGCACAATTAAAACAATGCTCTTGAAAAACTAAATACGCCATGAAATTATTAACAAAAAACAATTATAAATATGAACGAAAATATGTACTACTGCATAAGAAGGCCATATATGTACTTCAAGAATTTCATGTATTCCATATGTATAATGTAATATAACTTCTACTAACACTATAAAATAATAGATGCCTTACATGCTATATTCTATCAAAAAATAATCCAAGCAAATATCATGAAGGGTACTACTGGGGGCATTAAAGTCTGAGAAATAATGGATATTGACAGAGAGCCACCACGGCATCCGCCATTTCATTCAAGCATTGTCAGGTTAGCGAAAATTTATTGCTCTGCAATGCAGCTGCAAGCAGCAATGAAGATAGCATCAGGAATGACGAGCAAGCATATCACTTATTATTCCAGCCATAACTTTGGGGCTGATCAAAGTTACACTATTCGAAGTCAACTCCCTAAATTCTCAGCAGTTATTTATAAAAACCTGCCATGTTCGTAGTTCTCATTTTTTACTTTAGTTGCCATGCAATACTGAAATTTAATTAATTATGCGAAAGGTCTGCTCCGACAATAGCACTGCACGGCTCGAAACATGCGATATCAACCTCAAAGAGGTATGTACAACAATGCCACGAAATGAAAAATGGGATTTCCCGTCACCTTGGCAACGAAAAGTAAAAGCGGTGGTCCTTAACGGAAGAGAGTAGCTTACTTCGGTGATTGTACTTGAGTTTTGCGGAAAAAGTTAGTTTGCGGAAAGAACTAGGTATCTTAGTGTAAACTAAGTGCCCTTAAACGGTGTTTTCAACCTTCTGCTGAGTATTCTAATATTTATCGTGCCCACAATTAAGAACGTGACTTTGTGTCGTGGGACAAAAAAAATTACTCCAGCCGCGAGTGGCTGTGAGTCGAGTGGCAACATGGAGGAGAAGCTACACGATGATTTTTGTCACTATCTAAGACACACCTCGTGGTGTTTGACCATGCTGCCCAAACACTTGCACGATCAAACTGGCAAGTGGGTCAAATATCTCCTGGGTATGAAACCGGCAACCGTGGAAAATAAGAAGTTGCGAAACATGCATTTGTCCTCCCTACTGTTAGACATGACTTTTGGGAAAGTGAGGGGAATTTACGCTGAGTGCGATCCACCAAACCTGGAAGAACCATTGCCTCCCTACCCGGCGGCCATCGTGCCCGAGGAGGCTTCTGCTCAAAACCTAGCAGGCCAACAGGAACGCCTTCCAATTCAAGAAATGGACACAGATATGATTGGAAACGAAAACTCCAATCATATAAAGGAATTCAAGCTTGCCGTGACGGATGAGGAGAGTTGCTACCTGGAGGAGAAGCTGCACCATGATTTCCTACACTACCTTAGTCATACTGAGTGGTGCTTGAAGTTTGTGCCGGAGACTTCAAAAAATCAAATCGGCAAATGGATAAGATACCTCATCGGTATGAAACCCGAAACCCTGGAGGATAAAAAGTTGAGAAACTTGCATCTGTCTTCCGTACTATTAGACATGGCCTTCAGGCAATTGAGGGGTATTTACGTTGAGCGCGACCCACCCAAGCCGGAAGATCCACTTCCACCGCATCCAACGGTAATTGCTCCCGAGGAAACTCCTGCTGAAGGCCCCGGAGAGGAAGAGCAACCTCTTTTCATTCCGCGTCTGGCCCTGGAGATCACCGACGAAGAAGACGAGGAAGCTGGGACAGAAGAGGCTGAGGGAGAGGAATCCATTCTGGGATGTGACGTGGATATCGCTGAAAACGAAAAATCTCGAGACCACCATGAGGAGACTCCTGCACAAGACCTCCAAGGCAAAGAAGAACACCTTACCATTCAGGAAATGGAAAGGGATGCCATTGGAAACGATAATTTGTCATATATAAAGGTAATGAAGCCTGCCACGACAAGTTGTGGGAAAAGTTACAACTTGGCTCAAGAACCCCGAGAGATAGAAGAACGATCTCCAATCCCGGATCGTGTGCAGAAAGTCATCGATGGAGAAGAAGATGGGAAGCCAACGGAGGCTGTAAAGGGGCCTGCAGTGACGAATGAGTCCAAGGACGAAAGGAATTACCTGCCCACGAAGGCCTTCCCCCAACAATCTGGCGACGATGACTCCACGTCAACCGAGAAGATCAGAGAAGGATCTTTCGATGGTTTCAGTCGTGGAAATACTTGCATCAAGCCCGATACAAACGAGATGCCCATGGACCACCACTTTTATAGACCGGGCCCGGAAGGGGATGACGGCGGCTTCTGTACAAGCTCTACACAGACGAGCGCTTCCCATATGCTTACGGGGAGGAAACCTTCAAAGGATTGGAAGACGATGGGCAGAATATATGACACTATCTTGTCGCAACTGGAGCGGGCTATGAGAGGCGAAATGATTCCTCAAATTGAAACAACTCTACAACAAATGTGGGAAGATATAAGCATGGATACAGAAGACGACTATCTATACCACATAGCACCCCATGATGCAAGAAACGAATTATTAACTAGACTGTTTGAACAGTTCGTTCTCAAAAGGGCACGACTAACACGAAGGGAGGACTTTTTACGGCAAATGGAGAACAGGGAAAACGATTTTGGAGGCCGTCCGAGAGCAACTCAGGCGAAGGCATCGCAATCGCAAACGCTTGCGGGAAGGGAGCCTCCCGAGGCATGCGAAAAGCTCAACAGAGCATACGAGAGTCTCTTGTCTCAAATCGAGCGAGCATTGAGGGGCGAAAAAATTCCACGGGTGGAGAGGATTCTTGAGCGGATGTGGGATGACATGATAAGGGATCCCGCAAACGAATATCTCTGCGATATGCATCCACATGATGTAAGAAACGAGTTACTAGAAAGACTTTTCGATGTGACTATTAACAAGAGGGGAAAGCTAAGGGAAAGAGAGGCATCCCTGCGGCGAATGGAGGCCAGGGTCTCCGCTTCCTTCGATGGCAACGCTCCTGTCCAGCAACGAATCGTGCGTGACCACAAGAGGACAGCTGCAATGAAATCCTCCTCGGGCCTCAGCGTCAATCCACAAGCAAGCTGCACTAATAGTAATAAGGTAATTCATTGCTCGTAATGCACCAAATTTTCTCAAAATCGTAAATACTCTACCGGGAAGAGATTACCCTCGTTTCAAACTCTGCCACGAGACCTTAACTTTTCATATTGTGATGCAGTGCACTGCGACGATCAAGTCCATTTAAATGAATATGATTTTTAGTGCTTGAAAAGGAATGCCTTCAGCAAGATTGTTTGACACTGATACATTTTTACGTGAGAAATTTTTCTAGGAAATACGAATGCTAGAAACATGTCAAAAATAATTCCATTGCAGTGGTTGAACAAATTAATTAGATTAAGGACAGATACACTATTTAAAGAAAGAGTAACATTCGGAAAATTAATTTGGTAGCTTTCTAGGGGGCTGTTGTTGTGTTTGCCGTATTTATCTGTGAAACTTTGCAACTTTTCATTTGGATACAGTTGCATTTAAGTTAAGTTTTTTCGATGATTAATTATTTGGGTGCGATACAGCTCATCTTAACGAGGCTATGATTTCACCAAAGAACTTTTCACAGGGTTATATCCAAATATTTATAAATTTTTACGAGATACAATAAATTAGTAAATGCGGTAAAAATAAACATAATTCCAAAATTTTTACTTTATCAATAGGCTACTCAAACCGACTCATTGGTTACCAATACCAAGCGTCGTGAAGTTCTGGAGGAGGAACTGAAAAAGCTTCAACATAGGAATAAATGTTTGTCGAAGGCTATTGAAGAAGGAATAAAGACGATAAACATGACGAGGGAAAAATCTAAGGAATTAAGTGAAGAATCGAGGAAAATGAGTGAAGTCCATTTCAGAGAGGTGGAGGAACTACAATGCGAATTGCTTCACAAGGAAAATCGTCTTTACGACCTGATGGCACGTCACGAAGAAATTCTTCGTCAGCGACAATAATGCGATGATGTCCCTGAAGAACCTTGATACTAGCAATGAGTTCTTAATTTTCGTTTTTGCCTCTTTATTTTTCTTGCCATTTATTGTTACTTCAAATCAATCAAAGCAAATTCAATGTATTTCTGTCACCTAATTAATGAATTATGAAACCATCGAACTTTCGCTCTATCACATGAAAATTTCTCCAATTAAAATCCATTGGAGAGAAAAATGCTACAGTGTTTCATTTGTCTCTTGCAAATACCTTCCCCGCACCCAGAAATACCTCCTAGGAATGGTGTATTCAGAATGGCGAAGAAGAGGGCGTATAACATCCTGACACAGAGGGGTTTCTAAGCTCCGAGTTCAGGGTCGGGAAATATGGCTTCATAAAAGCAGTTTCCATCTTGAAAATAATCCAAATGGTACATCCCTAGAATCATTTTTTAAATGATCAACTTTATTTCTGTGCATTTATCTATCTGAACTCTATTATCCTGCCACTTGCTTTCATTTAAGGACGTATTGCAGCTAATTAGCGTTGAAATACGGAGATATGAGTTGGAAAGCCACCAGGGTAAGATAATCTTCCGATAACCTTTGAGGCGGCTTAAGACTAATTGGTGTATGCTAGCGGTGCCATAGTTAAATACCCCAGAAAGAAGAGCTTCATTTCCGGTAGTTTGGGCAGTCAAAATGAAAAATCTATTGTCTCACACCAACGACACTTCTACCATAACGTATATGTTACACCACGTGGTGGTAGATTAGCAATAACATATTAAATTAAACTGGATGATTTGGAAGGAGAACATTTGTCTTCAATGTCTCTTAGACTTAGTTCTCCATCTGCAATGGGTGCCGCAAGAATTTCTTTTCTGGTCCAGTACTTTCCCTTGGACCAGATAAAATCTAACAATCCGCTCTGAAGTTTTCGGATGAGTGGATCTTGAAGTGAGTAGTACTGAAGTATACGCCATAGTATGGATGCGATGAATTGATATACAACAAGTACTCGGCCTCTGAATATAGAGGGGATGCTAATGGCTGCCAGCTCCAAACTCCTGGCTCCTTTATGATACTTTTCCTACAACTCTTGTTTGATGTGAACCGAATCTTCAATTGGGTTGTTACCTAACCGCACGTCGAAAAATTTATTACCAATAGCATTCCATTGAAAGGATAAGGGCTTGTCAGCTCTACTTCTCCAGCTCCCGATCCATAAGTCTTTACACTTTACACTTTACACAGTCTTTCATTTATAACCGCCCCGGGCGTATTGATTCAAATAACGATGCATTTTTCTGGAAATCGATGTCCTTTTCTATGAATGAGTCGATATCTTCCGCCTTTACGCTAAATGCTAACTATCTTTCTTCAATAATGGGGAAGAGCACACCTTTTACTGCTCCATTAATTGGTCAGAGGAGAGGCTCATTAGATATTTAATTAAGTTGTCCGGTAAGCGTACAGCCTTGTCTTATCTTGGTCACGGCAGCGGCAGGGTATAGTACTTGCCTACTAATCCTGGGTCGCGGGTTCGAGTCCCACCTCAGTGGATTTTTCTCCATCCAGGACATGGTTTTTTGTGTTACGTACAATGAGTAATATGTAAGAGGGGGCTTGATAGCCGTAATATAGCTCAATAAGGACTACATTATTATTATTATCTCTCTAGACCAGGGGAAGCGACCTGGACATCTTGCGTTGTTGTATAGGGTCTTCACTTTACCAATGAATATCTCACAGAATCCCATTTTCTCCACCATTTTTAAAAGTAAATAATGCCTTACGCGACCAAAAGCCTTGCTTTAACCCAAGTATACTATGGCAAGGTATGGCTGTTTTTTTACCGATTAACATCGCGAAGAACTGCAATTATATCCAAAATAGATCCTCCTGGGATGCAGTGTGATTATTCTGTTGACACGATTGTGAAATTTAGATGGGAGAGTCAATTGGAAAGGGATTTGGCGACAATCTTATAATCGACGTTTGCTGATGATACTTCCCTCCAGTTTCCAAGATTTCGGGTACTCCCGCCTTTGCTCATCGAGGTGACGACACTTGTTATGGTGGTTCGGGGCAGAAATCCTCGTTGGAAGGACACGCTTGTTATTTCAGTTAATGGTCTCTTCAATATATCACAAAAAGTTTGTGAAATTCCACGGTCAGACCATCAAATTCAGGTGCTTTCTTCTTATTTGGGGATTTTAGAGCAACCAAGTCTGAGGTATCTCAAGGAATCTCAAGGGAAGCTCTCTCTGAATCACCAAGCGAAGAGAGCTCATTAAAGTAGATGTTTTGGGCAATTTAATCAGTGTGATTGTCTTCTGCATAACACACGGAAAACATGCTTTTTTATGTGTTTTCTTAGCGCCGCAGGTCCCGAAATTTACTAGCCATCTAAGATGATTTTTGTCAATGTTTTGGGCCTGGTTCTGATTGCCCATATGATGAGGGGGGTTACGGCAGCTTCATCGTCAGCTACTAGTGCATCCCAACCCAGTGAACATAGTAATTTTTATTCTTGAGTGATATGCTGATCAAGGTTGAGCTGGAGTATGTGAAGCTGCTTCTTCCAGTTTTAACATGTAGCAGCATTCTTTGCATTCCCTTTGATGAGATTATACTGGCTCTTTTCCTAGTTCTAAAGTTAAAGCAACAGATTTCTGTTCGGAGAAAGTTTCTGGCAGTCGAATATATTTGGCTAAGGTTAAGCTCATTTTTGCTGCTGACAGATACCATTGATCAAGCCTTGAGGAGTATCTTTTCGTTTAATAAGAGTATCTTTCGTATTTGTTTTTAAAGCACCCCAGACATCCATGAGGTTGAAGTTTTTTGGTAGATGCTTGAGGGCATTAGAAGATTAGGAGAAAATTTGTAGGTTCTATGAGAATTCGTTCAGTGCCTCGGTAGCTTCAACAGCGAGCTCTGCATTGCGCGGTCCATAGAAACGACTGGATTTGTTTGTAACTTTAGTGTGACTTCTTGAACTTTGCCCTTAGAAGATGTTTCGCATTTTTTGAAGTTGTGCGCAATATTTTTTTAAATTGCGATAGCTGCACTTGTGTCTGGAGTTAGTGGAGAACATATATGTAGCTGGTACCATGAAAGGCCAATTATTGGTGCATTTGAGATATTTGTTTTCTTGAAAAGTAATATATATGGCTTCTACGCTGCTGCAAATGTCATAAGTAGAATCCACATGCCGTAGCTATGTACTGATTAGGCATTAGGGGGAAACAAGGGAAATGTGCGTGAAATTTTCTCGGGATTCCCAAGAATCCCGAGAAAATTTCACACACAAAGGAATTGGATTTTGCCATACAGATTCAGACGGAAATCAAATTCTGAGAAAATTTAAATTGGGCTTGGCGATAAAATACGCTCTTCCACCTTTCATCTGGTATTGGATTATTTTTTATATTTTTGAAGCTGTGCACATAACCTTGTGATTCGGGACTTTTTTTCAGAAACACATTTCTTTACACTATTGAGAGTGTCACATATTTATTCCGTATGTATCATGTATGTTCGTAAAATAATAACTTGCATAGCTCGCTCCAATTATGTTTCTGGTGGTGGGTTTTTGAGTGAATCAACTGCGATGTGGTTCTTGGATATTTCCTCCTGGATGGTAGTCTCAATGTTCTGCCTATCTCTAAGGTCTAGCCGGTAAGCTGAGGTAGACTTGTTGCTGGCATCATCCCTTTCGGTTTTCTTTTACGGATTCGGGTTGGCTGCTTGGTTATTATTGTCGTATTGAAGCCTTTTTATTGCTTGAGTAATTGCAACCTAGTTGTCTCTATCGTCTATGAAGAAGATATCGGCTTCAACCTGAGAGTTGATCGTAGACAGCGATGGTATCATTAAATCCTTACAAGTTGATCTTGCTGCTGTTGAGTCTCATTATAGTGCGTCAGCCGTTGATGTGTCAGGTATTATCCGAGGTGAGGGCGAGGAATAAGACATGGCAGGAAGCGGGCAAAGAGTTAGTTGGGCTAGAGGAGATTAAGATAGTATGAGCTTAATATCATTTTACCTAGAAATCGATGAATTTGGTCTCATTTTAAATAAAATATCTCACCCTTCTAATAAAACCAAAAATTCAACCCCTCGCCACATTACTTTTTGAGGTATTTGCCAAAAAATACCAGCCCTTTTACATGGGAAATGGTACCGTGTATGCACTTCAGAGAGACATAATTTACAAAATGAGGAATTTCTAACGTTTAGATATCGTAAAAAAACAAGTGAGTAGTTTGTATGTTTTCTCAACTATTTTTGAAAATTAATCATATTGTCACAGCAGTAGGTTCTTGGGTATCACAAAAAATCTTCCGTTTTGAAGGAGTCAAATGCACCGTCACTTCAGCCCATCTAAAGTATACATTAGTCTAAAGTTTCGACTATGTATCGCACCCCAAGTGGATTTGGGTTAAATGGACATTTGGTCGCAATGGGCCGATCAGACGTAAAGTTTTCAAGGTGTACGTAATCTCTGTTCACGTAGAGGTCGCATCAGTGTGTTGAACGTGATGTGGGGTCGGTTTTTGAGATCAGTGTGTCAATTGCAAAGTGCCTGTCACTCTTGTAAGGATGAATGGTGACGATGGCCTCATGTATTAGAAGGAGCTCTTCAAGTGAAATGGAGTTCCATGTGTAACAACGAGTGGAAGGATACCTATCCGATCATTTACTGAAATGTTTGTCCCCATTGGACGTCTAATTGTGAAGAACTATTTGATGCCTGATAATGTACTCGCGATATCGCCACAGCAGACATTCCGGTATCTGGGAGTGACGCTGGACCGTCATCTTAACTTTAGCCACCACGCAAAGGAAACAGCTCAAAAGGTGAAAGGAGCAATCCTGATCCTCACACCCCTACTTCTATCCAAGTACTTCAGAATAGAGACAAATCTGCAGATTTATAAGATGGGCATTCGGCCCATTTTGACACATCCATCCCCTGCTTGGTGTGGAAGAGCATCGAAAACATCACTTAGACCCTAAGCAATGGCCGAGAAATCAGAGTCCAGAAGAATCCTGGCCCTCAGATGGAGACACGCCGAGAAAATTACTTACGCCCTCACAGGAGCAGACCCCATTGAAGACCATTTGGTTCAGCTGGAAAGGAAATTCTTTGACAGCCTGCGGAGGAACAGCCTAACAGAAGTCCAAGCTTTGGAAAACAACAGACCTCTCCCTTTGGAGAAGTTGTAACATCCCATAGCTGCCACGGACCGCAAAGACGACCAACCTGCAATGAAGAGGAGGCGCTAGGGCGAAGGGCCCTTTAAAAGAGGACGACGGACTGACGCAGACGACAGCAGCTGAAAAACTACATCGTCGAGCAGCTGAAAGGCCAGAGCTATACAGTTTGCCTTGCCAAGAAATCCCTCCCGGGCCACAGCAGACGTTGGCCTGCATTGACACGGAGAATGTGTGATCAGACGCTTTCGCTATATTCTGTTGAATACACTAGTTTCCCAAAATGACTGTGTTCTATCTTCATTATACTTGACGCTCCGAGAATTGCCGTCTTTTAGGGTAATTTGAGCGAAAAATCATTTTACTTAGAAATCAATGAATTTAGTCTAATTTTAAAGAAAAATATCTCACCCTTCTAATGACACCAAAAATGTAACCCCTTACCACATTACTTTCGGAGATGTTTGTCAAATAAACCAGCCCTATATGTACATGGGAAATGGTACGTGTATGCACTCCAGAGAGACCTTTCTAATACTTAGATGTCGTAAAATAACTATCAGCTAGTAGTTTGTATGTTTTCTTAAATATATTTAAAATTTAATTATATTGTTACCGCAGTAGGTTCTTGGGTGTGCCAAAAAACCTTCTTGCCGTTTTGAAGGATTTTCAAACGCTGCGCACGAAAAAAATGAGTCAAATTAATGACTTATTGAGATATTTTCATTTAATTATTTACAATTTCTGTCATATAAAACTATATTATTGCACCATGCACAATCATTGCAAGAAGGCTGCTTTGGTAGCTTTTCACCTCCATCTGTGGTTCTTTTCAGATCATTCGGTTGGACTTGCCCTCTTTGATTCCCGTGTCTGTAACTCTACCAAAGTTGAAATGGTTACTAACCTACAGCGCCCACCAAAAGCTAAGGCTCTTAAGAGAGTTGAGAGTAAAACATTTAAACATGACACTCCTCTGGAAACATATGCGACACAGCAAACTGCAGAACTCTTTGACATTCTCCATAAAGATGGGAATGAAAAGGCTGCTTCATTTCCTTGCAAAGAACCTATTGTGGGATTCGGATCCCGATTATATAGAACTCAAACAGGGTGTTCGCAAGATGAAAGTAATTTATGACTGTGCTGAAAGGGGCATTGCCCTGATACAAACATTCAATATGTGTATAACCAAGAATGAAGACCAGTTTCAGTATCTTCTTCGGTTTGTTCAGTCACACCGAACCAAGTATCCAACTTGTAAGAAGGCATTACTCATGGCTGATGATTATGATGATGGTAATGGCGCTTAGTGAAGAAAACATATTATCATCTTGTATTTAACATACCTTTTCAGTGACTAATTTATGGTCACAGTAACGCACCATGATCATTTAGCATTATTTATGAATTCAGTTATGTCACCATTAAATTTTTCCCATTCAAATACTATTGTTTTAGTTAAAAATCCGCATTCACCCAAAAAGTGCTCAATCATAGGGACCTCTAAGTATTAACCAATTTGCCTGAATTTTTTTTCATAGCTTTCTCACACCAATTGGAACAGGGGCAAACATAAGGAGCGGATGTTTAAAAAAAAATGTTTTTGGACCACCCTAATACACATGCATATTATTTTAAAAATTTCAGCTTTTTTACGGTTGTAAAAGTTTCAGATGAATAAAAAAAGGTATTGGATTCAATATTATGATGAATTGGCTATCCTCCATTGTGAAGGCTTATCATCTTTACAGTCTTTAATCCTGTGTACGCATGCATTTTCCTATCAACATACTAAAGGTAAAGTTCTTATAATCGCCATATAAAATAAAAACGTTTTACAATATATTTATCGATCTCCCTATCATGTTCCATGTCATTCATTTACTGAGTCACCGATAATTTAGCCTCCAGACAAGACCCCCCCCCCTCACGACCTACCCACCAAGCTAGTGCCCCCCACCGTCACCCAAGCATCGCAACTACCCCCTCCCGTGAGGCATCCCTCAAAAGCCCTCTTACTTCACTCCACCCTTCCTCCCCCACCTACCCACTCCCTCTCCCCCCCACCTTCATTGGGTCGCTGACTATGACGCTGCTGCCCAATCCACCTTAACCTCCCTCCACCCCCTCCCCCTCTATCCTCTCACCCCTTCTTACCAATATATTGGGCATGACCTCTTGTATAAGTGCCTGATGATGATACCTTGTATCGAAACTGGTCGCCTTACAAAATAATTGTGGAACCTGCCTTTGCTTTTCCTTTATAAACCATCATGAAGGATTTCCATCATGTTTTACCCGACACTATTGAATTTACCGATTATTTAAACCTGTCGACCCTAAACACTTTTCTCCTCTCTTGTCACATCATTCCTTCAACACAACCAAGACCTTCTCTATACTCCACCACCCAAATTACGTCTTGCCTGCATACATACTACCCTTCTCCAATCCTCTTCACGTTTTCCACCGTCTCTACGATAATCTCTCCACAAACCTCCACCTCGTCCTTCACCCATTCGCCCTTTCAAACCTCCTATTTGAAAAAACTCCCTCCTAACTCTAGTCCGCCGGCAACATCTTCCGTCCCTTTTTCCGTTCCGCCTCTCAGCTTGCTTATTTTAACCCCCCACAGTAAAACCTAGCTCACCGTAATCCCCCTCCCCGCGCACGACCACACACGCTCCTCCACTGTTTCCCCTCCATCCATCCCTTTTTAAGCCACCCATCATCCGAGGGCCGCCCACATCCCCCGTCGTCCCCACGGTCTTGCTCCGGGCGCGTTCACCTGTGGCGGTGCGCGCCCCCCCCCCCCTCTCCTCCTTCCTTCTCCTCCGCCAACCTTCGCTTGCATCCCCATCCCCAACCACCCCCTGTACACCTCTGGGGAGCCATCTCAGAAGCGAGAAGCCTGCACAGTGTGTGAGGCCGTGAAGGGGTAAGGATCAAAGAGAGAGGGTGAGCCGAGAGGGAGATGATGCAAGGGAGAAAAGAAGTGGTGGCAACGAACGGGGATGAGGGAGGGTGGAACGGGCTTGAGGCATGCATGCCTTTTCCACCTGACCTCATATTTTCCGACATGGAGGATTGCATATAGTCTTGGGATGAGTAAACCCCCCCTTTTTTCAGAATGCGTACCAGAATCAGCACTGACGAAATATATCCTAGTCCAAACCAAAAATTTATAGAAGATATTATTAGGTAGGTACGCTGTTGTTGATACTCACAAGGGATTATAAGCAATTTTATTCGTATGCAACCTACTTTTCTTTTGCACATTTAAATTAGAAATACTGGTGGTCCCAAATCGAGACAAACGCCAAACGAAAGAAAACATGATAAAGATTTTTATTCTTTCAGATGAATTTTGCTTTCCTTTTGATTTCGTGATATTTCGGATAAAACATTCGTAAAATCTTTCGAAATTAGGCAATTTTATAGACCCATCTCCTTGACAACCAACGGTATAGTTGAAGCCGAGACTTACATGAATGTACCTGGAAAATAGCGGCACACAACGAATTCATTAGGAAGGCAAAATATCTTTTATCATAAGGGATGCATTGTGACAAAAGCACGCTTCTTACATTTTAGTTTGATGAAATATTATCGAACAAGCAGTTAGATTGTGTATCGTTAGTTTAGAGTGTCCTGTATTGGATTACTGACGAATTAGGATTGTAAAGGACTTAAAAATATGAATGAGCCCACTGCAATGAATCTAAGAAAAGTCATTAAGTTCCTAACATATGTACGAGTCTTGAACATTAAATTTATGGGAATACGTCCGAAAAGGAGAGTTAATGCTAAAAAGACGTTTTCCGCTTTAGAAAATTTTATATTTTTCCATACCTATAAACATTTATTGACCAAAAATTGCAAGTTACGAAACTTGCAGCTACTGCGGGTGATAAAAATACGTTCATAAATGAGAGATTTATTTTTTATACAAAAAAACAACATACGCCATGCTTGAGGGGGGTTTCTAAGTAAAGTACGCTTCTTGAGATAATCTTCTTGATGGAGACATTGAATTTAGTTGGATCAATGAGCGCAAAATAAGCAGATAGACGACAATATTTTTTCGGTTTAGAGTATTCCATACGGGGTTACAGATAACATTATAGGAATATCGGGTCACTAGGTTTTCGACATACGTAGGAGTCGTAGAAAATAGGATTAATAGCATTTGATCCGAACGGAAGATTCGGAAATTATATTATCGGTTTGTAATCAAGGAAATTTTACATTTTTCCATACTTGAACATATCAAAGAATCGTCAATTAGGAAATTTTCCAATTTACCACATCAAAAAATACATCGATAACAAAATGAACGATATCTTTCTATGCATTATGTTAAATTTTGTCATGCTTGATGGGGGATTACTCTGGTGATAACACAATATTCATACTTTCATGCATCAAACATTTGCATATCCATTTTAAATTACTATGAAGTAAAGTTTTTAAGTAATTCAGGTTATAAGGTTTTTATCCTGTAATTTCTACAGCTATTGAACAAAGTCAAAAACATATATATTCCATATACTTTAAACCGGGGTGAAGCAGGTATTGTTTTTGAGGTTTTTAAGGTCTCCTGGATTCGCCATTCTTTTCCTAATGACATTTTTACTAATTTACCTTTATTCATCAGTCAATCGTTTCTCGAGTGAACATTACAACCGCTATAATCTCAGAACAAAAATCACTCAGCCTTCAACGAGTAAAGTGGGATGAACATGGTATACCAACGATTTTCGTTGAAAACTCGCGAAACATTGACTTCTATTTCAACGCCTCCCCATTAGTGTTTATGCATGTACAGACACCTCATAAAGATTCTGTGCGCTTGGAAAACGTATTACCAATCCTCTGTGCTATTACATTTTCTATGGTGACGCGTTCGCCACTCCTTAAAACCATTTCAATCTTCATTGAACCCTGTGGCTGCAATCACCTTGATTGCCTCATCAAGGTTTTCTGGAGAATAAGCCTTTGAGAGCGTAAATTGAGTATTTTAATTGGGGAGGGCAGAAATTAGCTTAGGTTTTTGGTGAATAGGAAGATTTTAAAGCTTTTTGAGAACCATTCGCGACCGCGGTTTAATTGCTGTCTATGTCTACTTTCCCGTGAATGTTTATTTAACCACTTTATTCAGATAACTTTGTTTAGATAAATTAAGCAGAGTGACGAAAATGCCCCTGTTAAATATACATTTCCGAGTTTGCAGCATTACGAAATTTTTTTCCCTTCAAAATATAAGGGGGTAACTGCCACCCCTACTCAACGCAAAATACCAACACATATGCCTTCCGCCTCCAGGTTCTCTTGGTAAGTTCATGGCATGCAGAAAAACAGTAACTAAACCGACGAAATCATAAAATAAACATAAAACGTCGATGGACCAAATTTTAGCATAACAGACAGGAGGGGAAACACAGAATTCTGGTTTAAGCCTCGTCCGGTTTTGCCGAAAATTGTCTAGTGCATGAAACAACCACCATGAACTACCTCCCTCTTCCTATAGTCCACCAATTTCTTTCAGCCTCCAAATTTTCCTGTTTGTACCATCCTCAATCCGCCAACCGACTTCACCCCGGTTTACGATATTTAAAAATAATTTTGGAAAAAATATGACCGGGAATCGAATCAGGGCTCTAAGACATGCCGTGCCAGCGCGTAGATCACCTTCTTGGTATCCAAGGCAACTTTGGAAATATGTAGGAAACTGGCAGTAAAATAGAATTCAGAGGTTGGGGAAGAGTTTTTCCATTGGCAAGGCAATTCAAAGGTCAGTGGATCGAATCCCGGTGTAGACTGATTTTACTCAAGGCCATTCCTACGTATTTTCATCGCTAGTTTCGATAAAAATGAAATATCTGAATATCCTCCGTACCATGCTCAGACTCGACTTTCGTGTTCAAGATATATATCATTGCGTTGTGAATAGAGAACTGGCTCCCAATTCAAGGACCCACTATGTATCCCGACAGTGGCGGAGAATTAATTTGCCGAAAATCCAATCACTCTCTGGGTGCATTTTGAAATAGTATCTTAGTGCTAAGCTCCTTCCACCAGACGAGACGCCCAACTGTGGAACTTCAAGTGCCATTCTTTGAGAGTTTTCTATGGTCACCGTCGGATTGCTCTCCACTCGTCCTTCATTTCGCAACTCATTCTTTATTTATGATTCCGCTAACCTATCTCAAACACCCCAAATAACCGCAGATGTTGATTTCTCCTCGAATAACCAAATGGGCATCGGGTTCAATCTACAGTTGAATGATTTTACAAATCGACCAGTTAATCGAGTTTGATTTCTTTGGCGGATTAACGTGTAGGAACGAGACATGAAGAGACCGGTTGAAATGGTTCCAAGGCAACGTTACATAATCTCTGATAAATCATTTTTTTAATTTTGAAAATGGACATAAAAAATGTCTCCCTCCGTAAAGGATCGCGTCAACTAACCGATAATCTCATATCATCATCACATCAAGTAGCAACTCCAGTTTCCCGGGTGTTGTCTATCAGCCTCTTCCATCTGCTCCTATCTTGGTATGTTTGTTGATGTTGAACTTCCTCCCAAGAGCTCCCTCTCAGTCGAATGTCTTGTTTTTGTAGGTCAATCCACTTCCTTCTTGCTCAGCCCACTCTTCTCTTCCCTGGTATTTCCTTTTATAACCATACCTTAGCTGTCCTGGTCTGTTCCATCCTCATCACATAACTATCCCAGCCTGGATATCCTGACTTTTTTAATTAATGATATTTTGCATCCAACCTGTTCTCTATTGTCTTCATTTTTCTGCCTGTCAAGTCACGTCTTTCGTACCATCGTCCTCAGGAATTTTATTTCATTGGCTTTTATACTGCCGATGTTTCTACTTGATAGTGTACAAGTTTCTAAGCTATATGATATGATAGTGTAGCGTCGGTTCGCGGGAGAAGTCAAGGGTTGGTAAGGAAAACAACTTGATCGTATGGAAGCTCAAGCCAGACTGCCTATATTGTCCTTTACAAAAAGGTTTTCCCCGCAGAGGTCCACCACCTCTCGGGGGCCCCCTACCCTCCATTCACTGCGATTTCCGAGGGCGCCTGCCGACTTGGACTCTCCTTGTTACAATCGGCTCCAACCGCTACAATAGGTACGAAGTAAGACTTATACATGGTCATTTTTGCAGCTCTTGGTACTTTTTTGACCCAAAAAAGACTCCTTACTTGGTGGTAAAAACTTGACGCTTTATTCAATCTGTTAGAAATTTCCCAAGGATCTAAGCCATCCTGTGAAATTACACAACCTAGGTAAGGAAACTGTTCCACTGTTTGCAATATTTCATTTTCGAGTTTTAAAGTTATATTCCTCTGTACTTTGCCAAAAGTCAGCACCACTGTCTTACTTTTACTGACTTTCAGTTTCATTGCATCCCCAAAGTACTACATAATCTGCAAATGCCAGAGCATTTAAATCGACAAACTCATTTCACTGGCAAATCTTGAACTCTAATTTAACATTAGCTTTTCGAAAAATATTTAATATCCACAACATGCCAATCAAACATGTCATATTAATCAAACATGACTGGGAATTTGGTAACGCAGGTGAATGATGGCGCTATAGCTATGCTTCCGTCATGAGATTCCGATCAACTAATTCTATTATCGGTTTGAAAGACTCAGTTATGTGAATAAATCATCAATGTGGATTGATTGATTTATGAGTACCTACCAAGATTCAATGGCTTTTAGATATTTTGTTTCAGAAGAAACCGCAAAAAATAAAATAATATTATAGGATGCTTTAATATTTTAGCATTCATATTTTATTTTACCCCTGAGCGGCAACGGGATAACATTCGCTAGCAACATTTGAAACGCTCCCGAGGAGATGAAATATTTGTACATGGCTGTTTTAATCGGTGACATTTCTTGCCTCACGGTAAATGTGAGCAATCCGCTCGTTCGCCATAAAGGATTAAAGGAATGATGAGAAAGAGTAGTGAGGGTACGTTGCGAGTGCCTTGAATGCAGAAGGAAGCAGGGAGGAAAAGAACTCAGGGATTGCTCTAGGAATGGGTGCAGGGGGGGAAGGGAAGCATTGCGAGACAGGAGGGCGGGGGGAGTTGGACTTGGTTTGTAGGAGGCAAATGGCAGGGCTGCCAACCCTTCCGGATTCACCATGAGAATCAGTACAACGATTTTTTTTTTAATTTCTCCAAATCAAAGCGTTTCTCTAGTTAAAAGTAATAACTATTAATGAGATATTCTTTCATCAAACTAAGCCGTTGAGGTCAAAACTGGTGTTAGTCGTTTTTCATATACTTACTAAGTAGCCTAAAAAACATTCACTACCTATTTTGTATTATTCACGAATATTGTAAAAATCAAGTGTTTGTATTTTGCCACAAAAACAACACTTTAATTTCAAATTTTTTACTTATTCTACTTTTAACTTCATTTACCATAAGTAACTTCTTCAGCATCACCATTTTGTTCGCAACACATAATTCATTATTGTCTGATGTAACTTCTTTTTCCGGTAAATTATCAGCAACTTAGAATATGTAATTGCCTAAAATATCTCAGAAAAAAAGTTTCCTTTTTAGATGCGATAAGTAGTATCACCTAATTTAAACGTATTTTTTTAAATGTACAGCTTGCATAATGTCTCGCTGTGCCTCATTTAATTTGAACTCACTTTATAATCGATATTCGATATCAGCATATATTTCTTATGATATGTGCATATTCATGAAAGTTATATGTAAATTTATATTTTTTTGCAGAAATTAGAACTTCCAAATTCACAGAAATTGGTAAAAAATCATTATACTATAATTTTAAATCATTTGTTTTATTTTGAAAAAACAATAAATTTATTGAATGAATTTTATGCTGACATTTCTGCTTTCGTAGAAGAAATAACAATTGAAGATTAATTAACAGCAACAAGTTCATTGTGTTCATTCGTATCCGATACACATCCCTTGAATCTGCTTTGAATATGCACGAATATTTAATTTCCGATATAACCCAATGTTTTTTCACTGAGAACGGAAAACTCATTTATCAGTTGGCAGCTTTTGCAGGGGGTAGACGCCGATGAGCTGGGGCGGCGGAGGCTGGTTTGACGAAGAAGGAGGGATGGGGGAGGTTGGACGATGGGGATCTGGAGAACAAGCCCCAGGTGGCCAGGGGCCTCCGTCTCCAAGGTGAACACAGGGGGGAGAGGGGGATTTGGCGAGACTCGCCAGACCAAAAGTCTCAAAGTCCCCCTTCCCCGCCCACCACACCACCCCTTGGGTTACCAACAGCACGTACCCTAGGTGTGTGTACAGGGTTCTCAAGGGGGGGGGGTGAAGGGGAGGGAGGAAAGGGTGGAGAAAGGGGGTCAGGAGGGGAGGGTCTGCCACCGAAGAACGATTCGACTCCGCCGGACGGAAAATCTTATTTTTGCTTACTTTAACTTCTCCCCGGAGCGCAGCAGTAGCGAGGAGGGTCGGGAGCGGAGGAAGGGAGAAGCGGAGGTGAGGAGATGGAGGAGGGGTGGGGGTCAGGCTCACGTGAGAATGTCAGACGGAAAAGGGCTCCCCCGATGCACTTTTGATGAAGCAATTTTCCCTAATGCGCCGACACATTAAAGTCGACGGACTCGCCACCAACCCCCACCTACCCCTGACGTGCAGCGGAAAGGAAGAAAAATAAAAAAAAATGAGTCGACCTGCTCCCACGTCATTCCCTTGGTTACCTCAGGGCACGATGGTCTTTGCATGGGATTAAATTATCCATGACGTAAAATACTCTTGTTGCGGCAGCAAAATCTCTATGCGAGACACACCTTCGTGTTAGGTCGAAAGTTTCGAAGGATTGAAAGCACAACGGGGAATATAGCAATATTAGTACTAAATTTTTAATTGATTAATGAATGAGGCGACCGGTTACAGAGGTCACTTATAACAATAGAGTAGCTTGTTAAGGTAAGGATTATTTTGGAATATTAAGGAATGGTGGAGAGAAACCCGGCGTAATCGGTAGATTATTTTCAAATAATGGCGCCAAGACGTCCAATGTTTGTCACATGTGAACTTTGAACTTTTGGAAGTACTTTCCAAATGGCACCCGATTAGGGATCGCGATTCCAACAAATAATCTTTGCCCATTCTGGGATTTGTACCTAGGACATTAGGATAGGAAACCAGTATTCTGGCCACATTACAAACCCCAATTTCACTAACTTTTCGAAGTTCCAAACTTTGGGGAAGATGTTTTGTTCTGAGAATCAACATTTTGCCATTCACTTCAGTAAGAACTATGATGCATGCGATATCGTGCAAATAGAAGAATTAGACTTGAAGTACCTCAATTTTTTGACGAGCTTCAACGATTTTGGTGATATAGTATATGCAGGTAACAGACTACACACATTAGTTGTGGCAGTTATTTCTTGTCGTTCGGAACGATCAAGTTTGTGTTGTTGATAGGTGCCTACAAACGAGAGATAAGGGGACAGTTTGGTTGAAATATCTATAGCAATACAAGTATTTGTCCACAGCGATAGAAAATTATAAATCTTATAATTCATAGCTAGGTGGCGTCAAAATTAACGACCGAGACAGGACTTCGTTTTAATAAGTTCAGTGGATAACTGACTTAAACCAGATGAGAGTGTTTTTTAAGGACATTACATGAGCTCATCTGAAGAAGCGACTGGATATCTGGGACCGCTCTACAAAAGGAATAATTGATGCTGTATATGTTGGTAACCTATGACACACATTTGCTGGGGCGAAAATGTTATGTTTCTTGTTGCATGGTACCTCTTAGTTTGCGCGGCTAACTACTGTCAATATTAGAGAGAGAGGGAGACATTTTTTTAAAATGACTCACAATAAACGCATGTCATCATTAATAGAAAATTAAAATTCATCGCTGGATGATGTCAATGGTCTCATTGAATTTACTCTTTGACGTTTGCAGACTGAGGTGGCAGCATTTTCTTAAAGAGGAAGATTACCTCTCCAAAATGGAGGACATGGAATCTATACTTAAGTAACAGGCCGAGAGCAGTCATTTTCCGTAGAGTTAAACTTTCTCAGCAATTATAGTGAAAGACGTACTATATGTCAGCCAAGACCTCCAAGAAATTTTTGGAGGATATAAATCAAAAGCAGAAAGGCTCACTTACCAAGTTTTTTGAAAAATTCGGAAAGAAGAGAAATTTTATTCAAATGCGGAATATTCTGTTACTCGATTTCGGTAAAAGCTATGATAAATGGATTGTCTACAAGGAGAACAATCTGAATATTTCACATAAACCCCGACTCTCCTCGAAGGCTTATTCTGAGGTCAACTGCTCAACTCGTCGAATATGTCGAATGTATTTTTCCCGAGCAATATCTTATATTTGCAAAACTACTTGTTTTCCAGTATAGTAAACCCTTTAAGATTTTCGAATCCAGATGTAACTTTATCAACAAAAGAAAAAAGCCGGATGCGAAATAAAACACCCTGTAAGAGAGCTATAAAGTCAAGTGATTGATTTATTTCGGTGATTGAATGTTCTTCCAGCGAATACGTCATCATGCCGCTGCCTTTGAGAGCATTACTAATTGTATAGAGCCACAAGGCTCAATACATACCTCCTCATGTGTTACAAAATACAATTGTAATAAAGCCATGTATGAAATAAAAACATATGGAAATTCAACAATGGAAATTTTGAGCTTTTTGTGATAGCTCCGTTTAAACACTTTAAACGTGGGATTTTTTAAATATAGAAAGGGGAGTACTTAGATAATAAGCATTGTTAAAGCAAAAAAATAAAATAAAAAACTTTGCTGAGCCTCGATTTCATTGATTCGACTTAGTTTCTCCATCTTATACCTTTACCCATTATTAGAAATCCCCGTGATTTGATCCTAATGAAATAAAGATAAATCGAGCCTTTAACTTAATTATAATCGGCAAGAGTAAAATGAATTTTCTGATAAATGTCTACTATCTAAAAAGTTGATCAGAGCTTAGATAGATATAAGCAAGAAAATCAGCCAAGAGAGCATAGAATTAAAATCGGGGTCGTCAGAGTATGCGATACCACTTCTGAAAAAAATTTCTTCTAATTACACTCGAACATTACTCCCATTTTCATTATCAACAATTACTTCAAAGCACAATATTTTTTTCTCGGAGCTTATCTCACATCAAATTTTTGATAACTCACTTCAGAAGAAGGTTGAGTGTGCCATCTATTATCGTACCCCCTTACTCCTCCGTAGCCGAGTAGTTTTAGTGGTAGCATTTCCATTGTAAGTACTTCAACGGCTAAGGTCATCTCGTACATTATGTCTGCCACTTGCAGATAGGGAGAGCAAACAGCAATAGAGACGATTAGGATGTTCATTCCTCCGACCAAGAGCCGAGCCCAGAGATACTTAACTCTGGTGAATGATTGGGAACCTGTATTTCCATTCTACATCTACATCTTATTACCCTGCAATCTACCTGAATGGTGTTAGGCAGAGGGTGACTTATCACAATCATGCAATATAGTGCAGAAATTAACTTTCTTGCATCACACTATGGGTATGATACAAATGCTACAGAAACTACTAAATCAATCTAAAATGTAAATATTTAAACGCGATACATGAGTAATGCAGGGAACATGCAAAACATGGTGTAAGCACTGCTCGGCGGAGTTTGGAACATACATCAGGGAACTCTTAAGCCAATCAGCTACACTACCTGTCAACTGACCTACTTCAAAGTCTTAACGCATCCATTATGGTCTCTTATCGATTGCGAGAAAAACGGCATTTAGACCTTTCTGTTCTCCAATATATGTATTTCCATTATTTTAATCTCATGATCTGATCTGCGGTAGTATGTTGGAGTATGTAAGACATTGTAAGACAAGATAACTTGACGAATCATTGTGGCTAGCCGCTGCCCTTCGGTCCTCGAGAAGAGGCCTCACGGGTCTAGTACATTTTGGCGCGTCCACTTTGGCGACGCCGTTTCGGCGGGAGGACGTTTTGACGCTGGCCATTTTGGCGAAGATCGTTTTGGCGAAATTGTCTTGGAGTGAGACAGGTTGGATACTGCGTACGACGCTGCGGTGCTAAGCTTTCGTACGTAACGACTCGTCCGGCTTATGCTTTTTTCCACATTTTCGGATGCGTAAGTATATTCTCGATTATTATAACATTTTCTGTAAGCCTTAATCGTGACTGGTGCATTGCAAATATAGGCATCTTTTTTATTACAGAACCAAACTAATGCTTTTACCATCGAGTAAATTCAGTTACGCTCATTGACGCAGTCCAAACCCTCATCGAATGACTTGATTTATAACCCACAGCGTACCACAGGGGGAGTGTGAGCAGATAGGCTTCCACTCACCCTGATGAAGTTTGCAGGGTGATTTTGCATAAATAGAATCGCAACGCCGTCCGTGGCCAGACGAAACGTCTGGCTGCAAAACGTCCCTACGCCTAAACGGCTGGCGACGAAGGGGCCATCGCCGAAGTGGCCACGTCGAAATTCCGCATTCCCAGGCCTCACAGCCTGATATTGGCTTTCTTATAAACCAAGAAATCCTTCCACTAAATTACTCAAAGCATTAGGGAATGAACGGATTCAGAGGCCCACGGTAAGAAAAAAATACAACTCGCTCTATCTCTTCATCAATATTCTAGGTGGCGTGATGATTATAGCGGAAAAGCGTGACAGGAACTGATTTGAAGGAATATAACAGACTTATGGTTGGTAGATTACTTCATTTGTTCGTTTAAAATTCCACGTTCCGAGGCATTAGTAGGTTTTTGAATGTTTTCTATCTCAGCTTTCCCCGTATCTAGGTCATGTAAATACATTTCCAGGTAAATTTACCAACTTTCCCTGAATGACGTTGCTAGTAAAAAAAAGACTCTTGCGACGTAGCCTGTACGAAAATAGGCACAATACAATAGTCATTTGGCGTTAAATTGTGGAGAAAAAATTTCTTATGGGAAAAGGATAACGGTATGGAACCTGCACCAGTTTTCAAAGATTGAAAGAAAAAGCTCGTGCATTGACCTCGGCAAGTTCATGTTGAACGGCCTTCACATAAGAGAATATGAGAATAGTATGAGCAAGTTTAAGATGGTGGATATTAAAAGATTTGAGAATAAACGATGGAGGATATTAAAATCAGATGAATAATACTGGAAAGCTGACGGACAATACGTTATCGATAAAATTATATACCACTGAAATAAATGATTTCAAAGTTCTCTTTCCTAGATTTTAGAATTATTTTCAAAAACGTCTCCCTCAAAAGAAGTATAATATATGCTGCAGATTGACTGGTAAAATAGTTGATTTTTATCATTAGTTTACCGAAATTGCGAAATTGAGGTCAATCTTGAGTTCGGGTCCAAACCAATGCATAGAAATTCTTCTCCGAGTAAACATTCACATAAGCCAAGTACCAAAAGGTTCTTCCGAGTCATTTAGTTCATAATGGTCCACAATTTTATCCTGGCTTACTTCCCTTGAGACATGCCAGAGGCAACAGGGCACCCAACAAAAAAGACCGGGTGCAGCGGTTTAAATGGGGCATCATTTTCTCATTTGCCTCATGAGGTGAACGAAGGGAAATGAGTACTCCCACATTTCTTACAGCGCGTTTAATATTCACTGGTATCGCACTCAGCCCTTTGAAAATTGAATATGCAGCAAAGTAGACGCATATAATTGCATCGTTATATTTTCACTCATTTTTCTACCGCGTTGCACCACACTTTTACACCAATTTCAAAGACACGTACTTTGTAAATAGCACATAATAGTGAAAAGATGCTATTAATTCGAAAATCAGGCATAATAGTCCGCGAATCAACGACTACGTTTATAATAATCAATTGTTCCCTTCTTTTCATATACAAACTTGATCCTTCTAAGCCAAATGGCTTCTCAGAAGGTTCCACAAATCGTGCAAACAAAGCGGCATGTACAAAAATGTCTAATTTCAATTACAAATGGCATAGAACAACAATTTGGAATAGTTACAATACACCTGGAAACATTCAGCAAATTAGTCGATATATGAGCATAACAGATTAAAAGTTTAAAATTACAAATTTTAAATTTCATTAATTAACCACGCTTCTACTTGTTTATTTATCTCTGCTATCCCTTTTAGGTATTTTAGATGATTGGGTGTACAATTGAGTGTGTTTGGTAGATTTGGTAGTTGGTAGTAATATTTTGCCAACCATTTACCATACAAGTTATAATAATTATGCTTCAAACACAGGAGAATTTCTGTTTAGCATACAATGAGTGTTTTTACATGGAATTTGAAACTCTTTTTAAAAATAATCCTCCGTTATAATTATGCAACTTTTTATCTTATCAACAGTTAACACTTTATATTTTATACATAAACGTCTTCATTCAGCATTAACAAAATATTTACCTCTTTCTACATTAATCAATTTTAATATTCTCTTTTGGTTTTGGACCAATGAGTTCATTAGAGCACTAGAAGCCATTCCCCACACTGTTATTCCATACCTCAAAATATCATGTACTACGGCGTTATTCATCATAAGTTGTATGGGCGGAGGTACTATATCTTTGAGCATAAAGACTCGGTATACAACTGTTCTCATTTACTTATTTACTTCATCAATATGATGTCGAAATTTATAATGGTCATCTACTATGACACCAAGATATCAGTATTTTTCCACCTTAACCAAAGTTGGACAAGTGCAATTGACATCACAAGCAATATCATTGCAGTAAATACAACTGTGAAAATGCAATTTTATCTTTACCTCTTTCCTCTTGTAGCTCATTGAGAACATATGCATAGTTGGCATTTATCGTTATTTATTATTAAATTATTGTCATGTGACCAGAAATTTAATCTGTTAAAATCCAGTTGGATTCTTTTATGGCTTGTTTCAAATTGTTTATGAGTACGAACTAATTCTATGACCTAACTGAGAACTAACTATGTCGTCAGCGTACACTAGAATTTTACAATGTTTAATAACCTAATCTATATCACGTATATTTATCAGAAATAAGAGAGGCCCCAAAATCGAGACTTGAGGAACTCAATATCGTACAAATTCAGTGTCACTATGTGTGTAATTAATTGGACTCCTACCTTTCTATGATTTAGGTATCCTTTAAACCAGGTTAAAATCTGTCCTCTAATCCCAAGATTCTCTAGTTTCCTTAACAAAATGCCAATATCTAAGGTATTTAATGCATTTTGGAAATCTATAAACAGCGCAAAAATAGAAAAATTTTTATGTAAATTATAATTTATTATGCATATAAGCATAATGTTCAAGAGCATCTTTAGTTCCCTTAGATTTTTGAAATCAGTACTGATGCTTTTACAGCACCTTTTTAAGAGTCAAGAAGCCTAAGAGATGGTTTAATACATATATATATAATTCCAAGATTTTGTTAATTGAGCTTAATATAGAAATAGGTCTATAATTGTTAAAGTTAGTTTTATCTCCTTATTTAAACACCGGTTTAATAATAGCAAGTTTAAAGTCTTCTAGCACAACTCCTTTCATGAGACTGTTGTCGATGAAGGTGGTTAATATTTTAATTTTAAAGCTTGGGTTTCGGAGATACTTTATTCTAATTTTACCATACCCTGGCCCCTTTATTAAGAGAATAGATAATATCCCCCTCACATCCTTATCTGTGACCTCTGGAATGTAAACACTGTTAGTTAATTTAATTTAAATTTAATTTAATCAAAAGTTAATTGGTAATTAGTTTTACAGAGTAATAGTGTTAAATTTTATCCACTTCTACGGTAAAGTTCCTTAGAAAAATATTTGCTAACTTGTGCTCAGAGGTACATATGTTACTAAATTCTTTTATCAATTATTTGGAATTATTTCTAGCTCGTCACCACTCGTTAAACATTTAATTTACTCAAACATTTTGGCGCTATTTTTTAAAAAATTGAATCTGTTATAGAAGTATTAATACTTGACTTTCCTAATTTGTTTGTTTGTGAGAATTCTGTAGTGGGAATATTATTTTTCAGTTCAAAATGTTAGAGGGACAGTTTTTTAATATCCTAAATAATTTATCCCTATTAGCAATCATATTAGTGAGACTATTTGACATATCTTCTTAAATCTGACATTATGTTTAGTAGAAACTGTGGTAGCCTTTATGTATATGGAATGAAAATATCCATGAATTAAGAGAAACTGCCTACTTGGCTCTCTTTCATCTATAATATTTCAAATATCTCCTCCTGATAACAAAGAATTCAGTTTATTTTCATCTAGATTGGTCTCGTATACACTTCTAGAGTTATGGTTTAGAATAATATTATTGTTATGTTGAAGGGTAATTAACACACCTATGATATAATGGGCTACCAGTTTTGATTTGACAGTGAAGCCACTTACTAATTTTGCATGTCCCCTGAATAATAAATGATCAATGGAAGACGTAGTGCAATATTCACCCATAACTTCTTCTCGAGTGTATTCATTGATTGCATTAACAAAACCAACTGAACACATTGAATCTTTATACTCAGAGACTAGGTAGCATTTTCCTTTGTCGTCTATGTTTACATCACCTAAAATAAGAACAATGCCTTGTGTGTTTACAGAGAGGGCTTCACCTATTTCACCAATGAAATCCATTGGCCTTAGGTTTGGTGGCCGATAAATGCCCATAACATAAACATCATTATTGCACTCATGTAATGCAACTTGAAGACATTCAAATGCACTAAAGTTATGATCAATCAAGGATAAACATAGCGAGTCTTTTATAAATATAACAATACCTGCACCTCTTCTATTTCCCTCAAGGAAAAATATTTATCATAGCCGGAAATGTTGTACAGGTCAATTTCATCATAATTTATGTTTACTTCAGTCAGCACAATAATCGTAGTATTATCTTTATAGTTAATTTTACTGACTACAATTCATTCCAATGTCTGCGTATCAATCTAATGATGCTTTGAACAAATAAATAACCATTATCGTCAATTACAAACTTGTTGATAGTTTCGAATTCAGAATATATGACACCATGTTTATTGAAAAATCAATGACATCCATGCTCAGTGAATAGCTTAAACAAAACTTAAACACTAGTGAATATCGTTTATGTATTTTTCAGATTAAATTCTTATTACAGAAGCATTCGGATCCTTCTTAGCGAGTATTTCCCCATGGTTTATCCACACATATTGAAAGTCTTTTTCTTTATACCCCCCCCCCCTAGTTTTCCACAATAGATTACTGTAATAACTAGTTAGTGATTCGTTAATAAAAAAATGTTTCCCCTTATTAAAATTAGATGCACAGTGTTTTAGGTGTTTTCTTTTACCTAACAATTTATCTCTCATTAACGCTGACATACATTTTAAAACTATTTTATCACCTCCTCTGTCCTTTTTTTTAGGAACGATAAAACATTCGCCATATCATTTACAGTAAATTCCTCAATACCAATTTCCTGGGCTATATCGCAAATTATTTCTTAACATTTGCGATTTTCCTGCAAGGAAACTCCAACAATTTCCAGAGATCAACTCAATTCTGATTGTTCAAGGTCAATGGTTTTATCCTTTAGATCCTCAATTACTCTGTCTTTCTGTACCAAATCATTTTTAAGGGTATCAATAACACCCCTGAGTTCTTTAATTAAATTCCATTGTTCATGTGGGTCATCGTACTCTGAGTACAGAAAAGATAAACTATTTTTGATTTCACTTACATCTTCTTCCATTCTCAACAGCCTATCAGTGTTCTCACCTTTTGAGTTAGTAATTTCAGCTGACAAGTAGACTTCCTGAGACATTTCCTGCACATTCTTCTTAGAGTTACGGCACGTTGGGCATCTCCACGATTCTTTGCTTTTCTTTGGCATCGCGCGATAAGAGCTATCACGCAGACCTGCACAACCAAGGCGCAAGCTGGTATTACATCCCATGCAGAGCTTATAATCTCCATCTGATGGCAAGTTCTCCTCACAACGAGAACAACTCATTATCAAGAAGAAAGCAATTATAAAGAAGAATGGTATTAAAAAATCCACACTTTGTTACTTATCGGCTGTCATCTGTCTCAGGCTTCGTAAACACGAGAAGGAAAATCGAGTTCCTCACTTTAACTTATGCGTTCCCGACACATGTATTAGATCATAATATATTCATAAACACAATTAGCACAAAACAAAACTTTTAGAGAAGAAATAAATTACGAATTTAACGGAATATTCTCACACGATCTGGATATAAGTGCAAAAAACCAGCACCGCCAACCCAAAAAAGATGTAAATTCCTAACTTTCTGATAAAACATTTTTTCAAAAACATATATATAAATACCTAACTACCTTCCCAAAAAAATGATGTTCATCTCAGAAATATGAATACAGTTTCGCCGCGACGCATTTTTCTCACTTAGAACTAAATTAATTAAAAAATGACAAACGTTAAATTTAAGGTGTAAAAGTCAGAGTTTTCCCATCTAACAATATGGGGCTCATAATTATCAGAATAATTGTTCCAAATAGGATAAAATCATAAAATATCAACTAGCATACGATAATAGCGAGTGAATATCAAATGCTTTCATTCTTACAGGCGCAATGATAATGTCACACTGAAATTTTCAAATTGCCACGAAATGTTTTTGGAAGCGACCTATATCTCGTTCATTTTCATCCCAATTTCAACACAAAGATATCATTAAAAACTATAAAGCTTCATATTTATCATCAAATTTGCTTCAACCAGAATAATGAGAATATGTATAAGAAGGGTGATGACATATTTTCATTCTGTTCTTAAGTAATTACCTAGGGTAGAAATAAAATGCCAATAACGATCCAAACCATTACAATGGAATGGGCCTATTACTAAAGACTATTCTTTTTTCATTTCGTGACTAATGAGAAATCGTTTTGAAAAATAGCCTAATTATTTTTATCAGACTTTCGGTTGACAAAAATCACGATTTTGATGACCACAAAACGGTAGCATCCATATCGGAAAAATAAACTCGAAAACCGCCGAACGTGCATGTGTGAGCTTAAAGCGTAGTTTATACGTACGTTTCACGAGAAGATATTTGAAAGTAAATGTTAACCGCTATAAAATTAGGACCTCTTTTTGTTAATTGTTTGAAACTACCAATACTTTGTAATTCATGTGTTTTAGGGAAATTAAAGGCTGCCCTTTTGGCACCGAATACGAGGCTACATTATATGAGAACAAAAACATAGTTGATTTATCTATTTATAGTAATTTTTACTCAACTTTATTTTGCGTTCCTTTATCCCTCAAGCAAGAGGAGGGTCGAGAGAATAATGGGCGATCGCGTTTGCCACACCACCCTCTCTGACTAGAGTAATCATTTCACTAAGGGCTGAGCAGGAATCCGTGGATATCAGTCGATATCACCATAGGGAAGCAGATTAGCTTTCCCTCCATCTTTTCACCTGACTCACAACACAAACACAAGTTTTAACAGATCGTAACAATCTCCTTAGATCTGACAACAATCATGAGCTTATAACAAGCCGTTAGGTTTCAGGGTGAATTATGTGAAAATTTTCCTAAATTTTCTCAAAGTGGAATTTGCATAGTTTTTCTTTTCTATCATGAAGTTATACATAATAAAATAGACCATGAACCATTTTTGATTTCATTATGCCAGCATTTACTCTCCAGATAAAAAAATTTTCTACATATCCATAAACCACAATTAGCAGTTTTAAGCATTTAAAAAATGTGATTGGAATTTTCGAGTTGAAAAATTCATTTTCCATGTTTTGAATTTACAATAGATACGCCTTCATTTTAGTTTCATTTAAATCTTATACACATATGTTGCGTGTTTTTTGAGCTATTAATTGTCAATTAGCCGTGACTGATTTTTAAGCTGCATATGAACGGAGACTCTTTTCGATCGAAGCCTCATAAATAACTGTTAAGTGCCATTAATAAAAAAACTCCATACCTTATACGGAACATGCACACGAATAATTTTTCAAGCACATTGAATTTCATTGCAATGGGTTGATATATCATCAAGATAAAATTTCTAAAACTAGGGCTCTCTGAATTCAGCAAGAGGGCAGCGCGTTAAGTTTTAAGGTGATTGGGGAAATAATCGTTAATTTATTGTGTGGAATTCTGCGCGCGTGTTTTTTTAGTGGTATCTAAAGATTAAAGTGAAAAAAATGCGTCATGATGTTTCGCTGTTTTGGCAATTTAATGCTACTTTTTCTAGCAGCCCTATGGCACATAACATATATTGTGTACTAATTCGTTTACATAGGTAGAGATTTTCTTTTAAGGGCAAAGTAATGCATTTCTTCACATTATAATTGTTGCAAACAAATATCCTAATGTCACGCCAAGTGAAATATTGGAAAACAATATATTTTAACCCAATTTCCAATGCCGCACCAAAAATTCATGTCATAAGATATCATGATCTCAAAAATGAAAAGGTTTTTGTTCACTTTCCACAGAAATAATTTTATTTTCCAACCTGGTTTCGACATTAACTGTGTCATTTTCAAGGTAGTCAAGGTATCATTTTACCTTAAAAATAACATAGCTAATGTCGAAATCAGGTCAGAAAATAAAATTATTTCTGTGGAAAGTGAACAAAAAACTTTTCATTTTTGAGATCATGATATCTGTGGTGCATTTTCATAAAATATTGCCGGATACTCTAAACTTAATTCATGTCATAACATGACAAATTAAAAAAAAAGATTTACGATATAATTTTTGTATCATTTCTGCTGCTGCCTATATGGAGCGCTTCAACGTATAAACACATAAATTAAGTGTGGTTCGGGAATTTTCTTTCGACTTATTTTTTTTTAAATTACAAAAATGTTCTCTCCATAACCTACGATTACTGCTCCAGCCACCTAAAAGAGAATCCTAGAATACAACGCCTCCCAAGGAAGCACACTAAGAGGCAGAGGCGCGCACACGTGCCCTCACGGACACCCTGGGCGATCGTCGACCTCCATCCCTTAAGCAGAACGTCCTCTTCCTCCTCCGGGGCGAATATTTGGGGAGGGGAAAACGAAGAGGGGGGAGGAGGTGGGGCATCAAGAGCGTGCTAGAGGAATGGTACGTATGGGGATAAGGGTCAAAGGGGTGGATGGCAATGGGGGGCCTCCCCCGAGGGGAGAGGGACGCAGTTTGCGAGTCCGCTGGGAGGAGAGGTCCGGGGTGAAGCATTTCGGAGACGGCTACAGTCGGCGAGGGTTCCTGCTCTCAAAGAGCCGGCACAAAAGTGAAAGAGGATGGATGTGGGAGACGCAGAGGGGGGAGAGAGAGAAGAGGATAGAGGTTTGGGATGGATGGGGTTAAAGAGCAGGAAAAGGAGAATGTGGAGTAGATATGGAGCTTGCGGTGCTGGGATTGACGGACAGGCGACATGGGTCACGGAAACGTACTTGTTAGAAGACCCTTAAAGTTTTTAGGGAAAATAAAATAACAAACAGTATTTCTAACCAAGAAATGATTGGTATGGTTATAGCACTTGTGCACAGAAACCGCAATTCGTAGGAATTAATTACTCGTGCTGAGCTGGATTTGCTAAGTATAATGCCCTATTCTAGTCTATTCATTCTTAATCCAAATAAGCTAATTCCCAGTTATGGGTCAACTAACAGTAATAACTTAGCGTTTATTAGACCAAAAAACTCGCGACTGACACACCTAAACTCTCTTAAGTTATTAAATCAGACTCCTCCGGTCACACGTTAAACCCAATCATGCCTGTGGATGAATTGTTTACTTGTGAACTAATATCCGCTTATGATAATTGTATCGGTCTAACTTTAGGAAATTAGCTTGCGATGTAAAAGTAATTGCCTCGTAAGTCTCTTGCTTTCATCAGCTTTCACCATAGTTGCCTAAAGCTGATTCCTCATTCCCTTCGAAGAGTGCAATGGCGGTCGGAAAGGTTCCACAGGAAAAAAACATACAGCATGGTGCCGCACATAAAATCATGGGAGATCTTGGTTTAATATAACATTAGTTGCAATATAATAAAAGCCATTCAACTGTGTAAGAAAAGGCAATCCCAGAGAAAATGGGAGACGATTGCTCACAGAAATTTGCATCAACTAAAGACCAAAGCATGGGTACGGTATTTCTCCTACATTATTTAAATTATATTTAGATCAAGAGCTAAAATTCTGTAAAAATAAACCCAACACAATGGCCATACCATTGGGGGAAAGTACGATGCATATGTTTAGCTGTCTAAGCGTATAAGCGTTCAGCTATATAAGCATATGATTGAGTACTTCTCTCAGGGGATTACAAAGGTGGAGAATAATTGCCGGAAAAGTCATAAAATAATACTCAAATTGAGGCCTTGAGATCAGTATATTACATAATATATGCGTGTGTAAGGTAGGTAATCTATTTTTAGAAATTGGGAAATATATGATGCCCTGCGAAGAGAATAAATCCCTCGGATGCAAATTACGGAAAGTAAAACAATAGACGCAGCCATTAGGGAACATCGCACTCCAGGTAAAAAAGTCCACAACTCTTTCGAACTGTTTGTAATGGGATCAGTATATTGCCTAAGTAAATAAACACAGAAAATAAAAAACCATTATAAAAAGGGTTACAACTTGAGGCGGTAAAGTATGGCCACTAAAATAAAATATCGAAAACTATTATATATGTGTAATTATACCTATGGTATGGTATACCTATGCCTCTCCCTGTTCATGTGAGAGTTTTGGGGGCCTCTAGACCGACGCCAACAGCCCTATAGCACCTATTCGTGTATACGCTAGTATCATGAAAAATTCAGTGGTGTTCAAGGGAAGAAGTAAGAAACATACTCAAAGATAGACAGACATCACTCTATTTTTATTTAGTGGTGGACAGTACGATATCACAAGCAGAATCGACGAGAATAAAAAACTTAGAATGTTACTATGCTAATAAATCATTCCACATGATTCATTTTCACAAATTACATACAGGAACGTTAACTTGCATCCATTTCACGCTTTGTGGATTTGTGGGAAAAATAAGATACTGAATGCTATTCTCAGACATATATTCAACGACGTCTGGCGAGTAATGGCAGAACGTCACTATGTAATTAAGTGAAAAAATCAGTGGACATCACCGAGTTTAATTAACTTTATTTGTATTCTTATATTATTCAAAAGAAATAGATCATTCATGAAGCTGCGGTAGATTGCTTCCTACGGACAATAGTATTACCTACAAGTATTGGCAATGGAAAATACGGTTCAATGTACACTTTATTTGACTTGTAAGAATACAGCCAAGAAAAATATAAGAAGGACGACCGATAGGTAATTATCTAACAAATCGGAGAGAATTTTCGCGCAAGGGGAAAATTATGACGATACAGATGAAGAAACTGCTTTTAAAATCGAGATTAAACTGAAACAATACCAAGGAAGAGGACCATTTAAAACACCTTATAGAGAACTATTTTAAAATGTAAAAACTACTAAGGAATCTTTACTGTATTCACACTACCATTAAGTTCATCCTCATCACTTTAAATGCACTTGGATCAATCAAAAGCAGAATATGTTATATGTTATAGTAATGTAATGTGCCTGTGATTATTCACACCAATAATCTGAAGCAGCCATATGGAGGATCCGGGAAATATGAAAGATAGTTACATTTAAGTTAAATGGATTGGTAGCAATGCACTAATAAGATGTGGAAAATAAGAATCAAATAGATGGTTTTTATTCGTTGTCAACGGATTAAGAACGTCAACCATTGATTCATGTCATTTTATAATGCATATTCTATGGTCAGGAAATATAGTCACTCTTACCGGTAAATTAATTTCAATGGGTTTTTAAATAGTAATGTGAGACATTACAGTTGAGATTTCACACTTCACATAGGTGGTAGTAAACATAATATCTCCAAATACAGTAAAATATCTTGGAATTACCTTAACTTCAGATATATCGTGGAGAGCACACATACAAAACATATACCACGCAGCATTAAAGAAAGTAGGATTTATCAATCGTATAAATGGAAGGTCCTCGGATGAAAATTTAAAAGAGAGATGCTACTTCGCTCTGATTAGGCCACACCTCGAATATGCCGCGATCATTTGGGATCCTGGTTATAAAGATGTAACCAAATAATTAAAAAAATACAAAGAAAAGCAGCACGTTTCGTTAAAAACTGCTAAAAACGAACATATAGTGTTTCACAACTGTTAGAGGGATTAAGGTGGGAGCCCCTAGAGACTCGGAGGCTGCACGCTAGGCTTAGGCTGCTTGAAATATTCAGAACTGGTTTGTTTCAGAGCGAGATAGAGAATATTATCATGACGCCTCACTACAGCCCTAGATCTGTTACAAGTGATAGCATAAGAAGATACACTGCTGAACAGATAGGTACAAAAACTCGTTCTTGTCGCGCACAATAAGCGACCACAATAATAACTGATCTCCTGTTAATACACTTCAATAGTACATGTCTCCATTTCACCTCCAAACATTTTACATCTTAACACGGCTGGTGATCTACCACCCCCCGCCACACGGCGCGTGGGGTTGCATGTAGATGTAGGTACACCCTAAAATTGCATATAATAATGGAAATTTACGAAATATTAACAATCATTTCCGCTCCTGAGGGGACACATACGGTTTAATCCCACATGGGTTTTCCTCAAAACGCAGGAATCGAAGTCAAACAACGACCAATCGATGACGACCGCGGTCGCTATAATTACACATCAGCCGAGTCTGGATTTAGCAAGACTTGGTCGGAGATGTTAGTTCTGCGCGGTGGGTTTATCGAGGAGGTGAAGGAGAGTGGAGAGGGAAGGGATCTGTTCCTTACCCTCGTCCACATCATTTCACCTACCGGAAGGATTACTGCAAGTTGATCCCCACCCACTCCCAATTATACAAGCATTAGCTGGAGCTGACCCTTGTTGGACTCTTTGCAGAGCAGGATTCCTTTCCACAATGGCAATTCAATTATCGGAGACCGATTACCCGTGCAAGGGATTAAACACAAATATTGCGCATCCCCACGATTAAGTAGAGACTTCCTCATGGACGCTACCCGATTGGTGCAGAATTAAGGGAGAGATATCAAATCCGTAAAATGTAATTGGATGAAGTAGTATCAAACCGTTTCCCCCCATCACGTTTTCCTCCACTAAATTTTGAGTCCAGTAGTACAGGAACTGCGGAGATTCGGCGACGAATGTCCATTCGAGACAATTAATCCTTCCAAGGAGCGTTGAAATTTTTGAGTCACCAAATGTGAAACTATTCCGCAAAGCTGTAAAATTACTCCGAACAGATGATTCAGTGGTCCCTTACTTTCCGGGTCTCACCAAAAATCCTGCAAATCCTATCCTCGTACTGATTGGAAACATGCTACCAATATGCAATTTCCACGAATATTTTTCATTCGCTAAAACCGGTTTCGACTAGGACTATGTGTAATCCTAGTGGGATCAAAAGGTATTCAGATGGGTCGCGTGTATTCCAAATCCATAGATTTAACTTTGTAAAAGCATATCGCACGTTTACGGTCAACTATTTTTTACATGCAATCAAAGTTTTATCACAACAGCTGATTCGACTTGTTCACAACTTTCCATTGATGTTAGCCTACCCTGTCGCATTTACCGGTTAGAAAAAATGCTCACAGAATTCGCATTTAATTTAGTCAAAAACTTGGTGAAACGTGCAAAGATGCGTTAAAAAAGTTACAAAGAGTAGATGGTGATGATTGTATGAGTCGTGCACAGGTTTATGAGTGGTTTAGCGTTTTCAAGAAGGCAGTGAAATTGTTGGGAGTGATGAACTTTGAGGAAGACTTTTAACCAGCATTACTGACCACAATGCTGATCTGGTACGTTCTCTTATGTATGATAACCACTGTACCACCATCTAGAGAACCCTTTGCCAAACTAACCTTCCATTTCACCAAAATTCGTGAAGCTTAAGGTAGTACCACCTTAGACATTTGCCAAAATAAAAATAAACTTTTATTTGTCATTTTATTCATTTACTAGCAACTTAAAGGAATATGTCCTTCACCTCGTGTAAACTAAAAAAATACTATTTCAATCTATATTTTTTATATAATTTAACCAGAAACTGCATGGCGTTAGGTGCAAAAATGAGTGCATACTTATGAAAAAAGCTGTTTTTTCTATCTAATAGAAAATCCATTTCCCGGACAAACTCTACATACGTAGTGAATTCTTTCATGACACTGAAATATAATATAATGAAGGCTCCTTACCAACTCATTTATTGAGTTTTTAGTCAATTAATTCAATAATTTAAGTCGCGATACGGTTATTCAACACAAATTACGCTGCAATAGGCAGGAAAATTTTTCTATAAATTATGTACAACTTGATGAATCTCCGATATTACGTCTCAATAATGCCATCTAACGGATAAAGAATGTCGCCATATAAATCTATAACAAAACATTTTTTCGAACACTGCCAAAGAAAAATTAAAATGCTGTTTTTGTTTCGACTCCCACAGTCATCGCAAGGTGAGCCGCCTTTAATGACGACAAAAAAATCACCTCTTTATCTGCTGAGGCATCCAAACTACAAGCGTCAGCATCCTCGTGGTCGAAAAGGTCACATTTATTTTCATCATCGACGGATTCGCAGGCTAAGAGCGTCTCAACCACCTCACTCCTCGGTTTTCTTCCCCCCTCTCCTCCCTCATGAATCACCCCCTCATTTCTCGAAGCCAATCTCACAGTTCCGGCGACGGGAGGCAGGGAGAGAAAAGTGGATAATATTGAACTTTCAGGGGAGAGGAAGAGAAAGGTGTCTACAGGTCGTCATTACCCGACGAGGGATATAAAGGGAGCCGTGAGAGTGGAGAGGGAGGAAAAGTGGTGATGGAAGCCCTAAGGGAGGAACTAATCTTATTACGACGGACAGTGATTCACAAGTCTCACCCCCCCCCTCTCCCTTCCCACCCCCGAGAAGTCCGCTCCGGGGAGAGAGAAAGGAGGTCCCACCCAGGAAAGGCAATCCTTCAAGTCCTAAACAAACACACTCGACGCGAAGAGGAAGAAAAAAATGGTTAAGAGTTGGATGGAAGTAAAGAAAGAATAACTTCACCCTTAAGCTCCATTCTTCCTTCCCCGTCCCCCCTTGAGGATCGATCCCGGCCCCCTCGCGAGCGGGAAGACTCCGACTTGGAGAGGAATCCACACGAAAACTCACCTGGGAAATGGAAGGAAATGGGGGAACGTTGGGGGAGAACTGGAGCGAGCGGGATGGGTGGGGGGGAGGGGGTTGGAGCAAAGGGAGCCAATTGGATTGGAGGATGGTGAAGGTCGAAGCTGATAAAACTCAGGAAGCAAGAGAGACAGGTAAGTGGGAATGCTTTGGATTGGGTGTCAAAGGTCATAGCAGAGAAATTATTTTTTCAGCACTGTGTATAGCGAAAGGCTAGAGCAGTGCTTCCGAAACTTGGTATCGTGAAATACCCTAAACTTTGTACCATTATTGAGAGCGTATAAACGTAATGTATTTTGCCAGTGAAAAGGGTGTTTTAGTCGATAAATCACAGATAAAAATTTAAATATCTTTGAAATAAATCACCCTCTTTATGATGGGAAATGTCTTATTATTTACATTACTATGAAAATTAGCGCGCTATAATTACAAGATAAAACTCAGAGATGCTACATTTTCTCTAAAAGATGAGTCTAATGCTTACTTACTTCGCTGATGTCACCCACGAAAATGTTATGAACATTATTAACAACGGAAACCTGACGCAAATCTCTGAAACTTTAATATTTATCGCATTTAACTTTGACATGATTCTTCGAATTAGACCTTGCACATCAATAATTTTTTTTAAATATTAGGGCTCTCTCTGGCCTTTTTAATTCAAATCGAGAAAAGCCATAAACTGTTCTTATTTCCAGTTTATTGGCAAATATCTGATTCCACTGCAATGAAATGAGCATATTACTTCAAATTAGCTTTAAACTCCTAAATGCTAAGAAATGCATTTTTAGAGGCAACAACTCTTACTGGGCTTTTCCAACGCAAATCAATTTATATTAAAGCCAAATATTGCTGACTCATTGAGTTATCTAGTTCTTCCTATAATCACTGAAGTTACGGCAATTAAATTTGTCAAAAAAGTAGAACAAATTCTAACGGGCGAATTTTTCTTCTTAATTCTAGCGCTTATTGTGATAAACATAGACTTCAGTAGATATATCATGGACAGGGAGCCAGTGAGATTCATAGATGGCTTTGAATTAGCCAGCATCTTGGCCAAGGCGCTGAAATCATAAACACTAGCGTCGGAGGTCTAATGTGAAAAGTATGGGAGGAAGTTGTGCCATAAAAAGACGAAGTTAGAGAGGTTTATCAGGTATAAGAAGGTGGATCTGTAAATAAAATATGAGGATATAAAATTGAGCGATAACGTAGACTACTTTGTTAGACTTAGTTGGCAAATTAAAGGAAAATAACTTTGGTAGAAGGAAGATCAAATAAAAAATTCATCTAGTAAAGAGAGCGTTTTAGCAGAGACACGATTTGATGAATATGGCTCTGGGGAGAGACTTCAAGTAAAGATAGCCGAGAGCTGTGACGAGAACTCGATGCGTTTGAGATGTGAGCATGGAAAATAATGTAGAGAGTGAGTTGAGTACGAAGAAGATGAACGGGGAAATGCTGAACATAATGAGAAAGGAATTGAAATAGGCGTAGGAGAATCAGATTAGACAGATATTATAAATGGAGGATGTATTTAGAAACGAGTGGATTTTGAATAAGGTAACACTAATGTACGTATGTAAGGAACGTATGGAAAAAAAGGAAGAGGGTAGAATTTTGGACGATACAAGGAGAGCCGAAGGGTGTAAGGAATTAAAGACACATCTAATGACGAGCAAGTAGTTGGCAGGAATTTAAAAAAAGTCCCAGAAATAGGCAAGTAGGTAACAGGACTATATAAACCTACCAATTGGCAAAAAACACAATAACAACGACTGTCGTCAGAGGATAAAGTACTGAAGAAATTCTATTGATAAAAATAATTGAAAACACGAATAACCTGGATTATTTATCATCCACCTCTCTGGCAATTTGATTCGATCAGATGAAAGTTCTACTTTCAAACGGTCAAAATACTCTGGGGGTTTTTTTTATGTGCCGTCTGTTGTGTTCTTGGTAACAACACAATAATTTTCCCACCTTTGCAGAAACCACTTGTTAATTTAGGAAATCTAACACCATTTGGTTAGGTTTATTGAAACGGAAATTTGGAATATTCTATTTCAAGCGTCTGTTGTATTCTTTGTAGCAACATAATAATTTACCCGCCTTTGCAGCAAGCAAAGCTGCAACCAACCACTTGTTAATTTAGGAAACCTTACACCATTCGGTTAGGTTTATTGAAACAGCAATTCGGAATATTCTATTTCAAGCTAGTGAAGTTGTACCATAACAACTGGAGAATAAATGAAAAATGTTGGAACCAATGGAAGTGGTGAATTACATTGGAATTATAAAAATCAAATTGTATGACTAGAGTTTGCAGGAGCCAAATTGGGTAATGGAGAGAAGGATGTTTGATTATAACTCTGAGAAGAAGATATTATGAACCCGATGGACACATTTTACATCGCAACAGTTTATTGAAAAGGTTATGAAATATGAACTTAATCAAAATAATTACCATAAAAACTAAGAATGCAATAAATCAGTAAAATTAAAAGGTACATTATAACCAAGAGATACGATAGAGATAATTGGTTAGCTGAATGGTAAGATGAGGAATACTAGTCTTCGAATTGTTGACCGCTGATGTTGAGGCAAAGCAAAAACACAGTAATCAAAAAATGAGACTTATTTTAACCTCCAGCGATATAAAAAGATCTCAAGAAGAAGTAATTTCAATTTAATATGGGCAACGACATCAAGACAAGATATCTGAGGAAGAACGATGGAAATTTATTGGAATTTGTTGAAATGTTTTTATGAGGGATAGGAAAAGTGCAACGAGCTAAAATTAAGACAGGAAATAGAAGCGATAAGTTGACAGACGTGATAGATAAGAGAATGATGAATAAGCAGGGAAGAGAAGAGAAAGGGTGTCTTTCAATGCATACTTCTTTACTTTTCTTTCAATGCAATCTTCAAAAGTAATTTTATAAGTCATAAAAGTCAAATTTAAACGTTTTGCTAAGGAATTTTGAGTACCGTTTAAATTTCCGCTTTGGTGGTTATTTTGGATAAGGCACCATTTTGCGCATATCAATAATTGGAGAGTGATGTAACTACTAGGATATCATTGCATGAGAAATCTTTAATATTGGTCCAATGGATAACTCTTATAATTTTTATTCCAACAGGCCGCCGTGGCTACATGGAGTCAATGCCATTAGCCAGGAAGTATCTTTCTTTCTGCATGCGGCAAAAGGATAAAAAAGAGAGCATTTTGAGAGAACAAAATTACCAATTTTTAGGTGCCAATACCAGGAATAAGGCTGAGAAAAATTGGGAGGAGAGGGCAAAAGTTATTTTTTAAGGGTGAGTGGCACGAAGGAGGGAAAAAAGAAGGGAGTAAGAGGATGGGGCGAAGAAGGTAAAGGGTGCGTGAGAAGAAGACGAACATGGGGAGAAAAAAATTGAAAGGAGAGATGTGGGTTGGGATTTGATAAGGGAGATGTGAGGAGGGTAGAAGAACTTGGTGGCTGAACGGGAGAGTGAAGGGAAAAATGGTCCCAGAGAGAAAGAGCGTTTCGTGTGGCGAGAGAGAGAGAGAGGCGAGGGAGGAGTGGAAGAAATTGACGGTGATCAGAAGGTGGGAAGAGTTCGCGCCAAGTTGGAAATTGTTTGTAAGGCGAGGTTGGCCAGAGTTATAAAAGAGATCCCGGGGAATGGGGAATAGAACAGAAAACGGGTGGCTGCTGCTCTGTATGTGGGGAGCTTGAGGGAAGAAACGGGAGGGAGGGAGGTTAGGTTAAGTGGGTCAAGAGGTAAGGGGGGGAGGATGAAAAATGGAGTGCTGATAAAAAATACGCGTGCGAACAGGGGGAAGAGGAAGTGTGGGAAGGGGAGGAGGAAAGCAGTTGGGGGAGTGAGATGGAGGTCCCTTTTGGTGAAGGGATTCCGCGAACGTGTGGAGAGAAGGGAGTCAGGGCACGAGGGTATAGGGTGTGCCGCTGAGGAATCGGAAATTGGGGTGGCAGGGTAGAAGGGGTTCACGTGTGTGTGTATGTGGAGAAGAGGGAACGGGAATCCTCGCTTGAAGAGCCCTTGGCTTCCTCCGAAGGAGTTAATTTTTCCAAAAGCACGTCGCTGAGTCGCTCGGATGTTCCGCGAACAAGGGGAAGAAAAAAATTGAAACTAATATCTCATCCACCGGGAATTTTCCCCGCGAAAAAGATAAAAGCTCTCCCTCTCTCTCTATCCCGCTTGGGTGATTTTTTTATATCGGTCGTTAAACGCAGGGAGGAGGATGAGCTGGGATTGGCTCCCCCGGGAGACAGGAGTGCCGATGTTCGGAATCCGTTCGTGCTGGGTTACTGTGTCAAAAAACGCTCCAAAACCAGCAGATAGCAGGGACGGATTCGTAATCTTTGACCCGTGAGAGACTGGAGAGAAGCATTTAAACATTTAATGATGGGGAATTTTGGACTCTAGGGCTCTTGCTGATTGCACCTAGCACCTCGGTAGTATTGAGGTAGTAATTTAGTTCACCATAGGACACAAAGTATTGTTTTTGTGAAGTGAAAATAGGGTGGGGTTTAGTTTAGTACCCGCTTTGATCCCTCAGAAATCCCGATGCCCCGGATTTACAATTTGGCAGAGGTGAACATTTTCCAGAGGAACCCAGATCCCTACTTGAGATAAAAATTGAAACGACGTCGTTAATTCCACAAAATTGATGTACTGAGTTACAAAATATTTTGTGGAATGCTCAGAGCCACTATAATTTTTACCGTTTTGAATCTATTCCTCCAAGCTACGCCAAACAATATTCATTTTACCCTATGTGACATGTTGAGGTCACTATCACTACATTTACCAATCCAACTCAGATCGATATGATCTCGGACCGATCTGAACGTTCCAAGCCATCCGACTCAGATCACCTGGTTTACCAATGCGAAATCGATTGAAATATCATTTGAATCAGTTCATATCGATTTGAAATCTCAGACTGGCAGAGAAAGCGGATTGAGCTATCCCCCTTCTCATATTGATCCCACTAGCCCGTTGCGTTTACCATACCGAGCTCAACCAACAAAATCGATCTGAGTTCGATTGGTAAACGTAGTGATTAACTGCACTTCTCTGCTCATCGTGTGGCACTTTGAACTCTGGGACTCTTGGCGCCATTCGTGAATGCTGAGAATACATCCGAAGTTTTCCTCCGTAAAGATAATGGACGAAGGCGTTCAGTACTCGTTGTCTTCCCGTCGAGGTGGATTATACAACGTTCAATGGGAGCATTGTCGCGGTTATTTATTTTTTTGGCAAATGGGTTGTTGAGTGGTTGCGAAACGTGTTTATTTTCACAATTAAGAAACAAAATTAAAATCCACCAACACCACCGACTAACTCTGCTCAATGAGAGCTAATTTTTTCCGTTATGAAGTTAAAAAGTAATATGTACAATTTGGAAAAGAATTTCTTCAAATAATGGACAAAAAAGCTCTCCGCTTATTGTATACCAGAAATGTAACGTGACGGTTAACGAGAAGTTAAGTAAATTGACATGTCATTGACAATTCTTGATAATGTCAAGGTTCTCTCACCAGCCTTAGACGGGGTCGTCACCGCCCGGCATTCGTAATTGGCTTGACTAAATGAAAGGAAAATAACGTCGCAAGCGCCTCCGTGCGTGAATTGGCTTCAGGAAACGTTAGTCGTAATCCTTCCCTAATAATAGACGCTGATGCTGGGCTTCTCTCCTCGCTTACTCTACTTTCCACACAATATTTTTCTTACCTGCCCACCCGCCTATTACTGATGCCACCCACCGGTCCTTATGGCCGGTCGTCTCTCCAAATACTCCATTAACCTGAGAATATGGTACTTTCGAAAAGTCATTCTTCAGCCCTTCTAATTAATATGATTTCCCATTTATAAATAACAATAAGCATTTGATTTACCGGTTTACGTGCCTCAACCTCTCTTGTATTCTGAATTAGTAGTCTCTTGCACAGGAGATAAATGGAAATTAGTATTTATTGACTCCCCAGGGGGAAAATAGCCCCACTGACAACTCCTACTTTATAGATTCACCCCTTCGAATCACTACGGAATGATTCAAGCTATAGTACTATTCATTTTCTTTGAATTGTCTTAGATTTGAGAACATATATAAACGTCTTAACCTGGATTCATCTGCCAACATGCTCGGCTATCAATCGCAGTGGATGATAAAAGCAAAACACAACTCAATATTCGCGTCAGTAATTTTCAAGAAAGGCTTCCGTCATTTCGATATATCCCCTGCCGGCCCAAAATAATAGAGTTATTTTTGCATAACCAATACTCTTAAAACTCCTATTTCTCCATTCTTTCCTGCATTGTTAAGATATTTCCTGCCTATGCTCGTGGACATCGACGACTACACAAGCCATAAGCTCTCAAAAATTAACATGGTCAGGGTTACTAACTGACAAATACAATTCGGTTGGCGTGCCAGTAATGCGCAGTTGCGCATAGCTGATCTATTACTAGAGAGAAGTCGAGTCCCTCTGGTGTAATTTCTTTACTTTCGACAAATATTCAGTTTCATAACAACCTGAGAATCTCCAGTTTTCCCGGTTCAGGAGACTTCTTGTACTGTCATCCTTCAGATGAGAATTGAACCACTCACTATTGACATAAGTAAATGAATGTATCCTTTAAAGGAGGCCTGTATTCAGGAGAATATACAAAACTGAAGCTGAGAAGAGATACCCAATTGTCCTCGGGCTTTAACGTGAATCCCACGAAGATATTCACATTTTATCGTCCCGTTTTGTGGCTGGAGTACTGGATTTGATGTGATCACCGCAAGACACCCGAACAGTTCCAACCTTATCTCCACCCTGAAAGTTGAACGCCAGCGAGGTAGTCCTCGCATCAATCCGATCCCTCGTCTTTCACTCAAGCGTCCAACAGCCAGGCTGTATTTTTCCCAAGAGTTGATATCAGCTACAGCTGTGAGAAGTCCCATAAACATCTGAACCTTTAGCGGAGAATGAAGGAACAGAGAAATACTGCCTACGTGCAGATTAGCTTACGTCACGCCATAACTCAGCTGCCATATACATTTTACATCCATTCCCATGTGCGTTTTATTCGACTGGCTCTATTTAAGAGGCTAAGACTTAGTTTTGACGAGCTGCTTGCGCTGGAAAAAATGTAATATGAAGCAAGCCCAAGCGGCCGTAAAACATGCTACACAAGAAATGGGATTTAAATTTAAACATTCCAAAAATAACTTTTATGTGTCTCTATAAGAAGCAAATAATTGAAAAATAAAGTTAATTATTCCACATTGAAATCAACTAAATGAAGGGCGGAGTACCTTAAATTTGAAAAAGAATTCTGATGGCATAAGTTATGCGTAATTCCACTACAGCAGTAAAAAAACACTTATGCTTCAGGAATCGCAAGTCAATTGCTGAAACGCTTAGTTTAGTGACCTCAATCAAGTAATAAAATAAAATATATTAAAACAACAATATTTTTTGATAGTTCCGCAACTAAATTTTCTGTCATCAGACTGCCTCATTGCTGTCAACGTCCTCCCAAACCAAAAGAAAGTGAACCAGAGGGGAGATATCCAACTATCCTCAGGCATTAACAAGTTCTTAAAGCTGAAGTCGGTCGATGTCAAATTATCGACCACAACTTATTAATTAATGAACACAACCCACATTAATTGCTCGGAGACACTGAAAAAGTAACAAAAATTAAGGAAAGAAAAGCCTTTCTCACGAATTCTCGGAAAATCTAACGACGGGAGAAATGATACGCGACCGGGTAACTTGATCACCACATCCATATCCCAACCGAGACAACGCTCCCCGGGGTAAGAGTGTGTTATGAACGGGGGTAGTTGAGAGACAGAGAAAGAGAGGGTAAGAGGTAATTTAATTTCACCCCTTTCGGTCATCTTTCCCATTTACGAGGAGTGCTGATATGGGGAGGAGATCACGAGAGAGAGAGAGAGAACATCCCCCATGTTTCGGGAGAAAAATGACACGCATAAAGCAATATGAAGAAGGAAATAAAGAGAGTAGAACCCCTTTCGGGTATAAGAATGGAGGGGATTGGGGGAGAGAGTTTTGGGGAAGAAGAAGGTGCGTTGTAATGGCAACGAATAGCCTCTAGCCTCTCGGCGCTTGCTTTTTTCTGTTAAGAGCAGAGTATTAGGAAGAGGGATAAAGAAGGTAAGACAAGGATGTGAAGAAAATGTGTGGAATGGGAATGTAAGGAGAGGAATTGGGTGGGGGAAAGGAGAGAGGGGGAGGGTGGTTATAAAGCTAAGATCGCCTTTCTCCCCCATGGGCCCGCGCATTATTCATGTTCCTTTCAGAGATTCGCCTTGAGAAAATACACAGTCCCCGTTCCGCCCGTAGCAAGTTGGAGAAAAGAAATAGGAGACCTAATGGGAACGAATGGGAGCATCCGGATGGGAAGGAAGGGGCAGGGTATAGGGCAAGGAGTAAGGGGGGCGGATGGCAGAAGGAGGTGGGGAGGGCGCGAGCGGGAATAAAAGAACAAGGCAAGGAGCCCAAAGGCGGAAAAAGGAATTGAACCTTTAAGGTTCCATTTCTCTTTCTTTCTCTCCATCCCTCTCTAAAGTTAAGAGCGGAAGGTAACTTTCCTCATTCGAAGAAAAAAGAACTCCTCGAAACCAAAGGCGCAATTCCAGGTCTGTCTGTGCAAGGGAGTCGTCTTTAACGAGCCAATGAAAGGAGGGTAGAAGAATTTCGGTCTCTCGGTCATGATTCCCATTCTTCTTCTTCCTTGGAGGACAAGTAAGCTTTCTGATGGAAATAACTGGTTTATTTGCAATTTTAGGCTGGTGCCCCACATGAAATGGAGCTCCCAGAATTGAGGTTACTTAGATGAGATTCTTGCCCGCGAAAATGGTTTATGTTCGGGTTAATTACGGATAAAGTACTTGAGGTAGTTCGACCGAGGTATGAATATATGTGTGGTCTCAATGATTTTGGTGTCATCATAAAGAAAAATATCCCACGTATCCAATACTATCGAAATATTCGTCACTTTTCTCACTACCTTCTGAGATACTTAAAAAAAAACAGGTAAAAGCCATTTCCATGGGATATGGTACGGGCTGAGGGATATTTCTTTTAAATGAGGAAGTTCTGATGCAGTAAAAATGTAACGGTGTACATATTACGTATATTATCAATGATTTTTCAAAAATAAAGTTAAAAACCCACTGTAATACTTTTTAAAAATTTGTAATAAAACACCTCCGATGAAAAGGGCACCTATATCATGTGGAACTACAGTTACTGCAACTTAGCAAATGAGTCAAGAAAACCTCTCTAAATTACTGATTTCTTTGGTCACAAAAACAAAGTCTTTGCGTCACCATTTGCAATATCTACTTAACGACGCTCCAAAATGCCTAAATTTAAAAAATATATGATTATTCGACGATTTTTCTCAGTACAAAGAAAAATAATATATACCTCGTACTGACTTTTAAATTTTTTTAAATAATTACTATGGATAGGGAGAAATCACGCTTAAGCTACGTAATGGAAGATATACTCATATAATTTGTAAAAAAAAAGTTAACGCATGAAAACCGCATAATGAAAAAGTTTTCCAACATGGGAAAGTTAGTCACTGAATTTTCCAAACCGAGCCAATTTGTTGGCCGAGCATCACGCTCACGCTACCAAGGATTACCGACCGCAAAGCCAATTTGAGGAGGATTTATTGGAATTAGTTTCCATGAGCAACCAGAGTCCATCAAGGAGGGCTCAGGTGGGGCAAAGTCGGGCCTCAAAGGATTCAGTGTCTACGAGAAAGATCCTCTAATCAATCACATGGCGTGTGATAATTTCGAGGCAACATGCAGACAATGGCTTCTTGTTAGATGCAAGAGTTCATCCAAGATTACATCGCAGATGACAGAAATGCAGTAGACACTTTCAATGCTGTTAGGGAAAGAGAATTGCGTGACAGATGTATCAATAATGGTTTTTATATCATGCGAACATGAAAATATAGTTTATTTTTAATACTACTCTTCCTAATCAAATAAGTACATCTCAACTGCGCTACTCCTTTGAATGGACTCTAACTAAATACCAGAGCACCATTCTTTGCGTTAAAGCAGGGGAAACTCAGTGATTTTTGGACTAACTTCAATAAGTTAATCTACTTCAGGCATCACTTTTTGGGAGTAATTAGTAAAAATAAATTTTTGGGTATACACTTGTGTACTTTTGCGAAAAATTTTCTTTATTTATGCAACTCATTATATTGTATTATATTATATTGTATCTTCGTGAGCGAAAATTGCAAGTCAGAAAATCTGTGGTTTATAATAACCGTTGATGTTTATTGCTCTTACACTCTCTCATTTTCCCCTGGCTAGCACCATAAATTTACGATAAAATGTTGGGAAAACTCTGAAATCTGTATATATGTCGTATTCACGATGCAGACATATACTTTATAAAAACGAAGCATAGTCCAAAGTTAAACAGAGTTATTGAACTTTAACCTAAATTTCATATTCCAGGAAATACATTTACACAAAAGTTCCTGTTCAAAAATAACGATGCACTCCTTAATTTTTGACCAATGTCGACATATTTATTGACATGAACACAAAACTTATATTATAGCACCGATTATCTCCTGCAATTTACAAAGTTTACAACGGATAAAACAAAAAAATTGAAAATCTTGACGGCTTACTAATAATGTTTATCGCACAAAGCATTTACCCAAAGTGAAATGGATATGACAAGTTAAAATTCGAAAATATTAAAATTATAATGAAGAGCAATTACGAAATTAAAATAATTCAAAGGCATATGAGGTGAGATGTTATGATAAAAGCAGAAAACCCAGGTATACGTACTGTGGCGTGCACCGTATGCCGATCTTCATTTGCTCCGGAGAGTGGCGAGAGAGGGCGGTTTCGTCGAAGATCACGTGGCCGTAGGCGAAGAATGAGACATGAACCCGGATGAACGGCAGAGAAGGAAGGAGGTGTGTCTGGACTTGGAGCTTCGCCTCAACTAGCCCCTCAATTTATTTTCCGATATTTATTTTTTTTTGTATTCATTCCTTGAATTGTGGAAATTAAATAAGAAACTGCTTGTGAGATATATTTCTTTTTGTTGCTGGCGACTCCTTAATTCAAGAAGCCACGCGTCGGAGTTCCCAACGTGAAGAAAATTCCTGGATGCCGTGGAATACGTGTGGGAAACACTACACTATCTATCAATGTTAATTATCCGTGCACTGATTACAGTTACCAATACACCATCCATTAAAGAGTTCTCCATTGGAAAGTAATTCTTTTCATTTGCTGCTATTTTATCTTTTTTTACCAGTGAATCGTGTTTTTAAAATCCTAGATAAATCAACTGAGATTTATATTTTTCTTATTTCATATCTTCCAAGTTTTGAACGATTTCCTCTTTCCTATTCTTTTATATAGAAAGTGCAATGGGACCTAAGTATCATATCACAATCACCTTGCGGTCGAAGGGAGATATGGGTAGAGACGTCATACATCGTGCGACTCTTTCCATCCAACCTGGAGTGAATAAATCAATAGCATACATAAAGATAGCTTCGTAGTATCAGTCCATATGTACTCCGTAAAAGTATTATTATGACGTGTATTGATTTTTGAAAAATCCTGGACTTATCCCTGGCCATCATTTCAATATCTCCGAATAAATTTCCAGAGACGGATACGAATTGACTAATGCATTAGGAAAAGCAGTGACTTACCGAGAAGACCAAGAACTGAAAATATACCGAGATAATATATTCATAGCACAGCGAGAGAGTGAGTAAGAAATCTGTTATAAATTAAAAGCTAGTGCGCCTTAAAGAAATTAACCATAAATTTCCGAATTAAAGCATGTTTAAACATAGTAGGTTGCCGAAAGTGTCAAATTTTCAAGTTTACATTGACGATACGTAATAGAAAATAATGAAATAAACGGCGTAATTTGTTTTCCTATAATCACATGCACATAAAAACTCCTCATTCTATCAATCTTCCGGTGTTGTATCTGAAGCATTTCTCATAAACTCTGCACTTTCCTGGACTTTTTCAGTTTTTCTTAACACCTTACACAGCTAAACCTTAGAATAAAATCGAACTAGCTCATTAAGTGCTGATTAGCTTGTAAAAAACTGACCATGATCCATGCAAGCGGAATGTCATAGAACGCATCAAGAAATAAGAAAGAGAGGAAAACATTTTCTTCGGCAGCATATTAGAGGACTGATGCTCCTATCTCTCCATCTTTGATCACTCTATACAGAATGTGCAAGTAACGTACATGCATACAAGTAAGCGCCTTATTATCGCTCAACTGTTCTGGGTGAGACCTTGAGGAAAAGCATCTTATTAGCTTAAAAGCTACAAGTATTACTGCCTACTTGCTTTATTTACCATAACGTATTAGGACGACTAGACTCATCTTGAGATATAACCAAAGTGGAATTACAACAAGTCCCATAAAAATCCCTCATCCCTCAAGTGTCTTTGGACCAGAACCCCTTGACATTTTTTTGGCTGACCATAATGCTCCATATACTGCATTGAATAAAACGACTTGTAACAGCTATAGTACAGACAGAATCGCGGAACCGCTGAGGAAATTTTTACACCAGAACCCACGAACACAGGATGTGGTTTCTAAAAACTGACCCAAAATTATATTCAGCAAAATACTCAATGGAGCCACGGTGACTGCAACCTTAAAATTTTGACTGAAGAAAATCTGAGGATCTCACTGTCAAGTGACAGCTAAATCAAGTTTCTCCCTTCTACCCTCAAAACCAACCGCATTTTCTCCCACTTCACCCCTCCCCCGAATTCTCACGGCATCCCATCATTTTAGGCGCCATATATAGGTTCGTTTCAGTCTCACTCGGTATCTACCTGTAGATGACATCTATGCGTTAAAATGCTTTGTAGTAATTTGAAAAAGTAGAATAACTTAATAGCTTTCATCAGTCCTAATGACAGCAGTTGCTGCCAATATACATGTTGGTTTACCTGTTCCATTTGAGTAACGCAAGTGACCAGTGCGTTTAGTTTTAATCTATCGCTTCGAATCGTATTTCCCGATGCATTACGCTACAGCGTATCAGACAGATGATGCAGAGGCAGCGTGAGATGATATTTTTTTCCTAATTCCAAATGAATGAAAAGGCTATAGAGAGTGATATCTTAAACTCCCTGGGAATAAAAAAATAAGATTTCTTCTCACTTCTCATTAGTCGTCAATTACCTATCCTCTTCTGAACACCTGTTACCACCCGAGAAAATCATTCCTCTGACATATTGGACCCCGTATTCCGGAGATCTACTGAGTAGAACCCGATATCTGATATTAAGAACCTTGTACCCAACCCAAAATTACTTCGATTTGAACCAAAATAATTTTTAGAAATACCATATTATTGGAAAGGGCTGACAATAAACTCAACATTTCATTATTAGTACCGAGATAATGAGCCTTGTGCGGAACAATGCATTTTTATAACCATTCAATTTAATTTGTCGTCAAATTCTCGTCAACATGTCTTTAATGGGTTAACTCAAATAAACAAAGTTACAGAATTCTCATATTTTCCACTCATATTTTCAAACAAAAATAATTATAACAATGAACATTCATGTTTGCTTGTACATGTTATGAAACTTAATAAGCCCAATACTAATGAATCAATTAAAAATATAAGAAAGAGGTATTATAATCTTCAATCAATTCCACCTTATATTTTAATTTTGAATGCTCATGCAAGTGACGTTATCATGATTTTCGCCCAGAATACTGAACACTTCTCTCCACACATCATGTTGAGTACAACTAGAGTTTTCTGGTGGTAAAATGATTTTTAAATTGCTCGTGAAAAAGCTACAAGTTACATTTTCATCGGAATTCTGTTCCTTTTATTGCTGCGCAATGATTTCTTCCTCGGACATGGGCAAACTTCAATTGATTCTTACTATCACAAAATCGTAAATAGCCGACATTCGAGAAGATTGGATGACCAGCTATCAATAAAACAAATAATCAGCACATACTCCTTTAAAATTATTGGTTTTTTAAAAGTATATGATGGCATTTAGCAAATAGGTATGGCAGTTTATCACTCATTACCAATTTCTGAGGAAACTTTGACCAGCCATTATCGATCTTTTTTCACCCGGCGATGCATGGCAACGGGCAGAAAACGGATGAGTCTTTCGCGACGGTGTAACGTGGCACTGCTTACAAATAAAACGATGCGTTGGGTATGTTTTTTTGCAATATTTGGGGTCCATCTCACTATAAATTGAGAGAAAAATGCATGTCACTGAACTTTTACAAGTTTTAAGAGGTGAAATAAACACAGGACCAGTGTTAATAGAAGCACAACGCGCGCCGTCCCGCACTTCAATATTCTTGTTGAAACTTTCCTCCAGAAAATAGAACGCCAGAATCATTACCTACCAGTGATTAAGGCAGCTCTCCTTGCCCCATAAAGTTTGTCGCCCATGAACTAATTCCAACTTTTTTCATATCTTCCAAAATAAATGCATTCCATTTTCATAACTCTCACCTGTTTTCTCGTCGACATATTTTTCCTCATTTACCGTTTTCTCTACTTCGAGATAACTACGTGGAGAGGAAAAATAAGGTGAATTTCTTATTACAGCATAAAATTTTGCGCCTAAGGATGTTCCACATACTGAAAAACCATTTACATCAAGTCCCAAACAGAATTAGGAAAATTTTTAATAAATAAAGTTCGCGTTATAAAGATGTTTTTTTCCAAAATGTGATAGATAACGAATGATTACATTCGCTGGAAGTTAAGACTCATGAATGAAATTTACTATTTTATCACTCAATAAGCGTAATTTCAATATTCATGAAACATTCAGTAAATACACCTACATTTTCCTTCCGTTTTGATTAATATTTAACAGTTGATATGAATGGTTGTTACGTCACAATTCAGAATATTTTTGACCGACGGAGCTACTATGTTTACTGAAAATTGACGTCACAAAAAGAGCCAATATGGCACCGCACTTATTTGCGCAGTGCCAAAAAGTGACCTACTTTAGTTCTATTTATAACATTTAACATATTAAAAATTACCATCAACACGCAGTTAATACTAATATATACTCTACTACCAATTCACACTGTTATTATGAAAAATTGGAAAACAAGTTAAGTTTTACAATATCCCGTTCCCAAATACTTGGCTGGGTAGTACAGCAGAGTAAATTGAATAATCTTTGGCCTAACTTGGTGGATCGATTTAAAATGATTAAATTTAAGTTATTTAGTCGTCATCAGGTACAACTATCTGCATTTGATGATTCCATAATGAGTGAAACCGGATGAACTATGTTATTGAAATGATGTCGTGGAATTTACTAAGTCACTTTAATTTTTAGCGAGAGTGAAACGGAATTTCCTCAAAAAGCGGAGAAAAAAGCCTGAAATTTAGCTACATATTGACTTTCTCTTTGTGTGTGGGAGGAAAGGTATGAACTAGGGACAGAACTGAGGCTGCACGGCATAAAAATCATCTTTTCCTAACTATGTTATCAATTAATTTCTCATCCATGCGTCTAACTCATTTTTATGTTCTGTTGACATATGCAATATTTAAGGTCAATTTACAATGAGCATTAACATGGACTTCAACATAAAATCACATATATAATGTACTGCAACGAAAACGGAACAGATTTCATGAAAAATGAAACAGTGTACATCAATCGTCAGCTAAAAAGTTCCATCAGCCCAAACTTAAAAGGGCTCAAGGAATGGTCATTAGGGTGGTTCGAAAAAAAGCTTTTCTCGCAAATCGTTTGTCGATGGGGGCCAAATCTAATCTTTATCTGTGACTAGGAAGAAGTCTCTAGATTAAAGGGCAGGGTTTGATGCTTTCCACTCTAACCTGACAAAAAAATGAGTTTTTACGCACATTTTCAGGAACTATTGATTTTTTAAGGGTATTACCTCCATATTTATTGAAATATTTTATTTTAATTTTTATTATCACTACAGTTAATAGAAAATAGTTCATTTAACACATTTCAGTTGATATTTTGGGAATATATGATGTAAAATTTTTATTTCAGAGAATTTAAGTTCAATTTTTCACTCATTTTTAAGCATTTTTCATGAGTTTTCGATATTCAGCCAAAAGTTTGTCTTTTATCAAAAAAACAGTTTACTACCTCATGATCGCTTTCTTTTAAATCAGCTTCCATAATAAATTTTTGACCATTAAAATCCATAGATTGGAAAATAAAGTCAATAGAAAATATAAGGCCACTTTTTCGTTTATGGTTAAATTCAATAAATGCGCGCGCATACTTGTATGGTCATATACTGAAACGCACCAGTACATCATCAAACAAACCTTAAGTACTCACAGAAATAAGGTACGGTACGATAGGTACGTAGTTTCACGCAATCGAATTAATCGCAGTAAATTAATTTTTATAAATTTATGAAACTGTTTACTTGAATTCTGCTTTTAATTTACACAGCTTATTTCTATCGGTACTTAAGGTTTGTTTGATGATGTACTGGTGCGTTTCAGTATATGACCATACAAGTATGCGCGCATTTATTGAATTTAACCATAAACGAAAAAGTGGCCTTATATTTTCTATTGACTTTATTTCCCAATCTATGGATTTTAATGGTCAAAAATTTATTATGGAAGCTGATTTAAAAGAAAGCGATCATGAGGTAGTACACTGTTTTTTGATAAAAGACAAACTTTTGGCTGAATATCGAAAACTCATGAAAAATGCTTAAAAATGAGTGAAAAATTGAACTTAAATTCTCTGAAATAAAAATTTTACATCATATATTCCCAAAATATCAACTGAAATGTGTTAAATGAACTATTTTCTATTAATTGTAGTGAGAGTAAAAAATAAAATAAATTAATAAAAAAAATCAAAAATTAATTAATATTTCAATAAATATGGAGGAAAAACCCTTAAAAATTCAATAATTCCTGATAATGTGCGTAAAAACTCATTTTTCTGTCAGGTAAGAGTGGAAATTATCAACCCTGCGCAATAATCTTGAGACTTCTTCCTAGTCACAGGAAAAGATTAGATTTGGCACCCATCGATAAACGATCTGCGAGAAAAGCTTTTTTTCGAACCACCGTAATGGTCATTGTTGACACTAGCGTAGGCACATTACGTGGCTCCGATAATATTGCCCATTTGTCAGCCTTACTTCCTTGAATTTATTCCTTTTCCTAGCGCCAGTGATATGCGGCTGATATCATGAATATCATATTGATGTAGAAGACGTAATTATTAGCGTCTACTATGTTGAGCACAGTCCAGCAGGACGAACAAAACATGGACAGTCAAAAACGCATGATAAGTACCTAGAAAATTTCGAAATGTGGTTGTAGATAAAAATGCTTAAGGAGAAGTGGACGGATAGAATAAGAAATGAGGAAGTACTAATGACAATAGGAGAAGAAAGAAAACTGCTGAGGGAAATCAAAAAGAGGAAGACAGTTTGAATGGGACATATATTACGCCAAAAGTATATTTTTAGAAGAATTATTGAAGGAGAAAAAGAAGGAAAGCATAGAAGGGAAAGAAGAAGAATGGGAATGCTCGATAGCATTAAAAAATAGCCGAAGTTACAGGCAAATGAAAGATGCTCAGGACCGACTGCGATTGAGGGCATCCAGTTGAAACCTGTCAGAAGACAGATTCCACTCAGAAAAAAACTTGTTGATCGACTGGGTTCTAAATTCAAAGATAGACTCTAAATTTAAACCACAATAGCTTCACAGTGATTACCATCCAGACCACAGCAGTGTGAATGCATTGCAATGACCTTAGCATTGTTTTCAGATATTTGCTGGCCACGTGCTAGCTCGGTACTACCTCATTATATTTCCTTCTCTGGCATCGTGATCCTTTTCCTGAGAGCCCATTTTTTAACTCGGCAGCGTTCAATGAAACTTCCTCATGGATGGAAATCCCACAGAGTACAATTGTCAAACTGTTATTGATCATGTTATTTCATAGACAAACGGCCTCACCGCACAATGCGAACGATGGAATATTCCTCGGTCTCGCACGTCATTCCAAACCACTTCACGATTTACGACGTGGACGAAAACAAAGGCTTTATTCCAGAAATGACAGCTGCCTCCTTTATCCATCAACCATGGGCAGGAAACAATGGGATATTTCCGTTCGAGAGGGACGTCGTCAGTCCTGCCACTCTTTCTAAAAAAAATAAACTACATCTCTTCGATTCGAGGGCTACGAAGCGGCAATCCGTGCCCACCCGGCAGAAAAAGCTATTATTATCATGAAAATGTTACAAGTCGGCTATCTGCCAAGTAACATGCACCTAAAGTTTTCAGAAAACATTCATCACATGCATAATTCAACTGTAAATATTTGAAACGCCCTCTTCACGAAGTTTGTATTGATAAAAAATCATTGGCACTTAAAATATATACTAGATATAATAAATTCACAAATACTTTTTCTGCGAATTTCCCTAAAAATGTCGACTAAGCTCAAACAGTCCTCTTGCCAGACTTTTCCAATCCATTTATTTATTTATCAAGGAATTAACATTTTTAGATAGGTAAGTTTACTTGAATATACTTCACCCTGCGTTGGTTATCATTCCTTTCTATGACATTTGTCTCTCCACGTCCTTTTTCATTTCTCGCTGTGCTTTTCCTTCCTCAAGTATTTGGAACAATCCGCAAAACATGCCTTTTCCCCCTATTTTATGAACGACTCGCTCCATTGTGTTCATTTTATTATTCCTGTTGTGTCATCCGTCCTCCCGTGTTTCCCAAATGCATAACTGTCCTCCATTATCTCACGTTCTCCAGTGATGTAACGTGCCATTGTTAGATCTTGGGTTCAGAAACCATGTCTTTTATAGAGGATGAGTGGCGAAATGTTGTTTTCTGCGGGACACACTGGGGGGATGTGTGTGTTTGTGAAAAAATCGCGTTCCAAGGAAAAACAAAGTGGTGTGAGGAAGGAGGGGGGAGATAGAAAGAAAACGACTATTTGTTTTCGGTCGTCTCCCATATAACCGCTCGATATCGATGGGCACGCTCCGACGTGGTGCTAACGTTCCGTGAAGTTGGACTTGAAGCCATGCATGTAAACAAACAAACAAGCAGAAGCGAAAGGGGTGACGAGAGGGGAGGAAGGTCGTGAGAAGGAGTAGGGTTGTAGGGAAGAATCATGGGGAATAAGGGGAGAGGAGTTGGAGCGATGGGGGGCGGTTTGGCGGAGAATTAGAAACGACCCCCATTCCTAACCTCCCCTTCTCTCCCTTGCCTTCCTGCTTTTTAGGAGTTACGGCGATATTGAGAATCATCGAGTTCGACATACAATATTCACGAGACGCGGACTTATAATATTGAGCCCGCGGGATATTAGACTAATCGAATAATTGCATGCCCACAGCGACCTACCCTTTTTAAGGTCGACAAAAATTAAAGAGAGTATTCTTTTGGAATTGAGCCGATTGAACTGGCTCACATTTTAAAAATTTCTTCAATTAGAGTGTGTCCAAATGAGTTAATATGCCCTCTTCAAAGCGTGGGCCATGCACCTATTTCTCTGCAAGGTTTATTACAAAACAAAGTATTGAATCTACAAGTGTTGGTGTGCACGTGTTGGAAGACAGGGTTAATTCTTGAAGCGACGGTTATGATGAAGATAAAACAGACATTTTGGGAAACTTATTTTACATATTTAACAGAATGTAGTAGAAGCGCTTGATCACACGTTCCCCGTATCAATGCGGACCAATGTCTGCTGTGGCGATATCGTAAGTAGAGGAATATATTCATGAACAGGCATCAAATAGTCATTCACAATTAGACGTGCAAAGTGGATGAACACTTCGGTAAGCGATTGGATAAGGTATCCTTCCACTTGTTATGACACATAGAACTCCATTTTACTTAAAGAGCTCCTTACAACAACTTTCTGGTATGCCAGCTGTCATGGTAGTCTTTTCGGAAGCTGTCAAGATCGGGCAGAATAGAGGAAATAGGTCCCAGGGGTTTATGGTCGAGACCACTCTGAATGATACCGAGTATCTAACTAAGAAGTCACGTAGTACAACAACGAACGGTTGAAGATTTTGTTGAGTTTCATCCACATAGATGAATAAAATGGCTATTGATGTATTGTTTATTGTACAATAATACCAATATTCAACTCTGCCAGCAATATTTCCGCGAGCGAAACTCAATTGGGAACACTGTGCTAGATTTTTAAGAGTGGTTTGAATAGATCGAAATCTCGAATCCTTCGTGATCGTACCGCTTGATTCTGTGGTTACGTGCTCGAATCATTCCGAGAGGTTTTGAACTCAACTCCCCCATGGATGCGTGACCTCGCCAATTAGTACCATATTTTTATATATTAACTTAGTATAAATGGGCGAATGCTATGACCGAAAAAATATATTGTTATGTAATGCAATATGACGCAATATGCAATGCAGTTCATATTTGCAGTGAAAAATTTACATCGCAATGTGTTAAAGCGATTTTACACATGTAAGCTGACTTCTATGAAAGTTTTGACCGTTTTGTTGCGCATCGTTACTTTCAGAACATCATCATGCTTGCACAACACTTTCAATTTTCCCAAAAAAATTATGGAAGTAAACATTCTAGGAATTAATTTTATGTCTGACTTTGATGTTTTCAACCTAATACAAAAATATTTGGTATCAAATTGAAGTTAAAAAGGAGGGAAAGGTGATATGCTTGCATATTGAATATGTTTTTCGATAACTATGAAAATATGGAATACTTGTGCAATATGTGATTCATATTTCACTTCCTTTAACAAGATACGAACAAAAAAATACGAGTCATCCTTATTGTCTTTTCAATCGGAATCATCTCTCTTTCTTGTTCATTTTGCTTGTATTAAGTGTTAGATCAGAATGAACAATTTACACATTTCTCCTTTTGCACCATATCAATAATATGAAATCCTCAGAAATCACAGATCGCGCGACGATGGTTTTATAAGTTTCATGCCTCAGGTATCACCGCCATAGAATTATCTTTGTTATATTCAGAGCCAAATATTTGAACAGTTTTGCGTAAGATTACAGCTTTTTTAGTAAGTTTAAGCTAAGAGCTTTAGCTATTAAATATCAGATACAGTTATTTTTGTAATTGAAGTTTATTTGGATAGAAAATGATTTTACACGAACTTATTTAAATTGATTTGGTATAATTATTCTATGTTACTCCTCTCGTGATGGTATGCATGCACAGTTGTATACAAGTAACATATCTCATTCTTCCTCTGTCCGTCCGAACAAAATGTTTAAAAATCTACACCACTATGCTTTCTGAGTGAATAGAAGAAACGTGAGCAAATTTAATCATGTATGTTCAAGTATTTGCGTGTATATGTATGCACGATGTAATTGTGATTGTCACTATTTAATGGTATACGTCATGTATTATTTATTGAGAAAGTTCGTTGTCTTTATTTCGTACACATTTTTTACTGCTTAGCATATTGTATCGGATTGGATTGGATATTTGAGGAGGCGACCGACAGCTAAGGATATCTGCGCCATAGGGAATAGGTAAGGGAGTAAGGGTGGGTAGAAACCCGGCGTCGGCATTAGCCTGCTCTTAACGAAAGGCGCCAAGGGGACCACGGTTTAACGTCTCATCCGACAGACGGAGTACGTACTTGAAGTGCCCTCCACAAGATACTCAAGTAGGGATCGGGTTTCCTCTGAAAAACATCCTCCTCCGCAGGGATTTGAACCCTGGCCGTCCGTATATTTAGCCAGTACTCTAGCTACCACACCAACCGGATCCCCCATATTGTATCGTTATAATTATTTTCTTCTAATGTTATTACAGTTAATGCAGTAATAATGAGATTATCGCCTCTCCACAGAGCGGCCTAATGCTTCATTCACACATATTTTCCTTTTCATTTTGCAGCAATTCTAAAGCAACAAAATTTGTTATTCTAGAGGTAAAGTTCGTGTGTACAGCCACCTTCATGCCCATCCTTGACAACCACAAACCATCTTCTTTTCAACCTGAAAGTATTTTTTCCTCCCACTCTATCTCACCCCTTCCAATCCCACTCGCACGAATATACATCCCTCCTCGACGCGTTTTTCCTCGTCTGTTTATATGCTCGATGCTTCTGTTTGCATCGGAGATCGCTTTTTCTCCTCCTCATTGCTTAAACACGCCTTTTCATGCCGGCACACCTACGGTGCTCGATCGTTTTCGAAATACGGAGGAGATGGGATGGGGAAAAAAAGAACGGGTCCTTTTTGAAAAAACTTCATCCCATTCCTCCAAAATAAAAAAATACAACCACCCTTCAATTTTCACGCTTTTTCTCCCACTATACTCTCCCCTTCCCCTCTACCACCCTTCTTCCCCCTTCATGCGAAATCACTCTCACGTGCTCACACAGATGGCCACCACGTGGTGGACTTTCTCTTTTCTTTTTTTCATCATTCGGGCATGTTTACTCGGCGCGAAATTCCAATTTGTTTCGGTCGGCCATACGGTCCATCTCCACGCATCACAGCTGGGAAATCACGGAGAATGGTATTAAGGGGGATTATGTTGGTCTGAAAGTTATGACCGCCTCCTCTGAGGGGCATGTATGCACGGTCAGAGGGAGTAAATATGCAACGACGATGGTAAGCCTATAGCCATCACGGAGAGGAGTTGAGGACATGGGAAAACAAAAGGTTGTGAGTGTTCCTGGGTTCGAAGTTTCGGGAAAGCAAACCACGAAGAGGGACCATTAACTTCCTGACAGCAAAGTTGGATGCGGCTTTTGCATGTTGGTGAGACTTGAATAGATAAGATTATCTATAAAGTGTTAGACGACATTCAGTGGCGTCGTCTAACTCTTCAAAGTTGTTGGATGATGGCGATGGCGTTAAACCATGATGATGAAGAAACTTGAAACCTAATTGCATGCGTTAAGATCATAATACAATCTCTAACTTAATGTGACATCACCATTACCATGCAAGTGGCTCCTTTGAGCGTGTCTTCCCAGCTTTCTATTCAATCCTATTTCCATCTTTTCACTCCAAACTCAGTATAAAAAATCAAGTAGAAGAATAAAATCGATCTAAAACCAAACAGGACAATTTTTGCTCAACAATGGATGTCAACAAGGCGTCTGTTCTGGAATGACTGAGTTCTTCCCTAATAGTCGCATATATTTTGGTTAGTTCTTGGGTGTTTTTGAAAGATTTTTATCATTATTTTTCCGCTATTATTTATTTGCAAGTCTATAGATTCGAAATTGATCCTAATTGAGATATTTCTCCAATAAAATAAAAAATTAGCAGTGGAAGCAGATAAAATTCCAAATATTTCGAATTTCCTTTGTATCTACGAAATGTTGTTTGAATCTCACAGATTGGAGTAATGGATTAGACATTTTTTTCACTAAGAGCAGCTTCAAAAATAAAAAATGTTACCCAGAACACCATTTGAAAGCCATATTATTGGAATTTTATATGTTCCTTACTTAATTTACCATTATTACATGATATATTTCGTACTTGTCTGGCATAAGAAACCAGATAGGTGAGAATAGCACCAAATAATTACATACAAGCATGATCGGTTTTGTTCCCCAAAGCCGATCTGGACTCCATCATTTCTCTCATTTATTTAAAGGTTTAGGGGCTCAACTCTATAACAGTCGCCAGAATCTTAAACCAACAGCATTTTACAAACACAGTAATTCAACAAAACCTTTTAACGCGTGTCCTATATCGTTTGCCACGTTATCAGTTTTATATATCTGCAAGGTAATTGGTTCACCCATTTGTTCGATGTAGAGTCACTAGCAAAATTACTCGTGGGTATGTATTTATAGAATAAGGTCGTCGCTTTAAAAATTAGTTACACCTTTCATGCAAAATCGAAATCAATTTATTTTCTGACGAAATTAATCATATCTTACGAAATTAAGGTAGTTTGATCGAAATATCATTTTATCTATAAATCAATGATTTTAACCTCATTTTAAAGAAAAATATATCACGCTTTCATTGACATAAAAAATTTACCCTTTACCACATTACTTTCGGAGATATTTGCCAAAAAATAACAGCATTTTACATGGGACATGGTACGTGCAGGCACTCCAGAGAGTCCTTATATTATAAATGAGGCATTCCCTACACTTAGATCTCGTCAAAAAAAACAGAGCGTAGTTTGCGTTTTCTCAACTTTTCTTAAAAATTAATCATATTGTCACCGCAGTAAATTCTTCGGGATCACAAAAAACCTTCCGTTTTGATGGAGTTTCAAACGTACCGCGTGATAAAAATGATTCAAGTTAAAGACTTACTTAGATATTTTCATTTGATCACCTACAATTTATATCATGTAAAACTATTTTATTGCACCATTATTAATGAAATATTTAATTTGCGTGTTTCATAGCTGGTGAAATTAAAACGTATAATTCGAATATGGTCTTTATTATGATTAGGGAACTATCTTGCTCGTACTACCTTAAACATATTGCGATAGATCAGGTCGTGAGACTAAAATTATGGAAAGTGACTGCAGAAAGGACAGGTTTGTATAATTCCGTTTTCCACCGATCAATCAGAGGCTATAATGGCTGCTGATGAAACTTTAAGGTGGGTCAGTCCACATGCAATGTAGCTGATAAGTTGATTTTCCTCCAAATGCTAGTTTCTTAATCTGCTAAGTAGAAGTGACATAATTTTTTGCATGATACTTGCATGACTATTGCATCTCGTTTACGTAGTCACATTTCTTTCTTAATTCAATAGTTTCTGTAGCATTGGTAGGATATCTATAGTGCAGCACAAGTTGGTGAGAGTTACTTTCACACTATAGTGCATGTTGGTGATAAATCACCTCCTACCAAACACCCCTGAGGTGGCTTGCAGGGTAGATGTAAATGTAGAATACATGTGAGAAGAAATCCTGCACTGTCAAATTTTCTCAAGTAGTTTACATACATACATACCAATCATGCCGTTCCCTTCCGGGGTAGGTACAGTCACAGAGTTTCACTCATAAATACATTTTTGTACACCTAACTCTGCTTCAATAATTTCCTCCATACTGACCCATCCTTGAAAACCTCTTTTGCCTCGTTTACCCCCATACACTGCTTCATACACGCCCTCCTTGTTTTGAAGACTCATAACATTCCTCCTCCTAAGGATTTCCTCAACCACATACAACCACAACTTTCTCGGCCTAACTCCACCTCTCGCACTATTCATTTCACTCCTATATATATGTCGTTATTCGACTCTCATCCATTCTCTCTACATGGTCAAACCAACAAAGCACACTCTTTTCATATATGCCCATTACTGGAGCATCTAACCCACATTCATTCATTACCCACCTACGCCTATTATTATTATTACCTGCTCACGTCTATTATTACCTGCTCACCCTATCCATCCTACTTTTGACGCAAATACTCCTCAGATAACTTATACCCACGCCGTTTAGTCTACTCTTATGTCTATCCTGACATACCCATATTTCACTACCATACCACAAAGTGGGGAGAAGTACACTTTTGTACACGGCGATTTTCGCTTCCTTAGACAGCACGGCGGCAGCATTCGAAGGTCTCTTTATCTCCTCATCTATCCGTCCATCTTTTGCAAACATCTTACCTAAGTACACAAAATATCCCACTTGTTCAATTACTTCACCATTCACCCTCATCATACAGTTATTCTCCTCATTTTCCTTATCAAAACCTACTTCAAGTAGTTTAATCATCGATATACACACAAATTTCCATTTTTCTGTGACCAAAACCCCATTGCCGAGCGTTTTTGGACCATTCCTATTGCAGCTACAGAGGATTCGGGTCTCCCCGCAGGATAACTGCCTCCCACTCGGCCGGAAGCTCTCGCTTATCGCCAAGTCAGCGTGGTAGTGGGAAAAAGGGAAAAGGAAGGGAAGGGAAAGTTAGCGAGCCACAATCCCTTCGAGACCGACACCAATGAGACGGATTGAGGTCAAAAGGACCTCAATTGGGCCTCCGTCTCCCCGAAGTACTCGTATTATAGTTAGGTTAACCCAACAACGTGAGACGAGTTACCGCCAGTCTCGCTTTCGCGGAAACTTTCCGCACATCTATGAGAACCGGAAGAGCCCGTTGCCCAAAGAATTGAGATTAGGTGTCCTCCAGGCTCCCTTTCTGAGTAGACGCCGTGAGGTCTGCATGAGTACGTCCTCGAATCAGGGGCCACCGGACCCATGGAGGGTCAACTCGGACCAATTCTGATCAAAGCGTGGGCACATCCTTCAACTCAATACTCCTCGTCTACCCTATTGCAGCTACACTTTTCCTCTCTCTCTCTCTCTCTGTAGCTCATTTTAAATTTAATCCTCACCAATGCCCTCCGATCCGCTACGTCTCCATAAACAGCTAACCTTTAAAGATCCCAATAATGACACGCGCGTACTGCCTGCGGAAGGTGAGCCGAAATTTGCAATTTTACGGCGGGCGGTGGAGAGGTGATAGTGGGAGATGGAATAAAAGAACGGATTCGTATAAATACTTTCGCTTCCCCACCGCACTGGCGCTCGCTTATACGTGAGCGGACGCGAGCGCGTAATTTTCCGCCACTCCGAATTTCCGACGGGCACTTAATCCTCAGGGAAATAATTCCCTCTCCTTCCGCGGGGCATTCTGACGTCGACCATTCCTTATGCGGCCAAATTCAGCAAGGACTCGACTTCGACAACGCCGCGGACGCGACTTGGCAGCCTCGATATTATTGACATTAAGCTTTTATTCTCAATTTTAACCCGCAAACTAACAATAATCTTTCCAAGCATTTCCACAACAGCATTCAATTTCGTTGTATTTTTATTTATTAATAGTATACATTACTTTATACTGTTTGAATTTCATCCGACTTAAACCTTCCTTAGGCTTTTTTTTGCCTTTAAACAGCCAATTCATATAAGTTGTAAGATATTTGAACTAGTACAAATGATACTTATTTGGTACTGCTATTATGTACAAGGTAGTACGTTCCTGTGACCAAAAATGTAGCATTCCTGCGCGTGACGTCATCCAGATGACACGAGTAGCAGACGACTCGAGAATTAGCATTGGAATAACGGATTAAAGTCCCGATAATTTTGATTTTAGTGACGGTAAAATGGTATCAGTTCCAATTCGTATCCGTAAGTGCTGATATACATTTACTAAATTGGATCTTTTATGATTAGTAAATGTGTAGTCTGAGATGACGATGTTATTTGGACTGGAAACCACCACTGAGATTAATGGAAAAATTGAAATTGAAAAATAATCAATCTTATTGCTCTAGGACCATTTATCCTCAAAGAACTAAATCAATTTACATCAACTACAAAAGTCTGGAAATTACACTATATGCAGTTGATCTCTGTGAGTGACTCAAAACATAAAAAGCAATAGAAATATTATAGGTTTTACCATGGCAACAATAAATATAATAGCAGCATGTTACATTCATATAATCGATAAATTCCAAATAATAATATTCTAGGCATTGGCATTCAAAAAATAATCTTCACGATAGTTTTATAATGTATGAGTAATTAGAACATTAAAATGGTATAAGAATAATTACAACAATAGATGAGGTACGAGGAAAAACAAAACCTTATCGCACATGATAAATGGCTCTTAATGAGTCGCTAAGTAGTAGACAATATATCTTTTATTTAAAACGATTTAAGGGAAAAGTAATTTTTAGCTCATCTGTGATAGAATTCCAGTTTGGACCCTACAACTTGGAATGAATTATGGAAGCAGGTGGTCCGTTGAGCGGGATAATAAATGTAATTGCTACACATTTGAACAAGTTGTTGTATTAGTTGTTTTCGACATAGTTTTGAAGAAAATAAAGAGATATTCAGACTGGAGAGGGAATTATGTCATCAAAATATAGCCTGACAACCGAAAAAAAACAATCATATTAGTTATCCCTATTCTTTCATTCCTCTCTGTGGATAGCATGACAGAACGGACGAATTAGCGGATGCAAAGCAAGAGTATCCGCTATCTGTTTAAAATTTAAGACAAATAAATCTTGAGACATTAATTGGCTTCTTAGTGTTATGGATTCAACTCAATTTTATCTTAATTTTCACTTGGAATGCTTATAATTATAAAATTAAATTAAAATATACGTAAGGAGATACGAATATTAAAGAAGTGAGTGCATGCTGATTTCTAGTAAGTTATACATACAAACATACCAATCACGCCGTTCCCTTCCGGGGTAGGCAGAGTCACTAAGTTTCACTCATAAATACATATTTGTACACCTCACTCTGCTTCAATAATTTCCTCCACACTGACCTATCCTTGCAAAACTCCTTTGCCTTTTAACCCCCATACACTGCTTCATACACGCCCTACTGTTTTGAAGACTCCTAATATTCCTCCTAAGAATTTCCTCAACCGCATACAACCACAACTTTCTCGGCTTACCTCTACCTCTCGCACCATTCATTTCACTCTTATATATCTGTTACGTCATTCGACTCTCATCCATTTTCTCAACATGGCCAAACCAACGAAGGACACTCCTTTCATATATGTCCATTACTGGAGCATCTAACCCAAATTCATTCATTACCCACTTACTCCTCACCCCATTCGTCCTACTTTTGCCGCAAATACTCCTCAGATAACTCATACCCACGGCGTTTAGTCTACTCTTATGTCTACCCTGTCATACCCATGTTTCAATATCATACAACAAAGTGGGGAGAAGAACACTTTTGTACACGGCAATTTTTGCTTCCTTAAACAGACACTCATTCCTTGATATGCTCCACATGCTAACTACCACTTTCCTTCCAGCATTTGCATGTCTCTGTATCTCCTCATCCATCCATCCATCTTTTGCAAAAATCTTACCTAAGTACACAAAATCATCCACTAGTTCAATTACTCCACCATTCGCCCTCATCCCACAGTATTCTCCCCATACTCCTTATCAAAAACTACTACTTTAGTCTTGCACGCATTTACCCTCAATTCCATTCTCTCTATTGATTCACAAAACTAAACTACCTAGTATATCAAAGTTATTCGGGGTATCCCACTGCGTATTGAGCATTTTAAATTGACTCAACGTTTTGTTCTGCATACTAAGAACGTCGTCAGGAGAATGTAAGAGTTTGTTTTTTTCTCCTCTATATATAGGCTCTTCGTCGAGACGGTTGACCATTGCTCAGGGTTTTAAATTTAAAAAATGATGCGTGCCGTTAACGATATTCTGTGGTTAGGTGTCTTTTCCATACACTGCTCAGGCGATAGCTGTCTTCCCCATTAAAATTAGATGGCCGTTTCGCTATCTTGATTGCTTTCCTTATTAGTTGAGGATAATAAAGACTAATTTTGGCCAGAACTTAAGCCTCATCGAAGAGTATCATGTGTCCTGGATCTGACATAATATACTCTGCGACGGCTGAAGTCATCAATTGCCTTGCCTCTAGCGGTCTTTTATAAGGGAAGCAATCGAGATAGCCAAACGACCACCAGATTTTAATAGAGAAGACGGCTATTGCCTGAGCAATGTATGGAAAAGACACCTAACCACCAAATATCTTTAACGGCACGCATAATTTTTTAAGTTTAAAACCCTTAACAATGGTCAACTATCTCGACGAAGAGCCTATATAAAGAGGCGAAACAAACAAACTCTTACATTCTCCTGACGACGTTCTCAGTATGCAGAACGAAACGAGTAAATTTAAAATGCTCAATACGTAGCGGGATACCCCGAATAACTTTAATATAGTAAAGAGTCACTGCGAAAACCTTCAAACAAATATCTATCTGGTAAGTTATCGATGCAAATACAGAAAAATTGCAAATTTAGTGCGTCAGCCCATAAGCGCTAAAGTGAAATTGGGATTAACAAATATGGTGGGCAGGCCACGCCCACCTTATAGATTCTAGTATAGGCTAAAATAGCAAGCACCCTCAACTCTACCATCTACTCATCTACCTCGACAAAAATAACCCTGGCAGCAATTTATCTACAAATAAAAGTTGAAACAATTACCATTTTCAACATGAGAGTTGTCTTGTCTCCGGCAAGCCTGTGCCCACTTCGCCAGTGTAGATGCATCAGTGGGATATTGAAAAAAACTCTCTTCCCTTATATGCTTCCTCGCATTGCTGCTGTAGTTAAATAACTCACAAGTATCACATGTGGAAGCTCTCCGTACCTGACTGGCCCCAGATGTAAATCGAATCACGTCCGAGCGTTTGACCCAAGCGATGCGCAGCAACCTACTTCTGTACTAGAAGTAACGATGACGGACATGGTTAAAAAGTAAAATACTTTGGTAATTCGCACATTTATTAAAAAGAAAATATTGATTGTCAAACAAAGTTTTGTAATTCCCTGAACTTCTTGAACCCTCAATCTAATAAACCCTTCCAGTGCTGTATATAAGCTTGCTCTCCCGGCAAGAAAAACACCTTCAAAACGGTGCATATGCGCCGAAACCATAGTCAGTTTTCGTTAAAAAAATGTGTGGAATTAACTAAGTATTTTAATTACTAACCATGTTTGAAGCAAGTAATTTCTGCCAAGTGACGTCTAAGACCTTCTTAATAGATGACAGAATCGGAGGATTAAAGATAATTGCCATGAAAAGGCTGTAAAACACTATTAAATGAAAGTAATAATTAATAAATGTTGAACCTTCTCGCAAGTGAATTAATACTCGCCCACTCAACGCAAAAGCAAGGCAAGTAAAAATTAAAATAGAGATTTTGCTATCCACCATAGCAAGAAGGGCAGAAGTTTGTTAAAAAGATTGTATTTTATTGAATGAAAGAAGGCATAGCTGACAGAAAAATATAAAGTTCTGAATAAAGTCGTGGAAAAATATGATAGGAACCGGGTTTTGAAAGAGGAGATTAACTTAAATGAAGATTTTTTATTTATTTATTTATTTACTTAATTATTTTTTTTCACTGCCCCGAATACAGCATACTAGACCATTTTACGCCGGGTGAACAAAAGTAACAACGGACGAGAGAAAAATCCCATGTCCTAGGCCACCCAGGCGGGACATATTCCACCCAGGCGGGACATATTCCACCCAGGCGGGACTCGAACCCGCGACCCTCGGGTTAGGAGGCGAGGACTTTACCCCGCCGCCACCGGGGACGACCAAATTTTGAAGGAATTTTCATCTTTCTGTCATTAATGCTGTTATTATAAGGTCATTATTAAAGGCTTATTATTGCTTGTCGAGGACGACAGGAAAAATAATAATTTTAGAGAATGTTGAATTAATTAGGAATGCTATTGGTCTTCATCTTGTATCGGTGTCCTTCAGACGGGAAATGGATTTCTGGAATTTATCATCATGAATCCAAAATAAAATTTTCTCTCGGTATTCACCGACTGATGAACGTCAAATCGGATATTTCAGCAGAAGTGACATTTTTCGGATTCTATCCCAACAAATCTAACTTTTGCTAGCTTACCATACATTCACATAGAATTTCGCATTTATGAGTCTCTTTCAAGTAGAACTTAAAAATGTTTGACCCTCGAATATGATAGAATATTGGCAGCACAATTGGAACACAATAGCCTTGACGATTCCCGACGTCTCCATTGATAGTTTTTATTTTCTCAGTCACCGTCATCACAGACATTTATGATAATTGAATATCCTCCATCCGTATGGAATAGGTCCTTGGAAAAGATTAAATAATGTCAATCTCTGACAGAGAAAAACATTTTGACTTCACAGACTATACAATTTCCGATTTTATTATGCTTCAAAATTTATATTTTTGGGGGTCATCAGTTTTGAAATTGTCGAAACTTGATAATTCTTAGTCCTAAAGAAATAATTCACGAGAAGAACTGAAAACTGTCGATACTTCATAATGACGAAAATGTAATGTCACAGACTGGATCGTTGTTGATTTCAGCAATCAAAACTTAGTGCTTGTCGAGGCTATAATTGGCAATGAATGTAGCGGTCTTGAAATTTCAACGATGCGGCCTTGACAGTTCTTGATTTTTTTAATTCTAAAATTGGTATTTGTCGAAGCTCTGACGTCGAAAACTCCAAATTATCGAGACTCGGTGGTTTTCAGTCCTTTTCCGAATAAGGATCCTGATTGCGGATAATGCTAGCCCAATTCCAGATGACGTATAATGAATAAAAGGAGAGTACAGGTACTTAGAGACCGCAGTTGGTTGATTGTATGGTGGGAAAAGAGACGGGGAGTTCGCCAAGGCTGCCGGACTGATCCTTTTCCCCCTCTGCAATTTTTCTCTCTCATCTACTCCTCGAAGAAACACGGGAGCGAGAGCCTTTCCGGCAGTCACCGGGATCGACCGCCCCGAGAAGGAAGAAGGACTCTCCCTCTGCAAAAGCGACCGTGGAAATTAATAAACTGCGGGAAATAAAAGAAGACACGCGGGTGGGCTTAGAAATTTTGGGAATTGCCCACGGATTGGTGCGCGGAAGAGGCCATTTTTTGAGGGGAAACAAAAGACTCTCGAGCTCCTCTGAGCGATTTTTCCGAAATGGGTGAGCATGCGTGTCTCCATTCAAAAACAAAATAAAAGAATGAAAAGTGGGGACGTTATTAAAGTGGCACTCTTTTTTTAAAAAGGACACAAGAGGAACAGTTCATTTATCGTGCGGGGAAACATCCACACGGTGGGTGGGCACTCATAAATCTACGACAGGAAAGGGGAGACCCATTAATTTTAAAGTTTGAAGAACTTCATTTCGAAGCGCTTTCTCCCGTGACTCCATTTCCATGAAGTTGAATAGGATTAACGTAGATGAGATCAAGACCGTAAGATGTCATTACAAGAATAAGCCTAGAAAAACATATCGCCGTTCTACAATCACCTCATTGCTTTTTCGAACATTTTTAACTTCGTTCATGAGTAACCTAACATGTAATATGAATTACTTTGAATGAATAATACTATGTAACATAAATTTCTTTAAACTCTGATGCATCGTAGGCATTACACATACTAAACATATGTGGTACAGTATTTAAAAAACTAGGTTTTGTTAAACGTATAATAGGAAGGTCCTTGGATGAAAAAGTCAACGAGAGATGCTACTTCACTCTGGTTAGGCCACACCTCGAATACACCGCAAGCATTTGGGACCCTGGTCATAAGGATTAAATTAACAAAAAATTAATACCATACATAGGAAAGGAGCGCGTTTCATTAAAAACTTCTATGAGCGTACATATAGTGTCTCACAACTTTTAGATGGATAAAGGTGGGAGCCCCTAGAGGCTCGAAGGCTACACGCTAGGCTTAGGTTGCTTGATAAATTCAGAACAGATATTTTTCAGATCGACACTGAGAAGATTATCATGACTCCTCACTACATCTCTTCTAGATCTGATAAATGCAACAAAATAAGAGAGATACACTGCCAAACATATACGTACAAAAACTCGTTCTTTCCGCGCACAATAAGTGACCAAAATAACAATTGAGCTCCACTAAATACACTCCCATAATACATGTCACCATTTCATCACCCAAAAACTTACATCTTTACACAGCTGGTGGCCTAACACCTCCTGCCACACGCCCATGCGGCGGCTCGGAGGGAATTATATAGTTGTTGATGTCTATGAACACAAAAAATACACAATATCTTGGGAAAATATGGCAGAGTTTTTTCACACAGTTAGACAGCATTTAAATGCTAACTCTTTATCTTTTTTTAAATGCAATTAGTCTTAATGAGAATGGTTTACACCGCTGGAACAATAAATTTTGAGGCAGCTGAACCAATAAAAGAGATCACAAAGCAGACTTGGCGGTTTTTTCTTATAATGGAAGAATATTATATCCCTAAGCTACGTACAAAACTCATTTGACTTATGCATTTCCTCAAGTAGTTTTCCTCGAAATAAGTAAATGGTAACCAATTTAAATGGAAGTATTTCTGTGTCTTATAATTCACTCGGTTTACATTAAGCAGAGTAAGATTTGTTGCAACTGAGCCTTTCTATCGTTTCAACTGCGCGATCAATCGCAACGATTCATAATAAATGCAATTCCTTAATAGCCAGAACACATATGCAAATATTTTCACCTATAAAATGTGCTACGTCTATGTAGTTCACTTAGAAGCAGCAGGGTTCCAATCATAGTACATGCAAATATCATGTCTTGAAACAGAGTTTTGTCTTCCCATTTCTCAATCGTTTGATACTTTCATTTGATAATTTATCTTTTCAACTTTATGTCGATGCATAATTCTTGCGTTTGGTATCCCAACAATACTGCGCATGCCATTTGGCCAGTGAATGCGGCTCACCACTGACGTATCATAGGAAAGTTAGCGTCAATGGTCGTGTAGTATGTTTATTGAACTTATTGTAGAGTAGAATCAGAAGTACATCAATGGAAACAAGGAAATGATGGAACACCCATGACTGAGGCACATTAAATTTCATTGAATCACTTGGTTTTATTTTAACGAGAAATATTGGCTGTAGGTGTAAGTTAGATTTATGAAGAGCTTCCTTAATCATTTTTGCTGTTTAAGAGTTATACAGTAGATTTATCGATATTTGGCTAGTGATGTCACTGAGTCCTTGAGGGATGTAAAATATAACAAAAATATATTCAGTAGCGATATTTTATCTTATTAGTAGATCCCATATCTACCCGTATTTCAATTTAGTTTGAGACGATCTCAACTGTATATGTAACAAAAAGTTCATTTTTTTATCCCATCGATCAATATAACTTTAAATAAGGCTAATACATTTGCCTTACTTGACATGACAGACTAACGGTAGGCCTATACATCGTGAGAGCAGGGTAATGAAGGTTTATATACTTAGATTTTCAACCGTATTTAGATTTTTATTATACTTAGATTCTTAAGCGTATGAACGCAATTAGCTAAGGAAAAAGCGCCGACTGACTTTCACAGTAGTTTATAGCTAGGAGCTCATCGCGGTTTTAGTAAATCAATGCCTTTTTCAAGGTGCTTCCTTCCCTTCCAAGAAGAACAAGGTTTTAATTTTTAAAATACCTAAGGTACTCATCAAAAAACAAAATTGCTGCAAGGAATGAACATGATAGCCTTGGAGATACAGACGAGGCTCAAAGATAATTTCAAATAAAGAGCAGCCGAGTACCCTTAACAAAGAGAAAAAGCCCGGAAGGAAGTAGCTCGGAGCAGGTTTGACAGGTCTGACGAGATGAAAGACCCATTTGGCCATTAGTGTTCATTGACATATTATAACTTCGATTTTCCCCACCCAGATTTTGTATTTTCTTTTTACCAGGCACTTCCAGTTCTCAGTGAATTTTCCACACGGTGAACTTATTTACTGCCGTAGGTTCAACGGCTTATTCCGCTATTCTACTCACGGCTTTGAGCATCAAAGCCCATAGTAAAATATAAGAGTTTGTCGGCAAAGCAAGGCATTGAAGGGTTCACGGGAATACTTTTTGAAAATCTAAATTATAAGATGCGCTTCGGAATGTAACATTACTTATTTACGGGGAAATATAGCACACAAAATCTTATAAAATCAACACATTGCATCTTTAATAATTAATATTTGTTAATATCAACAATTTTTTTTCTCAGATATTCATTCCTGATTGATATTTGCATTTAAAAGTAATATTGCCTTAAAAACTTTCAATTCGTTCTTTTAAAAAAATGAGGGTACCTAACTTATTATTCAAAGCTATCACAGTAGTAATACGTGTCTATATTCGGAGACAAACAATAGATATGTTAACGTCCAAGAAATAGGATCCAATTAACCCTAAAATAGTGTAAATCATTCTAAGCAGTATTCTGCTAAATAAAAATTGCATAAATTCCTTAACGAAACATTTTAATGAAACTGATTGACCAAAAAACATTAATAGTACTTCCTCAAACATTTAAGGCTATTCCCTCGCACAAAACAATTGAGATATTTATAGGAAAACTAGTCCTTCTTTGATTCGCTATGTATGTGTCGTATGAGCCCAAAATCATTGTGGCTAAAATAATTTTTGTCAGTAAAAGAATTATAGTTTTCGATTACGAAATGCTTTTGAGGTGGGCCTTGTAAGTAAAATTTTGACAAGTTTACTAATGTTTGAAAAACAGCAAATCTAGAATGACTTGCAACTTACTCTTCTAACAAAGCGTAAATAATCTCGACCTATCTTTCAGCTCTTTATAGTTATATCCTCGATTTTCTACCTTAAATATATTATCAATAACGCTGTGTTTTAGAGTGCCTACTTCATTTTCTCTTACCCAAATAATGCCTCGGGCTTAATAAACGGCTGATTGAGAGACCTCTCCTACGACCTTCCCTCAGCCAAGCATTCCCTCTCGAAAAAGTATCCCTCGGCAACTTTTCAACATCCACTGCACTTACTTCCCTGGTGTTCTTCAAATTTCTTCCGTTACCTTCTTTCATATCCTTCCTCTCTTTCTAAAACACTTCTTTTTTGCCTTCCTCTCCATCTAACTTACTTTTTCCTGCCTTTCCCAAACCCCATTTCTCAAAAGCTTCCAGTATACGGACATCCCTAAAACCCAAGTCCCTGAACCGTGGCGTGATATGTTCCACTTTAAAAACTCACATTATTCATTCTTTTTGCGTCCGAATCCGGGGTCCGTTAATCAGTTTCTTTCTTTTTGAAAATCCTTTTTAGTCTGCAAACTTTTTTCCCCAATCCCATACCTACTCCGTAGTCACTACTTATTCTAAAATTCTGCTATAGAGCAAAGGCAATAAATACTCGTACTTATCATGTGTTGTGTGCAATCTTTAATATCATCAATAGCAGTAGATATTTATTAACTTTGTTTGTCGATACATGTCACCTTGGATAGAGCCCAAAATTTGTCAACGAATAAGAAAATATTCCTTCACAAAAACCCTCAGCATCAAAATTAAAAACCACCTCAACTCTTTCTCCAACTCCAGTTCCAAGGTAATTTTATTGGCTCTAAATTTTTTATCAACATGTAAGCTAATAAAGGAGGATATCTGTGTAGACTGCCCTCTATCCCCATCCCCAAATTCAGCATCAGTACTAACACTCCACAAATAAAGCTAAATAAAATTGCTTAAATTGCAAACACGCAGTAAATTAAGCCAAAAATTTATTATAATACAAGCCCTTGTCCTCTTTGATATCATGTAGAGATACCACTAGGAAAACCTCAAGATTGGAGGGCAAAACGAAAAGAGGTTTTACTAAAGTACCTTCTAGTTGATTAATGCGGTTCAATTAGGAATTTCGGGTCTACAAACTTCCTTCGCATAGTAATGAGCAACACGGGGGAAGTTCAATTGCCGAAGTAATAATTTCTACCGCCTACTTGTTCTAAAATGGGGTCGTCCGCCGAATAGATACCAGAATCCCTTGCTTAATCTCGTCACCACTGCATCTCCGCTATTGAGCTGAAAAATGAGAAGTCATAAAAAGCGCAAAGGTTACGCGAGATAACTTCCAAGGCGAAGTTTATAAGATAATTTTTCTTGCTCGTTTGACCTCACCAATTTCCGATGGTCTCGGGGAAGAACGGCTCTGTGTTATCAAATCCTGACAAAAACAGGTGTGCGCCAAGCAAAATTAAAATTGGAAATAGGGACATGGAAAACTCATCTACCTCAGAGCTATTTTTTTAACCTTTAAGGAATAAGGCCACATATCAATAACGCTATGCCTCGAAGGAATATCGAAGAAATTTATTCAATGAAAATTATTCTTCAAAAACATCACAGAAAATGAGAAATATTTCAATGGACCAAATTTCTCGTCTTTGATCCGCAAAAATATGGACTTTTTTGGTGACAGTTATAATAAGGTGTTTGAAAGAGATTTTAAGCGCTCACGCTATCTTTTCGACCACATTGCGAAACGGAAAAAGAAATTCTCATCCTCCGTCTCTGTTAGCGACCTTAATATTTCATCAAAATAGTGCTATAGTTCATTAATGACCTGGTCAGCAAATTGGCACATGAATTCGGAATCTGAAAAACAAGCCGAATTCAATTCATAATTAAGGCAGACATTTTAATAAGAAACTTAGTTTCTTCTCATTTGTTACACTTCCTCTTCCCCTTCGGCAGTGATTCTTCTTACCTTTGATGAAGGTGGCATATCACTAAAGGAGTCTTTATTGACGAATATTTACGATATGCCGAAATAATAAATTAAAAACTAAGAGCTGTTTTCTATCGGTTTAACTCAAATTAATCAAGGTTTTGACAGCTCGCTTCGCTATCAAGGTAACAAGGTAAACGGGTAACCAAGCTGGATTGAGAACAAAATGAAAATATTATGAATGCCATGTCACAGAGAAAAAATATCAATAGAGATAATAAATTCTGCAAGAATTATTCACAGGAATAACATTATTTTAAGGCTTAATATTATTAAGGCTTTTTCTCGTACTACGTTTCTTGAATTGCGAGGTTCTGGTGGTGAAATAACTTTTAAGCCGCTTTCCCTTCTGACTCTGGAGAATGCCACGTGTAACATGCCAAGTATAAACACTGCTGTTAGTAAGTAAATGCCACAATGCAAATGTTTGGCCTTAAGCCTAGTGAAATCTCCCAGCAAAAGCTTCTATTACAGAAATTGATGCCTTTGCATAGATCATCCGAGCTGACTTTTGCACGAATCTGATTCAATTCTTGGATTATAAGCATGGCGGAGTATTATCTGCCACTTTTAATGACATAGAAACAACATTCTCGTTCTGTGTGCAGCTGCGATTACCTGGTAAAGTTTAAATTTCAATTGAAAGTTCTGAAACAGCCGTATGACAAATTTCAATAAAAACAACGGTAAATTACTCAGTGGATATTTCCAATCTGCAATCAAACACTCTTCTTCCTCTGTGTATGCTATAACATCTGCTTTTTGATTACTCTCATTATTTGATGCGTCACCATGATCGATACACTTAAGGCTCGAGTTGAAAATTTGACTCTTCTAAGTCATTTTTTTATAAAAAAATGCAAGTTTCCAACCGTAAAACCTTTCTAAAAATTATTTATCGTCCAAATTTAATATTTATCCCAGTATTTCATCAAAATTGTTGGAGCCATTCATAAGAAAAAATTCTAACACACAGAATTGTTCATATTATAATATAAGATGGCCATACAATGCTATATTTTGCACCTCAATAGGATTAAAAATTATCGAAACTTTTTGAAGTTTTGAGTAAACATCACTAAAACATTAGAGAGACGTTAATTTATTCAATTCAACTTTGAATATCCTAAACAATAATTTTAAGCCTCTATATTATTTTCAAACTTAAGTTTTATTTAAGTTGAGTTGAAAGAGACTAATTACGAAAACAGTGCTCATGGAACCGGCAAAGTATATTTTACACAAAATTATTGCATCAAGAATCCAGTATTCCCGATTTAATTCCCAACATCGAGACTTTTTTCTTACGCGTTCCACGCTCTAAAAGCAAGTCAGCTGGAAAAACCCTTTTACAGCATTTCTCAGCCGATGACTCCACGTTAAAAATTAGTGCCCTCCCGGCACCTTCGCTAATCACCTCGTTTCATCCATCTCGCCCTTGCTCCACCAGCGTTCATTTTAATCCCGACTGAGCCCACCCACTCCTCCCCACCCATCCATCCGTCATAAAAGATCCAAACGACCTCGGAGCTGAAACGTTCTTAAGTCGCTCAGAAATTCTAGTCCCGCTACTCCCAGTGCTCATAACACCTCTTCCTAGGTGGAAAATCTCTTACTGGGCGCAGCCTCAAACTCCTCCTTGGTTCACCCTTTTGATGACATGTATAGCCATATCTTGAATACACCTTCGAGTGTTTAAAGAAAAAATACAAAGGAAAGACGTCCAGCACTTCAACGAGCAATCAGAGTGTAGCATAGCTGGTATAGTAGTTAGATTGGGAGATGCCAGAGACTTGGAGGCTTCATGCTAGGGAAAGATCACCCAATTTAAAATTCAGATAAGGTGAGTTGTGGGATAGCAAGAAAATTATCATTTGGACTCTGGAACTTTGGACTCCGGATACATAGATGTAAGTTTTCGGGAGATGAAATGGTGAAATGTACTATAGGAGTGGAGATCAATTTTTATTGTGGTCGCTTATTGTTCTCGGAATGAACGAGTTTTTTGCACCTATCTGTAAGGCAGTGTATCTCTCTTATTTTGTCGCATCTGTCAGACCTAGAGATGTAGTGAGGAGTCATGATAACATTCTCTGTTTCGCTCTGAAACTGTATAACTGTAAATCTGAGTGAAGCGAAAAGTATATGAGAAAAAACTACCAAAATGATATGTGTGAAAACGTCTTCTTCCCACGTGACCGTAACAATTACAGATCGATACACTAAAAGATAATCACTGTTCATATGCAGATCACTTTTGTTCTCTCCCGATTCCTCCTCCCAATCCCGTCCTGTTTTTATGGCTGGCGCACCCCTCCACTCAGCGACCACACCCCAGGATGGCTTGAAGGGCAGTGTATAGACTTAGAAAGGAACGAGTAAAGTTGCATGATTAAAAAATGGTCAGCCAAAGAGACAATGGCAAAGGAATGAGGAACTGCATCTACTGAATCATGCATGCACTAGGGCCGCAGGGGATTGCAGAAATTGAAATCGACGACCACCGTAGAGGATAAAAATGACGAGTACTTCAGTTCTTTTGAAGTACAAGCAATATCATTTGCTCTTTGTTCGTGGGTGTCCAGCATTTTTCCTTTCGTGACATAGAACAATGCTTGCGGATTAAATTCGCTCCTATGGACCAACTCCATCATACAACTGGCGAGGGCGGATGATTCATTCTGATTCTTGAGATACGTCTGGTGCTCCATGGCTCTGGTTGTGAAATTGCACCCAGTTTGACCAATATAAAGACACTCACAGTCAGAAAGTTTATATACACGCTATTTAGATTTCATATTCAAAATATCTTTAGAATTATTTACTAGTCGACCCAAGGTATTATTATTGTAACAACAGATCTTAAAATTATTACCGGAGAGGGCATTACAGGCAGAATATGACAGAAGGCCAATAAACGGTATTTTAAACCATTTTGTCTAATCTTTGGGATGATCGATTCTCAGGAAACTTATTTTATAAGACTGTGAAAGATAACATGTTTGATTTTTTGCGATGTCCACCTTCTATCATGTTAAAATTTTAACTTTGGAATCGACTCTAGTGAGTATGGTATCGCCTCCTGTAGACGATGACTGACGGAATGTAATGGCTTAGAAGCGAGGAAAATAAGATGATGGAAGGACTAGTCAAAAAGGAGAGAAAAAAATCAAAAAAATAGGATTATAGAGGGCATTCAGCCCATTAAAGAAGTGCGTCTACCCCTGGTGCTACATAAGAATCCCGACCACAATGACAGCGACAGGAGCAAGCCTGCGAGTGTGCCAGAATCATTATTCAGTAATTCGCAAGGAAATCACCCTTTGGCCATAGTCATTATAAACTGCTGCATGTAACATGCCGCTCTCTATGATTTCACAATTCAACATCAGAGCCTAACTATAGGAAGTCGCAGCATATCTAATTTCGAAACCACGGTTCCTGAGAACCAATATGTATATTTCATAGAGCAACTTGCTCGGAGGCCCGATTTCCTATTAGTGCTTGTTTAAATCTTTATGCCAAGCCAAGTGAAATGATAAAACGAAGCTATACATTTGTATAACAACACGCAGTTGTAGATCTCATGGTGACTTGAATGGATTTTCACGGTCCTAGTCTTCACTTTTAAATTTTGGTGGTAGAGGGGAGGGTGTTGGGTTTAGAGGGAAGGGGATGAAAGAGAATAAGGGTTTAATGGATGGGGAAGAGAGGCTTATATGGTTGACGTGGAGAATGGTTGCACGTTTTTTGAGATGAGTGGAATAAAATCTGCGGGTATGTACAAATCAAGAGGATGTTCACTGAGCAAAAATCTGGAGGATATTTACTCACTTCCATTGAAACCATCCTAAATCATTAGATTAACTGAAATATTATAAATTAGGCCCTATATCTCCCATTTTATCGATAATAATTTTTGAATGTGATTGGCATAGTTGCGATGAATCCGTTACAGAATAGTAAGACAGTTAAGCAAATATAATGTGGCAGGTTCGACCATCACTCTGAAAACGTCGACACCATTTCTAACCATGTGAAATTAAATCTTGACAGCAGAATAACACTAAATTCCCCATCTACTGCTACAATTTCCACAGAATTGTCAGAAAAACTAAATACCCTTGAATATCTACTTAATAAGTACAGGTAATAATAAGATTCTTGAATATTTGGTCCTAAATACTGATACTGGTACTGTTCAATATTAAGCTCAATGCCCTGAAGTTGCCAAAATATTTGGCGAAATGCAAGCTGTGGGTTAAATATATTAATGACCAAATATTCACGACTCTTATTATTACCTATACTTTATTGGTCGAGAAAGTTATGATTTATTGCTTAATAATTAAGATAGTACATTGAAAACGTGTTTAAAAACCATTGCATCTTGTATTGAAATATGTCATCTTGTTCTAGCCGACTTTATTTGTCTGATGAAAATAGTACTTCAATTTGTAGGTTCTACCTTAATGTTACATTACTACACCATTGGAATCCATAGGAAAAATAATATCTTTTCAATGAAATACTTTTTTGTGATATGATGAATGAAATCAAACGGTATATTGAGGTTTTTTGTGAAGTACACGCATTCCTAAATTTTCAAACTCCCGTATTTTCAAGTGCTCCGCCTATGCCAGAGTTCCACTGGAAAATGGAGGATGGCAATAATCCTCAAGTTTTCCCATCTCACATGAAGTCCTTAGAACAACCGAGCTCTATCAGTTTTTGAAAGGTTAAAGTAGCTTTGGAGCGCATATAAAACAAAACGAATTCGTCAAAAATCTAATTCACTTAGCATGTTTTTATTCCGAGGTAAGCGAAGGTTTCAAGATAGGGAAAAATAATACAGAAATATTTTGAATGACTGACATCAATTTCAAGCTCTTTCCATGCGCAGCTCATCCGAATACATGAGGCAAAAACATTCGTATGAACGAGAAAAATGCAGCAGAGAAAGGTACATGCAAAATCATAACGAAATATCCATTCACAATCACAAAAAATATCTTCTTCTCAAATCAAATTCTTATAAAGTAAATAAGAATTGAAAAACAACTAACCCAATGCTGATGCCAACATATTTTGGATATGTATAGCGAACTGTGAAATTTGAATTAAGGAGCTGTATATAAGGCCCAATATATTTTGTTTAAGTTGGCAAGAAACAGATAATCTCTGCCAAGGTCGTAAGCTTGAACTATTTTACACAATAGTTCAAGTACGACCAACTATGAAATTACTTTTCATGATTCAAGACTTGAAAACTATTTTAATATACTTATATCTTCTTCCTCCTAGCGTTATTCCCGCGCGATAGCAGGGTCCGCTTTTCAGTACGCCCGTCTCCATTTGGCACGGTCAAAGGCGTCCTCTGGGGCAACATTGATCTTGCGAATATCTTCGGCTATTTTATATGGAGGGCTTAATAAGTCTCAAATTAAGAGGTAATTTTCTCCTACAACTTCAGGAATTCAAACATTTCTATATCCGTTTCGCTCGCAAGTTCACGCCATAATATTTTATGTCTAAAAACACACTAAATTCCGCTGATCAATTAAAAAAACTGCTAGATATTTCCTTTCCTTCAAAGTCTGGTGAATACTGCAAGGTATATATCTACAAAAAAAATATCTCATACGGTAACTCTACTTATCAGTTTCATGAGGTCATATTCCTGCAAACTTCATATTAAAACGTCTATGACATACGGCAGAAAAGAAAAAATTAAACTCGAAGCAATATTTTCGGCAGATTTCAGCGAAAAAGCATCATGACTAGCGATTAGTATAATAATTCATGGGAAAAGACTGATTACGTAAATAATTTACGTTGGCTAATATTTTTATGGTGAAACTTAATTTTTAAATGATGCAATAGAAAATTCTCCATATTTCTTTTACAATGCATTTCACAGATAATCTCTGCCAATCTTCCGCCAGATTATTTGGGGATTTAAATGAATAAATTTTAGTATATTGTTTACGATCTTCAAACATAGCCTCATTGAATTCCTAAAAATTCGGCTTGTTATTCAATTTTGGTGTTAAATTTACATCATATTGATAGGACTTACCCTTTTGATGTTGTTGACTACTTCAAAAATGTTGAATCCCTCAATATATCCCTGGCTTGCACAGAGATTTATTGTTATCGAGAGTTTTAGTCGTGTGCCAGAGTGAAGCGTTTACTGGTTCTAAAACTTCCTTGTGAAACAGCTATCTTCGGCATATAGTATCTCAAACTTCGAAATGTTAATTACATTTCTAAAAAGGAGTCTCAATCTAAATAGAGCTACAATCTGGGATGATTGGGAGCATAGAGTAAAGAATACTCTAGAGTGCCCACTGGGGTACGAGTTTGGGAAACACATTTTTAATTTTTCAGGAGCGCACTAGGCCTCGGTTGGAGCGTCCATTTCACCTTTCGGCCGAAAAGGGTATACCTATCTTCAATGTCTATCTGATGACATTTCATGCCCAGCCCTTCCCCTCAAGCCCCTCACACACTCCTTCTAACTCCAAGAGAGGTGAAACTTTACAGACAAATGCGCCAGGCTTTCTGTCCTTCGTCTAAAGACACTGCGAATTCATCCATACACGAGGACAAAAGTCCCCTCTAGGATACGGGTTCGCAAACTCGCCGATTGCAGAGGCCATGAGACAGCAAGGCGAAGTTCCATTATTCTAGGTTTGTATGGGGCCAAGCGGCGCATACCCGGGCCGGTGGATCTAAGGATGGGACTCCAGTTCCCATAAACACAATACGAAGATGAACAATCCCTAGCGGAGGTGAATCAGGAGGAATGAAGTTCTCAGCGATACGCTCGGTGAGGACACTGCTCGCGATATTGCTCGACCTCGAATATTTCCTCGACCAGCTAGCATTAATTTTCGGGACCAATGCATTGCCGTTAAATATATTCAACTTGGAGATGTTTTTTCTCTGTCTTTAGACTAATAACACTCGAAATAAAATTTGAACGAACATCGCGATGTTCAAATATTATCGATTGATTTCTTGTAATAGATTATCTACCTTGTCTATTTATCCAACTTAAATTTTCATTCGCAAACTTACTATCTTGATAATTATGAAAGATACTATTTATCCGAATAGGTATTTTATATGGCATCATCTCTTATATTTATAGTCTTCTTTTAAATATGTACTTACTTACACTAGTAAAGTAACAATAGTCATATAGAGGTTTGTTTACTTGTGACTTACACTTACAGGAACTTCGGATTGAAATGGCGTTATTTCAATAGTAGAACGAGATTGCAACTGAAGATTCCTAATCAGTAAAAACCTACATCATAGCTTCGTTTTCCTCTTTGGCAAGTTCTCCACTCGATGACGCTTCATCATTTTCGTCCCCTTCATCTTGATGATCAATATTAATGATCTCAACACGAGCGTTTCCTTAAATTAATTCTGGAATGCTGTCCAAACGAATCTTCCTGGTTGCTGAGCTTGCTGGTTTAGGGTATTAATTATTTTAAGTTAAAACTGAAATGTTCTGTAACCAGTGCTGCATTGCTTCACCATTGGGTCCCTTAGTCTCCTCGCTAATGGAGTAAATAAAAAAATTCTCCAAGTCTTGATATTATTTTGAAGCCAAATATACCTTCCTTAAATTATTTCTGGAATTCTATATTGTCATGTAAGGCAAGGACTACTTCAATCAGAAGCGGAAAATCATCAAAACATGGAGGTCGACTTCCTTTTTTTAAGTATTAAACTTTTCAGCCAAGCCTGTAAAGATTCTACTTTTTTCCATTACCACTTGAAAAGTAAGCAATGCAACGATTAGAATGCAAGCAATAACTATAATTAGCTTCAATCAAATTGCTATCTCACCCGTTGAAATACCTGTGCCTATGGCGGCTGCTATTGAGAAGCTTAAACATTGCCATAATAACTTAAATAACATATATATAATCGAACGATATTTGGTGAAATGTGGGCTTACTTGCACATTGCGCTTGTTGAGGCGCCCGTATAGAGTACCTACACTATACAAATAATTGACGACTCTCTTCAAATGATATAACTTAACCATTAAAAATGCAGTCGCCCGTCAAGAAGTAATTCCACGCTGACGTAACTTGATGTGGCATGTCATATTCTGTCAAATGTTTGCAAGTGACAGAATTTCAAATGTTTTATGACTCAAAATAATGGTGAACTGATGGATATACCCAGGCCAGAAACAGAGTTTCTCTTTGCTCTTATCTGGTTGCAAACGATAGGCTTGAGATTTACTGAAATAGGTTTGTTAACAACAAGGTAAAGAAGTTGCGAATTTTTATTCCATCAAGGCTTCTCTCGCTGATGAATTGCCCAGAGAAAATACAAGTAATAATTACAATAGTGAGACAGGCATTATATCATGAACACTTCGACTTTGTTACCGCGATTTTTGCTTCTTCCGAGGTGACCCAATTGTTAAATTATTTCAAGTACTTCTAACACAAGTGAATACTCAATATGATTAATAATGCAATTTAATTATACAAAATTGCACATTTCCCACATACTTGTGACATATCACAAGCTTCAGTGGCCGAAAAAGGATTTGTTTAGCCAACTCATCTCCTATTTATAGATACTCCAAGTAGAACCAACCAATTTTTCTCAAATAACCTGATATGCGGATGGGGGCCAAATTAAAAGATAAATTTACTTATTAAATACAGAATAAAATAAACGTATTATTCTCCTGGTACAGTGTAAATACAATGACACATTTTTGAAGGATAAGCTCGATTAGCTGCACTTACTGAGAGACAGAACACTGGTAGTTGACTTATCACGTGCGCTTGAGTCAAAGAGTTTTTTGCTGCACATTGTAGATTAGCTTCGTCACTGATTATGGTCGCTCTGCCACCTTGTGAGTCTAAAAAGCATAAGGACAGGCACGCTCCTATGAAATATCAGCGGGAATAAGGGTTTTTTGCGTTACCCAATTTCACTGAGCACGCTGTAGTATTGTTCACTATTCACTCAGGACTTATGTTGCCTTTAATTGGGAATTTTTCATAGCAATATGTGTCCTCGTGTTTAAGATACCATTAATCGAGTGGGCTTGACGTAATTCTTGATTTTATTTTTGATTTATATAAATGTATCCGTCAAAACATGAACAAATTGTTCCTATCATACGTCTTTAACATAAAAATTGCTTGTCATACTATACAAATGATTGTCATACGCAACGATATTGCTATGATATTTCCTCAGCTATTTTGCTATGTGCCTATTATATTTTCTAATTTTAAAAAAATTCTGAGAAGAAGCGAAAACTGATGAGAAGGTAGAGTTGAATTATGAAACTGGAGATAAAATCATCAGGTTATAATCGACCATAAAGTTCTCGAATCGTCGTGAGTGTCCGACCCCATTCTTACCAACACATGAGCAACGTAAAATATTCAGTACGTAAGTCCACTATTTAAAAAAAACTGGAGCAGGTGACCCCTGATCCAAAGTATTTCCAAGGTCATAGGGTCATTCCGTAAAACTTGGTCGCATCTCTCTCTCTCTCACTGTCAGAAAGATCGTCGCAGAGAAAGCACAAAAATAAGAGAAAAGGGATACATCATTCCAATTCTCCACCATACACCGTGAGGTGTACGGTGGAGAAAGTAAAGACACCGGGAGGAGGAGGTGCTGTTGGACGAGGAGGGAGGGAGGGTGGGAATCGACGGCGGGTGGACCGTTGGGGGGGAGGGGGTGGAGAGGGGTTTAGAAGGGGGAAGAATCGCCGTGGGGAAAATCAATTGATGAGATGCAAGGAGGAGGAAAGTGAGGGGTGGAGGGAACTTGAGTGGGAGGAGGCCAGCGCGAGAGAGGAAAAAAATGAAAGAGGAATGAAACGGAGAGGAGAGAGAGAGGAATTTAAGACGGGAAAGAAAGAGAGATAGAAGAGGGGAGGGGGAAACAAACGTGGGAAATATGAAGAGGGGAAGCACGTGAAATATGTGAAGCGACCGTTATTTTTCATCTGGTGCGCAAGGCTTAGGAAAGGAGTGAAGGAGAACGAACGGGAAAGGGAGGGAGGGAGGTGTTGGAGGAGAGAGAGAGAAAGAGGAACGAAAAGTGAAATAGGATGAATAAAAAAGAATGGGTGGTTGGAGGAAAAATAACATTCGCGGGTGAAAGTAGTAGGAATCCATCGAGGGTGGGAATGTTTTTCAAGGAGCCTGTTCCTCGGAGCGCGGAAGAAAACCAGTGAGATAGAAAATGAGAGGGAGAGGGGGAGTGAGAATGGGAGGGAGAGAGAGAGAGAAGGGATAGGGTGGTGCGAACGAGACAAGAAAGAGCCATTTCCCGAACTTTAATTTTTTTCCTCCTCTGCTTGGGACTCATGAAAAATTCACTCGTCGATGGAAGGCGAGTCGAAAGTGTATTAGGATGCAAATTACTTCGCCAGCTGATTTAGTCCAATAGCTTCCTCTTCTGATAACAAAAACCGATCACCTGGCAACATGCTTAAATTATGTCCCAAGGTATTATCTCCGAATATTTCAAAGCGTTAATATGTGACCGTTTTGCTCCAATGCTGACGTTGAAAAGTAAGCTGCGAATACATGCCCCATTGTATCAGCTTCTGTTGTTCAAGTTTCATGAGTCGCATAGTTCATTAGGAATCTGGTTACAGAGAACTAAGCACTTTAACGCTGAATATTATCACATGACCCATGTAGATAATACAGTTAGTGCAGACATCTATAGTTTACTAATAATTTGCAATTTCCAAACTTTTTAAGAAGAGATAACATTGACATCGATTTCAATCTAATAAAAGGTATAACTCCTACATTTCCGAGTCGTATGCCTAAATATTTACCTCTTTTCTTAGCCTTGTATTCTACAGTTTTAAAGTAAACTTGAAGAATTTTATATTAGTATCGATATTGCAAATAATACGTTCTTTTCTCATATAATATGTACCTTTCTACAAATATTTGTAAAAACGTGCATAGTATTCCTTGCGATATGGGTTTTAATATTGTGCTTTTTATCTTAAACTGGCATTTTTTTCCGTGGATACATAGATTATGCCGTTTAATACATTTAATATGTGTTCCGAAGGATTTTTAAATAGCCTCGATCTCCTTCTAAGATGGCTGCTTTATATCTCTATAACTACTTAAACACCCTACTCATTTAATACATGTATTTTATTCTGTTTGCTTCTCATAAATGCTTCCCACTAATTTTTCCTCCCACAATAGTCAGGAGAGGGTGAATCAGAAAGAGTTCAATTAATTTTCCATTTTTCTTCGCAGTTTTCAATTTCCAATATTTCTGCTCAGTTCAACTACTACCATTGTCCAAACGTCACCATAAATGGAACACAAAATTAAAAATGAAATGGTACCCCTCGTATTTCATTTGGGAACGATTATATTTTTCCTACAAACACTCGATATTTCCCAATAATCAAAAACTAAACGTGACATGTATGGCTACATTGAGTCGTTTTCCATGGAATTAAAAGAGTTTTGAAGTACAAAACCTCGTAGTCCTTTACAGGAAAGGACCATTTGGAAAATTAAAAAGTCCCCATAATAAGACCCAGGTATAAGTTCATAGACCAAATGAGTAGGAAAATAGATAGAAAGAGCAACCAAGAAGTAAGGGACCTAGCATTAAATAGGGAAGGGTGGAGGACTACAGTCAACCAATCTTAGGAATGAACGACCAAAGATAATGAGTACTTTCTTGCTTTCCAGGCAGTCATTCGCTGCATTTATCAATCCCATGGAAGTTGGAAGCTCTCTTTTTAATAACAATCATCAACTCCTCCCATGAGAAGTATATGCACCCCTATCTATTGAAGCACGAACGACTCTCCCCAAGTAAGGATTTTATTCCTGCCGCATAGGCTAAAACATGAAATTTAATATTCCACTGAAACAGAATAATTCACACAGCCATCACCTTAAATTTCAAGGCCCAAAGTTTTGAAATTCCTGCATTTGTCACTGATTGAATAAAAAAGGTAAGGCAATATGATTGAAAAGGAAATGGAAATAATCAATGCTCAACAAATGTTATCCAAATCCTTTAAATGAGAAAAGGTGCTTCAATACTTAAACATGAGCAGGCCTCAAACGATGAGATGGCTAATTGATTCGGAAACATGAAATACTTCTAACTCCATGCACTTTGTAGAGTAATATAGACTTCCTATTTGTCACTTGTTGGTTCCTTAACTGCTGAAAGAGCAAAAAATGGAGGTGATCGGTACCACGTTCGGTAAGATATTGGTAAGAGTAAGGATTTTTTAGGGAGCAAGGGTGACAAGAATCAGGCGTCACTGCTGACTGTGTCAACTCCTAACGTGAGGCGTCACGGGGGCCATAAATTAACTGCCTCATATAATATGCACTCTATTAAATTCAAACAGCTCTCCATAAAAGAGAAATCAACGCACCAATTGTTCCCTGAAATTGTATACCTACGACTCCAAATCTTCTGGATAGAAGCCAGTACTCTATTTACCACGTCAACCGTATTCTCAACTTTTTTCTTCGATAGCTGGTAATTTTTTTTTTTTAATCCGAAAAATCCACGTAGATTTCTTATTTAGCTCTCTTTGAATTTGAAGCAGGAAGCACAATTTATTCTGCTTGTTCAGCAGTTTTTTATCGACGATCCAACTAGGCTGTTGACGCCCGTTCAACGCTCCAGCTAACGAATCCTTTCCCTGGGTGGCAGTGCTGGCGTAGGGACGAATTAATTCATGCCTGTTTTAATGCAAACCTCGGGGAGAGAGCGGGCCTTGGGGACGTTGCCAAGGAGGGACGTGAGAATAGTGGTGGAAGCGATGAGGGGAAGAAGAAAATGGAGTATCGGGCGGAAGGAGAGATGAGGCCCACGAAGGAGATGGCTCCAAGAAAAGCGAAGGAGCGACTGAAAGAAAGACGCTTTTGCAAAACCATCAGGAAATACTCGACTGAGCTCCAGTAACATGATTAGATCAGACATGCACGAGTACCTGTAAAACTACTTCCCATCGCGATCGCCCGAGCCAAAAGAGTCTAATTAGGGGAGGAAGGTCTGGGAATTCTCCTTTCTTTTAAATTCTAACGTATCCATTGCTAACTAATTAGTATTCCACCAACCACCGTGACCTGGCTCAAGCTGCGTTCTTACTGGTAGGTTTTCTTTTATTAATTTCCTATCGAGTTCCTTTATTGCTGTTCGTCCATGATTTCAGCGGTTTGACCCATCGTTTCTCGAAATGTCCTACAAAAATTTATTTTGCCTTAATTACTAATGCTATAGCGTAGTCATACGGCTCTTATAGACCTTTTCAAGATGATGAATCCCACGAATCATACTTCTTTTCATATTGGTCAACTGTTGGAATATTCAAATCACTCTCTCATGAGTTTTATTGCCACACGTTTATTCACTTCCACCGCTATTCTCCCTTCTCTAGAAAACCCGTCAACCTTACATTTCAGATACATACTAATCTTAAACGGGAAGAAACCTTCAAGGCTTCAAGTTTAGCCACCTTATCGATCTCTCTTAGCTTAACTTACCAAAATTCTCAAGCCCAAGATGCACAAAACTAAGAACTTGTTCAAATTATCCCCCATTTCACTTCATGGTGTGAAAAAATACACGTGCTGAGTACGAGAAGAGAAAAATATTTGCAATATAAGATAGAACAAAGTTATCGCTGATATCAGAGCAAATATTATAATGATATATGCAAAAACTAAATGCAAAATGCACGATCATGTAGGATTTTTTGATTTTGAATGGTCTTCTTGCGATAACTTTGCATAAAACATTTACCTCTACCAGTCGTGGAACCCGATTTTAAGGTTGACATTCCAGCACATACCGCCACAGGCACCAGCACTGTTCCGCATCATACGATGTGCCATGCATAAATTGGCCATCACTGTGGAGCTGGATAGAAGTCAGGGAATGTATCAACTATACGAAAGTAGGTAAGTTTCTCTTGCGATACCTATTCAAAATCGCCGATCAAATTATCTTGAGAATTATGCTCTCACATTAGCATGGCATCATAGATCCATCTTCGTCCTCATAGGAGCAAAATTTGTCAGTAACCACAAAACTAGTGCTTTGTAGCGCATAGTATACATAAATGAAAACACGAAGATCGATACTCAGTGGATTTCACGTTTATACACAGTTCGTAAATTCTGAGTGATAATTAAAAGCTTCAATTGCAAATTCTGAGTGATAATTAAAAGCTTCAATTGCACCTTCATTGCCCTTCTGGAAATATTTTTGTTCTTTTCCTCAAATCTTCGACTCCCTCAGCTCCTAAAGTTTTCATTGCAATTAATAAAAATGTCCTCCATTGTACCCCTCCCTCATCGCATTCTCATCTGACGCTCTCCATTCTATCCACCTGAAATTCTTAACGTGCTATGCTACGATCAATGGCCTTCCAGCAACTACGTTTGGTGAGGGTCTAAACTGTATGCAAATCCTCTAAAAAAATAAAACTTGAATGACGACCGAGATCACGAATATAATGATATTAAAATACTGGATTCCAGGCCGTAACTAAAGTATTAAATATTAGTATCGAACTGCTCCCCACTTTCAATTCAGTATATTTCATATCCACACTTTAATGCCTGGATATTCTCCAGATTCTTCACGCTTGAAAAAAGGTATGCTTTCGTCAACGATCAATTGAAAGAGTTATGTACTTGAAATTTTAAATAAACGTAGGCATATTTTTTCTAAACCTCAATTACGTCAGGAATTTAGAGCTCTCAGATTTTACACCGGGTCATGGCCTAAAACGTATCGACGAGCGACTGGCCCATTCTGGATCCCTAAACGCGATGAAATGACCCGTTGATTGGTTACTCTCAATGAAGAGATGTTAACTCCATCAAAATATGCCTGAAAGGTGATGGCTGTCAAATTCACGGCGGTTTTGGAGATTGGTTGATTCTTGGGATTCCTGGATCACTGATGACGATAGAGGAGTGGCTCGTCAAAAAGTTGGAAGCTATAGAGAATCCAACCCAGAGTAAATCCCGAGAGCACGTAATATTTTTCGCCGGGAAAGCATGCAGTATTCATTCAATTACTCGATTTCACGAAATGGGAATGATATTTTAAAATAGCTGTGGCAGTGACAGTAGAAACTTAATATGAAGGATATAAAGTAAGAAAAAGTAACCATGGGTTCTAATGGAGTCTATTTGCACGCTTCTCCAGCGATGTTTCCCTTGCGTGTCGCAGATGCAAATGAAAGGGATCCGAGACAGAGAAAGGCGGAGAAATTGGAGACGGCTAAAGCATGAGTCGAAATACAAGAGAATTGAGAGCATTGGCGACGAGTAAAGTAGGGGAAAAAATGGAAACCGAGTGTCTTTCGCTCACGACGCGACGTCTCAAAGGACTCGGGCCTCGCCGCGAAACGACGAGGGCGAAGAAGGAAGAGCGGCAACGGAAAAAGGCGAAGCGAGTGAGAGACGGGAAAAAAAATACAGCCGGAGAAAGGTACATTGGACGACCGACCCCACACCCTTGTATCCTCGCAGGCCTTGGAACTACGAGAGCGGCCCGCAATTATGATGCGATGCTGTCGATGCTGAAAATAAAAGGGTTGCCATGATGGCATAAGGATACGTACTTCTCCTCCCTTTTCGATGAGCCCAGGATAAATCCAAATATAAAAACTCGTTTCTTAATTCAATGAAATCTATTTTAGTTGCAAATGGAAATAAACTTATTATTAATCCATTTATTGTTATTTAATTATTGTCATTTCTGTTAATTCAGGCGTGGAAAAAGTAGTACCTATGAATTGGAAAATAAGCAAAGTCAATTTTACGTCAGCCAACCTGGGAACCCAAAATTTATGCGCACTCATTAGGTAAAAAAATTAAATGAACACAAGATCTATTAAATATTCTGATGGATGCGTTGAATCAGCCATGGTATTTAAACGTTCATTTGTTGAAAAATTCCGGATTTGGCGGCTATAAAAAATATCATAGCACTTCGTGAGATCAAGAACTTGTCTTCCACCAGATAAGTGAACACAGTAATAGAAGAAAATACACAATGGCCGAGGAGATCCTGACCAAATATTTCGGGTCAAATCGATGAAGCGATCCTCCTCAACGGTACTGGTTCGACCAGAAACATATAAGCTATCTTAGGTACCCAAAACTTATGCGCACTCGTTAAGTAAACAAATTACATGAAAAAGAGCTATAAAATATTCTGATGGCAGTTTTGAATCAGCCATTGTATTTAAATGTTCATTTGTTGAAAAATGCTTTATGCGGTGATGGTGGCGGAGTTAGCCCGGTGATGCAATCCAGGTTAGACGTTTTCATGGTATGAAAACCGTTATCAATATGCCTTATGATCGATGGTTTCCATTTCAGTTAGCAAACAGATTCAGTTCGCAAAACAGCATTACGCAGTTAACATCACATGCATCTTCGAGCCGACACACTAGCGCACGGCAGGTGCTGTTACAACATTAGCCTAGCTGGCGGAAGTTGTTCCCTACCGTGAGCAATAACAGCTAATGGTCAGTAAAGGGGAAGGAGCAGAGAAGATGAATAGGATGAAGGAGAGTTGCATGTTATCGTGGAAAGGTGAATTGCATGTTATCGGAGTGCCTTTGAATATCTCTCTCTTTTTGATCCAGTCAAAAAAGGTGCCAGGAACAAAGTAATATTTGTAATTGTCATTTGGGAAAATGTCTCTCTCATGATGTCACGTATTTTAGTTTTAGAGATGAAAAGTGGGATCTAATTAATATCCTCCGTGCCGTATGGATTCTGGCATTTATGAATTCTACTGCCATGGTTATAATTTTCCATTACATTAAATTTCATTATTAATCTGCCGCTCTAAAGAGAGAAATTATAATCAACGTTTTATGACGTAACAGAGACGGACAGAGATGTTCCTGGAGCTTGGTGATTGAAAGGTATTTGAAACTATTATAATGTTCGAACGTTGGCAGTTATGTCACCAGAAAATGAACTAATATTTTTTAACCTGCCCTCTTGCTACGTTACCAGCAGCCAGTAATAGGAGAGCTTTTTTTCAATGCTCACTAATTTTCATTTTTCAGATAGACCTAATTACTTTCAAACTTTACAAGAAAACATGATTAACCTTATTGAAGCATTTTAGTCGGCAATTTTCACTCATTCTTTAGATTTTTTTATGAAAATAAAAAATCAATTTGCAACCATTCACCACTATGTTTAAAAAAAACAGAAAACAGTCGGCTTGGTACTCCCGACAATTGTAATACAATCCGCCTTCACTGGGCGGAAAAATGAAAAACCGTAAGCAATCATCAGTTAACGCCGCGTCAGAATACGACGATCGCAATCCCGCTATAATGTGCCACACTCTTTCGGCTCTATAGATAGCCGCTTTGCGCTCGCCTCCACCGGTGTGAACAAAGCAGGCGAGAAGGGAGCATGTTTTTTGGTACTCCTCCCTTCAGGCAACTTTCTTCAAGCTTTAGAATTAATCCTTTTAAAATCCTAAACTATACCATTTCAAAATTTGAAATTAAAGTTTTTTATAACAGTTTTCATCTTTTACAGAAAAAATCCCCGCCTATTTGAGGTATTTTATGAAATAAGGGCGCCTTCTGCATCCCCTTTTTGATTCAATTTTGCACCCTCTATAACAATTTACGTCAGAGGGCAATGCCCTTTTCCTTGAAATGCCACCGTTTAGGTTGGCCAAACTGAATAAAACCGGAATTACTTATCAAGTCCTTGAATACAGGGATCGGGTTGATGTGTTGGCTAGAGTACTGGCTAAATATGCGAACGGCCAGGCTTCAATTTTCTGCAGAGGCAGATATTTTTCAGAGGAAAACCCGATCCCTACGCGAGTATAGAGGGTACTTCAAGTGCAGTACTCCGTCTGTCTAATGAGACGTTAAAATGTAGTCCCCTTGACGCTTTCGTTATAAGCAGGCTAATGCCGACACCGAGACTTTCTCTAATATTTCTCCCCTATCGCGCAAATGACCTTAGCTGTCGGTCGCCTTCCCAAATATACAACCCAATCCATTGAAAATATATACATATATAATACCCCTCACACCATTTCCTTTAAGGCTGAGTTAAGTAAAAGACTGATAATTGCTGTTAATCATATAAAACTATCTCCCATTCAAAATTTTTTTATTAATTCAATCTCCTCTTTTTGCCAATTTTGCTTATTCGGTGCTCCTTCATACTCTCTGTCATCTCCTTAAGACTCCTTATATTCCTCTTCTCCAGAGTCCCTTCTACCGCATTCATCCATGACTTTAGCGGTCAACCTCTTCCTCTCAAGCCATTCAATCTACTGTTATTATCTGTTTAGTAATTCGAATCTCTCCCATTCTTTCAATATGGTGAAACCAGCAAAGCACACTAATTTCATATCTATCCATAACTGGGGCATCTAACCCACATTCTTTCATCATCCACTCAATCCTAACCCTATTCTCCCTACTTTTCTTTGGTATCCCATTTTCACTTCATTTATCCTACTCCAATGCATATCTTGGCATAGTACCTAGATTTTTCTGGGAAAAAACTTCGGGAACAGAACATTTTGTACACTGCGATTTTCGCTTCCTGAGACAAATACTCCTTAGATATGCTCCAGATACTACCTATGATGAGGATCGGATTGATGTGGTGGCTAGAGTACAGGCTAACTATACAGACGGCCAGGGTTCAAATCCCTGCAGAGGAGGATGTTTTTCAGATTAAACCCGATCCCTACTTAAGTGTCTTGTGGAGGGCACTTCAAGTACAGTACTCCACCTGTTGGATGAGAGGTTAAACCGTGGTCCCCTTTCTTTCTTTTTTAGCCTTACGCAGGCTAATGCCGACGCCGGGTTTCTATCCAACCTTCCTCCCTTACCTATCTTCTATGGCGCAAATGACCTTAGCTGTCGGTCGCCTTCCCAAAATCCAATCCAATCTAACTACTTATGATTTTCTTACCGACGCTTGCAAGTCTTACAATTTCCTCGTCTATCCCACAATCTTATGAAAACAATAGGGCAAGATACATAAAATCGTCTACTTGTCCAATAGCGTACTGGGGAATTTTGCGAGGCACTTTCAAAAGTAAAACAGCTAGGATAGATGTTGGACCATGTGAGAGAACAGTATCCGTAGCTAACTAGTGTAGCAAACCGTAGATTAGGATTCGTAAAAAGGGTTCTAGGCAAATGCGATGATAGAATACGAGAAAGAAGCTATTTTACACTTGTCAGGCCTCATTTAGAATATGCCGCTAGTACATGGGATCCGTACGAGGAAGGTATGATAAAAGAATTAGAGCGCGTGCAAAGGAGATCTGCTAGGTTTGTTAAAGTCCGTTATGATAATTGTATAAGTGTTACGAGCTTAATAGAAGAACTAGGATGGGAATTACTATCAGAACGCAGGTTAAAATTTAGGTTAAACCTTTTAAGTAAATTCAAAACCGAGTTGTTCACAGATGACGTTAGATATATATTGAGAACCCCTGCGTATTATGCTAGGTTTGATCATATTAACAAGATTAGAGAAATCGATTGTCGTATCGATAGATTTAAAATGTCATTTTTCCCTCGTACTACAAGAGAGAACAATAGGCAGCGTAGCAAAGGGATAGGTAGGTGAAATATAGTTAGAGTAGTCTGTAGTGCATGATGCATGTAATAACAACCAATAATCCCTTCCTTATTATGAAGATACTAACCATCTAGCTCCATGTGACCCTATTATCTCCCTTAAATATCCTACTTGCATGGCAATAGTGCATGTTTGGTGATCTGCACCCCCTGCCATACACCCTCGTGGTGGCTCGCAGGGTATCACGTAGATGTAGATGTACCCAACAAATGAAAGTGGGAAGCAGTGAGGGTATGGATGGAGTATACGCAGAGAGGCAGACAACTTGGGTCTCCCATCACCGTCTACGCCTCGCTCCGTCACTATAATCCCACCCGCACACGCATCCTCATCAACCGCTCCGTCCTTCCCTTGTGTCGAGCTCAACTTAGGTGAGAGACGCGAAGAGGGCACGGCTCCTCCTTCCCCGCCCTTCGCCTTTATTATCGCGCGGGCTGCAGCAGCGGCGGGCGGTGCTGACGACGACGAGAAAGACCTTTCTCTCTCTCTCTCTCTGGCCGTATCTCGATCATTTCTCCAGCCGCCTCCCGCCTACATCGATCCTCGCGGAGCCTACCGAGAGAGAGAGAGAGGAGGCTGGCTGAGGTGGAAGCGAATATGTGCTCGTGTTGGTACCGCTCACACACTCGTAGCGGCGAAGCAAAATGGAATCCCGTGACCCCTTGCGTAAAAATATTTCTGCTCAGATGAAGAAGAGGGAGCCGACTATCGGGAAAAAAATATTTCCCTAACTCCCTCGAGGGAAATATAATTTATTGGGTAAAAACTTCGCAATCGTCCGGAAAAGTAGCAGCTAGTTGGAGTTCTTTCCGAAGTTCTACGAAAAAAAGGTACTTTTTTATTTAAAAAAAAGGGTTTATAAGGCGTTGGTGGCCAAGTTCAGGGTTCAGAGGGGAGATTCTTTAAGACCAAGAGAAAACATTTCATTCACCTAAACTGTAGCTAAAATTTTACTCCCAATAGTTCCGTGAGAAGGTGCTTGTGGTGAGTGAACTTCCTGAGCTCTTTCCAAGTTCTAACTTCATAATGCTATTTGAAAGTTGTTAGGATAAAGTGAGAAATAAACACTCCACTACATTGGAGCGATGCATTAAAACATTTTCAAATATCACGAGTAGAAGTCCACAACCAAGATATGATTTGATAAAGAGCCTACCTTTAGAAAATTTATTCAAACAATACCACTGTCATTTCAATCAATGACACGCTATGTATTGCTACACACAGTTAGGAAGGAAGATAATGATCATAAGAATGCACTACAAACCCATCTGTAAAGTCTAATAATATTAGAGTAAATTTTTAATCCACTGGAAGAATAAAAATTTTTTATATGTGCTTTTATTCGCAGTAATCTCAAGTTTTTAATTTTTTAAAGCGGCTAAATGAATTTCAATAGGCGTTTGCTAACATATACTTAAAATATTCTTGTCTAAAGTACTTTACATAGTACAAGTACTAAAAGTACTTTACATAGCCCCATCAAATAAATGTATACTATCATTGTGAATTTGTCACCCTATTTTGCTACTTCCTGCCTCGGTTACTTTTCTTACGGCGCTCAAAATAAATACACTACAAAAATGAAGTTGATGAAAAGGTAATTTTTCTCTACCGTGGCTCATTCCATTAAATCATGGACTTTGAAATGTCATTTCTTCCGACGAATATTTACCCACGGATGTCAACTGAGAGGGTACTTGTAAACTTGACATAGATTTCCAAATAGTTAGGACTTCATGATGCATTAGGAAAATTTCATTCGTGATTTAATTTCTTCTGAGAAATTTAAATTTTTTCCTCGTAGTTTGACAAATTCTTAATTAAATAGAAACCAAACTCTTCTGAAAGCCTGAAAAACATCGTAAACTGCTATCTACGAGATACTAGTCAGATAAATATTCTACAGGAAAATAAAGACAGCCGTCCAAATTAACAAGTTGTCAGAGCAAAATATCCTTTACCCTAATTTTAGCATTCAGAACCGATAAAAACTTGAGAAAAAGAGCCAAAGAGACTTTGAAAGCTCTATTTAAGAGCGGAGTGGACTCATTAAATGGCACGAAATTTCAGATGCTTTTTGCCATAGTGGGTCGATTGCAGCGATTCAGCAATGCGTATTATAAAAAATGTAAAGGAGTGAACCATGCCATCGTAGGAGTGGTAAAATTTAAATTTAGTACCATCATCACGGACAGCCTAATCATTTGACTGGAAGAACTCACGAAAGTATCACGATTCTAGGTGATTGAACTGAAAAGTTTTTTTTATTCAAGAACGCGGTATCACTGTATCTCTTTATAAATTACGCATAGGAGTGTCCTATACACTAGACGTCGCCCGGAACGCAGGATTAAATTGTCTTTCTGCCGTACCAGCGTTAGACCGTACGGTTGATAGCGAAGTTACAGCATTTTGGAGACGTTGAAATTTGATACGGAGGGAGCGTGTGAAAGGCGATAAAAATACAAAATGCTGCTAAAATTCACCAAATTACTCCGGACTTATTGATCGAAAACGAGACCAGATGGACGATAAGGAAAACAAGCCATTCTTGTCTTGTGAAAAAGGACAAACTTTTTGGTATGTCTTGCATTACTAAAATAAAACTTTCACCAGAGAATGGGATACCCTTTTTGGTATATTTCTCTCATATATTTAGAATCTTGCAACAGAATAGCCTTAATTGCCACATATTGCTAATTTGAAACTGACTGGAGACGAGGGGAGAAATTTCCTCGAGAAAAAATAATTCTCTCATTAGGGCACCACACGATGTAAGTGTAAAATCATGCCGTAAAAGATTATCCCTTTCCAAAATCAGTTAAACTTGTCAAGACTCGCATGCTCCTCCAGTAGCGAGAGCCTCAGAGCCTTGCGCTTGTAGGAGATTCTCCGAGAAGGTCCAAATGGGAATGGAGCGAAGAAGAGGGATGTGGAAAGCGATGGAGAAGAGAGCCTTCGCCTCCACTGCATGTATAAACACTTCTCCTCTAGCCTCGTGTCTCGAACCTCCGCGCCCCGCCGTTCCCCCCACGGCACCACGTCACAGGCCGCACGAAGTGGGCAGAGAAACCGGGGGTGGGGGGTGGAGTTAAAGGGGTTAGAAGTGTGTGTGTGGGATAGGGGGGGGGAAGAGATAGGGGAAGGAGAGGGGAGTAAGGGAGGAGGGGAGTAAGGGAGGGGTGCGTTTGGTGGGGCGGGAGACAGTGGGGGGAGGGGAGAGCTGATCAATGACCGCTCCCGTCTGCATTGTTGATGGCGACGGCCATTGTCCCGGGACCGCGACGCGGGGATCCAGAAGGACTAACGGTCTCGATTATTCATGCGAGGGCGCAGCGGCTTGGTCGGGAAACGGGCGATACGATGTGGAGGAGGAGGAAGACGACGAAGGAAGCGGTAAAGTGAGGAAGAGGATGGGAGAAGGCAGGAGGAGGAGGTGTCGAGAGAGTGTGGGAGGGAGTGGAGTGCGGCAGAGGGTCGAAGGAGGACGCTTTGAAGGTGCAGGGGATGCGGGTATGAGGGCCTCATGGAAAGAAATAAGGACGGTGGAAGAGACCCAGCAGGACCGTATGGGATGTTTTGGCTGACCTCGCTCTCTGCTTGTCTCCGACAGGGGGAAGTCGAGATTGAGGGATCTAGGGCTACCCATAAAGGTTACAGTGGAATATTCTGGGGCCTGCGGAGACCGTATTTGGGGGGGGGGGTTGGGTTGTCCTCATAGCGGAGTACGGAGAAGGATGAGATCAGTTAAGAGAGAGAGAGGGTGGGGGCGGAAGAAAGATCATGACGAATGTGTGTTCGTAAGAGTGGATGCTGTCACAGGAGATATAAATTTTACGCTCATCCACGCACCAAAGCTCTAGTAATACTATGAGTGGTTCTAAGAAAAGGCAAAGCGATAAGTGATTTATGTAGGTTTTACAGTTAGTTAGATATAGAATTATTTTTTCTACAGTTACCTCAAAATTTAAAAAAGAAATGCTGAAGTCATATTCTATAACCCTACTACCATAAAAGCCATTCCGTTGCAGAAGATAGGAAATATCCTTCATCCTGAGCTCATGTAATTTTATACGTGTTTTCAAGAAAAATTAAATTAAGAATCTTCATTTTCGTAGAGTCTCATAGAGAGCGTGATAAAAGATAACATGTTCTGCAGTCATTTAAAAATTAAAAATAAATAAATGTGTTATATTTTATAATCCTATGCCATGAAAGCCATTCCGTTAGATGCACCTGATATGTACAGGGGAAATCGCTATTTTTAGAAGTAGACAGAGCAATTACCTGAACCAGATGCCCTCGGTGATTTTGACAAAGGATGTAGTGCTTATCCAGCGAGTTGCACAAAAAATTATTTAGTGGTTTCCAAACTGGCCATAAATTCAGGTACCGACGTTCAGATGGTCAACTCCATCATCATTTTCAAGGAGATTGATACCACTACTTCGATTTTTTGTTTAAGTGAGGATGTCACTAATTATAATTTGAGAGGAAACACTTTTGCGCCAAATACAATCTTTTACCGTGCAGTCTTAATTTCTTTGATAACGGGGTAAGGCTCAAAGATGACGGTATCTGAACCCCTGACATGGTGGGAAGCCTATAAATAATTTACTATTACTTATTAATGTCTCTAATAAAGTCCGCACACGCAATTATATTGAAATTCAAAAAGTGACTCACCATTTTCCTAATCGCTTTGAAAATCTCTTTGCTACAACCGCTAGGCACTTGAACCGTCAAATGCTTTACATTCCAACTAGTCCAAGAAATAATTGAAACAAGATTGGGACAGTATTGACATTCACTTTGGATAAGCTTGGTGGTAGGTAGGTTTCTATGAGAAAGTACAACATCAGAGAAAAATGCGGGAAAAGTTGCACAAAATGTTGCTGACAATGTATTGCATTTTTTAATACATTTCTCAACCGTCTAGATTAATATTTGAACTTGAATATAATGTTATGACGTCTGTTTCACCTAGCGTTTCAATTCACCTTTTTTGTGGTTGGTTCAATTATCCGTGTATACAGCAAGGACATTGTTACCGAATGACCTTGCTCCCTTCTCTGCCTCCAGGAGAAGCCGAGATTGAAGGAAGCTGGGGTGGAGGAGGTTTCCTGTAAGTGCTGCAGGGGAACATCCTAGGGTCCTGTGAGACAGTAACGGGGTAAGGTCCTCTAAAAACCCGAGTACAGAGGGGAGAAATGAGAATTAAGAGAGAGAGAGAGAGAAGGGGAGTGGTGGAAGGAATGTCCGGACGTGTTTGTGTGAGGGTGTAGCGTTGTCAGCGGAGGATGAGGGTGGGTAAAGCGCGGCGTAAAAGCCAGGATGGCCCTCCTTGCCTTTACCCGTTTACGTTCGGTCGTGAACCTGTGGAGCACCAATTTTTTTCCGTCTAGAGCAAGAGGACACGTTCCGGAATCACGCCCCCTCCCCACTTCCCTCTTACTCTGTACCCTGACCCTCCTCCCACATCCCACCTCCACTCCCCTGTGCCACACACCCACAGAAAAGTTCCTCGACGGTCGCTGGAATTTTGGATACGAAAGGCGCAACTCACTTCAGTTCAATGTTGCACACTTTCAGGTCTCGTTTTTTTTTCTTTCGCCCCCTCGTTCCTCCTCCTGCGTTAGGCTGTACGACGTATACCAGTTTCTGGGGGGGTGTTGGCGAGGCGACGAAGGGGGTTGGAAACAAAATAAAAGAGAATGGAGCGCGTCGCCGTCATCCTATTGAAAAGATGAGAAGGGGGAGAAGGGCCGTAAATGCTCAAAATCGCGTAAAATGAAACAACTTTCATTCCTCGCGCACCCAATGCGAGGCGCGTGCGATGGATGCAAGGCGGTTATTCAGCGAGTCAATGCGCACTAAATTCCTCGAGAGCTCTTATTTTTATATTCACGGCACCCATCGTGAGCGGGGCAGGAGGGAATCATTTTTGTTCAATGGGTGGATTTCAGTCCGGCGACTGTCTTCTACCACCTGAATTTCAATCCGAGACATGCGTGCAAATAGAAAACTTCATCTAAGCTCGTTCTTAAATTTTTGCCGGAATCGGAATATTTTGGCAGATCGATTGCGAGTTTAGTATGTCCAAATCCCTGATAACTGAACTGAATTTTCCCTAAGAACAAAACAAATTTGATTGGAGGTTTCAAAAGTGAGTGGATCACAATTCGGTTAGGCTATGATTTGCTAGCGGTGGATGCTTCCCAGGCTAAATATTCAGGCCAAGCTAGGGTAGTTTTATTATATCCAGATTTCTGTGAAACCCAACGGGTGATTCTGTTAATCAATGCTGGATTATGCATGTACTGATGAATTCCTTTTTTCTCAAATAAAATAACACAATTTGAGCGAAGAGTTAATACCCCTGTTGCCGTAAGTATACTTCGACGGATAGCTCGATAGGTAGGAAAGATGGATGGTTTGATTTAGGGGGATATTGGCGGCTAGAGTCCTGGCTTGCAATTGGGATGGTCAGGGCTCAAATCCTGGTAAAGACGGGTGTTTTCTCAGGGGAGGCCGGATCCCTTCTCGAACCTCTTATGGAAGGCACTTCGAACGTAGCAATTCGCCGATCCGACGTCGTCCTATTAGTGCCTTTCGTTCAGAGAAGGCTAATGCCGACGCCGGGTTTCTCTCCACCTCTCCTCCGTTCCCCAATCATCCCTCGCTTACCTACCTTCCCACCTGTTCTCAATGCAGAGAATAACCTCAGTCGTAGGTCACTTCCCCAAAATAACAAACCAACGAAACTTAGAATTCGTATGCTGGAATTACGGCAATGAGGACCTTATACTCTTGGGTGATCAAATGAAGCTCGACAGTGCAATCGCTAACATGGATGTTCATTGCTTGTAAAAAATTTCTAGATGAAATATCAATTTTAATTTCAAATCTATTAATGTAACTCAACAAAGTGGCAGAGAAAGCATAATTACAATACACAAAAAAATTTCTTTGATTAAATCAATAAAATCTACATTTTCAGCGGGATGGTGGTATAACGTGAGCTAATTAAAATTTCAGGAGGTGGGAGTTGCATAATAGGAAAAATGTTTAACTACTTTGGAATGGATAGTAAAGTTTTAGGAGGTAAAGAATAACCTTGGAGAGTCTATTTCGAATTGACAAGATAATCACTCAATCATTCACAAAAAAAGATGATACGCCTAGAGAATACGCATACTATAACTACAGATCTTCAGTACAAACTCGTATTCCCAGCCGATGAAGAAGACTACATGGAGCATATATCTACGACTGTTTTATTCAGTACAGGTAAAAAAATATTTTATATGGTGGCTGTCATCATATTTGGCCTCGTTACTGCTCAACTCCCCGCGTTCTATTTTTAGCCTAGGCGAGTGAAGGTTAACTATGCAGTGTATAGTGTGCATGCAACTGTACGTGATTGCTATAACTATTTCATTAATTTTTTTTCATTTGTCCCCGAAAGCCCACTCATTAACCTATTTGATAACCTTTCGTTCATTAAAAACTAGAATTTAACACTTTAACTAAAGAAGGAATCAAAAAATGAATATATTGATTGATTTGTCGCTTACACACAATGCCAAAAAGAATGGCGCCTCTTTTTAATTCCATTGTGCTTGCATAGGCATTGGAGTCGATTAATTTATTGGATACAATTTCGCCGGAAACTGGAAGATGACAAATCGATAAAAACATCATCAGTGCAAGACTGATTTGGCATTAATTAGCCGGAAAAAATCACGGCTTTTAATCTCCGCCATAGTTGCACATTTAATAAAAATAAAGCTGATATATTGCAACTCGGAATAGAATACAATTAATGTAATTGCTGGTAAGAGTAAAACTAGAAGAGCTTAAGTATTACAGTAAGAGCTGAAGTATTACAGTAGATATAATCACTCATGTTTGAAGAAGGCTAAAAAACCTACTTAACACTATATAGTGATTTTAATTTGTATTTGTGAACCTTCTGATGAGCCATAAACAGGCTCAGGAGGACTGTAATTAGTTTTCCCTGGCTTTACAAAATGTCCATATTTTGAACTTTTTTGTGTAAACTGTTTGCATTGGCATCATATTTCTGTGAAACACTAAAATGAAAATGATAACACATATTGTAATGTTATGCACAGATTTTGTGATAAAATTGCAGACTTGCAAATTTTGTCATGGCTCATTTTGTCATCTATTTCAAGTTCTCAATAAATGATTTTTCCAAGCTAAAAATAAAAACAATTTCAAATAAGAAACAAAACGCACAAAATTTCTCAATCCTCAAATCAATACTAGACGAAGAAGAGGAATCTTGTACAGGGCCCTGCGTCATTTTGGGATATAAGACACCAAGAGAGACATGATGAGAGCCATGGGAAACTGACAATTTAGGCGAGATTTCAAAATAAAGACAACTTGAGGTGACTTTTTTTCTTTTGCTTCCGCGAGACGCTTGTCTACGCCAAAAAACAAATTTGCCTGTGGATTTGAAAGGGATGAAATAGAGTGACAATGACGCTCATAATTTGTTTGAAGCATTCAGTTCGGGTTCATGTAGCTTCTTAATGACTGAATAAGATTGTTAATTGAACATCCATATGACATTAATAAATACCACTTCAAATTACATGAACACTGTAAGCCTCAAAACATTAGGCAGGCTCCTGGAGAGTAAAAATGTTTAGGTATGCATACTTTTTCATATACTTTCTCATTATTAGTCTATATATCTATGACGATCCTGACAACGATGAGAATCCTCAGACACATGAAATAATGCATCTTGAACATAAATGTTTGTTTCGGTGAACAGAAAAATGCGAGAATCACATATGTAGGAACGATGTTGCAGAACTTCTAGAGGTTTTTGTAGAAAATTTTGTAAAAAAAAAAGTTAGTTAGCCAAAAATAGTTGTCTTGCAGAGGATTCAGCAGTAATTTACTAAAACATTCCCCACCATAATACCCTACGATGCCACAAAGGCTAGTTAGTCCTCCGGCAATCGAAATGGAGGATATCGGAACTGCAGATTGGCAGTAGTATTTGCAACGTCAAGTAATGGAGAATGAATATGAAACGAAGTCCAAAACCGCAAGATGCCCAATCCTGCAACCCCAGCCGATACTTCCATTTCCATCTTCAGACCATTTCTCTCACCCTGACGCACATGTTATTGCAAACTGAATCCAGAGTAAATCTATTCATTTAAACCGTAAATAAGGACAAACGTCGCAACGTTCAAAGAGTACTGGTTAGAGCAAATTATGAAAAACAAGACGAATAACTGAGGATATTTAAGAAAAAAATGGTTGAAAAATCAAGAGCTCCGTAATATTTTAACAAATTACGGGCGAGCTTCTGAATGAAGTGCGTCAACTTAATTGAACAAAACTTTAGTAATCCTTTAGATACCGTTTAACAAGCGGAGAAAACTAATCAATCTAGACAATTTTTTTACTAAAAGATTCACTGATATAATAAAAATATTTGTAGGAAGTCGATTAGTTATCAAAGTATGGTAATAAAATGTAAATTTCCAACATTTTGCCCCCTGGGATTAATTCGATGCCAAAATGGGTCATAGGATCACATAAGAACTGCTCGCCTATAATGGTAATACCATAATAGTTCTCTAACCTCGGAGGCTTTCCAATTAATTATGGAGTGAGATTACAAGAGAAAAAAATGAAGGGGGAATATAATAAAATAAAAGTAGCGCGAGCAATTATAAATGTAGACGAATAGATGATCACATCATCCGACGTAAAAGCAAAAGGTCATAATCCTAATCTTCATTTATATTGAACCATTTTTGCTCACAATTGACACTCTTACAGCTCCACGATCTGCCTTTAAATTGGTAGAATTTTGTTAGGAAGATGGTTTTTTGCGAAGAAAAACGATGGCTTAGGTAATTTCTGACAATGAATGACTGGGCAATCGAGGAATACATAGGAATCGGAAACTTCTTTTTCGCACCTCAGTTTGGCAATAATCTTATTCGAAGACATGAAAAAAACCGTATCTAACGTACAGACGGATGATCACTACGGTAAACCAGATCATGCACATAAAATCAATTTTTTTTATTCGTAAAATAGGGCCAAACGTTGCAACGCCCAAATAGTACTGGTTTGAGTCGCACACAAAATGTATTTGACATTCAGGCCTCAGCAGTTGTGCATATTGTGAGATTTTTCACAAGACTTCTCATTTCACATAGCTTATTTGCTGATTTTTCCATAAATTTTACGTTTTGAATTAAGTCTCAGCCATAAAAACAACTTACTAAATCTGATGCTATGGACAATAAAGAGAGCCACATCACATATAATTTCTTTTTTAGGCAGAATATCCTCCCATTGGATTAGTGAACGCAGGCCTCATATAAATATTATACACGTTGCATAAGGCTTAAGCCATTATTTTTGTCCAGACTGAGATAATCTCAACCAAGAGATAATTTGTGCGAATTGATTAGCTGCTAAATATTTATTTCAAAATTAATTCCTTCCCTCTTCAATAACATGTTAAGCTATTCCCTGTTTAATGTTTAACGTAATGGGGGAATAGGCAGGGAGCATACATTCATTAACAAGAAATTTATCACAGTAAGCTTGGTTTTTAAAATGGATTTTAGAAATTTTAATTTCAATGGAAGCAACTTCGCCCGACATCTTTTAATCTACGGACATAAAAGTGATTTTACTATGACACCTCTCCATTTTGCAACTGACATACGTAAGCTGAATGCTTTAGAACAACTAGAAATTTTTAAAAACCAAGCTTACTGTGATAAATTTCTTGTTAATGAATGTATGCTCCCTGCCTATTCCCCCATCCTCAAAGCTTTAATCCCCTCCACTTCGTCCTCCTAGCCCCCCTCCCTACCCTCCCGTGACCACCCTCTTCCTGCATTGTTCTCTTCCCCCATCTTTCCCCACCTGGTAATGTTTACTATATAAGGCCTGCACATCGGCCTCCATTTACCTGAAGAGGATGTGAATGCACATCGAAACCTGGGTCGTTGTTTAATGAATCGAGTGGTTTTAGTAAAAGTTGACATCTTAAAATTTTTAAGAACACTTCTTATTTCTCTTTATACATGCACTCACATATAAATCATTTCTACATGTGAAACAAAAATAGTCCTTCCATGTTATTAACCACTTGTTTCTGGGGGCTTAATATATAAATGGGGTGACTCAGGGGTTCTGCCAACCAACTGATGCTAGAAGTAATGCATGTTTATATAATGGCCCAACAGAGCTATAACCTTATTCTCAACCAAACATATCGATAGAAAAAAGTTTAATTTAACCTTTGGAACCTTTAATTTAACCAGCGGAATTTGCGCCTGAGCGCCTCCTGAAAACTTTAAGCCCAAAAATAAAAACCGCTTATTCATCTTTGGATCTGATTCCAAGAGCAAAATAAATGACTGAAAATAGAGAATATTAAAATAGCAAGACCAAAACGTCAACTATGCGGCAATAACAGCTTTAATGCCAGTCCTGCGGATTCCGTCACCTCCATAAAAGCGTCCCGTCGTCATAAAAACTTCTCCTGCTCTATGCTCCAATCGTCCACAAGCTCTCCTTGCACCCTTATCTTTCGCAGAAAAACCTTGGCAGATAAATGCTTAATTTTATGAGTCCCGTCATTTTCAAAGCTTCGGCATAAAAAAGAAATTCGGCCGAATCAATTTTCGTTCGAATAAAACAATTTCAAATCCCGCTCTATTTCCTCCTCTTTGGAAAAACCTTTTTGAGCCGGAATGTGGGTCAAGTGCCAGACAGAGGCGGGGGTTAAACGATTGCTATAAGAGCCCAGCGCTTACCTCACTGCACAAAATACGGCAAACGACCGGGAGAATTGAGTCTGCCATGGACCGGGCGGAGGTTAGGAAGGGAAATCTAAACGGAGAAGGGGAGCAGGATATTTGATAGACCAAACACGGAGAACCACAAACGAGATAAAAATAGGAAATAAGCCTTGAGAACGAGCAAAAAGGACTAAATAAGTGATATTTTTTTGTATTTACCCGAAGCAGACACGACAAGGATTCTACACTTCTCTGATCCCAGAGCGACCCATATATTTATAACATCTTCGGTACTACCACGTTCTTTCTCCAGAAACTGCTGCATGACTGATTAAAAGGGCGTAAATAAAAGATTATCGCCGAGTAGTAACAATACTGAAACAGAAAAACGCTCAAAATGAAACGCGCAGATTTTAGAGTATACAATGCAACCTCAAGGTGATTGATTACGACTGACCATATATTAGGATGATTAATGCATTGAGGATGCCATCGAAGGCAACCCGTCAGATCAGATGTGGATTGTTTTTCAAGCTTTTTTTTTTTCAAGTTTCAAGCAACCATTTTTTCTTGTTTCGTAGACCATCATATTGGATCCGCCAGTTGTTCTTTTGTATCATTTTTGGTATAAGCGGCGTAAAAAACCGTATTTACCAAATTTCAAGGAAAGGCCATGGTGGAGGTAAAGAGGATATCCCTTAATCCCTACAAAAAGCACCAATAACCCTTTCAACATAAATGGGAAATATTTGTTCAAACCTATGTCCTTTTCTGTAAATTGTTGATGCTCACTGTAAGGACGAAGTTTCATAGATAATACGCTTATGTTACATCGAACATGCAAAGAAAAGAATCATTTTAGGAAGGATGAGAGCACAAAATTAAAATTGCGTAACGAGTACGAGGTAAGCCAATTGCCTCTCATTATATTTTCTCCAGCTGGTCCACGTTAGCCTATTTGATTACCAAAGTTGCTCATGGAGGGAGATAGGGTTACATGCAGTACGAGAGAGAAAGAGGCGTAGAGTTTAAACAACATTGGAAAATTGCACCGGTAAATATCAGCCCGGGCTCGTGATTTCAGTACACACTCGAGCAAACTGTTGGTGGGCCCATGCGTTATTGGATTTCGGGGCGGCTCACGAGTCACGTGCTCCCCCCACCCTCTTCGTGGAGAGTCATGACATCGGACGTCGATAAAATGGAATTCTGACCGAGGCCCCTGTGAAATTTAAACGAGCCCACGCCAACACACACCCTGAGTTTCCCTTTCATGCACCTGCAAAACATTTGAAAAAACGCAGCCGGCCGAAACTCGCCGGCTTGAACTCACTTTACCTCTTGAAATTCACCCGGTAAGCGTTTGATACAGCATCTGATAGAATATGTGAGCAGTATTTGGTCGAAATACACCGTAATGAAAACCAAAATCGTCTCGTATTAATCGCTTTAATAATTATAAGTGAGGAATAGTAAGCTTCTCGTGGCTGAGGAAAGCATTAAAACTCGAAAATTGGTCGTCTTAGTTATTTATTCCAAAGAATTAGGCTAATCTTGATTCATCGCGCCACTATAGCTTTGTATTCTCATGAGGAAGCCGAAGGAGGATGATCTAAATCCCTTCAGATTTTCCAGGTCTTTTGTTGCGGAATTATGAGCGGTCGTGGATTGGTGAGCATTATTAGCTTAAAATAAACTTTAATGAAATCAAAAATCTTCCTACTTTTAATGATATTGAGGAAAATTCATCCTCTCACTACCCAGTATTCTTATTGAAAAAGTTAACTGCCACAAAATGCTCTTACCTTGAGATTTCGTTATCATAGAAAAAGTACCTGTGAATCGTGTTACCTTCAACCGAGAAATGCATAATTGTAATAGGAATACCTTCGTGTGTCAGAAACAAAGAATCTCCAATAGATCCAGATAGCTAAAACATCTCTCATATCCTTCGTTTTCGACCCCTACAGAACAACGAGTGACTCAGTAATGGCTTGATTTTCCTCCGCTCCTCCCAATACCTCCTCATCCTTTCCCAACTTTTCACCCACTCTTCATCTCTGATTTATATATTTCTCTTCTTTTGCTTCCTCCATTGGTATTTATATAAAAACTGACCCTTTTTCCTTTAATGTCGTTGCGCTTCTGTACACCTAAGAGGGAAATGCATTTGAATATTGCAATTGCCACCACCTTTAGCTTTTCTTCCAGAATTTGTACATTTTTCAGTCACTTCAACCATCCTCCCATCTTTCGCAAATATTCGTGCAAGAAATAGATAATTATTCACTTACATACTAAATAGTGCCACCATTTTTCAAATTCTTAATCTTTTATACGTTAATTTAGGCATAAAATTAGAGTACAGTATGTTATTATTCCATTGTTCAAAGATAAACTGCTCTGGCAAGGTTCCACAGTTATATATTTGATGGATATATATACATAAAAGTTTTAGAACAATAATGAATCATCAAAATCAATGATTGGTTTCAATAATGAATCATAATGTTTTGCTTCATACCATCGAAGCCCTTATTCGGCCCAGGACATCATTCAACCCTAAACAAAATGGATAATTGATAACATCATTTTGGGTCACACACGCGGGACCATAAGCATCAGATCGCGAGATAGTGGTCGGACGGATGGGCATTGAGCTTAATGGATATCCCTTGATCAAAGGAAGAGAAATTCCGAGGGAAAATTTCAAGGAGGTGGACCTTGGTGAATTAAAAAACAAGGGAAAGGGATTCGTAGAGTCAGCGAGAGTGCTTTGAAGAAGAAAGTGAGCGCAGACGGGTAAGAATGGATTGGGAAAGATGAAGGAAGGGTTTGCTTGTAAGTTTCTTTCTATGAGCATACAGAATATTTCCTTTAAGGGAAACGAGCGCTACGGGGAACCAGTGAATGGAAATATTGAGCTGGAAACCACTAGCGACTCGATGATTACACGTTAGGGTAATATTACTTTAAGCATTTAGATCAGGTGAGTGTCAGCATGCTAAGAATGGCATTGCTTTCGTGCGATTGAAGCGGTTTTTATTATGCTCCGGTATGAAAAAATTGCACTCAGCTGATTTGATATTTTGACAAATCAATGCTATTTTAACACGTAGACTTACGGCACATGATATATATTTTGTAATAATTCGAATACCTATGAACACATCCTCTTTTAAAGGCGAAATAATAAATTTTTCACTAATATAATAGTAGTTAACAAATATCTAGGTGTCACGCCTAGTGCAATATTGGGCAACAACATTTTTCAATATAATAGCGTCAAATTTTCGTAAGGTAAATCGAAAACTTTACTCATACCATGCTTTAAATGAGGAAAATTATTAAAATACAATAATTTTACTTATTTTGATTGTTGTGCACTTCCATGACTACATCTACATAATACCCTGCGAGCCGCCGCATGGGCGTGTGGCAGGGGTGTTCGGTCACCAGCCTTGTAAAGAAATAAGTTTTTGGGAGATGAAATGGAGACATATTTTATAGGAGTGTACATATTTAAAAGGAGCTCAATTTTTATTGTGGTTGCTTATTGTGCGCGGAAAGAAAGAGTTCTTGTAGATACCTATCTTTTTGGCAGTGTATCTCTCTTATTTTATCGTATCTGTCAGACCTAGAGATGTAGTGAGGAATCATCATAAAATTCTCTGTGTCGCTCTGAATATCAGTTCTGATTTTTTCAAGCAACCTAAGCCTAGAGTGTAGCCTCCGAGTCTCTATGGGCTCCCACTTTAATCCCTCTAAAGTTGTGAGACACTATATGTACGCTCGTAGCAGTTTTTAACGGAGCGAACTGCTTTCCTTTGTATTTTATCAATTTTTTTGGTTAAATCTTTATGATCAGGGTCCCTAATGCTCGCGGCGTATGGTGAGTAACAGTGCATAAAATAATTTCAATGAAATGTGGTCTAGAGTTGTTTTCGACTTTCTTTAAAAAGGATTAAAATATGCACTCAGTGAACATCAGTTACCGATCCATATCAATAGAACTAATTAAAGCGACAACAACAAAATATGCACTGCAAGCTGTTAAGTACAAAAATTCCATTCCAGCTACCATTAGGGTCTAAGACTAAAACAGCGTGACACACCAATACTATCCCCTTTCCATGGCTTGTGTCTAGGCACACCCTGCCACGCCCCCCTGCGGAGATTCAAGGGGTTGTATGTAGAGGTAGAAGAAATCACACTCCTGAAGGGGTAAAAAGTGGAGCAATGGTAGCAAAACATCCCTTATCGCGGACATTTTTTCAGGAACGCATGTTCAGGAAAACGGGGAGATATTATTTTATCTCGGTTACAAATCCGCCAAGTGAGAGTCACGAAATACCCTAATTACAGAGATACGGTGAGGGTTGGACCCCATCAATCGGAGTAAACCACATGGGAGATAAATGCCGTGTGATATTAATATCAGATTTTTCCATCGGCCATTTTTTTCCCCTCGTCCCCCAATAAAAAATCCTCTCATGTAATATTTATAGGCCCATGATAAACCGTAATACTATAGCTCACAGTTTTCATTTAAATTATCTCCTAATCAGATGTCCTGGGAACATAGTTGGTAAAATGGCAGTGATGGCAAATCGTGCAAATTTCTCCAAAAAAAACGTCATTCATCTAGATCGTGATCCGTATAATTATCACCTACGACTGAATTGGTTGTAGAGGAACACAAGGTAACAACACTGCATTGGTTGTAGAGGAACACAAGGTAACAACAGTGCTCTTGAGCCCGAATAATCATACAGAGTTTGAACTTATTTGAGCGATAAAATGGAGATTTATGAGTGGAATATTGGAGCTAAGGTAAAAGTTTTACTTTTTTTAGATTTGGTGCCTGGTGATCTAATTTATAGCGTTTCCTTCACTTTATTGACTCTAGAAGTACCGTAGGGAGACATTTTGACCCTTCTCATTTTTTACGATCTATTACTTCTGACTGAATCGTCCCAGCTCTTTTTTATTTCTTCAATCTTGTTTATTTTATCAGGAAATTGTAATATAAAATTAAGAAACTCAGAGATCTCATAGTTTTTAATATATAATACCATCTACCTATTAGTTCCGGAGGGGTCATTTTGACCCCAGGCTATCTTTCCCCTGTTACGTTAGAGGTGTGTCATTATGGTACACAGTTTTATTGTCATTCATTGAAGTATAACTGGCAGTTTGGCAGCTAAATAAGATTACTCATGGGTGAATCACCGCACGAAGACGCGACATCAGGACTGAGGACTGCATAATGACTTGGGACCCGGGGCAGAACTTTCGGGTTCTAGTCCTCACATGCCGCATCCTGTATGTTGAAATGGCAAATTATAGTCTTTTGATATAAAACATTATTCGTTAAAAGTATGCACAGCAGTAAATGAAAGATATTTTCGAAATGATTAGCATATTATTTTAATAAAATACGTCAAACTGCCTATGGAAAAAAATTATTTTGGTCGAGTCAAATTTACCCTAATCGGTACTAGTAGGCATGTGGCAAAATCCGGAACTTTTAGTGTTAAGGAAGTTTCACCGTGACTGTAAGAGATAAATCACATATCAAATTCTAACTTTTTTCACATGATTAAAAAAAACCTACTGTCGCTGGTAGAATACGATAAATATTGCAAACTAAAATTAAACAAAAGGTGCAGAGAATGCCAATTGCTCTTCCACAAATATATTTTTGAAGAACGCTATTTTTTAGCAATAGATGCCGAATGCAGTGCCATTTATGTGGAATTACTAAATTTTAATTTCAAGTTTTCCCAGTAATTGGCTAAAAACTCCAAATATCGGGCGGTAAGAAGCATTTATTTTTTTAAGAAATTTACCGGGAGTTTCCGCTTCTAAAAAACAGTTTTTCATGAAAATGGAATTTATTTAGGTTAGAAAATGTTTTTACCCGAATTTCTTCCTTTTTCCAGTTGAATGCTAAAACAATTTAACATCAATGTGAGAAAAAATAGCTCATAGAGATTAAATTTTGCTGCTCATATCTGAGACGGGACATATTTTTCTTCAAAGGGTCTAGAATGTGGGTAAAATTGCATTTACGTTATTTCTCGGTGGAACCAACTTTATGGGAATTATATTAATTGATTGTGGCGTTAGGTGGTGGAACGACGAGACGGAACGACTGATAATAAAAATGCCGTACACTATACACACTACACAGTTTCACTATGTTTTAATGCTGTTTACCGGTTTCGACGGCTGTAGCGTCATTTAAATGTTCTCCAGTTTAACCACAGTTTTAAAATCTGATTTCTTTCTTACGAACCCTGCCTCCCCCTCTTGATATTATCATCATCTAATCTTCCTTCCGCATTTCCCTCATTTTTCCTTCTCAAAGCCCGTGAACTTCCATTACTCATCCTCCTCTCCCATGTTTCCCCTTCCTCCACCCTCTTTCTCTTGAGTTAGTATTAAAGGTTCGCATTTGTAGTTTTCCTTCAGCTTGTCTTGAAAATGACAATATACACGTTGAAATCGATAGAAAACATTAAAATACCATGGAACTGTTCAGCGTTTTTACTATGAGTTATTCCGTTAAGGGAATCGTAGTAGTAGTAGTAGAGAAGAACAGACGCACGGTGACTAGTCAAACCTCCACTATGTTGTCCTCCAATCGATTTAATAGTTTTGGTTAGATTTTTCTCCATTCACTATAGACAGCAGATCCGATAATTTTAAATTAAGCAATAAGAAGTATAGAGTTGACTTAGTAATATGAATGACGCCATAAATTGTGTAAAACAAATCTTCCCAGTTCTTTAAAAGAGAAATTAATATTTGGGCTTTAACCCAACTAATTTCCCGCAGAAATCACCTTCAATGGGGAAGGTTTTTTTGCCATTTAATTAAAACTAATACAACGTCTGATAATTTTTTAAGAATAATTGAGAAAATATGAGCAAGCAAACGACACATCGCTGTATTAATCACCATGGAACAAGAACTCATTAAAGATGCTCAATGATGTACTTTTTACACAAGAAGAGCATTTTTCATGACGAAATAATGAAATCACAAAGAACTTTAAAATATATTCACATTTAGTAAATTAATCTTATTTTACGAATATTTATGCATTCCTTTTTCTTTATTCAGAGACCTTTATCGCCGTTATAGTTAGTTCAACGGAGGAATCTTTACCCCAGTCGTAATTGTAAAAAGAGTCCTTGAAAGGCATTGCATTCAAAAACATCAAGTACAGGCTATTCATTTTAAAAGAGATACTAATTATAATTACTTCAGCAAATTGACGCCTGATTTAGTCAATTTTAGATTGATTCAAGGCTATCTTTCTCATTTTTGGAGCACAGTAAAAGTACCGACGTGAAATTTTATATCCACAATTTTTTAAATACGCAATGAAATATTTACGTGTTTTATGATCTGTGTACTGATCTTTAAAAATTAACATTTAAATATTTTATTAGTAGAGTTTTGTATGGGTCTCGTCTTCCATTTCCAGTGCACAAAATTTGAACATCTAGGAATTTAAAACTGTGTGAAACTCTTGTTCAACTTTATAGAATGCTCGAATATGACACAAGCCGAAGATATAACCCGAAATCAGGCAGTGTAAAGAAATAAATTTTTCCAGGGGAGAAAATATATATTTTTTTAAACAGCCAATTTGCAAAGATTACAACCAGCAATTAGGTTTTTTTATCGTTTCCAACCTGAAGAGGATAATTGGACGCTGACGTTTTCCCCTGAAGTCCAACCATGTGAAAGGTGGCGATCCATTACGGCTGCCAGGAGCGGTCAAAATTTATGAATATTGCCTCAGGTAAGCTAAATTTTCTCATCTCTCATGTTTCCATGATGCAACACGTTTATTTTTTGGCTAAATGCTTATCTAATACGAGTAAGCTTGTTTTAAATATTCACAATTCGCAAATAGGGATCCACCAAAGCACGTATGAACATTAGCTGCGCACGTGCAGATCAGTGAATCACAAAAAAAATATTTTCGTACCCAGCAGTAAGCCAGAACCCGGAGGCAGCTGCGTAGATGGGCTCTATTTTTGCGATTAAAATCAGATAAATATTTAAATATTAATCAAATACTCGTTACTTAATCCGTGCAGAAATAAGCTTATGCATTAAAGATAGGCACATTAATTTCACGAAACTCATAAATGATAAATCACTTTGATCCTTCATCTATCGCCTTTAGAAAGAAAAAATTGTTTTCAAAATGTTATCAATTTATATCCAGGTAATTAACTGTCCCCGTCGCTCTGTATTAACCTCTCAATGACGTGACACCAGTGAGAATCACAGGACAATGCATGCATGCATGGCCATGGCATCATGATAAAAATTTGGTGAGCCAAATTCCAATTGTCTCGATTTCATTAAATTATAATGAATGAAGTTAACTCATGGAACGCTTTGAGGACCTTTCAGCATAGCCTGACAGACATCATCCCAAAATGGAGAGCTCATTTTAACGCCAAGGGCTGGTACAGGATAAGAATATCTCATTGGAGGTAGTTAATTACGACAGGCATTACAATTGAAATGGAGGGATAAAGAAAAACCTAGTATAGTTAACAGTTTTGAGTGTTATTAAGCGGGAATCAATTATCGTAATAACGAAAGGCAAGAAATTTGCCATGAGAAAACCATTGGACTTGATCGGGATTCGAACCTGAATTTTCCAATAGCCTGTCAGGTGTGTTCTCCAGTTACACCGCCATGCCACTTTCCTTTAAGGTGATTTTCGAGGGGGGTTCATGCGAACTACAAGTTCACGCCTCAAGTCCACGTTGTGGCACATGAGACGATAGTCGTGCTTACAAATCCACTGTCGTGGTGGATATCATAAGTAGGATAATGGTAATGTTTCAATGAATGAGTGTACTCATATGTGGACACCAGGTTTACCTTACAAGCGACACTTCTTGTAGAGTTATCAGAAAATGTAATTTTAAATCCACTAAGGGAAGTATAAGTAGGGTGTTACAAGCAAAACAAGCATTTATCAAAAAGAAAACTCTTTTGACATCAAAAAATGTTTCTCCATCAACCCGGAAAGAATTTGTTGAAACGTATGTTTGGAGTGTGTGCACCTATGGCTCAGAAAAATATACTCTGAGGAAAGAGGAGAGGAAAAAGCTGGAGTTCTTTGAAATATGGTGCTGGAGAAGACTTTTTAAAATATCTTGGACAGAGAGGGTAACCAACCTGGAAGTATTACAAAGGATTGGGGAAGGACAAATGTTTGTTAATTCTATTTGTAAAAAGAGAAACGCAGTGATTGGACACCTTCTACGTCACTCAAGAGTGGATGACTACTTTAATAGGAGTGGTAGAGGGTCGTGCTGGAAGAGGTAGACCAAGAAAAGAATACCTGGAAGAGACCATAACGGGGAGAAGATACAGTGATTTAAAGAGACTAGCTTTGGAAAGAAGGAATTTGAATGCCCACCAACCTTAGGGTTGAGGAGAAGAAGAAGGAGGCAAGTTATGTGGATATTTCGGGTAAATCATCGAGTATAGGTGGATACGTGGAAAACTGCAAAGAAGATAAAAATTTGGGTGAGGATGATGTACCAATTGCTGAACTGCTTCTCACAAATCCAAAAAGTTTAAATTTCGAGAATAAAATATAGTTCCAGACTTTTAGAATCAGAAAAAACTATTAATCATATTTATTTCTGTCGTTGAAATTTCTCAAATTGATTTATATAGTTAATTTCCCTATAAATTTAAGGTGTGCGTATTCATTAACTCGCCGAAAAGATAAGCATTTCCTTTAATAAGAACACCGAAGTTACCATAATATAAATTTTATATTCTTTGATGTCCTCACAGTGGACATTCAATACTTCAACAGTTACATTAAATAATCGTAAAAATTCTCTATTTATAGCTTTATTAAGTCAATGTGCTAGTGAAACATCGAGCAAAAATGTTAAATGGAGCCGGAACATTGAAAAATCGAGGGAGTTTTTCCTAATAGGTTTTCCTTCGACAAATGAAGCTGATTTTTATTCGCCTGAAATCTCTGAGCCCAAAAATCTTTGGAGCTATTACGCGCTACATATTTGTTCTAACTTCATATTTTGGTATTATGAAGCTCAACTGATCAATTTATTGCCTAGTAATAAACGCTGCAATGACAGATGGAAATGTACTTAGTGCAGATTTATTTTATAGGATATTCAAAGTCACCGACCTCTACAATTATTTTTTCGGCTGCATTCTTAAAAATTACTAGATAAACATGCATACTTAATGAAATAAGCTAATTTTTCCTGTGTTTTTGTGACATTGTTTAATAATAAAGTTCCAAGTAACTTTTAACTATGAGAGATGCTAATCCGCTAAATTAGTCTACAAGTTTGATGCCTCAAAATTCGGCGAAATTTGACCTGAAAAGTTTCTTAGGGACCTTTCCTTCCACTTGATAGTTTCTGGATGAACTTAAAGGGAATACCTCAAAGGATGAATAAAAAACACAATGTCTATTTTCAACAAAGGTTTATTTATTATGATACGAATTTCTCCAAAACATCGAAGTCCTGATCAAGTTCATTGAGGACGGTACCTGATGGTAACGCCTATACCTTGAAACCATTCTTATTATGATAAATAAAATTTTACTATAATTTGACCCTACGTTCCATACTTATGTATACCTATACTGTTTCATTCTCCTACGCTGAGAGTAGATCAACTGATTTCGAGGTTGAATTTAATTGATCATCTTCTTCCTCGCCAAATCGCCCTCCGATATTTTCTCGATTCCTCTCACAGGACAATGGTCGACTCTCGGATTTGGATTAGCCTGAAGGGTGGATTGGAGTAATGCGTTCCAAAGCAAAGGGATTACGAGAAAGGATTCCAAAGATTCGAGATCCGGTGGGCATTTTTAAAATCTAAATCCCCTCTCTAAATGAGTGCTTTAAAGAAATCTCTTAATTCAAAGTACTCCGGTCATTGTGTGGAACGTTAATCCACGACCAACCTGGCGTCTATAGTCTAAAAGAGGCTCATATCCTCAATGTAAAAGCAAAGGAAATTACAGTTTACTTTAAGAAATAGTTTACGGATATTCATTTCATCCAATTGAGATGTTACCTGTCCTGTTTGGTAGCCTTACATAAAGGGTAAACGCACGCCGCATAGTCTTAAATAGAGATGGGTCGGTCGCGAACGAACGAATCAATTCGAACGACTCTTTGAAGTGAGTTGACGAACGGAGTCGTTCGCGGCAATGAACCGTCGTTCCTTACGAATCGTAATGAAAATAGGCGCAACACCCGGCAAAGATGGGAACTAACTGACAGGCGAAGCCACGAGTCCCCCCACCCTTGGAAGTTTGGGAATGGAAATGGGCGCACCACTCGGCAAAGCAGAGAATCAAGTGAACGACAGGAAGAAACGAGTCCCCCCACTCTTGAAATTTGAAGTCTGAGGGAGGAGGACCTGTGTTCTCGTAGAGCCCGCGGAGAGGGAGGACTCATGAGTCCTCGAGGAGTCAGATTCGGATTAGGATTCAGATTCAGTTAAGGACTCGGATTCAGATTAGGATTCGGATTCAGATTCAGTTAAGGACTCGGATTCAGATTCGGATTCAGTTGAGGACTCAGATTCAGATTAGGATTCAGATTCAGTTGAGGACTCGGATTCAGATTCAGTTGAGGACTCGGATTCAGATTAGGACTCAGATTCAGATGAGGACTCGGATTCAGTGATTCCTTGAGGAGTCGCTGGCCTGAGAATCAAATTATACTCAAGGAATTAGTGATCGCGGTGGAATAATGAATCCTTGACTATTAAAATCTTGTCCGTTTGCGTTTGTTCGCAAACTTCTAAAAAATTTCCTCGATCTTTGAATAAATAAATTCATAATTCCTTTATCTGCAAACCTACTAAGGCAAATATTTAATCAAAATTATAAATTTTACCAGAAATATTTTTTTAAAACATTTTTGAGTTTGTTCCATTAATGACGGAGAAGAAACTTTTTTCAAAAGAATAGCATTGAAAAAATGTTCCAAAAGATTTTCGCTGCATTTTAGGCGTATGCTTCCGCAACTTTCAGGAACAGTAGCCTACGAATATTTGGATGAACGCGCTGTAATTCATCCACCCAAACTTGCATTAGCAGATTTTAGCTCCTCCATTTTTTATATACTTCGATGCATTTCTTACGCTCTCAAAAAGATGGTGTATAATTAAAAGACTCGATTTCTCGGTTATTTTCGGCGGTGTATACCATTTTTTATAGCGAGTGATATGACTCTAACTTTTTTGTAGGTTTTTCACTATTTTTAGAAGTCGTACATGTTTCAGGAACAAATATACTTTTTCTCGTCAGCACTAGTTTTTAAGGCATGCTTACAGAAGCACTGCATAGTGAAACCTGCCTCAGAGGCCACCTCACTAGGGCGGTCTCATCTGTGTGCGATAAGAAATTTTCGGAAAATGAATTTATGATATTATCAATTAAAATTTTACCTCCAATCAGCGGACACTTTCTCTCTTGCGGGAGTTATTTCAAAGGCCTGCTGTTGGCCGCTAAATACAGGTTTCACTATATGTTTAAATTAAAGTTAAAATTTATTTCAATGAACCACTATAATGAAAAAAATTGAACGAGAACGAGATCCAAGAATCGATTCTTTAGATTGAACGACCGATTCAAGACTCGGTCATTGCATTGAACGATGTTGCCCATCTCTAGTCTTAAAGGAAACTATTTAAAAAAATACATTTACTTGCGGTGAAGCGGAAGGCCTTCACTAATAATTACTTTGTGTTACTCATGTCTTTTCTCTTCGCTTTCTTATATATAACTCCGCCGAGAATTGTGTTGCTCATCTTCAAGGAAATCATACTTTCCACATCCCTCAGCTTCATCGCATTGGTTAGATGGAGGGTCTCACTGTATAAATGGCTAAACTCTTCTCATTGCTCATTTCTTCGAAATGCTGTAATTAGTCATGATGGCCAGTAAATCATAATTTAGATATGCAGGCATAACGAACGTAAAACAGAACCATCTGGCGGTGAATTAGATATCTTATTGCTGCCGAAATATTATATCGTAATAAATGGTGTCATATGGTAATAAGATTGAAATATCTAATTATCTAAAAAATCTAATAGAGATTGAATATATAAATAATATATATTAGAGTAATAGAATGAATAGCGTATGAAATCAATGGTGATAGATAGTGACTTTATAATTTCAGCTGAACTATTGACTACCAGGGACAGTTAGCGCAAGTGAGTACATTGTTTATTTCAAATCGTTCGTTTGCAAACTAGCCATCTCTTTGCAACCAAACTTCCCTCCTCCATCTTAATGCGTCTCCTCAAATAGACTTGAAATACATTGATGATGAAGAGGTAGAGAGCATTTGACATATGCAATCAAAAATGGGCTATAAAAACTGAATTTCCTCTGCGGTCCAGAGGAGACGAGTTTTCCGGCGATATTTGTTTGCAGAGCACAGGATTAGAGAAGAGGGAAATTGAATGGCACGGAAGCAAGTGCCGCAAGAATGCTTTTAATCCCTCCTTTCACGTTTTGAGTGCTCCGCAGCCCAGACAAACGTAGCCCGGATCGCCGACGCTGTCATCGTCTCCGTATTTCCGTACGCATTCCTCTGCAAGGGAGAGAAACCAGCCGTCCATTCCTCTTATTCGTGTCGCTCTGGAATTAAAAGATTCGTCAGGCATCCCCAGTTGTTTAGCACAATTTCTTTAAACCAACAGTACATTCCCTTTTTTCCGCGCTTCTCTCAACATTTTTTCGTCGGAAATGGGAATCGTTTTGCACTGATTCGCGGGCATATTATTTTTTTGAGCCAGGCCAACAAAGACAGGAGGAAAAGTATGTTTCCCGATCGACATATGTCGTTATAGATCCGCGAAAAGAAACACGGCCGCAGCCAAGGGAAAGTGCTATTATCGAAGTCCACATATTCATATTAGAGTTGAAAGTTATCTTATGTTTTGAGACGGAAAGAAAGGAAAAATTATATTTACGTTTCCCAAAACGGATACGCGAGAAAAAAATCTCGCATGGAGAAAGAGAGGAAGGGGAAAGGGCATGAAAAAAATAACAGTAAAACAGCGGAGCGCGCGCGCCCGGTGACGGTTTCAGGAATAATCGGCTACGTGGGCTGGTTAAGGGGTTATGCGTTACAGTGGTTGGTGAGAAGGGGTGTGGGGAGATGGAATGAAAAAAAGAGAGGAGACCCGATAAAAACTGTGCCAAATATAAAAAGCGCGGGCGAAACGCAGAGAGAGAGAGGGGGGGAAGGATATAGAGAAGGAAAATTAGAGAAAGAGAGAGAGGGGGGAGCAGATGAAAACGAAAGCCTTTAAAAAAAAAAGGTGTAAGACAGTGAAAGAGTAGTGGTGGTGGTGGAGGTGGAGGGAGAGGCGAAAGATTTGAGGAAAAAATGCGTTCAGATGTATATAAACAAATATAAAATGGACGAAAACAATGGTGAGAACGTAGGGGAAGGAGGGAGCAGTGGAGGAAGTACGAAAAAAAATACGAAGCATCATCCAGAATACCCAGGTGAAGCGTGCACAATACATTTTCGAAAAAGCTCATGCCAGGGAATATCGTACACTCGCTCGGAAAAAAATAAATTGGTGGGGGTGAGGGAGAGAGGGGGAGTTTTGGGGAAGGGTAAGTGAGAGAGACTCACAGAGAGAGAGAGAGAGAGGGGGGGGAGGGAGGGAGAGGTAACAGAGATATAGAAGCGGGAGGGGGGAGGGGCATGGAGGAGAGATTTTTCGGGAAAAACGGCATGAAGAGGAGGTACGGAACGGGGAGAGGCGAGGGGGTGGAAGGTGGGAGGGACCTCACGAGAGGGAGAGAGAGAGAAAAAAAAAGAGAGTAAATTACCGAAAGCGGAAAGGTTTGTGAATAATTGAAGCGGTAGAACGGGAGTGGGAGGGGCAAAATGAAGAGCAAGGGAGGAGGGATGGAATCGGTCGAAAAATTTACACTGCCTCCCACATCGCCACCCCCTATGTTTGCCCCCTCCGTAGCCATCCTCCCTTCCATTCCTTTTCCCCCGCATACCCATCCACCCCTCTCTGTCTCTCTCTATGTGTCTCCCTCCATGCTCTCATACGCACAAACACACTCACATACATGAGCGAATTCACGTGCCGCCTCCCCTCCACACACGCACGCAGGAAAAATGTGCATGAAAATAATACGGCCCACTCCACCGCGCTCAAAACATCTCCCCTTATATTCGCCACGAGTTCATCTGAACGAAAGAAAAACAAAAGGGAGATGAAACGCGTTTGCTGATCGGAGGTGGAGGCCATGAACGGAACTCGCTCGGATTAATAAATGTATGTGTGCGCGTCCATGACCCTCGGGCTTGTGATAAAGTGTGGATGTTACCATCGTTTTGCGCAGGTGAAACCGAGATGTGCGTTGACATCGATACTTAATTCATATTGCATAGGCATCAATAGAAAGTTGCGTTTAAGTGATATTTTTAGATTAAGTAACAAACATTTACTGATCTTAAAAAAGAATCAGGCATACATGACCTGGCACATACGTGTTTGTTTTTCATGCTCTGCCCCTCTCGTGCTTTCAATTGCTTCTCATTGTGATTTCCCATGGGCTATCTACGAGTTATTTATGCAGTGTTATTAGGATAACCAGAGTTCGTACCATTAATTTCATATTACATTAAACCTTGCGATGAGACTCGATCCCAACATCCTTGATCAACATGCAATTATGTCACCCTCACCAAAATCATCGCCTTGCAGGCGTATGCCAATTGGCTTAGAATATTGGCCTTTAAATTATCAATGTTACGAGCATGAATTGTTTTTTTATGAAGTAAGAGCAATTTAATAGATACTGCGGAGAGGATGTTTGTTTTATTTAATTCAGATACTCCAAGCTACTGAAGGATTTATGGTCAATTTCCCATGCATGCCTAGAGCACCTGTTTCGATCTCATGATAATTATTCCTGGCCTAGTGAATATTCACGGATCATCCATTGAGTACTTTGAATAGCACATCCTCGGATTGTTTCAAAGAACTGTAAAGTCTGACTGCGTGAGGTCTAAATTCAGGTAAATGATATCTCGCTTTCAAATTCCAACTGAATTTTACTCCAAGACTGTTTAGGACAGCACGGTAAAGTTGTATCGTGAGATTGAATGGTGATATGAAGCTGCGGTCGTGTACCATCATAGGTCAGAACTCAAACTTAAATGTCTTCATTAATTTGCATAAAAAATATTGAACTTGTCGGTATTTATTACCCATACCTTGCATTACCGAGGAGTGAAATTGTCTAAGATGAATCGATTTTCATTAATCTAAAATATTTTTTATTTGATTCCCAATTAAGGTGGTCTAACCTGCTTAGTTTTGCTGCCCAATAGCTGATATGAATTCTCTCCATCCAACTTTGGATTGTCGAAAAATAGCAATAAAAACCACGCTGCGTTTAACGTACGGTATGTATAGACTTAGGCTAGATTTGAACAACATATTAATCTCCAGTAAAAACATTAGATTACTATATAACCGCATTTTGAATTTTCCAGCCATAGTTCAGATGATTATTTATGTCTAATTACCATTTTGATAATTTTTAAAGTTAAATATTTTGAAAAATTGCATCAAGTTGCTAAAACCATTCTAGAGATAAAATATAGCATGAATAAGTGCTTATTGAGCCATCGCTTTCACTATATACAGTTTAACGCATGAGTTAGGCTCTTCTCAAACTTATTTCCCCATTGCATTGGTGCAGCAAAACTAGGCGACACTTGCGTATGAAGAGAATGATGCCAGGGAGGGGAAAGCATACATAATATGTGGTACAGATAAGCCGAGGATCCCACCAGAGGTTCCACCTGGAGTTTTTCGGTTCCTCTGCTTGCTAATTCACGTCTGAATCCCCTTCAGCGACCAAAAACTCGAAGTAGGTAGTTCCATCAAGTTTTGTGATAACTGCACTACCATATTGGTGCAAGATGACTGTCCACTACCTCTCTCTCAATATATCACCCCTATTGATCACGGATATTGCACCGAGTTTTGTGTCCGGATGAATACAGAACTTAGAAAAATATTGTACTCAGCCTGCCGCGAGTGAATTGAGTCACATGTATTTAATAATGGAATGAGGTTATTTTGGAATGGAGGCTGCCAAAACGGAGTGATGGAAAACAAGAGCGGTGATAAGGACAAAAACAGTGGGGATGCAAAGTTAAAGAGAAAAGAGGGATTCAGGCGCTAAATAATCGCCTTTCCTTCTGTATTTACCAAAAAAATACAGTGAAGGAAAATAAAAAAAACGGAGGCACTGAGGTGAGCAATAAATGATTTTATTCGCACGATCCACAGAGATTCCTCCGAGGGGACCTAGGACCTGCAGTTTCCCAGCCGACGATGGCATTCCCACTTCGAATGAAGTGACGTCAGAGGACGATGACGCAGAGCAATTGCAAAAATGAAACGGTAATGGAAAATGTGGCGAAGGCTTATTATTGGTAACCAGTGAGTAGGGTTTAACCAGCACTTGAGAGGGATTAAAAACCGCCTCCTCTCCCATAAAAAGCTTTCAGAGGCCTACTGTTTCTCTAAAATTAGTTTTAAAAAATGACGAATATGCAGAGATTCACTATGATCATTTAAGATACAGAGATACAGCAATCATGACCTAATCGTGAAAATAACATCGAAAAATTCAAATTTCTGTCCTTATGTGGTATGAATAAATTTAAATAGTACCCCTACGCGTGCAGCTGTCTTAATGTTTCCCTCAAAAACACTAATTTTAAACGATATATCAGACTCATCGGCTTCAAATACGTACAAATTTTAGCAAAATACCGAATCAAGATACGGTAACACATCACACCAAAAATAAGTATATTAGCAAAACGAGCAATGTCAGGGGTAACTTTGTGAAAATTCGCCATGATGGATAAAGAAAAAACTTTGCAAATTTCACTAATAAGCTTTATTCACGACCCAGGTTTCGACAGTTTATGTCGTGAACAATACTTACTGGTAAAGTTTGCAAAGTTTGTTGTTTTTCCAAGTATATAGAAATTCGTAAAAGACAAGAAATTATTCATTAAAGTCTACCTATCAATAACTGAAATTATGTCCACGCACTTTGAATTGAAATTTCTTCATTAAAACCTTGATTTTTTTGACGCAAACAATCCGTATGCGTAGCGCAGATAGTGAACGTATTTAGGCCCAAACGGTGCTTTTTAGTACAAGGGGATCATTAAGTTCGAGCCAAAACTCTTTCCAACACGCGAAGGTTTCCCTTTCTCAGAAACTGGCGCGGTCGTGCGTCACGACGAAGGCGTCCATTAAGGAAAAAAAGAGCAAACAGAAGGGGAACACGATTAAAATTCCTAAATGCTAAAAGATATAACGGAGGAGGGGAAATGACCCGGGTGGCAATGAAAATTCCCGATAAGCCATCGTGGTTCTAAAGTCTCGAAGACAAGAGGTGGAATACAGGAGGAGAGGGAGGGTGATGGGAAGGAGGAAAGGGTGGTAGAATTGCAATCTACTGAGATAAACATCAGCGCTTTTTAGAGACGCGTGGAGGGAGGACAAGGAAATATAATGGCTTCCAGAGGTTGCAAAGGCGAAGCGAGGAGCGTTATAAGGCTTCTCTCTTTGGGAAAAAAAGATTAAGCGACGTTAGAAGAAAGCTGTGGTATGGTTGGTAACGCAATGGTCAAAACGTTTAAGGCCGATCAAAGGTAGGCAACTTAACCCGCGAGTTCAATTCATCGGCAAAATTATCCAAAAGTTGTGAATTTCCACCCTAAGTTAATTTAATTGTCCTAAGTTTCGGTAAGGATTTTTGTTATCGAAGACTATGATAATGGCAAATATTTGCCGAGACTTAAATCGGCAAAATAAGCTTGGTTTGGAAATTAACAAATTATTATTCTGTAATAATGTTATCAGTCACTTTCCTTCACAAGCGATCACTTTAAAATTGAACGTATGAGTGTTTTTTAAGAGGTGTTTACGAAAAAGGAAACAGTCTACGTTAATAGTGAACTTGAAAGTTCATTCAGTACCAACTTTCACGCTCACGGTTGATGCCAGCATATGCTCAATAAGTTAATTGAGTGAAGTTCTTCATTTGCTTACTTTGTCCTCATGAATTCATCACCATTTTAAGGTTAGAGGGCCACTGATAGGTCAACTTCAAAATACAATTAGCCCCAAATTTCACGTTCACAGTAAATAATAGTTCACACGAGGTAACTTGCTTGAATATAGTGCTTAAGTATTCCACTTTGTCTTCGTGAATTCATTGCTATTACACACCGAGTCAGTTTCCGAACGTGACATGGACAGACAGCTGATATCCTTGATATTGATCAAAGAGGTGTTATCATTTCCATTCGATATTCTGTCCGCATTTGCATCAAAATTCACGAAAATCAGTGCACTACTTCCATATTTCTGCTCATAGTGGTGGATGTAAACACGATATTATGCAGCCAGGCAACTCCAAAGATGGAAGTCAATTGCCGGCGGTAGCTCAAGTCCACATGTGAACGCAATCCTAAATCGAGAATATGAATCCGATTTGCGTCCCACGTTTCAATTTAGAGCCAATCGTAAACTAGGTTTTACGCGTAGATACGAATAGATCCTTGGGCATCGATGTTGTGTCTGTCTTATGGTGGACACCTTGGCATCAACGGTCATTTCCCATCAATTGCCGTTCATTGCCAGACAATGGAAAATGGCCTGGCAGACAGGGACTGACCACGACCACCGAGAGACCGAGTGTCTCGTGATGTTAAACTTCGATTACGTAGCGGGAACCGATGTTTACATCATGGTGGGTGATTGCCTTCCTTCTCCGAATTAGAGGCTTCTGGCTGAACAATGCATTCTCTCCTCAGCAGTTAAAACATTGAAAATCCAAATTATACAGCGAAATACTCCAAAACACCAGAGCGTGTAGTTTTTCACTATCACATTCTATAGTGCTGTTCTCTGACTCGTTACTACCCTGTAGGGAGAATATCGGTAACTTAAATGCACCTGTCACGTTCCGCTTTACCTAATAAATAAGATAAGTTTCTTAAAATTGAAAACGACTTTTATTGATAAATTTGAAAGAGCTAAAAGCTTGAAATATTTAAAAATATGTTTTTCCTACACATTTTAACAATTTTGTGTCTATAAAGCGTCAAGTTTCTTCATTATAACGTGCTAAAGAGAGCGTTACGTTTAAAAACGCCCAACAACCGGCACTTTTTCTTTGTTCTCATCGCGAAAAAAATCGGAAGTGTATTGTAAAAATAATCAGCAACAACGATAAAATGCAAAATAAAATAAGCTAAAGTTTGATGTATCTTGCATTCAAGTAGGTACTATGGTTCATTTTTCATCAGTGTCCAAACTCGAGAGTACATCATATTTGCACTGAAATTAATTACCATTCAACTGCCGTACCGACGAATATCTGTAGCATTTCATAGTGAGTTTCAAAATAGGACTACAGGGCTAACTTTGCGGAAATAAATTATGTCAGTTAAATAGATAAAACCTGAAATTTTTCATAAATTTGTTTCCGCCTCAGCCAAAGTTTGCACGTAGCAACGCTTTTTTCATATATGAATTGATCAGCCGTAACGAATAATGCCACTATTGTGATATCGTAAAATTATACACTTTGAAACCTAGTTCGAGATGTAATAAACTCGTGAAATTTGTCTTATAATCTGAGTGAGGAAGAAAAACAGCCATTTAAGTCTTAAATAAAACACCTTTGAAAAAACACCATGGCAGTTAAGTAGAATTTTGAGCGACACTACCCCTGGGTTTATTATTGAAGGAAAAAAAAGCCGCATTTCAAAATTTAACGTCAATTCTCATTCTAGTTTCCGCTTTGAAGTCGTCTAAGGTAAAAATAGCTAGAATTCCTCGGCAAAGATATTGGAGCAATGTGTCTTGCATAAAGGAGTTAAAATTAACAATTAATGGGTTTTACGACGCATATTGCAATTTTCATAATAATTGATAGCAATTACAAACAATTATCAAAGCTGATATTTTCAGTATGTAATTAGTAGTGTGCAATTATTTAAAATTTATTAAGCGATGGAAAACGATTTTAAAGCAAATGTGTATCGGAGTTCCAGCAGCAGGAAATTAAAATCCCCTTCAAAGCATCGTCCAATCTAATTTAAACTACGAGGCCATAAAAATCACAGAAGTGTATTTATATTTTGAAAAATACCTTCATCCTTTAATTTTTTATAACACTATTAATTATTAGCAGAGCTTTTACTCGTTAGGCTCACTGAATCCATAACTAGAGATTAATACCATCTTTGTACTACTAGTTATGTCCAGTTTTAGCTCTGATAACTGTCAAGTTGCAATATCACAGAGAACAAGGTACGGCTACAATAATAAAATACGATGTAATTTTAGAGGCATTTTTCAAAATACATGGTCTCATGAAAACGGGTCCCAAGCAGGCGGAGCTCCTTCACTTCCACGTCGGGAAAGTAGAACAACGAATAACGTGCGAACAACAGCAGCGGACAATAGGAAGTTTTTCCTCTGGCAACGAAAGCCCTCCTTTACGCTGACCTTGGCGAGGAATGAGAACATGTGCGGGCTCTTCGCATGTCACGTTCCCTGCTTCCTTCTCAAGCGAGCGTCACAGAGTCACTTATTTTCCTTACCCTCTCGGCTTCAAGTCTTCAAGAGCGCTATCCTGCCCATCTGTGCAATATAGAGTAAGACGGAGAGAAGGAACTAGAGCAGATGCCCACTCTTAAGAAGGGTGAATTTAATTATCAAAATGCGGATCGCAAAGTATGTGTTGTCGCACCGTTCAAAATCGTTAAAGTGCTGTTATTCTATTTCGAAGTACATATGTCAATCAACGTGCCATGCAGCTGCTAAAGAAAAGTTAGAGAAGTGAAGACAAGTAGGAATACGTATGCGACTGCTGCGAGATTTTCAAGACAGATCGCATGAATACCCCACAAGTAGGAGTGTATAGCACAAGAATCATGAAATCACTTCTTATGACTTTGAAGGATGTGCCCAAAAAGCCAGGAGGTTTAATTTCAGGTTTCATTGCCAACACCCAGAGTCAAATTTTGCAGGTCATCGAAAAGTAAGACAATTTAGTAACAACAACTCGTAATTATTTATTTAATGGTTTGTAGAGATTATCAATCGTATTTTCTCGGTATTTTGAACATGTGAAAGCAAGTGCTAGAAAAGATGATAAGACTGGTGTTCCGAATAGCACCCAATTTTGAAGGCTTGAAATTAACTGATTAAAATATTATTTGAATCACTTGGGAGTAAAATTTTCATTAATTATCTAATAAAGGTCTACGAAAACAGGTCTAGATAGGACCTAGCTTTATCTAGTGGGAAATAAATCAACGAATAAGTTTTTTCCTCAGAATCTTCTTTATATGGTAACGGAACCTGGCATAACATTATAGGCATAAATTTAGGCTAAATGTTGCATGAAATGGGTACCTGAGAAGCGTCGTCGGTAAATTTAGGAGGAATATGATTAGGAATGTGTTGGTGATGAAAGAATGTGGAAAAAATTCTCCAGTAATGGACACAAGTATAGGAAATCAAAGTGCTTCGATAGCTTGGCCATTTTAAAAGATGAATATGTTTTGAATACTTAAATACATTTATGATGGAAGGGTGAATAGAGTAGTAGGAAGGGATAAACCTGTAAAAATATCACAGGTGAATGTGGTGGAAGAGACTCATGTCAGGTGAAATATTAGAAGTCTGAAGAATGGAGGACCGTATTTGAAGTAATGCATGAATTCAACAGAGGAGAAAAAGACATAGAAGGGCATGGAGAAAAATTGTAAAGAAGGCACTTTCTTCCCAGGCATAGCAACAACGTTTACGTTCTTTGACTGGGCCTACCCCGAAAAGGATTGGCCATATAATTTATAAAGCCTCTATATATGTAATAATTTGAGCAGCAAGAGATATATTAGAGGACGTTCATAGGGACGGTAGGTATGTATTAAAAAGTGGTTCGGCCAAGAGTGGGCTGTATTGGGCATAAATTTGAGGTCCTCAAAGCCCCTCTCGGCTCTCCCTTATCATCGAGCATTCCCCGCTTCCACGAATTCGGCGTATCAATTTGGAACGTCCCTGAGAGGGTGGAGATAGAGGTCAAGGGCATGAGCGAAAAAAAACAAAAAGCGCCATTTTAACTGAAGGTATTGGCAGCCAAATAATTATTGCCCCCATGAAAGCAAGAAACTATTGGTTTTGTCCAACAAGAACATTTCAACTTGGCTAATTACGGTAAAAGGTGAGCGAAATTAGAAAACCTTGAAATCGTTATTTTATCTATATAGACTTTTCACCTTCCGGCGTCACTTCGCGGAAGTGTTTCATATTCGAATCCATATTGAGGATAAGTTTAGTACTTGCCCACAGTTACTTATTGTAATCGTACAACGGGTTTCCCAGCTTGCTACACCTTCAGGTACAACCACCCAGCAAACATCTTCAAGCAATTGTACCTGAAGATGCAGCAAGCTGCGAAATGCGATGTACGATTGCAATAAATATCTGTTGAAAATTGCAACACTTATTTTCAATATGGATTCGATTATCTCAATAGTATTGCAACTTTCATGTATGTACATTAGCATTTCGTGTTTGACAACAGCTATTATATTTTATTACGGCTAGTGCTGAGAATAGGACAGCATTATCGAGCATTCCTTCATCAATACGGTGTCTTTATAAAAGAAAAATTCACGATTGGTAAAATTATTTTATTTATACGGATTGAAATAATGAAGGCCAAGAAATATATTATTGAGTTTCTTTCCTTAACTGAATCGTGTCCGTAGTTCAGTTAGATTTTTATAAGTGTGTGTGATGCATATAAATTTAAAGTCTGCGGTAAAATTGTTCCAGCCATCCCCGGCTCTCCCATCTCACCAAATCTACCCCGATGCCAAGGGTTCGGCTCATCAATTTCCAGCGTCCCCTCTCGATAGGAGGTCAAGGGTAGGAACGGAAAAAGACGGAGAGAGGAGGAAGAGATAGAGAGTCATTTTAATCGCGGAGTATTGGCAGGCAGAAGCGGGTCCGCCACCACTCTCGGATAGATAGATACTCAAGAGGCGTGCGGAGCAAAAAAGGGGAAAGCGGAAAGAGAGAGGGAGTATGTCAATGCTCGGTTTTAATATTGATCCGTGTGTGTTCCTATCCAACCGACTCCCATCTCCTCCCCCTCTCAACAAGAGACCCTTCACATTCATACACATTCCCTGGCAGTCTTCATTCTCCCATACTCCACTTTCCTCAATTCTCTCCGCAGGGCAACACATGTTTTCCCGCTTTCCACGCTTATACAGGGTGCGGCAGCATAATTTTCTGATTTTAATTGTAGTAATGTACTGTACGCTGCATGTATATATGTATGTACTATATGCTGTACGCATTGTATGTTGTATGTATCTATGTACTGCTTCACTAATATGTTGTAAAATATGGCGAAAAATAATCACAACGATTCTTATGACAACTTTTATTTTATTGACCCTTTAAATCAGCAAATTATACTGCCGCACCCTGTGCATCTCCCTCTCCCTCTCTCCCTCCATTACGCATGCACATATGCTCACCACCGCTGTGTCCGGGTGGAAAGTTTTTCCTGCCCGTTTCCAAGAAATGCTCAAGATTTCTCGTTTCCTAGTACCGCCAAAAAATTGCTCGGCAAATCGGGCACATCGCTCCTTCTTCATCTTCCTCTTCTTCTTGTTTCGTGTGGAGATTGTCTGTTCTTTACTCGTCACACCACCTACCTTTCGTACTTGTATGACTATATTAATTTTTCGGCCTCCTTTATCTTCTTTTTCCAAACAATCACTACGTTTGCCAATGGAACTCAGATCGATATGAACTCGGACCGATCTCAACATTCTAAGCCAGCCGACTCGAATCACTTGGTTTACCAATGCGAAATCGATTGAAATATCCATTTTAATCGGTTCATAGCGATTTGAAACCTCAAACTGGCAGAGAGAGTGGGCCGAGTTAGCCCGCTTCACATATCGATCCCACTAGCCCGTTGCATTTACCATACCGAGCTTAACCGGCCAAATCGATCTGAGTTTGATTGGTAAATGTAAGGAGTAGCTCATCGCGTGCTCCTTTCACTATCCTTTCTCCTCCAAAGCGATAAATACGATAATTATATTTGTCCTTTCATTTAAAAGTGTACCCATACATTTTTCCTGATTACCACGTTTTTTTCTAACGTTTTAGTTCCATTCTATGTCCAGGGGTGTTTTGCCATTTTTTTCCGCAGCACTTTCACCCTGCCAGTCTTCAATGGCCTTCGCGTCCTAACAGAACTGGCCTAGCATAGACCCAGTATAGATGATTATTTGTCTTGTAGTAGCTTTATTTATTTTAGGTTTTGCTTCTACCCCTGATAATTCGTTCTACTATATAATGTCATCTGAGCATCCAGTAGTCATTTAGGCCCTTTTTGCTTTCTGTCTCACTTCTGACTCCACAATATAAAGACAGTTCTGTTCGATAATTGACATTTCAATTCCTACTGTATAATTTTGTCTTTTACAGCAAGCTTGCAACTAAGGGCCGCTTTTTACGGCACATATTATTGTATAAACGAATATATGAACTCTTTCATAAGACCTTGTACCATTTAAGCGGAAAATTGTATGCTAGTCTGAATGACTGAACGGGAAATAGAACTTCCTCGTCAATTTCAGAATAATTCCATGAGTTTTTGTTCATTCTATGATACATTAATTTGAACAGTAAAATGTACCTTGTAAAGTGGCGTAAATAGACGTTTTCGGCGATGTCATGGATTTCGACTTGGTCAGATGTCGTGATATATAGTGATTTTTCTATTTGATTTCCTTCATTTTGAAACATCTTTATGATGCTGCATACATGTTTAAGTCGCGCAGAGTGATTTACCCAGGTCGAGCCAACAAGGCGTCCTATTCCTTGTAAATTTGTGTGAGCTTCAAAGGATCTATGTATTCTCAACTGCCGGACGTAAACGCAACAAATCGGTCGAATTGAGCTCACGGTACCACCATCCTAGGGGTTAAATCCAAACTTTGAACTCTTACTTGCTTACTTACTGGATGTTTCCGTGTTTACCACCAGCTAGTAACAGTATTTCTTTTACAGGTGGTTTGAGTGGGCGGAAATTCCAAAAGTAAAAAAAATCATCGGCCTTGACCTTTTGATACGTCAGCCTTCAAAATTGCATCAAAATTTTAACAGAAGAGTTTACACCCTCACATGGCTCCGCTATGGATTAACTGTTGCTGTTAAGGCGGCTCCGATAAAATTATAATAATGTTTAAAATACCGTTTCAATTGCTTTCTGGTTACTAAACTGAGAATTTGATGAAGCAAGGGGAGAAATATCATTTTCCTCTCTAAATTGAATGAAATGTTCACAAAGAAACTATATTTGAATTAAACTCCTCCAGGAAATTTAATTAAGTGGTAGAATAACAAAAGTAAAAAGCGAGATTTTATTTTGAGAAATAAGCATATAACTGCAAGGGCTAAAGTGAAAATATGTCACTTAACCTTTGGAGTGACGCTATTACAGTCGGCTCTTACTACCAGGAAAATAGTTTATTGAAAAATATATTCGTGGAACAATTTACTTATTTTCTAATCCAAGTAAACATGAGATTTTTGGAAGTTTTCAGGTAATTTGATTTCCCTGTCTCGAGTCTTGGTGATTCCATAATTTCGGGTATAAGGACGATGCCCTACTCACAACTTTTCCCAATCCTCTTTGACGTTCTCCCGATTATATCATCATAGACCTCCTTTCCATTCTATTGTACACCTTAAAGTTTTACCCTTGGCCAGCTTGGCAGTCGCATTGCCCTCTCTCATGAAAGATAGGGCACCCTTGTGTCGGAAAACGGGCATTTGTTTCAAAGAAAGAGATGAGGAAGAGGAGAAGTGGAAGAGAGGGTACTTTTTCGAATATAAACTAAACCTCATTACACCACCAACTCCTCTCAGTCCATTAAAACTCCCTGGTTCCATCCAACTTTCATCTGAAATCCCGGCTGGAAACAAAGTTGACACGTGAAAAAAGTTTGAGGAATTATATTCGCAGCGGTTCTAGAACATTTCACTCTTCACCCCCCAACAGGTTCAATCGTATTCCTTCGATGACTTTTCAAAAGCATTGAGAGACTTGACACATGGGCGTCAGACGAGGACAGACGAGCGGCAACGGATGGTCTAGCAATTGAATACGATCCCACGAAACGTCATATAAAAATAAAGACTGAGATCCCAATCGGCCCATAAAGGAGACAAAAGTTCAGGACCAGAGGAAATGTTTTCCTCATGAGGAAATACCATTCTCCTCAGTAGATAAATGGGAGGAGAATGAAGACGTACGTATGCCGGATGGAAGCGAGAATTCTGTTTTGATATTCGTACAAGCGATGTCGTTCCGTTCGCTGTAGTTTCCAATTCCGAATGAGAGCTTCACATTTTTACAGTAAAATTAAAAATCAATAATTATTTACATATTCATTCTTAAGTTTAACATTGCCGACCCAGGTTTTCTCAAGTGACTTACTTTCTTACTCTGTGGAAATGGAAAATTTCGACAATTCAGGTACCAAATCACTTTATTTATTTGTGAAAACATCAAATATAAAGCCACATTAGGTAAATAATAGTACTCTTTAAATTAAATCCAGCAGGACGACATGAATAAAATTTTCAAATGTGTAATACTAATAAACCAAATCATAAAAATGACTGGAAATAAATCTCAGCCTCAGAGTAGTAGACAGTAACGACTACAAAATTGAGTATCACGCAAGAGAGATGATTCCAACTAATTGTAACTAGGGTCGTGGGATTGCAAAAAAGTATGAATAATGAATTTAACACAAGTATCGAATAAGTTAAATCAATTTCATATTCGTGATGAAAACAAAAATTTCGATATTAGTAAGTATCGAATAAAAAAGTGATAAGTTAGATTCATCTTAAGTCTACATCATTGACTGGCAAATAGTTTCCATAGAATATTGATCAGAAAAATATAACAATTAAGTTTACTCATCGATAGTGACCAACGATTCACGTGGTAATTAATTAACTTTCTCTCCAGCCAGTTAAAGAACGCGACGCATTGCTTGTCTGAGAATAAAATAAACCAACCAGTTGATATTGGTCAACGTATATGAAATATTTTGGAGAAGCAAATTGAATGAACGATTGCCCTGTAAAGGGAACTGTGGGAGCAAAACGTTAATTTCATAGCAAGATGCGCGTAGGACAGAAAATATTGCTCTTAAACCAAGGCCACAACAAAGAAAGAGAATTTGAACATTAATGGAGTATCAGGCTATTCCATTGAAAATAGGACATAAAAAGTGAAATATAAATATCTTCAAGAAAAAATTATAATGGTGTTTTAAACTAATAATCATCATCTGCCTAACATTTATAAACATTAATCTCCACTCCTTCCATTTGGTGATAAATTGTATGTAAATCATGTATAAATTAAATGTAATACATCGTATTTAAGTAGCTCACGGAGGGCGCAACAGTTACCCATGGATGTTACGTCAGTTATTAATTATTTACATGACTGTTCAGGTGGTGAATTAGTATGTGTAGTTTCATTTCTTAAGTAATAATGTTGTTTATATGTACTAAACATGCCTCAGATATGGTTATAATGTTGCTCATAGATTCATTAAAATTTTACTTTGTTAATAGTGGTCATACTTACAGTTATAAACATAGTTACCGTCAAAACTCAACAGTGTCACGAGCAGAGGCATTGTTCAATATGATCCAAATTAATTCAAAATATTTCTTGGACTATTGTCAGTCCCTACATGAATTTGTGTAACTCCAGTGCTCATAGGAAAGGATTATGTACAATTAATATATCAGAAAATGTGCATAAATGTCACGTCAGTTACTATGAAATTGCTCTGTCTCATTTTATTACTCCATTGGATTTCTCCTTCCATTAGCATAGCTGATTGACGCTCTACTGTATTCGATACTACGGTAGAAATGTATGTCCTTCCATGAATTTTCTCCTGGTCTGGCCATAATACTTTGTTTCACAATTGTCATACTTTAACTCATTCACTCCGCTTTCTTGGGAATTGAAGTATTTGTCTTTAGGGTTAAAAGACATTTTTCTTATTGTTATTAGGTTATCAAATGCTGTGAGCTCTCCTACTCATGACCTTACCAACCACCCGCCAGTCTCAAACATTACCGAGAGTTACCTTTCCTCGCACCCCTACCTGTTTGTTCAAGCTATCATTCCATAGCCATTTTCCTCACCCCACTTCCTTCTTCCACAGCCAGTGGAGCGTCACTTTCGTAATTCCATCTCTCCAACTCCCCAATTCCTTGGCAATATACCCATAGCGGACCACCCAAAAGCATATACCATAAAATGCCATAATATGCCGAAACCCAGGTCGGCTGGTGAAATAAAGTGTTGAATAAGATAAAGTTACCGCTTTCGTTATGCATAATTTCATGAGCAAACCCACCTTTTCGAGTGTATTATCGAAAGTAAAGTATCGAGTAAAACAATTCTCGGGATCGAAAGGAACCTATCGATTAAAGTATCGAGACTTTTTCCAAGTCCCTTGGTGTAACATCCGTACTATTCTTACTTATTATTCCTATGCTCCTCAAACTCCTATGGAAATACCCCCACCCTCAATTTCAAACGATCATTAAATAGAATATACTAATGAGTCTACTAAAATATTGGTCATCGCTCCTGGAAACCTGATCTGTGATCAAATGACATGAATATTTTTCCTTGAAGTTTTACTCATACCACTTTTGAGCTAAAACTAATAGATTTAGGCGAACTCGGTATTTTTAAGGTCAAGTCCTGCTTCACATCCTCAAAATTGCGCTCTTTGAAAAGTGGCAACATAACTGATGTAATTACTTTTTGGCCCTTTTTTCTTCCCTTTTTACATATGTACTTAAAAACTACAGAATTACAAGACTAATATGCGAGGAAATATATAATTTTTTATCACTGTATACATATTTTCACGTCTCATTCTTGATATGAATCTTGCTTTAGCCCTCAAGAAGAATGATCCCTGTTTTTTTGCAGTTAAAAGTACATTAGAAATGGACATCTGATGGTCTGTTACTCTTATTATGTGAGCTAATTCTACTATTGATAAGGACCCTCTTTTTAGCATAAATGGTTGGTGAATAATCATTTAACATATTATATACCTGTGTGACAATCAATGCACCTATAACCCTTTGTTCTGCCCAGTCCTCCTCCCCAATAAGATCGGCTGGAGTTCTCTCTCTTGAAAGGACTGGGAAGGAAGCTTAAGTTAACATCTGGTTTTCAAGCAGTTAATTAGCTCGTTTAGTGTATTTTTCTTACTATTTTTAAGAAACAATGGTTCAAACTTAGTCTTCTACAGGATCAATGAGCATGAGCTCTAGATATAAAGACTTTGTGAACTGCATACATGTTTTATTAACTGGTAGAAAGTTGCCATCTATCTGCCAAGTTCTACACAGTTTATTTTACAATATGTGCCAAGTGATACTGAGCACCAAAGAAGCTGCAAGAATTACAATACAGGTAGTTCTATTTTTCTGGAAGAAAGGTAAGATGCCAACCAGGCACATGAAATGTGGTGTTGTAAAGCTTGAGAAGGATGATGGGTGGAGAAAAATATATTTTATATCTATTTTCAGAAAGTGAAAAGTGGAGGGCAGTTAGGAAATTCCGTGTAATGTGTTTTAATACCACTGCAGTAAATTCTTCTTGCTTCAGGGGAACCTCCACTTTACTAAAAAACTGATAGAAAATAATCTTGTGTTTACCACATTTTAGCCATTATATACACCACCATATTTTAGAGGCTATTCTAAAATCATATTAGTTGGAAAATGGACACAAAGACAAAGAGCTGCTACAAATTTGTTTCTGCTGTTTCTGCTACAAATTTTATATTTTGCAATGTTATTTAAAGAAGACAAATTTATAGCTGGACTCTGCAAAATTCAACTTACCTAAGCCATAACCTCTGCTAATTCAATCTAAATACTGCGAATAATAATCATGTCATTGAGTAAAATGCATTTTCACATCATTTGATCGCCCTTATATATATATCTTCCCTGCTCTTCTTTTCCCCTAGTTCTTTCATTTTTACTTTGTATTTTACAACATTTTCCTTTAAAAACACTTCATTTTAAACCCTTTTAGGGCAAATATGAAAAAGGAAGAAATCCGGTCGAAAAGTGTATGCATTAGTTCTTTGCCATTTTTTAAAAGGGCGAATTTGAGAATGTGGAGCACTTCTTGGCCTTAAAAATTCTGAATTCGCCTCTATCTATAAGTTTTAGCTCAAAAGTTGTATGACTAAAACTTTAAGGCAACAAAATTCATATGAAACGAAACTAAATCCGGTTTTCAGGACCAACGGTATTTATTTTATGGAGGAATGTTTTGCTAAAAATCGCTGTTTTTCTAAACTTCAACCTCTATAGATAGATAGATATTTATTTGATCAATGTACAAAAGGACTCTCAGTCCTACGAGAGTACAATAAAAACATTGGAAGATGCAAAAAAATAAAGTAAGTTCAGTTCTGTCAGCAAATAAGAAAAATTAGTCAAGAATTAATTGCACCATCATGAAAACAGAAAAATAATTAAAAAAAAATAATATAACAACATAATCAACAGGAATCGAGAGACATAAAATATTTTCGAGCATGGTGTTGGAAGGTTTTGACAGAGATGCAGTTAGTGACTGTGGATGGTAAACTGTTCCATAAAATGACAGAAAATATCCAGAAAGCACCTCTTTCTTTATCAGTTCGGAGTTGAGGGACTCCTAGCATATCTGGATTCCTGAGAGGGCGACTGTGAATGGTGTGAACAAAAGAAAGCTTATTGTACAGATAGGAAGGTGTCTTAGTATACATAATCTTTTTTAAGAGTAATACAGCCTGATAATCACGTCTGAGGTTGATTTTCATCCAATTTAAGGAAGCAAGGTGTCCAGAAATGTGGAAATCACGAGGCAGGTCAAGGACAAAACGAGCGCAGGCATTTTGGAGACGCTGGATACGATTTACACATACAACTAACATTCCATCACAGACCAAAGTCCCATAATCAATAATAGGAAAGACGAGACTCTCAATCAGATGTTTTCTGACATTAATTGGTGATAAATGTTTATGGCGTCGCAGCTGTTGGAGTACGGACAAACCCTTTTTACAAATAACATTTGCACATGGTTCCCAAGTTAAGTGCTTGTCGATTACAGTACCGAGTTTAGTAACAGTATCAAGATAAGGAAGGGTCATATTATTGACTGTCACAGTAGGTAGATTATGACGGAGTTTCTTGAAAAGCTTAGGATTCTATGAGGTTTTCTTGAGGATCCTTGAGGAGGATTTCTATGAGGTACGGGCTAACGTTATCAAGTTGATCTGAAACTTTGCCAATCAAATTTTCTAGTCCATTGGTAACGTTTAGGAGGGTCGACCAAAAAAAATTCGAACATTGATTTCTAGTGAACACCCTAGTATATACCTAAGAGACAGATTTTGCTTTCAAGCCACAAACAAGCGAGCTGAAACCAACCGGTTTATTTCCGATTTCTCTCAAGTTATACTCATCAAAGTCACTCTAAATAGTTGTTTAGCAGTTTTCAATTGAGAATAAAGGTTACTGCAACCCAGAATCACAACCACATTTTCCTATTGACTGGGAAGCAGCTACGGCAGTTAAACACTGAGGAGAAACACGCTCGCTTAATATTGCGATTCTTTTGATACCATCCCTTCTTCTCCTTCCATTTGATTTCACCTTGTTGCATTCACTTTGATTGTGACCGTTCCTCTTTTCCCTCGATATCCTTTCCCACTTTTGGCAATTCTTTCATTCCCTCCTATTCATCTCCTTCCCTTCCAGAGTTATCCTATCCACTCCTCCCCTTCTTCCTTTCCCACCCGAACCATTCACGTGCCCCCCACTCTCTGCCTCCCTTTCTTCCAATCCCCCTCTCCGCAATCTTACCACCCCACCTCCCTCCCTTCCCCACACATAAGTTGCTTTACCAACTTCCCCTCATTCTCCGGAAGACTCCCAAAATCAGATTATAACCGGTGATTTCATGCGTAACTTTATGGATTCTCATATTTTTTCACCCATATTTTAATGAAAATAAGAACCTTTGTGATTACACATAAACATAAACATGACCCAGGTTTCGATGGTTACGACCATCTTCAGATAATCTGAGGTCATCGAAGGACGAGTTATCTTCAAAAAAAGGCATGTAGAATCACAAACTCGCCATTATTTATCATAAACAGATGATAATTTTCAGTCTCTCTCGTCTCGAATGGTTAGGTGTTTCAATACCCCTCATTTTCAACAAGGCAATCAACTTGCAAGTTCTATGATAGCAATTTAATTTATACATGGGGCATTTTAGGAGGATGGGGCGTAGGATTTTTTTCTTACATTTTCTTACATTTTCTTACGTAGGGAGGTGTGGATGTACACTGTACAAGGTATATGAAAAATTTAGTTAACTCATGAGACCATATTTGTGTCAGGATTTTTATAACCACAGCGTGTAAAAAAGTAGTTTTCAGCATGGTGGTTCGTTGCCAATTGCTTGAATTGAACGCCATGACATTATTTGGATTACATCAAGCGCTAGCTAGGTACAGAGTGCATAGTGTATGAGATGCTCGTGCAAAATTTTTATTAAAGAGATCTCTTTTTGATAGCCGCATATGTATCTCTCTTGAAAGGCCAAAGAAACCATAGTTACACATTGCCAGGTGAGCACTAATAATATCCACAGTTATTACCTGTAGCAGTTTTAGCATGTCCTAATAGTGCATCATTTCAATATTAATGAAATCATGGAAATATATAGCTAGTGATAGTTTCCAGGTGTGTTCATTAAAGATAGTTTATTTGTACAAGAACTGTTCTTGATAGGGACAATGTACAGACACTCCAGGGCTCGAAACGTTCCTCTGGATATGACATATAGAATCTGAGCATGCTAATTGAGTTAATATATTATTTTGGGAAATTTTGTTATAAAATTTCAACCAAAATGGCGAGAAAGCTAATAGAATATGGAATATGCCAGAGAGTTTAAACCTACGAGAAGATGTACCGATCAGATGTTAGTACTTCAGAAAATGCATGAAATGTCCTTGGATTTTCGAAGTAATGTATATAGTGCATTTTTACACTTAGAAAAGATATATGAAATGGAAAATAAAAATTAGAAAGAAATATGTGGCTGATTATGGCGTTTGCGAACAGTTATTAAATGTCATGAAGGCGATGTATCATAATAGTAAGACAAGTTAGAAAATGAAAGGGATAATGAGTGACAGGTTTGAAATAAAATAGGGCGTAAAACAAGGATGCGCAATGGCACCGTGGCTGTTTAATGTTTTTTTAGTTACAGAGCAGTATACTTATTATGCTGGTTAATGGTCGGAGATGAATGTGCTTGTCAGGAAGGAAATGCTCAAAATACCCTTGGATTTCCAAAAGCAAGTATATTGCACTTTTTTAGACTTTGACTGGAAAAACGACATGTAAAATAAAAATAAGTAGAAGGTGGCTATCAGAGAGCCTTCAGGGAATAAAGAAGCTCCTGGATAACGTCTACAGAAAAACAGAGAAAATAAAATTCAGAGACGCGTAAAATATAAAAGAAGTGGTTTTGGATAGCAAAACTTAGACGAATAATTGAATAATCAGAATAAAAAGTGAAGCAATTATACAAACTATGACGGTATTGTGTAGCTAGATGGAATGGTAACAAAATATTAATGGATAGATGATGACATTAGGAGGTGGTATTTGAGGCATATAAATGAATGAATGTTCGAGTAATGAAGTAGATATTGAAATATACAAAGGTACAATACTCTAGGTTTTTTTCGATACGGCTTGGCCGTGTGGCAGAAAATCTAGGGTACGCATGAAATGGTGCCAAACAAAGAGGGCTATCTGAGAAGTGCTAACGATGAAATTAGGAAGGATTTTACCAATATAAGTGGGTGATGAAAGAACGCAGAATGGATACTTCGGTGATGGACATGCATGATATGAGCATGCGTCTCAGGTTTGACCACGTTCAGATGATAGAGCAGATTTGGAAAACTACAGAGATTTATGATAGGTTAGGCAACAGTTTAAGAATAAGGGATGTACAAAAGAAGCCATTATTGAATTAGGTGGATAAGAGAGAGAAAGTAGGAATATTATGAGTCTTAAAAGTAAGAGAGCGTGTATGAAGAAATGCAGGAGTGCAGCAGAAGCGAAGGAGGGTTGCGATAATCTTGAGCCCTTTAAAAACTATAGAAATTCAGGCAATGGAAGAAGTTAAGTCTAACATAAAGAATTAACACTTTTGACTGGGTTTACTTATGTATGCCATCAAGTTTTAAAAATTCTCTACAAATGATCGCAGGCTTACTCAATTCCGATCAAAATATACCTTTTAGCTGCTCATTAATGATGAAGACACATTATACTTGCAGCTCTACTTTCAGTTTACAATTAGTCTCTCCATCTCGAGTAACGGACCACTTCAGCTTCAAAACTACAAGAATCAATTTCTCAGTTGTTGGCAATCCCAATATCCCGTCCACCAATCCATTCGCATCGTACCCTCATTCTCCCCCCCCCCACAATACCTGTCCTTCCATCCAATTCCGCTCTTTACTTATGCATTCTCTTCCCTGGGAATAAGAATTTGGTGTCTAAGAGCCGGTCGCCCGGGTGCACTACGCAACCTCAGTTGGCATGTGTGTGAGTGAGATGTGTGCGTGTGAAATGTGCGTGCGTTCTCGTGAATGTGGGTGAAGGTAGTTCAATCACGAGGTGATAAATGTGGTGTTTTAACCAATAAAGAGGCACTGGTAAGAAAGTAAAGTGCTATCTAATCTCTTTTAGGCATTGGAATCGTACCAATAAGAAGTCCTTTATTCCGCCAATTTTTCCAACTTGAAGTGGCTTTGTCTTAAGGGTTAAAATGGGCGTAACGCAGAAGTATAATGAATAACTTTCATACTGTAGAGAAGCATTATTTTTAAAGCAAACTGATGTAAGACAAATTTATTTTCAAAGTGAATCAAAATGTAAACAGGAGCCATACTCCCGTCTTATTTTATACGCTAGACACGACCTATTTCAATACTGCAGGTGAAATATTCCACTGTAATAGAGACAGAATTGCAGTCCTTTCCTCTACCTGAGAGAAGCGATCTCAAGAAACAGATGGTGGTCAAATAATTTTCGTATTTGGTTTCTTAGTACCCTCTTGTTAAGGCATCGTTTTGTTGGGTGAAGCAAACAGTATGAAAAAAAATAATTCAGCTTCCTCTTTATACTATCCTTCACATTTTACCCAAAATCAACATACTAAGAACTGCAAAAGGTATATTCTTCTTTAAATAATTCAAGAAAGTCTTCAGAATAATCTAAAACAATTCTTAAAATGCCGGACAAATACAATAACGTTGACACTGCTTCTTTCTACTAATAGGAAAATTATTGTTCTAACGCAGTTATTTATAAAATGGTATTGCGCAGGGGCAAATTTTGACAGCCAGACAGCCTCCGCACTAGTTTTCTTTAAAGTTTTGTTAAGTTATTTCCCATCGAAGGATGAAATTGCTCCTTTGTCAGTAAGTATCTCAGTAAATCTCTCCGCACAGTTAAAACTTATTGCTTTATAGTTCTGAGCCGTCCATTCAAGAACCTTTGCTCCGATCGGAGTTCTACGTGCCTTGCTGAGCAGCCGGCAAAGTGCCCATCCCCGCCTCCTTCGGTATTACCGTCGTGTGGACGAAAGGTGGTTAAAGTGGTGGACCTAAGGTCGGAAAACGGGGCCCACTGTATATGCTGTATATGAAGAGGTGGTCTCCCAGTTCTAGGAGCGGATTCTTTCCTTATTTATGGGTGGTGCCGATGCCCTACGGAAAGACATTCGTCCCTGACGCTGGTGCCTCAGTTGCTGCCCTGCTCCTCGGTCGCCGACGCTCATTACGTTCGGTAACTCAAGCCCTATCCCTTTGTGTCCACCCGACTTGCTGTTGCAATATTTTTTTTGTTTCAAAACAGTTGCCTTCTCCTTTTTCCACGCCCTTGTAGGTGCGTTACAGTTCAATAAAAATTTCGGCATGCTAGCGACGATAGCAATTGTTATTGTATTTCACCATTTCTTTACATGTGCAGCATGTTCACGAGGGATTTGATTCGCGAATTTTTTTAAAATTTCCTCAATGTGGAGCGAACGATATAAAAATGGATTGAGCCAAAAATCTCACATCTATATTTTCCCGGGTTCTTCTCTCCTTTCTTTCTGTCCCTGGTTCCTCTCTTCTATTTATTCGCTTCCACGGGTCCTTTAACTCTACGCATCCGAAAACCACGCCCCATTTTAGCGGTTTGGGTCTGACTTTGATCCTACCACCTTAACCTACCATACCCTTCCCCTTTGAAGGGCCGATATTCCTCTTTTCCCTTTGGCCCTTGACTCGGTTTTCTGGAGAATGGGAAAGGAAAGAACCGATTGGGTAGAAGAAGAAGCAGGGAGGACACGCGAGTCGGTGAAAATCCAACAAGACGTACCGAAAGTCTAACGGAAACAGGTTCGCAGAAGATTCCTCCCCTTATGTATTCACCACCCTTTTCCCCGAGTTAATTAAAGTTTAAAATTTTGTTATTGAAAGGGAAATGCAATTTTTTGCTGCAGATGATAATTTAACACATATGGATCATTTAAATTATAAACAGTGAACCCCACATCTAGTGGCCACCACTGGATCCATGAGATAATGGGTGCTCAAGATGGTGACCACCTATGGGAGAGAAAATTTGCTCAGCTTATATTTTTGAGGAATTCATTTCGTTCATGAACAAATCGTCCGCTTAATAGATGTGGCTTTAGAGTCCCGTGTTACTGTACCTTGGACAGAAATATATGAAATAATTCCAGAATTGCAGTCACACAAGAGTAATAGAGAAGCAGTTCATATATATTAATGAATTTATGAAATAAATACATGAGTGGCTTAAACGGAAACGGTCTTAAGTATAAGGAATGACGGAGGTAATTATTATAAAGGAGCCAGTTTTCTAGAGTTAATAGCAACTATTCAATTCTTTGACTTTGGTTGCCCCAAAAGGGAATGGCATAAGGATGCAATGAAAAAGTAGGTCTGCAAATTAGTGAAGAGTTGGTTGGTTGATATTCTGCTATCAGAGCAGGATAATCTGAGAAAATTGTACAAACAATAATAAGTATTCAACTCTGACAGCTAATGAAACTGAAATACATTAGCACAGTCTACCAGTAACATGTTTGTCTAGAATATAACATCATAAGCTGAAAATTTTCCGAATAAAGTTTTATTGCTGATACTTGGTATGAAGAGCATTTTTCACAATAAATGGCTTTGTCATTAGAATTGTTCGCTTTTATACTATGGCAAAGGTTGAGTAGTTTTTGAGTTGTCGATACATATCGAGCCATAAAAATTAGAAATCTTTAGATATTAGTTAGGATTTCCATGCTTTAAAGGCTAATCAATATTTTCAATGAGGATAATATAAAAATCTAGAAAAAACGTGATGCGTTTTCATATGTATATCGATTGATTTCCTGTAAATGCTAGTGCATTAAATTTTAATTGAGAGCCCGAGCTAAGTGATCTTAATCTTGCAATAAAATTATATGTGAGATAAAATATGGAAATGTGTCCCGTCGACGGGAATCACCTGAACAAATTTGTAATGTAGTAATAGTTTAAATGCTGAATAGATATAAATATTAGCAAAATAAATACGGACATAAGGTCTTAATTTTAACTTCATATGATTCCTTCACGTTAAGTTCAAGGACATTGCTTTCGCACAATAATTCTAATCCGCACCAGGGATGTGATCCGGTACTATATTACACTTAACAGTACGATAGCTATTATTTAGTTTCGTCCCTCATTTACTTAATCGTGCACGGTACGAAACAGGTACGAAAAATGATGCACTAAGTAATGCCCGTTACGAAGAGGTACTTTATTTTATCAGGCACGAAACTATATATTCCCATTCAATTTCGAGCCAGCTCACTTTACTTCAGAGTTTAGTTTCGGACCGATAGGAAGTATTTGATGTATAGTGTGAGCGTTTGTTCGGTAATTGAAGTGAAATCTTTATGTGGAGAAATCATATGAGTAACTCAACGCCTGCAATCTCAGATTACTTTATCATAGGTAGGTTCTTCTTAATATTTTTCTTGTTTTCAACGCTTGGAGATTCCATCTACACAAACGAGCGCGAATATTAGCATAGCAACTGGCTAAACAATTGCAATCTTACTTGTAATGATTTGTAGAGAAAGCTTTCAGGAATCTCAACATTGGGGAATTCGAATGTCTAAATAGCAAAATCTTTCCCCCAATCAACAACAGATACTTTAAAAACCATAGAAACGTTACCATACACGTAATTAAGCAATAATTACTTCGATAGCAACCTTAAATATGTGGTACATGTGCTTTACTATGACAGCTTAGTATTCTGAACTAATCCTGAACGGATTAATGGACCACGCGGAGGATGCTAATTATATACAATATTTCTATCATTGTCAATACCCTAGATATCGTCAGAAACTATGGTCGTATGTGCGGATTCTGCACACACAACCATGGTTTTCTTGCGACGCATCATCACAAATAGTTGTTGATACATTTTGAGAACACTCTTAAAGGTACCGTTGGGCTGACGAGGGAAGGGACGATTGGGTGGGGGGATGGAGAGAAGGGGGAAGACCATGTTTTGAAATCACTTTCCCGCCGACTACGAATCATAAAAGCCTCCGAAGCAATACCAGGGAACAATTATTGCTGCAGTGCCTCATTTCCACCACTCTACAAAATCCTGTGACCTCCACTCAACAAAACCCTTCTTTACCCCCTTTCGACTTCAATTTGCGAACAGGGCAAATTCACTCTGTGCTTTTACAAAGAATATAGGAACAGACAACGCAGTAGCTTTGACGGAGTCACCCGCTTAACAGTTTGAAGTTAACAATCAGTCACACGGGCAAAGCTCGCTGTGGAAAAATCATTCGCCTGGACTGGGATTCCAGAGCAGAGAAATGATTTTTCCACTTTGAATTACACGCATTGATTTAAGCATGTGGTCACCTTTTGGTGATGCGCATCATCTATAGTTTATTAAACATTAAATACATTTCATTGGCTGGTCATGCCTGGCCTAGAACCACAACTATAAGCCCCCGTGTGCAGCACGTAGGTGGGGGTCGTATTTCCTGAAGTCCAATGTCTGTCAATTAAATTATAGAATGCGCAATATATGACTGTCGCTGCAGTGTCCTACTTAAGTTAAACAAACCATAAACTCTACATGTTCTTCTCTATCCAACCACGATTGTGTGTGGATAAATATTCTTTTGCACGAGCAATAAATTACGCAACATTCTTTCAAGGTAGCTAAAAGTTAAGTCGCAGCAAAAGAAAGTGGTGAAGAGAATGTTTTCATACTTATTTTTTCCTACATAAAGCGAGAGAAGAGCGCCTTAATCAGGGAGGTGGGAGGTTTTGATGAATTCAATTCAAATTCCTTGAATCTCCCAGACAGTCACTGGGAACGTTGGCAACCCTCACCATATTTCCTCTCTCTCCCCCTACACACCCCGTACGCTGCGCCATCTCTCGGCAGTTCCCATAAACCGTCGCCTATTCCGATAGATATACCGAATGCAAATTCTCCACCGCTGGTGCCTGCGAAGCTTTCACCGATAATATGTACTTCCCCGACTCCAGGACAGAGCAGTAGAACTCGTAGGAGGGACGTTATCTTCGCATTTTTTTCATCTCCCTATGCCCGGAGTGAAACGAGAATTGATGATTGGATCCACCGCCATTCCTAACTCGTTTCCATGGAGAGGCTTCGCGGGTGTTATGGCACCACCTCGTCGCGACTCTTTGTTTTGACGACGCCTATCGCGTGATTTGCAAGCCCAAGTGCGATAAGAGGACTCCTTACTACGCAAGAGACTTAAACGGGACTTCGGCGAAGTACCGAATTTGTGTGGGAAGGTGGATGAGAAGAGAGAAACCTCTTGCGCAGCATTCCGAAGGAACCCTCGCGTATAGATATTCACACTCAGAGAGGGAAGCTCTCCCACGCAACTGTAACTTCTTGAGCAAATATGCAATTTTGATACGGAGCTCAGACGGAATATCGAATGAGGTTAAGGCCATATATTCGAGATCGAGTCCGTGGAGGTTACGAGGTGTGCATGCTGTTTAATTAGCGATTTCTTCACTTCAAACGCGTTCCCTATGATACCGACGCTGTATGCATTCGGAATCAGATATTAATTTTGCATGCTCGACACTCGGAGAAACTTCTCTAAAACACCGCTTCTTCCTGAAATGCTAATTCTTGCGATTAGGAGAGCTAGCGGAATATAAAAAAATAAAGATAAGCTCGAGTGCTGTTAAAAATACTCAAATGATTTCGAAGGACTCCGGGAACATTTGAACATCTGAGTTCTCTAAGCTACGGATGAGCAAATATTTTTTAAAATATTACGATGGAGCTGAAACATCGGAAGAGTTAAAGCTTATTTGGTGGTTCAAAAGCAACCATCCAAATCCCATAATTTTATAATCATGGAAGACGCATATTTTCCAAGTAATTATTTGTACACACATTACAAAGTTTCAAATAGGAAATGCACAAGAATTTATTCGGAAACATGAACTCTTACTGCATTTAAATACTTGAAATGATTTCAAAACGACTGATAGTGAAATTTAACTAATTAATATTATATTATTTGGAGAGTCCAACAAAAATAGGTATTGCATTAAATTATCTCAATAAGATTAAATTGTACAATGTTACTAATTTTCATCACTCCCATAAAAAAATAGAATAAATAACCAAGAATTGCATGAGACAAATATTTTCAGATTAAGGATGCTGAAACAACAGTCTTGAATGAAAACAAGTTGAGAATGGCGTGACATTTAGTTTAAATAATGGCTTCTAATGAAGTTTTCCGCACAAAATGTACCCCATATTATTTTCGTGTGCGTAGATGTCATGATTTGGGTACTTAACTCTTTCAAAAGAAATTATAAGATGAGGAATGAATGGGCGATAAAAAAACCTCGATTGAATTTTCGCTTTTTTGACGATTCAGAGTTCTGTAATTTGAACAAGTTGAGAAAATCTATGGGTTTAGTATAACCAAAAAAGAAGAGCACCTTAAGAATTGACAATAGGAGAGAAGACGTTTGAAGGAGTATCCTGCTTTAGATATGTGGGGGCAATGGTTTATAATGTCAATGATTTAAGCAGAGAAACAAATGATAAAATACAGACAGGTAACCGGGCATATTTTGCAATCAGGATGTTGTTCAAGAACTGTCTTATTACAAGATATACGAAGATTAAAATATATGAGACCTTGGTCCGACCGGTAGTCGCCTATGGCTCAGAGACATGGACCATGAAGAAGTCGGATGAAAATGCTCTCAAGGTATTTGGGCGACGGATGTAAAGGAAGATATATGGACCTCTTAAGAAAAATGAGAACTGGAGAATAATATATAATGCATAACTAGATCATTTGATTGGAGGCCAGGTCTTTGTTAGATTAGTCAAAGCTTGGAGAATGGAATGGTTGGGCCATGTGGAGAGAATAACAGTGGAGCGGATGCTCATAAGAATATTGAAGGAAAATTTCCACCACGCGAGAAGAAAGGGGAGGCCAAGGCTTAGATATGTATCATATATCATATCATTGATGATGTTACTGTAAACTTGCATTCAATGAATATCGAAGGATGGAAGAGGAGAGTTAGAGACAAATAGATTGGAGGCGAATTGGGGAGGTGGCCAAGGCCTACCAATGGCAGTAGAGCAATGGAGAGAAAGCGGAGACTAGCGGGGGAGAGAGAGTATAACCAACAAGATTTGTTATACAAAAGAGCAGATTGAAATTTACGGAGAAAATATCAAAAGTATATGGTGGAAGAGACGCTTGAGAGGGAAATATTAAGAGACACGAAGGAAGAAGCTTACCACGGCTATTATTAGATGGGGAAAATGACTGCCTGTCCACCCAAAAGTCACTCTTTCGAATCCAGTATCGGGCTTGGATGTCTTACTTTAAGATCAATATCTTGTAATAGACCATGTGATATAATCTCAGCAGTGGGAACAAATATTACAGAAGTTTACCGCCGCTACAAATAAGGGAACGTTTTTGGAATATTTAACGTAAGATATGCCACGTAGGAGTGGACGTGGAGAAATATGAGGATGATATTAGTCAAAGTAGAATCAGTTTACTATTACAACCAATAATCGCTGCGCAATCTTTATAGAGAAGGATACAGTAACAAGGCATGAGTATTTTCTTTTTAAAATCTGAGCCTCAAACTTGTATTCCACATTCATTATTCAGTCGGTACTGGACAGGCTTTTAAGTAATTTGCGACTCTTGGAAGATTGTTATGCTTTGAGACTCGATCAGAGGCAGAGGAATTTGAGAAAAAGGACATATACAAAGATCGGAAGGATTCGGACACGAGAAATTTTTGGGGCCAATTAAAAAAAATTCAACCGACACCCGGAGCAGCAAGAATCCTCAGCCACTCGCGTTACAATTCTCCCTCGTTTGGCTACTTTCCTCATAATTATTTTTATTTTTGAACGACTTGGTTCGCCCATTACCGTTCAAATGGATCTCTTTCCACTTTTAACATATCCTCTTCTTTCTCTTCAACCAAATTCTCCTTTATATAAAAAGTAAAAGACCTCACATACTCTCCCGAACTTTAAAAAAAAGTCTCTCGAATCCCTTCCTCTTTACATCCGAGAGCCACTGCTCTCCATTACTTACCTCCTCACCGAGTCCCGACTCTGATACACGCCTCCTACCACGATTGAGAAAAAAAAGACCCAAGCCGCTTTTCCACGCCAACTCCTCGGGAGAAAGGAGTGTGGGAGTTGAGAAAGTGGAAGAGAAGTGGGGAAACGCGTTCGGACGCACTTTGAATTGGAGAAAATAAGCCCACATAACCTACCCAGGTTAGCATTGGTGTGGGCTAAATGCGCTGGGCGCGGAATAACTTAGGTAACATGATCACGGTAAAATTGGAGAGGTGTGCCGGTGCCCATATTACTGGTTCCAGCACCAGACTTGGTTTGCTTTTCATTCGCCTTGCGCAAATCAGCGCATATCGCAACAATGTAAATACACGAGTTTACGTGGAAACAAACACTTGGTACTAAAATTTCCAAGATGAGGGAAAAACTGACAAGAGCACTTTGTAGTTTTAAAAAAAATGTCATGGTTTTTACCGTAGTTTTAGCTCCTTCATATTCGATGCATATCGGTGCATAGGAAATAAAATATTTGTTAAGGTTAACTACCTCACCAAATTTAATCATGTTTGCATAAGACTAAAAATACACGATCGTACAACGTGAAGAAGATATTTTGATACTCTAATTAAAGAGACAAAGCAATAACGTAAATAGCAGTACAAATAAAAAACATTGAGTTCTTAATATAGTTTAAGAGAGACCATATCATTAACTAGACAGTGTTTCGCCAAGAATTGAAAACCAAGGAATTGACAGGCCCATAAAATCGTGAGTGACCGCGGTCGTCTATATTCTAAGGAGCAATGAGTAAACTTTTGAATGAGCAAAACATCATGTGAAAAGTGGATCGGATAAGCGCAGCTGTTATCGTAGTAATATCCAATTCCAAGAGCTCAAGCTAATTTTCCGGGAGTGGCAGAGGTTTCTGTGAGAATCACTGAGCGCTATCTGGAGGACAGTTTTAGTTTATTGCTCTGACAGTCTGATGGGACGTTGATCTTAGAGTCAATTGGCGCGTTTTTTAAGAAAAATGTATCACCCAAGTATGGTTTCTCTCCACTCTTCCTCCTCTCATCAATCAGTCCTCCCTATTGAAACCTTATAACCTATCCTTCGTAGCAATATTTTCCTCACTTTCCACAGCAAAAAATATAAGGCTACCAATACCGTTTACTGATATATCTCCTCAGCTTCAACCATGCAAAGGTATAAACGATAGCCGACCATCTTGCAACAAATTAGTTTTGGGCTGAGTTTTTACTAGAAAAAAACTTATCAAAAGATGACTGTAAGTAAAACCTCCTGAGATCATTGGAAAACGTAATAGCGGCCGCTCACTGCTGTAAATTAAAAACCAAATATGAGGGTGGTAGTAGCAAAGCATGGGTGTAAACACCAAGTTATGGGGTAGAAATTAGAAACATAGAGCCAATTTCTCAATCCTGACATCAATTGGCATCTTTTTTTGTCAAACCGTTCTGTTCGTAATAGCGACCGCCCACTACTATAAATAAAAAACCAAATATGAGGGTGGTCTTGGCAAAATATGGGTGTAAACGCCAAGCTCATGGGGTATAAATTAGTAATATAGAGCCAGTATCTCAATTCTGACATCAATTAACATCTTTTTTGTCAAACCAAGCTTGATCCGCCAAATTATTGGAGGTATAGACGAGATAGGTAAGCACGTACATACGTGCTCTCCCAGTAAACGCACAACACACCCCAAGGTAAGTGGTGCCGGTTTGTTCGGAGATGGAAGAGTGATGAAAGGGAGATTGGTTGAGGTGGCTGAGAAGGATCGAAAGGGGTAGAATAAGCTCCTTCCCTCCTCGCCATCCAACCCCCAGTGAAATGAACGAATAAGAGAGAGGAGGAGAGTGGGAGGGCTCCAGAGACCCTGCAATTGAGGGGGTGAGAAAGGGGGGCAGGGTCCAGATCCGACCCTTCCCTCAACGAAAATTCTCCGATAACTATTTCGTAGGGCGCTCAATGGACCGTTCACGTCTGAGCGACCAGAACTCAATTTGGGTTAGTGGAAGAGGGCGGGTAGAAGTAGGAAAAGGAGGGAGGAATGGAGGGTGATTTGCAGGGGTGCCAACTCTCGAAAAGTTGATACCAGGAGAAGTACAACCCAAGAGTAAGAAATGCCAGATCATAGAGTAAAATATGCGACAAATTTATCTACCGTTGATTTTTAATTAATCAGCAAGGAAAGTTTTATAATTTTTCTATAAATATATGCCGGAAACCTTTAAAACGGAATCATAAAAATAACATTCTTGGCGGAGCTGGTTTAATGGTGGTTGAATTAACACCATTTATTATTTCCATACAAAATGAACCCATTTTTAACCAAATAGTTTAGACCTAGAGATATGATGTCTATCAAACGTTATTAAGCAAGAGCTTTGATTTCGGAAATTACACTAATTATTAGGTTTTTGAAGTGTTGCTAATCGATGTGAGATGGTATTTACTTCAGTTTTCAAGCCAAGAAAATATTCTGCAAGGTTACGAAACAGGGCCAAATTTTCAAAGCACATTTATAGTATGTGATAACAGCAGCAAATACCATGAAATGACAGTATATAGCCTAATATTACTACATTATTATTTTAAATATCCAGGTTTCTTAATTAAACATAATTAGATTCATTTGCTATCCTAGGAGGGCAAAGCCACAGCAATGCAAGGAGAGCTCACTGGTGATGTTCTATCGCAACGATGCCTTCGTTGTGAAATTCAAATTGATTAGTAGGTTAATTATTGTTTATAAGTTAAGTACAGCAATGATGAAGTCTCACTAAGCCATGACAGAAAGCATTAACTTCAGAATTAAGTTGTAAATCAAGTGTTGTTGTTGTAAATGTAGTATTCGTTTTACGGGGGATAAATATTCCATAAAACTTAAAAACAAAGTTAGATACTTCTACTTCAATTACATATTACTCCATATTCTCACTACATACGAAAAACCTTGATCTCTGTTTGACATAAACAGTACACATTTTCCGATGACCGAACTTCATTTTACATGGTGTCAAACATTACAACGGGTGAATCTTGGGTATAAATAGTATTTGTTCCTACATTTTATACCAATAAATACCATTTTGTTAAAGAGGGTTTATGAGAAGCAAAGCTCACTTGGCATATATAGGCAACAAAATGTAGGCAAAAGTCAATGGCATTTCTTTTAGCCAATTACCGAAAGAAAATAAAAAAACAAAATGCGTTAATTCAATGTAACTGGAAGCACATTTGGCTCAGGGAAAAATGTAAAATACAATAAACATTTGATGAATAATAATCTCACATTTTGTGATTTATGATAAATTTCAATGGATGAGGTATGTCGTCAGGGAAGTATTATAATTTAAAAAATAGAAACGGAAACGAAGAAATTGGTATTTTTTGTCTCACACTGTATCAGTGGAACCTCCGCAAATTAAGAGAAGAATTTCCAGCAGAACGAAAGGGAGGAAATTTATTTTATAACTCATGCCCGATTCTGAGAGTCTCCCGGAGAATCGCCGGAAGAGTTGGCAACCCTAGTTATAGGAGGTCCGAGAGTCGCGGAGGAGAGCCGAGGGGGAAGGGGATGGATACCTCACGTATTTTGGAAAGCGGGAAGGGGGTAGGGCGAGAAGGGGGCGTGGGGGAAGCGGCGATCGCTTTGCGCGGTTGAAAGGAGAGAAACGGCGGGAAAGGAAGGGGACGACGAGGGGGATGGGCGTTTGAGCGAGGGACGGAGAGCGTGTGGCAGGGGGTGCCAAAGGGGAGGGTTTTTCAAGGGTTAGTCGCCCGAGTGGGCTGTGTATAAAGGGCCTTCGAAGGGCGTGACCCCCTTAACCCTATTGCTTCCCAAAACCACTCACCGATTAAAAAAAGAAAATCCACCGAGGAAATTCTTCTCCCTTCGCCCCATCCCCTCCCATTCCCCTCCTCTCCACAGCGTGAAACTTCCAACATTCCCCCTTTTTTCTAATTTAGGGAAAGGTTCTAATAAATCTTATTCTTCCTTCCTCGTTCAGCTCCTTTTTTCCCTATTACGTATACATATATCTTTCTCTCACTCAGTCGCGACGTAGCTTCTACGGAAATACAACCTTGGCGGACCTTAACGAGGCATTCAATTAAGAGCCTTATTCACGAGGAGAGGGAGAGAGAGAGAGGGACTGGAAGTAGGGTTGGATATTCTTTCAAAACAGCGCATTTCTCCTCGGAGACGAAAGGCACAATTTTATGTCGGTAGAACGTATTCGAGTACCTTTAAAAATACATCGATCGAAAGAAATTCCTCAGAGAAGATTCTAAAGGATCGCCTATTGCGCCGAGCCCAGGATCTTTGGTTCCTCCCTAAGGTTTTCTTCCATTTAGACGTGGAAGGGTAAGCTGTTTCTTTACATTGACTATAGGCCTTTTCCGTATGCGAGGCTTGAAATCCCTCGCTTCCTTTGCTAACGGTGATCTGATTAACTATCATCTCATAAAAGCGGCTCCAAGTACACAAGATCCACGATTGCAGGTTAGGTACTAACCTGGCCTCAATCTGCGTCAACAAAACAATTCGATGTAGCCATTGGAATCACTTAAAAGTCTTAAATCCATTGAAAAATAAAATATCTTACTGATTCAGTCCCTTCTAAATAAAGATATCGATGGAATAAGTCATCAAAGGTTATTTTGCAACACAAATCTTAACCTGAACGATTTCACTTGTCGAATCGCTATCTGAGGCCTTGGATTCAAGTTACCAAAAAACATCAACGAATTTAATTAAGTCGCAGTCCCTTTAATTTATTGAAAAGGAAATAGGTTTATCTTCCATTCCATAGCAAAACATAACAGTCTACGTTGAATTTAGTTTTTAAAATTGAGTGTACAAATTAAGTAACAAAACCGAATAAAATATTTCAAACGCATCACTCGCCGTTACAATTGTGTTTGATCCCACAAATCAACATTTATTTTGTTTTGTTTTCCATTTGAATTTCCTTTATCCATAATAATCAAGTATTTTCTCATCTTACGATAGAACACACATATGGAGAGCAAAGCAGAAGTCATTTCTCTGATACGAGGTAACATTTTAATTTAATCACGCCCAACCCTTTGATGCCCACCAACTGTTGCAGCTCCAAATCCGAAATCCTAAAAGAAAGGGTAAGAGGGTACTCCACATATAGGAGTATAGGATTAAATCCTCCAAACCCGTCGGCCAAAAACTCGACCCAGCGTACAAGCCTGTAGTTAAAACTGCGCTGAAAATCGCGAAGTGGAGCTGAATAAATCCAACGCATTAGACTGATTTTGGATTCAAGTTGGTTTATAATTCATGGTATTTGAAGCAAGGAAGATGATATCATCATGTGGTCTGCACTCGAAATATTCATTTTCCAAAAGCACCCCAAAGCCGAAATGTAGGCTGAAAGTTTTGGTAAAATTCTTGAGCAGAATGCTTCAATTTTAGATGAATGCTAAGAAAATTGATTTTTGAGCTCACAAATATTCCAAACAGTAAATTAGATTGATGAGCTATTTTTACGCACATTCCAGCGTCTACAACCTTGAGCAATAAATAATGCGGAATTGAACAAACATTTTCAGAATTCTAACGTATTCTTTAATGACACGAGAAGAATTTTAACGCGTCGGTAGAGTCTACAGCATTTGAGCAATCTTGCGGAAGAAAGTTCTCGCCAGAGTGAGGCATCGTCACAGGAAGGCTAAAGTTAATTCATCAGACCGTAACAGTCAATTTCTCATTCAGACACGGAAAATACAAGTACCTCTGACATAGTAACGGATAATAGGAACATAACTAACTAGATATATATCCAGAGAGAAAATTCAAGTATTATCCAACGAGTTTAATGACTTCAAAAAGCCTTAGTCATTCCTTGCAATAGCTTGAGTTGGCCCCGAGAGAAGTCCACGGTCTCTCTTACCTCAGAGTTTGACATTGTGGTATCATGACATGAATACGGTCGGAAATATTGCCATGGGGTCATTTAATGTCAACTTACGAATGGCATATCATTGTTAAAAACATCCCTGGATAGTTAAAATTTCTATTTTTTTCGTTTCACTTCCTCTACTCCAAACAACTATTGAGATTGTGTGTTGTGACAGGTGTTGTGCTTAAAAACTTACAATTGCGTAACAAAAGTCGGAGATGGCAGATAGCTGCAACTATTACGTCCTTCCATCAAATGTTTAACTTGAGATTTGGATTCTATGTCAATTGAAATGATTTTGGTGACTAAGGTTTGCGTCTGAGTATTAAAGATGGTTTTTGTTAGGTCCTCAATAAATTATAAATATTGAAGTGTTTTTTAAAATTTTAATGCAGTAACTTGCTATACCAAGAGTCACTTTGCGACAATAATAAACCCATCTACGTTTAAGGCAAGTGATAACTCATTGAAATAGACGTAGGCATTTGAATTTTTGGCCATGTCAAGGCTTATTCTTTTGTTTGAGGGTAAATTGTGTGATTGTTTTCGTCCAAGTGAAATGGTGATTATTATTTTGTCAAATGAAGTTTGTTGGTTCGTTCTGGTTTGAAATATTGCTTTATACAATCATATCCTGAAGTAGTCGAGACGAATCTTGAATGGTGCTCAAGCGGATTTCAATTATATAAATTATTATACATTTTCTGTGATAGGCTACACGGATTTCTATTGTGATATTTCTGCAATAAGTGTATAGTTATTGGCAATTTGGGCTTAAAATGCGTTGTGTCACGTTAGTCAGTGTGTTTGAAGTGTTGTTAGAAATTAGCAAATATCGTGGATGGCTGTGATTACTCACTACAAAACGGAGCTTGGTTATGCAATGAAAAATTCATGGCAGAAAGTTATTGACATTATTAAATTTGTTTTCTTTGGAAGTTAGGTGATTTTCGCTAAAGTGAAAGCTTGATAATATGTCTGTATGCGATGTATGATGTTTCATATTTTAGCATAGATTAAATTGTGCCTCCTCAACTAAGAGTTTTTTGGTATTTATTTGCCCCATAATCATTAGCATAGATTGTTCCATTTTATGAATAATGCTCAATTTAGAGTTATTGTTTCAGCTTGTTGTAATTGTAGCAATTATGATGGAAAAGATGCTCTAAATATCTAGCGGAAGATATGATATTAGCTGCAAGAAATAGACTTTTGAAAGTGATCTACTCAGCTCTTTTCAATTTCACTTGGTCATAAGCTGGTCATCCTTGAATATAGCCTTGTAGGTGGATTATTATATTAATGTTTTGTGGTCAGGAATTTTCGGAGGATAGTCGCTGAGTACCAATGAATGTCCTAATCAATTGATGTCGGGTATTACATTTCACATCATGTCCAAGATAATTTTAATGGGCTCTATCGAGCGTGAGGTTTGGACACTGTCATTTTAAGAGAACCGTCGAGCTTAGCTGCAATTAGATAATGAAATATGACGGGAAGGATGTAGGGATATTGGATAATTATGAGAATCATGAGAAAGCTGAAACAACAACTCTAATTTGAGCATTATTCATAAAATGTAACAATCTATGCAAATGATTATGGGGCAAATAAATACCAAAAAACTCTTAGTTGAGGAGGCACAATTTAATCTATGCTAAAATATGAAACATCATACATCGCATACAGACATATTATCAAGCTTTCACTTTGGCGAAAATCACCTAACTTCCAAAGAAAACAAATTTAATAATGCCAATAACTTTCTGCCATGAATTTTTCATTGCATAACCAAGCTCCGTTTTGTAGTGAGTAATCACAGCCATCCACGATATTTGCTAATTTCTAACAACACTTCAAACACACTGACTAACGTGACACAACGCATTTTAAGCCCAAATTGCCAATAACTATACACTTATTGCAGAAATATCACAATAGAAATCCGTGTAGCCTATCACAGAAAATGTATAATAATTTATATAATTGAAATCCGCTTGAGCACCATTCAAGATTCGTCTCGACTACTTCAGGATATGATTGTATAAAGCAATATTTCAAACCAGAACAAACCAACAAACTTCATTTGACAAAATAATAATCACCATTTCACTTGGACGAAAACAATCACACAATTTACCCTCAAACAAAAGAATAAGCCTTGACATGGCCAAAAATTCAAATGCCTACGTCTATTTCAATGAGTTATCACTTGCCTTAAACGTAGATGGGTTTATTATTGTCGCAAAGTGACTCTTGGTATAGCAAGTTACTGCATTAAAATTTTAAAAAACACTTCAATATTTATAATTTATTGAGGACCTAACAAAAACCATCTTTAATACTCAGACGCAAACCTTAGTCACCAAAATCATTTCAATTGACATAGAATCCAAATCTCAAGTTAAACATTTGATGGAAGGACGTAATAGTTGCAGCTATCTGCCATCTCCGACTTTTGTTACGCAATTGTACGTTTTTAAGCACAACACCTGTCACAACACACAATCTCAATAGATGAAGCATAACTCTCATTAACCTTAAAATGTTAACACATCACCACGAGCACACACAAAATCCATCACAGCGCATAAGTAACATTTGTAAGTACTGGTATGCCACAATAAACACTGCCGCTAAACCTTTTCACTACCCTCAGCAATTATGACATCCACGTCCTTGCACAAATGAGATTTAAAACTTCCAACTGAAATTCAAAGTGAAAACAAATCGCTACAATAGGATAGTTTGCGACAATTGGATACTATAATTAATCAAAAGAATACGCGTTATTGAAATACTTTTCCAGTACATTACTGAACAGCAATCTAGGCCACCAATTGTAATTAAAGTCAAGAATGGTGTGTTACATTTCATTTATATTTTGTAAAACATTCCAAACGACGATAGCTATTCAAATATCAATCAATTAAGAAACAAAAACAAACCCACCTTCGAACGCTAATGGCCACTTTGACACATATTTTGTTGTGTATTGTAAGCCGAGGATGCAAGCGTGAGGCGAAATACGTTCGAACTTTGGTTACAAAATAGGCACCGGCAATTGTTTTCGAAGTATTACCCACAATTCAGCGGGAATGACTCTAGCGCTCGAAGGTTAAGTTATAAAATCGGCCCCCAGATTTTATGTCATACGATCAAAGTCGTTATTCTCATTGACAACCGATATTGCTTCAATTTAACACATAAATAGAAACGCAAGGGAAGGAATATGAGAGGACATTTCGTCCACGGGATTGAAAAAGACTGTGATATCGCGTGAGGAGTCGAATGCACCGTAATATTTTTCATAGCCCGAGCATCGAGCGTTAGCACATAGACTGGCGAAGCTGGCGGGCTTATCGCGGAGGTGATGAACTACCGTAGCGAAAGTGGCGCCGCTCGATTCGTGACACGACTTTTGAAAGATAGTACGTCAAATAACACGGAATTCGACATTAGCGACACCTATGGTACAAAAATGTAACTATAAATTATTCTCAGATGGTCAATTATTCATGAACTTCTCAGAAGGTTTTAACGGTCAACTATTCATAAACTTATGATTTTTTTCCTTTCAAAAATATTGGGGAAGAGGGTGAGAGGTGAAATTTTGGGGTTGTGGTACCAACACCATCTACTACCTCGAGAGGGCGACGGGCTTCTCGATTTTGACCACTGACGATCGCGTGACCGGGAACGATGACCTTATGAAACCGGCAGCTCCGCAACTTGTCTTGACAAACCCTCGATGGCTAGGTACAGCTGATCATCCGTTGATATGCTGTTGGGAGAAACGGCATGGACGGCCATATGAGGAGTTGACACCTCGATGATCTTGTCGGCGAGCTCCGACAGCCGGTCTAGGGGTAAGTCCGCCTGCGCAGTCAGGATTCCTTGGACGTGCGGGGGCAATTGCCTCAGCCACAGTTGCCGGAAGAGGTTATCCGGAAAAGCGGTTGTACCGGCGAGGGAGCGAAGATGCCGCCAGAAATGGGAATGCTTGCGATCGCCGAGGTCCTCGTCCGACAGTAACTGGCGAACGCAACAGACGTTCTATAAGCTTCGATCGTAGCTTCGATAAGAGTCGAATAAGGATTCTGAGACGGAGGATTTGTGATTATGTCCTCAACCTCACAGGCCACGGGAGAATCTAAATGTGAGGCAACGTAATGGAACTTCGTTACCTCGCTTGTGATCTCCGACAGCACGAACTGAGATTCCGCCTGTGAAAACCAAAGACTCGGTTTCTCGGGCCAAAATGGTGGTAGTTTCGAGGCGAAGCGACGAACCGCAGGCGGGTTCTGCTCGGTGTCTGTGTGGCTGCATCTTGAATCAGAATCATTTAGTTGCTGATGGCGCTGGGCGTTTTCTTCACGTAAGCGTTGAAGCTCGTCGTCGCGCGGCAAAACCATTTTCACCAAATTTGGACCATTTATTCTCCTTGTCGGGGTCATCAATGCGGAGATGGGCAAGTGAGAAGATCTCCACGTTTATCAAATCAATTTATTAGAGCCTTTATCAATGTCCACTACTATCTCATTCTCTGACTTAGTTACATAAACATCAACAAATCAGCAAGGCCTCCTTGGCAACAATATAGAAGATGATGGCACCATTTACGGTCGCCACAAAAATGTCGTCAAAAAAATTTCCTAGAACCCAATCGCAGCGCTATCTACCGGGTCCATTTGTAAATCTAAACCATCCAGGGACCAACTCAAATACACACAAACAATTTCATCAAAATCGGTTCAGTCGTTTAGGAGGAGTTTAGTGACATACACACGTACAGAAGAATTATATATATATATATATATATATATATATATATATATATATATATATATATATATATATATATATATATATATAAATGCACTTAGGATCACTTAGGTGACGAATATATAAAAGTTTGCCAGAGGAAGGCAGACGACAAACACAGAAAACAAAAAAATGATGAACACACTTACAAAGTTTCTTGATATTTCGGTGCCACTAGCACCTTGGTCGCAAGAGCGAAATATATATATATATATATATATCACTGCCGCTAACAAAACTAGAGTTTTTGAGTGCACATTTTACCATTCAACCTGCGCCTCTCAGTGGCAGCCAGCCGAACCCCACAAACGCGCGATTGACGAGACAAAAATATTTAATGTTAACATCTACAACACCATATTTAAATATTTCGATATATGGAATACAACAAAGTAACAAAGGAACCCGGATGACTTAACAATAAAAAACAATTAATAACTTAGTCTATCAAACCCAAATTTTACTTTCATGACCTGGATTCTGATACAACATCATCATCATCTGATGGTGTTATCTCAGAACAAAAGGATTTTGAGCGGGAATTTCCCTAACTTCCCCATTTTCTAGAGCATTATTTTCCTAGCTGCCTCTGCTTTCTAGTCACCATTTCTCCCCTTAGTTCCAAAAATCCTCTGTCTCTTCTTACACGTAGGGAAAATTAAATGAAATCCATGCGAGTGAAGAAATTAATTTCTTATGATAAACCTGAAAACAACTTTTTCCACGCTTGTTAGGACATTTCTTCTTTCTCTCAGCAAGTTCTTCGTTTAAAAAAATCTCCCGGAACACATAACCCGAGCCTATGTTTGCTTTCATGATACTTAAAATCGATGATAATTGCATGCTAATTTTATTTGCAGTGGGATGCGAGGAAAAAGTCCAACAAGTTGACACTTAACTAACATATTATGATATTTTCAAATAGAGCTACAGCACATATAACATATGAAACAACCTCCTTCGTACACGCATTTCGTTTTAAGAAATAAGTGCCTTCGATGTTCCCGGGAATAATGACTCATAAAAAAATTTCCCGCAAAGATTGATAACGACCAATTTTCGAGAGGCAATACTCGTCGGCATCACGATTTCGGTGTCGGGAGAGCGAGCCTTTTGATGTTCACCAATTAAAGACCAACTGCCCCTGTCTCGTTCTTACCTTCTTCCGGAACGATGCTTGAGTTCTCCACCCCCTCCCCCCACCCCTACCCTTTTCCCCCAATCGTGACCCGTAACGCCTCTAAAACTTCATCAACCTTAAAAAAAGGGCGAAGGGGGAGGGAAGCGGGGTGGAGCCAAGTGGGAGGAAGGGTGGAAAAAGTCTAGGGTGTGTAGGTGGGTATATTCGACCTGATAGGATCCCCGGTTTCGTGGAGGCGTCGTCTGGGCAGGAACCAATCTCGGAAGGGCTCTCACGGCTCGGCTCATCCTCGCCGCCCTTCGCCCGTGAAATTCCGCAGATTCATTAAAATGAAGCCATTGCGAGAAACGGGGATTTTGGGAATCTGCATACAGCTGCTGCCAGAGCTAGTGGTGCAGCCGCCGCCCCGGGGATAGCTCCGCTGTCTCTCTTTGCCTTCCTTAGGTTGCTGGAGCTATAGCTTTGCATGCGCACAGACTTGCGTAAAACTTACTTACAAATATTGCGTGTACTTGCGTGTACTTACAAATATTAAATATAGATATAATTGAAATTTACTCATGGAGCGTTTTCATGTATGGATATGAAGCGTGGACATTAGGTAATAGAGAAAGGTATAGAATAGAAGCTTATGAAATGTGGGTGTGGAGAAGGATGGAAAAAGTAAGATGGTAGATAAGATGAGAAATGAGGAGATTTTGAGCAAAGTAAAAGAAGGAAGATCGCTCCTAAAGGAAATAAGGAAAAGGAAAGGAAACCGGTTGGGCCATGTGATGAGAGGGAAAAGCATAATAACTAATAACTGCGGCACTTGAGGGTTCAATTGAAGGAGAGAAGAAGAGAGGAAGAAGAAGAATTAAATTGGTGGATCAGATGAAGAGCAACAGCTATGATGAAACAAAGAAGGATGCTAGGGAAAGAAGCGGATGGAGACAGCAGTGGTGTACGGGACCTTCCAGCAGGCAGAGCACACAGATGATGATGATAAATGAAAAAATTGCATGTTATCGATTTGGTTTCTAACCAATTAAATGGTATTCGTACTCGTTTCCTTACGGCATTTGACTAATATGTCGAAGTAATTCGATTTTTCATACACAGATTATCCATAAACGCGAAATAATACGTTTAATTAAATTGCAATGGTCGCTAATTAATATCAAGGCATCACGCTGAGTTAAAAACATGTAGTCACATACGATTTCAGTTTAACTTCGGATTCCGCGCCATTTACTCGAGTCATAACAGCGCTTTAATTAAGGTTTAAGTTTTACAGATAATCCTTGCATCATTTATATAGCTGCAAGTGAAGTTATTTCCACTGTGCAAACGGATGCACTTAAGGTGACGTTACCGTGATTGCGTGAGTCAAAATGGATTCTCATTGCCAACTTTTGTCAAACTGTTTTGAAAATCATTCTTCCACTGATGGAATGCGATGGACATTGAGGAATAAAATGAATGCTCTTAGTTCCATGCATATATTTTTAATAATTACATATATTTATAGACACATATGCCGATCGCAGCGCCATTTCCATGGAATTAACACATTTTTACTTCAATTTTCGTAGTAATTAGCGATTAACTCAAAATATAAGTCGATATGATACAATCATTTATATTAATCAATGTACCAAGAGATTTTACATATTAAAAATAGTTTTACGTGAATATTGAATTTATACCTGATAAGAAAATTTTATTTTCCTCATGTTTCTCCTGTTCTTCATTTAAAAACGTGATTTCAAGTTCAATTTGCGAGGAAAACACTAAATAAAAGTAACATTTTGATGTTGAATTCAGATGGAGGAGATATTTTTATGGGTGTACAGGATATGAATAAAATGTCATTCATGTCTTTTCTCGGTGGAACCGCCATAAACGAAGTGTGGTCCAAAGATTTTCTCCGGCTCACTTGAAAAGTTAGTGAAATGATATATATCAATGACTCACTATTACCGCTCCAGCCACCAGAAACCATTTTCTCCCCGCTTTCCCTGCACTCACGCCCACCAGATCCCATCCGGTGACCGCGCGGCCCCTCTCAACCTCCCGCCCCCTTCTTCACATCGCCTCCTCTTGCCACCCCGAAATTCAAACCGCTCTCACTGCCACCGCGCCAATTCCAAGTCGCGTCCTTTTGCGTAACTAACTAAACCCTCCGCTCAAACCACTTCTCATCCAAATTATTCCTTTCCCGATTCCCTTCTCACTCCAACTTTTGCCTCCCCTAAACTTCGCCCTCTTCAACCCCTTAAGTGCCAACGTGGATTTTTATAACACCAACAGCCTCCATGCACCAGGGGAGGTGATCGGTACTGCCACGTCTTTCCCGCCCACAGTCTCATGTTTACAATTTACAGAGTCCCGCAGTTTTCAGGGCAAGAATAAAAATACGAAGTCAAACTAGCAGGTTTTTGAAAAGTAAAACTATAAAAACTCAATGACTGACCACCAGCTTCTCAAGCACTCTCTGGCTCTTGGCGCTGGTTCCTGTGATTGATGACTACTCCAACTCTCTTAATTTAGTAGAGGGCAAAGATTTTTTCAAGCTTGAGGAGAAAATTCGAACTTTAACATCAGTGAATGGAAATATTAATTCGGATACATCCGAATGTGGCAGTGAATGGAAATATTAATTCGGATACATCCGAATGTGGCAGTAAAAGGGCTAACAATAAAAATATAAAATCTTCTTTATAATAAAGATTTATAAGAAATAATTTTTGGAATTAGGGAAATTAGTTAGGAAGGGAAATAATTGCTGCGTCTCCTCCGACCCTCGTCTAGCAGAGCATAAAGATTTTTCGGGTGATTGAGCGGTAATTTTTGGGTAATTAGGTCTTGCACAACTAGCTCCATTTAAATACGATTCCACTGTTAAACATTCTTAAATAAAACCAACTTCCAACTTTTTTGGTCAAACATTCTTAAATAAAAGCAACTGACAACAATCACAAAATGTTCACTTTTTATCAAACATTTGTATTATAACGTTATATTAATCTCAGAATAAATTAAGATTTTTTTGTAAGGGAGTGCAGAATATATCGTTCTTTTTATTTAAGAAAGCTTAACATTAAAATGTTCCACCAAGTTACGACTGAGTCTTTTAGCGACTCCATTTTCAACCGTTAAGTGACGGTTGGGTGCTAAAGGTGGGTGTGTGATCATACTCACAGTGTCACTATCTTCCCGTTAACTGTCGCGCGAGGCTGGACTCCGCGGCGTGATCGTAAAAGTGAGTTAATTTTCGGCCTTGCAGGCTTTCTCAACGGATTTGCATTCTAGAAGCTTCGGTAAATCTCCTGATACTAGTTAATTGCGGTTCTTCCGTGTCCCTCTTAACTATTCTTTTTAGTAGAAAATCGGTGTCAAATAGGGTCCGACCTTTTGTACTATTAAAGGAGCAAGTGTCCCTCCACGTCATTTAAGGTTTATTAAGTTATCATTTAAGTTAAGATATAACAAAGATTAAGGTGTGTTCTTTAAATGTTACAAATTTTTATTCCATTTAGCTTCCACACAACCTTTCGCGACCTCTTGATTTAGAATATTTTCAGCGATAATGGAATTCCTGCTTTATTTACATATTTTAACTATAAGTCAATCAATATTCTAATGTGCAAAAACTATGAAAAATGAAATCACATATAATATGCACCAATAAAATGAGGGTTAATACGCCAAATTTCAACTTCCAGCCTGAAAAAATCTATTTATGGAATCTTTTTTCGCTTTCAGCCCATTGTGAGCCGGTAAGAAATACGGCGTTGGTATTCACCTGCTCATGACAAAAACGCCAAAAAGACCACATTAATGTCCCATCCGACGAACAGAACCATGCACCTATTCATTCTTTATGGGATGGAAATTCAACTCTATGTATACTAAAAATTATTCAAAAAATGTATTAAAAATGTTGTGTTTTCCGTCGGTCTGTTTCTCTGAGAGTATGTTTATGTATATATTCTACTAGAAAACTTCTGAACTCGACACTTTCTGAACTAAAAAAAAAATTTAGCTCAAACCTGAGCTGAAATTTTAGGATGCTAGCGCACTAAAGGACTGCTATGGCATATTTTTAAAATTTCGTTCTGGGCCTTTTTTCCAAGCACTCTTCCCCTTTTTCTTCCATTACACTGGGCGATGGAGCTGTGTATCTACCAGCAGCTAAATATGAAACATCCAAGAAAAGTGCAGCACATGTTTTCAGAGCCTCGTGCTCAGCAGCTATGAAATCTACGTCCGAGCGAACTGATGAGAACGGAGAGTGACGTAAAAATTAGTAGTTGCAACTCCTCATTCTCTTCCACCCGCCCACTTTGTCTTTCCATCTTGCCAAGAGGAACCCAGCCACTCCGTATTTAACGGGTGTCACATTTATTCTTCACAAAATTTATATTTTCATACAAATATTTTTAAATCCATTTAAGGCGGAATAGACCAAAGGGTATTTTCTCACTAAGCATGGTAAGTATATTGCATTGCCATGGATGAATTAGTACAAGTGTTGAATGCCTTTATTAAAATATTTAATGATTATTCATTGCATTACACAAATTCCTATTGTATATATGGATTGCCTATATTATGGAGGTAGAATGATAGGGCATTACGTCATTAAACTGTAGCTTGAATATCGAAAAAACGGTCATATTGCTTATTCCTTTTCTTTTCTTTATCCCTTTTTTATAGCAAAGCGGAATAAGCATATCAATGGATGTGAAGCAAGAATATCTGCCGCTTGTTCAAATTATGGCAAGTAACTCCAAAAACATACATTGACTAATTAGCGCTATGGATTCCCCCCGATTTTACTATTCTCGGTGAAAACTATAGTAAATGAGGATTATGATCTGCATTTTCGGTGAAAACTATAGTAAATTCCACTAAACTCCAGTAAAACCTTAACATAAAGATGTATTGGCCGACCAGAGAGTGAATGCAGCCAGTAAGTAAAAACGTCGTTCGTGTGTCGTTGGTAGACCGTGACAAAATTATCATGCCATCCATTCATATCAAGCTGGGGTTCATGAAAAATTACGAGAACTCGGACGTTTTTCTGTATCTGCGCAACAAGTTTCCGGAGTTGAGCTCAGCGAAAGTGAAAGAAGTGAGCGTTCATAGGTCCATAAATAAGAAAGATAATTGCCTACAGCCATTTCCAAGACTTACTAGGTGGCACTGAAAGAGATGCGTAGGTGGCATTCATGTCAGTTGTTGTCAATTTCCAAGGAAATTATATCTCTGATGACTATGTGAATGTTGTGCGTAAGTGCATTAATGCGTAGAGATAGCTGGGTTGCAATATGTTCCACAAAATTCTTCTTCTAGACTCCCATCTTAACATATTCCCAGAAAATCTAGCTTTAGTCAGCGACAAACACGGTTAACGATTTCATCAGGGCATCTCAGTGATGGAGTCACACTATCAGGGTCGATGGAGTGCAGCCATGTTTTTTGACTACTGCTAATTGCTTCAGCGTGACATTCCAAATGCTCAGACGCAAGTCGAAAGCCAAGAAAATAAAACTAAACAATCCTTAAATTAAGGAAGTATATTTTTTGTATACGTATTTAATTGCATACATTAAATAAGTGCTCGAGTGAAACATAGGCTGTTTGCCTCGATGCAATGTTAAACATAGATAAAAGGTCGATGCCAAATATCTCAAGAACGGTGTGTGATAGAGACACGGGTTCGCAAATTATGAATCAGCATGAATCAATGGTCTAAGCAAGCAGGTTAGATACCTAGATCTCCACCAAAAGTTTATTTTTGTTCATCAGTGTTATGATTAATAGTAATAAACAAAAATATATGTTAGAAGAATGCATATTAAAGAAGTAAATTATTCTCATTTCCAGCAACTCATAGTCGGAAAACATCGTAAAATTTCATAATTAATATGCAAGCACTAAAAGAAAATCGGGGCTAACAAATATGGCAGGCAGACCGTCCTAACGTTACAGCTTCTTGCGTTGGCCACAATAAGCCAGCGCCCACTCCATCTACCTCAATGGCTTATATCACTCACTGGACTCCCTCCGATAACTGAACTGAGGCTGAATGAGCACCACCTCCGGAGATATAATTTATATAGAGTGATCGAGAGAGCCCTTATGACCCTCCCACCCCAACCCCAAATCTCAAGGGGTAAAACATCCCCACCTCGCAGCGTGATCCTCTCGAGTGGAAAGTATTACCCCGACGGAGCGTCTAGGAGGGTAGGAAAATGATTTTTATTATTTCGAGAGAACCTGACGTCATCTTCATCGGGAAAGACATAGTCGCGTCGACCTAACGAACGCACGCGAGAAGTATTTCGCGCCCTTTCAGCACTTTTTAAAATTTTACCTCAAAATCAAACTTTGCTAGCTTTCTTGATGTGGATAAGTCTTTTAAATTGAAACAACAATTGTGCTCCAGGGCCAAAACAGAGAAAAGAATTTTAAAACAGGATCATCGAATATTTCTACCGCAGCTTTTGTTCAACACTTCCGTTTTTCCGAACTTTCCTGAGAATAGGTAATGAATTAAAGTCACACCTTTCTGAAAATAATTAACAATTGGATGTTTTTGAACAGCTATAAAATACCAATCTTATATTCCCATTTATTTTAATACCATGTATGTATGGGCGCCGTTTAAACCATAGATGTCCATCTAAAATGTTACATTAGTGTAGAAATAAATTATGAGCAAAAAGCCAAACATATAGGCTAACATCTCTATTAAAAATGAAAATAGATACATAAAGCATACCCGTGGCTTACTTCATGATTTAAACCAGCAACACTGATAATTTTTCTTAATGAATAAATGTCGGAAAGGTGTTTTTGCCTGAAAAAAGTAGTATACTATCTTAACTAATTTGTGTTATACTTTTTACCAATACTTCGAGAGTAAAAAAGGGAATATTTGGTTGGCAATTTAATTGATGATGGATATATATACGACAGGAGTCAAAGAAATCTCTCCAAAAAAACTGTGAGGCTAAGATTACTTGACAAGCAATCTTAAAGCTTCCCGTATGAATGATCTTCAAAGATCATTCATAGAATCTCTGATATAGATATGTCCTTCTCATAACCATGGAGAGATTTCTAAATAAGCGTATGACACGTAGAATTCAAATGGGTTCTCTTAAAAAAGATAAAATCAAAGTGTTCAGACAGACGGAACTAATGGCATTGTAAATGAAAAAAATCTCTGCAAAGGGCATGTAATCTTGAAAATACCTCGCAATGCATTTTCCAAAATTTGGCATTTCAAATGCCTTGAGATATTTTGCAATGTTGTGGTGTCAGAATAAAAAAGATGCTTAACACAAAAGACTACCTTTCTGACAGTTTCTCTGATGTAGACGTACCTTACCAAATATTTGTCTGAACCTGGAGATTTACCAATGACACCAAGATCAGCGCCATTTTTTCAGTCTCATTCATCCAGAGATCAAGGTGTAGTGTAAAGAGAATAAAATCAATATGTTTAAAAATAGATTAGGTTATTCAATACAGAAGCTGAGGTTATTAGAGATTCTCCGGTGGATTTAGGTATCCCTAAATTATTGTTATAATGATGCCACGGAATCAATAATGGTTCATGGAATGTTTGTTTATTTCTTTAGAAAGATCCTCTAACCAATATTTCCGTTGCCCATGAAGTTGAGACATACCACGGTTAAATAAACGTTTCAATCATTGCTGTTGCCAAACAAAATTTAATGAATAGAGGAGAACAAAGCCTTTTTGAAGTACAATTTTCCTGGTTCCACTCTCAGCTTTTCAATGCGAAGTTAATTTGTTTTAGAGTATTGAAGTTTATTAAAATAGTCATGCACTAATTATACTAACACTACAATTAGTATGTTTTCCCTCACTACAATATACTCTCTCCTCAGAAGAATCCTTCACCAATGCATTGATTGCTAAACCTCAGATATTAAGCTCAAACTGGCAGATTACATTTCTTCGATCCTTTACTAAAATAATTACACCGATTAAAAGTCTTTTTCGTTTTCCCTAAATTCCAATTTCTGTAAATAAAAAAGTTACCTTAGCATATGAAAATTTTAATTCCATCTTTATATAAAAATTAAGTCTTTTGAAACACACTTCATTCAACTTTCAACAGACCTTTATACTCTTAGCATAATCTTTCTCCTAATGGTATCACCTCTTTAAAATAGCATTCTTTTGAGAAACCTTAGAATTGAGAAAATAAATGCCTCAGAAATTTTTACGGCGTTCTGAAACTCAATAGAAAGAAATTTTAAATAAGACTCATATTTCAGCATTCAAAAATTAGAATCAGCTAAAAAATATTCAGTCTATTTCCGACCAAACGGGCGAGAAATACTTTGCACTGTCTTTCATACTTGTTAAAGGTTGGATTTTATTTCAAGCCAAAGGAAATTTATCTTTCTCATTGAACTGGAAAATTAAGCAATTCATCATGAATTATTTCAAATGAAAATTTGCTACAATGAAACTCCATTGAGCTGCGTTTGAAGAAATGTTTCCAAGTTAATGCAAACAAACTCAAGTGAATGAGCAGTAACGTATGTTTTTTGAGGGAACGAAAGTAATGTAAAGCTGAATTTCATTAATTTCTTCAATTAGACCAAATGCTAGTAGCTGAGGAGGTGCAATTAATTTGAAATGTAGTAACTTGAAAAATAATAATATTATCTGTTGACTAATTTTTTCAGTTGCACCAAAACCACACGCCCAAACAAATTAGGTCGTACTGGATTTCCACAAACTACGTGATATGAATCCGAGGCCGAGCGGTCAGAAGTCGAATGCGCAACTCAACAGTATTCTACTTCAACAGTAATCTACGCACTGACAACGGAATTATGTGAAAATTGCTAAGTGCACGGCAATGCAACTGTCCAAACAACTCTGCTAGCTTGGTACACTCACGATCAAAATAGCAAGATGGCCAAACTGCCATCAGCGAAAATTCTTGCCTGTAAATGGGAAACGGTCGCAGATTCAGCTTCTTTAGGTGTTTCGGTCAATTATGAAGTTCCCACTTTTGTTTCGTAATGGGCCCATGACGCTGCTACCTGATATAAAAACCACTTTGAAAAAACGCCGTAGACAGGTGGCTAGCTGGGTGTGGCAATCATAATAATGTAAAATAAAAATTATGGAATGTAGTAGCATCATAATGTCCCGTTAATGCTTGAATTATTACCATGATTGATGTCCACCACAACACCTGCGCACGCATAGTCATTTTGTAAATGTGCCGTCAGGGATAACGCCGCGAATGTATGCAACCTATGGCTTCATTTTGTTCTTCCTACTGCATAAGCTTCAGGGTACCGCGGCGGAGGACGGGAGTTACGTTGATCGTAGAGCAGTGTTTCCCAAACTTTATCGAGCCACCGCTATGTCCTACAAACTTATGCACAATGGCCCCCCAACTGTAGGCTTCAATATCACAAACTGCGAGACCAAATCATAAAGATTATAAAAATAAAGTTATGGAAATTGAGGATAAACTAATGTTTATTCCTAAGCCAATAGATAGTTTATTTATCGCCGGACATGTATGTATGATATCCTTTGGCCAGGTCCCAATCTCCCCCTTGTTTCTTTTCGCCCCCTCAGATTAAAGCACTGACTCCGGGGCGGTAGCGGCCAGTTTAGTAACCTCTGTTGCAGAGGCAAAGCGTCTAAATGATAACGTGCATGTGTACTCGTATTTATGCCCACCACTGGTGAACAACAGATTTTTGTAGTACGGTAAATCAATAGAGATTTACATAATTTTAAGCACCACTATAATATCGGCAGCAGGAAAATTTAACCTGTCCTTAATAGGAACAGTGTTCAGTGTACTAGAAACTCATCGCTGCACACAGTTTTACAGAAATCAGCAACTTTAAAGTCCAAGGAAACTCTTCCACACCACTAGCTATCATTCCTATTTTTTACATTTATTAGCTCATTAGGCTCTTCATCACTCATATTAGTATACGTTTCCAATACATAACTTCATCTGAAAATTTTTATTTGTTAGAAGATGAAAATATGGTATAGAGACTACGTTATAGGAAGACAAATACGGCACATATGTCTGTTTTTTCTCCGAAGTTAATGTAAAGGAATAGAATTTGCAACAAGGAGAATAATGGAAAAGTAGCCAACGTGGACAATACTTTATGTGAACAGTTTTTAAATAACTCGAGTCCAGCTTCAATGATCAAAATTATCGAATCAGAAGGACTGGAATCATTCAAAAGTGTCCCTAAAGCATTTGGTCATGATAAAGAGAACAGAACAAACAAGAACTGACTATAAACGCTGGGAAGAAGACGAGTAGTCTTTTTTTTTAGGTATTTAATTCTAGAATACTCATGGAGTTAGGTCAATCGAAGTAATGTTAATTAAAGAAAATTTGAAGAAAAGTTTTGTATAAGGGTACAAATTACTTGGGGAAGCAGAGGAATATTATACCACGTAATAAGGGAATAAAGGAATTGAAATAGCATTGCACTAAAAAATCTAGGGATGACAAAGGAAATGCGCTATTCTGTGAACTAAATTCTTTTTCTTTTAATAAATAACATGACATTATTCTTGTAGAAGTAAGGATAGGCACATAGAGAGGCATTTTTGAGTTTTAAATGCCGACATTCAAAGAAGCAATTAAACTGCCCAGCATCCTAATATAGACACAGCCATCTGACAAGCCATCTTTACAAAGTACTTGCGTTAAATGACATGAATTTCACTGCATTGTTCTGATGACTGATATTGGAAACAAACCAATAATTAAAAGGTAAATGGAAAACGCTTTACACCAGTTTCCCTCTTCTACCACTCAACCTTTAAATAAAGGGTAATCAACGAAGTTATTCACTCAGGAACTTTGCTTTAGCCCATAATGAGTCACCGTTTCTCATTAATGAACATTCTCCAGTAAATAGCACTCATCAACTAAATTTAATGCTGGTTTGTCAAGGACTAGCATTTGAAACGCTACGTGATTTTGAGGAGCATTCTCTCACAACGTAAAATGGAAACGCGCCAGGTCCCACCAGTAGAGAATGAGGTAATTAAAGGCCAGAAAAGGTCAGCGTTTTCCCCGTTCCCGTTTCTTTGAAATTTTGCATTACTTGTAACGGTTGTTTGCTCATAAAACACACTTGATCCCTCTAAATTATTCCGTCCACCGTCTTCTTCTGCAAGCATGCAAAGCAAAAAACCTTATGACTACTAAAACTACAGAGCAAACACTTTGATTACGCTGTCTTACCACCAGAACCTCAAGTAAAGGGGACCAGGGATAACAGGCTGATTAAGATTTTTTCCAAATTATTAGCTACAATTAATATAGAAATAATGTCGAAAGAAGACTAATGATTATGACGAATGTTTAAACTATGACAAGACACAGCATAGAATAAGATAACTTCAAAATAAAGAGGATTTATCTGCAAAACTGAGAACACTATAAATCACGAGTAATGGTACATATTCGGAATCTTTAATCTGCCCGAAATTAACAATTCCTAACAACCCCCTTAATTTCTGCAGTTTCTCTCTTCCGCGACCCATTACTTGATATGCCAATTGAAAATATGGAGAAAATTGGAGAACACAATGCAAAAACTCCAAACCCCTCTCTCTAAACCGCGTGGTAATCAACAAAACCGCAGTTACTGTGCTCTTTTTCTGTCATGGAAGAGAAAGAGAGAAGAGATATTGATTTTTCAAGATTTATAAAGAGAGTACCTTACCCGCTTTCCCGGGAAACTTTAATCTAGGGAAAGCAATATTTCTCTCCAACTTGCGATTTATAAATAAGTTAGGAAAGACGAAATTTCTTTCCTTGCGTTATCAAATATCGGTTTTCAAGCGTAACGTTTGATCCCCATAGCAAGCAGCTTGGAGTATTATAATACGCTACGTGAGAGCAATTGAATTTTCCTTAATTTTTCGAGAGTTACCTTTGAAGGAGAAAAAAATTAATGATGGAAGAAAAGGGTTACTTATACGTCTCCATGGTATTAGGTTTTGCAATTTCAAATAAAAATATAATAGCCTACGAATTTTTGCTTCACACCTTCAACTAACTCATTTGAATCATTTATTTGGTCAATAAACTTAGAACCTTAAAATGCAGTTATGATGATCAAATATGTACTTACACTGTATCGTTCAGAAAAGGATTTTCTATTGAATATTTGTTAAGACTTGATGAAGAAATGACCGGACATTAAAAACGCCCACATGTTGCACTCAACATGCAATTTAATTCTCAAAATTTGTACACTCTGACCCCTTCAGGGTTTCAGAAAGTCGATTACTCTTAGCTCTAATAGCTATAAGAGTATAAAATGAGGTGGACAGGTAGACTTTTCTATCAAGAGCACTTTTCCATCCATTAACATGGGTGAAAAATTTCTCTCGTTCAGTTAATGTTCGTGCCCACGGTTCTTCTGCGCTATCTCTGGTGCGGAATTCGTGACGCATGATCGTTCTGCGTGCGTAAACAATCGACCTAACAATGATGGCCTCTTCATGGAAAACGGATGATGTGTTTACCGCCAAGCTTTTAACAGCTGGCATCGCTTCACATTCGTGTACTCAATACTGCTAACTTGTCGATTGTTCGTTCACTTTTTTTATTTCTCGTAAATACGAAAAGCGGGACCCACGTCGTAGCATTTATCCCCGGAGCTAAATTTCGGATATTCGGAGCTAAATAAACTCCATGAGAACGACAAAGAAAATATGAAGGCTAAAGAAGGTTATGTGACTCTTATGTTTTATATTTTTTATCAATGCCCGTAAAGTTTGAGCGGGGCTAACAGTAGAGTGAGTTGAAGGGTACCTGAATATAAAATAAATAAGGATTTCCCTTTTGCTGACATTCAAAAATTCGTACCCACTCTAAAAAAGTAAATGATATTCTTAAAAAATCTACGGAATTATAAGGATCTTCCTCCTTAGAATACCCAACCATTCATCATAGGCCTAATTCGGAAATGGCAAGGGTGGCAGTTCCAATATTTTGAAGGAAAAAAGTCGTAATATAAAACTCGATAATGCTAAGTTTACAGACACATTGTCCTTTTCTCTGCCTCATTTATCTCAATGAATTTATTAAAATAAAATACTTGAGGGAAAATAGAAAGCATTGGAAATTATTTCTGAGGTCGAAAATTGATCTGGGAAAGCTTTAAAATCCATCATTCTGCCCGGAGCCTCAGGTAATTTCTTTCTTCCCTCTAATCAACAGACTTCCACTCGCTACCCAATCCAAATACTCGAGTTATATCATGCTATTCACCTCTTTTGCCTATGATACATTCATCTCATTCAAGTTGACATGAAATAGTAAGCGTAGGGAAGGTGATATTTCATATAATTTGGTCAAATATTGATTCCACAGAAGACATTTAGGATACATAGGATTACATTCTGTGTAGTCGATTTGCTCGCGCTTAAAAAATGTCAGACTTATCACCAAAAACTTAAGGGGGAAGATTTTGAAAGATTGAGTCGATTTTATAATGTCTGTTTGACTTTAAGCTGTTAATTTTAACTCGATATAGACTGTAAGTCAAGTTATTTAAGCTATGTACATTAAGTAAGATGGGAGAGTGAAATAAGTTCAGCCATTTACTAGCTAAAACTCTCTAGCCTGAGATTATTAAGCTGGGCCTAAGAGTAACAAGCTCGGAAATACGTTAAACCGAATGCAAGACTGGAACCCCCAGATAAGAATCAGTTAGTGCACGCCTCATGAGGAAAGAGGAAGGAAGAATTGTATTGCCTGGAGGACGCAACCGATACTTTTCAGAATTCTACCTTAAACTCTGACGAGAAATGTAAAAATTAAAACTTGCCGATACTTAGGTGAAATTTATGTACTTTGACTAATTTTGCTGTACGGTAGCATCTCCAAAAAAGTAAAATTGCGAAGTCATTCCATCCTTTACCTATAACCATGGATTTTTAAGTATTAAGAGACATATTCCTCATTGAAATTGAAAATTGTGATGTAGTTTATTGTAAATTGAGGTGTTTTCGTGCCACACTATTCATAATAATAACCCTTCAGAGCTAAGAAACTATATCACACGGTGAAAGGTACAAGTATTTTTTTCCTCGAGAGAATCTCGATCAGAAAAATAATACTTTTGAGAAAAATAAAAGTAGGGTTGGAATGTAGATAGGTTTAACATAGTCAATGCAACTAGCAAAGGGCCTGGCTACAGTGCATTATCTAAATTATGCACCAAATCAGATATAATTCACCATTATATCCCAATTTTGCTTAACAGGAAGAAGAAGAAAAGGCGTTTACTTCCAGGGAAGCAAAGCAAAACCAAAGCCAGGTTCATGTTTTCAAACTTAGCCCGGTTATCCTGCTGCGGGAGAAAGAAAAGGGTATGGGAGGGTAGGCCGCAGAAAAGAACTGCTCTCGTCTGACCACAAATCTCAGGGGCCAGACACAATTTTGTAAAAACCTGGTATTTGTTGACTCAAGGAGCAATCATACATATCTATAAGGGGAGTGCCTCTTCATGCCTCTTAGAGCTTGAAGCCGGAGCCCCTTTGGTCACAAGAGGGCGGCGCATCGAGCCAGGCACCACTACCTACCCTGGGGGGTGACGATGTGCCGGAAGCCCTTCCAAGACACACCATTCGCCACGGTTGGAGCCATACTCAGGCTCCAGCCGTGCGCTATGCATAGCAGTCTTTCCCGAACAAGCAGTGGAAATACCTTTAGTGGAATACTTAACACAAATATGATCCTGGATCACCCATTTGCCGCTCAGGTGCGTCAGTCAGGTGCACCACCAAGCCATCTTAATGCAAGACAAAATTTCAGTGGAGATTTGCACGACCTAGATGTTCATATTAGCTTAATAGTTACATCATGAGCGGGTGTGATATAAAGTCATTGTGTTCAATCACGATGAATCGAAAACAATTATGAAGATTGCCAAACCAGTTCTCAGTGAACTTTATAGTTTCATTCTCCACCGTCTGTTAGTTAGCCAACATCACAGCTTAATTTCCCGTTAGATACTCGGGAGGAGGAGGCTTAGATTACTTGAAAAAGTGTAGTAAGATGAGTCTCTGTCTGAGGCTCGACGAGGAGGATATTATTTTAATCCCGCGCTATATCTCCAGATCTGATCGGAGTGACTAAATGCGAGAGACATACAACCAAACCGACAGGTTCAAACATCCCTTCATTCCACGTGCCATTAGTGATCATAGCAAAAACACCATGACATTAACTTAAGACACCTAGTTAACACACAATTCACCTCTGTTCTCTCCCCCCTCCCTTTCTCTATTCCACCATTTCCACGACTTGTGTGCTAACATTCCCTGCCGAATGCCTCGCCGGCGGCTCGCAAGGTAGTATGTAGACGTTAATTTTAAAATTTTATTGGTACATTTATTCATACGAACCCTTCACCATTTTTACTTTTGTTAATCAAAAACCCTAATGAGCTGCTAATTGAAAATCCTAATGAGACACAAGCTTAGACAGATGCTTCCTTTTGACCGGTGTTTTCTTCAGTGACGTATCCTGGTACACAGCACAGTGAGACAGCACTCCAGTAACAATCTTGAATTGAAAAAAATACCAACATCAATGATAATTCTGGGCACATTATTGAAGTATTCAATTTGTCTACTCATTCAGACTCGACACAGCTTTGGCCAACTAGTTTTTACCATATATCATCAATTAATCTGGATATCCCGATCCAACCATCAAGGGGCATGCTTCGTGCTTGTGAGGATAAATTTCTGTCGTTATCAAATCTCTTAAATGTCCAGTTCTTTTATGAGTAAGTTTCTACATCTACTCTAATGATGCCTCCATCAACAAAAAATATCGCAATTACTTACGCTTAGTCTCATTGTCAAATTCGTACACTAATACGCCATTTTGGATTTCAAAAGAAGACGGGAAAGATGAGTAAACATTTTTATGAATGGTTCCAAGGTTAATAAGCATAAACTCACTTGTTTAGAATGAAGTAAGCTGGAGTCGCGGATCCAAATTTGTCATAGTAGGTATAATTATGGCAAATCTCGCAGGAAGTAAACGTCATTCCAGTTTGTAATGCGTGTCCTCAATGTGCTGGTTAATAAAGATAAACGGAGCTTTTCTAAATTTCACGAGGGTAAAAGCATTTGGCAAAGGTAAGTACAGTTCATCAAATCCATTTAGGTGACTTGGAAAACTTGTCATTCTCAAGGAAAAAAATCATTCATTTCACTCATACGCCTCTCCCCCGTACCATTCAAAATGGTGGATGAGTCCACTCACAGGAAGCTTTTCCTAAAGTTGCAACAATATGAAGCAGGTTCCACCGAGACTCTGTGATTCATAACACACTCAAATTCCAACTGCGTTTGTATCATTTAAAAGAATAGTGCTTTCATGGACGACAATACTGAGCTATTAGCGAATAAAATTAAGATACGAAATACACAGATTATTCCACCAATGATTTTTCATTGAAGACAGCTCCTCCAGCCGGAGAAGCCAACAGCAGCCCCACTTAATTGAACGAACGCATTTGACTTAATTCTTACGGTTGTATTTGCTAATTGCCCAAAAAATAACAAGGAATGGTGTCTTAATTTTATCTGCATTAATTTTGCGGGGAGGATTAATTTTCAATTAACGGTTTTCCGCGAAAACACCATTTATGTCGAATGACAATTTTGTTTTTACCAATCAATCATTTAAAACCATGTAATTTCACGTCAATTTGTGAAAAAATAGCGTAAAAAGTTAGGATTTTTTTAACTCGTATAAAAAAAATGAACGCTTTTCTACAGGTAGTCAGAATATGAATAGAATTATATTTAGGCCATTTTACGGTGTCACCCCCGCCAAAAGCCCTGCCACAACACGGCTATGACAGCACACAGCGAGCGATCTTTTTTTTCGTTAAATTTCCCCAACGCTTAGGTACACGGGATGAGAGAGAGATAGAGCGTGAGGACAAACAAATCGCATCGCAACCTCAAGCGTGGGCAGCGAATTTCCAATTCCCTCCCCCCCACTTCTCCCCCACGCCCACCACCACATTCCTTCCGTTCACGCGGGGAGGGGGGAGTACAACGTACCCTGGGTTACCCTCTCTAAACCGCCAACAACGACGCAAACAAAAGGATAGGATTTCGCACGTCAGAGGCGGCGATGAAAGCGTCGCTTCCACGTGAGCCTTTTGTAATGGACGCCCGGGAGGGGAGAGAGAGAGCAGAGGTGTCGTTTCGGACGAAAAGGAGCATCCATCATCCTTCTAATTGCGCACTCTTAAAACGAACTCGGGATGCGCGCGAGGTGGGGGAGGGTGGGAGTGGGAAGGAGGAAAATGGGAGGTACAGCGGAGGTTGGGGGACACCGGAGAGGGGAGGCCGGGACGACGCGTTAAAGGATCGCTATAGGGGCAGAGAAGGAAAATGCGTGCGGCAACAGACACATTGTGGAGTTAATGGCGCAACGTACGCACACCAACACGCATCGCACCCCCGGTCGTGCCCACTACCCACCCCCTCCTCACCCTCTCCTGTCCTTCTACCCCCCCCCCACCCGGTGAGGAGCGGAACGGACGGCTTATATAGGTGCCCATACTCCCTTGCCCCGTTCAACCCGTGACCTCACAGCGGAACAGATCATCGATTATTGTCTGGCCCGAATCGTTCATCAATTACACGCACAGGCTGGATAATCCGGAAAGGTAATTAGCGCCGGAAGGCGTCGTTAGCGAAATTTTTACTCGCGGTTAAGACAATGTTGATGATCAGCGGTCGTGAGACGAAAAGAAAAAAATGGAAAAGGTAAATATATATTTCACGAGAGCAATTACTTTTGACGAGCAATCAATCTGACGACCGCTACAATTTTGGAGCTTGGACGTGGCGCACAGGAGGTCAGGGCGAGCTACGAATAATAATTCAGCAGGAACTGAAGTCGAGCAAAATATACTGAAAACGATAGAAATTTGGTGTGAGCGTAGAGTGACTTCATAGATCAAATAGACGATGAAGTTCTAAGAGGAAAATGGGAGAGAAAATTTATACAATGAAGACTACAGGAACTAGAATAGATTCTCTCCATCTTCAGTAAGAAACGGAGATGACTTGCTTCAAAACTTTATTTTCAACGTACCGTAGTTTTTGTGATGATTGCTGAGAAATTATATCACACCAAAAAAAAAGAAAAAATGCAATAAATGCGTAAATCGAAGACCACTGGGGAGCGTTACAAGTGTGTGTTGTATGGTGTGTGGCGACAATTTTCCATCAGTAGCACTCATGCAATGAAATGGTAAGCATACTGCAATAGAAAGTCCATTATTAATTTCTGAAATCCAAATTTTATGCTATAAAAGAATTCTGAGAATGACATTCAATTTTAATTATTGTATACATGACGAAAAAGAAAAATCTCTTAGCATATTCCACACTTAAAACTTTTATTCCTGACCCAGGTTTCGATTGCCTTGCAATTATTTTCAAAGGTCCTCATGTAAGGCACTGCTTTCCGGTTGCTTTTCTTTGCCCCACTTTCGAGTTTCAAGCTACCTGTTATTTGGCAGCAGCTTTCCTCGAGCCATGACATCTTCACCAGTTTCCGTAGCATTTTGAGCCATCTTATTCAAGGATAGCTCCCTACACAGACAAGATACCGCCTCGTTTAGCCCACGACTCCTTATTCGTCGAGTAAACTCATCTGTCGGCTAACCTCTGCATCTAAAGGTCGATCCGCAAACCGCCACCAGGCGATGGTACTCGGTCGAGTTTTGGTAGGATTATACCCAGTAAAATCTTATAGGATGAGATTCTCAGTACACTATACCTTTTCACAGGCATATAGATCATTGCTTATTTTATGTGTGATCTTATTGAATCTCGGATACAGAAAATTAGTGATTGGGAAAGTTCATTAAATATATCGAAAAAAGTATTTTGTGGGTCAAAAATTTTGCACACAATAATGGTATATTACCTTGAATTACTGGTAGTATATTCATGCACAATGCGCGCAAAATGAAAACCATGTTCTTGAAAAACTAAACACGCTATGAAATCTTTAATCCCGACAAAAACAATTCTAAATATTAGAAGGCCATATACGTGCTTTAAAACATTTCATGTATTCCATATACGTGTATGAACAATATAATATAACTTCTTCTACTAACGCTATAAAATAATAGCTGCTTTGCATGCTATATTCTATCAAAAAATAATCCAAGCAAATATCATGAAGGGTACTACTGGGGGCACTAAAGTCTGAGAAACAATGGACATTGACAGAGCCACCACGACATCCGCCATTTCATTCAAGCATTGTCAGTTTAGGAAACGTTAGCGTGAATGAATTGCTCTGCAATGCAGTATGAAAGCATCAGAAATGACGAACTAGCAGATCACTCATTATTCTAGCCATATTTTCGGGGCTGATCAAAGTTACACTATTCGAAGTCACCTCCCTCAATCCGCCGCAGTTATTTATAAAAACCCGCCATGTTCGTAGTTCTCATTTTTTACTTCATTTGCCATGCAATACTTTCATTTTATTAATTATGCGAAAGATCTGCTCCGACAATAGCACTGCATGACTCGAAACATGCGGTATCAAGAGGTATGTACAACAATGCCACGAAATGAAAAATGGGATTCCCCGTCACCTTGGCAACAATTGGTAAAAGCGGTGGTCCTTAACGGAAGAGAGTTTACTTTAGCGGTGCAAAAGTAAGGTGCTTTAGTACTTCAACGGTGATTGTACTTGAGATTTGTGGAAAAAGTATAGAGCTAGGTTTCTTCGTGGAAACTACAAGTGCCCTTCAGCGGAGTTAAAAATTTTCTGCTGAGTAATCAAATATTTATCGTGTCCACAAAAAAGAACGTGACTTTGTGCCGGGGGAACAAAGAAAATTACTCCAGCCGCGAGTGGCTGTGAGTCGAGTGGCAACATGGAGGAGAAGCTACACGATGATTTTTGTCACTATCTAAGACACACCTCGTGGTGTTTGACCATGCTGCCCAAACACTTGCACGGTCAAACTGGCAAATGGATCAAATACCTCCTGGGCATGACACCGGCAACCGTGGAAAATAAGAAGTTGCGAAACATGCATTTGTCTTCCCTACTGTTAGACATGACTTTCGGGAAAGTGCGGGGAATTTACGCTGTGTGTGACCCACCAAATCCGGAAGAACCACTGCCTCCCTACCCGGCGGCCATCGTGCCCGAGGAGGCTTCTGCTCAAAACCACGCAGTCCAACACGAACGCCTTCCAATTCAAGAAATGGACACAGATATGATTGGAAACGAAAACTCCAATCATATAAAGGAATTCAAGCTTGCCGTGACGGATGAGGAGAGTTGCTACCTGGAGGAGAAGCTGCACCAAGATTTCCTACACTACCTTAGTCATACTGAGTGGTGCTTGAAGTTTGTGCCGGAGACTTCAAAAAATCAAATCGGCAAATGGATAAGATACCTCATCGGTATGAAACCCGAAACCCTGGAGGATAAAAAGTTGAGAAACTTGCATCTGTCTTCCGTACTATTAGACATGGCCTTCAGGCAATTGAGGGGTATTTACGTTGAGCGCGACCCACCCAAGCCGGAAGATCCACTTCCACCGCATCCAACGGTAATTGCTCCCGAGGAAACTCCTGCTGAAGGCCCCGGAGAGGAAGAGCAACCTCTTCTCATTCCGCGTCTGGCCCTGGAGATCACCGACGTAGAAGACGAGGAAGCTGGGACAGAAGAGGCTGAGGAATCCATTTCCATTCTGGGATGTGACGTGGATATCACTGGGAACGAAAATTCTCAAGACCTCCATGAGGAGACTCCTCCACTAGACCTCCAAGGCAAAGAAGAACGCCTTACTATTCAGGGAATGGAAAGGGATGCCATTGGAAACGATAACTTCTCACATTTAGAGGTAATGAAACCTGCCACGACAAGTTGTGGGAAAAGTTACAACTTGGCGCAAGACCCCCGAGAGATAGACGAACGATCTCAAATCCAGGATCGTGAGCAGAATGTCATCGATGGAGAGGAAGATGTGAAGCCAACGGAGGCTGTAAAGGGGCCTGCAGTGACGAATGAGTCCAAGGACGAAAGGAATTACCTGCCCACGAAGGCCTTCCTCCAACACTCCCGCGACGATGACTCCACGTCAACCGAGATGATCAGACAAGGACCTTACGATGGTTTCAGTCGCGGGAATACTTGCATGAAACCCGATCCAAACGAGATGTCCAAGGACCACCACTTCAATAGACCAGGCCCTGAAGGAGACCACAGCGGCTTCTGTACAAGGTCTACTCAAACGAGGGCATCCCATACGCTTACGGGGAGGAAACCTTCGGAAGATTTGAAGACGATGGGCAGAATATATGACACTATCTTGTCGCAACTGGAGCGGGCCATGATAGGCGAAACGATTCCACAAATTGAAACAACTCTACAACAAATGTGGGAAGATATAAGCATGGATACAGAAGACGACTATCTATACCACATAGCACCCCATGATGCAAGAAACGAATTATTAACTAGACTGTTTGAACAGTTCGTTCTCAAAAAGGCACGTCTAGCACGAAAAAAGGAATTTTTACGGCACATGGAGAACAGGAAACACGATTTTGGAGACAGTCCAAGAGCGACTCAGGCGAGGGCATCACAATCGCAAACGCTTGCGGGAAGGGAGCCTCCAGAGGCATGCGAAACGCTCAACAGAGCATACGAGAGCCTCTTGCCTCAAATCGAGCGAGCATTGAGGGGCGAAATCATTCCACGGGTGGAGAGGATTCTTGAGCGGATGTGGGATGACATGATCAAGGATCCCGCAAACGACTATCTCTGCGATATGCATCCAAATGATGTAAGAAACAAGTTACTTGGAAGACTTTTTGATGTGACTATTAACAAGAGGGGAAAACTAAGGAAAAGAGAGGCATCCCTGCGGCGAATGGAGGCCAGGGTCTCCGCTTCCTTCGATGGCAACGCTCCTGTCCAGCAACGAATCGTGCGTGACCACAAGAGGACAGCTGCAATGAAATCCTCCTCGGGCCTCAGCGTGAATCCACAAGCAAGCTGCACTCATAATAATAAGGTAAGTCATTGCTCGTAATGCATCAAATTTTCTCAAAATTGTAAATACCCTACCGGGAAATGATTGCCCTCGTTTCAAACTCTGCCACGAGACCTTAACTTTCCATATTGTGATGCAGTGCAGTGCGACGATCACGTCCAAATTACGTGAATATGATTTTTTGTGCTTGAAAAGGAATGCCTTCAGCGAAGTTGTGTGGCACCGATACTTTTTAACGTGAGAAATTTATTAGGAAATACGAATGCTAGAATCACGTTAACAATAATTCCATTGCAGTGGTTGAATAAAGTAATTATATTTTACTTGAATTAAGAACAGACACTCTTAAAAGAGAGAGTAACGTTCGGCAAATGAATCTGGTACCTTGCTAGGGGGCTGTTTTTGTGTTTGCAGTATTTATCTGTGAACCTTTGCAACTTTTTATGATTATAATTTGGATACAGTTACATTTAAGTTTTTTCGATGATTAATTATTTGGGTGCGATACAGCTCATCTTAACGAGGCTTTGATTTCACCAAAGAACTTTTCACAAGGTTATATCCAAATATTTATCAATTTTGACACAGATACAATCAATTAGAAAGTGCTTTGCCACACTAAAGTTATTTAAATTGAGTAATTATCTTGAATTGACCGTAGTTATGTGCCCGGATACAAGCAGAGCCTAGATGTCGTTTTAAACATACATTCACCCCTGCGTTTCACTATCTTCTGTGGTAGAAATAAAGGATATTCTCTCGAGGAAAGGTCGTACAAGTAATACGACAGCAATCCTTGACCAATGTTTCCGAACGTAATTCATTCCATCATCAGGGCTACAAAAAAAACATCTACACTGAAGGTCAACCACAACACATCTCAGAACAACCCAATATATAAAAATTTTTAAAAATGGTATATCAAATAAAACAACACTGAAAATTACCAAAGAATCACATTAAGGGGGCTCTACACCAGGGCCAAAAAGCTCGTTTTAGTCGCTTCCCTCTGCCACAATTGCGATTATACCGAGCTACCTAGAGACTTGCAATATTTTTTCTCAACAGACGAAGAGTTATTTTTATAAAAAATAGCGAAACGTCCCATTTTTTGCAAATGTTTCGGCGAACGTTGCGAAGGGATTATTTTAGATATTAAATATTTATTTTGAATATTGAATCAAAATGTCAATAACTTCTGATGACTATATCGTAAGGAGATTGTGGAATTATAACAAGAAGACCAGAGTATCGTATGTTATCTTGCTACGTACCACTAAGAAATTTTATTGTGACCAGCTTAACCAAAGTTAACAACAAAAATTGAATACACATTCATCGTAGTGAACCCAATTGGCAGTAATTACTATACTTTACCTGTTTCAAAAACCCAAATTCACCCATTTCAACTACTTACTTCACCTCTAACGAGGGATACAAATAGAATGATTCCGTCATTGTACATAATTAAAAGTCTGCGAAGAATTCTAGCACTTCCTTAGCTTCCATCAAGTTTTGCATTATCGCCTTTTGAGAAAATGTTTCCCAAAAGAACTATTTCATGAAAAGTATCCAAAGAATAACCGGAACACCGACAAATCAAATTCCAGCCACATATCAATCCTTTGTCACGGAATTTGTACATGCAAGACGAGCTTCCACTTGACATGGCACATGTGTATGTCACAATCGCTAATGTGAAAATAAAACTTGGCTATTCACTGATCACCTCCAAGTATATCAAGAGGTAAACATGATTTTACTCCACAGTTAAGAATTCCAACACGCACAAGGCTTGCACATTGCTTAAGAACACGACCAACACAACAAAACTATGACATCCCAGCTAGCACAAAAGATAGATTACCCCATTTTTACCACAATGTTACACGCATAGAATTCTGGTGAAAGAAGGCAGACCATCCTATAATCGGGTAACCCATCCGTAAATGTAACTGGTAGAATTTGAGTAAAGCGGTGGTAAAATTCGGCAATGCTCCGGGTAAAATCTCCTGATGCGACATTAGAGCCATTTGTCGAGCTTCAATAGAAACATATAACGCAACTCCCTCCGCCAGTACTAATGGGTACTAACATTAAATTAACTTGATGCGAAAGGGGGCGTCCATTAATTACGGGAGGCGATTTTTCGACCCCCCCCATGGTGAGATATCGTGAGATTTGGCTCGACCCCTCCCCTCCCCCATAATCTCACGTGAGATTTTTCAAAATGCGTATTTTTAGTGTAAATACGATAATCTGTGCTTGATTGCGTTGGATTGATTTAAAAAAAACATAATTTGCTTAATTATTTTTATTTCAGACTAGTTAAGATTAGTATTTAAGACAACTAAGAACGTAGTCTAGACTCACAGCGAGAAAATCGAACGATAAAATACCTAAATAGGAACTACTCCAATTCGTTAAAGAATACTCATTCTAATTCAGCCCACGGGGACTCATTGGTGGTCTCAAGAGTGACTACTGGATCCAAAATGTCCATGTGATTTTCAGTAAAACCATCTGCTCCTTCAACCTCGCTCTGATCTAGCCACGGTTAAACCGTTGTCGCTTGCACACACAAGCTCAGTAGCTCGACGTGTGACAGTCCGTGAGGGTCGCACTTAGCGCGCTGGTTCAGCTGGTGCACTGTGGACCGCACGCCGGTGCTCTGCAGCTCTTGTGATGGACGAAAAGTAGATACCGCATGTAATGCAGCATCTCTTAGATCACCACGTACACTTGGGCAATAGAGGTCATAGGGAATATTGATGAAGGCGTGCAAAGGTTGAATCGGTAGGCAGCGGCGAATCAAGAAGGGAGCAATGACTTTGTGGCGTTCGCATAACCGCGATAAATATTATTGTGCAGGATTTAGCCATATTTTAGTGGAGAAACATGTTTTACTTCATATAACCCACTTTTCTCGCAATTTTACACTGCTTCTTGCGGAAAAAAATTACGTGATATTTGCCGAGACCCCCCCTCTCCCCCACGTGAGATTGGGTGAGATTCGGCTCGACCCCCTCCCCCCCTAAACGCCTCATGTAATTAATGGACGCCCCCAAATAGGAATCACAAACAATAAACAAAAACGGCATCTTTATAGAGAAATTACTATTTATTAAAAGAGGAATAATCACAAAAAAATCAAGTACGGCATCTATATGAAGTAATACCTACTACTGAAAGAGGAATAATCACAAAAATAGAATTCAATGAATCCATACAAGGAAATACCTATTTGTTGAAAGAGGAATAATCACAGAAATAAATAAAAACTGCATTTTGATGAGGTAATGCTGATTTAATATGTGGTAATACAAAAATAATCTTAACCTAAGAGGTTTATTTCTTCCGACGAACATTGTAGGTCATTTTCTTCCACACCAAATGCCTCCAGAGTTCTCATTGCCTTCCCACCACTCAGCCTCAACCTCGCAAGCCTAAACCACTCCCCAATACCCCTCTTCACCATTGCGAGGTCAATTTCCGGGCCATTTACTTTTTTTTCTTTCACAACATCTAAAATCAAGAAAATGATGTTAAGAATATAGCTGTCAATTTAAAAAAATCAAGATGATCACATTTCACAACAAAGCTGATGCAGGACCACAAGATGAAAATAACATGCTTACCAAATATTAATCCAATAACTCCTGGGAATTCAACCTCAAAAGCCACCTTGAACAAGGACTTTGCCCTTCATACAAAAATTCAGCGCCAGTTCGTTTGTCATCAGTGATGCCAGACACGTGTACACTGTCTTATTGAGAGCTGAATTGACATCTTTCTAAGTTAACCCTCGAAATACTAGACACATCACATTCCCTTCCTTCCTTAATGTTTTTTTTACATTTTTTTTAACATAAAAATTTATGAGTTTGAATAAACAAAGGAATTGTAAAGAATGCAATAAAAATGTAGAAAAAATAGGGTACATGATATAACATAATAATGTCTGATAATACATCACATCTGTAACACATTTTTTTCTTCTTCTCAAAGGTGAAGTTTTTCAGGTGCCTTAACAGTCCTTGTACATTGCCTCAATGCAGGGAAAGATCGGGAGGGTGAACACTGTGGGGATTCTGATGGAGTCGCCACTAGGATTAGATTCCTAGGTTGTCACGAGGATGGATGGCTCTGGAGGCAGAATGAGGAGAGGCAGACTGGGTCACTTTAGGAAGGTTTACTGGAGGGGTGAAACAAGTGAAGGGATTAGGAGAGGGAAGTACATGCGGATTATTGGAAATCTCACCATTTGGTTTACCCTGGTTCATTTCATGTATCTTTTTCATTTGATTAACATGCACCACGCGAATGACTCCATCAAAAGACACCAGATATGTGACCTGACTGATTCTTTCTTTAACAACTCCAGGAATTGGTTTTGAAGCCTTATGAAATTTAGCTAACACTTTGTCATTCACCCTGTACTGAATGATTGTCTGCATAGCTTCCTGCTCCTTTGGGAGACCACCATACCTCGGTTTTAATAGGGAAAGCAAGGTACGGGGTTTTCACTTGAACACCATTTCGGATGGGGACTAGTGGATGGGGTGTTTTGGTAGGTGTACAAATTGTTACACAATGTTTCTGTAATTGTAAGAGGGTTTTTCACCAATTGTTCCAGTTGCTTCCACAATGACTGTTTGATGGTATGAACTGCTCTTTCTACCAATCCATTGGATCGAGGACTATAAACAGGGTTCTTAGTAACCTTAATGCCATGGCGCTCACAAAAACTTTTAAATAAATGGCTATTAAAAGGGGGCCCATTATCACTGACGATTTCTTCAGGCAGTCCAAAGGTTGCTATAAATGACCTAAGGTTGTTTATAACCATGGGGGCAGAAATACAATTCATTGGCCAGACCTCTATCCACTTTGATCCACTATCTATCAGGATCATGAATGACTTTTGGTTAAACACAAAAACATCCAAATGCACTCTTGATAGCATTGGCATTAGCAGCCATGTGGCTGGTGGCCAACTTACAGTGCAGTTTGAATCGGGCCTGAAATTTACATACTGACAAGGTTCACAGGATAGAACAATTCCTTCAATGTCACGTGATATTGAAGGCCACCAAACACTCGATCTGGCGAGGGCTTTCATCCTCACAATGCCTACATGCTCACTGTGTAGCATGCTCAGGACCTTACTTTGCAGGGTTTTGGGAATTACAACCATATTTCCACGCAACAAACAATTTTGCTCCAGGCTTAACTCTAGACACAATTTAAAATAAGGGAGAATAGCGGGATCAGCCACATGGTTTGGCCAACCATTTCGGGTAAGCTCAATGACCCTTTTAAGGACTGCATCATCTGCTGACTCTTGGGCAATTTCTAAGTAGGTAAGCGGTAAGCCTTCACATTTTGAAAAAAAGTTCACATCTCCCACTATTTCCCTCTGGGCAGGCAAGTGAGACATAGCATCAGCATGCATCATTTCAGAAGCCTTCTTGTACTGTATGATGTAATTATACCCAGATAAGAAAACAGCCCATCTTTGAAGGCAAGCAGCTGCTGAATGAGGGATGCCTTCACTTGGGGAGAAAATAGTTTTTAAAGGCAAATGATCCAAATATATGGTGAAATGCCTCCCCCATAAATATTTATGGAATCTTTTCACAGCAAAAATGATAGCCAGAGCTTCACGCTCAATTTGAGAGTAATTTTGCTCTGCCTGACTCTAAGTACTTGAAGCAAAGAGGACTGGTCACTGTTGACCCCCCACTACATGATTTAAAACACACCCAACACCATAGGGCGAAGCATCAGCAGCAACCAAAATGGGTAGACTGGGATCATAATGAACTAGAAGGTGGCTTGACTGCATCAACTCTTTGCTTTTTTCAAATGCTTCAATGCATTCATTACTAAAATTCCATTGTGCATTCTTTTGGGTCAGGGCATACATGGGTTTTAGGACGCTCGACAGATTGGGCAAGAATTTGTTGTAAAACTGCAACATGCCAACATATGATCGTAACTGACTCACATTTTGATGAATAGGGGCACTAGCAATAGCTTGTATTTTTGACATGAGAGGCTTTATTCCTTCAGCAGCAATGCAGTGCCCCAAATAGTCTACAGACTGACAGAAAAAGGTACACTTTTTAAACTTGACCCGCACATTCAACTCATTCAGCCGACTAAGCACTCTCATGACATTTTCCCTGCACTCACTCACTGACTTACCATGAATCAATAGGTCATCTAAATAGCAAGAAACCTCGGGCAAGTCCCTCAAGATCTGCTGCATTACCCCTTGGAAAATAGCAGGTGAACTAGATAATCCCTGAACCAAACGAGTATATCGAAATAGCCCTACATGGGTATTGATAGTGACTATGTGAGAATGTGCCGGATTTAATTTCCAGTTGCGTAAAAGCCTCAGATAGGTCAAGCAGACAAAATACTCTTCCTCTAGCCAAAGATGCAAATATATCATCCAATTTTGGTAATGGGTTGTAGTCTGTCTTTAACACTTTATTAACGGTGACCTTGAAATCAGTAGATATCCTTACACCACCATCTTTCTTTTTGACACACACAATGGAAGAAGCCCATTCTGAATGTGATACTGGAACCAACAGGCCAGAACAGACCATTTCCCTAATTTGTTTCTCAACTTCCCCTCTGATGGCAAATGGCACATCATAGGCTTTATGAAAAATAGGGGTGGTATCTTCTCTGAGGACTAAGTTTGCTTTAAACTTTAAGATAGACTCAGACCTATCTGTATTACAAACCCTGGGAAACAACCTTAATAATTCATTAATGATATTCCCTGCTTCTGGATACATGTCAGTCATATGAGATATTGCATCCTCAGCCCGCACTACCTCACTCTCATTTTCCGTGTGGTTGATGCTAAAATGTTTTAGATGCCTCCAGTCAGGAGACAATATATCCAGCCATGGATGACCCATAAGGGACCTAAATTTGCATTTTGACTCACACACAAACATGGGAAAATTGTGAGGCCTGGTATCCTTGCCTTGTACAACAACCTTTAACTGGCCACATACTTTTAATTTCTCTCCCGAAACAGTACGTAATGAACAAGCAGACTCCAGTGGCAATTCACAAAAATAGGAATCATACACATCTTTATAGATTAGGGTTTCTGATGCCCCACTGTCAATTTCAAATTCAAGCAGTTTACCATTTACAAGGACCACAGAGACACAAGGACCACAGAGACACAAGGACCACAGAGACACAAGGACCACAGAGACACAAGGACCACTCGAACTACAAATTGAATTTACCCCCATTACCTCTCCAATGTCATAGCGACTGATATGGCTAATTTCCTGGTGGGATTCCTCTTCCACACCGTCACCCTCCACATTGAAGCAGCGAACTTGAGGGCAGCAATTGGACGTATGGCCTCGTCGATTACAGGAGTAGCACGTCCAGTTTCGGGCCGGGCACGACGACGGGGAATGACGGCGTCCACATCTCCAGCATTGGGGTAGGGAACCTTGGGAACTTTGAGGCGCACTAGGACGGGAACTCCGAGCCTGGGTGGTGCGAAACCTTGCACTGTTGGTACCAAATGGTACGGATGACTTCGGAAGCGGAATCTCGGACTGCGACGGGTTTCCGTGAGACTTGGGTCTAAGGACTATCTTGTTCATTTCGCCCGACTGCAGTAGAAAAGATGGACTCGATGTTAGAAGCTTAGACTGTTGTGCAGCAAGTTCCATGTTCACAGCACTAGCACAAGCAACATCAAAACAGGTATTGTTCCAGGAGGAGCCTCCCTCTAATGACTTCAGAGGAGCGGCCACACACTATCTCTCAAAGCCTCCGACAGGAAGTTTTTAAATCGCACGACTGGGCAAGTTTTTTAAGCTCTATGATGAATTCAGACAAACTTTCGTTGTGCGATTGAGAGCGGCTGTAAAAACGGTACCGCTCCGCAATCACAATTTTCTTTGGGGTGTAGTGCGTACACAGAACTTCCTGTATCCTACTAAAGGATACTTCAGCAGGACTTTTGGGTGACAATAAATCCCTTAAAACGGAGTACGTTTTCGGGCCGACGCACATTATGAAGAAAGCGACTTTCCTACTGTCTTCCGTTATTTTGTTTAACACTAGGAACTGCGAAAACCGCTCCAGGTAGGAATCAAAAGATTCTAGTCCTACTTCAAACTGACCAACATTTCCGAAAATTTTTTCTGCCATTTCCGACAATTTTGCCCAAAACGCGGGGACTCGAACGACTCGTCGCCAATTTGTGATGTTTCCTTACATAAGGAATAAAATAACTAAACAAACTTTTCCATTGATGCGCTAGGATTTCTCCTCCTATTTATTTACACACAATACATTACATCCCTGGCCATATGCTCACCTATTTCCTATCTTGCACCGGGCCTAGCTCTTCAACTGTTATTAAAACAGAGTAGCCAACCTTAGAGAAATACATCACAAATAGTAATATCCAAGGATAATAGAGATCTCTATAGTCCGTGGTAATATCATTGCTAAGTGATAAGAATACATAAATGTCAATTAGTAATATAGAGGGGTACCATTGATTTCCTGAATTTTGGAGATGACATCTGGTCCCTTAAGGACTTTAAATCATCGATGGAATTCAGTGGAAGAGAATATAGTTCTCTCACATCATCATAGTCGTCACCATTTCCTGATGGTGCCTTCAGGTTATCCAATTTAATTACAACGGTGTGAATAGCTTCCTCTAAGCAAGAATGTTTTTGGCATTCCATTGCCAACTTTCCTCTCAAGGCTAATGATGACATCTACAACAAAATTTGAAGAGCATTAGTAGAAAGTGATAATTATTTCACTCAAACCCAAAAGACTTGAAGCAACTAGAACAAAACCATTGCCACATTGCATTATTAGTCACTAACCCCTCAAACTATTATTTTCCTGACTGGCTGACTGATTTAAGGGTATTTCCTTCGGATCCTGGGAATAAAGAAGTTCTTTTGTTGGTACCACTCTCTGAACCAGAACTTCTAGAGCAGTCTCCTCAGATATCCCAGCAGCAGCCTTCACTGCTTTCCCAGGAATACCTGATACCCTCTTCAAGGAAACACCCTGGTGGAAAAATTTTATTTCCTGCAACTTTTTCAATTTCTCTCCATAACATTTGTTCATTTTTGTCTTCACCATCAACGTAGAGGCATCTATGAATTAAATTTTCAATATAAGTTAGTACATCTTTTGAAAATACACTTTGAGCAATTTGAATATACCCATTGGTACATTGCACTCTTAATTACTAACCCTTCAAGCCATGATTTTCCTGACTGGCAGACTGGTTGAGAGGGTTTTCCTTGGAAGCCTGGGAAGTTGCTGGTACCACTCAATGTACCAGAACTTCTCATAGAGTGGTCTTTCCAGGATTCTCAGCAGTAGCCTTCACTGCTCTTCCAGGAATACCTGATGCAGGAACTTTCTTCAAAGAAACATCCTCATGCAATGTTTTCACTGCCTGCACATTTTTAAGACTTTCATTATTTGTTCTTTTCTTCAATATTACAGGGGAAGCATCTGCAATATAAATTTTTGATACAGATAAATACTTCTTGGAAAATACAGGTAATAAAAAATGTACACAACCTAAAATCTCCAAAAAATAGAATAACATTATCAGTTAGACAAAGACTAACCTAAAAATGAACATTTGAATTTTTAAAAATTGATACCTGGAGGTGATGGTGGGTCACTTAAAGTATCCATCTCATCACCATTTTCAGATGAGCTTTCAGGCTCATTTGGATAGCGGATTTTTTTTTGCAATCCTCTTCCTTTTATTACTCGTGCTCCTGGATTTCACAAATACTTCCAAATCCATTCCACTATGTAGTGAAACGTATAGTTATATATATTACATAATATGCAGCTTCACATTCAAAATCTCTAGCTGCTGTAAAACTGTCTGATGTGAAAGGACAAAACATTTTTCCGTCCCACAATAATAATTCTCACCTAATATCTAGCAAAATTTGTATACCAACCAAAACAAGATGTCACATATCTTAGGGGTAACATATCCCATTCCTCCTTTGATTCCACTCCCTTATACATCAGCCTCCTCACTTCAGCCTCGTGGAATTCCTCCAGCGGATACATGGCAAAGCTTCTCCCTTCTCATGTTTTAAGCCAAGATGAGGGGATGGTGGATAGAGTGAACCTCTTAAAATTCCTATGGGGATGGAATTCTGCCACAATCCAAGACATGCTGAAAAATCAATTCCAAGCATTAAAATAAATACTTTTTGTTTCAAAATAGGACTCAGAAGTTCACTTCTATGCATTCATTCCCAAGCAGAGGGTTAAAGTCATACAGGTCAAATTCTGCATGTTTATGGAAGACATTTTGTAGTAGTTCATGCAATTCAGAACTATGATAAAATATGTTACATAGATAATACCCTACTTACATCAATATTCAAGGTGCAGGAGCTTGGCAATATAATATTGCTCCATTTGCCCTTCTATCGGGATTATTAATGCCTTCCCCATTATGTCCTTTAAATGTCCTTTAAATTAATGCCTTCCCTATTATGTCCTCCGGAGAGATTCAATATAGATATAGATATAAAGAATCTCTCTGGAACAAAAACAACAACACAACCAAACACTAATGTAAATAAAATTATCTTCAGTGCACTTTGCTAATTTGCAAATGCCATCCAAAGAGACCACTGAAATGTGTACTTCATGGTAACTGTTCACCTGACAATTACATCCTCTAATTTTAGTCGTACATTAATAATCGCTTAATTTTAATGCAATTTTACCCAAGCAAACTGCCAACCTTGGCCATCATTAACGTGTAGGAGTAATGCCAGGTCGTGCAAAAATTACAACTCTGCAGCAGATTGAATATTTGCGGCGACGTCTTGAAGAAATTGTAAAGTTTATCACAAACAAACATTTTTGACTGAAATGCCTCAAATGACAGTCTTCCAGAGTAGCATTTGCATATAACTTTTGATGTTAGAATGCAAAATATTAAGCCACTGGCACATAAAAGCACATAATCATACCACCAAAATACTAGGCGTTGTAAAAGACCGGGACCCAAGCTTGTGGTGTGTAACGTTCCGTATTCGCTCCGAGCGGTCCACAACACGGCTGGCATTGAGCACCGCCGGCGAAGAGAAAATATCCGATCCGTAATCGCGACTGACGTTATGCCTCCCGACTGGCGTTCAGCAAAGTCGATTTAGGGACGTTTTGAGTTCCGTAATCGCCCTAAAGATTTTCCAATGCTCTAGTAATTATTGGGACGGTTTGAGTAGCCTATTCATCAAGTAAAGATTATGGTATTATGTTTATTTCTACCTCATTGTTCACTATATCGACCTCCATTGATATAGGATATTCTTTCGAAGAAAGACAAGATGAAGGATAGTTCCAAGCGTCGAAAAGTACTCGAGGAGGAACTGACAAAGCTGCAGCATAGGAATAAATGTTTGTCGAGGGCTATTGAAGAAGGAATAAAGACAATAAACATGACGAGGGAAAAATCTAAGGAATTAAGTGAAGAATCAAGGAAAATGAGTGAAGTCCATTTTAGAGAGGTGGAGGACCTACAATGCAAGTTACTTGACAAGGAAAATCGTCTTTACGACCTGATGGCACGTCACGAAGAAATTCTTCGTCAGCAACAATAATGCGATGATATCCCTGAAGATCCTTGATACTAGCAATAAGTTCTTAATTTTCAATTTTTCCTCTTTTTCTTGCCATTTATTGTTACTTCAAATCAATCAAAGCAAATTCAATGTATTTCCGTCACCTAATTAATGAATTATCAAACCATTTACCTTTTGCTCAATCACATGAAAATTTCTCCAATTAAAATCCATTGGAGAGAAAAATGCTACAGTGTTTCATTTCTCTTTTGGAAAAATTCCCAGCACCCAAAAATATGTCCTTGGAATGGTGTATCCAGAATGGTGAAGAAGAGGGTACATAACTTCCTGACATAGAGGGGTTTCTGAGTTCCGAGTTCAGGCCCAAGGAATATGGCTCCATACAAGCAGTTTCTATCTTGAAGGTATTCCTATTAGTACATCCCAAGAATCATTTCATAAATAATCTAACTTTATTTCTAGGCATTCATTTAGCTAAACTCTATCATTCTGCCACTTGCTTTTACCTCCTAGTTGGCGATGAAATACGGAGGTATGAGTTGGAAAGCCACCAGGGTAAGAAAATCTTCTGAAAGCATTTGAGGCGGCTAAAGACTAATTGGTGTATGCTCGCAGTGCCATTAAGTTAACCCCAGGAAGAAGAGCTTCATTCTCGGTAATTTGTGCAGTCAAAATGAAAAATCTGCAATCTCACACTATCACTCACATTTCTATCTAAACATCTATGTTACACCACGCAGTGCTCAGTGGGCAACAAAAAATTAAATGACAAGAAAATTGATGAAAGCAGACTTTATTGGACTTAGATGTAATATAATATATGAGAATTGAATATTGAAATCTTCTATGTCAACGGGAAAAACATTTTTTTAATCTCTTCGTTACTGTCATAATTTACTGGTGTAACATTATTATTAGAGTTTAAATTACTCGATACCTCTATTCATACTTTGTTTATTGTACAGCGAAGATTTTCAGGTGGTGAAATCACTTTTGAGCTGCTTCGCCTTTTGACTGCTTAAAATTCTGAGTGCCACTTCCAAACACTTATACAGAAATAGCTCCTTTAATAGTATCTGTGTAATGCGCTTTCGTTACCCATGATACCCATACTTAAAATTTGAATTATTCAAGTAATATCTCAAATATAAAATTAATTTTCCCATATATGGTACCTCTCTCTCTCTTATTTCCTTGTGTGGATGTAATATTTCCCAACATTTCATCATTTTCAAGAAAAAGTCCAAATACACAAACAAATACCTCTTTTAATAGTATGAGAGAACCAGGTGACCAAGCTTTTCTCAACAACATGATGTTTATTTAAATAATAAAACAATTGTAAATGATATATTACAAACTAATCATACAACTAGAAATAACAAATTCTATTCTATAAGAATTTAATATACAAATATTCTGAGTTATCAGGAAAATAATATTTACAATGTGTTTTTCATTGTTGCTACTCACTGATGTAATATCATTGCTAAGGATGAAATTAGATACATTTCATTCCATGACACTGCCATTTTATGAGGATTTTCAGGTGGTATAATTAGTTTTAAGTCACTTTCCTTGTAGACTATCTTGTGAGTGCCTTCAATGATTGCAAGGCAATTGAAACCTGGGTCAGTAATAAAAGTTTAAAGTGTGGAAAATACTGAGAGATTAATAGACTTTCTAATAACCAGGGATCAAGAAAGTTAAATTCTGATGCAATTTTTTTAATGCTAAAGTTGTTTCTATGCAATTTTAGCTTTATACATATATGTTTTTGAAACTGCTTGGAAGCTTTATCAACACTATGATCACTGACTCTTAAGCATTAGCAAAGGGAACAACAAAGTAATCATTATTTCAGTATATTTTATTGTATAAACTTATATTTTAAAGAATGCTTTCACAAACATCAATTGTTACTCATTTTAACACCTCGTCAAAGACAGCAATTTTTAAAGGCAAAAGTACATATTTTTCCTGACTTGATAAAAGTTTTTAAAATACAAAACTTGGTAATGCAAAGTAACAGTTTTTCTGTCCTGCTGGATTTTTAATTTCAAACGTTTTCAATATAACTCTTCCTCATTCTTCCGATAATTGCTTTACTAAACACTTTTTCTGGAATACTCAATAAACTAATTGCTCTATAATATTTCTCTTCCCGTCCTTTTCTTTGTACAAAGAAACTACCTATTATTGAATTCTTCTTATACCTTGGAATGACCTACTCTAATAAAAACAGTTCACACAAGTGACTCATGAGTGAGTCAACCCACACTTCAGCAGCTTAATGAATATCCAAGCGACAACTGCAGCCATCATGCAATTCAAAACTCCCACTGCCATTACCACTTCATTCTTACTTATTTCCTTTTCCATTTTGTATTGTTGTATAGTTCTTCAAATATTCCCTCCAGCAGTCCCTATCATTTCTTTCATCCCATACAATCTCATCATTTTTCTCATTGATTGTACCCATTCCCCTGGCCTCAACTTACTTTGCCCTTTATACCAAATTTCCAAAATAACTATTTGCCTTCAAAATCACTCTGTTTTTTAAGACTTATCTGCATGCATTCTCTCCATACTCTCTTTGCATTCCTTCTTTCACGCTCTGTAATCATCGCGTGACTCCTTTCATTCTTCCCCTAATTTGGTAGCAATCACTATTATAAACTGCTTTCTTTTCACTCATGGCAATTATCACTTCATCATTCCACTCCTCACTGCCTTTTAATTTCCCTACCACCCCTTCTCCACAAATAGTTTCTGCACATTCCACAATTATTCCTTTCAAACTCACCCACGCATTTTTCTAACAAGAATATAGGCCTTATACATTCCTTAGCCTAACTGAGTTTATATTCTACTCTTTCTTTTCACCTCACATTTCCCCTGTAATCTATCGCCTTCCAATATTTTGTCCCCTATACTTAATCTACTGTTGCTTTTGTAGCTCAGTTAAAACCTGCTTTCTGATATCCCCATCCATTTTCTATGCATGCAAATGCCTGATTCTCTATAGAATTTTTTTTTATTTAAAAACATAGACCACCTAGGTCCCACAAAGCTAGAGGCTTGTCTGGAGGTGCCATTACAAAACGTAGTTGTTATATAAACAAATATTAAAACAGTAAAAATTCAAATGACAATAAAAATAAAATAGTTGAAAGTACAATTTTAATGAACATATATATCAGTTTAAGTTTTTTTTTTCATAAAATCATAATCTGTAAAAAGCAGTTATCACATTAGGTTAAAATATTTAACAGCATTTTACAAAATCAATAAAAAGTACCTATGTTAAAAATACTATAAAAACAGTACAATATAGCACTAAAGAGGCCACACAACACCTAACAATATGGAATGTACACACCCCTCGAAATATACAATCAAATGAAATCCTCGCCAACATCATTCAAAAGCCAATATTTCATTTTCTTATTAACTTCATACATAGATTTCATATTTTGTAGCTCTAATGGAAGTCTATTTAAGATAATAGGAATTATTACATTGTGGATTCTTTGCCCATAAGAAGTAAAAAATGGGGGAACTTTATATGCCTTTGGCCTACGCCTTATCATTGTATGTGATTCATCATACTTTTCCCTGTAATTCTTGGAGAAGTAGTTCTTAACCACTATTATATAAATGTATAGTTTATCAGTGGTTAATATATTATATTTTTTGCCAAGGTCACCAGGTGCATTAAAACCCTTAAAATTATCATTAATATTGTGATTAATCAATTTAAGTATCCTTATTTGGTTTCTAATTATGGGTTGTAGGCTTGACTTTGCAGTGCCTCCCCATATTGTGAGGCCATATCTGATAGTGCTTTCAACTAACGCATGATACATCATCATCTTTACATTAATGGGCAATACATTCTTAGTTTTATAAAACTGATAAATGAGTTTACTGACGTTTGAATTAACTTTATTTGCATGAAGTCGAGATTTGAAGTTCTCATGCACTAGAATTCCAAGATAGGTGTAAGTGGACACCTGTCTCAGCATGTTACAATTACAATTAAATTAGGTGTGCTGGTTAGATAAATGTAAACAATTGTAAGAGTGATGCATTAACTGTATTTTTTTGGTTTTGCTAGCATTACTAGAAATATACATAACTTGAGATTTCCGTCCATTAATATTTAATTTCTTATCATGAGACCAAGTGGTTACTCTATTAAAGTTATCCTGCATCTGCCTTTCAGCAGTATCAAATTGAGAGTGGCTCCTAACAAGGACCAAATCATCTGCATATAAAATAGCATCACAATGATTAATATGAAGACATAAGTCATTAATATACAAAGTAAAGAGGATGGGACCCAGAATGGAACCCTGTGGTACTCCACAGGATAAGTATCCAGATTCACTCACAGTGTCATCAATCATAACCTTCATAGTACACCCGGATAAATAACTTTTAAACCAGTTCAAAATATTGCCTCGAATACCATAGTTTTCCAGCTTTTGAATCAGTAGATCAATATCAATTCTATCGAAGGCTTTTGCAAAATCAATATATGTGACTATAATATGCCTATTTCTATCCAGTTTAAAGTTAATAATATCGGAAAACTCCCTCAGTGCATCTTGAGTTCCTTTTCCTTGTACAAAACCAAACTGTTTTCTTGATAAAATGTTATTTTTTTCAATAAAACTTATTAAGAATGTAGGTAGCTACATATTTTTCCATAATTTTATCAATACAAGCTCCTATTAGTACTCCTAAATTGCTCCTGTTAATCGTTGTACATTGAGCATTTGAATCCTGCAATCCTTTATTATCCTTTCAAGTACCTAGAATATAGTATTCAATTATAACATATTTGTGGTGGGAGTAGCATCTGCCCCCAGAAAATTTAGCAAGTTAATGACACTGTTCTTAAATCTGAGTCTAACACTATCATTGGAAGCCTTGGCCTTTGGCATTTTCCAAGTGCAAGGTGCAACCTACGACTTTCCACATTAAAAAGCCCAAATTTAGACATAATATTCAGAATTAACCTTCATCACTCCTTTGAATTAATGCCCCTGATCTGAAGTCCAACAGTCTCAAAAATCACTCTCTCAATAAATAACGAGCAGAACTTGGGGCACACACGATGCAAGTTTTTACCATTGTCTGATCACAGGACAGCACTACCTCAAGATTGCATATCAGAAGACCAAGTGAAAACCTACTCCAGACAAAAACAGCAGAGTTAAATAATCAACAAAACATTTGTCACTTCCACAATTTGTTAACCTAACAGTTTTGGCTGTCAAGGCATCATAAATTGTGGAAGTCAAAAACGTTTTGTTGATGATTCGACATTAGCAGAGTAAAACTTGGCATATGTACTAAATCATTAAAACTCAAGTGACCAACCACCTGCAGTGCAGTTTCTCAGTTATTAAGTTTCGGATCAGTCCATGAAATTTTAGGCACAGCACCTCTAAAACCAGCGCCTTAGGCTTACCAAGCATATCAGTTTGGCTGGAAGAAACCTGATTAGAAGGGTGGTCTGTCCCAGTGTCCCAAACAGTTGGCAAATATATCCTGGATGGCAGAGAAATGTTATGGAGTTTCTTGTGTTAGGTGCATTGCATGGAAGAATGCACAGCAACAAATCAAGAGTGAGAAATGTGTAAATTGAAAATACTGCATCAATTTGTATCACACATCTTTGAAGGCTCTAAACCAGGGGTACCCATCCCCCCCAACGCTGATGGCGCATTCCCCCCCAAAACCAACAAATCTCCCCCTCTTCCCCCCTCCCCGTGGGTATATAGCTACTTATTATATAGGATTATGCTGACGGTTGCCTACCAACCAGGGACTAGTTTAATTCTCATTGCCTTGCTCTCTTATAAAAAAGAATTGCGATAAATGAAAAAATGTGAATAATATGATAACTGACATTAATCATATCTTTACCGTGCAGTATAACCGAGTCATGGAACACAAAAGGAATATTTGAATTTTAAGACTGAGGCGCCATGTTTTTGTGGCAAGAACATCAAGGACCATGTCAGGTTTACAGGAAATGTCCGAGTGAATGTACAGGAGAGTAAGACCATTAAGTCTGTTCTGCAGACAGCACATTCTTATATAATTCTTCAAATATCAAAAAAGATCATTCTGCTGTTGCAATTGTTACAGGCAGGACACACAAAATCTCCAGCATCTGTCGCACTACTTGGAAGAAGTGTTTAAGACAAATATACAGAACCAAAGGACCGAGAGCCAGAAAGAAAGCGAAATTAATATGCAGTCGGCCAACGAAGGGACATAAAATAACTGTGACAAAAGCCAATGAGTGAACATTTTGACGAAATCGCTAGTGCTTAAGAATATGTAACAATATGCTCCCAGAAAAAAAAGAATACCTTGACAGGGTCTACAGCATTTCTTGGTGGGTCTGCCTATTTCGAAAAATGCCGATAATACTCTGTCATTTCACCAAGAAACTCGTCTTTTCCACAATCAAGGTAATCTGAATAAGTTGCAAGCCGGTTTTTGGCCTGCTTTGAGGCATCAGAATGAAAGCCCTAGCTGCAGGCCTCCTTATTAGGTAAAATACAACTGAAGCACGTCAGGAGATTGCGATGTGTCAGCAGTCTTTCATCAATCTGAAGAAGGAAGAAGTCCAATAAAGGAAATAATCCTGCCTGCCTGAAATATTCCTCAGGGATTGAGGCAGGGGTATCAATCCTTTATAGTTGATGGACAAATCGGCGAGGGACATTAATTTCCAGTCCAAATCCTATCAAAGCAGTGGCATGGCAATGGACGTCACATGCTATAAGGGACAAAAGAAACGAACCTGGCATGCCAGATGACGAGTGTTGTTCAGGTTTGTTTCTTTTATCCCTGATAGTACAGTAATGAGGCAAGAACGGTGAATATGGACCTTTGGAATTTAAAGATCCATTTTCACAGTGTTGCTACACAAAGCAAAGTTTTGCAAAAGCACATATCTGTGAGAGTAATCAATAAAAGTAAGGAAAAACTAGAGTCAAGCAGGTATCTGTAGCTACTTGCTGAACTCTGGTGGAAACCTTGTGAAAATACTCAGTTGTATCATCTTGCATTTTCTGCAAGGTACCTTGGGCAGTGTCAGCAAAAGATTGCCTGAACAAGATCCATGTTTTGGTCTAAAGTTGGTGACTCAACGGGAGGCTGATAGCAAAAACCTCGGCAACAACATGCACAGCAATGAAAAACCCTGCATCTTGAATGGACCTATGCAACGTACTTGCAGCTGAGATTGAATCCTCGTCGGTCCAGTTTGATATGACCTGATACAGATCTTATAGAACAGGGCTGAGAAAATCAATGAAGCTGGGTACTGAATCGCATAACTCAACTCAACGAATGGCACAAAGTTTTTTCAAGCAAGTGGCTGTAGTTTGAGGCTTCAACTATCCAGTTGCCTTCAGTAATTCATTGTTTCTCTTAGTATACCTGAAGAAGTCGTATGCGGACGCCACAACAGCCATGAAATTCGTAATGACTGGAGAACCACATGCATCAGAAACTGCAAGATTGAAGCTGTGAGAACTACAGTGAACATAGCAAGAGAATTATTAGCTTGGATGTAAGCTTGTACACCTTGAAAGCGAGGGCTCATTGAACTATCACCATCTTAGCTCTACCCACATATGTATTTTATGTCTATGATCATGCTGATTTAAATATTAATGGTGGCATCACCTTGTTCTATCTCTCTTAAATCTGTGACAGGAACAAAAATTAGGAAGACCTCTATCACCTCATAATTTTTCAAGTAAAGTATGTTCTGTTTTAGAGGCATCTGTGGTATCGTCTGTGTACACTGAAAACCCTCTTGATTGGTTGATCTCTTCCACTGAGTGCTTAGCTATAGAATCTTGACAAGAGCTAATTTTTCATTTTGGATTTCAGGTGATGTGTATTTAGCATTGCCAGCAGCTGATTCCAAATGTACAGCAATAGTCGTGTTGTTACTGTTAGCTTAGAGTCTGAGTAAAGCCCGAAATTTGCCACCATTTGTAACTTCTTCTCATTCCTCAGGAAGAATTTCACCTGCCTCCTTATGGCGAAAAACGGCAAACCCTCCCGACTGAAAAATATTAATGTCTCTATTATGGGTTTGACTCTTTTTCTATATTCTTCAACCTGAAAGGAGTAAAATAGCGTTAAAGTATCTCTTAGCCATTTCAAGACATGTTACAATCATATCAGTTCAGATCAAGGATAATCTTCACATAATCTACCTCTCGCTTGAGGGCAGAATCGATTTGGGTAGAGATTGAATCTTGTTGCAACAGATTAAAATGAGCCACAGACATCCTTGTGTCATTGTAGAGTTGAGGGTTCTGGTGGTGTTTAAACATTTCCTTAGCATCTTTCCTCTCGCATAATTTTGAATAGACAAGTTGGCTACCTCGTTCATGACTTCTCTTACCACACCCAGTGTTGGCTGCAAACAAGGAGCACCACAGAGCATTGCCACAGCACAACATGGTCAATCATTCTTTTGTGGATTAGTGAGTGGGAGCATGGGTTTGTCACATAAATGCATGGGTTCTTGACGGCAAACATTTCCAACACGACTGGTCTCATTAGCATAGTAAATCTGATGAGATTCATAATGTTCCTCTATCAAAAATTATTGAAATTCCTCCCAAAATGCATTGGCAGTGGCAGTGTTGGCACTAAGTCGTTCTTCTTGAATACAAAGTTCACGAGTGCCATGCCTCTCTTTGAAACTGGTGAGCCACCCATATGACGCATAAAACTCACCTTCCAATGCCAATTTCTTTCGACTTTGCTGTCTCTTTTACAAAATCAATGATTGTATTGAGATTTTTTTGATGGATTAGTGCTTTGAAAGTCCTGCAGCATGGTTACAATTCTTAGCATACTCCATGAATTTGGTTTTACATTTTTTAATGCCTTGTACCGTTTAAATGTCAATACCATAATCTCTGGATAGTTTTATCCCCAGTTCCCATATCTCTAGTCTAAAAATTCATTCAAGTTTCTGCCTCACTGACAGCACAATTAACTTGCATTTATTAGCTATGATATCCAGCTACGGGTTGGTAACTTATTCACTGGCCAAATGAAATAAAAATGACGAAGAGAATTCTCTTCCCTGATATGGCTGTGTGAAGCTGGGTTCACATGACAGAAAACTATGAAGAGGAAAAGCCAATCACTGACCGGCAGTGAGGAGACGAGGGATTTTACTTTATGGGAGTGAAATGTGACGTCAAAAAATCGCAGAAAGAATGAAACAAAATAAATGAAGCAGAAAATAAACAAAGTGAGAATATTTCTTTCCATTCCTTATTTTGACAACGTTAAAGCCTTCATTACAAAACTTCCTTTGAGACTACTTCACTGACTATGACCTCGCTTTCTTGATATTACTCTCTAAGCCCTTAAATGCGATCAGTTTCCTGTGGTGTGAATATATGACCCTGATCTTCTTTTGATATTATAATCATCTGGAGTTTATTGTTGCACCCTTGTCCTTTCATTGTGATGAAGTCTCCCTTTTGTCAGACAGAAGGAGGGCTGCAGTTGAAGCGCTTCCTACATAGCAAGTGGCAGGTCCACCCCTTAACCAGCCAAACGACTTGTAATCGGCTGGATACTTTTCCGTTTTCTGCGCCATATTGCCGTCATCTTGAGACCCAGTCACTATATCGAAACATTGTTGCCTATATCTGCAAAATTGTGTTGAAAAAAGTATCCACAAAGTTCCGAAGGTTGCGGTAGAAGACGAAACCTCTCATTTTTGTGGGTAAAGAAAATCCCAGTTTTCCTAGGGCCTCGTCCACGGCAAGAAGCTACCACTCACTACAAGCCATGATACGTGACATGCGGCTGCGCCGCAATGCTTGGATGTATGACAGGGCTAAAACTAAAAGACTTGCTATAAAGCAAAGAATTCTTCACAATTCCACGCATTCATGTCTCGGTAGTAGTAGTTTGCTTGAGCAAATTTTGAAGTGAAAGGTGAAATTATCACGGTCAAGCAAAAGAAAGTGTTAAATATTTGTGTTATAATACACTCTCTCTCTCCCTTCTCTTCTTCTCTCCTCTTTTTTTCTCCTTTTCCCTCCCTCTCCTATTTTCTCTTTTTTCTCGCCATCGAAAAATTTCTGGGGGTTTTAACCCCCAAATCCCCCCATAGCTACACGCCTGACCTGGTGGCAGATGTTGGGAGGAGGGGGCGGGAATAAGACTGGAGGGATACTGAGTCAGTTATGCTACTGGGTTGCATTCAGGGATCTTATGGTGGCCTCGACGACAGCACGGTGCGGCAGCCAAGGAAGAGTATAGAGAGATGCGACCGAAATAAATGAAGCTTTCAGCTGGCTGAATGATTCTCTGTAACTACACGTTGTTTTACTAGACTATACTTAATGCTTAACATTCATTTATCGTTATGACCTTTCCATACCTATATAAATTACTGCAAATGGGTAAAAATATTTACATTTTGTGAATTCCTCTATGAAATTTAAAAATCCCCCAAATTTTTCATTCCCCCCCAAAAATTTTTTCTATGGCGCAAATTCCCAGGTGAGCCAGAGGAATAACTAATCAGAGGCCAGGAAGGGTTTAGCCTCCCCACTAGTAATGAGATTTGAACAACTTAAGTGCCACAGAGTTTGTTCTAAAACAAGCTGCTGCAGATGCGTAGTAATGATTTCATTTTATAATTGGAATAATAGAATAAAATTATTCAGTGTTACAATACCATTAGATAACCCGTTATGAGCAACATCCTGATTTTGTCCTATCGTCTGAGAAAATGCACCCACCAAACACTACTGACAAAAAATTATAATACTTCTAAAAATAGAGACACATAAAATAAAAAAGAATGGACTCTGCCAGAAACATATTTGGATGTTTCAGTAATCAAGCTGCTATTGTCAGCGGAAAGAAACTGACTAGTGATCTGTTTCCATGGGAGGGTGGGATTGGAGTGGGGAGGAGGAGCGAGGGGAGGATTGGAGATGGAAAGGGAAGTGTAGTCCACTGGGGCTGATTAAGTGCAGGTGGTTCAAATACTCTCATCACCTAAATGTAGGCCATCTCTTGAGCTCTCAATTCTATGCTGGTAACTGATTCTGGGAGGGCTTCCAGTATGGAGAGAGAGAAACACTCATTGAATGGTTGGCAAAGGAATCAGTATGCATATGGATGGGATTAAGGAAGGATGGATATTTGGTGGAGTGGTACTTGATGGCTTTTGGGGAAGCTTCCAAACTGCGTCATTTTTAAGGACAACAGTTTTGTGAGTGTTCCTGCTCGCTTCTTCAGGTCTGCAGAAGTGAGCCCTTAAGACCTGAAGAAGATAGCTGAAATGCTCATGAAACTGTCATTCTAAAAAATGACACAATGCAAAAGCTACTCTGAAAGCCATCAAGAACCAAGATCACTCTGTGACAGCTTTCATTACAATTTGGTGGAGTGGTTATGGCTGTTCATTTGTATGGAGAGAGGGGTAGTGAGTTGGCCACTATAATGTGAGGGGCAGAAAGAGGATAAGAGACAGCAGACAATATTAGTGGTGGGTCAGTTGTTCACTGAGGAAAATATGTTGGAAAAGGGGTTAACACAAAAGTAATGGAGGGAGCAGCATTTCCAACATGGTTGGTTGTACGTTGGGGATAGTGGGGGAAAGGGGTCCTCCGCTGAAGAGAGGGCCTCAAGGTTGCGAGTCTCTGGTCTCTGGTTTCTTTCAATTCTTCTGTCTCCGATTCCATCATCAAATTTTAGTTGCTAATATTCAAGTAATTAACAGCCCAAAAAGGCCACTAGCTATGTCAAATACCTCCATTTCAACAGTCACCATCAGCCTTGTGCCAAACACTCCATTGCATTTTTCTCTCTGCTCATGGCTACCATGTCTGCAACAATGCCCACTCCCTTTAGCATTATATTGATAACCTCTACATCTTCCTTGGAAAATATGAGTACCCTGAAAAATTCTTTCCAAACAAATTCTGCTCCCCCACTGTTAAATACATTCATTGAATCATAACCCAACACCCCAAAAAACTCAACCTAGTAACCACATTCTTTCCCAGCTCCTATGAAGTCAAAAACATTCTCTATGATTTATATCCTAAACTTTTGAATTATACTTCTGATTCACACCTCTCACCCTCATCCCAGGTAAAAATATTTGGCCAATAACTGCTCTGAAACTGGTCTGCAGCGGCACTGAAAGACTAATATCTGATCTGGAGGTGGTCTGTAACTGGACTGAAATGGTCTGGATTTGAAAGTCGTTGCAAGATGTTTCAAATCCAGACCAAATCCAGATATCCAGAACAGATAATAGTCTTTCAGAGCAGTCATACACCAGATTCCGAGTAGTTACATATCAGTTTCATTGCAGTTATAGACAAAATATTTTTACCTGCAATGAGGGTGAGAGGAGTGAAGCAGAAGTATAATTCTTAAGTATAGGATTAAATCATGGGGGATGTTATTGACTTGAGTTTCAGACCAAATGGGTATTTTACCTGGCATGTTCTACAGCATCTAAAAAAATGTCCAGCTAACCTGGTTGATATCTTATCATCCACGAGACCCTCTTGTCAACCAACCGCCCCCTCTCTTCAACATGCAGCCTCCAAAGATGCAAATACTGCTACCTCTTCCACTGCTCTTTTACCCCCTCTTCCAACAAATCTTCCACAATGGCTAACTGCACAGCCACCATTATCATCCGCCATCTCTCATTTCTCCTCCATTACAACCAATATTAATTTTTAGAAAGTTCACTCATTAGAGTTAAAGGAACATAAAAGCCCTTAATTCTGGTATGCTGTAGTTATTTCTCATGGAGAATAAGTGTATATGAGATGAAGAAAAAATTTCTGGAATAAGTGCCCAGGAACAATTGAATACTAAAGTTCATATAATCAGCTTCACTGCTAATCATGGGATCCTAATCACATTAGAAATAAATAGGATTCCATTGTCATACTTGTTAAAACAGAAATTTTCATTTTTGAATTATTGCAATAGAGATGAAACTTCAGCTCAATGGGTGTAAAATGATACTAACTCAAATTTCTTAAAGAATAAACCATGTTAACTAAAATTATACCTACCCACATGGAAAATAGATGTCTATAGATATCTATATCTTGTCTACAAATGTCTATGGATAGATGTAGATCTAATAGATACCTATTAATGTCTATAAATGGTAGTTGTTCATGGATTGAAACTACTTTTCTATTTTGCATACTCAGAAAGAAAGGGTACAAGTATTCACATTAAGACCCCCAGAAAGTGAACAGCCACATCTTTTCTAGGAATGCGCAGATGAAGCTGAACCTCTAATAGATATTCATTAGATGTCTATTAGATATTGGAGATTTTGGATTGCGAACACTTCGTTATTTCACAGAAGTCTGAGAGGAAGGGCCTGCGCATTACTGAGGTAACTGCAGGAAAATATGCATCCATGGCTTGTCAGAAATACCCATACGAAGATGAACATCTAATAGATATCCATTAGATGTCTACTAGATGAATTTTTAGGATAACAGGACTACAGCAGAGGCACTGCATGGAAAATAGATAATCTATATTTGGTCTACTTATTTCTATGGATAGATGTAGATCGAATAGATATCTATTAGATGGCTGTAATTAGTGGATTTTCAAGCTTTGAACGAACTTTGTTATTTTGCATAACCAGAGAGAAAGGGTGTATGTATTCGTTTTAAGACTGCCGGAAGGTAAATAGCCACATTTTTCTAGGAATGCACAGATACAGATGAACCTCTAATATATATCAAATATATGTCTATTAGATGTTGGTGTTTGTTGATCAGAAACACTTCATTTTTCACAGAAGCCTGAGAGGAAGGGCCCATGCATTTGCAAGATAATTGCTGGAAAATATACGTCTTGATCAAAGCCGTAGCAAGCGGGGCAATCAGGGGGTTCAGTCCCCCCCCCCCCTGAAATTTGGAGGCAGAAATAGAAATGTAAGAGCTTTTTCTAACGATTTAAAAAATTAAATTAGCATTAAGCATGGCACTGAAAGAAACACCAGGCACAAAATATCAACAACTCAATGAAACATTTTATTACAGTTGTTTCTTTATTACATACAATAACGATAACTACCAGTCAGGGGCAGTTTCAAGGGGTTCACTTTGGTGGAGCAGGGCGTCTATAACTAACATACGTAAGATTTTTTGGTCATTACGAGACAACATTGTAATACTTTTTTAAAGGAATAATCAGTGAGATGGAGTGCCACTCATTAATGGCATGTCTTTCTTAACTCCATTGCGGTATATCATATTACAAGGGCCACACCATACTTCTATTTCATCGCCCGGATTGCTAACTACATTACCCCTGCACTCTGATTGTGGCAGACAGTAGCTTCTGCCACTGAAGGGCCCTGTCAACTACTTTGTTGAAAGTCAGGTTCCAAATGGGATTTTTCTAATAATGTACATATACCTGGCATCTTGCATGATACTTAGAAGAGAGGTGGGGTTGCCGAAATCTTACTTTGTCTTGCATGCAGGGGAGGGTCAAATAATGTCACACCTCATCTAAAGTAACACATGAATGGCTCCTTGTCATTCAGACAGAAGTTCTCTTTTTCATCCATCGTCCTGACAAAGTAAGCATGTTTATCAGTCCTACTTGAACAAAAGGTACCTGTCCGAGAGCTACAGCAGAGAACTAAGGTGCTCTAATAGTTTTTTCACGCTGCCACTTTTGCAAGATCCCAGTTCTGCGTGTGTGCTAAAAACACTACAATGTTGTAGTGTCTCGAGTGTATAGATTTAATCACTATCATTGCCTAGAACAAAAGTCGGGTGCAGTGAGGTGCTCAGCTACTGCAATATTAGTGTGCTGGTGTTAGAAGGAGATGTACTGCTATCTCTATAATGCCCAGGCTAATGGATTACACTGGATGATCTGAGCAGAGTACCAAGAAACCCTCAAGAACCCGATGTCGTTTGTACCAGGCAATTGGAGGTATGTATATACATGTGTCATTCTAATTTTACTCATAAATCACATTTTTGATTTTCGTGTTTGATACTAAAAGAAGTTAACACTACTGTCTGAACATGAACAAGCTATGTCTGACGGGACGGGGAGTAGGGAATCTGGTTGATTTTAGGAATCCTATGTTCCATTAACAGAAAAATTGATTGGAAGCAATTGGAAATAGCCATGCTGAGAACTTACTCAACCCATACCAAGCAAGATAATGTTCCTGCTTCAAACCCCGAGGAACCAGTGGCATAGCCAGGTTTTGAGTCTAGGGGGGCAGAAAATTTTCAGCAGACTCATAAATTAACTAGTTCACTAAACTTTACAAATTTTGGTGATGCAATAGGGGGATGGGTTTGTACAAAATATATAGAGTGACAACGTACCATGCACATTTATTTATTTAGCTCTCATTACAATGCTGTAGTCTGTAGAGCTAATTTTCACTGGTCATTGCAGCTCTGAGAATTGCCTGAACGTTCAACGTTCAACTGGAATTCCGTTCACAACATAACGTACACTCGATGAAAATTGGTCTCCTTTGCAAATGTCGATTTTGGAGAAGCCAGACTGAGTGACTCAATGTTGACCATTCTAACTTACCGATGCACAGAGCCAGTTGAACCTAGATGTGGGCGCTGCACCACGCCGATGCCACTGAAATCATGACTGGCATGAAATAGGTGCAATTGCGATCATTATTAGTCAATCAGCTGTGATGCGTTGCAGTTTGTAGTGTTTGTTTACTTTGATGTTACCTAGCGGCCAGAAGGTGGGGACTCTTCCCTCTCATCTATTTCTTCCTCTGAATGACGTAGCTCCGACTGGACGAATGAGAACTTTAGAGTGGAAACATTCACAGACTTAGGGGCAGAGGGGGCATTCGCCACCCCTGCCCCCCTCTGGATATACTACTGCGAGGAACCCTTTATGTGAGCGCTATTTTTTTATCTGTTGTTGATCATTTTACTATTGAATTGAAATTAAGATTTTCCCAGGTTTTCTGAATTACATTGCTACTTGAAGGTCATATTCCTGCTTCAATTTTAAATGGCAGTGCGGACGACGTGATAAAGGCATCCAAGATACACAAACAGTTTTTGAACACTCTTGATGACTACTGCTTAAAAATAATTTTTTAAACTGCTTAAAGAAAACAAAATTGTCATTTTTTGGAGAGGCACTCCATTTCCTCCTGACTGCCTGACAGCCTTTGACAAGTTTATAAAACTAGTCATAGTATATTGTCATAAGGTGAATCCCAACGAGTAATTATAAGAACATTATTTTCAAATTGTTCGGGTTTAATATCTTGGATTTAGGAATGATATATTTTGTCCTACCCCAGTTGAAAGTGGATCTACGTAAACCGGAAGTGCCACTTTCTGTACGGAAGATCACCAAAAATACAAAATGCACCCCAGGAAGTAAAAGAGAACACCTAAGACAACATGTTTGCCACTCTCAGCTTTGCCTCAGAAGATAATTTTCATGTGATCTAGTGCGCTCTTTATTTCCCTTCTCTGGGCCCGCAATATCCCATTTGATATTTTTATATGATATTTTTCTTCTTATCCTACATATATAGGACCATGTAAATATAATATAGAATATTTGATTTTTTTCAGTCAAACCCGGTATGGAGAAGTGGCCAGAGACGCAACTCACTTTGGCAAATTTTTTTGTTAAGAAATCTCGGACAGATGCCACTGATAATAATTTAGTACAATCTTCCAAGCTCGTAGAAAAGGAAGATGAACTCATAGTGAGGGAAGAAATTACTGCAGGAGAGACAGAGATTTCCTTGAATGCAACAACAGTCACTCCAGGGGCATTGAACGTTAGTAAACATAGTAAACTACCTCTGAGATGCTGGAAATGAAATTGACCGTGAAATCAAAGTAAAATTTCTAAAAAGGTCTTGGATCTTAGAGCCTAATTAATTTTTTTTTACACAGAGGTAAGAGAAATTTAAGATTTCAAAGACAATGGTTGTCTCGTTTTCAGTGGCTCGTATACACAAAAGTTGATGGAATGCTCTGCAAATATTGTGTACTATTCTCAAAAGATGCAGCTGGAAAAGGTGGCCATCAAAAATTGAAATCATTAGTGAAAGAGCCATTTAAAAATTGGAAAGATGCTTTGGAAACTTTCAAGACTCATGAAAATCATGCATACCATAAGGAATGCATGATAACAGGAAGCCAGCTTTTGAGCATCTCTAATGATCCAAGTCATGACATACAAAGTATTATTGACTCTTCAAGGCTGAGGCAAATTCAAGAAAACCGTAACAGATTACATTCAATGGTTGAAACGGTAAGTTGTGTGGGCGACAAGAACTTGCTTTGAGAGGAACCCACTATTCTTGCCCCTTATCTGCAAGTGATGCAGAATCAAAGGTTAATGATGGCAATTTTAGGGCTATTTTATGAATGAGAATGCAGTGTAGTGATCAGAAACTCCTTGAGCACACCGAAAAATTGTCATTGAATTCCACATACATGAGTCCAACCATTCAAATGAATAAGTAAATATTTGTGGTGAAATCCTTGAAAACAAATCGTGAGAAATGTAGTCAAAGCAGGAATATTCTCTGTACTCGTACATGAAATGGCAGATATTTCGGGTTACTAACAGTTGTCCTATCTGTACGCTATACGTCCAAAATCGAAACATACTACATCACAAGAGAAGATTTTTTGGGATTTGTTTGCTGAGAATGTGCAACTGGAATATTTTGCAAATAATATCATAAAATTTTTGCATGGACTTGGATTGTGAAAATATGGTTGGACAAGGTTATGATGGCGTTTCAGCAATGAAAGGGTTATTAAAAGGCGTTCAAGCGTTTATTAGGGAAAATCATCCTCAATCTTTGTACGTTCACTGTAGTTCTCACTCATTTAATCTAGCTTTGTGCCATTCATGTAAGGTACAGAGTGTGAGAAATTGCATTAGTATTACTAAGTCTGTCATAAAATTTTTAAAGAGTTCTCCCAAAAGGCTGGTTTAGCTGTGGGAAAAAATAAAATCGATTGTGACATGTCATCATGACCTAATTGTCATGCAACCACCGGAACATCAATGTGTGAAACGAGATGAGTTGAAAATCACAATGCTCTTCTAAAATTCAAAGAGCTTTTTAAACCCATACTCTCAACTTTGGAAGAGTTAAGTGGAGATTCGGATGCAGATACCTAATCCAAAGCATCCTCTCTCGTAAGAACTCTGATAAATGGAGAATTTGTCATTACTCACTGCTTTCTCTCCAAAGTGTTTTCATATACTATGACCCTCTGCAAGATTTTACAATCACCTCTTTGTAATTTAAAATCAGCCACTGATCACGTTGAAAACATCATTAGTTGCTTTGAAACCATGTGAAATAACATTAAAAATGTGTTAATCAACATTTCTTAAAATGCTGAAGCAATTTTGGCTGATTTTGAAGAAAAAAATCAATGTTCCCCAATGAAACCCTTCACAATGTCACTGCTGCAACGTGGAGACCGATAAGCCAGAAATTTATTTTCGTATTGCAGTCGCCATTCCACTCATTGATGATTTTATACAACAGTTTAGGTTCCTCAACCATAAAGAAGTTTAACACTCTCGCTGCTGGGCACTTCTCGCTGCCGGATAGGTAGAATACTGCGTATTTTAAGCTTTATTCATGCTATCACAGAAAAATAACTGTATTACTTAGAAAATGCTGTTTATATTGCTTTAAAGCTTGATTCTTCTACCTTTTTTAATTGTAAGTTGGTTGGAATATGTTTCTCAGCAGCTAAGGAAACACGTCAAATGACGGGATTAGCAGCGAAAGTGTTAAAAAATTTAAATTCATTATTACCATTAGTCTGCTGTACATCTTCTGTTTCATAAAATGCCGCAATTTTGAAAATTTATGAAAACAAGTTGATATCTTTTTGTTAGAAGCAAAGTGTGACCTATGGAAAATATACTGGGGAAAAAGGGATGAAATCGATCATCCATCATGTGCCATAGAAGCTGTAGGAGAATGAATGCAATAGGGAATTTTATCCAAATATATTCATTTTATTGAATATTTTTTCAACTCTCCTGGTAACAACTTGTGCGGCTGAACATTCATTTTCAACCCTTAAGAAGATTAAAATCCAATTTACATAATTCATGTGGACAAAACAGCCTGAGTGGATAAGCCCTCATGTCCATTCATTGTGACATCAGTATTCCTATGGATAAAGTCATTGATATGCTTGCTTTAAAGAATAGAAGAATAATTTTATAAATATTTTTGCTCTAATTTGGAGCTAGTTTAAATATTTTAATTTTTTAAGTCAGAAAGTGAATGCTAGATAATATTTCCTTAAACTATATTTTTCAAATCTATTGAAAATGTATCACCTAAAGATGAATATTGCATTTATGTAATAGTACACACAAAAATAAATAATAGTGTCGAATCATAATTAAAATGATCCTTTTTTATTATATCATGCTATTTTTAATATATGTAAATTACAGCACTACATTTAAGAAAACCTAATATCTAATAAAATAGAGGCCATAAAAAATAGGTTATTGATATACTATGTATTTCAAATAAATAAGTAAAAATATGGGTAGGTATATTTCATATTTAGACCAATTATTCTAGGGGGCACTGTCTCAAGTGCTAAATCATTAAACATGCTCCAAAAAAAATTATTTGTGAGTGCCCCATTACATGCTCCAAACTAGTCACCTAAGGCCTTAGCGAGAAATATTTTTAGGGGAACACTCGTAATTGAACCCCCCTACACCCTCCCCAAAAATTTTCTGGCTACGGTCTTGTTGCTATAGTAATGCAGAAAGCGATGAGAAACGGAAAAAACATATTACCATAAGGCTAATGCACTGTAGTAAATATAATGCTACCACTCTACATGAACTTTTGAGTGAGATGAGTGCTATTACTTCTGTGGCCTCATGTGCACTGAAATAGTCCTAAGAAAACTGGGATTTTCTTCACCTGCAATCAAACATGAGAGGCTAGCCTCTCATGGAGATCTGTCTTCGACCGCAACCTTTGCAACTCTTTGGTTGCTTAATTCAACACAATTGAGCAGACCCAGGTGACAATGTTTCAGTGTAGTGTCTGGTTTTCAAGCTGATGGAAATGGGACGTGGAAAACGGGAAAGCATTCAGCCCATCACAAACCAATTGTCGATTCAGGGGCAGAGCCGCCGTCTGCTATGTAGGAAACACTCTAACTTCAAAAACAAGGCACCTGCATCTTAAAATTTAATCATTCCTCTTGTATTTTGCGAGTTGGCTATGCTCTGCAGTATAGAAGTGATTATTGTTAGACGTCATTTTATTCACGTATTTTCATTTATTACAGTTTCTCTTATATAAGGGAGCAATGGATTGAAACAATACAATAAAAAGCCTGCATTCACTTATGACTTACCACACCTTTTATTATCTCATTATTCGGCGTATCTACCTATTCTTTCTAGCTTCTATTCGTTGGGAAGTTCTTATCATTGCTCTTCTCAACATAATTAAGCAAAATCTACTGGCCCTTGGTGGGTAGGCAACCATAAAAACATTCACTCATCGGAGAACCCCTCTCAAATTCGAAGTCAGGCTATGCCACTGATCTTGATTAGTCGAAAAATACCCATATGAACATCTAATAGATATCCATAACATGTCTTTTAGATGGATAACAGGAATATAGCCCACATACCAATATCTCTGAGACTTAGACTTTGTGCGTTACTTAGAAAAAGCACAATTTGCAGACTTACAGCTTCCCTGCAGTCTCTTCCCTTTTCTCCCCCAACAAAGCTAAGGAGGTTACCACTCATTATCCTTGAACACATTCTTTCTGGGCTAAAGGAATTTCTTCTGTCAGAAAATGTTTTAAGGGGCAGACTCTCTCCTGTCTCAGCATCACCTGGGTGCCTAGGGCACGCACAACTGCATAAGGCAAGCTGGATATTGAATTATGCCATTACATATTAGCTGACTAAAAGATTGTGCAATAACCTCTATGTCAATGTATTCAAGTTGCTGCTGAATTATGACCTTGGCAACTAAAGATATTTGATAATTTTTGGAGGAACCAAGATTTCAGCACTGTTGCTAAATATACAGGATATAAAACTTATTAATTAAATTATCCCCTGTTGCATACATGACACATGTTTGAATAAATATTTTACGCAATCAGGCCCGTGGACCGCACGACGTTAGGACCAAGGCTCTCCACTCTTCTCTTCTTTCGGCTATTTCCCTCAAATCTTCCCAGGCTTCTATTTGCTGTAGATCCTCTCTTATATTATCCATCCATCTTTTCTTTGGTCTTCCCCTTCGTCTTTTCCCCTCTGGGTTCATGTAATTTGCAAGTTTAGGATATCGTTCATCGTTTATCTGTTCCACATGTCCTATCCATTCCAATCTCCTGCTTCTTGGTATCCTAATCGTTGTCTCGATAAAGGTCATATAGTTCCTGATTATATTGTCTTCTCCATTCCCCAGTTAATTCATCTTGGACTGGGCCATATATTTTTTCCTAAGCTCCCATTTCTCAAATATTAAGAGTATGTTTAGATCTTGTTTTTGTGTGCTCCAGCTTTGGCACCCATAGAGAACCACAGGGAGAATTAATGCCGTGTTCAATCTAATCTTAAGCTCTCTTGATACATTACGGGACTTCAAAATATTGCTCATAGTATAGAATGCCTAATTACCTGCTTGAATTCTCACTTTTATTTCTACTGCATTTGATGCCTCTTCCGACAGAATTGCTCCAAGATACTTAAACTATCTCACATTTTAAAAAATTTTCTTCATTTATTTTTATCTGAAAAAAATCCAGTTGGCGGTGCCTTCCTATAACCATGTATTCAGTTTTATTTAAGCTTACTCTCAGGCCAAATTTCCCGGCTGCAGTTTGCAGTGTAAGCATTACACTCTTAAGTTCCTCCTGGGACTGTGACATTATTACAATATCATCAGCATAGGCTAAATGGGTAATATTCTTTCCACATGCTGATACACCTATATGATTATGTGGTTATCAACTTCCCACATGATCTTTTCAAGGACTATATTGAATAAGATAGGTGATAGTCTATACCTTTGTTTTAAGCCAGTTTTTTCTGGAAACTCTTTAGTTATTTTATTATCTAGTTTGATTTTCACTTCTCTATTGGTAACACATAGTCTTATTAGCTCAACAAGCTTTTTTGGAAACCCAAACTCGATTAATAGATGTAGTAAGCTTTCTCTATGAATTGAGTCATAAGCTTTTTGAAAGTCAATAAACAGTAGATGTAGTTCTTGGTCAAACTCGTACATTTGTTCACATATCTGTCTTAGGAAAAATACCTATGTTATATGTTTGAATAAATACAGAGTCATTATTATTTCATCCTTAAAAGTAGGTTCAATGTAAGACATATACCAGACTCTATGATAGGTATAGGGCGATGTGTGCACACACAGGTAGGTAAGGCTTATAGATGATAATATCACTGCTCTGAGCTGCCCTACCATTTACTCTAGGTTAGTTATATTATAGTTAACTTCAGGTTATTCTATAGTAAGCTTTGAATTAACCTCAATTTTGCTAAGAGCATTCTGAAGTTTACTCTAGAAATTTTTAAAAGTTTACTTCAAAATGATGTTCCATTTCACTTTAAATTAACCTAAAGTTTTTTCTTTTATTCATTCTTTCATTTCGCCTAATAGGTACCTATATAAATAGATATATCTATAAGATGCCAATAGATAGATATCCATTGGACTAGCTGTTAATTTGACAATAATATATCTAATAGATATCTACCATGGATGATTATCAGACATCTCTTCATCTAACCAGCAATCTGTAATGTACATTTATTAGATTGTTTTTTCTATCTGGGTATCATTAAATTTTCTGATGTCTGGTGATATACCTCTCCATCACAGGGTAGCTTCCTTGGAAATGGCATGCTCATCTATGGTGCAGGTGGTGTGAGAGGAGGACCATGAAACCAACCACTGACTGAGAGGTGAGTGTTATCAATTCTTCAGAGACCTATAATTTGACATATAATTAGATATCACAATAAAGGAAAATCTTAACGCATTTCACTTTTCCACCGAAACATCACACTCATTTCCATTTGTAGCATTTCCTTTTCATGCACTGATGAGACTTATTCTTCAAATTCTCAAGCCTTCAAGTGTCAACCAACTATATATTAATTTGAAAGTAATTTTCTAATAGCTTGGAGGAAAAGGATTTTGGAACCACAGAGTTATTAACCATTAGAAGGGTGAGCAGGAAGAGAAGCATGAATAGGTATTTATGTTCAGCTTTTATAGCCTAGTAAGCATTATCTACCTTGACCTGTTGATACATTGATTGTATTATTTCTGAAAAGTCGTTAGAAAAATCTCAAAGTTTTGTACTTTAATATTATTTGTTTATAGCTGCGGAAAAAGCAGTAGCATTACCTCAATTTCACGTACGTTAACAACGTTTTCCAGCAGACGGGACGAAATCAAACATTTATCGAAAATATTTATCTTTTTCCAACGGCAAAAACAAACTACATGCATCGATATAACAATTTGAAATTTGGCGCCATTAAATGGTGGTATATAAGAATTAACTTAAATGCGATAGGAAATGTATATTACTTTCTAAGGGTCCATTCTCAGTTCATTATTTCTGGGGTCAATTTTATGCAGTGCGAAGTCCAACTCATTTACACTGATTGGGAAAATAAAGGAAATGTTGAGGGATCCGAGAGCGCATGTTTCGGCGGCTCACAGTCATGGCGTAGGTTATTGTTTGTGTATATACGATATTGCATATGTTGTACTAATTATTAGGAACTACAGTTGCCTGTGATTATCGTATTTGTAATTTATTCAGTTTATTTTGAGAAAAAGTAGACGCCGGCATTTTTGCTGATGTATGATCTTTAAATCTTGTCTTCGCATGCGAAATGTTAAGCAGTGAGGAGAGACCATCGTTTACGTTGTTCGTGTGAAAATGAGTTTAAAGCGCAGTAAGGACTCAATCTCGAGTGAAAATGATGTTAAAATTAAAAGAGTGGCCCCCGAAGTCTCACTCAGTAGTCAACTTAGTGATGAAAACTTGAAATCAAAGCTGTTCGAAAGTTGGACCAGTGGTAAAGATTTGATATTGGGTACGTAGTTGAGAATGTGTTTGTCATTTTCAATTCATCTCTGTGAACAGAACTTAAGTTTTGTTTTCCTTAGCCAGTTCGAATTCATTCTTTTCCGTGGTGAAAGAGACACAAGTTCAGCCTTCAATGCTGTAGTTTTTCCTCTGCCTTAAATAGTTTGTTTTGGTGTGGTACTTAATCATTGTAAACCTGATTTTGCCATTTTATGGTATTCTGACCGGTTTTGAATACGTTTATTTTAGCTCCTGACATAGAGTTCAGAAGCGAGCCTTTTAGGCACTGTGTCATCCGGAATTTTTGCCATGATGCGGAGTTCCTTGAAGGCCTAAAAGAAGAACTGTATGATGTGGAATATTCGGAGAAAAGTAATGATCTCTACCAATTTCATCAGTCAATAGATTTGGGCAGCTCTCATTCTCCTCACATAGTGTCGCTACATAACTTCTTCCACGAGTGTCTTATTGGGTGGTTGAGGTCAGTCACTGGTATACCTCTGAACCACAAGATTGATGTGACAAGTTCAAGATATGACTACACAGGTAATTTCCTATATGTTTCAAATTCTAAAAAACTCTGCTGTTGTGTCACTCTTTGATTTCTCTGCATATTGAGGTGCTCTCATCTGATCATTAATTCATGTTGTTCCACTATCAGTGCTTGTATCCTATTATTCTCTCAGGTAAAAATAAACCATTGCTAAGTGTAGTGGAAGTGTACAAGAGTATGAGAAAACTTTGAACACATTACGCGTAGAAAGAGACAGTGTGATTTACAGTGACAACAGTGTTACAAAAGCGTGAATTGCAACTGTATGAGTGAGGAGACGGTGCTATAAACAGTTTGATGAGACAGTATGAGGACATCACTCGCTCTGTATCTTCTCTCTGTGCTTATGGTGTCCTCACATCTACGCACATGGTGTCCCGACACTGTGCATGGTGTACACTAACTCCCATCACACACACTTCATGTGCACTTTATAGTGTCCCACGTAATGTATTTGCCACACTCATCACAACATAAGCGCACAATTTTTCCAGTCCTGTCATGCTCTTGGCATGCTTCTGTCACAATGTCTGTCATGGTTTATTTTCATCACAGCTATTAGCTCAGAGTGAATCTGTTCATGTTTTTTTTCGGAAGTTAATGGCAATGTTATTTCTTTTAGATGTCCTCCTGTGCCATGATGACCAGTGTGAAGGGAGACGGATAGCATTCATCATGTACATGGTCAATTCGTGGGAGAAAGAAGATGGTGGAACATTGGACTTGTTTGATGTTGATGGTGAATAATGGCAGTTTTGGATTTAGTTTTGTAAATCTGATTCTTCTAATGTTTTGCATAGTTAACTGATGAGATGTGCAATGAGGGAATTTCCAAGAAGTGGAGGAAGGCTTATGTTATTCTGTGTCTACTCTCAACTCCAGCATTAATACACACTCTCAGCTATCAAATCAGCATTTGGGTTGATAATGTACTGTACCCTCTGACCTGACATGTGGTATAACTAAAACGTTGAAAAAAATGAATTAAAAACTTGCAGGCTTACGTGATTTTTTTCAGTGAGAGTGGCTTATGTTGTGAAATGAATGTACTCACTACAGATTGCCGGTAATAGTCTTAAAATATTTTATCCCAGAGAATCGAAATATTTATGGCTCAATAGCTGAGCAATAAAATGATAAATGTTGCCTTTTTATACCTCACTCCTAGATTACGTTCAACAACTAATGAAGTAATTGGCATTTTGAAAAAGTAATAAGAAGAGAGAAAAATATCTCCCAATGTCATCATTTGGAACTAATTGCTTCTTTTATTTTTCAGACTATGGGCAGCCTGACAAGGTGGTTCGTTCGCTTGTCCCCCAGTGGAATTCAATTGTCTTCTTTGAAGTTTCTCATCTGTCTTTCCACCAGGTATGTGTGATGTATGCATGACTTTGTTATTGAATTAAATGTACCACGACTATTCATGTCATTTTCATTTCCTAGAACTATTATCTACTGTAAACTATTTCTTTAGAAACTTGAAAAAATGAACTTGTACATGGTCAATTCAATTCCTAGAACTTTTATCTATAATAAACTATTTCATTCGAAACTTGAAAACATGAAGTGTGAAAATACTAAGTTTTGATTATGCGAAGCAAAGTTGTTGGTCACAAAAAAAAGGCTGTATGAAATACATGGTGTATTTGAAAATAAAAAGTTTTGAAAATACAAATTTTATTAAATTGCGACGTCAGGTGTGGACTGCATAATAAAATGGAATTCATTTTTACAGCCCATTGCGAAAAACTGCATCAGCAAACTTCTTTCTGTAGATGTAGACAACTTATCATCGTTGCCAGCTCATATGTATCAAATGTGAGATTTGTGGATGATGGTACATATTTTTCATTTATGCCAGAGTCACACAGTCATTTTCCTTGCATGACTTCTTATATCAGTTTGAACTCAAGTGATGGGAGAAAAGGTTGCTGTTGCCATTTTGTATCCTAATGCCTAGTTAATTTTTACTCTTAGCAGAATTACAAAGCATGTTGATGAAAGGGCGTCTTGACATGTGGTTTGGCCAGCCACCATCATAATTATTTAGATGTTGGAAACAAATGCTTAATTTAATTTGCTTTGTAGTTGTAGTTTTGTTGTTGCCCATTGTAGTTGCTCCTCTCTACTGACCACAGATTTAAAAAAAAATTATATTTAGCAATTTATAGAGTTGAGTTTTTTCAGCTCAATTTTAGCTCTATAAATGATTTTGAAACTGGGTGGAAATTTTGCCAATTCCAAGATTTCAGACTTAAAAGCATTTGCTATGGTAACTTCATAATAATACTTATTTTAGGATTCTTTATTGTGTTGTATTAACATTTTTGAAAGAACTCTTAAATGGTTGATGACATTGATTCAATTTATCACATTTTGTCAGACTTGAATAGTTATGGGGAACAAAAATACTGTTCACTATCTTTATATATATAATTCTTTTGTATGTGTATGTCACTGAACTCCTCCTAAACGGCTGGACCGATTTTGATGAAATTTTTCTGTACTTGAGTGGGTCCCTGGATGGTTTAGATTCACAAATGGACCTGGTAGGTGGTGCTGTGATCGGGTTCTAGGAATTTTTTTTGACATCATTTTTGTGGTGACCGTAAATGGTGCCATCATCTTCTATATTGTTCCCAAGGAGGCCTTGCTGATTTGTTGATGTTTATGTAACTTAAGTCAGAGGACTGAGATTGTAGTGGACATTGATAAAGGCTCTAATAAATTGATTTGATAATCGTGGAGATCTCCTCACTTACACATCTCCACATTGATGACCCCGACAAGGAGAATAAATAGTCCACATTTGATGAAAATGGTTTTGCCGTGCGATGACGAGCTTCAACGCTTACGTGAAGAAAACGCCCAGCGCCATCAGCAACTAAATAATTCTGATTCAAGATGCAGCCGCAAGGACTGAGTAGAACCCGTCTGCGGTTCGTCGTGTTGCCGAGAAACTACCACCATTTTGGCCCGAGAAACTGAGTCTTTGGTTTTCACAGACGGAATTTCAGTTCGTGCTGTTGGAGATCACAAGTGATGTAACGAAGTTCCATTACGTTGCCTCACATTTAGATTCTCGCGTGGCCTGTGAGGTTGAGGACATAATCACGAATCCTCCATCTCAGAATCCTTATTCGACTCTATGATCAAAGCTTATAGAACATCTGTCAGCCTCTGAGGAGCAGCGCCTTCGCCAGTTATTGTCGGACGAGGACCTCGGCGATCTCAAGCCTTCCTAATTCTTGCGGCATCTTCGCTCCCTCGCTGGAACGACCGCTATTCCGGATAACCTCATTCGGCAACTGTGACTGAGGCGATTGCCCCTGCATGTCCAAGGAATCCTGACTGTCCAGGCGGAGTTACCCCTAGACAAGCTGTTGGAGCTCGCTGACAAGATCATCGAGGTGTCAACTCCTCATATGGCCTTCTGAGAAGTTCATGAATAGTTGACCATCTGAGAATAATTTATAGTTATGTTTTAGTGCTATAGGTGGCACTGATGTCGCATTCTGTGTTATTTGACGTACACATCAATATATGCGAAGTCGCTGCACCTGCGTCGTATCTTGGCATTGCTTTGACGAAACGAAAAGATTTAAATGTCACTTAGTGTATAGTTTATCGAAAATTCGAGTATCAAAAAAACCTTTGCTGAACCCGCTAATAGCTAGCAAGCCAATGATTGGGCAGGACAGCGTCTGTCGGGTCCGCTTTTCTTTATATATATAATTCTTCTGTATGTGTGTATGTCACTGAACTCCTAAATGGCTGGACTGAGTTTGATGAAATTTTTTTGTGTGTGATTGAGTGGGTCCCTGGATGGTTTAGATTCACAATAGGACCCGGTAGGTGGCACTGCGATTGGGTTATTGGAAATTTTTTTTGACAACATTTTTGTGGCGACCGTAAATGGTTTTATTTTGTTAATGGTTTTACAAAATTTTTTTAAAATTTTTCAAAACATATTTCGCATATCAGAACATATAACCCTAAAATTTCACCCCCACCGCCCCTCAGTATTTTTTAAAATGAAAAAAATCATAAGTTCATGAATAACTGACCGTTAAAACCTTCTGAGAAGTTCATCAATAATTGACCATCTGAGAATAATTTATAGTTATGTTGTGTACTGCAGGTGGCACTGATGTCGAATTCTGTGGTATTTGACGTACGCCTCAATACATGCGCAAGTCGTCACACTTGCATCGTAGGTCGGCGTTATTTTGACGAAACAAAAACATAAGATTGAAATGTCAAACTCAATGTCAAATGTCACTTAGTATATAGTTTATCGAAAATTCGAATATCGAAAAAACCTTTGCTGTACCCGCTAATAGCCAGCAAGCCAACGTTTGGGCAGGACAACGTCTGTCGGGTCCGCTAATTTAATATAAAATTGGAAAGCACAGAACTCGAATGTAGTCTAAGTGCTAATTTTTTGGTCACACTGACTTCATATTGTCAAGTTTCTACTGCTTATAAAAGTTAGTGGTGTCTGTATATTTGTTACTCTTCTCCTTGAAAACTACTTATCGCATTGACCTTTAATTTTTCATAATTCTAGCATATGTACTAACTTGAGCTAATGTCCTTGGATAAAAAGACATCTGGGCCCCCGATGTTTTACCTCCAGAATATATGCATTGGAATCATTGCAGAGGTTTCTTTTTTCGCTTTTTGACATTACTTGCTATTGAGATTTAGGGTTGTAATTTTCAATAATGTTAATTGAATGACAGGAAAAATGAAGTATTTAATGCTTGCAATCAATATTGTCATATGATTTAGTTTTGCATTAAAATAACTTTTTCAATACCAAAACCATGAATATATATTATGGATTTAGAAATTTGGAATTGTTGCCAAGGCTACGTGTTGCCCAAATTTTCACTTTAGTTCACCCAGTCCTTGGCACCACTTCAATTAGTCTTTTAAGTTGTTATTGTAAATAGATGTAGTTAATTGTTGCTAACGTGAGACTGTGGTGAACATTCTATGACGATCGAGGAGATATGAATTACTTGATGCTTTGAATAATATCTTGCTATTTTTGTGATCGAAAAGTTACTTTGTAAATGCTAGAGAGGAAATATCTATTACAGAAAATTTGTAAGAGGTTTCTGAAACGTCCATCGTGTGCCTGCAACGATGTTTGCCAGACTCTGATTCGAATTTGAATGCATCAAGCCGGTTCATCTTAAATAAAGAATTTAGAATGCGTTCAATTATTTACTTCGGGGAGATTTCCTCTCGAGTGACGCAATTGTTTCCAAAGGACCGTTACAAAGTGGCATTTAAAACACCATATAGTGTGAAAAAACTGTTAGCGAACTGCAAGGACCCCATTGAACCTCAGAAATTAAGTGGTGTATACTTAATGAAATGTAATGAATGTGGTGGACAGTATGTTGGACAGACCTGTAGAAATTTTGAAATTAGACAAAAGGAGCATAAAAGGGATTTTAGAAATTTTAATTTTAACGGAAGCAACTTCGCCCGACATCTTTTAATCCACGGACATAAAAGTGATTTTACTATGACACCTCTCCATTTTGCAACTGACAGACGTAAGCTGAATGCTTTAGAACAACTAGAAATTTTTAAAAATCAAGCTTACTGTGATAAATTTCTTGTTAATGAATGTATGCTCCCTGCCTATTCCCCCATCCTCAAAGCTTTAATCCCCTCCACTTCGTCCTCCTAGCCCCCCTCCCTTCCCTCCCGTGACCACCCTCTTCCTGCATTGTTCTTCCCCCCCCCCCCCCCCCTTTCCCCACCTGGTAATGTTTACTATATAAGGCCTGCACATCGGCCTCCATTTACCTGAAGAGGATGTGAATGCCCATTGAAACCTGGGTCGTTGTTTTAATAAATCGAGTGGTTTTGTAAAAGTTGATATCTTAAATTTTTTAGAATGCCTTGTTTAAACAGAACTGGCTTCGTACCAGGCTGCAAAACAGGGTATGCGTCTATGAGGACCCAAAATAGGAGACTTGGATTGAAAAATAAGAATCTGTACAAGGCAGCAGTAAGTGCATTCCTTTTTACCTACCCTGCAATGATGGCCATTGGGAATACTCATGAAGTCACCTCGCATTATTATTAAATTTCCATATAGCAATATTCACGAAGTGCTAAGAAGTTAATTGTGCATTTGTGTTAGTTTGTGGTAATTAATTAAATTTGGAGAGGAATTAAATATATTTGTAGACCGGACAATATTAAAAAATGTACAATTACGTCCCGCATGTAGTACTACATTTTTTATCCTCTGTATTATGAATGATTGTAAGTAAAACCCATGTATATTCATGGTAAAACCAGTACGACGTGTTTATTTACAAACTATCTCCTGTATTTACATTTGAACTTCTGTCTTTCATCACTTGGTGGCACCACTTTCCAAAAAGTTATTTGTTTACCGAATTCTAGACAACAGTTTTTGGCAACGAAATGACAATCCATAATATATATTCATGACCAAAACTATCAATTTTTCTCTGATTTCAATAACAGCATATTTCTCTGACTACCTGAGAATGGACTATGAATGGGAAGCTTTACCTTGGTATTTAATGGCTCACACTAAATTAAATCAATATCAGCAAATTTCATCAAGGGTATTTAGTACTCCTGCATTTCCACGTGCACCTAATGGCTTTTACATAGTGTCTGCATTCGGAAGGTCACATTGGTTCTGATAATCAGTGTGTAATCAGTGTCCATTGGTATGCCTAGTTTATTACTTATTACATTTTTGCACATTGGACTTACTAAGGTTTCTTACCATCCTAGGGCTCAAGACGGATGATTGTGGTTCCATTGGGAGGGTTATTTTAGTGTGGAAAAGTGAAAAACTTACATTTTCAGTAATGTATTATACCTAATTCTATGTCAATTACAGGTCTCTGAAGTGTTGACACGGGATAAGACTCGTCTCTCAGTCAGTGGTTGGTTCCATGGTCCTCCTCTCAGACCACCTACGCCATACATGAGCATGCCATTTCCAAGGAAGCTGCCCTGTGATGGAGAGGTATGTCACCAGATTGATTGTAATATTTAATGGTACATGTCAAATTTTTATGTGATTTTATTTTGCAATATTCTCGCTCACACAATTAGGTAGTGTATCACTCATAAATTGGAATGATCACCTAAAAAATGTCCAAACTGATTTTGATTACACCGGGGCTAGCCACGGATAACTTTACAGGGTCACCATACATTATCCGTGGCTAGTCCCAGTGTACTCAAAATCAGTCTAGAAGAGCAGACACCTCTTAGTGTTATAAGTTCAGGCTTGACCTCTTCAGCTGTGGTACTTAGGGCACAACTTGGACTGTTAGCTGTAAAGTATGCCCGGCAATCTGTTCCGTTATATTCTGTAAAGTCCACAAACATCCACAGGGGAAGGTGATGCCTCAGTAGCTTAACTGGCCAAAGCACTAGGCCAGAATTCAAGGGATCCAGGTTTGAGTCCTGGTCAAGGCAGATGTTTTTTCCTCTGTGGAATTTTGCAAATGATGTGATTTGATAGGTATGGAAATGTTAAGGATAAGGAGAGTTTAAAGTTAATTTAACCTTTTTCAACTGAGGAAAAATAAGACTCAGTGTTTCAACCTGAAGGTTGGTGTGGATAGGTGAGGGTAGAACTCACCCTAGACTAAGCCATAGGCATGTGAATTTCACATAGGGGGGCCAGTTCCTTTCCCTGGGCCACCTCGCACTTTGAGGATTTTTTTTTGGGGGTGTCCGAAGGCTTCACCCAGATTTGAATCCAAGACCCTCTGATCAGTAGCAAAGCGCTCTACCCAGTAGGCCACCACGCTCCCAAAAATTAAGAAACGCATAAAATAATAACATATATCATCAAGGATTGTTTTTCTTTCGTTTAACCGTTATTTCTGCGGTAGAATCCCGAAAAACAGGAGAATTGCCTCTGTAAGTTAGGCAATATGAGCCTGAAATGTTTAAACACGATTCCGCATTTCCAAATATTGTGCAATCAAGCTGAAATTTTCTATGGCTTGTTTATTTATGAAATTACACCAGAAAATTCATTCGGCACCCTCAACTTTCATAAAAAAATTTTTTGGTCACCCTAACAGGGGGAGGAGGTCTGATGTCTGGAGGGGGAGGATAGACTTTTTCTTTTTTAATTATTTATATTTGTTTGATATCTATATTTTTATTAGGTTGTGTTTAGCGAGGAAAATCCATATTATTTGTAAAACGTGAAAAATATTACTTGGCTCTATTATAAACCGTGATAAAATAGCCTGAAAATTTTTAAGAATTTAGTCTTTAAAACCTGGAATTATGCTTGAATTTTTTATTGTGACTTTTGTGGACACCCTAATACTTGAATGCTCTGTGGAGCATAAAACACGAAAACAAAACAAGATTAACTGTTTGAAGCAAAACTGCAAAATGAACTCAAGGGGACCCCATGCCACACATCCTAGTGGTGGCTTGCATGGTATTACGTAGATGTAGATGAACCTTTAAGCTGAATATGTCAGGATGTGACAAAACTAGGATCGTAGCAAATAAAATCACAGTGGATAACCAGGTTTTTCTTTGTTTTTATTCCTGTGAAAATGAAAGAAATTCTTCAGCGTTTCTCCGGGTGGAAACTTGCTTCTGTTGCACAGATTGGTAAGCTGCATATTTCTGGGACTTTAGATCAACTCTATATGAAATCTCAACATAGGGGAGATCTCAGGCCACTCATATGATGTTTTGACTCTAGCTAGGTACCGACTGAGGGCCTCCGCATCATGAGTCACATTTGTTGTTCATGCCCATTCCACACGATTCAGCGCTTCCAGGTCATGTCAAAAGATGACCTAGGGACTCCTCGGAGAACTGATCAAGGAGCACTCTCTTCAAAAGACCATAGGAAGTGGTAGGGGTCACGGACAAAATCTGCCGCAGCTGAGGCTGAAACCTAATTCCTCTCGGTAGTAAAATCCTGATAACGAAAATAAGTTTCTCACAGAGTAGTATTTCTGTACTTAGGTCCTTCTAAACATTGGGTATTTTGAAATAGAGTGCATCAGGATCCAATTCATGTCCATGTGTCATATCCGTGTATTAAAATGCCTAGAACTCAAAGTTACTTGTGCCATCAATGAAATCTGATTCCATGGGCCATTTATCTCTTGGAAATCAGGGATAGCAGTGATGATAGATCAAATGTAATGTATCAAGGCCTGGTTACTCAATGAATTTACTGTAGTAATTCATGGATTAAAGTTTGTTCCAGTAAAATTTCATGGAATTTCCCCAAGAAAATCTTGGAATTAAGTTAAAGAGGAGGCTTCCATGGTGATTTTATTTTAAAGATTTCAGTTTTTCTGGTTTACTTATGGGATGAACTTTATTTCATACGATGATATTTTGCGGATGACGGCTTCTTCAGGTTGAAGTGTCTTAGTGGTTTATCACAGGTCTTATACATATGTTATATCGTTGAGCCACTGATTGGGACATTTGTTGCAAAATTTGAAATAATCCATTTTTAAAGTAAAATTATATCAATCGTGGGGACGGCTATCGCAAATTCTTGGAAACTGTTTTTCTATTGTCTCATGAAATATGGGTATAGGGGGAAGTTAACGTGAGTTTATTCATAGTGAAGTCATGGATTTAGGGGATAGTGACTGCGAAAGGTATCCCAGTCCTATTTCTTATCATTTAATCACGTCATTTTTCTGTTTGTGCACTCGATAAATTAAAATTGCCACCAATAGCTCTTGACAGTGAGTTGGTACGGGGCACCACACATGAGTTATAACCAAAAGAGAATTGTTTACATTGTGGAAATGCAGCTAACAGTTAAAATAGGAATGAAATAAGGGAAAAATTGCTTCACGCTACCATTTTCCATTGTTCAAATGAACAATACACTCACCCCACTGGCTTATGCAGTTTTATGGCCAATCTAGGGATTTCTGGGAAGGGCAGAGAGATAGGAAATCATATGAGAGGGGGGTATATAGGTGATGGCCTTGAACGTCTTGCAAGCTAACATTTCTCTCCCCCACTGACTCCTGCAGAGTTAGGATTTTCAAGAAGCTATTCAAGGATTTCTGGGCAGGGAGATGAGGAACTCATGTGAAATGCCTCCTCTCTTCCTGCTACGATTTCTGGGAGAAAAGGTAAGGTACACAAGTCACTCCATGTCAAAAACAAAGTTACTGACCTCCTTCCTTTCCAATGCCTCTGCTGGTCTTGCTGTTATAAGTCCTCCTTTTTTATGAGCCAAGGTGGTGGAAGAGGTTTTCTTTTGTTTCTGAGGATTTATTGCTCACCTGATTGTGAAGTTGGTATATGTGCGATTCCAGCATGCGAGGGTTTTCCTCCATTCAGAGTGCATTATATGTATTGAAACTGTTGTGGGATTAGCTCTATGTTCTTCTGAGTATTGTGGTAATATGACTCAAAGAGGTCTATTGGAGAAAAGATATCCCACCAAATTTAGGCTAATAAGGTGTAAGGGCATCTTTAATAATTTAATCTTATATTTATGAACTATTCTTTTCAGTGTGATGACATTGCTGCATGGATAAACCCATCATACCTCGAAAGTGCGACTCAGGCTGCTATTCGCGCCAAGTTTGAGTCAGACTCAGAGATTCTTCTCCAGGATTTCCTCAGGCCTGAAAAGTACATTGAGTTGGCTGAGGCTCTGGCCCTTGAAGACCTGCCTTGGACATGCCGTGGGCCACCCAACCGGAGGTGAGCTCTTTCAACTCAGTTGTTCATCTTTCTCCAATTGATATGGATGGAAATAGCTCAACTACCTTTTATGCAAAGTGAATTACTAATTAAAATATACCAATTATTTGACCCATAGAGTTACGTAAGTAATGGTATTCATGCTATTGATTTATTTTAACCCTGAAATGCCTAGTTATGCTGTATGAAATCTGGAAGGTCTTATTCTGGTTGTGATTTATACAATTTATTCATAAAAAATAGATCATTGACAAGTTGTGAGGGTGTTGTTGTCATGCTTTGTGATGCTAAGCAAGTTCAGCCTAACCTAATCTGCATTTTTAAATCTGGCTAATCTGCATTGATAAAATGTGTAAAATAGAAAGCAATCTTTAAATTATCTTTTTATAAAATTTTATTTTTTTAAAATAGGCTTTTAAATATATAGTTTGAATCCATGCTAAGTGATATCTTTTGCCATTTGAAGTGTTCTCATCGCCTGATGAATGAAAGGTGGCACTTAATTTCAGCAATAGATGAATTCTAGTTCAGCAAACATAAAGAGGAGCTGGTTTGGATGATATTGATGTTTTATTGATGGTTATTAGCATTTTTGTTTGAGTTTTTACTCTAAAGGTTGAAGTGTTAAAAGATCTATGTCTCTTTGCATTCTAGAAATTATGAAATTAGCAGAGAAGGGCTTCCATCAATTGTACAAAGCTTTCTCAGACTCTTAAACTCACCTCCAGTTTTTGAGTTCATGGCAGCTGTGACAGAGCTTGACCTTCAACCTAGTAGGAGTGATGAACCAAGTTCTAGCAGTGATGAAAAAAGTAAGTAATAATATGGCAAATTTGCATGGTATGGCTTTAGTAATGGCCATAATTTTTTTTATTTTTATAACTTTTAAAATGCAATATGAATTCATTTTTTATCAATCAGTTGTTCTATGCAAGCTAATTATGGCAAGTCAATCTATAGTGATAAATGTATTGATTTTGTTGTAGTAAAACTGCATAGAAATACCCTGAGCAGTTTTTTATCCTACCTAGAATTTGCTGGTATTGATGGGGCTGTGGTAACTTGAGTGAGTTATTACTGTACATAACAATATATATTCAGTCATTTAAAAAAAATCCCATCTATCTATTGATGCTAAAATAATTATAAGTTATTTTGCTTCAGTAGTATCTTTATTGTCAAATAAAATATTTTAAAATAACAAATGCTTTAATATTGGCCTTTAAAAATTCAATGAACTTAAGTGTTTAATGCATTGAATCAATCAGTTCCTAACTTGAGCTCTCAACATCCAAATCTATTCAGGAACAAAGGTGCAACTCAAATGTCATCATGTGATTATTTTTTTAAATTTGCCGAGGTTACATTTTTCACCGAAGTTCATGTAAATGTTACAATGTTCCTCCTTTAATATGCTGAAAACAATTTTAGCTAGCAAGGTTACTCTTCATATATGCCCATAACTTTGGTTAGGCCATGGCATTTACAGTGCTGAAAATCATTTCTTTTTTCGAAACTATCATAGAAGTTGAGATGATGTTATAAATATTTTTTACTTAAAATAAATATAGGAATGAGAATTCTGATTGGAGGCTGTAAATTTTGCATAATCTACTCACTATCCTTGAAGAGGTCCCTCCTTTACGTGGGAACTCAACTTTTCCAATTGGCTTTCTCTGAGCTGTGTTGTATTTTCTCTTCTGGTTTTACATTGGCTTTTACTGATTTCAGGAAGAAAAATGAAAGGCCCTGCATGCACTGCTGAGGTACAGAGATGGCAACATCGTAGTTATACTCTTGTTTTTGATAAAGATCCGACGTTTGAACAACCAGGCCTAGATGCAGTCTTATATTTCAACAGTCACCTATGGACAGAAGGTGCTGGTGGGCAGACATCGTACATTGCCAGAGATGCTGATGAAGAGGTTAGTGAAAGTTGTTTTTCAGAGACACTATTTTTAAAGTTGACTCATTTTTGGGAAATATTAAATTTTTCTAATGATTGTGGCCCTATGCAATTGTTCCTTGACTCGGTAAAATGTAGCAGATTGCATACATGTATGGCTACTGCCATGCCATTATCTTTTTGGATTAAGAGAGTCCGAGGAAGCTCTCAGCATTACTGGTGGACTATAGGAACTTTTTTTATCTCTTTTACGATTTCTTTTTTTTAACTGTTTTTCCTCTCTGTATGTAGTAGAAACATGTTTATCATTTCTGAATTAATTCCCAGGGGATTCTGGTGGAAAAAAATGCATCCTTTTGTGGTTTTATGCATACACAGTAAGGAAGATGATATAAATAGTGGTCACTGGATTTAACAAAAGAACTCAAAGCTTCCTTTGACAAAGGTAGCATATCAAAGATGCATTTACGGGTTCTTGTAAAGATAAATTTTAATAGCACATTAACATAACTATTCTCCATGTAATGAAGAATAATGAGGATGAATGGAATACTTGCCCATCGGACTGAAGTGCTTTGGCTCAATTAGGTGCTGAAGTTTTTTAGGCCCTTTCAGCTTCTGGTGGTTTTAGGTCTATAAAAAAATTCCTTTTATTGTGCTGTCCATTGATACATTGTGATGCATTGATGGATGGATAACAACCAGCTATACTTATCTATTATGGAGTGTGGGAATGAAGCTTTGTCATTAGAATTCTCCATTGCTGTCAATAGTGCATTTAAACTCTTAAAGAAATTATTACTAGTTGGCACAAAATATCAAATGAAAGTAATGTAAATAATATATATTCCAAATTTCTGCTGGAGGCTTTTGCAGAAGTGAAGTACAGAATTTTAAAAGGCTTCCGGATTCTGCTGCATCCATCCTCTCGAAAGGACTTTGCCATCATTCCCAGTACCATTCCTACTGAGGCCTTCATTACCGGCATTAAATCTGCTATATGTTAGCTGTCTAAAGATGAGATGGAGGAGATGAGGGAAGAGACCGCCCAGATTCTCCATAAAGCAAATACACCAGTGGCCAACATCACCAAATTAGAATGACATGCATTGAGAGGCTTGATGAAGGACACAGCTGCTGATTAAGGGAATGGCATAGTTCTCATGTCCATGCAGAAATGAAACTAGAAGATTTAATACCTTTTGGAGGAGAACACCTACTACCAGATGAAGAAGGGCCCAATGCCCAAGATTGAATGGCTTCCAAGGGTACTGATCAAACATTCTTCCCTTACAACTGAGGAGGAGACTTCACTCCTTCCTGCAGCACCTAAACCTCCAAGGCTGTGTGGGCTACCGATGATTCATAGAGAAGGGCTCCACTACACCCCACTGTAAGCACCATTGATTTACCGAGTAATGCAATTGGCAAATATATATGTCTCAGGTGCTCTGGTATTTCACTGGACAATTGGAGACATTGGTGAAGAATTCATTTCAATTTATGGAAATGATCTAGACCAGGGATGGCCAACCCGCGGGCCGCATGTGGCCCTAGATTAGATTAGCAGTCTAGATTGTTTCCATTTCTAGAGTCTAAGTCTAGAGCCTTGAACATTCTTCCGGCCTGTTAGATTCATCACACTCTAATAAAATAACTTTAACTCAATAATAATAACTCATTATTTTTCAATTTTTCATTCCAAAATAATGTCTATAGTGGGTCGAAATCTAGTATGGGGATATATAATTTTATATGCGGCCCGCGGAGTTATGATGCATTTCCAAAAGGGCCCGCAAGATCATTTTGGTTGGCCACCCCTGATCTAGACCATCCGACTTGAACAAGAAGAGTTGATTGTCAGCTTTGATGTGGAGTCCTCATTCACCAACATACCAGTTGACGATTCCAATATCAATAAGATGATTTCAGTAGATGGACTACCAGAGGACTATGCAGAGATTATAGTTCTGCCTAAATAAATCTTATATTAAATGGAACGATAGCTTGTGTTAGCAAGTTTACGATACTGCCACGGGATTCCCTCTGTCATCCATAGTTGCCAACATCTTCACAGAGGACTTTGAGAGAAGGACAATGGAGTCTTCTGTGAAGAAGCCTCAACTTTGGTGGAGATACATGATTGATACTTTCGTCATCTGGCAGCACAGCAGAGAATCCTTTGGAGACTCTCTCTTGCATCTCAACTCTTGACATCCAGCCATCAAATTGAATAAACAGATCGAGCATGACCGATAGAAACCCTTCTGGGCAGTAGAAGTATCAAGGAATAAGAACAGGTCCCTTGGAGATTGCAATTAGAAAAAGAAGACCAATAGGTATTTGAATGCTTCTTCCCATCACCAACCTCAGATCGAAACTTCTCCAGCGAAGATTCTCATGCACCTAGTGAATATTATTTCTGATGAAAAGTCTCAAGATAAAGAGAATTACTATATCACTAAGGCATTCAGGAATATTCATATGATAACTGAAATTCTTATGAAAAGTGATACTTGTCGTAGAGTAATTTTTAGTCAATGCTCAGGCCAAGATTTATTGAACAAATGAATGTTTTATTTGTGTTTTGCCCATCTTGTTTTTATAATCAAAACAGCTTCCAAAAGTATAATAAGAAAATTTTTGTTAACACTTCATCCCATTTATTCTTCTATGGGATGGGCAAAGGACCTCGGGCCAATAGAGATTGGAATATCATTGAAAATTGCCCCTTTCTAATCATGTAGAAAATTATCTATCTTGTTACGTATTTAAATATATATTCATTCTTTTATCATAAGTTTTTGTATTTTTCCTCTTTCAGTTGCTGACGGTTTTCCCTGTAGACAATGCCTTGGCATTGACCTACCGAGACAAGGAAACTCTGCGCTTTGTTAAGTACCTTAACTGTGAAACAGAAGGTGCCTTTCAAAGCATATTCTGTACTTACTATGAATGATGAGGACTACGGTGGAAAGTTAATTTTTTTGTGAATGCGTTTCCACGTGCCAAAAGCTGTTAGAAATTGAATTTTGAGATGGCTCTTGCTGTTTTGAAAGTTTGTTGAATGGCTTGATAGTGAACATTTTCATATTTGTCTAAGTTTGTCCCATGGGTAGAAGCCATTTTGTGGCTGAGATTTGGCAAACTTTAAATGGCTGGGTTCACATGATTATAGTTTTTTTTAATCACCACAGAGTGCCCTTGATGATCAATGGCTAATCAAATGAACATTATTATCTGGCAGATCTATGTAGGAGTTTCTCAAATATCAGAAAATATTACATGAAAATATCTATCACCTTGAGTATCATTATATTGACATTTTTCTAAGAAACCACCGTACGGTGCATAGGGTATACACAAATGTCTCAGAGCTTCAATTGTGTTGTGGGTGTCAAGTGCTTTATGCCACTGTAATGTTGAGAGTGACTGGCTGCTAGTTGTATTATCTTTCCCTGGTAATGAAGGATATCTGAGGAGAAGAGCTGTGGCTAGTCCATCAATTTTCTCATGTAAGTTTCTATTTTGTTTTGTAAAAATCAGTATCATGTGCCTACCCTAAACAGAAGGATCTGGTGAAAATATTCTTCTGGCAGCTCGAGGGATGTTTGGCATGGGTTGTTACAAGTGTACAATTGAAAAACCAAAGCTCACCTTCTCTGCTGGGAAATCCGCCTGGATATTAAATTTTAAGCCATATCTTCATTTCAACTTCATGTTACTGGTGAAGAAATGTCATTATTAGATTAAAACTTCTATTTTCTGCTCAGGCAAGTTTTGTTCTGTTGAAACTTGATGCTTATTCATAGCCTTATGCATAAGTAGTTTATTGCTGTAATTTGAGTGATCAAATGACATTCACATTAAGTCTTTGCTCAGCAGTTGACTTGCATTAACTGACCAAATTGGTGCAGTACATGGAATGGATCGAAGGGTATTGGAAAGAAAAGTAATTTCTTCCCAAGATTGACAGAAATACCTATATATAGTGTATTTGTTGTTGCTCCAGTGTTTTTCAAGAAAAGGTATTTTGGATTTTATCAGGCAGGTGTTCATGAAATGAATGGTAGTCTGCAAAACAGTACTTTCATTAGGAAGAATTTGAAATAGTTGGCTGTTTGTTTTCATTTGTGGAGTTTGGTCTTGTCTGTTAAATGTTGTGTAACGGCTTTTTTGGAAAGCCCTGGCCGCCTGCAAATAGACATTCTGTCTATTCGAAGCTTAAATTTATAGTGTCATTGAGTTTTGTCTTCATTTAATTTGCTTTTGTGAACTTTGACAACCATTGCACGAATTAATAATTATAAGTAATACAGTAGAAGGCCCCTACAGCAAGTTCGCACAAAATGCTAAAAATCCCTCGTAATAGCCACCCAGGTATTTTTGCAATGCTAACGCCTTGAATCCCTGCATCAAGTTCGGGCAAAGCTGAACTAATGGGTATTTGGTGCAATGTTTTCATAAATGCGTCGAAATGCTAAGAAAGGCTCATAGTTTACTGGGGAAAAATTGTCAAGTAGTATCCAATTTATTTGTATTCCAAATTCTCCATGCACTGCAAAATCTCTGGTGACATATTGAGGAGAAATTCCCGTTGAACTATCACTGGAAAAAATGGCATATTGTGGTCAAATGGTGTTGAACATATATGTGTATAATGGTCGAAGGTATCGCAAGGCAATGGTTGATATACTGGAGAGTAATAGTGGATGAGAAAAATTTAACTAACGGACATAAGTAGTGCTAAATCATTACTGCTATAAAAAGTAGGAAATCACGTTAAGTTGATTGGGAATTGAGAATGTATTGCAGCAATGTGTCAGAACAGCACCTCTAGCCGATAGAACCACAACTAATTGTTTTAAATACACAATCGGGAAAGAGTTTTGTATGGTACATCACACTTAGGATGCCAATTTCACCTCGATCACCCTACAGAAGATCATCCTTTGTGACTGTTGGCGGAAATTGTGGCATGAATGAATGTCTGGACAACTGTAAAACATAGTCCTAATGGTGTTCTTTATATCAACATGGTGCTGGCATCACAGGAAGGAAACTGGAAATATTACACTTGATACTTAGGGAAATGAGGAGGGATCATGGTTACTGTATGTAGGAACACTTGGTCGAATTCATAAATATGACAGCTTTATTTTTTCTGGAAATTCTTTGACGAAAGGGATATGTAGGTGAAGATTTGCCTTTTCGCTTGGTTACAATGTAGGTGAAGTAAGTAGATTCGTGCCATAGTTGAAGAATGAATCACTTACTGTGAGGATTTTACACACTTATTTAAATATGGATCACAGGTTTTGAATTACCAAAATCATCATCAGAGTTGCCCCCTCAATGATGCTGTTGTTTAAAGTCAGTGAGCCTCGGAGTCACAGCCATCAGATGATCCCTGTTGGTGACAAATGACAAAGCAAAATGCAAGCCAAGGGAGGGGGAAGGAAATGTCAGCCTCTGCTTATCACAGAATGATTTAGCACCATCAGTCAGGCTAGGGAACCCGAGAAAGTATCAGGTTTCAATAGGGGTGGTGTGACGAGTCGGCTAAGCCATGAAAAGGATGACATCAACTAAATCTGAAGAGGCATTGTTGCTGGTACTGTTACTGGTGGTCCATCAGAAATTGCCACTCATAATAACCAATAAACTCGGTATACATTTAAAATTTTGACCAACAATGGCCAAATAATCACTCGCTATAATGGCCTTCTCGCTATAGGCCATCCTCGAAATAATGGCCTTCTACTGTACCTACATGTATGTATAGGCCTTAATGTTCATTTTTCAAAATCTACTTGCATTATTAAATTCCCTTAATTTGCTTTTTTCTCTTCTATTTTTTAACCTCTTGTGGTATTCATTCTCTATCCAGATTTTGTCTGTTACCTAAACAATACATAGACCCAGTGTTATTTTTTTGAAGTTGTATTGCCAAATCAGAATTTTTTCCTCTTTGTTTATCTTTTTATTTACTGTAGCTCCTGAATGCCCTTTTACACTATCATTACTATGATGATTATTCTGTCATGTCTGAGGAGACATGGTTAAAATTTTATTTTATGACTAGTCAAAGAATTCCTATAGTAAAAAAAGCAAGACAATGCTTATTTTATTTTAAAATGTTTCTTTGTTGTTGATAGTTGTATTTATAAGGAGGTAAAGCAAAGTTATTCATACTTGATTTCATTGTGATCTCACAATTACATAGTTATGAATTTAGTGGTTTTGATCAAAATTTATTTTTACCTTAGCCTTTCCTATTCCATGTTCTGCTAACTTTGCACATTCTTAATGCTGGGGAATTCTCATATCCTGGAAATGAAAACACTGTGCAGGTACCATTCATGTAGTGCAGGAAAGTTCTTTGTGAAAGTATATCTATAGTTATATTTATTACAGTGTATTGACAAGATAGTTTTTAGGACAGCAAATCACTCCATGGAGCTAATTTTCAGCATTATGTCATGCCATCATTTTAGTTCTCAAGGTTTTCTAGTATTGAGAGGATTGTCTTATGGTTTGAAATAGGTTAATTCAAAAGGAATAATTGTACATTAAAGGCAATCAACCTTCTTCCAAATTTCTTGAGTCCTTACATTTTTTTCATGTGTGACTTTCTTCGATGTCATTAATTTTTCTGTATCCTAATATCTATTACCTATTGTCATGGAAGTTAGCAAATGTCTTACAGTTGATGATGGTTGGAGTGTTGGAAGTAACTATTGAAATCGCATTCGTGTCACAGTTATTGGTTATTCTCGTGAATATAACTAATGGTTAAAAAATATTATGGTACAAGAAATATACGGATATGTGATTGTTGTGTGTCATGTTGTGGTGCAGATTTGTGGATATCTAGATAAGGTTTAGTTATGGTGGCTGCAATTTTCCTTGAATATAATTTTGGATCAGACTCAAATGAGTTTTCCAGAGTTGTGTCACTTAACCATAGAGTATTTTAAGCTTTCTCTATTCATGCATGTGGTTTGTATTCCAATTCCAAATCTCAATTATAGGTTCTGCTATTTAAAGTAATAAAATTAGTTCTATATTCAATTTTGTATTTGCATGGAAAAGTGTAGTTGCTGGCTGAGGTAAAAAGCAAATCCCGCTGACTGAAACAATTATATCTGTAGGATAATTTTCCCATTAGCGTTTGAGAAAAACCAAGGTTAATGAGATTATCATTGTAATAATCACTTGTGCCTAAGTCTTCAACATATTTAATGCTAAGCATGATACAAGTTCTTGTTCGATTCTTAATTTCTATCCTTCATTTGTAAGTTGCCTTTGGCACTTCAATGGAGTTACTGGTTATTTATCTAATAGTATGTAGCATAGATGTCTAATTTATTCTTGTACAAATCCTTCACAAATGTTTCATCTTTATAAACATGATGTAATAGTGCAGTACTGACATAAAACTCATTAAAATCAGTGAGGTATTTTCCTCTGCTGCATAGTTGGCTAAATTTATCATATTAGGAATAACTCTAGGGTATATTTTCTTATGCTGATATTTTTCCTGATCAATTGAGGTAATTTCTAGAGGATTAACAATACCTGTATCAGTAATAATGAGTAAAAATGAGACTTTTATCTGTCTTTTTCTCAAATTTAATAATAAACATGGAATAAATTAAGCATTTTGTTGGACCGTTTCATTTTGTGAAGAGTTACTCTCTTGAAGTCCTGTTCAATTGATACATTCATATTCTAAATGTGGATGAGCAGAAACTCGAGCATTGCTATTCGTATATGTTCTTTGTTCTGAATTATTGCATCCACTTCTGATAACTTTAACCAATTATGTGGCGTATATGGAGTGAGTGATTGAGTGTATCGGCAGGAATTTTGTAAATCTAGAAGTTATATTTATAAGTACTGCTTAAATGGTAATGTCTAAATGCTGTCATGTAACTGCTTTGATTAAACTCGGGCACAGTGGCGCCAAGTTCAGTTATAATTGACTGCATTCTGTGACCTCACAATATGTAAATTTATACATAAATAACTATTATCTAATGTGCAAAGGTTTAACTTTGATGTGTTGTAGAAACTTGATACTGTAATCCAGGCTGGTTGTAAGAGGATCATATGGATGAAACCAGTCAAGTGACATGACATTTTCAGTGCATCTGTCATTGGTAATCTGTTCGAACATTACCTATGCTTGCACACTGCTGCTGGCATTAGATTTCATGCTGGTTATTTGAGAATGATTTGCTCTTTCTAAGCATTGTAAGTGTTTTCTGCACTTTTCCTTCTTTCGTTTTATTCATTGAGGCATAGATGGTAATGAAGAGCTTTTGCAATGCGTTTTTGTTTTTCTTTTCTGCTTATGCTGTGGAATAAAATATTCCTATGTCATTGCCTGTATGAATTTCTCAGTTTTTGCAATTTTTTTCTTTTGATGTTTTTTATTGAGTCATTAAGATTATACCTATCTGAAAACTTCTTAATTTATTGTATGTCTAATCATTATTTTAATGTAGCATGTCTCAGATATTAAAATGTATGTTTTAGGGCCTCAGAATAATTCTAGTGAATTATTCTCTTTATTGGTAGTTATTTGTTGTTTCATAACCATTGTACATAAATTTTCCTTTCTTTGATATAACTTAAATGAGATGGTCAGCTATAATCATGATTCATCACCTGGAAAATAATAAATTTCAGTTAATAGTTATGTACTTCCTCCATGTTGACAATTATCCATGATTGATATAGAACACTGAACTACCTTGTTAATTTCTTACTGCTGTGAATTGATAGCACTGATGTCATTACAGAACTTGTACTGGTCATCTTTTCAAATCCTGGGAGCACGAATGACTATTTTGTCATTCTTTATGCAATGTAGGTTACATATTTGTAGTAAGGAAATGGTTTGTGATGTGCTGTCAAGTTAATGTTTGTAAATAGTGAAGGATAGTTATGTAGTGAAATGGTGATTAGTAACCATTTTAATGGTGGATGATTTAGCTGATGGATTGTGTTGAAGTAAATCATGGGATGTAATTGAGAGATTTAGGACATAGTTAAAAACCTTTTGTACAAGGTAATAGGTTATTTCTCAGGGCCACTTCATCATACATACTTGATGCTCATATTATCAATTGCATTTGACATTGGAATGGTTGTGCAACATTTTTCATGTCTCTTGCTAAAATTTTTGAGTTTTTGCCTTTACAATATTAGTATTCTCTCATAATAACTGGTAAAAGAAATTATATCTAGCTTATATCTCAGGCAGCTTAAAGATGCTGATTTTTGTAAGACGGTTAAACTAGTAATGCAGGAAAATTAAGGAAAACTTTTGATTTGAACATTGTTCATTACATTATAGGACATTATTTGAAGCTACATGTACAATTTTTCATATTACGATTGTCATTCTTTGCCATGGAAAATCATGGCATGGAAATCTACTCTAATCTCCAAATTAGAATGAAATTGGAGTTGACTCACCTACAAGAAGGCACTGCGCTTTCTTTCAGGCATTTTTTTGCTGCCTTGAAACTCATCAGGGTATTTTTTTCATAAGTAAATATTGGAAGTGCAGACAAAATATTTCCTGTGCTTGCCAAGATTTTGAATCATTATATGAAAAATGGTGTCGAGGTAAATTTAATCTTATATTTTTATTAAGAAGTGCAATATTTGCATGACAAATTAGAGGGCAGATCAATAAGTGTTCAAATGGATTTGGTGCTTGAAGAAATCCAATGAAGATCAGCAGTAATAAATGCCCTTAAGTTTGGAATAGCAACTGTTGTGTTTGATGCATCATCATGTTTATATTAGGAAAAAACTCAGTTTCCTTTATTTAAATGCTATTTTTAGTTTTCCCATTATGGTATGTAGATTGTCTGAGCCGTAGTTGTTGAGTACCATATTTTTCCTGCATGTTACTTGGTTCATAAATGTGCTGGTTTGTTAAAATGTCTGCTGAAATAATTTCAATGCTTCAGGTCTGAATTTACATTTCTGGTGGATATATCTTCCTGGCTCTACACAACTACCAATACATATGAGCATTAATTTTGTCAAAAACTAATATTGTGTTCCTAATTTCAATCCCTCAGGTGGCTATTGAGGTAGGGCATGTAAAAGAAAGTTTATCATGCTGTTGTAGAGTAATGTTTTTGTTCAAGATATTACATTAACTTTTAGCTATGAAAACTGATGAGATGTGAGTAAATTTCTCCCATCTCCATTTTCCATCATGTAATTTTGTTCCATGCATGCATAATCTATAACTATTACAGATAAGCTACCATGTCATTGTTGTAGTGAGCTTATTTTGCTCTTGTTTATGTTTGAATAGAATATTACATTCTGTAGTCCTACAGTTATTTTAATATCTTGAGCAGAGATACTAATTTCATTTGCTTGTAAGTATTTGTTATTGACTTATTTTAATTACTTTAGGATTGTGTAGAGCTGTTTACTAGTCTCCATAAAAATATTCCTTGATATCTAGATTATATCTATCTTCGCCTGAGGTTTTCTATGATCATCAAAATGAATTTTCATTATTACCTACTTGTTTATTGTGACCAACTAAAATGTTTGTCACATTCTGTCATACTTCATCAATGGATATTGATACTTGTAAACGTTATATTTCTGTCAACAAAATCAACCTAAGTTTACCTAGTATTATCTTCGGAGTTGACTAATATGGGCTGCTGTGTCTATTTCTATCTTAAAGACGGAGAGAGATGCATATTATATTCATAAGCATCAACCTCTGCTTCCCAGGGAGACTGACTTTCCTTAATAGTACAGCTCTGACCTTCCAGGCATTGAGTGTCCGTTATGTTTGCAAAATGTTCATCACTATCAAATTGACTTTATGATTTTTTTGATGATGTTATTTATTGTGTATTGGTGAATAGTTAATGTTTGCTCAAATAATTCCTTTTTTAAACTTGTACATAAAAAATGTGTCTGATCAAGCTTCCTATGTCTTACCAATGCTGAGTAAGTTCATGTAAAGCTGACTTATGATGCAGGAACTGAGGTGTTCTAGTGATGATTTACTTTTGTAGTAGCTGAGATATGAATGATTTATTGAGACCCATCAGAGATTGTTGGTGAAGATTATGTCCTAAATTCATTCCACTTTTAAGTGGGTCTCCAATATGAACTTCTAAATAGAAACTCAAATACATATGCCACATTTATACAGGGTATGTCAAATAAAATTTTCTGTATTTCATTAGTAGTGATTTTCTTTTACCAGTAAGTGAAAAATTCTAAATCATTTTGTCAATTTGCAGTTTTCAAAATTTTGTAGTTACATACTATAATTGTCTGCATAATTTGTCTAAAAGTTTGATGAGGGATCTCTGTAACAATATGGTCAATAAATTTTAAGGTGTGAGTCCTAAACACACTGAGTAATAATGATCTTTTCCCCTTTATTCAGTTAAGTTTTTCTTAGGATGAATTTGCTCCTTTTTGTTTACATTTGAAATGTGATTTCTGCAGTGAATACATATTTTTGTCCCAGATGGTCAGTAATTCAGTTGGTACTTGAAGCTGTTTTAGGAAGCTTTCATTGATAAATTACTGACTACCATAAGAATTGAATCAAGCTAATTCCTTTTTCTTGTAAAAAAAATTGTTTTAGATAACTTTAGTATTAAGAATAGTTCTCTAGTTTTTTGTTTAAGGGCTTGAGTTTTTGCTTAGCATTATTTGTATTGTTGTAAGTGGTTAACTTTGAAACCTTCTGGCTTCATAAACTCCAGCAATGCTGCTGGGTCGTATGGGTGTCCCTCACGCTTTACTTAGTTGACTTATTTGGTTTTGTTAGAATTTTATTTTTCATACATGCATACCCATCACTCCCTTTCTGGGTGGGCAAAGACATAGACTTCAGTTATTGCCATTACCCCTACAGATTTGGCTCCTTTTTAAGTTTCCTCCACACTGCCTTATCCAAACAAATTACTTTTGTGTACACCCGCCTTGAAACCTAGGATCTTCTGGCAATTTCAGGGAACTCTTGTCTCTTCTGTTTGTCTTCGGCATAACTTGGGGATATTTTGTGGTGATCCTGGAAAAATTCTATTGCTGGCATATTTAAGGAACTAGTATTCCTTATGTGTTATCCTTGTGTTACAATTGCCCTATATGAGAATAAAAGAAGAAAGCTGGTTAAAACTTGGCAATGTCCACTGGATTTATTGTAGGTACTACGCTTTTCGGGGCTTTTGCGCCATCATCAGGTACAAACATTTTTGGAAAATTTCAGTCATACATATGTGTGCGGGGAAGGAAGGGGAGGTTAAGGGGTTGAAGGGAGAGGGAGGTTTCATTGTGAGAGTGGGTGGGGGGGATTTTTTGACCAAGGTTTACGTCAGTAGGGAAATAATGGGGGGAATGGTTCACAAATTCAATATCATTCATTAGTTTGACCCTCCGTTTTCTTCTTCTACTTATCTCCCATTTCTCTAGAGCGTTAAGGCATCGTCCTTTTCCCTCGAGCCACAGGATCTTTGGGGTGAAGTTGCAGTGGTGGCCTTCATCAATGAGGTGTTTGGCGATTAGAGATCTGATGTCCTTGTTTAAGAAGTACCTCTTGTGTTCATCTGCCCGTACTCTAAAGTTCCTCCCAGTCTGCCCCACATACACAGTCACAACCTTCACACTTCATTTCGTAAACACCAGATTTTGACAAGGGATCAATTTTATGAAACGTTTTTAGGAAATTAGATTTCAGGGTGTAGGGGACATAGAAACCTGTATTGTATATGTCTTTAGGGAAGCACTTTGCGGCTTCATATGAATACTTTCCTACGAACGGGAGTCTCACCCATTTCTTAATCACCGGTTCACTGTGGAGCTTTGTTATGGAAGTGAGGGCTGCTTTCTTTTTTATTTTATTGAGTTATTTTATTTGAATTATTTTGAATATTGAATTATTATTAAATCCAGTGGACATTGCCAACTTTTAACCAGTTTTATTCTCTTCACAAAATATCCCACAACATCTCGCCAGACTTCGTTGAGTTTATTGCTCTATATCATTTTGAGATGGTAGAAAGTGAGTCTGATTTTGTCCTGGAAACTATACAGAGGAGTTTAATGAGTTTTTTACTATGAGCTATTTCCAACTTGATTATTCTGCTCTTTTCAACTTTTTGTTATACTTCCTGGCAGTGATCTCATTATTTCTATGATGTCGTAAGCTCATCTTGGAAACATGGGCGTAGCCAAGATTTACGCAAGACGCAATACTCATATCTATATTTGTATATTAGGGATAGCAGGTGGTCAGCCTGTCTGGCTCCATTCAGCAGATTTGGAATTAAATGTTTCGTTCCAGGGGGTCAGTTCCATGCTTGATAATGGTGTTGCATTTTATGAAGCAGGGATCTACCATTCTAATGTCTTTATATATGCTGAATCTAGATGTCATTGTAATTTGTGTTCAATGAGAGCTACATGTAAAGTAAGGCACAGAGCTCTCTTAACAAAAGAAAAATATTCCCTCAAATCACCTCACGTTTTCCCTAAATTTATAATCCTAAGTTATCCTCCTTAAAAAACAATACCTGTGTATTTTGACTGTTGAATCAGTGACCATTCTTATTACAAAGCCCCAAGCCTCCAAAGTTAGTGTTTTATAACAGAGCTCCACTAGAATTTTACATGCAGTTCAAGATAAATGAGCTGAATGAACGAAACCTTGTGAAGGTCTCAGTGATCAGATGTATGGGTTGCACTAATGAGGTATTTTTCCGTGTACTTTGCACACAGGTGCATGTTAGTGCCTTGAAGGAAATAAGCCAAATGAGGAGGTGCCCAGGGTCTCTAACACTACTAAGTGAGCCCTCCAGGATTTTGTAGAGGGATAATAATTGAACAAGGTTATCAGATTAATGTGCTGTCTGAATATAAAACCCCTCATTTTGACAAGATATTGCCATGTTATGTATGGGAGGGATATTTTCAGGCTCTGCATATATTAACACCAATGTTAGTAAATGAATCCATAAAATGATAAGGAGAAACAGCATGCAAATGTACTTTATAGCAATAAACAGGGTGTCCCTACCTGAAATTGTTTGAATTGTTATAGCTCATCATCTTATTTATCTTTATCTTTTTGATAATTTTATATTCCTTAACTATTTGGATCAAAATATTAGTTTTTTTCCTAAAAGTGAGGCTAGAGTTCGGTGGGCTTATGATGGAACAGGGGCCTCTTCAGACAAATGCAACAGTTGTGCAAATCAAAGTACATATATCTTGTTTTCTAGCCCGAGTATTTTCATAGTATAAGGCGAGATAAGTGTTATGTTGGCCTTCGTTCATTGGGTCCGCTCTATGGGTTATTGAAAGTAAATATGATAAGAAAGTCTGAACTATGATGGCAACAAGTCAGAACAAGTTGAGCGATGACTATCTCATACCCTTGAATATCCTAGTCATCAGTACTCAACCCCTGTTTTCATGTTCCAAAATGAAGAACAATTATGATACATGGTGTTATCTGTGTCATGCATGTGAATTTACAGGAAGACTTTCTGGACAGTAAAAAATTATGCATATTTCCTATGAGTCTCATTTCATTCATTGTATAAGAATACTAAGGCAAGACTTTCATGAAGAAATGACAGTGAAGATGTAGCATCTCATTATGGAGGTACAAAATTGAAGGGAACACCATAGGTCTAGTATTTTCCATGTTAAATTATGCATGCAGCACCAGTGGCAGTGAATGAAGTAGTAACAAAGACCAAAATTATCTCAGCTGGTGAGAACAATAATTTGATGAGAATCAGGAAAAAATTTTAAGTAAACAGGAGGGTTAACTAACCATAATTAAGCATAGTAAAGGAGATGTAAACTTGCTAAAAATTTAAAATGTGTGTGCCCGTCTCCTGCATCATTTTTGTGTTAGAACTGGGTTGGAATAATTTCTTACTTTCTCATCTACTTATTACCCTACAAGCCACCACAATGGTGTTTGACTGGGGTTCGGTAAGTTTGACTTCATATATTTTTACATACTATGTTACGTACAAAATTTTATATATGTGAAAGCTTGATATACTGCACTATTATTTAGAGAAGCCAAAGATACCAAAATTAAGAATAATTAACAAGCATTGAAGTGTGTTGTAAGGTATAATCACTACACTACATCTTTTAAAGCCCTGTCAAGGGTCTTTTTTTAAAGGTGTAAAATTTCTAGAACTTTTGAAGGCCCAGAAAGAATTTGATTTTTTCCTGGAATTTTAGGGAAAAATACACGTTGCATTCCCATGATGTATGGTAGTAGCTAACACGCTCTTCCAGTAACATCTATGTAGAAGGTATGAATGCCAAGGGATATTGCCAGATACCAAATAGACTACTAACTTGTCAGATACAAAAGCCAAGTAAAGCAGTGTAAGAGTTAATCCGGTGCAGATTTAAAAATTGACGATTACCGAGTTGTCATGGAGAGCTTTCTTAATTCAAGACGCGAAAATACTGGCTGAAGAAGGAAATAGAGGATTTGCCACCTCCATTGTCAGGAGAATAGAAAATGAAGCAGAAAGGGGCACCAATTAAAAATGGCATGAGCTGAAGAGGAAAATCAAACAAGTGGCCAAAGGGAAACTGGTGAGTAAGAGGGCTGACCTTAAACTATGGATAATGACAGAGATTATGATAGTAATAGAATATAGAAGAATATACAATGAACCCAGATATGAAGGTGAGGCAACCCTCTGCAAGTAGCTTAGGAACCAAATCAATTGAGAATTCAAGAATACTGGGGGAATTGGATCAAAAGTTGATGTGAGGAAATCATTGAAAAAATGAAGGCGGGGGACACAGAAACATCATACAAGCTAGTGAAGAAACACTTCAGAGAGAGAAAAACCATTGCCACTGGAAGGATACCTACTGAAAAAACATGAGGAAGGCCAGAGCCCACACACACTGAGCAGTGAATCCGAAAGGGCAGTAGAAGTTGTCAAGAAAACCACAACATTCCCCTGGCCGATTTGCAAATGCCAAAATCAAAGGGGTGAACAATTGGGGTCAAACCTGAAACGAGACAAGTGCTATGTTGGCAAGCATGTGAACATACAGTATGCTTAATAAGATACATACAACTAATTATACTAGTATTAACAATGATTTCAATACATGAATACTACAAGCAAGTAAATTTTGCAAAAAACAAAATCATTCCAGATATTTAAAGTTGGGTGAGTTGTTTATGATGTTAAAAAGTAATTAATACCAGTACAAAGACTACATAGTGAGAGTGTAATTTACACAGAATTGATCTCTTGCAACAGTATAGTCAAATATTTTGTGTGGAAAAAATTAATTTAAAAATTTTTCTATTCCACTATCCATTTATCTTAAGTCTGTAGATGTTTCTACCTTTTGAGATTAGCTTCGAATAAATTTTGAACATCAAGCAGAATTCTTGGAATCAAGAAGGATTGGACATAGCTTAGATAGAAGGTGGGCTGAGTGGTGAGGAGGACGAACAAAGAGGTATTTGAATTGGTTAAAGACGTGAGGAAGGTAGTGGTGGAGATTTGGAGGAGGCAGAAGAGATTGAGGTAGGATGTGTTAAAAGGTGAGGGAATAATGGAGAGAGTGGTAGAGGGTAGCACAATGGGAAAGAGGGTAGGAATTCTGGATAAGATAAGAAGAGGCAAGTGATATGAGGAGTAAGAGGCATCTAATGGTGAGATAGTGACATGAGGGATAACCGAATGATGTGCCAGAAATTGGGACTGCATGATTCGAACTGTCCAAACACCTGCCAGTCACCTGATATAACACTCAAATAAATTATCACAAATAAAAATATTGGAAGCTTAACTAAGAGGAGACCACTTCCAAGGGAAGAGTATTAGGCTATTTTGAGTGAAAGGAAAATATATTGGTAATGCAATTCACCTTCAGCTTTACTTTTGTCAATTTTTGTTAACCTAGGTGTCATTGAATTTTATAAATCATCATAACTGAGGTGAATGTCACTCACCTTTCTTGGTGGGCTACCTTTCAGGTAGAGCTGTTTTATATAATTGAAGTTTAAGTCCTTACTGATCGATCATCCACAAAGCTGTTTGGCAAAATGTTTTGCTATTTTTCCAAATTCCCATTCCAAATTTGGTGCATCATCCAATACTAGTAAACTCATTGCTGTAGCATCACTTTTTAGTAGATCTGAATTTGAATAATTTCTCACCTTATTTACATATGCATTTCACTCTAATAAGTTTTATATAGAATTTAATTTTTTTATTTCACTACTTAAAATTTTTAAAATCTTGGTATACTGCACTATCCTAAGAGAAGCCATAGCCAAGAGATAGCAACAATAAGAAAAATTAACTAGAATTGAAGTGTATTGTAAGGTATGATCACAACTCTACATCCTTTAATGCCCTGTCAAGGGCCTAATTTATAGATGTAACATTTTCAGAATGTTTGATGGCCAGTGAACAAATCGATTTTTTCCTGGAAATATTGGGGAAAATTCTCCTCGATTACATAAAGCAATGATTATCATCATTTATAATAATAATAATCTTTATTGGTCCAAGGACTTTACATTGTAAAGTATAGGACAAGTCAAAATACAATACATACATACAAGGTAATACACTTACCTGCTTCTGTGATCAGCAGCCTCCTCCAAAAACTCACTCTCACTATAGTAGCATCTATTGAGCAGAAATAGTTTTAGACCACTCTTACATATTCCCCTTGAGGGGGCATTTTTTATTCTTTGAGGCAGATAATTGAAAACTTTTGTGGCCATATGAAAGGGGCTCTTGTTAAACATTGCCGTAGAGTGGCAGTACATATGTACATTCCCACTATGGCGATTGATATGCTCATGAACTTGAGCATTGGTCGTAAATTGATTGAAATTATCCTTGACATGCATGCATAAGTAATAGATATACAGAGACGGTAAAGTTATGAATTGAAATAGCTTAAAATATGGTTTGCAGGATTGCCGAGAGGATATTTTTGCTATATACCTTATTCCTCTTTTTTGCATTGCAAAAACCTTATGGAAGCCAGGTGCTGATGCCCAGAAAATAATTCTGTAACACAAATGGGACTGATAGTTACCATAATACACCATTGTTATGACATTTAAATCAACAATTTCAACAAGGTTCTTCAGAATATAGCCACTTTTTGCTAGGGTAGAGCATAGTGCATTTGTATGGGTCTCCCAATTTAAGGACTCGTCAATAGCCAAACCCAGAAACTTGGTACTATTTACCCTTACCATGGGCTGACCATTGAAGTAGATGTCCAACTGAGGCACTTCCCTCTTTTTTTTAATTGAATAAAATTGGTTTTCTTAACATTCACTGATAGTTTATGTAAGTTAAACCAGTTTTCTAGGAGCAACAATGAGCTCTCCAGCTTGGATTGCAGCAGCTTAGGGTCCCTATGGCTCATCGCTAGAGACATATCATCTGCATATAATACAATGCTTCTGTTTTAAATATATCTAGGCAAATCATTGATATAAAGTAGGAATAAGAGGGGCCCCAGGATGCTACCTTGTGGTACCCCAGCGTTTACTGTTTCAATGGGTAAGTGGTTAACAACGATGTTGTTGGCTACTACGCCCTCGACCTTCACCATTTGCTGCCTACCCTTTAGATAAGACTGGAGCCATTTATGAGTAATATCCCTGATCCCATATCTTTCACATTTACTTGGAAGAATTTCGTGGTTCACTGTGTCAAATACCCATGAGAGATCATTACATACGCCGACTGAGTATTCATTCCTGTCCCAGGCAGTAAACATTTTTTTCAAAAACTTGCGATGGCATCATTGGTGCTTCTTCCCTTTTGGAATCCAAATTGTTCCATGTTTAATACGTTATTGCTAATGACAACGTTCATAATCCTTTCTTTCATCAATTTTTCAAAAATTTTCGAAAGATTAATCAACAAGGACACAGGACGGTAATTATCAATGTTGTCCATATCTCCTTTTTTGTGGATCAGTTTTATTTTTGCAATTTTTAAGTAGTTGGGAAACTCACCATTTCTGAAGCACTCCTATGTAAGTTAAGGGCTTAATTATTGCCTTTGAACATTTTTTTAGGATTGAAGTAGGAATATCATCAATTCCTACTGATGGTTTACCTTTGAGGTTATTTATGCACTTCAAGACCTCATTTTCTGCAATGGGAAAGAGAACCATGGAAGACCTCATACTCTGACAGTGCTCTGCATTAAAGCAGTTGCTACTTACTATTAGTTTTTGTTAGGGCAGAGGTACATTAGTAAGGTACTTATTGGCAAATGCAGCCACTTGCTTAGGATCAGTTAAGCTGATCCCATCCTCATTTTTTAACGTTAAGTTTCTGCCCCTGTTTACCTTTGTCTCAGTTACATTTTTTACTACTTGCCAAGATGTTCTAGTCACAGTATCTGATTGACTGATGACTCAATTGTTATATGCTTTCTTTCCGTTAAGCAGAAGAGACTTGGTCTTTCAATTCAAAGATTGGTTGACAGCTGCCCTCCACCTTTCCCTTTATAATATAAGTTTCCTGACTTCCTGGTAGATCTTCCTATTTATTTCCCTCTTTATTATTTTTGTTTTGTAAACTGCATCATTTCTTATTATATCCCTCTGCTTTATCTTCAGAAGCTTATTCCAGAAAAAGGTTTCAAAGGCTTCTAGTCTGTTCTGGTCTGCTTTTCAACGTTCCATTTTTTCAATACATAGGGGGTGCCAAGCTCCAAATGAATATTTTGCATTGCTGTTTCCTAGTCTGTATTCCTCTTTTCTTTGAACAAGGCAGTTGTGTTTTAACCACGAACGCTTTCTCAGCTCGACCTTCAGCTTTATTATTACACATTTGTTTCAAGTCCATTCCACTTCTCCCATCCCACTCAATGGTGCCACCAAGATTGAAGCCTTCTTCTTGTTATTTAAGTACCGGGGCAGGAGATTGTAGTCAGTGTGGCAGAACAATTAGAGGATTCTTTGGGTGGAGCTGGAAGGAGAGCTTATTGATTATGATAGTGCAGGTGTACATGCTGAGGTTTAACCATATGGCAGTACAAAGAGAAAAAAATTTACAAATTGAAGAAGCCCTTGGAGTATTGAAGGGGAAAGGGAATATCATTGTAGTGGAAGCCTGGAATGCAGTGGTTTGAGAGGGAAAGGAGGGAAATATTGTGAATATTTCAGACTGGGTAAAGAAATGCCAAAGGAGAGAGACTGGTGGATCTCCCCATTAAGAAGAGTAGGTATATGAGTAGACAGAGTTCTCTTCAAGCACAACCTAGCAATGTATGTAATGCAGAAGTAATGGATGGCAATGGAGATTATGTATCTAATAAAAGAAGGATGAAAATACAAGAACTCCAGAAATTAAGGTAAAAGAACCTTTTACAGGGAGCTTCAGAACCAAGCCAATTGAGAATGCAAGAATGGTGGGGGGAATAGGATCAAAAGCTGCCGTGAGGAAATCAAGAAAAACAAGAAGGGGAGCATAGAAGCAGTATACATGCTATTGAAGTAAAACTTCTGAAAGAAAAAAATGCTAGTAACCACATCAGGGTTGTGAATGGGAATATACTGATAGAGGGAGAAGACATTGGAAATAGATGGAAGGTATACATCAAAGCACTATACCAAGGGCTGATGCAGCTGGAAGAAAACCCAATGAATGATAACTGATGATGATAAGAATTACCAAAGCCCACATGTACTGAGGACCAAAATTGATTAAGCAGTAAAGGACCTAAAAAAAACAAAGCACCTGGAGCAGACAAAGTAAATGGAAAAATCATGAAATTGCTTTGAAATAAAAACAAGGATAACCTGCATGAAATAATCACAGATAGCTACCAAAGTTGAAGACTCCCAGAGCACTTTCAAAGGAGTACAATGATTGCAATACCAAAGAAGACAAGGGCTGAGAAATGTGAGGAGCAACAAATCTTGAGTCTGGTGTTACAGCATCCAAAATATTTATGTGAGTAAAAGTCCGACAAATAGAAAGGAAAAATGAAGACAACGTTTCAGAAATTCGATTTAGATTTAGGAAGAACTGAGGTACCACGGAGGTCAACCTGTGCTTAAGATTAATGGTTTAGAAAATAATTCATTAATTAGATTAATCCATTGCATCATATTCATGGAACTGGAGAAGTTCTTCAACAATGTTGAATGTAGTTAGATGTTCAGTCTGCTGGAAGACCTGGAAATATATATCAATAACAGAAGAATAATCTACCAACTGTACAAAAGCTAGTCATTGCAATGTGAATGAGGGATGGAAGATAAAGTGAAGCTAGAAGTAACAAAGGAGTAAGATATGGATGCAACGCTATCACCAGCAATGTTCAACATGTTCTCAGTGGAGGCTATAAGAGAAGCACAAGAATTTGGAGTGAATGAAACTAAGATTAATGAAGAAGAAATAGGCATGAACAGCTTTACAGACAATATCTTATTCATAGTAGAAAGTTGGGATGATCTACAATAGTCCCTAAAAATGCAATGGACAAGTTCTCCAAGAGTAAAACATGAAAATAAATATGTTGAAGACTAAAATCACAGTATGCAACATGGAGAAGGCTGAGAGGAGAGAAATAAGAACAAGGAGAAGCCGTCTTATATCTTGGTGGTACCATCGAGTGGGATGAGAGAAGTGGAATGGACTTGAAACAGATATGTAATAATAAAGCTGAAGGTTGAGCTAAAAAAGCATTTGTGGTTAAAACACCACTGCCTTGTTCAAAGAAAAGAGGAATACAGACTAGGAAACAGCAATGCAAAATATTCATGTGGAGCTTGGCACCCCCTATGTATTGAAAAAATGGAACGTTGAAAAGCAGACCAGAACAGACTAGAAGCCTTTGAAACCTTTTTCTGGAATAAGATGCTGAAGATAAAGCAGAGGGATATAATAAGAAATGATGCAGTTTACAAAACAAAAATAATAAAGAGGGAAATAAATAGGAAGATCTACCAGGAAGTCAGGAAACTTATATTATAAAGGGAAAGGTGGAGGGAAGCTGTCGACCAATCTTTGAATTGAAAGACCAATGATAATAATCATTGCTTTATGTAATCAAGGAGAATTTTCTCCAATATTTCCGGGAAAAAATTGATTTCTTTGCATTCTGGAAATGTTACATTACGTTACACCCTGACAATGTATATAAGTGGCTTGTGGTGTAATATTGTCACCTTAATAATGACTTAACTTGATTTTAATATATTGGTGAAAAAAAACTAAGTGGTTTCATTTAAAAGATGAACAACTTCCACAAAATAAACTCGCCAACCATTGATTTTATTCACCAACCATTGATTATTAGACTTGAGTCGTAGCCTAGGTCGGAATAATAAAAACTATTGTGGAATATTACAAAGTGAATTTATTTACAAACCATCGCAATATTGTTTCACCAAGTGAAGCCTGAGACTTTATTATACATGTCAATGCTTGTTAATTTTTCTTATTTTTGCTATCTCTGGCTTCTCTAAAGAATAGTGCAGTGTACCAAACCTTAATAGTTATCAAAAACTGTATGTAATGTAACAAAAAAATTTTATTCAACCTAAAATTATTAAGAGTGAATTGAATATGTAAATGAGGTAAGAAGTTATTCATATCTGATCTACTATAAAAGGGATACTACAGCCATGCATACACTAGCATTTTAATCTGCTTGTAAGTTTACAATTCATTTACTTGGTTTCATTATGGTGTGTCAACCATCCTGATTTACTTTCTACTTTTTAGATTCTCATGGAATTTTTTTTCTCCCTTGCTGATGCAATCTTGATATTAGTACAGTGAAACTGTATTAAGCTACCACTAATTGTTCTGCTGAAAAAGGGTTGTTGAGAGGGGTGGTTGTTTGGCAGGGGTTAAGTTTCAAGGAGTATTACACAAATGAACAGGTGGCGCCGCCGCCTGATTTGAAAAAACTCTTGAAGTGATAGTTTTATTAAAACCTATATAAGTGGAGTTTATTTCCTCATAATTCAGCTGCATCTGGAAAATTTCTATGCTTATTACTTTGATATGCAGTAATAGTGAAACCAGAATTCAAAGACCACTGACAGTTCCACTGAAAAATTATTGTTGAGAGGGGTAGTAACTTGATAGAAGTGGTCTCTAATTGTAAGTGTGGTTTCACTGTACTGTATATAATTTATATACTTCCATAATGAGATGTTTCCCTGGAAATGGGAATTTCAAGGTTTCAATGGAAATTAGCATAATTTTTTACTGTTCAGAAAGTCTTCCTGTAAATTTTCATGAATGACATAGATAACACTATGTTTCATAATAGTTCTTTCCATTTGGAACATTAAAACAGTGGTTGAATAGAAATGACTAGGATATTCAAGGGTTGGAAATAATCTTCTCTCCACTTGAAATATCTCATTGCCATCAGAGCTCAGAGTAGCTTATCATATTTATCCTCATAACCCATAAATTGGATCCAATGGACAAGAACGAATATATCACTCTTCCCACCTTAAACTGTGGAAATGCCCATGTTACAAATAATATATACTGTGATTTACACAACAGCAAAATATTTGTTCGTATATAGCCCCCATTGAACTGTAAGCTTTCCTCCTGTAAAATTCAAGTCTCAATTTTTTTAGGAATGTTAACATTTAAATCCTAGCATTATTAGGAATTTCATACTAATTATCTGAAAGAGATAAAAATGAAATAGCTTTAACATTTCAAGCAATTTTAGGCTGAATCACAGTGTTTACTATTATGTGTATTTACATTATACATATTTACCAGTTTCCTTATAATTTTTATCATAATAAATGTCAGTGTTAAATATTGTATGCCCCTTATCTTTTTATGAGGCAGAAATTATGTCAAAAAGTAATTAATTTACGGGTATTAATTTAAGGGTAATATTCAGACAATACAGAATTTCGATAGCTTTAATCAATTATTCTTCCTGTACAAAATCGTGGCGGAGTCACTTAGCAATGATTAGAGTGTTAAAGGCTCTGGGCCTCTCCTCATGTGGATGTTTCCTTCATGGATTAACAAGTACTTGTGTGCAAAGTATATTCTCCTCATCAGTTCATTCATCATGAGGTGACAAAAAATGGCATATTTGGGGCCTCAAGGTCCAATTCTTAACTCCGATCACTAGGACCTTCACAAGGTTTTAAATGTTCAGCTCGTTTATTTGTAACAGCATGTAAAATTCCAGTAGAGTTCTTTTAATACCTCAAAAGGCACACTTTGGGGGCTTGTGGACTATCTAATCAGAATTTTCAATGGTTCAAAAGTCAAAATTTGCAGTTATTCAGTTTTTTAAGGTGAAGAATGGCCATTTTTATGGTTTTGGAGTTAAGTGATGAGTTACATACTTAAAAGCACATTCTTTTGCCAATTGTGATAATTCATAATTTGTTGGAAATCTAAGGCAGGACAACAAATTCATCCTAAAAAAAACTTGATTGAATAAAGGGAAAAATATAAAATTACTCAGTGTGTTTAGGACATACACGTCAAAATGTACCATATTTTTACAAAGATCCCTCATCAAATTATTAAATAGATTACACAGACAATTATAGGATACTAATGCTAAATTTTGACTACTGCAAATAATTGAAACAATTTACGATTCTTTTCCATTTCCTGGCTAAAGAAAGTCACTGTAAATGTATTTCCGACAATAATCCTTACTAATATATACAAATTTTATGGTGTCTGTTGCTCCATCATGCAAAAACTACTGGACCAATTGAGCTGAAATTTGGCACGTAGATATAAAATATATTTGGTTGTAACATAGGCTATATGACAAAGCTCTCAGAGCCCCTGAAGTCCCCCTGTGGTGGTCCATACTAAGCATTGGGTTTGGTGCAGTGCTCTCATTTTTTGCTTTTTAAAAGTATTTTCACTCAAGATAGAGGGCTTGAATTTTTTTCTCGGATGGCTGAATAAATGAAGTTTATAATTCTTTCAATCGATTTTCTTTTACGCTTCATATTTGTCTGATAATTATGATTTAGCTGAAAAAATCTCACACTTTTTCTCTAAAATCAACAACAGCATATTTCCTTGTCAACCAGAGATTTTATTTCAAAGGATATTCAAGCCTCTAGTAATTAAATACCACGTTTTCCTGAAGGCCCATGATAGCATGTAGAAAGAAAATCTGTGTAAGAAGGGCCCAGAGTCCCAAGGGCCCCATGATAGATTGCTTTGGGGGGGGTTACCTATAAACTCAATGCATATTTATGACAAGTATACTCTTCAATGCTTATTCTCAAAATTGCTCTCATATGAGCACTGCATGTATATGAGAGTACACTTATGTAGTAAATGATACATATAAAGGAATTAAATTGACTACACACATGATTCCATGTGCAAGAATACTTATGTGCAGCAGATATTGATGGTAGTAATGTTTTATCAACACTTCTGAGGGAAAAGCTGTCAATATGGTGTATAAGTCTATTTTCTAATGAGTTGATACAGATGTTTGAATGATGACCAGTGTTTATAAATATTAGATGAAAAAAAAATTAAAATAAAAAAAAGGATAAATCAAGAAAAAAAGTGGGAGACGTCGGTCACCTCCGAGTGGTGTTTCTCAGGTTACGCTAAAAACTGCACAAATTTCATCATAACCCAACCTACTGATGGGTAACCAGCCATAAATCTGGTTCAAATATATACCCATCTGTTTCAAAACTTCAATGTTTTAAGGTGGTGGAAATTTTAATGAAGTCATTACATTTTTCTTACCCAGAAGAAGAATAGGAAATTTTACTCAATGAACGACATCCATCCATGAAAATCGGCAATTGCACTAAGAGTCACCATAGATTTTTTATTTAATAACCGAAACCAATGATTATGGCTACCCTTTACACCAAAGATACATTCCGGGTGACGGAGGATTCATAGTTCAAATAAACATGGCTGCAGCAGCAAATGCTCCTCTTGACGCTGTTAAGTGTAGGATTATACCTTACTTTCCGATCCTGATTAAGATACACAACGCGCATATCAACGAATAGCACATCTCAATTAAGTCATGTCATTGAATGCAAATATAGGTATGTATGTACACAAGGGAAGCAATCAAGCTGTTAATTCACTCAGAAGACGGCTCAAGAGAATGGGAGGGACGAGGGGACCATTTATCAACCTGGGTGCTAATTAAGTAGAAATGAGTCTGTGTTGCCCATTTTTGGGTTTCCTGTGCATGAAAGAGGATCAACTGTCACTCATCTCTCTGCGCACCTGGAAAACAGTCAGCCTGTCTACTACAACAAACACAACGTACAGGATAGGTTCCAAACTCCTCAAATTACCACACTAACAGTATTCTTCAAGCTTTGTGGTTTTCTTGTAAAATAAGTTCAATTTTTTTCACACCCGTGGAATTTCAAAGGGTACATTCTGCTAGTATGCGATAAAACTGGTATAAATGTGACATATCTCTTTGAGTTCCTCTTTAGATGTTCATATTAGTGAGATTATCTGGCTCATTTTTTTAATGTGCAAGGCAAAATAGGAATCCTTTCAGCAAAACAGTAAATCTATGCCGTTACACAATAAATAACATCATCAAAATAATCAAAAAGTGAATTTCATGGCAATTAACGTTTTGCAAACATTTGAAACACTCATTGCCCAGAAGGTCCGAGCTCTACCCATAAGGAAAGTCAGTCTTCCTAGAAGCAGATGTGGATACTCATGAACGTAGTAAGCATCTCATTAGTTCTATGATGCTAATAGTGGGCCTAGCACCCCATAATTGTCATCTCTCAGAATTATACTAGATAAAATTAGGTTGATTTTTTAGACCAAAATGTTCTCGGAAATAAAACATTTGCAATTGTCACTATATTAATTGATGAAGAATGACTAAAAGTGACAAGCCTATTAGTAGGTTAAAGTAAACAAGTAGGCACTGATGACAATACATTTTGATGATCATGGAAAACCTCAGGTGAAGAGAGATTAATAATCTAAATGTCAAATAATACTTTCATGAAGACTTATAAACAGCTCTATGCATTGCTTAAATAACTACAAATAAGTCATTAACATAACAATTAAATATTTGTTAGCAAATGAATTTACCCAATCTCAATACATAAAATAATTGATCAGAAGATAGAATTTTATATTATATTCATACGTAAACAAGAGCAAAATTAGCTAACCACAAAAATGATAGCTCTTGTCTGAGGTGGCTATGGGAGCTTATACATGCACAGAATGAAAATACATGTTTTAAATTGGAAATTACAGAAATTTACACACATCTCCACAGTTTATTCTGATTGCTTCAATTCAATATAATAGCTCAATCAAAACGATGGCTCTACATTGGAATGATAAACTTTCATTAACATTCCCAACCTCATAGACACCAGAAGGGTTGAAATTAGGAACACTACATTAATTTTCAATGTAATTTAATATTTATTTATTTGTCTAAGGATCATCACACATGATATATAACACATTTTTATACTCATTAATACATTTAGACACTGTAATAAACAATGATAAGTCCTCATCTATGTGGTATTCATTGACTGAGTAGTAAAATTTTGCCAGTAGCATTTCTTTAAGGAATATCAATCATCAATGAAATGAATTTCTCAATTTGATGAAATTAATTTCTCAAAACAAGTCAATTTTTTTGTTGCTACTTATTGATATCCTCTTGAACCTATCAAGCCAGTTCCACTTCAAAGGAACCTATCCAGCCAGCCATTCATATCTATCTACCGAGATATAAAGTCCTCACTTAAAAGCTGAACGGGCATGGAAGGCTATGTCAATCCCCTCATATATTGCTTTTGTATGAAAATACACCATTAAAGTAAACACAGTTCTCAGAAAGGAACATATGTGCTAGATAATTGGTACACTGTAGAATGACTCAAGGTTAACTTGTTAACATGAGGTTCCAAGTGATAAAGAGGATATCACTATAAGTACAGAATGTATCAGTTCTGAGATTTTCAAGCATCAAAGGTATTTTACTGCAGCTCTGATGCTTTCACGTAAACAAAAAGTACTGTCAGTCAGTCAGTAGATGAAAACATCAGCTAATTTTAAGGAAATGTCTCCTGTCATGAGGGCTTGTGAGCAGAGTTGCAGGTTGAAGTTGCTCGAAGATTTCCTTCACTACCTAAGTCACAAGTCACGCCCAGTGTTGCTTGACAATGCTGCCTGAACATTTACATAATCAAACGGGCAAGTGGATAAGATATTTCCTCAGCATGAAATGTGAAACCGTGGAGAAGAAGAAGCTGTGATGGTTTCATGTATACAAAAAGTACTGTATAATGACTGATATAGGCGTCAGAAAGCAGAAAAATGACAAAAACATTACCGCTCTTAAAAATGAAATATGATCGAAAACAAAACATCACCTCATTTCAAGGAAATGTCTCCTGTCATGAGGGCTTGTGAGCAGAGTTGCAGCTTGGAGTTGCTTGAAGATTTCTGTCATTACCTAAGTCACGCCTAGTGGCGCTTGACGAAGATGCCCAAACATTTGCATAATCAAACGGGCAAGTGGATAAAATATCTCCTGGGCATGAAACCAGAGACCATTGAAAAGAAGAAGCTGCACATCCTACATCGGTCTTCCATCCTTTTAGACATGACTTTCGGACAGTTGAGGGGAATTTACGCAGAGTGTGACCCGTCACAGCCTGACAAACCACTTCCTCCACATCCATCGGTGATCGTGCCCAAGGACACTCCGGATGAAGACCTCTGAGAGGAAGAGGAACCTCCTCTCATTCTGCATTTGTCTCTGATATCACCGAAGAGGAAGAGGGGGAGTCTGCGGAGGCTGAGAGTGAGGAGGCTGAGAGGGAGGAGGCTGAGAAGGAGCCTCAAGTGAGGCATTTATATAATAATGGAAGGATTTACCTGGGCCGTAGAGGAGTTTTTGTGGCAGATGAGGAGTAGGGCCCCTGATTGCTCCAGAGATTATTTTCCTAAAGCTCTACGATGCTGCTATGGTCATGATACAGCAGTGCCATTCAACCCATCCTACCTAAATAGACAACAAAACAGACTCCAGCTGAAGACCTCCAAGGGGAAGATGAACGCCTTCTCATTCTACATTTGGTTCTGGATATTACTGACAAAGAATCTGAGGAGTCTATGGAGGCTGAGAAGGCACTACAAGTTAGGCATGTATCTAAGGAAGGATTTATTAGGCCTTGAAGGCTCTTCCATACCACTCTAGTGCCTATGGCTTTTCTCCATGGCACCAGAGAAGATGACAGAGGGAGAAGCGAAGGACTAAGCCATGGAAATACAAGGCTGAATCCTGATAGAGACCAGGTGCACTGCTGCTTTGATAGCCTGGTCTTTAGGGATTGCATGCAGACTACGTTCCAAGCTCTATACAGGCAAGGGTATCACATATTCTTGTGGGGAGTAAACTACTGGAGGGAAGGGAGATGCCGAACAGAACATATGAGGTTATCTTGTCACGAGTGAAACAGGCCATTTGAGGTGAAACAATTCCACCTGTGGAAACAATTCTTCTACAAATTTGGTAAGACATGAGCATGAATATCATTGATGACTACCTGTACAATATACCTTCCTATGATGAGAATAACAAGTACTAAGAACACTTCAGGATTAGATTATTCTCAAGCGGTCATGACTAGATGAGTGCTAAGTAGATGAACCTACTAACATGTTAACTCTATAAGATACAATTACTTATCAGAAATATTAATACTAGCAATATATAAATACTCCAAACATTTTTGCTGAAAACAAAAATTATGCCATGTTTCAAACAGAATAGGTTTTTAATAATAATGATAGCTTATTAGAACAAACACAAAGGCTGCTTTACCTATCAAGGGTGGGATTTTCATAGAATTAATGTATTGCAACTACATATTTCAGTATTTTTCTTGTAAAAATGTACTTGGCAATGAATGACTTATGCTAAGACAAATGTTAAATTATTGGCTTACTGGCCTTTATACTACTATAAATGTGGGGGAATTTTTCGTACTTCCATTTAGTGCTGATTATTATTATGAGCAACATAATCAGAAATTTCTTGTCCATAGAATCAATTTAGTCTTCCATGAATTTCTTCTCTATTTCTGTATTACCTCCCATGTTCATTGCAATAGTCCTGTCATGCCATAGAGCAAATTCTGATGGTATTTGAAGATAGGAAATTAATTCCATTTCAAAATATGCACCAGACAAGAAAAGTAGTTCCTCATCCATAAACAATTAAGATGAAACCAAAGTAAAAAATACTGGAAACAAAAAAATTTCACTAAAACTACCAAACATGATTATTTTACCTTTCAACAAAGAGCCCATTAGAAACATTCTATTTCACCACAGATGGAGATATTCTTGTGATGATGAATATATCTGTAATATTTCATCATGTCAACAAGATGCATTTGCCTCAAATCTAATACTTGTTTTAAGTCAAATATCTCTTGCTGACGATATGCATTCATGTATCTTAATTGTCTCCAGATACAGCTCAACATCAACATTTCTTTGGCAAGAAATTGTAAGTAACATTCATTTTGAAGATGAACATTTTCCCCCTGGCATTCACTCAACATTCATCATCTCTATCTCTTGTAATAACTTGTCATGTGCTCCAATTAAAGTGTTACAGGATGATCTCATTCTCAAATGTTCAGCGCTTGCCCTGCTCAGATCCAGGATTTCCTCCCTCAGTGACTGGAGTTTCTCATGTAATGCTGCAGCAGCCTCTGCCTCTGGCTCTTCTTTTATAGCAGCTTCTATTGCATTGGTATTGCTTCTCTATCCATAAAAGAAATACATAAAAAATAATAAACTTACATTTGGAGTGTAAGTGGATGCATAAATGAACTATTGCAAACAAACTAAGTGGAGGTGGCAAATGAAGGTGTAACCAAAACATTATAGCATTTATAAAAATTCAAGTTCATTAAAATTATGTTTTCCTTGGTGATAGTGGTGCTGGATTTGTGAGGACAATATAAATGAATTTTTTTTTCATGGAGAGCCCATTGGGATTTTGGCAGGGATGGGAAGAAACATGGATTTGTTGTGACTAGGAGACTAAAAGCTAACTTTCCAGGGTAGAAGATATATCTTGAAATCCCCCTCTGCATTATATTAGTTTTTGGAGTCATAAAGTCAGTTAAGTGGGTTACAAGAGACTTAAATGTAGCTTCAAATTAAAAGTATGAACCAAATTCTCTATTCACTGATAAGAAATATTCTTTAGCTAATGAATAAATGCTGCAAAGGAAGGATTAGTTGAATGTACACAACTAATGAATTAAAGTTAGTCCATATTATTAGGTGCAAAAGGTGCAATGACTGTGAGGTTGCCTCAATTTTAAGTCAAATCCCAGTACACTTCTCAGCCAGAGGTAAGCTTCTTTAAAAATTGCCTAAAAATTTTCAAATTTACATATGTTAACACAAGTGACACTAAACTTAGGTCATAACTTTTGATGAGCACAGGAGAAAGAATCTTTGAAGTGATGATTTGTTTCACCAAGTTAATGGAATGACTGAATTGATTTATAAAAAATTAGGAAAATAAATGTCAAATTAAAATTGGCACAGCATTGTGAGGCAGAGTCAATGATATTTAATTTGATACACCAGCTTCACTATGAGTAATGTCTTAACTTACATGAATAGCAGTCATTTCGCTGTCTATTTAGGTATGATAGGTTGAATGGCACAGTTGTATCATGACCTTAACAGCATTGTGGTGTACTGGGAAAATCATCTCTGGAGCAATCAGGGACTCTGCTCTCTATTTGCCACCAACACTCCTCTCTACGGGTCAGTAAAATCCTTCCATTATTATAAGCATGCCTCACTTGAGGCTCTTTCTCCGCCTCCTCCCTGCCATACTTCTCAATCTCAGTTTCCTCCGTCTCAGCCTCCTCCATCTCAGCCTCCTCTGTCACAGCCTCCTCACTCTCAGCCACCTCTATCTCAGCCTCCTCACTCTCAGCCTCCGCAGGTTCCCTCTCTTCTTTGTTGGTGACATCCAGAGGCAAATGCAGAATGAGAGGACGTTCCTCTTCCTCTCAGAGGTCTTCAGCTGGAGTATCCTAGGGCACAATCACTGATGGATAGGGAGGAAGTGGTTCGTCAGGCTGTGGCGGGTCGCACTCCTCATAAATTCCCCTCAACTGTCCGAAAGTCATGTCTAAAAGGATGGAAGACAGATGTAGGATGTGCAGCTTCTTCTTCTCAATGGTCTCTGGTTTCATGCCCAGGAGATATTTTATCCACTTGCCCGTTTGATTATGCAAATGTTTGGGCATCTTCGTCAAGCGCCACTAGGCATGACTTAGGTAATGACAGAAATCTTCAAGCAACTCCAAGCTGCAACTCTGCTCACAAGCCCTCATGACAGGAGACATTTCCTTGAAATGAGGTGATGTTTTGTTTTCGATCACATTTCATTTTTAAGAGCGGTAATGTTTTTGTAATTTTTCTGCTTTCTGATGCCTATATTAGTCATTATGCAGTACTTTTTGTGTACATGAAACCATCACAGCTTCTTCTTCTCCACGGTTTCACTTTTAATGCCGAGGAGATATCTTATCCACTTGCCCGTTTGATTATGTAAATGTTCGGGCAGCATTGTCAAGCAACACTGGGTGCGTCTTAGATAGTGAACAAAATCTTATTGCAGTTGCAGCAAGTTGAGTTACAGCTTCTCCTCCAAACTGTAACTCAGCTCACAAACCCTCACGTCGGGCATCATTTACTTAAATTCACGACCCAAAGTCACAGACGTCCTTTCGGAGATATCTCCAGGCACACAGCTGAGACTGTTTTATTCCTCTGTCAAACCCCTTAAGTTTCTTCTTGAAATCTTCAACTTTGATATCCATCGCCAATATTAAGCACTATCACTTCTCAATTCAACCGTTCAGTTCCGTTAAGAACACCAAAACGAGCCACTTTAAATTTTCGTTGGTAAGATAAACATCATGTTTATTCCCGTGGTATTGTTGCATGGCCATCTCCGAGGCCATGTCTTCAGGCTTCGAACTGTGCAGTGATCTTTTCAAAGGATTTATTCCTCATATATAGGTATCTTAGGCGTAAACATTGCTAACCGCCTAAATGAAAAATTAGACTCCTCAGATCGTGGCATTTTGAAAATCGCCACGGAGATTAGCGAGACGTCGTCTGATGGTTCGCTTGGGAAAAAAATTGAGGATATTTCTGGATTAAAAGTTGTTATCGTTGTTATGCTTATTAGTTATACCTTCTAGCAGGGCCGCCCACAGGGGGGATGTATGGCGCAAGTTGCGCCATAGAAACAAATTTTGGGGCGGAATAAAAAATTTGGGGGGATTTTTAAAATGCATAAAGAAATTCACTAAATGTAAATATTTTTACCCGTTTACAATAATTTATATACGTATCGAAAGGTTATATTGATAAATGAATGTTAAGCATTAAGTGTAGTATAGTAAAGCATCGTGCAGTTATAGAGAATCATTCGGCCAGCCGAAAGGTTCTTTTATTTTGATCGCGTCTCTCTATACTCTTCCTTGGCTGCCGCACCGGACAGTAGTCGAGGCGGCTATAAGATCCCCGGACGCAACCTAATAGCATAACTGACTCAGCATCCCTCCAGTCATATTCCCGCCTCCTCCTCCCAACATCTGCCAATTGGTCACATCACAGAACAGTCAAAAGGCTCAGACTTACGGATCGTGCATACACAGCACGTTACCTTTTACGGTGATTTTTTACCCTCACTTCCCCTTAGTCGACAACTGTAGCATTTGACTCAATCCCTCGTACCCTTCTCCCCTTCGATAAGTAAATTTGTCTCTACATATGAGACTTTCAATTGAAAAATATTCTCTTATTTTTTAGTAAGATTATTTATAGGGATGGGTAGAAATTAGGCAAAGTAGCAGAGGTAGATATAATAGAATAACGCTATTTTCATCTTTTTATTGTAAAACTGTATTAGTTTATCTTAAATATTTAATGAAATTGACGTCCACCGCTCCCCGCCCCCACCCCTTTCCCTTCACTAGCGCACCCGTGTTCCGAGGAGGACGAAGGAAAAGGTTACAATATACCTATATGTACACACATTCTAAATAAGATCAGAAGTGTACTTTCAAATCCTTGATTTCCTATGTCTACAGCCGCGGAATCGGTTTCCAGAAAGTTCACTGAATATTGTCAAACAAATGACTTAATTTTCCCACGAAGGTTTATTCAATGTTGTTGAAAATATGGATAGTACCCTTAGGCCGATTCTTGTCAGTGACTTGTGTGAGCATTACGGAATCGAAGGTGAAGAACTTTGTGAGGAAGTTAATGTATTTAGTCAACTGTAAAAAGTTAGCTACCCGCGCATTGATTTATCAGATGTGCTCAGCTTGAATGACAAGAGTCTGAGCCAAAATAATGACGAAAGTGACACCCAAGATTCTTGTGACGACAAGTCTGTGTTCCAAGTACAGATCCTAATATAGCAGAACAAAGATTTCTGGATCAATGGGTCAAGAAAGAAGACATTGGGCCTTTGGTTTTTCTTAAATATTTCTGGATTTCCTTACCTGACGATGTTATACCAGGTACTTCTGGCATTGCCAGCAACAAGTTACTCAGCAGAGAGGGTTATGAGCAGATTGACCATTTGAGTGCGGCATTACGTTTTATTACATCATGGTTGTCTTTACATACTGATGCGGTTGACGTGATATCACGTCCAGGGTACCGTTCACGGAGTAGGTCCGTGGTACCGTTACTGTTCCACCTTTTACTAGGCCACCTAGTGAAACCTGGAACTATTACGGTACCCATGAAGGCGATACCACGTCATCAGCATTAGCGTCAAGACAACTATGACGTAGTGATATCACGTCATGCCGCACTCAAAGGGTTGGTAAGTAGTTGATAAATAGAATTGCTGAAAATAAATGATCAAACAGCACTTCTGGACAACTCGAAAAAGAAAACGATTTTCCTTTTTTCAATCAATTTTACCTCCACATCTTGATTTTGGTGGTAAAAAAAGCTTTTTGAGATATGCAATTTAAAGGCAACTAAAATCTCCACAACTTACTTGAGTGTATATTTACCCAAATCAGTTTTTCATAGAATGTAAGCGATCCAAAGGGATGGAAAAGTGACTACTTTGCTGGAATCGCGATTTAGCCCCTTCTTTGCTGCTCTGTACCTCCTTTGCTATTGATCGTGAAAACAAAGTTAATTAGTGATTCTTGTAGGAAATTTCGTCCTCTACAAGATGGATTGTGGAGCAAATTTGGCTGCGATGCACCGTTTAGGAGTTGTAAGCGAAAAACTGTAAAAAGTGCCGTTTTTTGGCGGTTTTTTCAAAATGGCGGAAAATGCAGAGGAGTGGAGATGACGAAAACTTAGATTTTTCACTCTCTAACCATCCCGAACAACATATAAAAACATCAGAACTACCTGATTTAATGTAGGGTTGGAACCCTCTAGCGACTGGACTAAAAGGACAAGGGTAGGGTAGTGAAAACATTACCACCACTACCAGTACTGATTTTATCTGTATTATTTTATTATTATTATTTGAGTTTTTTACCAGTATAGTTTGTAAATAAGAGCCATGAATAATAATGTAAATGGGCTCCATTTAATTAAAGACAAATCTCAATTTAAAATGTTTGGTTTATTTAGATTTCCTTATTAGCTTATTGCGTTCGGATGCTCAGAAGAAGATTTCATGGTAGGGTAAATTTTGGTGGAAGGGGTAGGTAAAAGGGACGTAGGGGAAAGCGAAGACATGGCATTTGTGCCATGCATGAGTGAATTTCAAAATATGGAATTTATATGACGTGGACAACACAAATCCCGCGCATCCGAACGCCATAATGCTTTCGCGAGAGCTGTATATAGCCGTAAAGTGTGGTATCAAGTATCATAATAGTGCCTTTGCAGTAAGTTGACCGCCTATTTTGCTAGATACAGGATCCAGCTGTGTAGTTTTAGGAGCGCAATATTCAATATATTCCCTATATTTTTTCTCAATTCGAAATATGAAAGAAGCCTTCAGTTACTTTAACAAAATATAGGAACTAAACGATTCTCATTTTGCAATTTATTTCTTTTTTTAAACATGCTATCGTAAAAAATAAACTCTCACATCCTCATGGTTTTTTGTAGCATCGTAGGTATTAAGTTTTAATTAGTTCCCCTAAATAAGCGCAAAAGTTTTCTCAAGATTTTATTTCCCTGAAAGAGTCATGAACATAAGTCCGCTTACTTCCACTAGAAAGCAAACTGATTCCCAGACTGAAATCACTTTTGCTTCAATCAGCAACTGAGGATGTTCAATAAAATTAGCAACATTATAGCATAGTTATAACATGGTCAAGACAGTGAAAAAAAAGGCAAAAGAAAACTCAAAGGTTATTTATGAGAAGCGGATAGCAATCGCTATCTATACCGACCACAACTGGGAAAACAACTGGAATTTACACCAATGGCTGTATATATAAAAAAAGAACCTAAGGAGTATAAAGAAAATAAAAGTTAAAAAGTGGATGAAGTACTTGGGAAAAGATATAATAATAATGGCGGTGAAAGGTTAAGAATGTTTAATGATGAAATCCAAGAGGCCATGCGGTATAGAAAAATAAACTCTACAGAAAGTACTTGCAGGAAAAGATAAAATTACAGGAGGCGTAAAAAAAATTCCTACAGAGCCAATCCAGATAAATCATCTAATATTCTATTCCTCAGTCCTTAAGCTCTCATAGGGGTTTGGAGTTTTACTTCGAGCTTTTCTGAAGCTTGTTTGTTCTTTTATCAGCATGCCCTCAGAGATTACGTCTCTTTCAGAGTGAAATGTGTCATTATATTAGGGGAATGTAATATCTCGCCATCTTGTTATTTGACGTTACACTCAACTGATAAATGACTCCCATGTTGTTTGGATTGTTCGCCTAATTGATGCTTTTATCTGGATTGGCTCTGTAGGTATATTTGTTACGCCTCCTGCAATTTTATCTTTTCCTGCCCTGCTAAAAAATTCTGTATAGTTTTCTTTGAATACTTCTACAGAATTTCTTAAAAAGTTTTGTATATATTCCTTAAAGTATTAAAACGCCATTTTCCGGAATTCCCTCCGACGTCCTGCAGAATACCTTAGGACGTTCTGCAGAATTCCTTAGGACATTCTGTAGAACTCCTTACAAGCTCAAGGAAACCTCATATATTTCCGTGGAGTTGCTGAAGTTCTACAGAACAACCTGTAAAGAGTTATTTTGCTCTGCAGAACATGTGTTCTGCAGAGTCAGTCTCTCATATTCCGTACAGATCCTTAGAAAAGGAACTAGTTCTGAAGAAAAAGAGTCAATTTCTGTAGAATTCCTTACGTTCTACAGAACAGCTTCCAAGGAATTTTTTAGCAGGGTGCAAGTACTCTCTGTAGATTTTATATTTCTATCTAGCATACCTCTTGGATTTCACTATTAAACATTCTTAACCTTTTACCACCATTTTTATTACATCTTCTCCCAAGTACTTCATCCCCTTTTTTACTTTTATTTTCTTTATACATCTTATGTCCCTTTTTGATACATTTAGCCATTGGTGTAAATTCCAGTTGTTTTCCCATTTGTGGTCGGTAGAGATAGCGATTGCTACCCGCTTCTCATAAATAACCTTTGAATTTTCTTTTGTCTTTTTTTCACTGTCTTGACCATGTCATAACTATGCTATCATGTTGCTAATCTTATTGAACATCCTCAGTTGTTAATTGGAGCAAAAGTGATTTCATTCTGGGAATCAGTTGGCTTTCTAGTGGAAGTAAGCGGACTTATGTTCATGACTCTTTCAGGGAAATTGTCCCGAGTTCTGTATCACTTGGAGCGTCGTATTATCCTCGGAGTCATTCCACGGAGTATCAATTATATATTGTTACAAAGGCTTCCGCGGTTTTCCCTTTACCCTTTGGTATTTTTCCAGTTCACCCCGCGTTGTACCATGTTTATGAATGACCGTTTCGCCAGCATTCCAGACGGTTTGATCAGGTCAGGTGGGGACCTGATGAAGCCGACTGGAATGCTGGCGAAACAGACGTCCATAAAAATAGTGCAATGCGGGGTGAACCCGAAAAACACCAATATACCAATTAGATACTTATGCTTGGCTAGCTGACGGCTTCATGACGGCCACGTCAAGTTTAATGGTGTATTTTCACGCAAAATCGGTTTATAAATGGGTGGACAAAGCCTCCCATGGCCGCACGTCTTTTTATGGGGGACTTTCTTTCTCAGTTGTTAGATACGATGAGGTTTGCTGGATCGGTTCCTTTGAAGAGGAGGTGCTATGATAGGATCAAGAGAATTACAAAAAAGCATCGACAGAAAAAAAGCGACTCGCGGGAGTGCTCTCGCGGGCGCTCTTTGCGAGGCGTTTCATTCAACGAGCAATTCGCTTGTGTTTCTTTTATTGGCCGTCTCGCTCGAAGTTCGTAATCCCTCGACCTTGCGCCGTCTGATTTACTCGGAGCCACTTAGGGAGCCCCGACCTTTCCACATTTCGTCACTCCTCGGTTGGGGGCCGGCGTAAATCTTAATAAGGAAAAAAAGAGCGATCTGCCCTCAATATGGGTCAGTTAAGTTTTTTTTTGTTTCTTTTTCTCGGCGCACTTGACCCGCAATCGTCACTTACGCTGATTAAGATGCGCAGCCTCGAACTCTCTTATTCCATTTCACCCGATTGAGGAAGTCGTCATCGGATTTTTTTTTCAGCGGTCCGTTTGACGTAGACCGGGTGAATCCACCGGATTTCCGAGAGTCCTCATTCGCTAAAGCCTCCTCTCGACCTTTAGAAAGTCAGTTTATTCGGGTAGGGTTACGATAACTATTTGAAATTACGTGCTCCGCTGAAAGAAATTGCAAAGGTGGTGTCATCATACCGATCCTATGATCATTTACTCGCATGCACCAAAATATCGTGCGTTTTTGTATGTGCTCGAAGAAAGGGAACAATCTGGCTGCAATACTATCTTAGAGAATTGCTGTTTTAAAGTTTTGATTAAACAGTACAGTGGTAGGAAGCAGTTCAAATTCTTTCAAATGTCTCCCATGGCTGCTGTAACTAGTATTTGTAGCAATACTAATAATAGTAATAATAATAAGGCATCTTTATTGGGGTGAGATTGAGACTAATGCAGTCCCTTCTCCCATCTAACCCTTCGTCAGATAAATACATGAAATAAGAGTGAAGGAAGATACATACATTGGTGGGAAAAACGTAAGGAAGTAAGGAAGAGATATCCTTGACGAAAAAACCCACTGTAAGAAAACACCCACACATGAAGGGGAGTGTGAAAAACCTGCAAAAACCTACAGACAGATTAAGCTAATGTAACACAAACAAAAAAAAAACAATGCATGATATGGGAAAAAAATGAAAGGGGAAATTCAAAAGGTAAAGTGGATGTTAACACTGCAAAACCGTTTTTATAAGCTATAATTTCCCTTTTTCGGGAACGGTAACATTACCGTTTTAAATATGAACATTGTATAATGTTGAGATAAAATTAATGCCAACTTTAAATGCACGAGACAGCATAAGGAGCAGTCCAGTGCTTCAGGCACTTTTTATGTGAGATGAGAGTTGTCAAATGTTGCTCTCCATAAAGCCGTGTTTACACGATGCATATACCCGCGGGATAGATGCATGAACATATTCTCCATTAAAATTGCACCGTGAAAACACCCGAAACTACGAATTTGCATGAACAAGTGGCCATTTAATAGGCCCTGTTCTAATTTGGAGCATTTGTCAATTCATCGGTCCAGCCCAGTACCTGTGTGGGTACGTTCATCGTGTAAACATGCCTTAAGGGTTAATAAAAGGCGCCAAGGGGTCGCACAGATTTGTATCCCATTCGACGGAGGGAGTTGTGCCCTTGAAATGCGCTCCGCTTAGAGTACCATAGCAAGTGTTCTTTGTTTAGGGTTTCGCTGTGTGCTGGTCCGGAGTGGAAAGTTGTTTTTCGGAATCCTCCTGCGGTGGCATTTTGAAGACGGCGACTCGACTGTAGTTTAGCTCAGCCTGATGACGATTATCCCCTCTTACGAAAAATCCGCGCAAATCTGTGCTTTCCGAATGGATCAGCTCCTTTTTATGGATTTGTAGAAGTAGTTCCGGCAGAATATCGGAAGAATTAAAAAAATCCACGTAAGCTTTCCAGGCAATGCCCAGCGATTTTTCTCTCGTGAGGAGGGGTTTAAGAAAAGCGCTAAATATGGCCGGTTGCTTATCTCCTATCGTGGATTTTAAAGTTATTAACTCGGCAGTTGTTCTAAATGAATTAATTTCTTCTAGCCAGAAATATGAACTTAGAGAATTCCTTCTCAACTTTTGAGACATTTTTATTGAAGGTAGAGGAGAATGTTTACAGAATGTTTGTAACAATTCTACACAATGTAAATACATACTAAGTATTATCTATAGAAAGGGTGAGGGAGTTCCTTCAAAACTTTTTTATAATATTGTATTCGTACATACCACCTGATTGTGACTAGTGGTAGCGTGTTCACCTCCGATTCTGAGGGTTGCGGGTTCGAGACTGATCGAAAATAAATTTCATGGCTGGCCAACCAGCTTTTGCTAGTTACACGAATTTGACCCCACTACTGAGAGGAAGCAGTCTTAGCAGGAGGCAATGATAACGCAGATCAAGAAGATCGGTATCAATAGCCACAGCTTCGGGCGAGAACGAAGTTCACGGAATGTGTAGTTACATTTAGCATAAGGTTGTAGCTTAGCAAGTGGAAGTAGTTTTTTTACCTTGTAGTAATAGCTTACTTTGTGGAAGTTAACGTGGAAACCACCACATTAATCTCCATAGAAAATGCAGCCCTGCATTCTATCTATGTATGAGGTGATGGCATTCCTCCCAGTAAAATATCCCGGAGGTATAATAGTCCCAATCGGATCTCACGGGTGTTGACTACTGGGAGAAGTATACCCGTCAGGAAGGACAAGTGCAGGATCGGGACATTTTACAAATAAAATACGCAAAAGCCAAGAAAATACTGTAAAAATACTTCTTTAAAGAACTTCCAAGCAAACGTTGCCATCTTAAAGCATCTTGAAAGAAACCCAGAAAATAGCCACCACCAAAGGACTGGGAGTGGGGTTCCACTAGGAAAAAATCTCTTCCCCTGCTATGATGCGAACAAGGACCCTGTGAATGGGAAGCCGATACTCGAATCACCAAATTAGCCTACAAATGGTCCTCCTTACCCTGGAGCTGTTGCCCAATCATTTACTAATTATCATTTCAATTACTTCATTCTGTCCACTTAGGCGTTTGGCCTAAGGAGATTGTAATACCCTGGAGAGGGTCATACTTGTCCTGTGCTTGGAGCAGGAGCATGGTTTGATTTAGGGATACATTAGATATCTTTAGGAATTCCTTGCCTGATTAAATGGCTTAGGATTGAAATAGCAACTGGTTAAAATGCAACTTCGGCTACTTGATTCCGGGATCGAATATAGACCGGAACTTGTATTTGCCGATTGAAATAGAGAATTGTGTAGCGAGGGCGGTAGAGTCGCGAACAGAGCACTCGGGTGACTTGGGCACACGAGCGGAGCGAGTGCAACCAACCGCATTGGTGGCGCTCTTCGCAATTGTACCAAGCGAGTTACACGTCCTGTTTTTTACTATTAGTGCATGGAAGTTATTAATATATATTAAAATATAAACTTATGCAAATATCGCCCCTTTTTTAAGATAATCCGTAAAGCGCTGAGGTGAAACTTCCCGTACATAGCCGTTGCTCTACTTGCCAAGGATAAGTTATATTGTTTATATCTGAGTAAATTGTTACTTTCGTCATTAAAAAGTAATTTTTAAACAAAAACTAGGTACATGCAAATCGATTGCAAGAAGAAAATACTTGAAAATTTTCTGCCATTTGATAGTGAAAATTTGAACTATATGTTGCAATTGAAGGTAATTTTAAAGTGCTGGAATAGAAACCTCTGCCCTGATTCCGATGCTTTTATTATGAGTGTAAAGTTGGGACTCATTTTGGGGGCCCTGAATCCCATGCGGCCCTGAAGCCTCTGGTCCAATGGATTCTATGTACTCTTCTTACCTAAAAAACCGAATATCAGGGGAGACAGCTCGGCAGTTTTCACGAAAATACTAATTCACAATGTTAAGAGAGTAGTAATTGAGCGGGGGTGTTTTCATTGCCGCTCGCCATAGCGTGCGGTAATGAAATAAAAATGCATGCAGTGCATAAATGACCATTTAGCATATGTAAAAACCCACAGCTATGTGACATTTTCCCAGTTCGTGTGATAAAAAAATATTATCATCAATTTTAGTACTTATTGATAAAGCAGAAAGCCCCACCAGGAGTGTTCTCTTACAAAGTGATAACGAAAACCGTGGACTTTCACGATGTTTTCAGAGGTTTTCTGCGCAATAACGTACACCAGGGTAATTCATTTTCGAAGTTTTTGTTAGAAGTGTATAAAACTGTGGCGTTTTTGTACATCACTGTTTTACACTAGTAATTATGTACGAAAAGAAATCCCGCTCCATGGTAGAAAAAGTTGAAAAATGGGGATGGCTCTTTTGACAAAGGACCCCCGGAGAAACCTTATGGAAAAAATGTTACGGTGTAATTGGCTGAAACTTCGGGATTGATAGTTATTGAGGAGTAGATCATAAGTCTCAATGGGCGACAAGTCGTAAAAATTCTTATTTTCGAGTTAGAGGTCTTCGAAGTTGTGATTTTCATAGCGTTCCTCAAGGTATTTGCTAATGTTACCATTGAGCAATCCTTCTAATTTTTTCTTTCTGCAATACAAAACGGGGATTTCAGCTATAACAGTTCAAATTGACCTTGAAAATACCTTGATGGTCACGCTCGTGGTCAATGAGAAGGTCACCCTTAGGTATTCCTCTTCAAATCCTACATCTTTGGTATATAACATTGTTCTCTACCTGCGTAACTAGGGACATTTTTAGGCGCGTCTATTGAAATGGACCCCCCCCCCACTGAATGCTATGAAAATCACAACTTCAAAAACCTCTAACTCGAAAATAAAAATATTTACGACTTGACGCCCATTGAGACTTTTGATTTACACTCCAGGAACTATCATCCTCCTAGAGACTCGGAGGCTACACGCTAGGCTTAGGTTGCTTGATAAATTCAGAACTGGTATTTTTCAGGGCGACCTAGGGAATATTATCATGACTCCTCACCACATCTCTAGGTCTGACTGATGCGATAAAATAGGAAAGATACACTGCCGAACAGATAGGTACAAAAACTCGCTCTTTCCGCGAACAATAAGCGACCACAATAAAAATTGAGCTCCACTAGATATACTCCCATAATACATTTCATCATTTCATCTCCAAAAAACGTACGCCTTTACACGGCTGGTGACCTAACACCCCCTGCCACACGCCCAAGCGGCGGCTCGCGGGGTATTATGTAGATGTAGACCCTATCCCGTAGTTTCAGTCAATTTCACCGTAACATTTTTTCCATAAGGTTTCTGTGGGGTCCTTTAGGAAATTTTCTCACAAAGGCGAGAATATCCGGTCGTTTGCGCTAATACGCTGAAATGGTGCGTGAAATGTTAAGGAAAGAGTAGGTACGTAAGTAATGGAGTAAGGGTGCAGAGGAACCCGGCGTTGGAATTGAACCAGAAAATAGTAAATACGATAACATTAATGGAGCAATGACTTATAATTCGCTGAAATTCTAGAATTGCACGAAATTAGCTAAATTTGCACGTAATTGGTCTCTACTTGACTCATTTTTTTCACATTGCGCGCTTAAAATGCCTTCACAATCAAAAATGACTTTGCGATTCTTCATTAGTTATTTCGGTGATTAGTTGATTTAATTTTTAAGACAGTTGGGTGATCATAAACATTGCGCACTGTTGAATATGTAGCAAGATTTACGTGTTAGAAATTCTAAAAAATGTTTTTATTTATAAATCTCTCTGGAGTGCATTTCCCATGAAAATGGCTATTTTGATTTGGCAAATATTTCGAAAAGTATAATATAAGTGGCTGATATTTTTAAAATCGTCAAAAATCGGTAACAACATCGTTTAAAAAATGAATCTTTTTCTGTAAATTGAGGCCGAATTCATCGAGTTTTATACGATGCTTCGCTCAAGCTATTTTAACGGAAGGCACTTTTGGAGCCAACAGTTTGACGCCCCAACTCAAGGCAAAATTCCCCAGAGGAAACATTATTTGCCTTGACTCGGTGTCGAGCCTTTATCCCTCGATTTTGCGACCAGTACTTTTGCCAATCGAGGCGCCGAGGCTTTTCCAAGTCCCGGTCAAGGCGAAACATTTTTCCTCTGCGGAACATGAAAACTTGCGGGTGATGCCGTGAAGGCAATGCGGTGGTTTGTCCCGGTATTAGAGCTGTGTCGTTCATAACTGAATCGTTCATTTTGAAAGATTCATTGGCATGAACCAAATGAATTGAATCACGTTTTCCGTTCAAGTGGTTCATTATGAGCCATTTGAATGGAGAACAAAATTGGACAAAGCCACTCATCCTGTTGGTGGAAAGGTCTGCGCGGTTTCATTTCTATGGCTTCAAGCCTCACGACGATGGAAAGAAAAATGATGAAATGACATGGAGGCCAATGTAAATGACAGTATATGGAAAGTATATCAGAATCTACTTGAAAGTACCAAGTGAAAATTGAAAGTGTTTTTGTCGTGGCTAGTGCTGGCTCTACAATGTCACTTGAATCCGTACAATTTCATTTGCGAGTTTGCAAAAAGTGAACGACACGGTGGTATATAGTAAAGAGGGTGAAATTCGTCATTCGTCAAAAATTAATTTGATTTGACTGGGATTCGAACCCAGATATCCCAGTTGTCAGTCAGGGGTGTTAGCCAGTTACAAGACACGGTTACAGTTAGAAGACACTGTGGTAGTTGGTGAGGCACTGGATTATCTCGGTTGGTTATTTAAGGTAAATTAAGATTGAAATTCCTTTTTATTCATTTTTTATTTGCAACCTATGAGAAGGAATTAGCTGCGTTCGATTCAGATAAATATTTGGTTTTGTTTGACTTCCTTTATTTTTCATGTAACAAATCAGAGGTTCAGTTTCTTTATCTTGAATAACTCATGATTGTCTCAACCAGCAATGTCGCGGGGATCTAGAAGAAATCACATGATCCCAAATGGAAAGGTTCTTTCTGGTTGTCGAAATTTTGCTTGAGCTACTTCTTCAGATGCAACTGATCTATATATATAATTAACAATTCAGAGGGACAACAGTGAATGTCTTAGAACATTTTATGTTTAGAAAATATGTCATAGAATTATTTTGGAAAGTGTTTTTGGTTTAAGACTTCTCCTTTTTTCACAGAGAATTGCCCCTGCTTTAGAAAATACCCTCTCATAGGGCACAGAGGAGCCTACGATGCATTGTCGTTTTTTCATGATGGAAACGAGTTGAGGGTTAATTCCTTGGTTCTTCCACCTCCACTGCAATGGATCTTCATGCCTTAGGATATGGGGTTCATTCAGAAATTTGTCCATATCTGTGATGGCTGCAGTGGTGGGAGACGCGTCACTTTTTTATTTTATTTCGGAATCAAGGTGTTTCCAGACACACCCAGTTGAAGATACCAGGGTCAAATTTTTCTCTGTGATTGGATGCTCTGTGGTTTTCTCTGTGACTGAAATGAATGCTGCCGCTTTTCCTATCAACCTGTTTTTAGCCTTGTCTGCTGCAATAGCATTATTGAAGCCTGCCCTTTTAAATCTTGGGTCCAAGAAAGTTGCTTCGGACAAGAGTATTTTTTCTTCTATTCCCAAGAATCTTTTATTTACTTCTGAACAAAGTTTGTCAAATGCAGCCCCAACTTCTGCATTCGTATTGACATTCAAATTAATGGTTTCCAAATATTTTTGGATTCCATGGCATAAAGGTATTAGCTTTGATGCTGTTACCTGCTTTTCAGAACTAATTTCTATGGTCACCTCATAAAAGGGCAAAAAGATTGCAAAGAGCTTTTCTAAAATTTCAAATTCTTTATAATTTAAACTCACTAAACAACCAGTTAGGGCAAGGGCAGCCAAAAGAGGTTCTTTGTTTTTAATTACTGATTGGAACATTAGGTACGTCGATTTCCAGCGAGTCGGCACCTCTTGCCTCAACGTTGGATAATTCCGTTGTCTCTGAATTTCTTTGAATTTCATATTGGCAGAGGTGCTCCTTTTAAAATACTCAGCAACACTCTTTACCCGATTCTGCAACTCATTTACTTCCTTTAACGCATTCTGAACTATTAAATTCAATGTATGGTCAAAGCAAGAAATATGTCTCCAGCCTAAATTATTAGCTGCCGCTAACGTATTGGCTGCATTATCAGATATCGCCACAACTTTTTCCTGTAATCCCCAGCTTTTGATAATGTCAAAAAAAATTTCCGAGATGTTGATGGCAGTGTGCTTTTTGGAATAGTATACACAGTTCAAAAGTGCAGACTCAAGTTTTTCTGCAATGATAAAATGTACAGTTACAGCTAGATAGCTGTCATTCATGGCTGATGTCCATCCATCTACTGTTACTGAACATGCGTGAGCTCCTTTAAGTTTTTCTTGAAGATTATTAACTATTTTTGAATATAGTAATTCTATGTAATTATTGGCCGGAGTTTTTCTGGATGGGAGTTGATAGTTGGGATTTAATATTTGGACAAATATTTTGAAGGCAGGTTGCTCTACAAGACTAAATGGAAGGTACTGCGAAATGAGCAACTTTAGTAAGCCTTCATCAATACACTGACTAGTCTTGATAACCAAAGGCTGATGGATGAATCTGTTCGGTGTTGTTTGAGAATGAGTTGTTGATCCAGGGAGAGATCGTGGCAGAATTTCTGCGGATGTGTTGGGCAGAGGAGTTTCCTGGAAACCTGCGGATGTACCAGCTGCTGAGATGGATGCTTCTTGGGATGTGCCTTCTGCGGTGCTCTCATCAACAGAGTGACGTGCCCGTTTTGTAGCTCTTTCATCTTACTTGATTGATGGATGCTTGAGTTTAATGTTTCTAAATAAATTTGAGGTTCCACCTGCTTTAAATGAATATTTCTGCTTGCAAAAGTGGCACTCAGCTTGATCATCAGAGACTTGGTGGAAATAATGCCAAATTTCACTCCTTTTTCTATGTGAATCCATGATCTGGGTAAAGTGCAAATCAGTGTCAGGCTGAGAATGTAATCACTATTTAAATGTATGCAAAGCAAATATTAAAATGTCTTACCTGTATACGCTATTACTGTGGGCTCCTAAAATTTGTCCGGACTTAGATTTACAGGAGATATTTCAGTTGCCAGAAATCTCGAGGATGGGACTCTTTTTTTCTATCAACTAGATTCAGAGAGTAGAATTAAGTACACATGTATGTACATAATATAGGTAATATTCATGAGCATTTAAAAAACTTTAAACATTTTCAAGAAATAATTTATCAAATAGTCTTGATTAACCCGTATTCATGCGAAGATATGCTAATCCCAGACATATCTAATTCTGACAGGGATAAACCCATCCCTGTGCTTACTGAGATGTAACAATTATTTACCTCGAAATTCTTGAGGAAAAAAGGGTCTTGTAATTTTCCACATGAGGTTAAAATACGTTTCTATGGTTGTTATCCACATGAAACTGCTTGTTCTTTTAAATTGCAAACTGCTACCATGTACTAATAAGGTATTACGAACACCAAAATGATCAGTCGATAATCACTTCAGTTTAGTCTTCAGCCGACTCCATGCAGACAGGAATGAAACAATGATGGTTCCTATGTTATTTGTTCCCAATAGATTTCAGTTACACAGAGGGAAGCCAACACCGAAATGTTGACCGACCGCACGTTTCAACTTGATGGGAGTGAAATTAATTTCTCATAGTATTTACGCAACCCAACTTGGAGATAAGGCAGTAACAAATTTCAAAGAGATGTTAATGAAGTTGTGCTGTTAGTAGGTGACTACAATTCCAAGAATCCTCATCATTTAGTTTTGAATGAAAAATTTTCATGGATTGGTATACAACCATCCCTTCCACCAAAGACCATACTGGAATAATTTCCTCCATGATGATAGTATTTGTAGGGTAAATGTTTCCCGGGTGTTCCACCGGGTAAGTAGGCCAATAAGTGCCGACGTTTCGGAGAACAACTTTGCTCTTCACCTTCAGGGGTTCTGATTTTTTTTAAAATCGCAAACTACTACTATGTACTATAAATTATTATGAACACCAAAATGATTAGTCCAGAATAAGCAGAATCATTCAGAACCCCCGAAGATGGAGAGCAGGAGAAACCTAAGATCAATCATAGTATTTCTAGCATATTTTTCGTAGAAAAAATACATTCTCTACCTTCGCCCGCGTGCGGCCTCACAAGCCTCGAGAAGAGGTTGCTCCTCCTTACCCTTCCCTTCCCTCCGCGCTCTCCTAAAAAACATTGGCCCGCATTATGCTCTCGCGCAAGGGGTCCGGCGTTGGACCGGACGGACGCGCTTCGTCACAGATGGCCGAGGTCTACGAGGGAGGTCAAGAGAGTCGGCAGAAACAAATGAGCCGTCATCGGCGGCGGCTGCGGCCAGGGAACGGCACGTTCGCCTCTGTTCGCCCACGCGCTAAGGGGCGTTTGTGGGATTGGTGCGTTCCGTCAGAGGGAAGGGGTCAAGGAATAGGGGTTGAGTGGGGGGAGGGAGGGGAACAGGCGGTAGTGTCTCTTCCGTGGAGTGAAAGACGGAGAGTGGGGAAAGACGGGTCTTAACTGGTAAAGCCATCAATCGGTTTGGTCTTCGCGTTGGTTACGAGATGCTGATACGAGTCCTTCGGCTACGTCGCCAAAAGAGAGATAATATGAGAACCACCTTTATTCCTGCAGCAAACTGCATTCATAAATACAAGCACACAAGACGAGAGAGAAATGATAAAATCCAGATGATGGACAATGCTTTTGAAAACCGTTAAGAATTCGTGTACTTGGGAGCTGTAATTGTAATTTTTCTGCATCATTTAATTGTAATTTTGTTCTAATTTTTGCATTCTAGCAAACCTGAACTCAACCAAACTACAACAGTAAAGTGTCGGAGGAAAAAAGTGAGAGAAAAGCTGCTGAGAAAATATGTCCTAAGACGCTGGAGAACGCTTTCATTTCAGGAATTGTGAGAATAAATGCGAACATTATCATTCAGAAAACAGTTGTGCGCTCAATATTTGAGTGTGTAGTTGAAAAATGGGGGCTGTTTTAAAGGAACTATTGAGAATATCGGAGAATAAAATATTTAAGAGAACATTTCTAGGCTCGCTCGAGAAAGGGCTGAAGACAGAACCACGAGATTGAAGATATATGCGCATTAAATTAAGCTAAAGATATATTAGAGACGGAACTAAAGCCCAGGTGATTAGGCGAGTGGGACATGTGGAAGAATATTTTATGGTTGGGTAGTAAAGAAAGTATTGATGGTGAACCTGGAGAGAGGAGAAAAAGAGGAAGGCGAAGAAAGCACTGGCTGGAGAACGAGAAAGATTTGAAATAACTGAGTCAGGAGATGGGGAGCAGAGGATTGAGAAGACAAACGGACGGGGATGAGAGAAGCCATGCCCCCCCCACAGGAGATGTGTAGAGCTGCTGAAAATTCATGCATACTTGCCCATCAGGCAGTTCCATTTCGCACTAGACACGGTAAAAAGAGCATAATTAATGTGTTAGGCTTGGAAAATGGGTCGGCATTCAAAATTTCTTCCTCACTTCCTAAATCCAATGCATAATTTATAGTGATAGTATTGTTTGTGAATTGTTACATAATATATTACCAGTTTAAAAATATAATGAATCAAGTACTGTTCAGTTGATGTGTTACATAAGTAAAGTTAAGATCATTAAATAGCTATAATTGGTGATTTTGTTATGCTATATTACGATAGCTCCAAAAAAATTTAACTCATAAATTTCATGAACACTTTTGGTTTAGTAAAATTTAGCCAATTTACGTCACTTGCAGTATGATATTATTCATATCGTTCCTTTATTTTTCATTATGTCTCTTCTCATGCTTTTGTTAAACTATTTAACGAATGCCATGTTAGGAATGAGTGTATATTTTGGTGCTTAGTGAGCAACCAGACAATTTAAATGTTAGTGATGATTTTTGACGATATCCACTGATTTGCCTTAAAGGAGTCACTCGTAAGTGCACATAAGATAGAAAATCCACGAAGGAAATTGGCTTTGATCAAGACTCTATTGTACTAACTATTCATAATGTAGTATTTAATTCATGCTTCATTCAACTGCTAAAATTAAAACGTATGCTTCGAATATGGTCTCCATTATGAATAGGAAACTATCTCGCTCAAACTACCTTAAGGGTGCGAGTGCGTGAGATTTTTCCCTGGTCATTGTGCGGGCCATGTTCAATTATTTTTTTAATTTGAGCTACTGCTCAGTTGATTTGATAGGTAAGTGAAGTTAACATGATTTGATAGCTGTTGAGATATTGTTGTGCTATATTATGATAACTACAAATATTTAAGCTCATACATTTCGTAAGCACTTTTGGTTTTGTAAGCCTTAGCCAACTTTTGTTACTTGCAGTAGAATAGTAATGATTCTTGTTTTTTTCTGAGTATTTCTCTTATAATGTTTTTTTCTAGTATTTGACGCATGTCATGAGACAAAGACGTGTTTATTATTGCGATTTATGAGCAATTGGACGATTTAAATCTCTTTCTCAATGCTAAATTTGTAAGGTATCCAGATTAGCCACGAATTTACCTTTACGGAGTCACTCGTAAGTGCACATAAGATACAAAATCTGCGAAGGAAATCGGCCTTGACCAAGACTCGAGCGCGGGTATACCTCTATTGTCGCGCCGCGTGCTTAAGCTAGTTAAGATACCGAGGCATCCTCCTCACTCTTCTTCAATATAATGCTAAAAGTCAAAAGAAAAAAAAGGCGGAGGGTGTGAGAGGCGCGAATGAGTGTTAACTGGTAAAACCATCAATCGCTCTGGTCTCCGCGCATCGCTGATAAGATGCTGAGGAGTCCTCCGGCTTGTGGTGTCGGAACCCACTCTCCTCGTGAGCAGTGTCGCCTTTACACTCGCCGCCCCTGAGAGAAAGAGATGCGATAGTTGCGGTCACGTGTCGTTCTATTCGCGGTCTTGACGTCTGCCAACACCCCTCGTCCCTTCCCTCTCCTGCCCCACTGCCTCCTATCTCCCCCATTGCATCCTCCTGCAACTCCGTGCTCACTCCTCGCTTCTCCTTGCGTTCATGTCTTGTCAATCACGGTGACTCATGTTCCTTGCTTTTTCAATCCCATTCATTTGATTTTCATACCTTTAAAAATTGCCTTGAGCTGCTCAGAAAGACCTATGGTTCTGTATTTTGACGAATTTATATTGACGGACTGGCTTAAGGTAGTAATATATATAATATGTATTACTCCATAATTGCATGTAGTACAGTGTAATTAATTTTTTTAAATGGAGCTTTAGGCAGCCTTAAAGGTCACAGACCTGTGGGGAGGCTGCCTTCAATATACAATATAGTTTGAGCAAAATATAATTTCATCCAGAAATCAATGAATTTGATCTCATTTAAAGAAAAATATCTTACTCTTCCAAAGATACCAAAATATCAGCCCCTTACCGTATTACTTTCCGAGATTTTTGACACAAAATACCAGCCATTTTACATGGGAAATCGGTCCTGTATGCACCCCAGAGAGACCTCATTAAAATAACGTGGCATATCAATCTCCTAGATATTGCTAAAAAATTAACAGTGCGTAGTTTGTATGTTTTTTCGACTTTTTTGAAATAAATCTTATTGTTACTGCAGTTTTTTTTCAGAATAATAATAATTCTTTATTCCATTCATTAAAGACCTTCCGTTGTAAAGGAATTTTGGACGTACCGCGGGAAAAAATTAGTCAAATCAAAGACTTATGTGGATATTTTTAATTGATTACCTAGAATTTCAGTCATATACAAGTATGTTTTGCACTATTGATAATGTAGTATTTAATTCATGCTTCCTTCAGCTTATGCTAAAATTAAAAGATATGATTTGAATATGGTCACCATTATGACTAGGAATTTATCTCGCTCGAACTACCATAAGGGTGCGAGTGCGTGAGATTTTCCCTGGTCATAATGCAGGCCGTGTTCAATTATTTTTTAATTTTAGCTACTGTTGATTTGATTTGATAGGTAAGAGAAGTTAACATGATTTGACAGCTGTTGAGACATTGTTGTGCTATATTATGATAACTACAAATTATTTAGCTCATAAATTTCGTTAACTCTTTTGGTGTTGTAAACATTAGCCAATTTTTGTTACTTGCAGTAGAATAGTAATGATTCTCGTTTTTTCTTATAATTTCCCTTCTCATGTTTTGCTCGAGTATTGACGATGTCATGAGACGAAGAATTGTATATTATTGCAATTTATGAGCAATTGGACAATTTAAATCTCTTTCTCAGTGCTAAATTTGGAAGTTATCCAGACTAGCCACGAATTTACCTTTACGGAATCACCCGAAAGTGCACATAAGATAGAAAATCCACAAAGATAATTATCCTCGACTGATAGAAGCATGAACTGATTATTAGTTTTTATTGGAAAGATGATTTTTTTACCTTGGGGCGAAGTTAATAAAAGTTTAGGTAAAGTTATATCCCGCTTAATGCAGCTTAAAATACAGTTTTTTAGCTTGGGATTAGGGATAATAGCAATTCTAGAAGCCACAGTAGTGATAAATTACACGAACCATGTACATTTTGTAATATTTTTTGTTTCATTTCTACATGCGATGGCCTTTGTCACACAAAACATGCATCCCTCGTTTTTTCGCTGTTTTTTTGTAGTCAAAAGGCAGATATAGCATTTACCCACAACTTCCAGCCTTCCAGAGATATCGGCTTCAGACAGTAGTACTACTGCTTTACGACTTTCTCTCTGTCTTGTGTCGAAATATTAGATTGAATCCCCGAGCATTCATTCAATGCCGGGCTTGGCACTTAAGTGTTGGCTTGTCCTTGGGCACCGCGAACGTGATTCCTTGGGTGACATATATAGTTGTTTCCCCAATTCTTGCGTATATATTCGCTTACGGTCATGCCTATTATTTTTTCGGGGGATTATCATTCACATGAATTATGTATGATACAAGATATGCGACATCTGTGATGCTGTAGAAAACTGCTGCTGGCCTACTATTCGTCCTCCGCTTGACACTATAGTGGTCCAACATTTTGTTCATGTTGTCAACACCCCCTTTAGTGTAATTATAGTGCTCAATTATTTCTAATTTCTTCTTCTATTCACCTGGATCTGTTGAACGATGCATTTCAGACATTAGTATAACTGCTTTACCAATTTTAGGCAAATTGGAAACCATGGTGATCTTGTCATCAGTGAATCCATATAGTGACCACAAAGGCTCCCTCGACCAGGTGTTTCGGGTTTCCCCGCGGGCTAAAAACCGCCCCTCTCGGCCGGAAGCTCTCGCTTATCGCCAAGCATGGGGGGTAGAGGGAAAAAGGTAAGGAAAAGGGAAGGGAAGGTTAGCGAACCACAACCACCTGCGAGGCCGACACCATGAGGCGGGTTGACGTCAGAAGGACGACAATGGGCTTCCGCCTCCCCGCAGTACTCGTATCTGTTGAGCTCCCCCAACAACGTCAGACGAGTCCCCGTCAGTCTCGCTTTTTCGAAGACTTACCGCACCTCTTTGGAGAACCGGAGGAGCCCGTTGCTCAAAAAATTGGGATTGGGTATCCCCCGACTCCCTTATTGGGTAGGCGTCGTGCGGTCTGCCGGAGTACGTCATCGAATCAGGGACCACCCATGGAGGTTCAATTCGGACCAATTGTGGTCAAAGCGTGGGTACATCCGTCATCTCAATACTCCCCGCCTACCCATGGCTCCCTCGACCAATGGGCCTGCATCTGTGGTGGTATATATGACTTGTTCTTCTCCCAAGTGCCAACTATAGTGCTCGCAGAGTTTCTGTGCACTGAAGAGTTCCTCCAAGTCTAGCTGCCCATGGTAGATGAGCAGCGATTGGCTGCCAGCGTCCAATCCCGTAAACCGGTTCTTAGCTCAGTGCGCGCCGCGTACGAATACTGTTTTAATATTGACTTAAAGTTTTGTCGATTTATCGTGTAACCAAGGTGACCTGCGCCGATGGGGATTACTTTCTAACCTCACTGCGACGACTATTGCAATCACTGCAAGTTTTAATTCGATATCTATAGTAGTTTCTCGTCCAGAGTATTTCGATTCTAAAGGCCCTCGCGTCGGCGAGGCATAGCGTTCGTTTTCGCCGATTCTTTTGGGTCGCCACCTAGAGTATTCGTACGCGGCGCGCACTGAGCTAAGAACCGGTTTACGGGATTGGACGCCGGCAGCCAATCGCTGCTCATCTACCATGGGCAGCTAGGCTTGGAGAAACTCTCCAGTGCACAGAAACTCTGCGAGCACTATAGTAAAAGCTTCCAAGACAGTAAAAATCGGGCCAAAGGAAGCGAAGTGAAGAAATGGTCCATTATAATATTCCGGCCGGAGTTTTTATGCCGGACGCAAATTTCCTTGACGACTCGCCTTCCTAGATATATTTCACGTCTAGACGGTAATTTTCCGGTCTATATAAGGTCATGGAGGGGATAAAAACTTTCTGCATCACATGACCACCAAATTTTTATACCGTATTTTGCTGGTTTTGAATGGCATATACTGCGCGAAGAGAGCGTTCTTCCTCTAAATGGAAATAATTGTTCATATACTGTTAGACTTTCTCAAGGCACGTGTTGGATTGCAATTTCTGGTTCAATAAAAGCCACAAGTCATGAATATATTGGAAGAAAGGCTATGTATCTCTTCAATATTTCAACCCCAGTGTTCGGGTTCTCAAACCTAATATATCGCTGAATTAAAAAAAAAACCTATTGACTGCCATTGTAGCTCTGTAGAGTGGATAGGCGTTACATTTTCATAACTCGTGGAGATCCTCCTTACTCAAATGGTGTAATACTCATGCAGTAATAATGATATCAAGGTAGCCATCAAACTCTTCCACGGTAATATCCTTCTAAGTCTAATGTGGTTTGTTTGAATTTGTATGGTTTCATTCCGCATGCACACTCTGGGCTTTCCTGTTAGTTTCTCTTATTATTATTTCGCACATCTCAGACGCAAAAATCTTTTTAAAAATATCCCTCACGGGAAGATTGTCTGTAGACCTATTAGACCCAGTTTTTGCACCGTATAATGTTGTTTATAAGTGTTCGTGTCACTACGGGAGGTGTTACTTTCCAGACGGTACCATCTTAGCGCTGCATAACTACGTATGAGGATATTCTGGCCAGAATTCTATTTTCTGCTTCTGCGATTTCTTCCTCTTCATTGTCCATGCCATTTATTTTCATCCGAACGCTGGACTTGGCATGAACATCATCAATGTTTGAATCATCATTTTTGTCTGCTTGTTTTTTCGGCGAAAACCACTCATTGTCTGATTCGCTGTTTTCCAACGGCTCTTTTTCATTATCTCTATCAGAATCTCCGTTCACTAACTGCGACACATAAGCCACTTGTTGTTTGCCGTTTACATTGTTGAATGAAATGTAAAAAATTTAGTTTCTTGAGCATAATTTTCCTCACAGTGTATGGGATAATGATATACAAGGATATAAAAGTAAACACTCTTACCGTTTGAATTGATCCATGGAAACTTCTTCGGTCATCTCAACAACCACCGCAATGCAGTTCACAAAAACAACCCATTTTTAAATGGTAATAGATGAAGTTGGAAGCGCGTTATTTGCAGACTAATAATCTGACGTCATTGTCAAAGTAAAATACTACCGCAAGCTACTTTAAGAAAGGACCACGAGTAGATTCCACTGAGAGTAAAACGAGCCTGTATGAAGCACAAGAATATGCACTAAGCTGCTCAAGGTAAATCAGGCAGGACTGAAATATAAATTACATCATAAGCTTTTATAAAAGACATACATATTGAGGACTCTGAAGATATTTCGTCACAAAGTAACTAATGAATGCGAATAAATAATTGGCGAGTAAGAACAAAGTACGAATGAGTGCTATCATGAATAGTCTGATTCACCATTAGGAGAAGTAATTTCAGTTATGAGGTTTTCGGGCAGATTTGCAATGTAAAATCGAGTAATTGAAGATTCACCTCCATAACATGAAGCTTATTTTCAAGGAACAAATGTAACGTTGTATGAATGTTGTTACATTTCACGAAGTAACTCAAGCATCCATATGAAAAAGTTCGCGGTGGTAACCAAATATTACATTTAAGTACTTGGGCACACAAAAACTACGCTCCGTTGTTCTTGTATTGGACGGGAAGAGACAAACGGGCTTCCTTTGTTTCTTATTTTGATTATCGTATAACTCTTATCAGGCTTAGCTGAAGTTTTGGCAGGAACATAAATAATCTCTATCGTCACCGCAACACTCCTTGCACTTAATTGTATAAAAGAAAATCTCTGAACTGTTCACCACTACCAATGGAAAATGTTACTTTTCATACCACCCTGAATACTGAAGTTGTACGACAGTAATGCATGGTAAAATCATGTTCGTAGGGGTGGGAAATAACTGTAATAATTCTCAAAATGTAAAAGTTCCAATAGATACATTAGCGCAATGATGACATATTTTTAAAATTATTTATTCCTTCAAATTTTCAATCGATAAAATATTGCGCCATACATTGGCTATACATTTCTAAAAATAAACTATAAATTGGAAAACACATACATTACAAATATTCGGGATTTCATGAGGTGGTAATTTTAGTGGAGTCTTTCATGATGTTATCAATGTTCTGCTTCTTCTGAAGCATTAAAATCAAATAAGCCGGCATTGGTACATACCACTGAATGAAGATATTTCACCAGAGTGATGATACTGCCCACATACTTCAGAGGGAAAAATCTTCATGGACCGAGAACTCTACCGCGTATTTTCATCTATACAATGCCCTGCGAAACACCTTAAGGATGCGTGGCACCGAGTGACCAAAGAATTATATAGGGTATACTATCATCAACATGCATTATATTCTATCCTGTTGTAGTTAATAGAACCACGACTACTGATACAATTAAAAACCTGCTAAACTTGTCAAGAGGCGTAAATGTACAAATATGCGCTGCTCTATGAGCATGCTATCGATGTAACAGAGTTTGCATTTATGTTTTTGCGGCCGCAAAAGCGCACAGGGATACGTTAGTTACACCTCAGACATGCACGGCGTGCGGTTAATACTATGCTAGCAGATAAAAATACGAGCATGAGGGTTTATGTCAATTATCTCGCTACACTACCTACTGACAAACCTACTTTAAAATCTTATTGGCAACCGTCATGATCTCTTATCGTTCTCTGGAAAAATTACGTCTTAAACCAGACCGGTCTTTGATCCATTAGATGATTTTTCCTGGCCCTAACCAGGCTTCTGTACTCTCCAAGACAACATGGAATGGTTTTAAGTAGGGATGAGTCGATTCCACTTTTTTTCGATTCCGATTCTTCCAAACCGATTCTCGATTCCGATTCCATCGATTCTTATTCCTAATAAATAGTGGGTTATTGATACACCAGTAGCGCAAGATGATTATTTAAATTCAAGTATTGGCTGGAATAAAATAATATAGACAAATAAGTTGCTCAAAATGTATATTTATTAACAAACAGAAACTATATCCTCAGCTTGTTGAGGTATAATAAAAAGTACAAATTGATATCTCACATCCAAAATTACCGAGATAAATATGATTTGATAACTAAAATATATGAAATATGAATTAAATGTTTTATGTATGAATTACAAATTTCCACAGAATAATACATAACTTTATTTTTTTGAGAATTAGAAAAACAAAGTTTCCAAGTGTAATAAAATTATTGATTGGTATTTTAGGTTACAACTGTACAACTTCATCAAATTGATGACCTTTAAAAGATGAAAATGAAATTTGAAAGATACAGTTACTGACAATGAATATTGTAGAGAAAATATGATACAGTTTAACAGAGGTAGCACGTTAACACTATAAAATATCAATGGGACCCATAAAATGGCAATCTACCTGCATTCAAGTTACAATTTCATTTTGCTGTTTTGGAATAAACACTTTAATTGTTTCAGACACAAATAGTTAACTTAATAATTTACAGTTCACAATGGAATTAAAGTTTGATTACTCTATCCAACATAATTTACGTTGTTCTGATATTTAACAAAACAAAAAACTTTATTAAATTAGCATATTACAATTTAACCACCAAAGTGATTTGTTTAAGGATGTTCACCATACAACATACAAACATAAAACAAGTAAGTATTAAAATTAGGTGAAAATGTGATTTTTGATGTTCTCAAAGAACAAGAAAACAATTATTGCAAAATGAAAGCAATCGATGATTTGGAAGTGTTTAAAAAAGTCTACGTATGTCTTAGATCTACTCAACGTTTTGGTTCAAGAAAACAAGCATCTTTACTCGGTCAGGATCGAGTGTGTTTCTTTTTGCATCGCAAATATTCCCTGCTGTACTGAATAGTCTTTCACTAAATACGGTGCAAGGAGGAATACACAGATACTTAAATGCTAGTCTCATAAATACACTGTTTGCCCAGTAATGGGAAGCTTTCACCATTTTCATAAGAAGAAGCACTATCATCAACATGCTCGACTCTTTTGCCAAAATAGTCTTTATAGTAGGACCACAGCCCCTTACTTGCCTTATCACCAGAGGTGCCTGAGGTGGAGGTTGCAGTTTCAACCGCTGGGTCATCAAATGAGGTTGAATCAGTCTGTGTCAAAGCCACCATTTCTTCAATTATTTTTACCTTTGCAGTTTCAAAAGCAGTAGTGTTTTGAAAAGGTGTCACCTTGAACCAAGAATCCAATATCATAGCACAAGCATACGTTGGATTCGCTTCCACATCAGGGTAGCGGCGTTTTAGGGATGATTTCAAATCGTTCTTCACTCCTAGAAGTCCAGAATCTAGGAAATCCGTGTTATCCATGACCTTTTTTATTGTGTTTATAAGTGGAATAACCTGATGTAAATGATAAAAAAATTATCCTGGTCTTTGTAAATACATATTGTTATTAATATAATAATAATAATATTTATTATAATGTGCAGATTACATATTATAACGGACTTAACCTTGTTCAGATTTATTAAAAAGTGCATGAAAATTGTAATGCCCGCAAAAAATATGTTAGTATGACAGTTAGGTTAAGTTACACTGCAGAAAAGTAGAAACTAGGTTATATAAATACACGAATCTGATTAATTTTATTTTATTTGCAGCAAAAGATTAAGAACATAAATTTAATAAAAACATTGGTAAGGGATATTTAGAAATAGTAATTTATAATAAACCTACCTCAGAAATACTTGAAGAGGATTTGCTCCCTTGAAGAGTTGCTTGCTCAAAAATCTCAAGAATGCTCACAGCAAATTGCATTGTTTTCCAATCATCAGCAACCATGTCCACAGAAAGTTTGATGTCGCTCCTACTCGCAACTACAAATATCGCCTCTTTTTGTTCAGTTACTCTTCGGAGCACGAAGAAAGAGCTGTTCCAGCGGGTTGGTTCATCCTGTATCATCCTATACTGAGGCAGTCTTAGCTGTGTTTGACTGGTTTTTAATATCTTGGAGTTTTTTTGCCGAATGTTTGAAACTTCCCACAAGTTTCTTTGTTTTCTTCAGCAGAGTCATAATTTTTTGGTTGTTCATCAAGCCATCTTTAATGACTAGCGTATGTGCTACACATGGTATTGCTTCAAACTGTGATCGATTCAGAGCTGCGGTTATGTCTGTTCCGTTTTCCCTTATGACAGCAACAACTTTAGACAATACGCCCCAGTCACTGAGAACTTTCAATAAGAAATTCTTGAGGTTGTCTGCAGTATGGGATACCTCTGTGAAGGGAACAACTTCTAGTCACCTATGTGTCATTTTGAGAGCATACTTGGCTCCGGAATAAAATAGCCGGCGATAGACGGCGATCGCCACGCCGCGGTGCTTTCGATTTAGTGGAATAGCCGTCTATCGCCGGCTATCGGTGGCTCTCCGCTATGAGGAGAGCCGAACAAAGCAAGATCGATTTGCGCAACTGCCGTCTATCGCCGGCGATCGCCGTTCCAAATCGAAAGACGGCGATCGTTATCTATCTGGAATGGATGGAATCGGAATCGACTTTAGGTGATCGATTCTCGATTCCGATTCTCAGTCTGAGAATCGGTGGAATCGAGAATCGACATTTGGAATCGACTCATCCTTAGTTTTAAGTGAACTGGATGTTAAACGAGGAAAGGACTCGAAAGGAAATATGGACTTCCAAGAAGCCACTACTCACGAGGATTAATCCTGATTAATTACCGGGATCATTTCCCAAGGCATTCTCACATACCTCTGGAGTTGGCTCATTCACCAATTCCACATAGTATGCTACTTTCGTTACTATGGAATAATCGTAAAGAAATTTAAAGAAAAAAAAATCGATTTTTTTTCAAAAGTTAAGCTTTATTAAGACGCATCAAGTAAAAAAAATTTTAATATAAATTACCAAAAACTTTTTGATTATTAGACATCTCTATAAATAACTAAATACGTATATATGTACTAGAGGCTGCTACATTAGATATATTTCTCGCAGTTGGATGAAAACACCTTTACGAGCCAAGGTTTTCTTAACGGCGTTGTAGAAATAACAACGGAATGTAGGGAGTATTTTTTTTATTATTGAGCATTAATTGTTAATTGTAAAAATAACAACGTTGTAAAAATAACGACGGAATATAGGGAGTATGTTTTTTATTATTGAGCATTAATTGTTAATTGATATTGATATATTAATACCTTGGGTTCAATAAAAACCAATAGAAAAATGCGCAAGGGACAATTTCATGAAGACTGTATTTAGCGCCCACCGCCGTATCCATGAGATAATGGCCGCTTATAAGGTGACCGCTGATGGGAGGGAATATTTGACTTGCCTATATGTATTGAAAAGTCATTACATTCCCAAAAAATCGGCTGCTTAGGCAGCCGCGGAGGCAAGCTTCACTGCACTTCATAAATGAGCTTACAAATGACGAATGACGACAATTTAAAACATTTTTCTCTGTGACCCCTATTTATCAATGTGAAAAAGAAAATAACCCTTCTCGATTATAGCAATGTGCTCCAGACAGGGTTTCAAATTTATCAAACATTTTAGTATTGTAGGAAATATCAGTAAATGATAGTGCATCCTGGAAAAAGTTATCAGGGTTACGAGCACATTAAGCCAATATGGTCCATGATCAGCCATTGAGTAGAATTTTCAGCTGTCCACATTATTTTTACAGTCAAATTAACAGACGCCTCATCTTCTAGAATTGGATGATACACTTGAGGAAGACTTTACCAAATGCTGAATTGACTCTAGCCCGGGGCCTACGAATTGATTTTTAATTTAGCCATTGGATTTGCCGTCATTTCGTGACCTGTAGTCGCCAGCTCTGCTCTTGATGAAAGTCAGAAGTTGACAGATTGAGTGGTCCAGTGTCTATGTCTTGATTGAATTGAAACCGTTTGACCCCCGAAGAAGCTCTGACCTGCGGAGTTAGTTGGCAATATTTCGTGCGGGTGTTGGCATTGCAGGCGCCGGCGAAGAACCTTCATGACGCCGCAGCTGGTCACCCGCTGAAGACAGGACAGTAAGCATAATTAGACCTCGATTATCTTTGAGTGTGCCACCAATTGCCTAACAGTTAATTAAAACTCTTTATTCATGAAAAATCAATTCGAATAGTGAGGTCATTTTTTTGTTAGCCTTTTCTGTTGACTCGCAAGTGGATTGTAAAATATACCCAGTCCTGATAGCAATGGAAACCACCACTGAGAATTATTTATTTGCTATATTATGAATATAATTCTTGTAATTTGAACTTTCTGAGTAAATTGAAATTAATTGGTTAATCAGGGATATGAAAGATGGATTCTTCGAGAGAGAGAGGGGGGTCAGTCGGTAGAGATTTGGGAAAAAGTTTTCGGTGAGAGGTAAAAACGGAGCAAATTACTGTTGGTGACTTCTGAAAATAATGGTTATACGTCGACAGTTGGATTATTTAGGTGAATGAGCATTTTAGCAGAGAGACTACTTTGCTCTCATACTTCAATTAGTGATATATTTATCCTTGTTTGAGTCGGACTTGTTCTCAGTCGTAATAGAGACCCTCTTCGAATTTTATTTTTTTTTATTTAAGCCACTGTAAGAAGAATTAAATAAATATTGCCATGTTGTAGACCGTCGGAGAAGCTGACCAGAACAGAATCCTTCAAAATATGGTGCTGGAGGAGGATGCTGGAGGTAAAATAGACGGAGAATAGGAAATTATAAAGATAAAAGAATACCATATGGAACACTGTACAGAATAGAGGAACCAGAAGAATTGGACACAACCTGAGACACAATTGGCTTGTGAAAAACAATTATGGGAAAAACAGATGGATTAATCCCAAGATGCAGGAACTAATGTTGTGACCAGGAATTAGTGTTGTGACCAAATAAGATGAAGGTACTTAGATAAACCTATCAGGAAGTTAAGGAACTGCTGTTAGATAGGGAAAGATGGAGGAGGGCTACAGTTGGGCAGCGATTGTTCCGGGTTTCCATCCGCGTGTATCCATTATTTCGGACAATATTTCGCCAACGTTCCAGTTGGCTTCCTCAGGTCCACTGAAGTGACGATGCAGGAATTGGTCCTCTTAATATACACGTAGTTTGGCGCCAAATTTGTGGAGGTGTGCTCTCATTGGTTGGACTCTCTGAAGACCCGTTTCCACGCGCTGGCGAGGGTGTAGCCGTCTTCGCGGTTGAAATTCGCAGGTGTTTTTGCGATTTCAATTGCTTCCCTGATGACTCTTGGGTAATAGCGGCCTTCTTTATTCAATAATGAGGCGTTGTCAAAGTCAATGCTGTGGGTCGGTCCACTCCATTGATGTTCAGCCACCGCTGACTGGCTGAATTGCCTGTTTTTTGCGGCCCTTCGGTGTTCTTGCACTCGGCATTTCTTCAAGACTTCAAGAGCTCTGAAATGCCGAGTGCAAGAACACCGAAGGGCCGCAAAAAACAGGCAATTCAGCCAGTCAGCGGTGGCTGAACATCAATGGAGTGGACCGACCCACAGCATTGACTTTGACAACGCCTCATTATTGAATAAAGAAGGCCGCTATTACCCAAGAGTCATCAGGGAAGCAATTGAAATCGCAAAAACACCTGCGAATTTCAACCGCGAAGACGGCTACACCCTCGCCAGCGCGTGGAAACGGGTCTTCAGAGAGTCCAACCAATGAGAGCACACCTCCACAAATTTGGCGCCAAACTACGTGTATATTAAGAGGACCAATTCCTGCATCGTCACTTCAGTGGACCTGAGGAAGCCAACTGGAACGTTGGCGAAATATTGTCCGAAATAATGGATACACGCGGATGGAAACCCGGAACAATCGCTGCCCACAGTCAGAATCTCCGCGGAAGCCTACTGGGAGGGCTACAGTTAACCAATCTTTGGATTGAACGACCGATGATGATTATGTTATAGGCAAAAAAACTATGCTTAATGAGACTGAAATTATAATTAATCATCTTGTCATAAGTACACCCAAATTCAATTAGGGCATTATTTAAATTTTGATCACGCTATACGCTTAAAATATCTTCACAACTGGTTTTTGCGATTTTTTTTCTATTGTCACTGCCAAAACAGTATAGATCTGGACTTTGAGGTGTTCCAATAATCATTATATGGAAATAAATTTATATACCTTTCAAATAAAACATATTTTGGATCAATGTCATTCTCCTGATGAATGTTAGTCTTAAGAAAACGAATAAAAACGCGTTTAAATCGCCCAACTTAATGACTTGGTCATATTTACAAAACTTTGGAGCAACAATGGTTGACCAAAGAAAAGTCGAACTTTTATCATAAATTTAGTATACATTAATAAATATGTTAACATCTTTTCGACGTCCGTCCATTGTCGCTTATTTGTTTATACGCAATTAACTTCGAAATCGATTGGAGTCAACTTTTTTTTTGCAAGAGAGTTTTAATTTAAACAGGACCTCATTAAAAATATTTAGACAAAAATAAGCGAAAGCGATTTATTCAAAAAGCAATGGGACGGGAGATATGAGGGGGACACTTCTGATGACGTCGCGCCGGCAACATGTATCGCTTCGGGGGCTCGTCTGAAGCAGTGCGTAAACCTAACAATGCCAAAACCCATTGCTCCGCTCCGCTACCCCATGAGCGATTTGACACCGCGGCCCAATTGAGGTTGTTCTGGTAAATGCAGAATACCCATTATAGCTATGTCAATGGAAAAATGAATGCAAAATATACTGAGAATATAAGAAAACGCAACACCCCATTTTTTACAAATTTTTGTAGAACTCCCCTCTCGATGAATAACTACAATTTTATTTTTATGATGGGGAGGTTCCTAATGCGTCCATCTTCATTTGTCCGTTGCATTTATCACAGCTGCCGGAATGCAAACAATCATTATCATCATTATCAAGGTCACTCGCCAATGTTCTGAAAACAAAATTTAAGCCAATCGTTCAACCCCTGAGGAGACAAACGCCTTTCGCACTGCCCTCGCGTGGGTTAAGGGGTTGCGGACGGTAGAGCGTGTTCAGGAGTTTCCTGCTTCGACGGGTAAAAACTAATGAGTGGCGAGCCTCTGGCAAAGAGTTTGACAAAACACAGTAATGCATACATGAAACTTTCTTATGACCCGGGGCGGCGTAGCCAGGGGGGGAAGGCGGGGATTCCCGCCCGGGCCCGGGTTGTGGCTCAGGCTCCGGGCCCCGGCTCCCGGGCCACGCACTAGGTTTCGGGATCGGGTCCGAAGGGGCCCCGAACTTTGAACAGCCAGCAGACCAAACATCTCTGAGTGATAGTAAAATTTTGTCATACTGTACATAAATACCTATGAAATTGTAGTTAAATTAGGTACAAAATTGTACAGATCATTCTAATCCGAATGAAGATCTCCTGAAAGACTTATCTGTCTTGGACCTTAAAAGGTTCCCCTGTGATGCGGCGTTGAATAACTCCCCATCACTTAACACTATATCTTCATTGGTGACGGTTGATGCACGTTTAGCCCGCACTGAACTTCATGGATTTTCAGAGGTCTTTAAGTCGTTGGCTCCGGCTCCCTGTTCCTCATCTTCAAATGCTAATATTTCTGGGAACGGCAGCACAGATACTGATGATAATTTTGGTTCTTTTGATGAACCTGAAATTGAACGAGAGCTTAACGTTAAATGTGAGAAGTGTAATTGCTGTTTAGGATGTACGTACCAAATATTTATCGAGGTTCTAATGCTTCAGTGTACTTACCCTACTTTGTTCGCACTATATAAGAACGCACTTACCTTACCCTCAACACAGGTGTCGTGCGAACGGATTTTTTCAAAACTGAAAATGCTCAAAACTCGCCTCAGAGCCTCTCTTTCTCATTATCTCTTGGAGCCTCTTCTTTTCATGAGTGTGGAGAGAAACTGCTTTGAATTTAGACTACAACGCTGTCATTGATGAATTTGCAAAATCGTCAAGTTTACTGTCAAGACTTTTATTATAGTGACATGTGCATAAGACACGTTTTAGTACATAAAACTATTTTTTAAATTTAAATTCTAGTCGTGTACCTTGCTGCTACCCTGTACCTGTTTAGATTATATACAGCATATGAATACATTATTGTTCTGTTTAATGTTAACGTAAATAAAATTAGACGGTTATCGCAACGAAAGTTTTTATGTCGTTTATATATTTGCAAACCTTTTGCCCTTAACGACCTGAAACGCATTTTTAACGCACAAATTTTTTCAGAAGGGGGGAGGGGGGTCACAAAAACCGGGCCCCTCTGGATGTGCAGCGGCCCGGGCCCCTGAGCACCCACGCCGCCCCTGCTTATGGCCAACTGGTTTTACTCATGAAAGTCTGCTAGGACGCTCTTGACCCATAGGTAAATCACTGAAGGTACCTTCTTAAAATCAAACCTTACAACTGGATATTCTCTATTTACGTTTGTTCTATTAGCCTCTTATTTCGCCGATTTTCGAGGGTTTAAATTTGTATATGGGATAAACATTCTTCGCGAAGAGCATCGCTCACTTTGGTGTTAATAGACTGTGAGATTGCTCAGTGATCAGAGAGCACATGATCAAAGACATTAACACTATAGTCACACTTATTATGACTAGTTATTGCATTATTAAGGCAAGCCAATTTCCTTGTAGGTGCATAGTTTTCATCGGCAATGTAGATGGTTACTTGTTGAAATAAATAAATAACATTCTTAGTAAAGATGTAGGTGCATGCTGGTTTCTATTAAATTATTGACGGTAGACGTTATAAAATTGCAAACCAAGCGCGTTAGTCCGCAAGCGCTATAGGAAAATAAGGGTCAACGAAGATGGAGGGCTGGCCTAAGGCTCTAGCATTGGCCAGCATAGCAAGCGCCCTCTCCATGTTTCTCAATGACTGAGACAGACCAATATTTCAAGAAGTACATTGTTGGAAAGGTGGTATGAGAACTCCAGATAACAAGAAAAACATTATATTTTCCATTTGATGCTTGCTAAGACTTAATAAAGAGTAATTTAATCGCCAAATTTATTTAGGATATTTCGACGTGAATGGTCTTTTAGTTCACGTGAAATTTTGGTAAGACGTAAGAAATAAACTATTTGCAGAGTACCCACGGGGATTTTCCATTCGTCGAAAGAACAATCATTTGACCGTGGTTTGAAATTGCTTGTTGAGCATAGACGTCGTGTTGATAGCTATCCATAAAATTATTTTGAATGTCTCTATGGAGAGCACCGTCAGACCATTTTGCATGGAGAGCGACTTCTGTTTATTTTTTGCCAGAATTTCGAAAATGAGTGCGATACATGTCTGATATTCGGTTTAATCGGAAAGATGGAATTTTATTGTTTATTATTATTAAGGTACTTTCGAGGTAAGGTAGGCTGAAATGGAAGTTAGTAAAACTTCCCTAGAGTAATACTTGCGCACTGCCGTATTAGTAGCACAATTTATATTTTCATCACAACATACGTCCTGATTCTCTTCATTTCCACCATAAGACCTATTCTCTTTCTCGCGTTTCCCCGCTCACCCAACATACTGTGCATCTACTCTACCTCATCCTTCAGCATTCATTCGCCTCTGATCATCTGTTCCAACCTCCTAATCTGCTCCCTCCTGATTTCCTCCATCGGTTTTTCTTCCTTGTCCACTTTCTCATTTTGTCTTCCTTACTCTACATCGCACTTTCTGCTGTCTCCTGCATACCCTCAACTCGAGTGCCTTCAGCATATTGTAATTTGTAGTGAGACCGTATCCATTGACTTAAATAAGCGGTGAAATCTCGCTGACTATCTAAAACTGAAAAAATACGCTTAAGATCAGCGGGCCTAAGATCTCCCAAGCGGCGCCAAGTAACCGCAAACATTTTCTGTACGTGATTTTCCCCCTTAACTTTCATAATGTCACCTGATGTATTCTGATGCAAATTTTCGCGGCCGTTTCTGAAAAAAGTCTAGTCGGCGTTTGGCAACTTGTCGTTCTCTATGGAGAAAGTAGGCCTTTCCTCTGCATAATGCAAATACAGATTATGAATCTCAGGGAGCAAGATCATTTTTAATTAGTCTCCGAAACAAAACAGTTGCAACGCGCGGAGGCGTACCTACTGCTCGTAACGCAACGTGATGAGCGTCTTGCGTCCTGAGGCCTCGAAGCGAGCCCATTGTTCCAAGGAGTCCATTGTCTTTCCCGGACCACCTCACACAAGAAGTCAGGAATGCTATTTGTTCGTGATGGTCATCTTGTTCCACCTGGCCGCCGCTCCAAGTTTGGTGATTAACGCCTTCGTCCTTTGTTGTCGGCCGACTTGAAGTAGACTGATTTTTTTGTCGGTAGAACTACTTTTCAAGCCAATTAAACATATTTTGTTCCCCATTAAACACGAGACATCTGTTCTCAAATTGTTTCCCAAATGTACGAGCAAATTGTGCAATTTATTTAAATCGCACAATTTGATCGTACTTTCGTAACTGCGTTGCTATGATGGAGGATATTTAAGTAAGTTAGAGCGAGATAGTACCCTAATCATAATTGAGACCATATTCGAATTATACGTTTTAATTTCACCAGCTGCAAGACATGTGAAATAAGTATAGCATTATTAGAGATACGGAAATATAGCAAAAATTGTGTGTTTGTAGCAAAAATAAATTGAAAATTTTTGTTTTATAGCATTAATTAGCAAAAACGTTTATTAACACGGTATATCCATATTATGATATGAGACTAATTGACAAGCTTGTACCTTGTCCCTAAATTTAATTTAAGAAACACGTACCATATAATCTAAAAATCATGTATGAAAAAAGAAAAACTTAATACTCTTGCACAATAGGGAATTCCCACAGGCCAGAGTTCAAACTACTCCTGAGGTTGAGTTAGAATGTGTATCCTTCCTACGCTCCCTTGTCAAGTGACAAGGGAGCATAGACAGCACGCCACATGTTTCGATGGTACTCTCCTTCATTCGGGTTCGACGATCAGTAAGGACAAGGTTGTATACACTAAAAAAATTGTCCTGCATCTACTCTGCTAATTGGAGCCCATATGACTTTGAGAAAAGCATCTGCAAACATTTGATTCTTCATTTTCATGGCTAAGAGAAGGTGAAGTAAGTCAACGTTGTCCTCTTTAATGGCGTTTACTAACTGTCGGTGGAGATATTGATAACTTTCAATGAATCCTTTTCTCCCCGCCCAAACAGGAAAGTTGAGCGGTAGGAGACGATTTGGAGAGAAGAGCAGAGGGGGGGAGGAGGGGGGCGACGTTGCCACTTGCTACCCATAGAATTTAAGAGCAATGTCGAGATATATTCTGAATGTGTGCGAAATATAGCAAAAACAGCCCACTGGTTTCAGAATATACTGGACCTCAAAGTTCATCGGAGGAATATGTTGTTGGCACGAAGGCTTCCGCGGTGCTCTTTTATAGTAGGCTGCATTTTTCTTGGGATTTCACCGCGTTGTTGTTTTTGATGGCAACGTGAAAGTGTCATCAAAAACAACAACTCGGTGAAATCCCAAGAAAAATACAGCCTACGACATAGGAATATCTTGTTCCCACAGAATCGTTGAAAAAGGTGATAACTTCACCCAACACTCATTTAAATTTGGAGAATATAATGTTAGTTGCTCAGAGATATAATTTGACTGAGAGAGCTACCGCATCTGTTATTTCTCCAGCTTTAGTTGACGCAGGATTAATATCAAATGAGAATAAGTCTTTGGTTATAGAGAGGAACAGAATTGGGTGTGATAAAATAAAACTCCACACATCTTTTAAACAAGAATTCTGTAAAAAGTTAGTGGAACCGAAAAGTGTATATTTTGATGGAAGGAAAGATGATACCATAACTCAAGTCAAACTAGGATCCAAATTTAGTCGGACGACAATCAAATAATAGCTATATTTTTTAAATGCACTGATAAGTTGCTTTACACGGCCCATACTCACGTGAGGAATCATTCTACTAAAATCACCATTTTTTAGTCAGTGTATGCACAGTTAATTTTCACTCTTTTTACATATTATATACTATACGTGTGAAAACCGAGGGAAATGAGCTCTTAAATATTCACCGTAGCTGCGCACGGTACGTAGTTTCACCAAATCGCATTAATCGCAGTCCATGAATTTTTATAAATTTAATAAACTGTTTACTTGGATTCTGCTTTGACTTTAAACAGCTGATTGCTGTCGGTACTTAAGGCTGGTTTGATGATCGACTGCTGCATTCCAGTATGTGCCCATACAAGTATGCGCCCGCATTTAATGAATTTAACCATAAACGAAAAAGTGGCCTCACATTTTCTATTGACATTTTCCCCAATATATGGAGTTTTATGGTCCAAATTTATAATGGAAGCTGATTAAAAAATCTAATGAGAGGTGGCAGACTGTATTTTGATAACAAAACAAAATTTTGGCGGAATTTCATAAAAATGCTTTAAAATGAGTGAAAATCAATCTTAAATACTCTGAAATAAAACTTTAACATTAAATATTTCATAAACATCAATTGAAATATGTTTAATGAACTAATTTCTATTAACCCTAATGAGAGTTAAGATTTTCAAGAAATAATTTGAAGAAATATGGAGGAAAACCCCTTAAAAAGTCGACAATTACTGAACATGTGCATAAAAACACATTTTTGTCAGGTGAATGTGAAAAGCCTCAACTCTGCGGAATAATCTTGTGCGTACTTTCTAGTCATAGCCAATGATTAGGCTTGGCAACCTTCGGGAAACGATTTGTGAGATAACCCTTTTTTCGAACCACTGTAGTGCATACATTCTTACATCTATGAGTCTTTCACCATCGATATTTATTAACTCTTCTCCATGAATTTCTACCACTTCATCTACTGTCCTTCTCACTCTAATACTCAGGTCTCCGAGTAACACAAGTTCCCTTAACATTCCAATTTTTATTATTTCCTTGTTCAATTGATCAAAAAATGATTCTTTAAAACTGTCTCGTGCGTCTTGTTTATGGCTTATTACTCACATTACTGTCACTCTTTATACGTGTACACAAAGGTGAACCTTTGATTAATTTCTTGTGAATTGGTTCCCAGGTTTTTATAAATTTTCTTAGTTATCTATTAATTATAATGGAGACACCCTGTTTTTCTATTTTCCTTTGTTACCCTGCTGTAAAAGTGTTCGTATTTATTGTAAAATTTTTCATCCTTGGCCATTCTTCTTCGTTTTAGTTGCACGATTAAATGTACTTTTAAATGAAGTTAATCTGTCACCTTATTAATTTTTCTCGTGAGGCCTTTTATGTTTCATGCTATAAATATCATTGTCCACTTTCTCAATTTATGTTGCTATGTACTTTCTATCTTCTTCCAAGGCTTTGATTGGCGTTTTTTATAAGTTGGTTATTTTCCTGAGTATGGGGGGGTTTGCTCGATGCCTCAACTCTTGACTTGGAGGACCTGGGTTTTGAATTCATTGTTCCTTCTCTTGTATGGGTTGCTTTCGCCACAGCTAAAAGCCCTCTTACCCTACCTGTTGGTCCGTGGGAGGTATTTTATTCCCACTCTCGCGTCGGTCTACGCCGGTCAAGGCGTTTCCCTATCCGCCACCTGGAGACCTCTAGGGGTTACAGGCTCTCCCAAGAGATGGAAGGATATAAAAAGGGAATTTGCGATAGAAAAATCGGATTGCAAAAAAATATGGACCACCGTGATGGGTAAAGCATTGCATATTGTGGGTGTCATGTTGCGAGCACTTAAAGATCAGTACACCGTTCGTCTGCTGGGACGCTGTCGGCTGTCGTTAAAAGCAGGTTAATGCCGACGCCGTTTACTCTAATCCCTTCCTCCATAGACCGTTTTAATATTTTTTATCCGGACTATTCGAAATGAGAACAACCCCAGTAATAAAGAGAAATTTGGAAATAGAAGATACTCTTGGAGAAAATCTCACTGAAAGCTTAACAGAAAAACGCGGAAAGGCATCATACCATTCCGTCTTGATTCCCACAGGAGACAGAAATCTCCAAAATACTTCATTTTTTCGTGTTCTTGAAGCAAATTGAGAAATAGCTGGCGTTCACTTAAGAGTAATTGTAAACGAAAACCAAATATTCGTACGGAGATTGCTAATTTTATAACACTTTGAAGAGACAGTCCATAATTTTGAGGAGTTCTATTTTAAACCTTTGCAGAATTGGGACAAAAAAATATTTTGTTCTAGCTTCGCAAACCCTCATGGTATCCTGTGAATCAAAACCTTAAGTTAGTACTGATAGGAGCAAAGCTGTCTTTACTGAATCTAGGGAAGGATATGCAGCCGAAAGTGCCATTAAAAAGCTATATCAGCATTGCAGGGTATTATCCAAAGGCAATCCACCATTTAAGAGTGTGTAACGATGCTCATGGACCAAGTGCGGTTAGACAAGCCATGTGGGAATATTTCAGTGAAAATATAATCACCTGCACTACATTCTGAGAATGGATACAAGTTGACCGCCTAACAGATTTTCTTGGAAAATGGTGCCTTTGTGTTACTGGACAGTGTTGAAGGTTTGTGATGGCAGCACGAACAAACAACAGCCCACCCCATCGATTGCATGTCCTCCGGATATTCGAGGTTGGTAAAACCCCTTCTCATTACAAGTATATCATCACATCAGATGCCGTCTCAACAGAGCATTTGTTTTAAAATATCTTACACACTTATCGAAATCTGAGATTCCAATAATTGCAAATGTCATATTCTACTGAGATGGGTCATTTGTTTATTATAAAATGAGAAATATATCCAGAAATTTTCCCTGCATTTAAAAAAATTTTAAATCCCGGAAAAATTGCATTTTTTCAACACCCCGAAAGAAGAAGAGATACGTGACGGAGGAATGTTGAAAAAGTCGGCTACGCGTATTAGCGTTCAGCTGCCATGCGAATATGAAATCGAAACACCCGGTCAACACTTTGACTGCCATAGAGCACATATAAGGAATGAATTTTGACTCTACCAGGAGAGAGGAAGTGGAATAAAATACAAAAGTTCTAGCAACATGTGGGCAAGTATTTTCACCAATTATTATTATTCATATCCTTTTTTTGGATCCATAAGTATTATAGACTTTTATTGCTCCATTACATAACTGTGGTCAGCTGCTAGAATTACTATAGGGTCTCACAATATGTTTTCAGGTTAATATGGAAAATAGCATTTACTAAAAAATATACATTATAAATATAAGGAATAAAATATTCATCATAAGGTTCATCATACTGAATTCAATGAGCTGGTGCTACTCGTATAAGCCTATGCACGTGTTACATATCTGCTACTTGCCAACTCCGGGGCCGAGCCTGTGGGGACGGGCGTGAGAACAATACAACTGTTGAAAAATGTTATAGGCGTGTTTATGAATTGCAATTTTGAGAAAATTTTAGTTATGTACGCATAGATAATGAAAAAAATTAGACTGATTCTGAGATGGTGTATTTGAGAGATTAAAGTGTTATTTTAAACATTATTAGTAAACAAAAATAGGAACTTCATCAAACCCAATTGTGAACGGTATAAATACCTTTACAAAATAACATTCCTTAAAATGAAGTGGCTCGCGAATTCTTTAAGAATGATGTTTATATTGTGGCTCAACGACGAACAGAAGCCGAGGTCTAAATTAAATCATGACGATTCAGGGCACGGCTTTTTAGCGAAAATGTTTTTAAAAAATTTAAATACGCATTAGCCGCGCAAAACATTCTTTCAAAACGGTTCTAGATGACTTTGCGGTTACATGCTATCCTTACACCAAATTAGAGCAAAATTTGAGGCTCTAAAGGACAAGAGTTTGTGGAATTTAGGAGGAATGGAACACACACGCATATGAGCTTTCGTCGAGTGCGGTCGTCTCTTGCAGCTCTCTCTCTCTCTCCGCAGTAACTCGGTGTTATTTTGGTATTTCTCGTTTGGATTATCGGTGGGATTGTTCCTTTCTTTCTTTCCCAGCCATCTCGCTCTATCTTTCGGCTCTTCTTTATTCATTTATATAGCTGATTTTTTAGTCTCCTTCACTTTATCTGCTTTTTTCTCTCAGTGATTTTTCCCCGTTTTTTGGGAAGCCGTTTTTTTTCTTTCCTTAGTTCAATAGACTAATTATTGGCACCGAATAATATCAAACTCGCTATACGTTAAATAGTTCGAGGGTCAACTATATGGAAGTTTAATTAAGGAAATGAAAAAATAACTCTTTTACTTCCTCAGATATATTTTCATGGTACAACATGTTTTGACACAGCGGTGTCATCATCAGGTACCGGACGACAACACCGCTGTGAAAGGAAAACAAAGTTACTTTTTCATTTGTGATCAAACTCGTTAGTCATCGGCATTTAGGGAAAGATGGACTTCAGTGAGGCCAGGGGGGGTTACTACCTCCCACAAGACCTCCTATCGACTTCCTCCACCCGAATTGTATCTGACTGTACTCCAATCGAAATGCTAAACACATTAGACTCCACCGAAAACATCTGTTAAAGTAGTCCGAGCGAGATAGTTTCCTAGTCATAATGGACGCCATTTTCGAATCATACGTCTTAATTTCACCAGCAGTAGGACACATCAATTTAATATTGCAGTAGAAATGGTGCATTAATATATTTTATTATAGTGAATCCCATGAACCTACTGCGGTGACAATATGATTAATTTTCAAAAATAGTTGAGAAAATATGCAAACTACTCACTTGTTTTTTTTTACGACGCCTAAACGTTAGAAATTCCTCATTTTGTAAATGATGTCTCTCTGAAGTGCATACACGGTACCATTTCCCATGTAAACGGGCTGGTATTTTTTGGCAAATGCCTCCAAAAGTAATGTAGTAAGGAGTTGAATTTTTTGTTTCATTAGAAGGGTGAGATATTTTATTTAAAATGAGACCAAATTCATCAATTTCTAGGTAAAATGATATTGAGCTCATACTATCTTAATCTCTTCTAGCCCTACTAACTCTTTGCCTGCTTCCTGCCATGTCTTAATCCTCGCCCTCACCTCGGATAATACCTGACACCTCAACGGCTGACGCACTATAATGAGACTCAACAGCAGCAAGATCAACTTGTAAGGATTTAAAGATACCATCGCTGTCTGCGATCAACTCTCAGGTTGAAGCCCATATCTTCTTCATAGTCGATAGAGACAACTAGGTTGCAATTACTCAAGCAGTAAAAAGGCTTCAATACGACAAAGATAACCAAGCAGCCAACCCGAATCCGTAAAAGAAAGCCGAAAAGGATGATGCCAGCAACAAGTCTACCTCAGCTTACCGGCTAGACCTTAGAGATAGGCAGAAAATTGTGACAACCATCCAGGAGGAAATACCCAAGAACCACATCGCAGTTGATTCGCTCATAAACCCACCACCAGAAGCATAATTGGAGCGCAGCTATGCAAGTTATTATTATAAGAACATACATGATAGATACGGAATGAATATGTGACACCCTCAATAGTGTAAAGCAATATGTTTCTGAAAAATTAAAGTCCCGAATCACAAGGTTATGTGGACAGCTTCAAAAACGATGAAGCTGCCGAAACCCCCCCTCACCATATGGGCAATCAGAACCAGGCCCAAAATATTGACAAAAATCATCGTAGATGGCTAGTATATTTCGGGAGCTTCGGCGCTAAGAAAACATAAAAAAAGCATGTATTCCGTATGTTATGCAGAAAACAATTACACTGATTATATTGCCCAAAACATCTACTTTAATGAGCTCTCTTCGCTTGGTGATTCAGAGAGAGCTTTCCTTGAGATTCCTTGAGATACCTCGGACTTGGCTGCTCTCTAAACCCCCAAATAAGAAGTAAGCACCTGAATTTGATGGTCTGACCGTGGAATTTTAACAAACTTTTTGTGGTATATTGAAAAGACCATTAACTGAAATAACAAGCGTGTCCTTCCAACGAGGATTTCTGCCCCGAACCACTACCACAAGTGTCGTCACCTCGATGAGCAAAGGCGGGAATACCCGAATTCTTGGAAACTGGGGGGAAGTATCATTAGCAAACGTCGATTGGATATAATTGCAATTCTTTGCAATGTTAGTCGGTAGAAAAACAGCCAAGCCCTTGCCATAGTATACTTGGGTTTAAGCAACGCTTTTGATCGCGTAAGGCACTATTTAATTTTTTAAATGGTGGAGAAAATGGGATTCTGTGAGATATTCATTGGTAAAGTGAAGACCCTATACAAAAACGCAAGATGTCCAGGTCGCTTTCCCTGGTCTAGAGATAATGATAACAATAATGTAGTCTTTTTTGAGCGATATTAGGGCTATCAAGCCCTCTCTTACATATAACTCATTGTATGTAACACTAAAAACCATGTCCTGGATGGAGAAAAATCCACCCAAGTGGGACTCAAACCCGCGACACTGGGTTGGCAGGCAAGAACTACACCCTGCCGCTGCCGGGACCTGGATAAGACAAGGCTGTCCACTTACCGGACAACTTAATTCAATATCTGATGGGCCTCTCCTCTGACCAATTAATGGAGCAGCAAATGGTGTGCTCTTCCCCATTATTGAAGAAAGATAGTTAGCATTTAGCGCAAAGGCGGAAGATATCGACTCATTCATAGAAAAGGACAGCTATTTCCAAAAAAATGCATCGTTATTTGAATCAATACGCCCGGGGCGGTTGTAAATGAAAAGAAGTGTAAAGACTTATGGATCGACAGCTGGAGAAGTAGAACGGACAAGCCGTTATCCTTTCAATGGAATGCTATTGGTGATAAATTTTTCGACTTGCGGTTAGGTAACAACCCCATTGAAGATTCGCTTCACATCAAACAAGAGTGATAGGAAAAGTATCATAAAGGAGCCAGGAGTTTGGAGCTGGCAACCAGTAGCATCCCCTGTATATTCAGAGGCCGAGTACTTGTATATCAATTCATCGCATCCAGACTATGGATATACTTCAGTACTACTCAATACAAGATCTACTCATCCGACAACTGCAGAGCTGCCTGTTAGACTTTATCTGGTGCAAGGGAAAGCACTGGACCAGAAAAGAAATTCTTGCGGCACCCATTGCAGATGGAGAACTAAGTCTAAGAGACATTGAAGACAAAATGTTCTCCTTCCAAATCATCCAGTTTAATTTAATATGTTATTGCTGATCTACCACCACGTGGTGTAACATATACGATAAGGTAGAAGTGTCGTTGGTGTGAGACAACAGATTTTTCAGTTTGACTGCCCAAACTACCGGGAATGAAGCTCTTCTTTCTGGGGTATTTAACTATGGCACCGCTAGCATACACCGATTAGTCTTAAGCCGCCTCAAAGTTATCGGAAGATTTTCTTACCCTGGTGGCTTTCCAACTCATATCTCCGTATTTCAACGCTAATAAGCTGCAGTACGTCCTTAAATGAAAGCGAGTGGCAGGATAATAGAGTTCAGATAGGTAAATGCCAAGAAATAAAGTTGATCAGTTAAAAATTAATTCTAGGGATGTACCAATAGGAATATTTTCAAGATGGAAACTGCTTGTATGGAGCCATATTCCCCGAGCCTGAACTAGGAGCGTAGAAACCTCTCTATGTCAGGAAGTTATACGCCCTCTTCTTCGCCATTCTGGATACACCATTCCAAGGACGTATTTCTGGGCGCGGGGAAGGTATTATCAAGAGACAAATGAAACACTGTAGCATTTTTCTCCCCAATGGGTTTTAATTGGAGAAATTTTCATGTGATAGAGCAAAAGTTTAATGGTTTCATAATTCATTAATCAGGTGACAGAGATACATTGAATTTGCTTTGATTGACTTGAAGTAACAATAAATGGCAAGAAAAATTAAGAGGAAAAATCGAAAACTCATTGCTAGTATCAAGGTTCTTCAGGGACGTCATCGCATTATTGTCGCTGACGAAGAATTTCTTCGTGACGTGCCATCAGGTCGTAAAGACGATTTTCCTTGTCAAGCAATTCGCATTGTAGTTCCTCCACCTCTCTGAAATGGACTTCACTCATCTTCTTCGATTCTTCACTTAATTCCTTAGATTTTTCCCTCGTCATGTTTATCGTCTTTATTCCTTCTTCAATAGCCCTCGACAAACATTTATTCCTATGTTGAAGCTTTTTCAGTTCCTCCTCCAGAACTTCACGACGCTTGGTATTGGTAACCAATGAGTCGGTTTGAGTAGCCTATTGATAAATTAAAAATTTTAGAATTATGTTTATTTTTACCGCAAAAGATAGTGAAACGCAGGAGTGAATGTCTTTAAAACGACATCTAAGGCTCTGCTTGTGTCCGGGCATATAACTACTGTCGATTCAAGATTATCACTCAGTTTAAATTACTTAAGTATGGCAAAGCACTTTCAAATTGATTGTATCTCGGAAAAATTTATAAATATTTGGATATAACCCCGTGAAAAGTTCTTTGGTGAAATCATAGCCTCGTTAAGATGAGCTGTATCGCACCCAAAAAATTAATCATCGAAAAAACTTAACTTAAATGCAACTGTGTCCAAATGAAAAGTATCAAAGTTTCACAGATAAATACTGCAAACACAAAAACAGCCCCCTAGCAAGCTACCAAATTAATTTTCCGAATGTTACTCTTTCTTTAAATAGTGTATCTGTCCTTAATCTAATTACTTTATTCAACCACTGCAATGGAATTATTTTTAACGTGATTCTTGCATTCGTATTTCCAAGAAAAAATTCTTACGTAAAAATGTATCAGTGTCACACAATTTCGCTGAAGGCATTCCTTTTCAAGCACTAAAAATCATATTCATTTAAATGGACTTGATCGTCGCAGTGCACTGCATCACAATATGAAAAGTTAATGTCTCGTGGCAGAGTTTGAAACGAGGGTAATCTCTTCCCGGTAGAGTATTTACGATTTTGAGAAAATTTGGTGCATTACGAGCAATGAATTACCTTATTACTATTAGTGCAGCTTGCTTGTGGATTCACGCTGAGGCCCGAGGAGGATTTAGATGCAGCTGTCCTCTTGTGGTCACACACGATTCGTTGCTGGACGGGAGCGTTGCCATCGAAGGAAGCGGAGACCCTGGCCGCCATTCTCCGCAGGAATGCCTCTCTTTTCCTTAGTTTTCCCCTCTTGTGAATAGTCACATCGAAAAGTCGTCCAAGTAACTCGATTCTTACATCATGTGGGTGCATATCGCAGAGATATTCGTTTGCGGGATCCCTTATCATGTCATCCCACATCCGCTCAAGAATCCTCTCCACCCGTGGAATTATTTCTCCCCTCAATGCTCGCTCGATTTGAGACAAGAGACTCTCGTATGCTCTGTTGAGCTTTTCGCATGCTTCGGGAGGCTCCCTTCCCGCAAGCGTTTGCGATTGCGATGCCCTCGCCTGAGTCGCTCTCGGACAGTCTCCAAAATCGTGTTCCCTGTTCTCCGTGTGCCGTAAATATTCCTCTCTTCGTGCTAGACGTGCCTTTTTGAGAAGGAACTGTTCAAACAGTCTAGTTAATAATTCGTTTCTTGCATCATGGGGTGCTATGTGGTATAGATAGTCGTCTTCTGTATCCATGCTTATATCTTCCCACATTTGTTGTAGAGTTGTTTCAATTTGTGGAATCGTTTCACCTATCATGGCCCGCTCCAGTTGCGACAAGATAGCGTCATATATTCTGCCCATCGTCTTCCAATCCTTCGAAGGTTTCCTCCCCGTAAGCATACGGGAAGCGCTCGGCTGGGTAGAGCTTGTACAGAAGCCGTCGTGGTTCCCTTCAGTGCCCGGTCTATCAAAGTGGTGGTCCATGGGCATCTCGTTTGGATCGGGCTTGATGCAAGTATTTCCACGACTGAAACCATCGTAAGGTCCTTCTCTGATCTTCTCGGTTGACGTGGAGTCATCGTCGCGGGAGTGTTGGAGGAAGGCCTTCGTGGGCAGGTAACTCCTTTCGTCCTTGGACTCCTTCGTCACTGCAGGCCCCTTTACAGCCTCCGTTGGCTTCCCATCTTCTTCTCCATTGATGACATTCTGCACACGATCCGGGATTGGAGATCGTTCTTCTATCTCTCGGGGGTCTTGAGCCAAGCTGTAACTTTTCCCACAACTTGTCGTGGCAGGCTTTATTACCTTTATATATGACAAATTATCGTTTCCAACGCCATTCGTTTCCATTCCCTGAATTTTAAGGCGTTCTTCTTTGCCTTGGAGGTCTTGTGCAGGAGTCTCCTCATGGAGGTCTTGAGAATTTTCGTTCCCAGTGATATCCACGTCACATCCCAGAATGGAAATGGATTCCTCAGCCTCTTCTGTCCCAGCTTCCTCGTCTTCTACGTCGGTGATCTCCAGGGCCAGACGCGGAATGAGAAGAGGTTGCTCTTCCTCTCCGGGGCCTTCAGCAGGAGTTTCCTCGGGAGCAATTACCGTTGGATGCGGTGGAAGTGGATCTTCCGGCTTGGGTGGGTCGCGCTCAACGTAAATACCCCTCAATTGCCTGAAGGCCATGTCTAATAGTACGGAAGACAGATGCAAGTTTCTCAACTTTTTATCCTCCAGGGTTTCGGGTTTCATACCGATGAGGTATCTTATCCATTTGCCGATTTGATTTTTTGAAGTCTCCGGCACAAACTTCAAGCACCACTCAGTATGACTAAGGTAGTGTAGGAAATCTTGGTGCAGCTTCTCCTCCAGGTAGCAACTCTCCTCATCCGTCACGGCAAGTTTGAATTCCTTTATATGATTGGAGTTTTCGTTTCCAATCATATCTGTGTCCATTCCTTGGATTGGAAGGCGTTTTTGTTTGTCTGCGTGGTCTTGAGCTGGAGCTTCCTCGGGCACGATGGCCGCCGGGTAGGGAGGCAGTGGTTCTTCCAGGTTTGGTGGATCGCACTCAGCGTAAATTCCCCTCACTTTCCCAAAAGTCATGTCTAACAGGAGGGAGGACAAATGCATGTTTCGCAACTTCTTATTTTCCACGGTTGCCGGTTTCATACCCAGGAGATATTTGACCCACTTGCCAGTTTGATCGTGCAAGTGTTTGGGCAGCATGGTCAAACACCACGAGGTGTGTCTTAAGTAGTGACAAAAATCATCGTGTAGCTTCTCCTCCATGTTGCCACTCGGCTCACAGCCACTCGCGGCTGGAGTAATTTTTTTGGCCCACGACACAAAGTCACGTTCTTAATTGTGGGCACGATAAATATTAGAATACTAAGCAGAAGGTTTTTAACTCCGCTTAAGGGCACTTAGTTTACACTAAGAAACCTAGTTCTATACTTTTTTCGCTAATCTCAAGTATAATCACCGTTAAAGTAAGCTACTCTCTTCCGTTAAGGACCACCGCTTTTACCAATTGTTGCCAAGGTGACGGGGAATCCCATTTTTCATTTCGTGGCATTGTTGTACATACCTCTTTGAGGTTGATACCGCATGCTCGAGCCGTTTAGTGCTATTGTCGGAGCAGACCATTTGCATATTTAATGAAATTTCAGTATTGCATGGCAACTAAAGTAATAAATGAGAACTGCGAACATGGCAGGTTTTTTATAAATAACTGCTGAAAATTGAGGGAGTTGACTTCGAATAGTGTAACTTTGATCAGCCCCATGATTATGGCTGGAATAATGAGTGATATGCTTGCTCGTCATTTCTGATGCTGTCATGCTGCATTGCAGAGCAATACATTCTCGCTAACGTTTCCTAAACTGACAATGCTTGAATGAAATGGCGGATGTCGTGGTGGCTGTCTGTCAATATCCATGGTTTCTCAGACTTTAGTGCCCCCAGTAGTACCCTTCATGATATTTGCTTGGATTATTTTTTGATAGAATATAGCATGCAAAGCAGCTATTATTCTATAGTGTTAGTAGAAGTTTTATTATATTATACATACACGTATATGGAATACATGGAATTCTTGAAGTACATGTATGGCCTTCTAATGCAATCGTACATATTTTCGTTCATATTAAAATTGCTTTTGTCAAGATTAAAGATTTCATGGCGTATTTAGATTTTCAAGAGCATTGTTTTAATTTTGCACCCCTTGTGCATGAATATACTACCAGTAGTTCAACGTAATATATGTATCATCATTGCATGCAAACTTTTCGACCCACAAAGTTCGTAATATTGTTATATTTGATGAACTCTCCCAATCACTAATTTTCGATTTCCGATATTCAATTTGATCACACATAAAATAAGCAATGATCTATATGCCTGTGAAAAGGTATAGTGAACTGAGAATCTCATCCTATAAGATTTTAATCGGTATAATCCTACCAAAACTCGGCCAAGTACCATTGCCTGGTGGCAGTTTGCGGATCGGTCTATAGATGCAGAGGTTAGCCGACAGGTAAGTGAGTTTACTCGAAGAATAAGGAGTTGTGGACTAAAGGAGGCGGTGATGTCGGTTTAGGGAGCTATCCTTGAATAAGATGGCTCAAAATGCTACGGAAATTCGTGAAGATGTCATGGCTCGAGGAAAGCTGCTTCCAAATAACAGGGTGCATGAAACTCGAAAGTGGGGCAAAGCAAAGCATCCGGAAAGCAGTGCTTCTGGTTGGTTATTCGTGTAGGCAGTCGAGACCTAGTGTCATTTGGCTTACTCTACTGCAATGTTAGCAGCCCCTGTTTTCATTCCCAAAGCCATATCATTTTTTCGGATCGCTCGTATAAAACGTCTCAAGAGCTTCTGTCCCCGGGCATGGATAGTGAAGATTACATTATGTAGTTCACAATGCAATGATTCAAATACTTTAGCTCGACATTTTAGCCTGCAAGATGACACAGAGGGACATGGCAGCTGGTGCTATGACATTAGTCATGGAAAGCGGGGGAAAAGCGTAATAGGGAGTAGGGAGTGAGGTACTCAAATTAGGTAATGCAATGTAATTCAAAAAGTGATCAGCGGGACGGTTGTTTTTAAGTAGTTCCTGTCAACAGTCGCTGTGACATGGTCCTAAGAACTCATTACTGCGGAGATGCAGTGAATGTGCCAGCTTACCGGACATGTAGAATCGATAATACAAAACTTCGTTCGTCTCCACTCATTCCGAAGCACTCTAAGATCGTATTTATTATATTTATATTCCTATTTAGTTCTATGACTTGGTAATTTTTTTTGGGATTTCTTAATGGAATAATATTTTTAAATACTTAAATATGATTTTTTTCGAATTACCTAGGATATTGTTTGGTCGCATGATGTTGAATGTTTAGGCAATTTTGGATCAATATCGGCTTATCTTTATCAATCATATCTTTAATCGGTTATGCACTCCATCTACTGCTGTGTATTTTTATGCCGAAATAGTAATATGAATCAGGAGCCTCTACTATTTCATTGCTATCCTCTAGCACAATGTCTTCATTTCTTCCACCAATACACATATGCTTAGTTTTTTGCTTGTTGATGTCCACTCCCCAAGCACTATACGTTTCTTTGAGATTTCTAAACATAAAGTTAATATCATCCCTCTCTTGGGCTAGAATTACCTGATCATCTGCATAATGTAGTGTGTATATGGTCTTGTCTCCTACAGGCAAGCCCATGTTTGCGCATTGTCTTATCCATTGTTTAAATGCCGGATCACTCGAATGGCTCACGAGGCACGGAGCGGCAACAGCGGAGTTTTGGACGATTTCCCCTACCTTACCCTAGCGTTGCCTCACCGTTCCTTCTGCAAAGAGCATTGCTTTCTCTGCACGTAAAATGCATATAATTGAAAATCGTCATCGTAAATCCAAGGATATTTAACTATTGGTTATGTAGGCGTTTATAAAGCATGCGTCACTGCGGTTACAACGGTGTAACTCAAACCTCTATCACATCTTTAGTTTCGGGATAAGCCGAGGTTTACAACTTTTACAACATTTCGTGTAAAACTCAACATATAAACAATTTTTTCTTTGGTAAGTTAGAAACATATTTGGCTAACTTTTATCTCTTCTTATCTCTTCAATAAATATTAAGAGAATGGTGATAACATAAAGTCGGGCCATCGGGTTTTGAGAGATGAAAACGGCCATTTTTCAAAATAAATATCGTGAAAGTGTAGATCAAAATAGGAAAAACTTTTTACACGCATAACGTAGAATTGATCATTCTATCGTATGCATTTTATTTTGTTAAATCAGTTGACACTACTTGAAGATACAGCGTCGTAAACTCAACGGACTCGACTTTTTTAATGGACAGTAGACCTGTGCACCGCAGACAAGTGACCGCCGCGTCGCCGTGTCTGCTCGTCGGCGTACTGCCACCACGCTCGAAATCGCATTCGCAGTCAAAATCAGATCTTGAGGCTCCCTCTAATTTACTAAGTACTCGTATGTAACTCTATATTTAATCTTTATTTTGCACATCTCATATCTTGGATTCCAGTTATCAGTCGTCAGTTCGCAATTCGCGCCGTAGATATCAATGGTGTGGACGCAGAGCGCCGCCGCACGCAGCTGAAAATACGCCCAGACTCCGCTGTCAACAAATACTATAGCCGGCGCACAGGTCTAAGTAGACCACTACTGAGATGGCTAGGCCTAGCCTAGGTCTTGACTCTTCATGTCACTAGGGACTTAGCATTGGATATCAATTTCTTGGCCCTAGTATACAGTAAGTCAGACTTATAGTAGGTAAAAAATCGTGGGTCCAGGACCTACTTACTTTTTCAGATATTCTCCAACCGCAGGATAGTCAATTTTGTTTATGGGTATGTTCGCCACAATGTGCATTTTAATCGTATCCTGAATGAAAGTGCTTTTTTCGGATTTTGCCTTTTTTGGGAGTCAATACATCCTTGTATGGTCAACGGACGTTTGGCAGTCGCATTCTTGGCCTTCTCTTTTATTTTCTTAATATCCGCATGATGATATGCACTTGTTCAAGGTATCGTTTTTTTCCATTCCAGGCGCACGTTACGTATCCCATACATCAAAACACTTGTATCAATTACCTAAAACTTCTCGTCTTTTTAACTTGCAGCACGCTCTATTCGCTCCACGGAGTAGATACCTGTCGCTACAATAGCTCAATTACATGGTTTATAACATAACTCATCTCTTATTTAGGAAATCCAGTATTATTTTTAATTACCTGATCGTATATCATTTTTCCATAAATTACATCTCACCCGATGGATATGAAGGAAGACATTGGCATTTGTTGCAACTAATTTGTAAAAAAAATTAGAACTCGGTCCATGTTTTATTTCATGAAAACAATCACATTGTAAATGTATACACAAGGTATGGTGAGCATATTTAACATTTTGAAGTGGGTTTCACGAAATGTTCTGGGACTTAAATCAAGCATTGTTCTAATAACTCTCTTTTGCAGAACAAAGATCTTTTTTATGTGTATCCAAGATGGCGGACCTTCGCCAGTCGTGAAATTATATATCCTGTGATAATTCCATAAAATGATGAGAAAAGTTCATTCTTTGCAGCTTCTGTCATATGCCTTCTCATTTAATATGCACCGATTTGAATGAGTTGGTGTATTTTAAGTGGTCATCATATCTCTATACAAACGTGTGGATAATCTAAGTGAAGTTTTGAAGGAGAAAATTGCGGTTTCACCCCGTGAAAAAACTTCTCCCGTGAATACTAAAAGTTTGAAATTGTCAACTCGGAATATCAAAGACAACAAGGGACCAAGTAACAAAAATGTGGCTACAAACAGCAGCAGAAAATGGCATCGAGCAAAGAAAATACCTACTCCGTGATTCGCTCTTTCCCGTCCAGCCGCCATGAGTGGGGAAAGAGGTGCGTGTTTTGCCGAATTTGCGACAGAGTGAGTTAATTTAAGTATCCTAGCGGCTAGACAGCGAACTAACCAACCCTCCATGACATGATTCCACTAGGTAGCGTGGCAGCGTACTTGCCATGGCCTTGGGGAACGAGTTGGGATGCTTCCGTAAGTGACAACGATATTATCTATCTTCACTACTTAAACAGAAAAAAGCATTGTCAAAAGCATGTCATGTATAAAAACTCCAGTAGTTTAGTTGTAATTGATTGCGTGATTTGGACGTGATATTGTCTGTTTTTGCAGTGAAGATAACATCATTGGCTCTTTTGGAAACCCCTAGTTCGCCCGCATCCGTGAAATCCGAGCAGTCACTTTCGCACTGTGAAGTGGGTCAGTTGGCCAGGTGGTTGGCTGTTTTTCGACGAGCCCATGCGTAAAAATTACGCATCACTAAAGAAATGCTGGAAACTTGAATATATCGCACGAATTATCATTTATTGCACTTTATCGAAAAATAGACCGCATGTCGCATGTATTCGCAAAATATCGCTAATGCGATTTTTACGTATCTCTAAGCATTATTAATGGTGCAATACTATAGTTTTATGCGACCGAAATGCTTAGCATCTAAATGAAAATATCGATATGTCTTTAACTTGACTAATTTTTTCCGCGCAGTACGCTTTAAACTCCTTCAAAACGGAAAGGAATTTTGTGATCTCTGGGAAATTACTGCGGTGACAACCATACACGTCAGTGGTTATGCCATACATATTTTTACCTTTCTAAAATATGTATCCTCCTCCACTCCCCTAATTCTTACACATAGAGACTTTTGTCACTTCTCGTCCCCCCTCTGTCTCATCCTCTCAATCTCTTCCCACTTAATTTTTCCCAAATTTTGAATTGGTAGTTCCCATAGAAAGGGTTGAATCCATGGGGGTAGATAGGAGTGGGCATAACGTCATCAAACAGAGGCCTGGTAACAGAAATAACAGCTATTACGGCAATTCCTGCTCTATACTTACTTCCATTAGTAGTGCGACGGAATTGACGAATTAGCGGATGTATGACGAGAATATCAACCATCTGTTTGGATAAGGCAAATACCTCCTGAATCATGTATTTTCTATGTGAAGCTACGAATTTCAATCAATTTGCCATAGTGCTGACCGGGTGTGTGGATTGTCATTAATTTTAATAAGTAAAAAAGTTTTTGAAAATGCATATAAATAAGAAAATGTATGCTGGTTTCCACTAAGTTAGCTATAGAAAACATCGTAAAATTGCGAAATTTGTGCTTGAGGTAGCGCGAGTGAGATAGTACCTTAATCATAATTGAGACCATATTCGAATCATACGTTTTAATTTCACCTGCTGTAAGACACGTGAAATAAATGTAGCATTATTAATGGTGCAATACTATAGTTTTATGCGACCGAAATGTTAAGCTTTTAAATAAAAATACCGATTTAAGTCTTTAACTTGACTATTTTTTCCGCGGAGTATGTTTGAACCTCCAACAAATCGGAAGGTTTATTGTGATCCCGAAGAATTTACTGCAGTGACAATATGATTAATTTTCTAAAATAGTTGAGGAAACATACATACTACACACTGTTAATTTTTTGACGAGATCCAGTTGTTAAAAATTCCTCATTTTTTAAGTAAGGTCTCTCTAGAGCGATATGACATGTTTTTTCCCATGTAAAAAGGGCAAGTATTTTTCGTCAAAAATGTCGGAAAGTAATTCGGTAAGTGGCTGATATTTTGATATGTTTAGAAGGGTGAGAGGTTTTTCTTTAAAATCAGACCAAATCTATTGATTCATGGGTGAAATGACATTTCTCTCAAACTACCTCAAATAGGTTCCACTGTGACGGTGTGAGCCAAAACAAATGCTTGAGTCCTACTTTTATCAAATGGTTTCACAAAACCTCCTTTCCAACATAGAATGATAGAATGAATAGGCTTTTCAAAATTAAAATCTAGGTCTAAAAATGCCAATTATTATGCGGATGTATTTTTAATGAGCACTTTTTCTTGTCATGCACGCCAACTGCAGCGCCATTGCTACAGAACTAAGACATTTTGACGTCAATTTACGTGGTAATTAGCTAATAATTCAGAAATTAAGATTGCATGCTTCTAGTTTATTCTTAATCAATTATCTGGAACTTTTCACTACTTAAAAAAGCTTTTCATGAAATTGACATTCAAAATTACAAGGGAAAATGCTATTTTCCACACGTTTTTCCGATTCTTCCATTGAACACCATGAAAAATATCCGAGAATAATAGTACGGAAGGTAACATTTTGTTGTTTTTATCTAATTAAAAACAAATTTTTCTAAGTATTATTTCCTAGGTAAAGTATTTACAGTACGAATAAAATGACATTTATATCCTTTCTCGGTTGGACCACCTTAAGCCTGGGCCACAGAGTGCATACAGAGAAGCCAGAAGCAACCTCGGCTGAAATTATATCTTGCGCACTGCCATTTTCTCAGCAAGTTCCATTCCGACCATTCGATGGTTTGGTTGTTGCAAACGACGAAAAAAAAGGTTCTTTTGGGATAATTTTTTTCTGAAAATTAAATCCAATTAGCATCATGCCTAATATCGATGTATTCGTATCTAATTAAAAACTAATGACTACAAGTACAACGGAGGTGATATAGCGTTACGCTGGTTAATTTTATAGGAGCTGATGAAATATTAAAGCAATGATTCCTTCATATTTCTCTCCTCTAAGCAGGGCACAAGCAAAAAAGTTATGTGCCGCCTTAAAAAATATGTAGGTCTTTTTTATAAGATTTTCTGCTAATCTCTTTCAAATGGAATAACCCTCTTTTATTGGGTATTGGTAATTGCATGATATAAGCTTTTTGACTTAACGGATGTTTTATGAAGGAGATTATTTTTACATGCTTTAATGGCCTAGTATTTTTCTGATTGAAAGTAAACGGTATGCCTAAAACCTTCTCTTTTTCCCTCTCAACCTTCCATCCGTACTAAGAGCTCGTATAACATAACATGTGATATTTTATGCTGTATCTCAATAGTGATAACAGATTGTACTGTCATCTTCCAAAATTGATCTGTGATAGTTAATGTTACATGAAATTTACGAAGTCTCCATTTGTGGAATTGATGGTGAGTTGTTATTGTATTTTTTTCTTTTTTTTTTTAATATTACATCATTAGATTTTACTGCTTGCATTAAATTTGACAATTTTTAATTATTATAAATACAAATATAAATAGAGTTACACACAACGAAATTAACAAGACATTTTTATAATACAGTCATTAGAAACCCTTTAAAAATGTCATGAAATATATAAAATATGATAGAAGGTTTATAAACACTCATAAAAATAAATAATAGGCCCATTTTTGGTCCTACTAAGCTGCACATTACAGCTTGTCAGCAGGTGCCAGTGTTAAATAAAATAATATTTCGATTTGTTTCCAAATTGTTTAATTTAAGCAATGAAACTTAAAAACCATCTCTTTATCGAATACCAATTTTAAGTACTTATTCCCCTATTTTTGTTTAAATAACCAATTTTTAATTTCCCTTTTAATCGCATTTAGTGTACTTAGTGATTTCAATTTTTTTTTGGCAATTCGTTAAAGTAAATAGGTACAGCTATTTCCAAATTTATTTTTCCATTAGTGGTGTAGTATTCATTAACATTGTATTTTTTATTGTCCCTCAATTGTAATGCAGATTTAGCAATATTCTGAGTTTTGTACTTTTAACTAAATTAATTGTTAGTTATAACCACATGCTTATGTATTTATCGACTGGAAGAATACCAACCAATTTGAATAATTCATCTTCGTTGAGATTATTTACATTTCCATATTTTACTCCCATCATTTTCTTAACGAGTTTCAATTGTTTCGTTCTTAATATGCTAATGTTTGTTTTGCCATTAGAACCCCATACTGTAATTCCATATCTTAAAATACTCTCTATTAAAGCAAAATATATAATTTTCATTGTCCTCAGATTACATATTCCAGGCAAATAATTAAATGTACACAGTATATAGTTCAACTTGTTACTGATTTTATTAATGTGGGCACTCAAGTTAAGATTTTGGTCGATAACAACACTCAAGTAATTATATTTGTTAACCTGATTTGATGATCCATTGATTAAAATTATGATGAGGACTTAACTTATGTACGATAATTCGGTGTTAGCGCATTCACATCTTTGCAATAAATTTCACAGGCTTTGAATGAAGTGTTTATTGTTTGTTTCAGATATGTCAACGAAAAAGCATCTCATTATATTGCGGCAATCTACCAAACTTCTTTCATATGATGTGGTTTTCATTTAATTCCAATCATCTTACGAAGGCAAATCATTTCTGGGACCTTGGTTGCATACCTGTAGTGTAGTGTATGTTGGTGAAAGTTACTGGTACACTATAGTGCATGCTGGTGATAACTTACCCATTATCACACATTCTTGAGGTGACTTTCAGGGTAATATGTAGGTACATATGTAGGTACATAATTTCTCTCTGTACTCGTAAAATGTAGCTGGGAAAAAATCCAACTTCCACAAAACTTATAACAAACTTACGTCGATTCAAATCAATTTTTTGTGAACTTTGCCGCAAAATACCCTTGATGTAGTTAACATTTATGCTTTGTATCTTTTTAGGTGAGATAAATTAGGAATCTGAACTATGAAAGGGAAATATTACTGTGAATTGTATGTAATACGGAGTATAATCGTTAAAGTTAATGCAATAAGAGGATGTGTTGTGTTTTTTGTACACTCCACCTCCTTCTTTAAATTGATTAATTACTTTGAGTCTCATTAATTTTTAAATGTCATGATAGTCACCGAAGTTGATCATAATTCAAAAACAAGTGTCCAATTATTATTTTTTACTAGCTGTGTACTTATTGAAATTTGATCTTGTTATTCCTTCGAGACTATTCTCGTTTTAACTGAAAAAATATTATAATTAAATGGTATGCATTTGCTATTAATATTTTTTATCTATCCTGAATTACTACACTATGATTAAAATTAATGGCCTCACCGTCAAGGTTTTTGGGAGATGAGTCCTGAACCATTATAGTTCCCTTAATATTTTTCCAAGTTGGGATTCACGATAGAAATTTGGAGCAGAATAGTGAAAAAGTATCCGTGTATCCAACAGAATTTTATCTGTAACAGAATTTGAATTTATCAGGTAAAATATCATTTAACCATGAAGAAAGTTCAATCATTACTGCAGTGTCACCAGCGGAAAGCCCCGGTGGCGGCGGGGTAAAGTCCTCGCTTGCCAACCTGTGGGTCGCGGGTTCGAGTCCAGCCTGGGTAAAATATTTTCTGCCCAGGACATGGGTGTTTGTGTCTCGTCCGTTGTTACTGTTATTCACCCGACGTAAACTGGCCCATTGTGCTGTATTCAGGGTAGTAAAGATAAATAAATAAATAAAAAATAAAGCTCTTTGAAAGACATTCTTTGGCTCCCCGAGCGGCGAAAAAATCGAGGAATACAAATTTTCCTGCCGTGCGCAGAGCTAATTTCCGTAATCTTTTCTCATTTTCATGTTCAATCGAACTATATTGCTCTTTGGTATAAATTATCGATGGTTTAGTAGCGTGTAGGTGTTATAATCAATGGGATATTTCTGATAATAATGCCAAGACGGCGTAATGCCGAGTGGTATCGGTAATGGGTTGTTGGCCACAGCTACCGGGACCATAAATGAAAAAGACCTTTTTAAGGCGAGACGGCGGACAAACAACGTATTAGAAAGTGACAATATTACCTCGAAAGAGGGGAAGTTAGGGCGGGGATTGTCCGCGAATCTACCAATCACTTGATAGACCAGGCAATGAAGGATTAGTGATACAGGCTCATTATTTCCTCATTGTCGAGAGAACCAACTAAAAATGTTGATGCCTAAGTTAGGATTATTTAATTGAGTTTGAAATGAGATTATTTTTAAGACATCATCAAAACCGTCAATGATCAATACCTCGATTGCAATGTTCTTTGTGTGTTTTGTGTGTGTTTGTGATTAATGTGTTCTATACGGGCTCTCCCTTCGCAAGATATGTTTCACTCACCTCTTCCTTTTCGGAAATGATTCGATGAATCTATAGATCGATAAGTTGGGTTCAGAATGGACGGCTTAAGGATATGAGTAGGGTATCAATGGGTTTCTGGTTCAAATCCTACCCGTGGGGAAATTTTATCGACGATTCCGATAAGGGGATTAAAAGCATAATTTAATAGCTGTTTCTGGGAAATGTCCAATGATTATTGCCGAGTTTGTTCATTTTTCTTCGTTTAACGTTATTATTCTTCTCAACAAACGTTTAAGGTGGTTGGAGCGGTAATCACGAATCATCGAGGGTACATTTTAATAACTTTTTGAGTAAGTAGGAAAGAATTCTTGGACCATAATCAACATAAGTACAGCTATTTTTACAATAACGTTGTACATAGCCGTGCATACAAATGATGCGAGAATTTTGTTTTAAAATTTTGGTCTCTATGAAAGCATTTTTATGATTTGGGTTTACGGTGTGGAGTAAGTAAGACGAAAAAAAATTCTTTGACCACACTTTAGAGAAGTTCGTACTGTTTGTTGGGTGAAAATAGCCAAATGCCTATGATAATGGTAGTGATGTAAGAATGTATTTTTAAAATTTTCGTCTCAATGAAAGCATTGTTATGATTTGGGTGGCGCGAATTTTTTTAAATTTATGCGGTAATCAAATGCGAATGCGTATTTTTTTGTCGGTATGATACCTTCATATTTTTTGCAGTAAATACAATGATATGAAACGTATTGTTTCGCGTTGATGGGACAGTCTGTACATATACAATCGAATTATTATGAAATATATGCCCAATGCCATAATGCTATGCATTAAAATAGCATCAAATTCTGGACAACCAATTGGTAAAATGCAATTTTTTCACTTTTATCCATGCACATTACTAATAAATAAGCGAAATCAAAATTTCACGCAATTCTGTGCATGAACGAAAATCGCCCCAACCACCTTATAGTGTCGAGTCCTGCATCTCAGGTGGGCCGCTTGAGTTTCTGTCGGGAGCTGATGGTGAAAGGAGCGTATACGCACTCAATGGTAGAGCAGGACTCGGTGAAGCCAAATCAGACGGAATAAATATGACGTTCAATGCAAATAATTGTGTACAACTGCTTCGTTTGAATATCATTATCCGTGCTGCTCTTTATTTAGGACACTGGGCGTTGTATTCGCACCCGAGTACTGAAACTAGAGAACTGCATAACTAAGGGTGACGTAAGTTCTCAAGTTTGCTAAACATCTAGTCGAGGAAGACCACCCTGAGTGATTTAGCGCGAACGATCCTTCACAAATAATGGATGGTTATAAGTTGGAATATTTAGAAGGAATAGATATACATAGTTATGCTCTGTATAAAGGTCTTTCGGATATTCCACCGGGGCTCCATCTCCCGACGTTTCGGATAACGACTTTTTCTCCATCCTCATGAGGTTCTGAACTCTCAGGCGTTCTCCGAAACGTCAGGAGACATGGAGCTGCTAACCCCGTGGAATACCTATGAGACCTTTATTCAGCATATACGCCGGGAAAATCTAAAGCCTTTCATAGCCATGCCCTCTTTAAACATGTTTCGTTCTCTTTGAACCTTTGGTCACCTTGAGAATGGCTGAGTAATTCGAAAATTAGATCGGTGTATTTAGAAGTTTTGTTGTTGGGACTCCACAAGTCGTCTTATTTCCCCTCGTCTTTGATGACGCCTTCCGCTTGCTTTTCTTGAGTGATGATCGTGGACCACCTCTGGGGTGAATCTCACTTCTGACGTTAATGGCCGCGAGTAAACCCTCCGTTGCTTCGCGGGCAAATGGATAGGGCGCTTGACGCAGGTCGGGACGTGTAATTGGGCCTGGAAGGGGTGGTGCGCTGGCATTAGGGGGTGGGGAGAGGGGAAGGAGATAGGCGCCGTGTGGCGTCTTGCCTTCCCCCATCTCCCTCGGAATCCTAAACGCTGAGATTCCGCTATGGATAAGCGCCAGTGTGGAGTCCTTAAGCGATTGAGATGGTGAAAGGGAGATTACGGAGTCCTCTAGCGTTTTAATGTGGAAGAAGTGGTGAATCATAACAGACCACGTGCTGAGATTCCTATCGCTCTCTATCCTAAGCCATCAATTCCCGACGTTCGCGCAATCATGATCGCTCAATCGCCCTCGTCCCGGTCGTTTTCTCGTTATGGAACCGGCGCGAAGGAAAATGCATTCCTTATCTATTCCTCTGCTAATAGATCACGCTGAGTTTTACAGCATGGTGTGGATAAAATGACACTTGTCCGTCTGCGTAGCTGGTGTTCCCCACGTTTCTTTATCGTTGCCAAGGAGTATTGGTCTCTTTATGTTTTGACTTCAAAGGATCAAAAACTGGGAAAATAAGAGGCGATCGTTTCAAGAAAAATGTATTTTAGAACAAAAAAATAATGTATGCGAGACTAAAGATCGTAATAAGGATCTGTGGGAGCTATCGTCAGCTTGAAACATGATCTTTATGAATCACGAATGCACCATGAAATGTTGACGGATGAGTGAGAATTAATACTCGACATAAGAACAACTATTTTTTTCGCTACATTTAAGTGTTAATTATGACGTATCTGCTTTTATCTACCACTTTTTGTGGCTCTCTACTTCAGAATACGTTGTAAAACTTTAGAGCAAGAGTTTGGCAACATATTAATATCAGACTTTAAAAGTGAATTCATATTAATTACTCATAGTAACGCTTATAAAATTTTAAGTATGCCATTTGGAAAATATTTTCTTTTGAAATTCGATCTTAGGCACCTGTTTCTACTCTCTTCTAAAACAAACGTAATCTTATCTATGTTTAGCGCGTTCTTTGATTTTTAAATCTTTCATATAATAGATTAGACTTAAGATGCAAATATATCGTGCCGAAGTCTTGAATAAAGAGAATTTTAAAAAAGGAAGATAGAGCAAGAAGATACAGCAAATAAGTAGGACTTCGTTTCATGATAAAACGGCGACCGGGAATGTACAATTTGAATGAAGGAACATGATATGGCTTTAATCAAAAAATAGATCAATAGGTATTTTCATGAACTTTGAAAAAATATATATTTTGTTGCAAAGGCTACATACTTGGCTGATATATCTCGAAAATGGATCAGGCGAAGTTTAGTTTGAAGCAGAAGTTATAAATTTGATTCCACAATTTATCTCTTGTGATGAGGGAAGCGGCAAAATAAGATAACTATTGAACTGATGGGTACAAAAGTTCCTACTTTCCACGAAATGTAGAGTAAACATAATAGTAGAAGAGCGTGGCACACCTGAAACCATTTAAATTTTAACCCTTTTCTGTTCTTTTCCTCTTTCCTTTACATTTTCTTTTACCTTTAAATGGCACTCGTCCGAACACCCCTGTCACTCGCCCCTGTGGCGACTCGCAGGATTGCTTGCAGATACATATTTTGCAGACATTCTCAAATCCCTCGCTTTGTCCCATGTGAGAATTCTTCTGTCATAAGGCACAGCAGGTGTAGAAAATATTTTAACTCTATTTATCGCATATTTAGACTTCAATAAGAGATAAAGATTACGTGTGGCACTCTTTGCCAGATTTGAAATGTGATTCCTTTCACACTTTTATCTGAGAGAAAGACAATTTTAACCTAAGTTAAAAGTTTTATTTTCTTTATGTGATATGGGAATATTTTATTATTTGTTCAATAATGTCTTATTGTGTACTCGTCCATCTCTTCTGTCGCATAAAGTCTAATGAACTCTTTAGTCCTTAAGACTCCTAATGTTCTTCTTCTCAAGAGTCTCTCCCTACTCAGTCTCGTTATGTCCTTCCCTCCCGCATTATTCACTCCTCTATCATAAATCTGTTTCGCTATCCAACTCTCATCCATTCTCTCCACTTGGCTAACCAACGAAACATGCTCCTTTCACTCATTCATTGCCGGAGCATCCATTCCAAATTCATTCATGACCAACTCTTACCTTATCTCCCTGAGTCTTGCCACAAGAATCTCTCTGATACCCCTATTTAGTCTCATTTAGCCAAATTAATGCTCATTCTGATATCTTCAAAGTCTTCAAATTAAAGACTGTGAAATAAATTATCTAAGTAGTCAACGGAGCAACTTTACCCCGTCATCTTTTTTTGCTCGAAGCAAAGATTTATAACTGGGTTTCCCCCCGAAAGGCTTTGGAGCTGTAAACCGATGGAATTCATCAGAAGATAATTGCACATTCTTTTAAATGACACGACCGTCGGGTTTATCTCCACTTCTATTCTTTCCCCTAGTGATTCCACCCCCATAAACGTTCTCACCTACCCTCCACGGTGCTAATGATGACAGGTGTCAGTCACCTTCCCTAACAGCAAGCGAACAATACAACCATCATCGTACACAGGAGGAGGAAGAGCCCTTCTCAAGCCTAATGTATGGGTACACGGTAAGGAGCGGCAGGAGGAAAATTAGGTGTTTAGAACATATATTTATGATGCTCAGGGAATCACCCTTAAAGAAAATGATGGTACGGCATTAATTTGACTCATCAAAGTGGTTAAATATAATTTAACGAATATTCACAATGTGAAAAGGCATCAATGTGATTATACTGATAAATAACTAATATTCAGAGGTTATTAGTTACACAAAACTGCAAATTGTTAATTAAATTGAACAATCTAAACCTACTCTGCATTCAGTAATGCCTAATATATTTTAATGCATTTATGCCACTCTTAAACTCAAGTTTTTGGGCAGAGAATGGTAAAATTAGGAGGAAGCGATCAGGAATGACTCCGAGTACATGTTAAAGTAGGTCACGTAGAATAATCCGGTTCATACGAGATGCTTGACCAAATATTTGACTTTTGCGTGTGGTAATTTTGGGTACCTATCCGGAAAATATAAAAGAGGAAGGATACTTACAGGCATTTTCTGGAATCGTAATATTTTAGCCAGCCTTTAATAGGTAGAAATTGCTACGAGGAAAATTCGGCATGACCGGAAATTGAAATAAGAACTTGCTGGGCCTACCAGCAGAACACCACGAACCCAGGCTCCCAAATTCCCGCGGCAGGTTTGGAGTATATCGGGGAACCAGACATTAAGCTCTTGCGGTTCTTCAAAGGTGGCAACGCAATGGAAAAGAGGACTTTCAAGAATTTCTGAGGAAATTTTGATGTATTTCAGAGCCATAGTTATGGCTGATTCAAAACCTTCATACGTAACTAAGCTCGGAATATGTGCTCGGGTAGGTTGCAACCGCATCGGCTTCTGATTCTTGAAAGTCCTCTTATCCTTTGCGTTACCATCTTTAATGGAATGCAAGGCATGAGCATCTAATTCCCATAAATCTATTCGAAATTGCCATGAGAATCTGGAGGCCTGGGTTGTGTGGTTTGGGCATTGGCAGGACAAGCCTAAAACTCAATGGACCGATTTCCCTGAAAGGTCAATTGTGGCGATTTCCTCATGTTTTATGTCCGTATTTTCGGCTGTTATGAAATCTTCATACTATCTAAATTAATGTAATGCTCAGACGCAAGAGCGTATTTCGTATCCTGATACGTGTGAGGCACGGGAAAGTTGATGGGAAATAGGAGGCACTGAGGGAGTAGGTTGGTCCTCCTCATGCTAGAAAGGCGCACTGTGGTTCAAAATCCTTAAATCATGGCCATGTTGGGAAAAACATTTTTAATAAAGAATTTTTAAGATTGTGGGGATTGATAGGTTAAATCTTGAGACCCTAATGGGTCACCGGTTGGTACCCAGGTTATCACTAGTTCAAAAGTTCCTGTAACAAAGAGATAGTGACCGCTGCGAAGGTAGCAAACATATGGTCTTTCAGTAAGCTAAAGCCGTGTCAACTTTGGACCTCTGCCTAAACCATAGTTCTCGACCGATTTTTATCTTTATAAAAAAAATACCAGTTGGGAAATCAGTAGAATACCTATGCATACATAATTAAAAAAACGATAAATGTCCGCCAAACTGCAATTATTTCTATTTTTCATTAGGTAAGAATAAGTTTGCAAAAAATAATTCTTTTTGTCGCGGCGTCAAGGGGTGGAGGTGGGGGAGGTAGAGCGGGAAACAGGAGGTGAATCGAATGATAGCGGAGGGGCCTCAGTTGTAAAGTCACACTCAAATAACGAGTCGTTTTCGAAGCTGGGGATCCCCAAAGAGAAGACACTGCCGCCCTTCGACCACAGAGTGGAGCGACACGCAGCATGTAAGGAGGGGGAGTGAGGGAGGGAGGAGGGTAAGGTGGAGCAGGTGGGAGGGATCGCGAAACCCGGGGCGAGAGGATAGTCCGCCGTACCCCTGGCATGGTATACCATGGCCACGAGCTAATCTTCAAATACAGTGAAATATCTCGGAATTACACAAACTTCAGATATATCGTTATTCAGATATATCAGATATAGACATATCGGGAACACACATACAAAACATATGAGGCACAGCATTAAAGAAACTAAGTTTTGCTAAGCGTATAATAGGAAGGTCCTCGGGTGAAAGAGTCAAGGAGAGATGGTACTTCGCTCTGGTTAGGCCACACCTCGAATACGCCGCGAGCATTTGGGACCCTGGTCATAATGATTTAACGAAAAATATTAACAAATTACAAAGAAAAGCAGCACGCTTCGTTAAAAACCGCTACGAACGAACATATAGTGTTACACAACTGTTAGAGGGATTAACGTGGGAGCCCCTAGAGAATCGGAGGCTGCACGCTAGGCTTAGGCTACTTGATAAAGTCAGAACTGATATTGTTCAGAGCGACACAGAGAATATTATCATGACGCCTCACAACATTTCTAGGTCAGACAGATGCGATAAAATAAGTGAGATACACCACTGAACACGTAGGTACATACAAAAACTCGTTATTTCCGCGCACAATAAGTGACCACAGTAGAAAATGAGCTCCTCCAAGTACACTCTCATACGACATGTCACCATTTAACATTCCAAAACCTTTACATCTTTACACGGCTGGTGTCCTACCACCCCCTGCCACACGCCCAAGCGGCGGCTCGCGGGGTAGTATGTAGATGTAATGAAGAGCATGGACGGGAAAAATGAGGCGTCCGAGCGAGGGTGAGAATATAAATGAGACTATTAAATGTTGTCACCTTCTAATGGAGACATCCACCATTTTAAATCTGATTTGAGAACCACAGTCCCAGAAAAGAATAAAATATCTTTAGCAAGACGGCTTCCTGTCCTATCGGTTTTAAAAAATTTCACACGGAAAAAACTCTGCCGGAAAAAATATTCAGTGTTTTTATTGGAAGATTTATCAAGGCATAAGACCATCTGTAAAATATGTATCTATTTGTAAAAATGGAGCTTTACAGCTTTGATGATGCAGGGAAGTTTTTGCATGCACAAATATTATTTTCAAATACCGATGAAATAAGTAAAACTTTTGATCATGAGCCCCAACGGCCCTAATATTTAATGCCTTGTATCTCCAAACAAAGTTTTGTTGACCGGAACATTCATGTCTTTTGAGAGTAAGCATTTAGTGGCACTAATGTTACGCACGTGTACTTCGGAAGTATAATTTCTGGAGAGAAAATTTAAAGGCTCCAGAGGAAAATGCGTCGTATTTTTATCGGTAATCCTCAATTATCACCGCTATTCAAGTCAATACGTCATGATCCTTAAGTTGTTCACGTTACACGTTAAAAAATATCTCTGTATTCATTAAAACGGAAACAACAATTGCACTACTCCACAAGGTATTTCAATGCGTACGATGCTTTTCAGCTCACAGAGCATCATCAAGTACAAGACATACGATATTTGGTAGAGAGCACATCATATTTATACGTGTTATAAGTTTGAGAATGGTGGGGAGGTGAGGAACAGAAATAAGTTGGGGATGTGGCGGGTTCACGGAAACCCCATTCCTTTATTCCCCACCCTATTTCTGTTCCTCACCCCCCCCTTCTCAAACTTGTAAAGTGTACAAATATGATGTGCTCTCTACCAAATATGTCTTGTGCCTCATGATGGCTGAGTGAGCTGAAACGTGTCGTACGCATTAAAATACCTTGTGGATCAGTGCAATTGTTGTTTCTGTTATAATATGACAAACTTTCACGATATCTCGCCTGAATATTCTGAAGAAATTTCTCGGTATTCAGGTAAAACTGTGGTAAAATCATGCAATTCATTTATTTAGTCCAGAATTATAGTTAAAATGAAACACTGTATGATTGTCATGACTCATAAGAGAGAATTTAACCCATTTTTTACTATATATTAGAAAGTGTACACGAATGAACTGCGGAATCCAGCATAATGATTGCATGTGCTGGGAAAAAATAATTCTATTCAGATACCGTGGTAAACACCCACATGGCGTCTCATTGTAAAAATAAATTTGATACGATCGAAAGAAATCAGTTGAAGGGTCCATATTAAGTTTCGTTTAAATAATGCCCGCCGCAACTTGACCCGTGGCGAAGGGCCGTATTCGATCATTTTATTATGGCCAGAGATTGAGAAATCACCGGGGATTACGAGGAAGGTGATGAAATGCCTTAGATCCACGAACGCAGGCGTGGAGAGGAGAAGTGAGAATGAGAAATAAAACACTCAGAGTCGTTAAGGAAGGGATAAATAAAAACAGGAGACGCCCGAGAAGCGTTGATAAAAGGATAAAGCCAGCATGAGTAAAACAATGCACAAAGGGGAGATATCTGTTCGTAGTATAAGACATCATTTAAAACTGATATCACAGATATATCCGTTTTACAATGCCTTTGGCTTGAAAATAATGTCATTTTACTCAGGGTAAATTCTGCGTACATAGCTTATTCATCGTAGTATGACAAAAACGAAGACCATACGAGATGAAAAGAATCAGATGGTTGACGTTTAATGAAAGGTTGAATGAACGAAATATTGAAACTACATGCTCAAGAAAATTCAAGCTTTCCGCCACAGAATCTCATTTTGGAAAAAGGACGCTTAATTATCGAAGTTATTTAACTGTTTAGTGCATATCAACAATGTGTCTCATCTTCTTTGATGGGCGCAGTTAATAGTACGTAGGGTCTGAAACAAATGAATATCAACTGCGCATTTGTGTTCAAAATTGAGCAGCAAAATTATGTAAAAAGTAACTTATACCTTCAAGCAAGTATAATGACATTAAATGAAGGATATCTTATGTGTCCAGGGCGAGTTTATTGCAGAATGAGGAAAGTAAATACCAGCCAGGATAAAAAAGTATCCAATTTCTGAGGGTCATTAAAAGGATAGAAATTGTTGCGCCATAAAAAAATCAGCTGTTATGAGAATGAAAGACGACGCTCGAAACAAAAAGGAGAATGAAGGCATGAACTTCTGCAATTTGAATCGGCACTTCCGGTTATGAAGACAAGCGCCTTTGTGCTACTCTCACACAAATTTTCGTCGTCGGCGACATCTCTAAAGAGCTAATACACAAAGGTTTGAGTAATTTAAAGAAGCTTTCAACCCATTCTGTAAGTTTATTTAGTGACCGTAAGCCCTTCAAATTGTGCTAAGTGTAAGGCTTAGAATGGACGTGTCCAAAATCGCTTTCCGTATCTATTTTACACGACGATGACAAAGGAAAATTTGTGAAAGTGAAATTTGTTCCTTCAGGCCACCAACTGGTCAAAGCACCTACTTATTTCTGTCGGGGAATTATCCATGTGTGAGAAAGTATTTATTTTTCGTGATGAACATTGGTAAACTATCATAAGATGGCTGGAGCGGTATTCGTGGGTAATCGTGTGATCATTTTTTTTACGAGAAATATTTTTTGAGCTCACCATGCAGGCAGTTAACGTGAAACAGGAATTATATTTTAGTTTTTTTTTTAATATTTCGTAACAAGAGTTTTGTGTGTGGTGTTCAAAGTGTACCTAGACAAAATTATATTGAAATATGCTACTCTCGCGCTATGGATTTGACGTGATTGCGTGATATTTTTTATCATCAACTTTAAGAATTAGAAATGCATTATTTCGCGTTTAGAGGAAAACCTGTGCAGAAGTAATCAAATAATTACGCAGTATATGTCATATGCTATGAGAAATACGTGTAAAATAGTACTGATTCGCCTATCAACTGAGTCGGTTTTATGTAATTTTTTCACCATTTTAGATATGCTCAATGAAAACGCGAACGCTAAGTTTCTTATAAATCTGCACATAAAGAGAAATCGCTCCAACCATTTTAAGTCCCCGTGACATAATTCTCGCTCAAGAAAATAATACGTAGGACTATGTTTTCCTCAAAAAGAAAGCAACGTGGAAGTGCTCGAGACAAATGCCCTACGCTACCAATGACCGCGACTTAACTGATACGTCTCCAGCCCAAAAATTATTTATATTCCGCGAGACGCCGAGCTCTCTTGTCCCTAACGACATTAATTTGCCGCCCCATCTCCGCTTGTCAATGTCAAGTTCTCTTAATGAAAGCGGCTCACTCGCGACACGGTAGCTTTCGCCCTGAAGGAACCTGAGAAGGTTGCTTGCTGACGGAGAGGCCGACGGAGCATGCCAACTTAAAAGGGGTGGAGGGAGTGGGAGAGGCAAGGAGCGAGGAAAACAGCCTCTGAAAGAAGGAGACGGAAAAAAAAGAGAGGGAAGAGATGGCCTGTGTCCCCGTCTTCCTCGCTAAACGGGGGTCGTGGGTTCGCGCCACGTTAGAGAGCTTTTTAACCCTAATAAATCATCTGTGACGCTTGTTTCAAAACCGTTAACTACCGCCTTTCCAGCAGTAGCATCCGGCTGAGTGGCGGAAAGTTGACCCACGGAAACTAATAAATCCTCCTCGAGAGTCGCGTTTCTCCTCAAATATTAGTCATAATTCACTCCCGCCTGTCACGCTCCTTCCCATGATTTAAAAAAATTGCGCTCGACTGAGGAACTGAGGTGTGTGAGTGTACGTTTGGATCCGCGAAGTAAAAAAATAAAAACGAATATGCGGCGAAAAAAATGTAAACGCTGCTGGTGTGCCTATTTGTGAGGCTTTTTTAAATTCTTGATCGGGGATTATTAATAGAGGTAAATTCGCACAAAGTAGGTCGCTCACGCTTTGTTGCAGAAGTGGCCTGGGGGCCGGAAATGGCCCACTCAGCAGGGGTATATCTTATTCCCGACCGCCAAACGTGTCACGAATCGGTGAGTCTGACAAAATACACCCATTTAATCAAGGCAATTTTATAGTGGCTACACACTTCCTCCATTACATCTCGATGCATGCATTCAAAAAGCACGATTTGGTGAGGAAGCAAGGTTCTTCAACACTTTCTCGGTATTATTTCTTAAGGGGCAGGTGTCTTTAATATGTTCATTTTCACCGGTACATAAGTTGTTATATGAAGAAGAATTGTACACGTTGATCGTGACTCTGGGTCTTCTTGGTTTAACTTTGTCACACTTAGATGATAAAAGTCAGGCACTGTAAAAACGCCGGAGCGTCCCTTTATTTTACGATTGGTTGTAAAAGAGGATATTGGGTTACACAACTACCTGGGTGATTTCGCACTTGCATACAGGGGTGTGGGGAGCAACCTTTACCCCCTCTCACGATTGACACAATTCCGCGGGAGGACTTAAATCGTAGAGGAGGGGCGAATGAGTGTGTTCCAATAGAGAGTCATTAATTTCTCTCTTTCTCTATCCTCATTCTTAAAACATAAAAATAACCCAGTCGGTGAAATAACAGCTTTGAAGTCTTCGAATGTTAATGTTCTTGAAGAGGGTACCTTTAAAATCAAACCGATGCTGCGGTTTTGTGAAAATTTCTTACGTCCATGATGGACACTTACACATATGACTTCCTACTATTTACCACTACTACTTCCACATACTTGTTTTATTTGTCGTCCAAGGTTTGAATATTTGAGTGTCACTATCAAGGTCCTTGATGACGACATCATTAATTCAAGAATATTACATCAAAGTACTGCAGTATCATGACGAACAGTATAACTATGTACTCTTTTCAAACTTTTTACCCTGACAATGATAATAACTTGTTGAAACATTGATCGGAAAATAAATCAAGTGTGAAAAAAGCTCAGAGATTGTTGTTCATCATGATTTTGTTGTATTGCATTGTTCATATTGTTCATCATGTTTTTGTAGTACTGTGATGTAACATTTCCAGGGTGATACATCCCAATGCCGTTAATAAGAACACTGGAAAGGTGATCTTGTTTGATTGGGTAAATTAATTTAAGAAGAGCGTGGTCTTATGTTGGAACTGTGCATTTCCGAAGGGCGATTTGGGACGTTGGAGAACTCACATGAATTTCGGATTAATTTTATAACACTTCATTTCAAATGGAAGTGATGAAAAGTCCTTCAGATTTTTTCATTTGCTCAGAATGAAAGCTGCCAAGAGACTCACAGTTTTAAAAAACCCACCCGAGGAGTATCCAAGGAGTATAGAAGGAATCCCACACATAAAGTGCTCACAACATGATAACCGAGTAGACCTCGGAATACCTCTGAAACTTTTTCCACCGCCACCTTCGAACTCAGTCACTCGGGATGGGAAGCCACTACTCCAGCCACCTCATCGACCGGATCCCCGCTGAATTCTTTTCGTGTAAAATTACGACAGACTGGAGGTAAAATTATACTTTTCATTTAATCATTGAATTAATCCACCGGTTGAAGGTAGTTGTCGTTGAAAATCCGAGAAAATCCTCAAGATTTCTGGGCTCTCTCTCCTGTAATATTTCTTTCTCCATCTCAACATGCATACTACTTCATACCGCTCGTATAAAAAGGCCAAATTTAGACTTGATAAGGCCCTAAGCTATTTGAGATATGAGGCCCTTTAGAAGTCCAGATATTCTATGTCAGTGCCAAATAGGATTTTAGGATACTTAGAGGGTTAAAATGCAATACAATTAAGAAGCATATAGATAGTGAAATAATAAATCTTTAACTTAAAATCCATTTTATTCATAACAAACTTAAAAATGCAAACTCTGGTGAAAAGAAACAAAAGTTCTTTTAAAAGGCACAATTTACAAAGGCTTATTATCTAATCTCTTGAAACATGTTATAAGGATTAAGAAATTATATTAAACTAAAATATTGTCTTTCTTGCCTTTGCCAAAGTCACTGATGACATCATCAAATGATAAACTGCGTAGTTTGTCACCATCTATGCACATGAGACTGAGGTATATTTAAGTATATATGACAATTTCTCACTCGGACAATTTTTTTTGGGGCCTCCAAGAAAGTGGGGGCCCTAAGCTATAGCTTGTGTAGCTTATACGTAAATCCTACACTGCGTATAAACCTGTCATCTCTCTTCCCTACCTCTGCTTACACAATATCCTCCCTTCTATCAAACAATCTTTACCCATCATTTTCTCTTCTAACCACGTTCTTTGCGTCATCCTAATCTCATGCAGAACTTTCTAGTTTGTCTCCCTTTCCGTCCATCGAACCTTATCCATCCTCCTCTAAAACCACACCTCGTTATTCTAGAGCAATTATCGTCTTCTTTTCACTGCGTTCATGTTTCCGCCTCATTCAGCGTAGTTCTCCACGTGGGCCAAATATCCGCGCCGGGTATCTCGATACTCAGCGTGCTAGCGCGTTGGTTTTGAAGCTAAATGAAAGTTACTACCAGGTCCGCCAATTTTAGCGAATAAATGATTAATCATACAACACATGTTAGAAAAAAATAAAACAAATTAAATATGAATGAATTCAAGTGTCCAGATTTCGTCTTATACTCACGGAAAATGCAATATTTCATCGGCGAAAGCGTTTACGATGATTGAAGCTCTTATCGTGAGTCATTGAGTGCACATTTTGATAACTTTTCGTGTAAGCCGGAAATAATTCTTGGATAACACTTCAGATAAGTACAGTTATTTTTACGCTGGAAATAGCCATACATGTTATAATACAAATGATGCAAGCATCATGCTTAAAAATTTTTGTCCCTATGAAAGTATTGTTATGATTTTGGTTTACGGCGTGGAATTCGAAGAGAAGTGAAAATTGTATGTAAATATTTGTTTTTATTCGTTATGATACCTTGGTATTTATCATGAACCATTTTAATAATAAGAGTTTCCTGTTTTCTCGTTAAGGAGAAACTTTGTGCATATATGATCGAAATATTTCGAAATATTTGACAAATATCATAAGAATGTGTGTTAAACTGTCATGAAGCCAATGGGTAATGTTTTTTTTTCGCTTTTATCTGTACATTTTACAAATAAGTACACGTGTACAAAGTATCGCGTGAGCTCGTACGTAAAAATTTCCCGGACTACCTTAATGATCCATCTTACCATCGATCAGTGCCACCATGTCCCCGGTGCAACAGGTGATACAGCTTCGGTAACGTCCGAAATATCGACGCCGCAGAAGACGGTGCCGACTCAGTATGTGCAGAGGAAGCTCATCATTTACGACAAAATCTGATAATTTTATACCATTCGCCCCTCCGCGCGTCTCCAACTTGGCCACACCCGACCTTATATTTAAAACATTAGATACAATTTAGGGATATTATTTTACTTTTATTTATTTATTGATTTATTACTTAATGAAGATAGGAGGGTTTGAGAAACCAACATGATGATTCAGTTTGGTCGTCCCTGGTGACGACGAGGTAAAGCCCTCATCTGCTAACCGTTAGGGTTGCGAGTTCGAGTTCCGCCTGATTGGGTTTTTCACGAACTTGGGCACTGTTTTGCGTGTTTTTCTGCTGATAACTGTTGAATACCTCAATATATGAGGAGCTTTCGGTGGTTATGGAAAATTAATTGGTAAATTGAAATAAATAATTAAGGCATTCAGCCATCATGCAATTATCTCTACCTATACAATAGTCTATGTCGCTGTATTTACGATAGGAGGAAAAAAGTTTTACCGAACACAACCGAGAGTAATTGGGATTTTATGCAAGGACCGAGCAGAAAGACTCACCCGGACATTGAACCTGATAGGTGCCAGTCAGCTCTGAGTCATCTTTGAAGGAAAGTCAAGTATTCGAAGCGACCAACGGTACTTAGCCTTTTTTAAAGTGGGGAGTTGAAATTCAATCAAGACAACTTTTAGATAGAAGTTCATGCACGTTGAAAAGGAATGCTAACACTGTAGCAACTCTTGAGTAAAATAAAATCCATTATTTGAGAGGAAGATATAATAAAAGTACCTAAAATAGCAAAGTAATGGCACCTACAATCACAACATTAAAACATGACACGATAATCATATATAACGTAAATTCACCAGTTAAATTTGATTTATAAGCCTGAACTGATGCATTGCTACAGGAATAATTGAGCTGCGATCTAATTATAATTTTCTAGCGCAAGATCATCTTCTAGTGGAATGAAAATTCAGAGAGGTCGTGAGTTGACGTGTTCTTGAAGGTGTAGCTCAGGAGAAGTCGAAGGGATTGCCATTACATCTTTCCCAAATGCAAATGTCTCTCTAGAGATTTCCTCCGATCAAGATAATGTTAGGTCGCTAAACACGGTTGGACCATGCTTTCCCCTCTCCTCCCTCTATCTCTCCTTCTCTTTGACACTGTCTTCCCACGAGCTCACGGAGTCCCGCAATGTAACATAATGGGTCCCGCCGGATTATTACGATGGAAAAACCAACAGTCATGTTCTGCCGTCTCAATGGCATTCTTGCCTAAGTTAGAGAGAGACGTGGGAATAAAAAGGGTGCAAGTAAGTGACGATCGCTTGTGAAGAGACTCATAGAGAGAAGCTGGAATTGCCCGTTGTCCCCCCTCCACCCCCGCTGATGCGAAGCCGCGGGTCCCCTCGTTCCCACCCCCTTTGATGAGAGTGCGATGTCATCAGGAGACAATTAACACGGACACACCACACGAGGGAGCCTCCAAACCAGCGAACAACAACTGAGAAGGCTTTCGGAGAAGGCCGTCAAAGAATTAAGGAAGAAACAACAGGATACGAGAGAGAGCCTTTTGACTTCTTACGAACAGAACGTAAGAAATGTGTCTCTAGGAGGAACGGTCATAGTTGGCTTTTCCTAGCATAGGCACAAAATCAGACTGGCTAAAGTGATGGAGCTATTTAACTTAAGTATAACTTACAAGTAAACTGAAGAGATAGCCAATCCATTAAAAAATCAGCTTATGAATCAGAATTTGTGGAGGAGGGTAGCGGGATGAGACGTCTGCTTGTGGATTTTAGGTCTTTAGATAGAGCGTTTTTATTACTTAGACAAAACAACAGAAGAAAATTGACATAATCAAAGGCTTATGGAGGAGAATGGCGTTAGCGAACTCGAGGACTCGTTCAGTTAAAAGAGGGTGCTAATGTCATATACTTTGTAGCCCTCGCAGCTCGGTGTTAAATCCCAAAAATGCTTGTGTTTTCTCACTGATCGGTATCAGATGTTTACCACGTGAAAAATTAATATTTAATGTTTAAATAATAGTTGATTGATTCTCCATCCTTTTGTAACTCGTGAGCATTTATAAGATGAAACTTGAAGTCAATTTTTTTTAAATTCATAAAGAAGCAAATTAATTTCCACTGCCATTATTAAAATATTTCGTAAGAAAGCTATTATAATTAATTCCTTTTAAATCTTAATAATGTCAAGCTGAGATGCATGGAGACCAGTTAGCATGTCATCATATATTTTTAAAATAAATTCTTCGAAGGCCGGTTGGTCAATTCCTGGATACCTCCTTAGTTTCGGTTAGAGCCAGAGTTTTACTTAAGAAAAGGTACGTGTCACCTAAGCCGTAACCAGACATTGTGAAAGCGGCCCTATATGATTCTTCCAATGATAAAGATGAGGTTATCAATACACTTCTGACGAATATTTAAACTTTAAGATAAAAATTGTAGAATATTAGCCAAGCCTAATATTATATTGCCATCCGCGAATTTTTTATTATTTATTTGCATCAAATCCGTCACAGTTTATCGAGAAGAAGATATTTATGCACACATTATCTTGCGGTATTGAACTGCATTGTTTTAGTGCATAATAATTATTTAATTTATATTCCAAATATGCAATTGACGCAAAATATAGAATTGTCTGATCTTGTTTATGCTGTATGTAATGCATGCAGAAATTTCAGCTCCCTGAAAGATTGATATTATTGATGAATCGAAGACCCTGATTATTTTCCATATGACGAATGCAAAATACGAACTTTACGAAAGTGACTGCTCGTCACTATAATTTTTTCTTCGATGCTCTGTTGAGCCAGAAATTAAACCCTTCGTCATTTCTCAATTTCTACTAATTTTAAGTCGCATCCGAAGCTGAGTGAATATGAATAAATTGAAAAAACAACAATGGAATACTTCGTGCTCAATTTTCTTCACAGAGATTTTTCCAGCCAGACATTAAGATATTTACATGGGTACAATGATGAGCATAATTTTTACTGGGACTTTGCCTTAAAAGCAGTTGCATGAATAAGTTACTTGATATTGATCAAGCGGAGGCCCTATAGAGAGCGACAACGGGCAATTCGATCAAACCATGCCATCAAGAGACTCTCAAGATCCTTACATCTGTGATCTCCATTGAGTCTTAAAAAAAACCAGAGCAATCTAAAACGAAGAACAGTGTAACCTTTAAAGGCTCTCGCGGGACTCATTGGTTTGCGACGGATTGAATCAGTATGTTGCTTCCAAACCAGAGGATCCGTGCTCGATGCCTGTCGGAGACCGAATATTGTTCGTTGGAATCTCTAGATCCTATTTTGAAACTCGATGTACTGCGTTTTAAGCGTGGACTCCATCAGTCGGATGAAACATTAACCATTTACATTGAACATTAACAAACATCTCTACGACTATCGTCGTGAGACGACTAGATAATACCGGTGTAAGGTTTCCCTCCGCCTTTTCTCTATCCGCAAAATAATCCTTTCCTTACCAACCAGCCGGCATATTGGATTGTATTACACTTAAGGGAAGCGATCGACAGCTAAGGTCATTTGCACCATAGGGGACAGGTAAGAGAGGAAGGGTGAATAGAAACCCGGAGTCGGCATTAGCCTGCTCTTAACGGAAGGCGCCAAGGGGATCACGGTCTAACGTCTCATCCGACAGACCGTGTACTGTACTTGAAGTGCCTTCCACTAGACACTCAAGAAGGGATCGGGTTTCCTCTGGAAAAAATATCCTCCTCTACCTTTGATAGCGAATATAATGTAACAAGTCGATTGTATCCCAAAAAATATAAAGCCATTGATCCCGCAATCCAAACCAGGAATCCTTAGGGGATTTGACTGCCTCTTTTGCAAACACTGATGCTTAAAATCCACATATTTCACGTGTATCAAATACAAATTAAACATGCCCGGATACACTTGCTAATATATTTTTGCATTTTATTTTGCACTTGCATTTGCACTTGAATTTGCACTTGCTAATATTTTTTAACTTTTTAGATCCCAAAGTATTAATGCCAATGACAAGTGAAAGGCATCCACTTAATGACTAATGTATAGCTTTAAAAAATTATTTCGGAAATAACTTAGCAAATATAATATGATATTAAAAAGAATGTATTGCATGCGCTACAAACTGCGACTGAGAGGCTTAACTCAGATATCTGATTTATTTTGATCTATTTCTGCATTACTCAATAAATTGTGGCGATTACTCTTAACTGTTTTCAAGGCAAACACATATGCGGAAAAACCTATTTTCCTGCATCCATAATCAAGTAACCAAGGTTTTATTTTAGAAAAAATGTTTACTAATGCTTAAACAAGCATACCTATATTGAAATATAATTAATGATGAGAGCTTGAGATTGCGGCTAAATTAAAATGCGTTAGGCCCTGGGTTTTAATTCCAACATCTTATCCACATTCAAAGGCCATTCTTCAGTCAAAATTTCCATGTTTCATAATCCTAACCGCATTGCATAAATAGGTCCTGGATTTGAGGCTTGTTTGTCGAGAGTTCTTTCATCTAGCCGCCCGATTCTCCGCGGTAGAGATCGATGAAAAGACTGACAAAGGAGCGTCGCTCAGCGAGTTGGAGCGAGCGCGTAGGTGGGAACAAATGCAATCAGCATGACGATCTCTCGCGGCCGTCACCGCCATTTTGGATGACGGAACCAATCGCACTGACCAACACATCCACCCGGGGATTGCTCCGCGGCGGAGCGACAGGTATGCATAGATCAAAGGAAGGGCAGTGCTGCTATTACGAAGATAAAGTGCCGCTTTACTCTTCCACCATATGTTAGAGTTCAACGGCGAGCGACTTGGAAGATTTGTCATCTATTACGGTCAATCGTGCTGAATTGATCGAGACTAATGATAATCAAACTGATGCGTGATCGAGTAAACTGTTGTTGAACGCTAAATTAGGTGAACGTCAAACCGAAAACCGGCGTGGAGATTTCAAAAGTGAAATATGTGGAAGTATAGATTGATAAGAACGATAAATGAAAGAAAAGTTTGCCAGCGTAGTTTCCGTTTTTCTTTTAGAAAAATGACCTTCGATGAAAAGAATACACAGAAACATTTAAAGATGAGTGCTTACTGTATTTATATACGTCAGCCACCCAGTGGTTGAACGAAGATATTTGATCTACATAAATATATTTATTTGCCAAATCGAATCTCGAGCAGATAGATTAAACAGCGACTTTAAAAGATGCCCGAAACCTATTTTAGGACAGTTCCATCTGTATTCTTCAAGAGAGATATCTCTAGATTTGATCTCTTAATTTCTTCGTCAATAACATGTTAGATTCACATCACAGATATTTTCATCACGATTACCACCCAGAAAACATCAGGTACTGATTTCACTAACTGGCATAATTATCAGAAGCTAATGAAAACAGCAGAATATCGAAGAGTTTAAGTATCAAACATACTCTGTACGCAAGGCGAAAAACTTTTTTATAGCTAAGTGAGTGACTATATTCTTTAGTCGTGATTGCCTGTGTAGTATCCAGCTTTTATGAAGCTCCACATCAGAAGCTAATTAAAAAAGCAGAATATCGAAGAGTTTAAGTATCAAATATACTCTGTACGCAAGGCGATTACATTTTTCATAGCTAAGTGAGTGACTATATTCTTTTGTCGTGATTGCCTGTGTAGTATCCAGCTTTTATGAAGCTTGTCAACTCATCTGAAATGTTACTACATAATAACTTAAATAAAACTTTGTATATTCCACTATAGGTTTAATAACACGACCCGGGTTTCGACACTTCGTGTCATCTTCAGGTGCAAATACAACATCTGTCACTCTATATATACAGGTTCGTGGTAGGGGAGGGGAAGGAATCTGGGAGAGGATGGGTGAGGGGGTGTGGGAGGCGGGCGTGGGGGGGAGGGGGGGAATGCTTGGAGGTGGGAAAGGATTAGGGGGTGGAGAGGGGGAAAAATCATAGTTTGTGTTTTGGGAAAGTCAACTACAATTTACACTGTGGGAGGTATGGTTTGGGTATATGGTGAGGAGCCATGATCACATTTACAAAGTAAACAAAGTTCATCAGTTCACTTGAGTTATTCGGGTTTTTAGGGGGGGTGGAGATTATGGGAGAGTGGAAGGAGAGCACATATTGTATTTGCACCTGATAATGACACGAAGTGTCGACACCTGGGTCGTGTTATTAAACCTATTGTGGAGTATACAAAGGTTTATTTAAGTTACTATGAATTACTTCCACAAAGTCAAGCCTGGAACCATTTACTTTGATACTACATAAGTTAGCAAATTGAAGGATTTCAGCAAAGTTAAAAAATATCCCGAGAAATGCGTCCGCTATAAGCTGCGTTCCGGCTACTTTTAATACAGATACTGCACATGTATCCTCCTCGCCAAATTTTTCCCGAGTAGGCTGCTTAGGATTTACTTAAGTCAGTGTTAGTTCCATTACCAAAGAAGGGCAATGCTAAAGAATGTAAAGATTACAGGACAATTAGTTTTATTTGTCATTTTACCAAAGCTATAACAAGACTATTAATGCGAAGAATAGAAAGGAAAATTGATGAAAATATGGGAGAAAACCAGTTCGGATTCAGAAAAGGTAAAGGAACACGAGATGCAATAGGATGCCTAAGGATGATTGGCGAAAAAATGTTGGAGGTGAATCGGAGCCTGTACATATGTTTTGTTGACTGGGAGAAGGCATTTGACAGAGTCAACTGGGTTGTGCTGAGGATTCTAAAAAATATTGGCATAGACTGGAAGGATAGAAGATTAATAAAAGAGCAGTATACAAAACAGAAAGTTGTGATAATAGTAGGAAATGATGAGACAGATGAGATGGATATTGGAAAAGGAGTCAGACAAGGATGTTGCATGTTACCATCTCTCTTCAATATTTAGGCTGAAGAGCTAACCAATAAAGCATTAGAAAAAGCAAGAGGTGTAGTGGTAGGAGGAGAAAAAATGAACACAGTGAAGTATGCAGATGATCAAGCAGTACTGGCGGAATCAGAAGAGTATATGGTGAAAAGTATTGCAAGAGTGGGGAAAGAATACGGAATGAAAATATATGTTGGAAAGATAAAAGTGTTGAGAGTAAGTTAGAATGAAGCAATCATTAATATATCCATAGAAGGAAAAATTGTTGAGCAAGTGAAATCATTTCAGTACTTGGGAATTTTAGTGACTGAGAATGGGAGCTGTACCCAGGAAATAAGACAGAGGATAGCTGTGGGGGAAAAAGCATTTGAGAAGGTGAAAGAACTTCTGACAGCATTTAGCATTCCAATAGAACTAAGTAAGAGATTTGCTAAATGTTTTGTGTGGAGTGTGATGACTGACGGCAGCGAAACATGGACGGTCAAAAAGAAAGAAGAAAATTACTTAGGAAGATTTGAAATGTGGTGGTGGAGAAAAATGCTTAAGGTGAAGTGGACGGATAGAATGAGAAATGAGGAAGTACTAATTACAATAGGAGAAGAAAGAAAACTGCTAAGGAAAATAAAAAAGAGGCAGACAGCTTGGATGGGACATATATTACGCCAAAATTATCTTTTTAGAAGAATTATTGAAGGAAAAATTGAAGGAAAGCGAGGAAGGGGAAGAAGAAGAATGGGAATGCTCGACGACATAAAAAATGGCCGAAGTTACAGGCAAATGAAAGAAGATGCTCAGGACCGACTGCAATGGAGGGCATCCAGTTGAAACTTGTCAGAAGACAGATTGCACTTAGAAGAAGAAGAAGGCTGCTTAGTCATTTGCATCTTCACTAGTGTTATCATTGGTGTGGAAGACAGCTTAGCGGATATTACTTTAAGCAGATGGTACACGTCGATTTCATGTGGACCAGGCCTAAGCTACATTAATGAATGGTTGTGTAGCTTCATAAAGAAGCAAGTGAATAGCAATCTCAGTGTATTGGCAGACTGATAAGCTACCATACGTGCAACCCCACTACCAATTGTTGACCAATTTCTTGTTAATTCGAACAGCAAGAGAACAATAGAATAATCAGACTGCAGAACTAGAGATTTAGATTACGTACCGATTCAAGCATATATTCGGAGCAAAATTTATGGTAAACAAAATAATCAGACGTCTCTCACAACATTTCTTTTTAGCTAAGATTAAGATTATTACACAAGCCCTTAACTTGTCATCGCTGGAGAGAGAATCAAGCCTCATCACTTCAAACGAGTAAGTAACTCCACTAGTAACCCATGTTTTCCTTCTAGCAAGACCTCACTCCCCCATGCCCTTGCCCATAGTTCTAAATTAGGTCAAAATAATCCGGCAGACTTGGCATCTCAGAATAGAACTCAGAATAGAATAAGGGTAACTTTCAGAAAATTCCAGTATAGGATATTTTTAACTTTAACTCGGCAGTGCAATAAAACAATTGCTGCAGTACAATATTAAATTTTGCATTAAAAAGGATAAAATTTCCATTAACATTGCGGATAAATGAATCCAAAAGCCTACCCTCGGTTTCCTTTGAACCAAATCCCTTTAAGCAAAATATACACTATCTTAATATTCACAGAGAAAAATGAGCATATGCATATTTCATCGCTGAACGACGCCCTTGATATATGCTTTAATCGATAGGCAGTATCAATTACTTAGATAACAAATACAGGAGACGGGTGAGTACATTAAATTTCTACAAGACTTTGACAGGAAAAATTTTTAATTCAAATATTGAGTCATGATTTGTGGTAGAGGAGCTACTTTCATTCCCACAATTTGCTATTTTCAATCTCAGAAATCTTAGTAATAATGCCTCATTAGATAGGTGACTACTCTCGGGGGAGCCTAAGGAAAATTAGCAAATCAAGGAATATGGGATTGGATATTTGAAGAGGAGACCGACAACTAAGGTCATTTGCACCATTGGGGACAGGTAAGGGAGGAAGATTGGAGAGAAACCCGGCATCGGCGTTAGTCTGCTCTAGATGAAAGGCGCCAAAGGGACCACAGTTAAGCATGCCATCCGACAGACGAAGTAGGGATCGGGTTTCTTCTGTAAAATATCCATCTCTGCAGGGATTTGAACCATGGCCGTCCGTATGTTTAGCCAGTACTCTAGCCGCCACACCAACCTGATTCCCATCAAGGATTATCCATTATTATTGTAAGGAACCTCAGAAAATATATTAAAATCGAGGGAGGCTAGTAATTTGAGATTCACAAAACTAGCAATATGTATATATGGCCATTGAATTTATGTTATGGACTCCTATGGAGTAAATACAGACTCACTTTTCAATATTAAAGTGGAGCTGTTTGAACAACTCAACGAAGAAATAGTAAAAATCGGTACATCACAAGAAATCATTATAATGGGTGATTTAAAAATCGTAATAGGATATATAGAATACAATAACGTGGTAGGTATATATGATGAAGAGACGTTCAATGACAACGGAGAAAGACAGATCGCCTCATGTGAGAAAAATTGTTTGAGAATGCTGAATAGATTTTTCTCACATAAAGATATGCATAAGTAAACTTGAATACAGTATAGAGGAAATCTAAAATCGATAATAGACCATAAAATTTCAACACAAACATCTAAAATGGACTTATTCGATGTTGGGGTGTACACAGCAGCAACTTATGGCAGCGATTTCCGTTTAGTGTGGCAAGTGTAGTACTCCGCTAAATAAATACAGATTATACACGAACAAAATCAAAGAAAAATTAGTAATTAAAGCAAAGAAGTTATAATCTTGAGAGTTTGAAGCATGAAAGTGCTTGAAAGACTCCATCAGAGAAGACTAAAAGAGAAACTCAAGGGATCAAAAACTGTTTAGTGGCGCCGAAGAAAGGCATATAGACATCACCCTGTGTAAGGATCTGCCTTTTAAGCTCTGGGCTATCAGGAGGAAAGGAAGAAATCTAAACTCTACCTACTTACGGGAAGCAGGCATCGGAAAGGACATAGAAGATTAACAGAAAAAATACTATAATCTCAATACTGTGGTTAGCTCAGATAAATTGTTTCAGTAAGAAGAACAAACCAAAGTCCCAAGGAAACTAACAGAGAAAAAAGATACTTGAGAAAAGAAATTTACTCAGCTCGAGAGTCACATACGTAGAACCATAGCTCAGAAAGCCGGCTGTTTCTAAAGGCCACTTTGCGTGGTACATTTATTGTACAAACGAATATATCATAGATTGTACAAGAAAATGAATGGAATTAGAACAGTGTTATTCTCCCGTTCAGTCAAATTAACATGGGAAATTGGGAAGCACTTTATTTGGTTACTGGCAGAAGATAGAGATGAATTCTAGAATAAAAAAGGAGACTCACTAAATTTAACTTCCATATTATCTCCAGTCAAAATATAATGCGGGGAAGTGAGAGACAAATGAAAAGGGTTAAAATAATTGAAAATCACCGGGCTCCGAGTATACCATACCAGAACTTTTGAAACTCGCTCGAATTTCCTTGAATACTTCTCTTCAAAAATCAGTCAAACTCTTCCTTCGGTGTTCAAATGGTGAAAGTGTTGCAAAGGAGTGGACCACTTTTCATATTTCGATAACCCATAAAAAACATACGTATCAAACGCCGTGGAACATCGATCACCAGTACCATAAGTAGAGTCTATGGAACAGTAATTAAAAATGGAGTTGAAAATGAAGACAAGTAAATAAAGGCAGAAGTACAAGCAGTCCTTGGAGTGGGTGGAACCACAAGAGATCGTAATCACTATGAAGTGCAACAAACTGAGAAAAATGTCATAACACTAGGAAATACATTTACTATTCCCTGACCTGAAAAAAGCAGATGGAACCTCACCTCAAATGAAACTTTAGATAGCCCTTGAGAAAAATAATGCTAGTAAAAACTGAATGAAAGTCATGACAAATTAAATTAATAGAATTTAGCAAGAATAAATGCGGCAGATATAATATTTCAGGATTTCAAAACAGATGAAGCACTGAAACAGGGATTCTGACTCTCGCCAACACTTTCAAAGATATACTTAGGGCAAGTTAAAAATATTGGGAAAGAAACTGAGGCACCATGAGAATCCCAATGAATGAAAATAACTTTTTTACTATTTCGCGGACGATCAGATGATGATAACGCAGAATTATGACGACATTGAATATATGACCTGCAAAATTATTGAGGAATATTACAAATGGGGTCAAGAGGTCTATATTAGACAGAAAAAGTACAATGTATTGTTGGAACTCAGCGAAACCTCATTCTTGAAACTGAACAGCACACACAATCAAGAATGTAAGTACCTAAGGTAAAAAATATCGCATGAGAGAACTCTAGACAAAGCAATTCAAGAACGCTGCTCGCAGGGTAGGATGGTCGGCAGTATTATGTGTGATAAATTTGTTTCAAAGATGAACATATGTAGGATCTACAAAGCCATATTTCAGCCTATGACATCAGATAGTAGTGAAGTCTGGTCATTAAAATAATAAGCAGAAATAACTCTAAGAGTGGTAGAGATGGTTTTTGGAGAAGAGCCACAGGACTACCTCGACGGAATGGAGTCAGGAACTGTAATATTTGAGAAATTGTTAACGCCTCACATCATATTATCGAGTTAATAGAAAATCAGCTGGAATGTATGGACGCATCCAACAAATACAACATTTGAGACAACCAAAACAAGTCCTGCTGCAGTCACCCCTTGGGAAAAGGAAAAGTGGAAGACCCAGGAACAGCTCGATGAAAGGAATGAAAAGAGGGATGTCTTTAAGATGAGAGTTGAAATGACTGAGAATAAAATGGCGATTGGGAATTGAAAGACGCCGTCGAGTGTTATAAACCGATTCATTCAGCTCCTCATATTCTCTGCATAGTTAATTTTCTTAGTTTTATACCCATTTGATATCTTTATAGAGAAATTGAAGATTATTAAAACGCAGAAAATATTGTACACAGTGCAGCTTATAACAGGTTAGTATATACTGTATTAAAAATATAAGCTAGAGAGCTCAAATTTTCACTCGAAGAGTTACTGTCATCATTTTCAGAACGGGACGAATTCTGAATATTAATAAACATTTGAAGGAGGAAGAGAGCTAAATGTGCTTTCAACCGACATATCCATGTATTTGGATCAAGAGAGAAAACATAGACAAAATTGTTTAGAAGATATTGAAGAAGACTATTTAATTTCACCAATACGGAAATATGATTAAGTTTCAAATAAAATCGCATGATCAATCGGTCAATTTTGAATGGCTGTCATCTAATGGCATTAACTAACAAATTTGTCACAAGAAACCGAATGCATATGCTGTTGGGCGATTGAATACTGAACGAGGAAATGGTAGTTCTTACTGCAGTATATGTAAAATTAGTTGAAAAACTGATTCTGATACATTTATAACTAGCAGAAGTTCATAATTATTATTATTTCGGAAGCACTTTTTAATCTTGTTTTTCATAATCTTAAAATGTATGTATTAATATTTTATACTGACTGCAGTACGGCTCCATACCGGAACGGTACGCATTATTCATCATAGAAATTAACTCTTTGCTATCGGTGGATCCAGGCTAAAAGATGTGGAAATTCTTGCGTACGCATTTGGAAAAATAATTTACATGTTTTACTTGTTAAAAATACATGTTCCAGCGAATAAGAATCACGAAATTATTCCAATGAATTCATTTATATGATCAATTCATTTGATTTAGTCAATCGAAGGTGTTCAATTTCTTAGTGATTTCATCATTCAGAATCGATTATGTCATCAAATCGTAAAACGAATTCCCAAAAATTTCTGAGATGGCGATTTAAAGAGTTATACCACCGTTGATGGCCGTCGGAAAATATCAGCTGCTCTTTCAAACTAGTGGATAGGTGCTGATAATAGTTAGTTTCTTTTGGCGGCCACAATCCGTTTATAGTCTTCAAACGCTATTTTGGTCCGTGCACCCCATAAAGAATCGTGGCTGTGGTAGTAACCAGCTACATGCATTAACCATCTTATTGCACGCACATGTAGGTACCCTTTACGCCCCTTCCTCTAGATGGAGGAATCGTCAAAAGAGCTTCATTCTCGCTGCTAAGCCAAGGAATCTAGTTCGGTTTTGATGACTTCTCCCGCACTGTCCTTTCCTAGGAAACGTTCTTCACTCCTGTCATGTCAACGCATAGTCTCATGTGGCTATTTTGCTTTTAGGCTTCCAAAATCCCACCTTTTAACAGTCTCTTTCTCCAAATTCTACTGGTCTGCACCTTCCTGTCAAAACGTTTACTCCTCCATCTTATAAATATGTTTCCGTTTTATTATTTGACTCTCATCGATTATTAACTCCACATTGCGAGACCGATAAAGCACGATCCTCTCATTACCATTACCGGAGCATTCATTCAACATTTTTTCATTGCCACATGTTAGTCACAACTATATATGCATATCTATGTGAGCGAAAATGGCATTAGCAAATACAGTGCGTGTCATCATGAAATTAGAATTGGTAGATATGTATACATTTTTTAAGGAACACAGACTCAGACAAAACGTTGACCACATACATTGCGCTTTCACGAAAATTTCAGGGCTGTGGGAATCCCCAATACTCAACTGGCCTTTAGGCTGGAGAGAGAGATTGATTAAAAAAACAGCTGCAATGCACATCACACAATCAATGCGTAAAGCGACCGTGATATGAATTGCTTTGGACCTAAATTGGTGGAGTCACTTGGAATTCTTTCTGACTGGTCGTATTTACGTTACACACATATATTGAATGGTTTCTGGAAAACGCAGCATTATCTCCGGATGAGACTCGAATTGTTGTGTCCGTTTAAGCAAGAGTGGATCGAAGACTGAATTAATCATTTGCGAATTCCCCCATGGTTTCTGCAATTCTTCGTAGCGCCAATTGTTATTGACTGATTTTAGACCGAAGATTAGTGAAACGACAGCCGGCGAGCGAAGTTTAATAACAATATGTTACCTATTAGAGGTAAATCGTTATAGTTCCGTCCGGTGTCTCTAGTATGAGCTAACTAAACTAACATTTCTTCCCCAATAATTTCGATGGTCTTTCAAAAAGCTTTGCAATGCGGCGAACCGTTCTTCATTGGGCCGAAGAGGACGAGCAGGAAGGGTAGGTCAGTCACGACTTTCGTGAAACTTCAACTTCACGCTCATGAGCATTTGACTTTGACCTTCAAAAGTGAATTGCACCCCTCTATTTATATAAAAGAAGTATGAGTTATTTTTTTCTATATTCATGATCGCAAAAGTATTGAGATCGTTTCATTGTGTTGATCAGATATAATTAATTGCTAGTAACGGTTTTCGGATGATTCGTGATCAATTTCGTCGATACATTGCTTCCTGGGTGGAGGAGGGGAGGGGGGGGGGTTCCGCAGATCGATAAGAAAACTACTTTAGACTTTACTGCGTAGCGGTCTCGTGGCCGGAAATATTTCCGTAGTCCACATATTTAATTTTCCAGCGGTATTGCGGTGGTCAATGGAGTATTTTAGCACCAGAATTCCGTCGTGTAGACCGGCTGTTTCACATCCGGTTTGTATCTCTGGACCACGAAAAACAAACTCACGCGTCATGGGTTCTCTTTAGTGGGGCCGGGTGGTGTGGCTGCCAGATTTATCTGTAAAACAATGGTCGGAAAGGATCTACCCCGTATCTTGACCCATCCACAAGCGATTTCACGCGCTTCCAATCGGATGTATTGTTTGGCACAAGATGGACGGTACCATCCCGTGGGGATTTAATATCGTGAGGATTACAAATACAAAGCGTATGTGGCACAGCATTAAAGAAACTTGGTTTTGTTAAACGTGTAATAGAAAGGTCCTCGGAAGAAAAAGTCAAAGAGAGATGCTACTTCGCTCTGGTTAGGCCACATCTCGAATACGCGGCGAGAATTTGGGACCCTAGTCATAAATATTTAACGAAAAAAAATACAAAGGAAAGCAGCGCGCTTCGTTAAAAACTGCTGCGAGCGTACATCTAGTGCCTCACAACTTTTTAGAGGGACTAAGGTGGAAGCCCCCAGAGGCTCGGAGACTACACGCTAGGCTTAGATTGCTTGAGAAATTCAGAACTGATGTTTTTCAGAGCGACATAGAGGATATTATCATGACTCCTCACTACATCTCTAGGTCTGACAGATGCGACATAATAAGAGATGCCATGCCTTACATAAACGTACAAAAACTCGTTCTTTCCGTGCACAATAAGTGATCACAATAAAAATTGAGCTTCACTAAACTCACTCCTATAATAATGTCACCATTTCATCTCCCAAAAACTTACATCTTTACACGGCCGGTGACCTAACACCCCCTGCCACTCGCCCATGCAGCGGCTCGCAGGGTATTATGTAGATGTAGATATCCTCAATCGAACTGGATTGCAGGTCCAAGGCAATTTCATCAAAACTTTTGCGTATTAATGGTTCTTTGATGCGAGTTGCTCGGAAAAAGTTGTATTATTAACACCCGAAGACCGTTTTTTCCGTCAACAATGAGATTGCATTGAAAAAGCGCATATAACTTTCTCTGCGTGACAGGAGTTTTGAGGACCCCCGTTACTCTGATAATAGGAGCTTTCCATTTGCTCTAGTACACTACTTACTTGGCAACACAACATCTCCCTTCTTTTCCATTCGTTTCAAAACCTGTACATTTTAAAACAGTTACGTAGCGGGTTGATTTGTGCCAGGTATCTAGGCATTAAAAAAACTTAGATAATCGAATTTACAGTTGTTCTCAAGTGTTGATTTTCAATGATGGTATGAAACATGGAAAACGTCAAGCTCTTAATTATTCTTTCGCATATAGCGGATGATTTTAAATACATTATTATACTATTACAATAACTATTGAAAAAAATTCATCCGAACCAATCGCAAACCTACAGAATGCTACCTACGGTTGGGATACAGAACCTTTCGTCTGCGCATGTAGTTCCGCGCATTGCAGTTCGTACGAACAGCGCTAACTTCAAAACCTTAGAGGTGTTTACCGAGTGAAACTACCATTAGGTCTCCTTTCTATACCGTGGGAATTTGAGTAGATACTTAAAATCTGTGCTGTCGGTATTTGTTCAAGTTTTAACTCTTAACAAGTACTTTGACTATATCTCTGATCTCTAATGTTATTTAATTATGTAAGACCTTAAATAACTACGGGATTTTTATTAATGAATTTCAAAAACCTGATTTTAGTCAACCTCCCCGGAAATTTCCCAGGCTTTTTTTATACACAGTAGATATTCTTAGAGAAAACTCTGGTAATCCTCAATTATACATGCAATGTAATTTAGACTGTAAAGCCTTCCATCTACTTATTTTATCGCTAAAGGTAGGCTAGGAGAAGTAGTGAGGCATGGAATGGAGAGGTGCCGCCATCTATGAACGCTGCTTAAATCATTTCGCTGCTGAAGGTTCAAATTTAAGACTATGGATGGGAGACATGACGTAAAAGAAAATCTCTTAGTAAATTCCACCCTTAAAATTTTTGTTACCCACCTAGGTTTCGATTGCCTTGCAATCATTTTCAAAGGAATTGAATCTATGGGTCGCGGCATTATGAAGGTTGAGAACCACTGCTCTACGTGTTTATCTTTTTGCCGAAGTACAATCCCATCCATAGTAAAATTAATGGTTGAAGGCATAACTTTGCGGTAGATTACGGCAGACACGACGGAAAAGAAAAATCTCTTAGTAAATTCCACACTTAATTTTCAAAGGTGAAAATGATTGCGAGGTAATCGGCAAAAAGATAAACATATAGGGCAGTGGTTCTCAACCTTCATTATGCCGCGATCCTTTGATACAATTCCTCATGTTGTGGTGACCCGCAATCATAAAATTATATCCGTTGCTACTTCATAAGACCATTAGAATTTTGTGTTTTCCGATGATCTTTGGCGAACCCCGTGAAAGGGTCGTCCGACCCCCAGAGTGGTCGCGACCCACAGGTTGAGAACCGCTGATGTAGAGGCTTTTATTCTGGCAGAATCGGTAATAAAATCATAATACTGTATGTTGACGCTAGCTTTCACTTTAATCCAAGTCCTATAATCTCAATTTCCGCAGTTTTTTACTTCTCATTCAGAACTAGTAGATGATATTTTTCAATCTGAAAAATACGCTGTCATTTTGGAATTATGGCTAGTTGTTTGGCCGAAATGTTCCTGTTACTCTGGAGCAGCTGATGTGAACGAATCCACCATATGTTAAATATACCATCTTTTTAATAGGCTGAAAATTACATTACCTTTAGGGCCAAATGTCCGGGTATTGTAAAGTTTCTATGAATTCCTTCTGGAGAGGTGGAAACGGATAAAAAGGAGAACGGTTGGCACGATTGCGCGTACATTGCCACCGTTTTGTTTGATTAGGGCCAGATCACCGTACTGATACCGATACGAGGGACTATTAGAGGAGCAGTCCTTGGCTTAAAACCTTAGTCTGACATTTGCACTAGGGATGTGGTGTTGTAACAAAAGTATCCATTATGTACTTACAATGAGTATCAAATGAAATATATCGATGCCACTTGAGTATTAGAATGATGATATCGATACTAGTAAATATCGAGTCAACAAATAGTTGTGATAAGTAATTATCGAGGTAAATATACATGACTGCCTCTCAAATATTTTTCATAGAATATTTTTCTAAAGATTAAAAAAAAGACATAAATTAGTTTACTTATTTATAGTGACAAACGCTGTCTGTGCTGATTTGCTCCTTTCTCTCCAACCTATTGGTTCTTACGCTTGGCACAGTTCTATTCCTAGACAAATACGTAGGAAGGTAAAAACGGAAGTCAATATGCGAATGAAAGTTAACTTCACCGATAAACAGTTGATAATTTTCGTGGAGGCATCGTTTCGGAAATGGCTACGAAATGAACGATCGCCTGGTTATGGAAGGAAAAAAGGAAATGGAAGGAAAAAAAGAACACACATTTCAATGAAAGATGCGCGGAAGACTAAGAGAACGCATGGCACTGAAACCAAGGCCACGATGTTGAACACTTATGAATTGTCCGTCACTTATGGATACCCCATTGGACTTCCCCCTCCTTTGCCACGGATAAACAGCGTTCTGCTGTATTCGATACTTCGATATATGTATTCAATACCACAGTATGAGTACTAATTCGAGTGAATCATCAAAAGAAGAGAACCGACTACGAAAGCACTTAGGGTCAAAAGGAATCTGTCTATTAGAGCAAAGTATCGAAACTTGTCTGGTCTTCCAAATTTTCTCTTATCCGTTAATTGGTTTTTGATATTTTAGGTTTGCCATTTGAGTATTATTGATAATGATTTAGTGTATTGATTTGCCATATTGTAGATGTAGAATTTGCGCCATTAATTTTGATCTATCTTAAAATGATTTTTCTTTCATTTATTTCATTTTTTAAATATCTTATTTAGAGAAATCTGTCCTATATTTGTTACGGACAATGAAATCCTAACTTTCTAGACTACTTTTTTCTTAAACTGAAATTAAAATTACTCGATGAAAAATGCAAAACGGGTGAACTGTAGTGGATGGTAGTAATTTTCTCTTTTACATTTCTAATATAGGTGCTATTTTCACGAAAAAGTTTACTATAGGAGAAAATACTCGCAGGGAACTGATTTTTAATTATATATAGTCACCAATCCATCTTAGAGAGCGTGTTTTGTCTGGTTATTGTTTTTTATCGTTCCTTTTCTTGTTCCGATAAGTACTTTGAAATAATGAGCTTATCGTTGCTCTATTTCTCGCCATTATGAATGCTGTATTAAAATTAAGTACTGACTTCTTGATTTAAAGCGGAAAGCGGATGTATAGCGGAATACTGTATAGTACTGTATCCTAGCCTAAAGTGCTATACAGTGGCTGAACACTCCGTTTAGTACAGTTGGTTGTGAGCTGTTAGTATCCTGGAAGTGATAAACATCCTTACCCCTCTGAACGATGATAGATAGTACGAACAGGAAAAGGTTTATGACGACGTCATTCTGGCATCCTGCGCTATCAAACAATTTCAGAGAACTTTTTATCGTTTTCTTGAAGACCGCAAGCAGAAAAAAACAACCATAATGCTCGTGGTCTTGATTTAATAGCTATATTTATGACTTCTCACAAACTTCAGTGCACTACAAATAACAAAATACGGAGTTCATTCAAGATTATACTAAACTTGTGAACTGATAGTCATAATTATAAATATATTCTCGTTCAAGTTATTCCTATGCCTATCGTAACCGAGGCCGTTTATTAGCAACACTCGGTGGATGTGTTAATAAGTCCATTCTTTTCGTGATTATTTCCTCGAGTGTGTTGATGTGAAATTCTGGACCTAGTGGCCTCAAGCGGAAATTTGGGGCTATCCAGCCGCCACAATTTTTTATGCGCTGAATCATCTGGCAGGAAGGAGCAAAGATATCGCACTCTTGGCTAGTTTTTTATGAGGAACTTGAGCTTCAGAGATAGGAACTTCTCGCATCGTTTCGTAGAATCGTCAGGTCATGCGCCAACTTTCCTTGAGTTCTCTGCTTAACCTTCCCTTTCTCCCCTCCTTTCCCGCTCCCCAATGGTCCGAGTTTCTTCCAAAATTTACATCACGAATTAGAGCTCATGATATGCCACCAAGCAGGGCGTTTCCAAGAAAATTTCGTCGACGTTCCGAATGACACCAATAAGAGCCGACGTCCTTATTGCTTCCTTGAAGAAAATAACCCTGGAAATGTTGCGCGGTTATATAACAGTCTTGAAGTGGGGGGCTTCTATAGCACCATAATGCGCTGTTAAAATGCATATTCCTCAGACGACGGTTCGAAAGGAGTGTTAAATGTGCATCAATGATTTCCAAATTAGCGCTGATGTGAGAGTAGCCAATACGAATTAGTTGTTAACCATTCTTGTTCTTCCCCATCGTTGAAAACTTATGTGAAAAGATGATATCATTAAAAAGTTTTCGGTTGGATGAGCGCGTGATCGATAAAAAAACGCATAACATGTTCCAACTTCTCAGAACTAAAGGGAATATTCGTAAGCGTTGCTCGACCACAGTTATTATTCCGATCCTCTACTATCCTTCCATTTGTTGTCCACTGAGTGCATTTTACCACAGCTTGCTAGCAATTTGAATGATCTTTTTCTTCAATCGTCGTACTTTTCGCGCGGAATTCTTTTTGCTTGCGGGTCATTGTTGTGAAAATGCCGATCTCCCTCCCTTCCTTCTTGCCAAGCTATCTGTCTTGAATGGCGTACACTTCCCATATAAAGCGTTACATTTCATGCATAACTGATGTGGGAGCACTATGACGACGCTTGAAGCGCTTCATATATTTGGCGCGAATTCTGCACTCCTTTTAGTTTGATAGCCAGTGCGATAGATGGCGTTTCGCAATATGGGAAAAGGATAAATTTTACCTATCATAATGCTAGGGTATGAATGCAAGGATGATTGTTTCCCTCGAGATATACGTCAAAATAAAATTATTTAATTAATTCCTCCTTAGATGACATTTTGCATATTTATTTATGCTTCTTTACAGCTATATCAAACATTGATTTTACTAATTAATAAACAATTAATTTCTGTTTAGATTTTAATGCATCTCTACATAATGAGAAAAAAACTATGTGGCAATGTTGAACGTTATTTGGGACTTAAGTATTACCCAAACTTCAGAATTTCAAATGGTCCTTGGAGAATTGATTTTTTTATGCGACCCTGGAAAATCTTCATTAATCGTACGACAAATTAGCTCAGGAAGAATGAAATTAATAGTTAATTCTCAATCTATGACTCCAGAGAAAAAATAATAGTGTCAAAAGAGGTCGTAGGAAAGAATCATTTGAATTCGAGGATTAATTCAAAACAGTTCAGTTAACTATGCAACTACCCTGAGGCTTTTTCTCTCATTATAGTTCATTGGGCGGTCTGCTTCCATTGCTTTTATCCACTTTCACCGTAAATTCTGAACCATCTCGTTTTCTCTGTATACCTACTGCCTTATATGTTGTCCTATAATCATTACATATCTTAAACTCATGTCTTTCCAAGTATCGTTTTCTCGCGCTCCTTTCGTTTGACTCACCTATTAGCATTTTATTTCCCTTTGCGAAAGAACCCTTCATCACAACTGTGTTTGTAAATCCACGATGTTCTCATTATCTTCGACAGCGTTCATGTTTTCGCTGGTTAACATCTCAAGAGCTGCAAGCGCCCATGTCGTCTGCTGTTTGATAAATATTCAGTCTGGATATTTTTGCATAATTTAAAAACTCATCGGTAGGTGAAACCAGCGAGTTGTTTTTCCCCTATATTAAGTTTTCTTCGCTAGTGTATCTCAGCTTATCCCATCTCCTTTTCTTCATTCCCGTTGCTATCGACTCTTTTCTAGCTAAGACAGAGGTCTTCTTCTTTCGTAGGCATTTCCTTGCCTTATTTCAATTTAAAATTACCTTCCCTGCTTCTGACAATATCTTAATTATGTGCAAGTTTATCTTGGGACTATTCTGTTTCAATCCTATCACCGTACTGACAAGAACCCTCTTTATCTATGTATCTCATCTGGAAGTAAATATGTAATCAAGTTATCCAAAGGCTCTCTTTTGAGCCAGTAGGGATAGTTGTGTTGTTTATTTTCAGTAACGTACATGATGTATATTTTGTAATCAATTTGCGCAGGAAAAATTCATTTATTGAGATTAAACAGACTTTCGAGTATGAAACGTTCATTTGCATAACATTTCAAATCAAGCCACCAATTATTGAATATTTGGTAGTAAAATTTACCAAATTTTCATATTAAAACGACAATTTACTATTAAAAGTATCCGTTTTACCATACTCTTGCCTCAAAATCCAAATTCGTATGACAGAAAAGACTTTTTTTAATTAGAATTTTCCATTGATTCCAAACACTGTTATTGTAAACTCCCCACAATGCAAAATAAATCAAAGTTCTTAAAATTTTTCCTTTAATACTTACATTAAATATTAAATAAAAGGATAATTTATAAATATAAACCAAACAATGAAACAATGACCTCTTTGCATAACAAAATTTTAATCTTCTGCTGTTTTATTTATCCCAAACTGCTGTTGATGAACGCAGTCCATCTCATTATTCCGGCGTTAGTCTTAGCTTCTGATCATCAGCATAATTACGTATTTGAATAAGGTCGTTGAGAAAACTGTTATTTCCGAAAGTACTACATATCCCTAAATGACCCAATTTTCGCCTCAGTCTTGAAATACATTCCTGATTCCTCATAGTTGAATAATGCTAGCCTTTTAAAATTAAAGGTCTTTTGGATATTTTGGTCAGAGAAGTCTTTGATCGAGGAGCTTGTAAATAGCAAGTCACTAATATTACTTGCTGTCAGACAGTTCGTCACAATCGCTGGTAATGACACCTCATTCATTATTCAGTCCTTTTCTCCTCTTAAACCTTTTATTTATTCATATGTCGGCTTTCCTTGAATTACCCTGCTACTTGGCCGAAATTTTTAAAGGAAACTTTCTATATCTATGTAAAAGACAGAATCAAAAGCTAACATATCATCATACATTTTAAAATTCATGTCAGAATGGATTTAGCATATACATATTGCGACGCGAAAAATATTGTCTTAGTTCAACTTTACGAGAATCTTTTATTCTTGCAACGATTATCTTTCGTGTGAAGGCTTAATGGTTTTGACATATGACGCGGACAAGGTCAAGGACATGTTCTTGAAAAATGTACCAACGCGGTGGAAAACCCAGAAGACCTGAATCGTCACGATAATTTTTCGTTTTTTTAATCAATTCTACGACCAACCTCGGCTGTTGAAGACATCACTGATTATGTTTCTCAAGTGGATACTTAATCTTTCTGTTAAGTAACGGTTTTATATTTCAAAATAAGTTGATGGATTTCTTATATTCGATTAGCACCATTTTCGCGGTCCGCCATTTTTACTCTTGAATTGGGTTCTACAGTACCAAATTGAAGTCTTATATTTTCATCTTTAATCTTTTAATTCCTCTTGTACCGGATACGATACTTTTCTCAGGAGTCATTCCAGTTCATTTACCATTGCCTTAAGAGCCGAATCCAGCACCATGAAATAAAAAAAACTGTTCATGTTCACTGTTTATGTTGTTCCAGAGACCTCCATTCAATGATGAGAAGGATAACATTCTTTCTCATATATAAATATTTTTCCCATATGGGGGTTACGTTTTTACTAGAAAGGTGATGGGTGGATGGGTGAAAAGGAGATGGATGGATCGTATCCCACAAACGATCAACTAAAATAACGGTACATTTTTTTAGTGCCATTCCGCTTTTTAAGCTTAGTTGAGTTTAGTTTTTAACCTACAAAATGACCGCAAAATTAGGACTCTTCCTTTGTTTACCTGCGTCGTCTCAAAAGAATACACCCTTTGGTGACCTTAATTGATAACGACAAGGAAATTAATCTCTAGCTACTCTACGAGTAACATAATGACGCTGCTGTGCCGGAATCCTCATCTCCTACCGTCAAACCTGGCAACCGCCTTACCGTCTTATTCATCTTCTCTGAATGTCCTGATTTTTCGGCGGAAACGAATTCCTCTCGGAACCCTTGAGAGACCAATCTCTCCTCCAGCGCTTGAGTAATTTCTATTTTGTGAAGTAGCGTGTGGCTTTGTTTGTTTGTGGAAAGGAAGAGTGCTGCAAGGAATGATCATGGTACCTCCGCCGACGCTTTTAAGCTCGTTGCAATGCTGCCTCCTCTCAAGGAATAAAAACGGACGAAGATGTAGATTAAAGAGGAGAATGAATGGAACCATGAGCTATAGAAATGGGGAATATTTTAGACATATAAAAGCACAATCAGCGCAGATGAGATGAGAAGCTAATTCTGATGAAGGCTTCCGCGGGGCTTGGATGTAAGTTGAATCCGTATTCCGGGGTTTCCACCGCGTTGATTCATGATGAGGACGATATTTCGCCGGCTTTCGTCACTGGACCTGAGGAAGCCAGCAGGATAGCCGGCGAAATATCGTCCTCATCATGAATCAACCTCGGCGGTGGTAACCTCCGAAAACGGATTCGACTTACATGTGAAGCTAATGTACGAAGTTTAATCAGACTGGATGAGATGTGAAGTTGGGTCGTCAAAAATATCGGCATCAGCTGTGGAATCGTCTCGAATCATGATGATTTACCCATAAAAATACAAGAAATATCGAAAACAATAAAAAAACACTGTTAATACATCCAGCATATGCTTGTTAGATGACCCTTAGCTCATTGTTTCATGCCTTGTCCTTTACTCTCGATATAAATCTATCGGGAAGGAGAAGGCGGCGGAAAGAAGAGATTGGCGGCCTGAATCAGGTGCAAGTATTTTATCTCGAGCTCCTCCTTTCTCTTTGTATTTCGACAATCGACTCGTGAGGAGGTCTATTTGTAGAATTAATACTTAAGAAGGAATGCAATTGAGTTTCTAAAGATACCAATTCCTTTGTCATTTGTTCAGTTTTCAAGGGAGTATCGTATGAGCATCAGTTTCAGAAATGTGAGGATGCAAATGGTGTCCTCTAAAAGAGGATATCGCCAATAGGAGAAACAGGAACCAGGGAAAAGTATGACCTATTAATCGCAAAAGTAGAGCTAGTCATTTTTTGTCATACACACTTCAGTTAAATACGAATTATTTCTCTGCCTTATTTTGTTTTGAGAATGAATTGCATGAAATCAACATCGGTGTTATTTTATTTTTATCAACTCTCACTTCCCCGAAAAAGCACAGTAAAGCTTTATACATCAAGTATATTGACAACAATAATTAACCCTTTAACTCCTTCCTCGCCCTTGTTCGTTAAAAACTGCTACGAACGAACATAATAGTGTTACACAACTGTTAGAGGGATTAAGATGGGAGCCCCTAGAGACTTGGAGTCTGCACGCTAGGCTTAGGCTGCTTGAAATATTCAGAACTGGCGTGTTTCAGAGCGACTCAGAGAATATTATCATGACGCCTCACTACATTCCTAGGTCTGTTACAAGTGATAACATAAGAGAGATACTCTGCTGAACAGATAGGTATAAAAACTCGTTCTTTCCGCGCACAATAAGCGACCGCAATAAAAACTAATCTCCTCTAAATACACTCCCATAATACATGTCACCATTTCACCTCCAAACATTTTACATCTTTACACGGCTGGTGACCTATCACCCCCTGCAACACGCCCATGCGGCGGCTCGAGGGGCAGTATGTAGATGTATATGCCCTTAATGGTAAAAAAACCACCCAGGGAGGGACTCGAAGACATGACCTTCACGGTACGCTGGCGAGAAATTTACCCCATCGCCACTGAGACCGTATTCCGGGAAAAGGGGAGCATTTTGGGTTTTACATTTCCTTTGTTTTACTTTGAATTTATTTTACAAAAAGTTATATTTTTCACTTACGCCATGAATTCTTTCAACGTCACGTGCGCGGACACAGGAAAGTTGAGTGAAAGGATTGATATGGGAGCGAAACGTTGTCTCTGTGTAGAGAAAGGGTTTCGAAGGGATCGGAGTTTTCAAAATGTGGATGTAGAGAAGAGTTAAGAAAGTTCGATGGACGGAAAAGAAAGGAAGACAAACGAAGGAGTGCTTGGCATGGCAGAAGTCAGGAAAAGAGAGGAGTTTCTTCGAGAGGATTGGGAGTAGGTTGGGGGGAAGGAAAAGAAAGGGATTTATTGGGAAATGAAGGGAATGTTTGGAGACCGCCGTCGAGGGCGGAAAAAGAATGGGCGTGATGAGAAGAAGAAAAGGGAGATTCTTGCAGAAGGGTGCGAAATTTACAGTGATAAAGTCATTCGCCTTACGTGAGATTCATAACCACATCCTCCATATTCTTCATAACCTAATATCGTGGCAGGAACGGTAATCAAGAGTCATTGAGAGCACATTTTAATAACTTTTCAAGGAATTAAAAAAAAAATATTTTCCTCACTTAACTTACGTACATCTGTTTGTACGTAGTGAATAACCACACATGGAGTTCTATAAATGATGCAAGAGTTATATTTTCAAATCTTATTCTTTGTTAATGCATTGTCAAGACTCGGGTTTACGGCACTGAGTTCAAAATTTTGGCAAAAATCATACGTAAATGCCGGTTTTGTTACTCGGCATGATGTATGGATATTTGATAGCCACAGTTATAATAATATGTGACGTATTATTTAGTGTTTAGGAGAAAACCTTTACACATAGAGTCGTATTATTTCGAAATACGCGTCAAATTCCGTAAGACCACATATTAAAATTGATTAAAATTGCGAAGAAACCGAATCGATATCGTACAATTCTTTTCAATTCTATCTTTACGTGTACCAAAACCAGAACACGGCTGCAGATTTTCACGCGAATCTGTACACAAAAATTGCTCCTACCACTTTAAATTACAGAGACCTCGCAATGAATGAAACACGCTTTATGCTACTAGCACATTATTATGTTTTACAATCTTGGGATAAACATTATTGAAGTATGAAAATAAATGTTTATACGATGAAGGATCTTAAAGGAGAGGGCAGAGAGAGAGAGAACAACGCTGTAGTTTTCCACTGATATTAATTTACGGCAGGTGCAAGACCTGGTTTCAACAGGTAGGCGATATCTTCCCATTGGAAACTAATTGTGTCTTATGCTTAGCAATGACAAAATATAAATTGAAACATGCTTTTTTTCTATCTATATTAAACGATAAATATCAACATCGTTTAGCCTGAAAGCGTGTAAGAATATGGCATTCTCTCGATGGATTACCTGGGTGTATTCTTCACGGGTTTTCTGTCCGCCTGGTTAAGAGGTAAGTTTATGACGTTACGATAAATGAGTACGCCGTCATATTCGGGGCGTTGCTATCCCGTCGATAACGTTTCCGTCTACTATTTGTCAGTCTGATATGATTTGAAAAATACAAAATCGGAATTCAAATCACATCAACATGAGATTGAATCCTCTTACAAACTAATTCCCTCTTGGCATTGTAAAACAGGGAATTTAGTTCTCCCTCTACTTCCATGTTGAAAGTATTCAACACTCTGAGCGATGACTTTGTAGAGTAAACTACGTGTAAGTTGTGGATCAATGCAGTGAAATACTTCGTACCGCTTAAATACATTGGCAAAGTGATAGTGAGCGTGTCGTTCAATAGGAATATCTAAAAATCCCACCAGGCTCGCCTAAAGCAATTATACACACAACTAGACATCTTCTTCCACTGTGTCTTTCATGAAGACTTGAAAGAAATCATAGATTCTCTTTTTCGAGGGAATTGATTGCATAAAATGCCACGTAAGCATCGTGTGGGCGGTAAAGGTTTAAATGGAGATAGTGAGCATGCCAAGGTGAAGAGAAAAGAAATTAAAGGAGGAAGACACGTCTGAAGATTTAGAAGTAGAGCAGAAGCGGTCCATCAAAACCCTATCCTAACCGGTCGAGTACTGATGGTTCGGGAGTGACAAACCTGCCCGTTTGGCGAGAGCAAGCACCTTTACACTCGTTCATTTTCATACGCATGAAAGGAGAGAGGAATTTCGGTACCCAGCGACCCCAGCTACTTCACTGACGCCGCACAGGAGTGTCAAGGGGTGTTGGCGGTGATGGAGGACCGAGCTGGCGGGGGATGTGAGTTAAACCCCTCCCAATCCAGTCACTCCACCCCTTTCTTCCGCCCTCGGGCCAACCGAAAACTCTCCTACCGGCCTTAATATTCTTCACTCGCTCTCTTTCCCGCCCCCACCTCCCCTTCGCCTCCTCCTTCAGTCCAAAAACCTCTCTCTCCACCGACCTCTAACCATCAGCCGACCAACCCTTCTTTCCCTCCGCACCTCCCGATTCTCTCCAACCCTACTAAGTACGAAAGAGAATCCCCCCCCTTCGAAAAAGTTTCCTCTTTTTTTTAAGGGTGGGTAAATAGAAATAAAAATAAAAGGAGGGGGAGAGTGTGGAGCGAACAAATAAATAAACAAGGCTTTAGGGTTAACGCCCACACCAACCCTTCCAGGAGCCATTGCTCACCTGAAGAGGGCCTTCCTTCCTCTCCTCCCTCACCGAACCTCCCTCCCTCCCTCTCGACAGATATATCTTTTTGCGATTCGAGACAGGCTGTTATTCCGTGCCGCTCCGCTCTCACTAACTCCTCACCCTTTAGCCTCGCCTCTCTTCCCCACACACTCCTCCTCGGCACCACACTACTAGGCCTCACCTTCCCTCACCACTCTTCCTCCTTTTCTCAATCCCTTACCCCCCTCCTCCTCTCTCTCTCTCCCACGCCACCCAATCTCCTTCCCCCCCCTCACTCACTCGCTCACTCACTCACCTCCCCCCTCCATTCTTCTCCCCCCCTCCTCCCCCTCCTCCTCCCGACCCTCTGGCGAGAGCTCTCTCGGGGGAAGGCGCGCGTTCTTTTCGCATCTTTAGAGCGGACCCGACCATGGACGCAGCAGCAGTGATCGGCGGAGGCCGCCGAGACCTCCGCTCGGGCGGCGTACGACGTCGTGTCCCCGCAGTCGCCCAACTCCTCCTCCTCGTGCTCCTCGCCGGACTCTTCCCAGTCGCCTCCTCCGCCAAGATCCCGTGGTGGCACATCAAGATCGCACAGGAACAAGGGTGAGTCCTCCTCTCTACGTAGTAATTGTGCAGGGTGTGACAATAAGGAACGGCCAAACTTTCAGGACACATTCCTCACACGCAGAGGAAGAAAATTTATTGTGTGGATAGGTGCGTGGAAACGCGTTATTTCCATATTAGACCTCTTTTTTTACAATTCTCCACAGTAACTAAGTATAAAAAAATAGGCAACTTTCACTGAGATGTCTCAGTGGAAGTTGTCTATTTTTTCATACTTAGTTATGCTCCGATTCCACTCCATCAAGCCTGAAACCACAGAGTATATGCTCCACAGTAAATTAATCATGGAAATCAGACAAAAACGGATCGTATCAGCGTACCACATGTAAATCTTTCTTAAATGAAATGTTCCAAATGCTCTCCTTTAGCGTTGATACATGCATCTACCCGCCGTCGCATTGTATGCCGGATGCACTGATGTAATCCTTAAGTATTGCGTTTGGTTTTGCAGTCGTCCACAATACAGACACGAGAGGAGATAGATATAATAGATAGACAGATTGTCTTGATCTTCGTGTAGCTAATGTGTCCTACAAGTTTTGCCGTACCTTATTGTTACACCCTGCATAAAGGACTCCCTATCTGGTCTCCAAACCCTTTCCCTTGTTCTTCTGGAGTGATTTCCTCCAGAACCTCAATCCTCCTCCTATCGAACTGGTTTCGACGCGGTGATAATTTGTGTCTTGAGTTCCCATGCGGACGGTACCATTTCGGCGATGGTAGAGTATATTCTTGCAGTGAAATGCCGGTCATTACTTCCAGATTGTTGTTGCAAAATCTAATGCTGTAATGGTCGATGGGTTAAGCTTCCCATTGGAACGCTCTAAGCTACAATTCTGGCTATGTTGAAGAATTTGATGAGAATTTCAACATCCTAGCGTGAGAGCAGAGGCACGAGACTTAACTCTCCATTCCCTAGGGCTCTACCTCCTCCTAGCTAATGGAGGTTAGGAATTATGGGGTCATTAGATTTTTGGCCTCCAATGGAGAGCGCTGGAGTTGAAACCCCAGCTTTGGTGGCGCTGTGCAGTGAATTAGATCACTCAAGATTTTTAGAGAACTTTAGGCATATGGATAGAGAGAGGACTTGGTGTTCAGGGAAACAAATGTAGTGGTGGTGTTGACGGAGAGGGAAAGTAGTCACAAGGGGGTAACGGCATGTTGAATAGGGCTGTGGCGCGTGGGATTAAGGGAAGGGATTGTTGACGGTATTGAGGAAGGTGAAAGAAAGAAAGAAAGAAAGAAAAAGAAATATTGTTTTATGACTAACATTCTTAGTGACTGAATAAAAATACCTATATAATTCTTGAACTTGGCTTTATTTCAAGCAGAACCCCATGACAGAGGAAGGTTTTTCTTTTACTTCTGAAAAGGGCTGTGGCGCGTGGGATTAAGGGAAGGGATTGTTGACGGTATTGAGGAAGGTGAAAGACAATGAAGAGTTTTTATTAGGGATTTTGTACCGTAAAATCATATATCCGGAGACAAAAACACAGGAAAAGACCTGTTGGTTGTGTATTTATAGGCAGGACTCTCCATGACCCGCCATTGACCTGCATTTGATAAAATTACAATGGCGATGATGCCTCGAATGCCTGGCAATGGGATTTTTTGTCGGGAGGTTAATGATTTTAACGCGCTTGAATGTGACAGATAGGGAGGGCTGTGTGTTTTGGCATGTGAAGAGACTGCACGACGCGACGGTGATGTTTGGAAAGCAAAGACTCGGGCTGTCCAAAAGAGGAACCAATATTGGCAGATTTCCAGCGGTGCAGAAGACTTGATGCCCTCACGCAGAGAGCTCTTGGAAATTGATTCACCAATTTGTTACGTCAGTTGAAACATAACTCTGTGTATCCATATACGTTCTTTTCCTAAGAATGGAATAATTCTCCGCTTGGTTTCTGCTCTACCTTTCCTACATTTCTAGCATCTTTCCCACTGAACTTCAATGACACCAGTCCCTGATAACAATAATGAACTCTCTGCTGGTGACGTCTCCCGATGAATAGCATTTCCTCACTCACTCAGTGGTCAAAAATAAATTGAGAGTTAAAGCCGGGTACATTAATCTTCTCGCGTGATTCAGCAGGAGCAGTAATCGTGGGTCATTGGTTGCACGTTTTTATATATTCTATATATTTTTCTAAGTTAGGATTAAAATTATTGGACCTCATTTCATTTGTGCAATTGTTTTTGCGTTGAAAATTACTATACATGCAGTGATGGAAACGACAGAAGAATTGTATTTTAAATAATTGTGTTAGAATGCAAAAATGAGAGTTTTCGACGAGGTAGTATCAAAATCTTACCGAATACATGTCAATAATTACTAAATATATTCATGTGTCTTGAAGATGCGTGCTAAATTAGCATTGAATTTCCAAAAACTGACTGCTTCTTTTTATTGGTGTATTACGAATGAGAACTTTTACGCTAAGTTTCACGTTAATCTGTGGGCAGAATTTGCTCCCGTCAGCTAAGAAGGACTTAAGGTAGTTTCATCGAGATTTTTCCCAAATCGTTATGGAGATCACATTCGAATTTTACGTTTTAATTTCCACAGCTATAGGAAGCATGAAGAAAATACCGTTACATTAATGGTGCAATACAATATTGTTTTATGACTAACATTCTTAGTGACTGAATAAAAATACCTATATAATTCTTGAACTTGGCTTTATTTCAAGCAGAACCCCATGACAGAGGAAGGTTTTTCTTTTACTTCTGAAAAATATTCTGCGGTGACTATATCATTGTCCTATTTAACTAGTTAGGAAAACATACATGGGACATACTTTTAATTTTTTTATGAGATCAATTTGTTGGAAATTCCTCATTTTTAAAATCATGTCACTCTGGAGTGCAAACACGTACCATGTCACATCTAAAATGGCTGGTATATTCTGGCAAATGTCTCGGACAGTAGTTCATTAGTTAGGAAAGGGGGTTACATTTAGGTAACTTAGAAAGGGTGTGATGTTTTTCTTTGGAATGAGATCTTATTATTGGTTTCTAGGTGAAAAATAAACCTTCTCATCGCTCGTCTTGCTCATGCTACCTTGAGCGGGCGCGACACAAGATTTTAGGAAAGAGGAACCTGTGGCACTCCCAAGTGAATACCGTTACCCTGTTTGCTCATTCACTCAGCGACGATGAATCCAAAGTTAGGCGCAATAGGTGAGGGTGGGAGCTATCTCCATTTTGATCGCCAGCCCTGAGGCATGTGAAATTCACACATTCGTTTGAAAAGAGGGAGGTCAGTTCCTCTCGCAGGTCCGCCTTGGGAATCCGCCCACTGAACTCCTGATCGACGCAAAAAATGAACCTAACCGCTTGGATTTTTAATGTGTGACTCCCATCTCCCCTTTCCGCTCCCCTTTCCTACCCCTGCATCACCACCTTTAATCCTAACAAGCTAACGATGCTCGTTCCGAGTGGACGAGATCAATTGGGCGATACGATGACGACGAGGTAGTATAATGAAATAAAAAGCGGGGTTCTCCCTCTCTCTCTCTCTCTCGGGTCGTGGACCTGTTCACGGTTCAGTCCCCACCGCCGACTTAATGAGCCCTGACGTTTTAGCACAAAAGGACTTCGGGACGGGAGTGGAAAAAAGCGTTCTTCTACTCGCGGGGTTTGAGGGGGGCGGGGTCATGTCGAATTTCATTTTGTGTCGCCTCTGGATTTGGGGAGGGAGGAATCTAGGGAGGTGGGAGTGAGGGAGAGAGAAAGGAAGGCGAGTCCACGAGCAGTGAGGGCCGGTTCAGGATTCACAATGCGATTTTTGTTGCTCCACAGTTGGCGGAGACTAGCCGCTAAGTGATATTGGGAGGAGACTGGGACACCAAGGGATTGGATTCGTGTAGTTATAATGAGCTCTGGAATTCCCTTCTCGAGAGATTGGGTTCGAAACCCTACACAGGCGGAGTCATATGTAACGATTGACTTTAGGGCCCTAAGCTGTTATTATTTTTTCTTATTATTTTTATTACGTTAAACGAGTTGTTGTTTTCTAAGTAGTTGCAATGTTTTATTTTCTTGGTTGGTAGATTATTAGGGGCTTGTTGACGGAAGGGACGGAAGGGTGTGCAGGGATGGTTTGGAGTCGAAAGGAATGTTCTGTGGACTCACGTAAGAAAGCATTTTTCCGTTGTAAAGAAATTAAAAAAATGGTAGCAATTTGGGTTGATTATCAACCCCGGGTTGGGTTGATTATCAACTTGTTAGGCTTTTGGAGAGATTCTAAAGTGTTTAAAAGTGTTTTAAACTTACATAATTATCTGTACATAATATCTGATAATTATGTCCGTGCTGCTAAACTTACGCTCTGCCAGCAGAGAATGGTTCTACTATCTACTAATTTTGCCTTGTTTTCCGATACAAAAAGAGAGAAAAGAATTACGACACAACAGGATTATGATATCATATAAAGATCAGAGAAATGAATGGGGAGAATCGCATAGAATGACCCAATAATTGAAATACAATCGGCAAAGTATGAAGGACGCTCAAGAGAAGCACTATGTTGGAATGAACGGTTGGCATGCAGGATTGTAGAATGAAGAGCTGTAGCAATTCAATCTTCGGATTGATGACTGCTAATGGTGACGATTATGCCCGGTCGTGTGCGGAGAGCGCTTTCAGTGCAGCATTGTGTCCGTCGGATGGGACGTTAAACTGCGGACCCCTCTGTATCTTTTTTCAAGGCAGCTGAAGCGGTTATTGTGGGTCAATGCAATATCTCTACATAATAACTTTTCAAGAACGTCGGAATAAAATTCTTGGATCAAGCATATGGACTTAGCTTAAGATTTACGCCGCGGAATTCAACTTTTATGCAAAAATTACACATATGTACGTGTTTTTAAATCGATATAATTCTTTGATTCTCTGATATTCGTCACCCACTATTAAAATTATGAGAAATGTTTCATATCGCGTTCAGGAGAAAATTTGTCCATATAAAATCGAATTATTTAAATATATATAAAATAGGTAAAGTGCCTTAAGGATACGTGTTATAACAGCAAAGAACCAACTCGTAAATGTGCATTTTTTTATTTTCATCTTTAAATATTACTATTAACAACGCGTATGCAAATATTCACGCAAATCTGTACATAAGCAAAAATCGCTCCAGCCATCTTTAGAGCAGGTTCTTGCCGACGCTGGGTTTCTCTCCGCCCTTTCTTCATTCTTTCCAAGCAGTCCCTTGAAAACCTAACAATTTATCTCCAATAGTACAAAAGATTGCCGTTATTCATCTCCCGCCCCCAAAAAAATCCAGCTGACGGACACAGGCGCCGCCGCGCCGCGAGGACTCTACGCGATTCGATTCTCGGACTTGAGCCGCGTCGCGTCGCGCGTGGGAGAGATCGCTGGTTTCGGGCGGGCGCCCTCATGTGAGCCAAAGGGGGTGACTCGTGCGCACGGCGTTTCGTTTTTGGTCCTGAAGCGTGATTCACGACCTGAATCAATGATACGCGAGCGTGGGTAGTCGCCCGAGTCACTTTGTCAAGCCCGCAGCTTCTGGTCAATGGAGAAACGCGGTTGATGATTTCACCTCTCTCTCGGGATGTGACAGCACAAAAGACGGTCGTTTGCTACCCCTTCCTTTTGCGGCGTCGCAACTTCAGAGGACGGGCTGAAGAAAGGTTTTCTCCATCGCGGGAATGATAAAGCGAGTGGATTCTGATGTCATAAAAATTTTCAAGATGAAAGTTAATGTGTTCGCGAAATGTATAGCGTGTTTCCATCACCATATCTTTACAAAGTCAAATTATTGTATCCGGAGCGTATCAAAAAAGGCAATGGAGTGGGAAAAGACATACAATGGAGACTGCTGAGAGATGAATACTTTACTCCCAGAAAAACATTAATTCCTAGTGTCTTTAGTCGGGGCTGGAATTCATTCTTAGAGAATGTACTTCTGTGCACATGATACGATAGAATTCAAACCAACGCCAAGTGTGTGAAGTGTAGAGAATGAAAATCGATAGATCAGGTGAACTCAAATACTCAAAGAACCTCCATAACTTCAAACATTGCACGAGGAAAACGAATATGGAGCATCTGCAGTGCACCATTGAAGAAACTCCGGAAAACTTTCGGAAAGTGAATGACAGATGCTACTTTACACAAACTGCGCCACATCTCGAGCACGCCGCACGATTTTGGTATCTTGCACTGAAGGATATAATTCGCTAAATAAATATAATACAAAGAAAAACCATACACTTCGTTAAATGCTATTCGAAATATACTCTGTGGTTTTAGGCTTGATGGAGTGGAATCGGAACATAACTAAGTATGAGAAAATAAGCCACTGTGATAAAATTTATTCCGACCGGGTTCGCTTTTACAGCATCTTCAGGCTTACCTGAAGGTTTTCAGGCTTACTTAGGTTTCAGTCGAAACCGGTCGGAATAAATTTTATCACAGTGAAAGTTGCTCATTTTTTCATACTTAGCTACTGTTTGAAAGACAAGAGTGTTACGCATCTGATGGAAGGAATAGTTTGGCAGCCGCTAATAACTCGAAGTCTACACGTGAAGTGTTTGGCGAGAAGTGTTTGGCGAGAGTGATGATGAGCAACAGGTGTTTTTTCAGAGGATGGGTGCCCAACCATTGGATATGGAGTAGTAGAGGCACACGTAGGGTGGGAGACATGATTAACACACGAAGGGCATATAGTATCAATCATATTTCGGGCATATTGGCAGAGTTAGTATAAGATAGTCAATGAATATGGATCGTGAGATGGGATACCCTAGAGCCAGTGGGTGTTATAACAATATTGCTTAGACTACGATGAATGAATGAGCAGAGCGAAAATAAGAATGATAGAAGCTGTAGGTTATCGTTAAGAAACTTATCTAATGGATCGTATCACATTCTCTGGAGACTAAGATTGTTTGACTACTGTTTCTAAAATAATTCCCACGCAAGGATAGTAATCAGTGGTTTTTTTTATCTGGTAGGTAGATCTTATAATTTAAAGTAGCATTAAGCTGTCAAGATTTAAACGTAAAGCACGCACATTTGAAGTGGTGCAAGATTACATCAGAATCGGCTGGCTCACTCTTTAAGGACATTAACTACCTATCCTGAAGAAATTATTTTCCGGTTTCTGACTGCATATCGACGTCGTGTTGCTTTATTTAGTTATTTTTATTGCATGGATAATTTATTACTCCTTGATAATGGGAATGATAATCAACAGACCTGAAGAGCATGCTTAACGATCTTTTTACTCGTTCTCCCCTTCGATGAGAGATTCGAAAATAATTTGGTTCGTGTTTTCGATCACTTTGGTTCTCCGTGACGTGTTTTAAATTGGATGAAGGGCAATATCCTGGTGAGAATAAAAACCTTTCTCGGTCGTCGTCTCCTCTTAGTTTTTTTTATCCGTCCTTCCACTGCTGCGGAGTAAAAACTGTCAATGAGTTGAGAGCCGTTTTCCCGCAGCTTTTAGTCCTTAAGCCTCTGGTCGTCCCATCATCGAATTCCTGAGGTCTTTATATCCTGCGGAAAAAAGTGCACCAGAAATTAATGCTGCGTCTCAAGCAAATACTTTACCACCCGAGTTTCCTTGTGAGGGTGTTTATGTGCGTGATTGAGTGTGTAATTTTTTTTTGTCGATCCCGGTATTGCTATGATGAGACGCCCTTCCCTTCACATGAGGTTGTTTGAGCAAAACTCTTTTCCTCGTCATAATGGAGACCATATTAGAATTTTACTTTATGATTTCAGCGGTTGCAGGAAGCATGAAGTAACTACTGTAATATTTATAGCGCAATAATATACTTTTAAATGACTGAAATCCTCAGTATCGAAATAAGAATATCTATAAAATCTTTGGTTCGACTAATGTTTCCACGCGGTTCGTTTAAAACTCCTTGGCCAAGAAGGTTTTTTTTGTGAGAACTAAAGAAATTACTGCGATTGGTATAAGATTTCTCGCCACCCTCATCTTTCAAATCCTTCCTCACTAACCAGGTCTGCAAATTAGTCCCATCTACCCCGTTAACTTATCTCTAAGTCCCCGTCCACTTTCTTATGTTCTTCTGTATATGTTATTATTTTATATTTTGTTAATGCTTATAAGTTATTTGTTTGGTAGTCATCTAATGTTAAAAGCCTTTGTGCCGTTTTTGGAACTCAAATAAATAAAAAAATTAATTTTTTAAATAATTGATAAAATATGCAAACTACACACTGTTAGACATCTGACGAGATCTAGGAGGTAGATATTTCTCATTTTAAAAATAAAGACTCACCCTGAGGTTATACGCATACCGTTATCCACGTAAAATGTCTGGTACATGTTGGCAAATATTTCGAAAATGTTTGCGATATGTGGGAGTTATTTCGGTGTATCTGCAAAGGCGAGAAGATTTTGGTTAGATTGCAACCAAATTCACCGATTTTCATGCAAAATGATGAAATCGCGCTCAAGCTAACTGAACTCTACCCCATTCGGCCAATACCCTTCACCCTTTTCTTTCCCCCCTCCCCAACCCTCCACCGGAGCCCTCTCTCTGTCCTGCACGTACATCCACTCCTCCGCCCCGCGCCGGCGCTAATGACCTCAGCGGTTGACGCACCACCGTGGAACGCGAAATTATGCAAATTGCCTCTGGTGAGCAACATAATACGCTAAGGGATCAGTCTAATGATGCCTTTCCCGAGGATGGGGGGCGGAGGGAAAAGGCGGCAAGTTCATTTTCTTTGTTTTTTTAATATATATTTAAGCATGCAGAAACATACACACTCCGTGTTATTTCTGTATATTTTTCTCAGCGAGTTTTATCAACTTCTTTGGGTTGGAGAAAAAACAAGAAGAAGGTCGGCTTCCGCGGGTCTTCCCTTCGCGCCTAGCGGTCGTTTTTCCTCATCCTCTTCCCCTCGCTTGTTTGTTGCGTGTGTGCGTGAAAATCTCCGGCCAACTTCCCCTCTCTCTCTCGTTTTCTATCTCTCTTCTACTCTCTCTCCTTCTCTTTCGTACGCGGCGTGTTTCATCTCCTTCTCTCTCTCTTCCCCCTACCTCTCTTCCTCCTCCTTCGTCGTCATGACGCCCGTCCCATCTCCCCTTCCTCTTTCCTCTAGCACGCTGTAGCTTTTTCGGGACCGCTGCAGGTAGGCCGATCATCCTTCCTCCCGCCCTTCGCCCTCTAAACCCCCAAAATCTCTCATCTTCCCCCAACACCCTCTCCGTCTCTTCCTTTCCCCTCCGCCCCTCTCCGTCCCCCTCCTCCCCGCCAGGCTTTCCCCCAAAGTCATTTTGCATCTCTTCGGGGGCCGCGAGTCGTCCTTGACGGTTGGGGAGTGGGCGGTATAAGTGAAAATGCTCCTTGCGTGCGTGCGGGAGAGTGAGTGAGAGAGAGAGAGAGTTGGTCCATTGGGGGGGGGGGGGGAAGGGATAGTAGGGGGTGTGGAGGTTGTCAGGAGGCCGAATGTTTCGGGGGAGAGGGGGCAGTAGGGGCGGTTGTTTAGAGTAGTATTGGGAGAGTGGGGAGGGGGTCCAAAGCGTCCATCGCATCGGACGTGACATCACGTTAGCACAGCATCATTCCTCATAGGTTAAAGATGAAAGTAGATGGTGTCTTGTGGAATGAAAGTGTACCCAGTTTACTTTTGCGGAAAATGATTCACTTAACATGGATATACTCTGCTATTTGCTCATGGCTTGACGGAACTGTGAAATATGTTATTAAAAAATCATTTCCATTATGCATTTATACCGCTAAATCATTACGGTATTGCGAAAATTCCGCTGCTAATGCCATTGTTTTCGGCGTATTTATTGCAAAATTGATTCATTAAATATGGCTCTTAATATGGCTACACTGTACTATTTTCTCATGGTTTGACGCAACTGTGAAGTATGTCATTAAAAAATCATTTCCATTATGCATTTATACCGCTAAATCTTTACGGTATTGCAATAATCCCGCTGCAAATGCCATTGTTTTCGGCGTGTTTATTGCAAAATTGATCCATTAAATATGGTAGACTTCGTATTTAATAATAGCTTCAAAATTTCCCCGTGCTAACATCGTACCTGATTCCATATATTCCCTTTCATTGATCACGACATTATTTTCAACCGAATCGTCGAAAGGAGAGAAATAAACGGAGTCCGAACTTAAAAAATACATATATTTGTTGGTTATAGTTTTGGTATGAACTTTATAATGAGTGTATATGAAGATTCTTCGAAAAAAACAAATTATTCGCCATTACGGGATCCAGAACCCGGGTTACTCGGCATTGCGCCGAATGATTTACCTAGTTATGCTGTCGATGTCGTCAGTCATTATTTTCCATTGATATCTGATTCTAAAACGGCCTATGTATAAGTATCTAAACAGTATCTTTTCTCAGTTCATAAGGTGTCAGCATTATAACGTAATTTCTTTTCCTTAATCTTTCTCAATACTTTGAGCTTTAAAGTATTGTGATAGCCGAACCAGTATTTCTAAAACGGATTTGCATGAATGTTCAAACAATAATCCCTCATATGTCATTTTTCACCGAGAGCTTGTGAATAATTCCACATATCCTGTGGCCTCTTGACATTCAACGAGACTCTTTCTACCATAAAGAACCTCGTTTAGACAGTCAAAAGTTACTTGGGTGCAGTTTTGTGCGTTATTTTAGTAAATCTAAAGTGTTTATGATGCTGTGCGATCTTGATGATCAATGATGCCTTTTATAGTTCCAGTTCTGCTCACACGGCGTCATCTGTTGGCGTGTCGGTCGAGCATCGCACTCCAAGCACTGAACAGAGTTAGAGATTGAAGATTGATTGTAGCGAGGATTATCTGGAGTGCCATTTCCGAAAGCTGACTTAAACGTGGGCGTGTGAGGCATCCTTTGGGATGAAGCGGGTCCACAGTGCTTGGAGCCCGGCAGAATGAAGGTCACCCGTTTAAAGCCGTGATTTGTGAAAGCGATTTGGCCTGAACTCTGGGGATCTTCGGGATGAGCGCACGCCATATATCATTTCCAGACCGTAAACATCGATGACTTCTGTTGATTTCCCTTTTTTATTGACTTGACTCGGCGGGAAAAATACTGCTTCCTTTCCAATGACCTGGCTGCCTAAAACCTACAAATTTGTGGCACCCTATGTCTCTTTCAACTTTTACACTTTTATGGCTATTGTAAATGTGGAATGCGTATCTTTGGGGGCGTACGTGGTGCACAGCCTTCGAATGCCTCGTGATTTCGAACCGTTAAATCTTTGGGACGTGGTTGATGTCATTTCGCCTTCTTCTTCTCGCTCCATCGGAAACTCCCACGCTATGGCTCCGTCGTAGAATCTCACTCAGTGGGTGGATGCCAGACTAATAGGGATTGGCGAAGTGAGTGATTCGTCAAAACATTCGTTCACGCTCACCTGTTTTCTCAGTTTTGAGCTGAAAAATAATGGGTTAGGAGCTTTCTTTTGTAAGATTTTACTCATTCCCGTAATTGGCGTTCATCAATCCGAAGATTGTTTTGCTGTAGCACTCCACTCCACCCTCCTATTAGCTAACCGCATAATTCCCTCACCATCCTTCACTTTCACGATCTTCGTTGATTTTCTTGGCTTTTTTTGTCTTTATCTGTGATAATTTTTCGTTAATTATACAGTGATTCACTATTGTTTTCAATGGGCTATATACATAGTAAAATTTGCCAAAAGTGATTATCTCCTTTTCTTCTTCTAAAAGTTATCATTATATTTCCTCTCTAGTTTAAGTCCTTCCAACTTTTTTAATGAGCGAAATCACTCCAAATATATATTTAAAGGAGCAGCACTTAACATTAAACAAAATAGAATTCAATGGTAAAGAGCAATAGAACCTAGCGGAATTCGAAGGAGGGATTGGCGAGGCAGGTTTAAATGCACAGGAAAGATCATATTTAGACTTGGGTGGTTGAAAGTGAATGGTTCATTTAAGTGAGTTGTTCGAGAAGGGACCCGTAGAGAGAGGAGAGAAACAAAACGATGTGTTTTGTTTCTCTCCTCTCTATATTTCTATCTATGGATCTATATTTCCTCATAAAAAATCTTCTATAAGAGTTCTCATTTGTAAGAGCATGGTGGCCAGGCAGGGATAAAATACCCAATGATGATCTTACTTCATCAAGTGAGTGGTTGCGAAACTGCCATTGGCGGTGCTTGATTATTGGAAGGAAGTAGGCAATGTCAATTTTTTCATAGGACATGCAGAAGATTGCGGATGAGGAGCTGAGCGAATCCAATATCTCGCGATACATCATTTTGAATAGACCGCGGTGCGAGAGCAAATATCAGCGGAACTTATGACGTGGGACACGAGATTTTTTATATACGTAATGAAACAAAAAGGCCCATTGTGACCAGTTTATTCTGGCTGACGACCAAAAAGTTTCCGAGCGTGGTTGCGTTCGCCTAATTTTCACGTGCCTTGCGATCCATTTTGAGTCGCTAAGTTTATTTTTTATGCTGGGCGTGACTTCCTCATTGCATTACGCTCTCTTTCCTCGTTACGAGCTCGTAAATAAATAGTCCTTAACCCCTCACGTCAGCGTTTATATGAAATTACAAGCAGTCTCTCTTGTCGTGCAGATGCGCGAGAGGCTCCATCGCCTCCCGGGAGTTTTTAGCCGCGGAGTGACAGGCCGAGTGGACATGAGGGGGCGACGTCAAGTCGCTTGCGTCTGGGCGGTCTGTAGCGCATCACCACCAAGGTCCCTTCAAATGGCGGGACGGACCAAATGGCGACCTTCTTCGGAGTGGTAAACAGATTGCAAGTGCTCGTTACCATCGACGATCGCGAGGGCTATATCTGTTCTTACGCGTTAGCTAAAGAACAGTTTGACAACGTAGTTTCAAACATTTCTCCTGTCACATCTCCCATTTGAGTCATTTCAACCTCCTTTTTCTGAGAATATTTGAGCTAGTATTGAATGAGCAATAGAGTCTGCAGAAGAGTGGTGAAGTCGTGGAATAGTGGTGTTGTAATATATTGATGTAGATGAAGTAGATGAAGAGAATCATCATCAAATAAAACTTTCGAAGAACATGAAGTTTGAGGTGGTTGGAGCGTTAATCTTTATTTATTGATTGAATATTTCAATGACTTTTCAAAACCTTCAGAGAAAATTCTTGAACCACACTTCCTTAAAGTACATCAATTCATACATTAGAATAAACCATATATTTTGTAATGTAATGCAAGAATTATATTTTAAAATTGTCCACTCCACTTAAGCACTGTTTTGACTAGGGTTAAAGCCGCGGAATTCGATATCTTAGCGAAAACCGTATATGCTAATTTTTTTGGACTCGGCACATGCCTTGATATTAAATAGAAACAAATTATATGATACTAAAGATATGTTTAAGCGTTTAGGAGAAAATCTGTACACATATCGACGAGATATTTCGAAATATGTGATAAGTGTCATAAGGATGCTTGTTAAAATAGTATTGAATTGGTAATAAACCCAATCGATAACAGGCAGTTTTTGTCACTTTTATCAATTCGTATTTAATAATGAGTACGCGTATGAAAATTTTCACGCAAATCTGTATATAAATGGAAATTGGGCAAACTTATCAGACGAATAAATGATTTAGTACTTTCCCGGCGAATATTATGTGAGAAATTCTCTCGGGATCATTTCCTTGATGACAAATGAAGTGTCATCCATCGAAACGTCGGCAGCAGCCAAAAATTCAACCCGGTGCGAATCCCGAGTGAATTATCAGATGAATACTAAGATGCAGCAGCCTCTTCCAAAAATGTAATAATGGAAGGAGAGGTGAAAGGAAACCACGGGAGGCATAGGTCATATTATGAGGGATGCTGGAAATATGAATTGAGAATGAAAGAAAGCGGTTGGGTGATCACGTGTAAAGGTGCGACAATCGTATCTTTGAATTGATGACTACTAATGATTTGTGGGCTAAAAAAAGATCGCACTCAATAGTTTGAGGAAAAAGCGAAGATATTTACCTCTATAGACAAGAAATCAGCTTAGAGAGTAGCAGTGCCGTGTATAACAATTATTCTTCTAGTATCTCTCAACTTAAGAGCTGTATAAGGCATTAACTTTATATAATATTAAGAGTTACTTTATATTATATTAGAGTAATTTCAGAAATTTTTGTCATATACTCTCCATACATATTGTCTATTACTCTCAAAGCCGATTGTATTCCTTGTCAGTGGCGCAACAACGGGTGGGGCAGGGGGCGCATTGCTCCCTCCAAGCACGATTGTGGGGGGGGCTAGCCCCCCCCCCCCCATAAATCAGAGGTTGTGGCTCACTTTTTAATGGATACTGCCCGATTTGCAAAATTATTTGCGCCTTCATCCCTTAGTGGGTTGAAATTTGCAGACTCTCAGACTCATTTGGGTGAACATTTATTTGCAGACTCTCTTCCCCCCCTCTTCTCCCGCTTAGCCAGCTTATACAGATTTTTCAAGGAGTTTGCCCCCCCCCCTCACGATTCGGGGGCTTGTTGCGTCCCTGTTCCTTGTTTATCGAAGTAATTATCTTATTTCTTTTTCCTCAAGTTTATTTAACTATGGAGCGTAAAAAAGATCTAAACAGTGTCGCCACAAATATACTCTCGCTACTCCGCTATAATCGTTCTATGTTTTTACTTAACCACGGCGCTGATGGACAACAGTGATTTCGGCTCGTCTTATTTAAACACGGGAGTGTTATCGTAAAGATACATCACACAGGGTCACGTGATAAAGCTAAACTGTTTTTAAATACCTCTCATGCCCGTTAGGACACGAAAAAAATATTACTGTTTACCCCTGGCGTGTACATACGGACGAGTAGATTTCGACCGACTGTAATTTGTGAAATTTTGGTTATGGAGTCGTGAAGTGTTAGAAGGTAATTTGACAGCCTCTGTATTCTTATACAAATCCGCGGTTTTATTTCATAGGATTATTTATTAATATTGATTTATTAATAGGAACTGCCCCTGAGGATGCAGCTAGCCCTCATCTGTTTCGTCGCCCTCCATCCCCTCTCCTCTTCCTCGTGTCCTTTTGAAGTTCTATCGCGGAAAGGGATCGCGAGGGATATACTACCAGGGCGGGTCTCGCATGCGCGGGAATTCCCCTTCACCCCGTTTTGAGACGTCTTGAACGAGGAGAAACCGTAGTATGGCGTTTATATTCCACGCTTGCGGCTTTTAATTTATGATTGGGAAGGTCAGGTTGCGCTCACGCTGGCGCCCCGGGTGCAGATCTAGCCTTCACTCCCCACCCCTGCTCCTCCTCCCGCGCTCCGAGCGAAGGGGAAGGAAGGAGAGAGGATCAAGGAGGCTGAAATATAGCGGGAGAGGGCGCTGCTGGTATTAAGCGTGGAATGGGAGCGTGGCAAGAATAGGGCTGCTTTGGATTATTGGAAGGCCACGCCCACTCTGATCAAAACATTGCAGACATTACATTGGATTTCAAGGTAACTTAAGCGAATTGATTCTGGGTGCAATGTTAGGCATGAAATAATGGGTGTTATCCAATCATACATCTGCGCTCAACTGTAATTTTGTAAGATAACAACTGCGGCGATTGATATTATTTTATTTGAGTTATTTTTTATTAATGAATAAATTCATTTATTAATTTTTAACAAGTAAATGCCGTATTGATATAATTTATCATATAATTGAATTGAAAATTAGTGTTATTTTATAATAATAGCAATTAACTTGTTTTACTTATATTATCAATCACCAGAACTTAGTTTCATTGGCATCTTACTTCGGGTATATTTTTTGTCGCAACAGACCAGTGCAAATACCCATGCCCTGAGTAGTGAAGAGTCCACTGAGGTGGGTTTCGAACCGGCGACTCTCTAGGCAGGCCACCAATCCTTTTCCTCATGGTCGCTGGATCGGTAACCACGGGTCTTTGAGACAATATTTTAAATAATTATTTAGGTTTGTCGAAAATTCATTCTGATATCACGTTCCATCTGTTTATATGATGAAACTCTCCATATGTAGAGTAATAGAAATAATTCAAGAGATTTATGCACATTTTAGTGTTAATTATAATATTATTACTTGATTTTTCAATGTGATTTTCGAAATTTTTGTGAAAATTAAACTTAAATATTTTTTTTGAAGTTTTGACTTGGCGCGACACCTTTGTACTTTTGTTTACCATTCCAATAGCATTTAATGCGTTACCAAAAAACCAAGTTGCTTATGTGTACTTTGTACACTTTTCTATAGATATTCACCATAGTACCTAAATAAGAACACGTACGCTTAGCTTCTTCCAAATCTATCGCAGAAAAAAATCTCTCCAACTACCCCAGTCACTTTTCTTCTCTACAGCCTTTCCCATCGCTTCAGATTCTATAGCCTTTGAATTACTCTCTCAATTAGCCCCCACCCTTTTGTTCTCTCTGGTTTCCTCAGAGGTTAGTTTCCCAAAACTACCTTTCATATTTCCACCTACGACCTGTGTCCGTTTCTGCGACAAGACTTCTTACATGTCAGCCAATCTTTCTATATTCTCGCAAATATTTATTTGACATTCCGTGGGAGGTTTGTACACTGAAAGTATTTATTCTTATATATTGCGGTTTACTTTTGCAAGAGAAACTTTGTTCTTTGGGATGAAGGTTGAATATTGCATTGTCCTAAGCTTTGTATTGATCTCACTATTCCCGGTTTCGCATCCAGGGTAAGCCCTCTGAACACCCCAAACTAGGGGGTTATTCGGTTAAGTTTTGGAATATCTGAGCCTCGATAATAATGATATTTCGGTGTTGTAAAATCACAAGGATATCAAATAGCACCATTAGTAGGTAGGGATTTGTACTGGACTTCGATGTCATACCGTGTTTCACCGCATAATCTTCGCAGATTTTATGCCAATTTTTTTCGCTAAAAAGTAGCGTGCAAACATTATGAGGGGAAATAAAAAAATTAAAATTGCGCCGGTATTAGTTAAACATAGGTCAATTTATTACGTACTTAACTGCCTTTATTTCGCCTGATGCCTTTGTTTCAATGCGCTAGCAATGTTACTTCATTGAAAACGTTAATAGGTAAAAATAGAAAATTCATAAGACAAAAGTGTACCCAACTAGCCCCGGTCTCCCCTACTCTGTATTTGTGAATGACAGGTAGAAAGTATGACAGGTAGAGTGCTAAATTAGATAATTTTTTCCTTTTACAGCAAGTGTCGTGACGAACAGAATTAACATGCGACAATTATGCGATGAAAAGTTGTGAACTAATTTTCGGACTGAAAAAGTAGGGTGCGACGATTATGCGGTGAAATATTCCGCATATTCGCATAAAATCGTATTTTCCGCATACCGACTGAATGAAAACTAACTGTATAAGGCCCCTGATCAAATGTTATATTCTCTATTTTTGGGAATACCGCAAATGGTGCAGGAATAGAAACAGTTCCACTGAGTCGGATTTCTTTCGCAGTTTGATTCTGAAACGGATGTGGCACACAGAGACGACTAAATCGCAAACACGGAAAAGGTATGACGCAAGCGCGTTTAAGAGGCGTTTTTCAGGCTGCATTCAATTCTATTTGAATCTCCGAAAGGGGAAAGTGGGCCCCCAACGAGAGGTTCCACTGTATTATTTCGATGCGTCGATCGCAACGGGAACGCCTCGTTTTTTTTTAACTGCAGTTCCGGAATCACTTCCGGCTGGCGGGCCTTGCGCCACTAACCGCTGCCCCCACTGGTTGGGAAGAGTCTCTTTTTTTGGGATGAGCTCTCCCTGGCTCGAGAGTCTGATATGTCCAAATACCCCCGCTCCGCGAGCTTTCAATCCGCATTCCGAACGTTTTATGGCCATGATGAAGCAAGAACCGCTCTTAGCAAAGGGGTTTTAGATTTCTGTGGGCTGGTTGTGCATTTTTAGACGCCTAAGGTCACTTGCAACCTTTAAACTCGCGATGTCTTTTGGTTCGGAGGATAATGAGGAAGCAGATACTCGACATTACAACGTCTGAATTTAAGGTGGCTAACCGTGAGTCATTGCATGCAAGTTTGAATAATTTTTTAAGTAATTCGAAAACATCATTGGACCTTATTTCATTTAATTGGATCTCTTCATGTGTTATAAAACTAACTATATAGGCTTTAATGAAATGGACACAAAAATTATATTTTTTCATAATTAAATCGTGATATGACTATATTTTTGGTACCGATATTCGAAATATTGACTAAATATATTCTAATATTCTGTTTCTGTAAAAAGTATTCGGTGTGGCACCGTTATATTTGTTATAAAGAATTATGATTAAGAGACACTTAGTATTTCACGTTTAGAAGAAAATTTGGGCATGTTGTGATCGAATTATTACAAAATATAGGTATGCCATGTACCATACGGCTACGTGCCAAAATAGCATTGAAACGCAAAAAATAAACAAATCGGAGTTGAAATTTTCTTTTCTTTTATCAGTAGATATCATTAACGAGAACATGTAAACGAAGTGTAGTGCAAATATATCTTTAGAAAAAATCATTCCGACTACTATAATGGAAAGGCAACCAGGGAAGAGGTCATGGTTCCATCTTTTACGTTATCGTTGCCCAAAATGTAAATCGCTTTACAAGAGTAATGCTGACAGTTGCTGTTCTGAAAACTTGCTTCATCAGTGATAAGTTGTGAGGCAAAGCACATGAAAATTTTGAAGAATGGTGATCACATTTACGCTCTCAATTGCGCAATTGAAAAATAAAGATAACGCTTTAGTGCGGACCAGGGCCGCTATGCATTCTTTATACCCCTGGATCCTTGAGGTTAATTAATGAAACTCTCCTTGCGTTGGGCCATGCGCTCTACTGATAAGTCTGGTGCGTTGTCTTCGCGAAGCATTGGCTATGTCTGTCCTGGGTGTGATAAATGTCCCAGCCAGATGCTTGGTTTTTAGATGTTTGGAATGATGACAAATACTTATTGCATTTTTACTTTTTTCCTAATTTTAGTCCAAGTACACCTCATCTCACCACTATATATGGTTATCAATGTACTCCTTGTGTCTCCTTCAGCCCTGCGGATTGATTTATATGTTGTTTGAGCTGTCGAGATCAAAATGTGTGTAAATGTTTCTTGCAATATCATATTTAGGTGAGCAGAAGTATTTCTCTCCATATAGTCTATTTTGCGCGTAACAAGGTTTGAGTCTATCCTCAAGTTTTTTAAACCAGAAAACGGCCAATTGGATTCGATGTTTCATTTAAAATACTTAAAGCATTATTTTCCACAAAATTAGCGTCTTTTTAATGACGCAATTCTAGCTCTTAAAGGAATATGTATTGTTCTCATGTCGTTGAAGATTATAATCCTTGAGAATAGTTCACTTCAAAGATAGTGCTGATTCAAGCTGATGGATGAATCATGATTAATAGGAAAATTGAACATTAAAATTATGGTTGCATTATACTGTAATTTTTAAAAATTTGGTTGAAACATACATTGTCAATGATTTCTGGAGCATATGTTTTGAAACCTTTGGTTGGTAAGACTTATTTTGGGTCAGCCATGTTTAGAATTTGAACATTTGAACTCTTGACATGACTGGTGGGAAAAAATTATCTTTCCAACTATCCTCTTATTTTTATGTGCCATGAAAGGTATCTATTCTTTTTCAGCATTAGGTCTCTTGTACGTTGAGATTTTAATATTAAGTCTTTTCTCCAGAAAAATTCAATCATCAGTCTAGTATTACAAAATAATTTCTATTTAAATCAGATTTAATGTTAAATACATTTTGAATGCAGATATTTAGACCTCTGTTACCAGAGAATACCTCGCAGGGACAGGAAATAGAAAAGAATCTGTTAAAACATCGATACAATCGGACTTTTAAAGTAATATCTTCTACGCTGATTCCATATTTCGTCCCACAAATTTTACTTTAAACCTCATCTCGTTTTGTGTGTACTGGCATTGAGAAATCTCATATTCGTCCCTCTCTTCAGGCTTGATTTGAACGATCTCTTCTTTCGCATGCCTACTCGCTAACTCCGTGAGTGAGCATCTAACGATTATCCGCGTGCTTGCCCAGGCGAGGATGACGATCGTTCGTGCCCAGCGTCGGACACCACGGGCGCCCTTCCGAGTCCATCACCCACTTTCCCGATTGAAATACGACGCGATTGCCATGCGAAATGACCTCAGCGGTTGATGAACCTCAAAGCGGAATTACGTTATGCGCCGTGGTGCCCACTATTCAAGCCGTCCGGTCTTAGCCGACGGGGCGACCTTTTCAAGGACCCTTCCTCTCCCTCCCCCCTACTCACCTCCTCTCCTTCTCCCCGCCTTCTTATCTCCGGAGGGAATTCTACGGTCTCTTTTTTATTCTTATTCTTACCGTACCCACCCGTTTCCTCCTCCACCGACCCACCTCTCCCATCCTTCTTTTCCTCTTCCTGTCTCGATGTTCTCCATCCGACCTTCTCCTTTCTTTAAATTTACCTGCGTGATTCTTCACAACGTCCTCGCCCCTTTCCATCTACAATTACATGGAACACCTAGGGATACTTAAACGGCGTTTGCCAGGCGTTGAATAACTACAAACATGCATTACACTGCATGTCATAAATTTTACAGGAACTGCGAGAATTAATGATTGCAAATATATGGCAGAGAGTGAAATGGTAGTATTTTGGTTCAACGTGCTTCGACGGCTGAGATTGCTCCTTACATACTGTCTGCCACCAGATATTGAGCATAGCTCAAAGTTGTCTAACTACGGTAACTGATCGAGAACTGGTGTTCCCACCACGAAAAGCCGGAGACCCGGGGAGCGAATATTTACCGGAATTCAAAACACTGTAAAGGTACTAGGAACTATGAGTATTAATGCACGTTGCACTTCGCGACGACATTAATGGACAGCAAGATAATAATAATTCGGGAAGCATGCAAGACGTGCTGTAAGTTCTGCCAACTTGGCAAGTTAATACAGATTCATTGGCGCGCATATCATCTTATAAGCTATTTTTCCCTCAACAAACTTAATTATAGACACATTATTACCTCTTTCAGCATATTATGGTTATTTTGATTAAATCACGTGGTATATAGTAAATGATTAAATCAATATTTCACTGCTTTCATCGTGGCAGTCCGTGCATTGCTTAAGATATGGTCCTCAAAACACCTCGCTGACAACCGAAAACTAACGCGGATTCAGCCACGAGTGTACGAGCACCTAAGAATATGTGTGCTGAATACTTTTTCCTCTTTCTGGTAAATTAAGATGATCTCTGTAATCCTAGTGGTCTTATAACGGACTATTCTAAAATAAGCTGGAAAAATAGTATCGTAAGTACCTACCATTGTTAACTTTTTGAAAATATGAATGCCAGAGACGAGCTCCGGATGGCAGCTCTCTAAAATAAATTGATCAAGATAAAAAATCCTTATTTAGTCGAATTCTTGATGCAGACATGTAAATTTAAGTAATGTACCGGACCCACTGAAATTTTTCCATAAGTTTCCGCCGGCTTTAGAATTTCTTCCAGGTTTTCCAGAACTTGCTGTTTTGATTCTCAAATATTCCCACGTTTGCGTGGCAATTTTGACTCATTAGTACCATTTTTATGGACAGGGATATACCCTGTTAACATTTCAAAGTCTACGGAAAAGCCATGCTCTTATCTCCGCTCTATCTTGCTGTCTCACGGCTCACTTAACCAAATGTCATCTATGTGAGACCTACCAAGTAACTTTAGCAGTTTACCCTGGTCCAGTACCAGAAAAATTTGACTTAGATAAGACTGACTGGAAATTGCTTCATCAGAGCGGAGAAACAGAAAAGAAAACAGTAAGAGAATATTTTCGAAGAAAACGATATGCGTAATTAATTCAAAAATTATATTCACAGGATTTGCTTTGTGTTGTCCTCTTAATTCCCCTGACGACGCCCGCAGTACGAGGAGCGAAACGTTGAGCAAGAAATGAGCGATACGTCACAAATACCGAAAAAACTCAATTTTTTATTTATAAAAAAAGCAGCAGGAATATTCATACAAAAATTTATGTGTGTATTCATTCATTCATTTTTCTATTCTCCTCCTCTCTCTCTTCCCATTGACTTTCTGTTCTCTATCCTTCTGCGTCTTTCTCTCCCTCTATCCCCTACCTTCCTCCTTGTATTCCTCCCCATCGTCCTTCGCTCTTAACTCTTCCTCTAGCGTCATTGAGTGCGCTGTTCAGAGTCTCGCCTCTCTCGTTGTTTTAATCTTGTTTGGTCAAACCGGTGGCGAGTAAAGGCTACTGCCTCACTCGGCCGCCCCCTCGCCCCCTCCAGTCCCTCCCCCGCATTCCCCTTCGATCAACCCCACCGCCCCACGTCTCTCGGGCTTCCCGAAGCCTCGAGGGCCGGTTGGCTGTCCACTCTGGTCCTCTCCTCTATTTCAAAGGCGTTGGCCAGAGTGTGAAGGCCCTCGGATTAAAAAGTGATGGAGAACTCATGTTAATCCGCTCTACTTAGGCCACATCTCTCGATACGCCTGTGGCTCGAATCAGCTGCAGGCGAATTTAATTTGTATAATTTGCTCATGGCGATGATAAAAAATAAATACTTAGTTCATACATTATACAGACTGTTTCAAAATTGGTAACTGACCCTATATCCTATTGTAAGCATTATTATCTCCGATAAAAACTGATGCATCATTGTGGAACCTGAGGTACCAGTGATAAAATGGTCTGAAAAATTACCAAGTATTCGGTGTCCTCGCCACGTAGCAAGAATTTTGTAGCCCTGCGCAGAAATTTTCAGCGCACAAAATCAACAGCATAAAAAGGATATCCATAAGCTATTTAAAAACCGCCGCGGGAGAACAGATATATGAAAGGGATGTAAGGAAATCTGTTGGAAGCCGTTAATGACACGGAGGTTTCCCAAAAGGTTAAGGTCACTCGCTAATTTAGAATACGGTCAGATTCTACGTTATGCGGTGGATGTAAGCTTAACCAGGCCATACATCTCTTTTGTCGAAAAAAGACAAAGAATGAGAGGCTTACTGCCAAAGAAGTCGGTGCAAAAATTCCCTCCCCCCCTCCAAGGACTCACAACTACCATAACAGTGCGAGAAAGTAATTATAAAAAACAAATCTCACTCTTTCGCTCTCTCTCTCTTTTATAACTCCTTTACCCTGTTTCCTCCCTTTTACATGGCTTTTAGCCTCACATTTCATGCGTAAAATCGACCGCTTTCCTGATTTTTCATCATCGTGTTCTATTCAATGGGAAATATTTCGGAGGCTGTAGAATTTCTTCCGGTCACCAAGGTTCTTCATGGCCGATCAGCCAAGTCTAATGAAATTTGAAGTATATCTTGTGAAATATTGAGCGAGCAGTGGATTTATGCTGCGCAAAGCGAATTTGATCTCATGAATTTTGATTCTAAAGGTGACTCAATGCTTAGTTCTCACATAAGAGTGTGTGAATTAAAAAAATTCTCCGTGGAATAAAATTACCCAATGCTTTGTCTCAGTTATCTCGATATGGCGTGCGAGAGCACACTTCGAGGCCCAGAGTGAATTTTCCTTATCACAGTAGTTATTCCACTTAATTACCTAGGTATAATTTTATTCGAATTTTGGTGACTCGTTGAAAAAATATTTCTTAAACTTGATGTGAACAACAAAACCATACCTTTATACGCTATAATTTGCAAACTGAACTTGAAGTTACATTATGTTAAAGATAAAAATGGGTGATAAACGGGGACCTCTAGTATTTTTTCTGCCTAATCTGATTATTTTTTCGCGAGAAACTTGCTAACGGCTAAACGGCCAAGGCGTCTGTTTATTATTTTAGTTAAACTTGTGAATTATAGCAATCGTTGAAGTCTAATGACTTCAATACCGAAAGACGGTGCAGGAATCGATTACTTTTCATGTAAAAAGGTATCATTAAAAGTACATATTTCGAATTATACACATATTTTGTGCCTTCAACATGTTTTCTCGTAACTTAGGCATATTGAAAGCAGCTTTTTTTAAACTACGGAAACGAGAACGGGGAGTCCAGCACTATATTGTACGCCCACAACCGCAGTGGAACCTCTATAATATGTAGACTTTCTTAAACGACTCAATGGAATTCACAGTGATGGTCTGTAAGGCTTAATTGGTAAAAGCTCTCAGCCTCCTATCTGGGGATCTGGGTTCGTATCCTAGCCCAGGCGCTCGAGGTTTATCGCTTTGAGTTAAATTCGAGTTCACGTCCGAAGTCCCGCAGCATTTCGAATCGGGCAGTATCTATGTGCAGGAACCAGGGAGAAAAGTTGGAAATATGCTCTTATTTACGATGAAGTTATGTACGTCAACTCACAAAGTAACTGAAAATCGAGTTATTGCGGTGGTTAAAATCATGGGTATCCATACCAAGGGCCCAGATTCGAATCCCGATGGTGTTCTAGATTTTTTATTGGAACCTAGATCTCTCCTGGATTAAAATGTATTGACCACTTCCAGTGTAGTATGACATCCGTCAGATGCCGTATAGCAATTTGAATTTACCTGTAAATTTCACTGATTGTGATTGCATGCTTATACCCGACGCCGGGTTTCTCTCCAACCTTTCCACATTCCTGTAATTATCCATTATCCACATAGGCCTACCCACCTATTCACCGTGTTGGAAACAACTTCAGTTATCGGAGTCTCCCCAGGTAACGGACCAACAAAAACCAACCCAACGTGATCGCTGGTCTTTGGCATTACATGTGGGTACATTTTCTCCCTCAAAAAAGGCAAATTGAAATATTGGATAAGAGAAAAATATTCGTTTTGCCCGCATCGCCTCCTGCTCTCACGGGCATGGCTAACCGGTCTGGCAACCTTCTTGACAATTTATTTCTTCATTTAGATAATAAACAAACTCGCGGGAGGGTAGTAATTATTGGAACTTAATCCCGAGAGTGAATTCTCCCAGCGGATGCGTGCCTGCTTTTAAAGACGTATCGACGGGAATGAGGAATGTCTCGCGGCTACTGTTTTTCGGGGGTCAGGTAGGGACCGCTGGTGCCTGGCCGATGTCGAGGGCCCCGCGTTTTGCGTGGGCATGTTGTGTAGCCACTCTCTGCTTCGGAGATAGGAGAAGGCAAATTGGCCGTCAAGATGATAATAAAAACGAGTTGGCGTCCGAGGAATGATGTTCTCTGTGGTTCTGCGCGCCGCCGCTAGCGAGGATGGAATCCCTTCTTCTTCTTCAGCGATGGGCGCGATTGCCGCGTTCCGGAAATTCGTCGCGTTCGCCGCAGCACCGGATCAGATAACAGCGTTTCTAATGAACTGACTGACATGTCGAAATACTTCTCTGAAAAAAATTTTAAAAGGCCTGGAATAACGAGTTGGCGTCGGATAAATATTGATGTGATGGGGTGAAATTGTGTTTCTTGTCCGTTCACACAAGTGACTTTTTGTGAGGCTATCGTTTTCGATTTTCCTCTAAAAATGAGAGCAACGTTTGTTAGAAAAGGTGCGTGTCTATCTTTCTTAAAGTCCACTCTTTGATCTCTATTTTTTATGATAGTCATCATCCTAAATTCCCGGCTCCTCGCCTGTAATTTTAATTCCTTATCGCTAAAGATCTTAGAACTAGCCATGCGTCTATGCTACCTATTTTAAGGCCGACGTTTATTATAATGGCAAAAGCATCCCTCTCTTAATGAGTTCACCCCCCTTTATGGGCATTGAAACATCTCGTCACAGTAATTGGCTAAAATAATTCCCTAACGCTCTACATTGCATTCGCTTATGTTATGTGCACTTCCTCAAAGTTTTGTGCTCGGCAGTTAATACACTGTGAGGTCCTTTTCCCGAGAAAACTGAAGGAGATAGCTCTATAATTCACTCTCATCCAATCCTTATCTCCTCTCACCTGCATCTTCTGATATTTGCAATTATAGGTACCAGCTCAAACACTAAATATTATATCTGATGAGAGAGGATCTGGTGCAAATATTTGCCGACCTTAATTAAAAGTATTAATGTGTATGGTTTCGGTAAAAGTGTCATGAGGATTTATTCGAATGAAAAGGCCTAGTGGACAAATGTTGGGTATAAAGGGACTATGCATGGTATTGTCTCTACGGAGTCATCCCTAAATGTGCATTAGTACTAAAGCCCACCTATATCTTTACTTGCTTAAGCACTAAGTGCGATATCTAGATATCCGGGTTCGAGTCCCGATCAAGGCAAATAATTCTTCCTCAGTGAAATATTTACATTGGGGTTTATTTGAGTTGCTCATTTATGCTTATTAGTCATTGCCTTCCTTGGATGTATTACGGATAAGATAAACCACGAAAATACTTAATATGGGAACAGAATATTAATGCGAGAAGTTGGTAATAGCCAAAGTAAAAAATAAGATCCCTCGAAACTCGAAGATCGCATTCTTATGGCAGGAAACAATCTTTTGCCCCTATGAAGTTGGTAAAATTTATAGGTTCACCAATTTCATAGGCTTCATGATTAATCATGCTCAAAAGGAGACATCGATCTTACAGTACGTGATCAATTCAATATCATAGTAGCTTCTAGCTCAAAACTTAACTTTATCGGTTCACCAACTTCTTAGGCGCATTGTTTGGAGGAACCAATGAATAAAAATAATATTGAATATAACATTGAACAAACTGATTAAATGCACCTTTTTCCCGTATACGATTTGGAATCACAATCGAAGAACTATTTGCAGTTCATGATTAATCATGCTCAAAAGGAGACATCGATCTTATAATACGTGATCTATTCAATATCGTTGTAGCAACTAGCTCTAAGCTCGCTTTCTCAAGCTCCTCTCACTAAGTACCTTTAAGGTTATTTTCCAGTTGTACAATCTCCCCTAAAAAATCCGCTAATTTAAAATGAAGGAAATGATCTGAAAAGATTTTTTTTTAAACAGAAAAATAAACGTTAAACATCGCCACTGAGTGGAAAAAAGCATAAAACACTACGTTTTTTCCCCAGCCATCCTTTGCTTCTTCCCTTTACTATTTCAAGTTTTACGATATCACATTATTAAAAAAGAAACAACAATTGCACTATTCCACAGGGATTTTATTGCGTACGACGCGTTTCAACTCACAGAGCCATACAAGACAATCTGGAAGAGAGAACATCACATCTATATATTTTACATGTATTAATTTCACATGCATTTTTTTATGTGATGTGCTCTCTACCAGATTATCTTGTACCTGATGATGGCTCTGTGAGTTGAAACGTGTCGCACGCATTAAATACCCAGTGGAATAGTGCAATTGTTGTTTCTGTTTTAATATGACGAACTTCTCTGATATCTCGCCTGAATCTGTTGATATCACATTAAACACGGCTACTTCAGTTAAACATCTTTTGCGATCACGGTGAACCAACGCTAGCTTCTTGCATGCAAGCGAAAAGATATCAGATTTGAACTTCTCTCTCTCTCTCCCTCTCTCTCTCTCTCCCCCTCTCCCTCCCTCCCTGTCTCTCTTTTCCCAAAGAGGGAGCTAATGACTTTCCTTGAAGGAAGCGCGCGAGTGGATAACCCGAGTTGGGCGGGGATCTGGAATATTTACGAGCAAGAAGCCTCGAAACAATTAACGAATGAGAGTGAGAGGCAAGGAAAAATATATGTGTATATATATATATATATATATATATATATATATATATATATATATATATATATATATATATATATATATATATATATATATATATATATATATATATATATATTCATGTATCGTTAAAGGCCGTTACAAATTTATGATCGCTGAACATCAGGAACCAAATGAGCCGGGGGAAATTAATTTCCCTTTGCGAACATCTGCACTCATTAGCATTGGCTCATTTTCATTCGAGACGCATGGTCACGTTCGAATGAAATTTCTTTATCAATACCGCATACCAACTAGCAGGATAGCGACTCTTCCGGAGTCATGCCATTCTCGCTTCACGTTTCCCCTCACATCAACTCCCCTAATGAGCCCCTCATGGTTGTAAGTAAGCTTATAGAACTCGTCGTTGGTCGTAAATCATTGTAACTCGTGATCACTTCAGAAAAAGGAAATATAGCATTTGTATATTTTAAAATTCGTCCTTTTTACTTTTATTTTATAAGAAAACTCAATTCACCTTTGAATGGAAAAGTTCATTTTGTTTACTGTTTAGGCTTTTGCTTTTTGGTTTTGAGGAGTTAGCAGAAAAATGGATTATTTAGGGATTTCAAAAAAGTTGTTGACGCAATGCTCACCTAGGCGTAAATTAAAATAACTAGAGAAGATTCAATAATTGGCCACAATAGGACATACCTGTCATTTCGTAAGTTTTCCAGTGTAAATTCAATTTTCGCTTTCATTTATTGGCTGCTGAACAAATTGTGTCTTTTGATGTTAAAATTTTTCATGTCAAAGTCAGACGGATCTAGGAAATATTTATAACGAAACAAAGAAAAAGCGATAAATAAATCACAGCGCGGAGAAATAGTTAATATGTGTCTAAGCGTTGGCTCTTAATGTGCTTTTTGAAAAGTTCTTTGAGAAAGAGTCGCTATTTTCATTTGATATATAGTTTCTCCGGTTGTCTGGGAAATTTATAAAATTAACGATAAATAAAAAGATAATGCTTTTCCACCTCCTGGCAACTACATCTCAGCAAAAACTCCTTGTCTCTCTCTGTATGCATTTGTGTCGTAATAAAAAAAATCATACAAGTAGTCTTATATTGGTAGCATGTCTTTATTATAGCGCGTATTGAAGAAATTTCGCCTCCTGACATGTTTTATGTGTTTTTCGGTATTGCATCCGTTGTTGCGTTAGCTTGAATACGGTATTGTGTAATGTATATTTCTGATAACTCACCTAATGCCACACACCCTTGAGGTGATTCGCAAGGTAATATGTGGATGTAGATGTATTTTCTCTTAAAGTTTTGCAACATTTTATACAACTTATTTGCTTTTCCAATGATTGCATACCTTTTTTTCGGTTTGCTCTCGTTGATAACTTCATATTCATCACTGGCTAATGCACGTAATACAGTGTCTGGAGTATACAAGCGGTAAAAAAGGCGATTGTTGTCTTTTGTGATTCGTAGAAGACGACAACTTTCTTTAACTGGCGTGTATGGCTTAGTTGATATTGGCCATCAAATAATTGCATGAAGGTATATGTTGTTCGTTTAGATAGATAATTATTCTGAATTAATATATTTGGTTTTACTAAATGAGGTACCTATTTAATGAAGCAATTGCGTTCTCGAAATAACATGACGGAATTTAAAAAAATCCAATTTCATTGTTTAAGTCCTTATGCCCGAGCTTCTCTACAAAAACCAATCGTTTTCGGTGGAGTGCTACAGGAAACGAGAGATACGAGTGTAAGTTCATCTGTCAGCACATCCGTCTGTTCCTGCTTTCAGTTTCCTTGGAATCAATACGTGAAAAACCAGAGTCCGTAATTAGTGCCTAAGTTGATGTACAAGAGCACGCATTTCTTGAGGTTCGGGCTCTCCGAACTATATAAATTTAAAACCATGTTATCCCTAGCCCGTTGCCCTTTGATTCCCAAAGTAAACAGGGCGTTACCCCAAAAATATATTCGTTCGCGTCAAGGCTCAGGTTTCTAATGTTACTCGGGAAAACCTGATGTTTACGACACTTTGCGGTGGGCCTCGGTCTTGTTTTTATTTTGGGTCCTCGCGCATGGGCTCCGCTGAATTTCACTATCATCGATAATGATATTCAATCCTCATCTGTTAATTTAATCGGCGCCCCATCTTCGAAAACGACCACCCTCGTGCGAACTCGATACTTTTCGCCGGGCTCTTTCGGCCTGGGTTTGATTAATGCGTATTAGGTTGGCTCCTCCGTAAAATGACTTTAATGCGATTTAATTTATACCATGGCTACTTTTCGGAAAACGTGTTCTCTCTTTGTTAATTATAACAGAATCGTAGCTTTTCACGCTATTATTTTACCCACTGAACTTAAAATTACATAGTGTTAAATGCTAGAATGGGTGGAACAAGGGGGGATAAGAATATATTTTAATATAAGATAACATTTTTTTCGCCAGAAAATGCTCATTATGAAATAATTAATGTCATTGTAAAGTGAGTGAAGAACATAATTGATGGTCAAATAGAGAGAAAAGTTTCCAGAGGAAGACCCAGGAATAAGTTCGTGGACCATATAAAGAGGAGAGTACTTAGGGAGAGCTACCAGGAAGTAAACGGCCTATCCAGCATCAGATAGGGAAGGATGGAGGGCTGCAGTCAAACAATCGTAGGATCGAACGACCAATTATGATAGTGAGTGGCAATTAAACTTAGGCAATATCTAGCTTCATTTTTGAATTTGCAGTAATCAATACAATAAATTAAGTCAAAATTTGTTAATCCATCTCATCATGGCTTTGAGGTAGGGATACGGAAAAAGTCTCGATACTTTCTTTACTATTTATCAATATATTTCTTTCAATTCATTGCACCCTTGTACTCGGTTCTTTTCTTTCAATAATTTACTCGAAAGAAACATCAATCTGTGGCATCGAAACCGTAGATTTCGAGTGCAGTAAAGTGCCGATTGACCATGCTCATGGAAAACCAATTAGATTACCAAAAGTGACGGGTAACCCAATCGTTTTACATTCCTTGGTAGTTGCAGCCTCGGTTTGAGCGCCATACTTTCTCAAAGTCCTTCGTACTCCTTGCATTGAAAAACTTTTTTTCCTACCGTTTCCTTTACAGGGCGATATTTCATTTCATTTACTTCTCCGAAACATTTCACCGACAAAAAGTAATATTATTGCTAAGTGAAGTCTATTTTCTCAGGCGCAATATATCCCGTTTCTACCTACCTACCCATGGTATCTGCCTTTAGTAGAGCTAGGCAAAGTATTGCAATCAATAGGTTGGAAAGAAACCAGCTTATGAAAACAGAAGGCGTTCGTGACTATCAATGAGTGAACTAATTAGCAATATTTTTTTAATCCCTCAGAAAAATATTCTATGGAAAATATTTTTCAGTAAATAATGCAGATTTATTTCGGTAGACACTCATTATTCTTATTTGGTGATTCGAAACCTGCCAATGTCGATGTCCAGGTTCAAATACTTATGCGACGTCGATAAAGTTTATTCACCTCTCATTGCGAGTGCATTATCAATATCTTGGTTAACATACCACCTCCTTACTTTTCAGGCGACTTCTTTGAGTAAAAATCTTTCCAAACAACATACATGTCATCAATGATATCAGTCACTATTTTGTAAACAATACAAAAGAATCAGTGAAAGACTTATTTTGTCTAGTCTAAATTTTGTCAAATGGAAGTCTAGTTGACTCACGGAGTCGTGGTGGAATCCCCTTAATTACTTTGAATTTCAATGGGAAAATAGGAAAACTTCTTCTTAATTAACCGGCACATTCGGCTGTAATTCTTCCCTCTGCAAGAACTAAAAGTTTTCGACAATCTCGTGCAAAGATATCTCGTCCTCTCCTCGGAAGGCAACGTCCTCTGGTGATTAATCATACAACCATCGATGATTCACCACGAGGCTGCTCTCTCGGTGCTATTCCGTCGCGCGTGTTCAAGCATCCTTGTTTTTTTTTTCTATATAAGTTCTTGTTGGGCATAACTATCCCAGAGTGTTCTTCGTGTATTTTTGAGACTTGGAACGAGTTCTAGAGTGAAGTCGATTCGTGTATCTACACTTTGTCTGCATGGAAAAGGCAATCCATAAATTATCCATTCGCGTCTCCCTGGGTGAGTCAGGTTCCAGTTTATATCTTTTGCTTAGAAGAGAGAGGAAGAAAGACATGAGACTATTCCCAAGTCTATTTACGGCTTTCGAAGGTCAGGTAGGGAGAGGGCGCACATTTGAACCCACTTGGGCTAGAATCAATGAAATAAACTTTTGCACATTTTTGACCTTACGCACTGCACTCTCCCTTTTAGTTGTTCATCAGCCTATTAGTTTGAGCGACCGTCTTTTTTTAAACTCCGGGTCTTCGCCTCAGATTACATCATTCTCAATCATCATTATCCGAAATGCGTGGAAGGAAATAGGATACAAGAAGATCGACAATTAACATAAGCTATTCATATTCAATGGTGTCAGGCGAAACGAGATGGAACTCCGTCATTTTTTTATCAAGAAGGAAATGCACTTGCCAAATTACGCAGATATTCATTCGGCTCGACCGGTTTCGGTACAAGGTATCATCATGAGGCGCATAACAGGCACATAAGAGGCGCAGGCCTAACGATAATACCTTGTATCGAAACTGATCGTTCCAAATAATTATCAGTGGAACTTGGCAAGTGCATTTCCATTTCAATCAATCATAAATTAATGAATTTCTTTCGGCTTCCAATAACAGTGAACTAATTAATTAATCCTCTCAAAATTTTCGTATTAATTTCGATTGGTATTCGGATATTTAGAAGAAAGAAATACTGACGTTATTTTAAACTTCATGACGAAGCCTCGAATGATATATGAATAAAATTTGCGCATTATAACACATCTACGTTCGAACTTTAATAAACGTCCGTCATCTCCTTGTATGATTTTTGTCCTGCTTTCACTAAGTTTTTGGAACTATTTAATGTCCAAAGCTATAAAACCATTTTTATGCTACTTTTTTGTTGCTGTTGATAAAATAATAAGTTTCCTGGAGAAGAGCAAATATTACCTTATATTGGAGTAGATATAGTAAACATTTCCGCGTCATTTGGGTCATTTCTGCTGCCAACCACGAAAATTTTCGGTAGCTGTGACCTTTTGGAACATTTTCTGGTTAAGTGGGTCATCAAGATGTCGAGGGGCCTTAAAAATCGATGAGTAAGTCTTTCAGGAATCCAGAATAAGTTTTTTCCGCGTCAAAAGTCGCTATCCCACTTATTTTATTACTCAAGCAAGTTCCGAAATAAGAAGTATGAAAAATTTGGGGGTCTTAAGCTCATATTTTTAAAGCCTACCCCTTTTATTCCACTTGATATCATGTGTTATGAAAAGTGGCATTTTCCCAATGTCCATGAAATCATAATTGAGCTATAGCTTGCGATCAGCAAAGAATACTGAGACGCCTTACTAGGTGCAGTTTATTATCTACTCTTAGGCCAGTCTTATAGTTCTCCATCACGAAAGCGACGAGTGAGTTAATGGTGTAAGATAGATTAAGGCAACCAATATACTTTCAAAATATCTGCATGATTTCCCGCCAAAGCCAATTTTTGCTCTCACTTTCGGTTGCATGTATTCAAGAATATTTGCAGAACCCATGGCTTGAAAGGGCTGTTATTGCTGAGTCTATTAGTCTTGATTTAAGTTATAAGTACCATGGGATTAACATTTGCATTATGCTCCCAATAAAGCTCAAACTTGCAATATATAATATTGAAAAAAAAGTTTTGTAAATTACTCTTGAATGTTTTTACTGACTACATCATCAGGTACACCTAGGTCATCATCAGGTATCAACGCTGGGCGATATCCCGCCTGATAATGTTGCCCAACGACGAAACCAACGTTGCCAATTTCGATGTAAATTCATGTGGAGTTTACAAAGGTTTTCAATGTCTTATCGTGAAAAAACTTGACTGAGTCAAGGGTCGGATTTACGGATACTAATTACAGTCATTAATCATTCCACAAAGTTATGCCTGAATTCATCACCTAAAACTTTCAATGCCTACCTATATGCCCTGCTCTTAACAATTTTCGAAATAATTTTGTCTAAAGTAATGCAGCTTTGGAACAATTCGACGGTTGAAATAACGGTTAAATGAATGCACCTTATGAACATTCCCATTCCTGGACCAGCAGAATTTTAAATGCAGACGTTAATATATAAATTCTCAGAAAAAATAACCTTCACTTAACGACTCAATGCGTCATTTGCGTCCCTGAAAAAAATTATTTAAAATTATGCGGTCGGCATCGAACTTTCATTGTTTCGTAAAACATTCTTGAGTAGTTGCGAAATTAATGGTTTCACTTGCCGGTCGAAAACGCCTTTATTTTACACGTGCGTACACAGTGGCCAGTTGCATGCTTGTTTTCCGATCGTTCCGAATCATTTTAGCGGCTCCAACATAAGTGGAGCACCGCTGACAAGGGGCCTTGTCCGTTGCGGCTCACTCACAGCCGGGGATGTCGCTCATCATCTGAGCTGTCATCCCGAGCTGAGCGGACCACGACATTTCCGAACGCCCGGGGTTTCGTTTGATCCGGGACATTTACTTGATCCCGTCGATATTAATACGAAAGAAAAACAGTCGATAGAGAAAGAGAGTTGGTTGTTTCTTTTTTTTTAAACTTTACGTCCGCGCTGCGCCGAAAGTATATTAACGGTACATTTCATGGCGTGACAAATTTCGTTCCGACTTTTTATCTCTTTTTGCGCGCGCGCGTTCTTGAAGATTACGCTCTGGTGCGAGATTTATTTTATTCGCTCAAGTGTATGGCATCAATCAGCTTCACTCGAGACTTTATTTCGGAACGCTTTGCTTAGCCGATTGCGTTTTGAGAAGAGGGAACCGGATTGGTGGGTTAGTTAAGTTTTTTTTTACAAAAAGGGCGTTCGCGGTTTTTTCTGTCGTAGCTTGTGCCTGGATTCGATCCGCCGCCACGGCGTAAATTTTCCATCCCTCTCCCTAAGCCTGTCCACCACCATCCCCTCCCCCCCTGGTGGCAATAATGGTAGCAAAACTTGGTGGCAATCGCTTGTGCGGAGAATGACGTCAAGGAGAGGAAAGCTCGTAAGGAATAAGTTGGCCATGGTAGTACAAATACAAGGTACCTATTAGTTTCCCTGCCATTTGATGACGCACAGATGTGGACACTTTTGCACACAGCGATTTTCGATTGTCAAGACAAACAATTATTACTGACAAATATGTTTCACTCACTACGAACAACTTTTCTTCCGGAACTCGCACTACTCATGATTTCCTTATATACCCATCCATCCATTCCATATTTTGGCAATATCTCATTCGGTTCAATAAAATACATATATTGGAACGAATTTCTTTTCTTCGGCCTTTGTGACTTTCCAAGTCTCAAAAACAGTTTTGTCCCTGCGATGCTCTCCATCTCATACTACACATTTATTAGTTATAACAGACCAAATACTTTACATATCCGTAGTTTACGGTTCAATTCTCTACTTGATTCCATTCTGTCGTTTCTGAAAACTATATTATCTGAACTTTCAACGATTACTCCCGCGGTAAATCTCGAGTCGTCTGCTGCTCATGTCATCCGGATGAAGTAATAGGCAGAACAGACTCGTATTAGTCGTGCAAACGTCCTACCTTGTATTATTAGTTCCCATGGGTCGACTAAAGAGGGAAAGGTAGAGATCAGCACGTGATAGACAACGCTGCAGACTCGCATTTAACTTGCGAGGGCAGGATAATGTCAGCAGCGTGATTCTCGACAACGTTATCCATACAAACCTGAATCCAAATACGCTGATTGTTTGCAGCCCATCGGAGAATCTCATTGAAACAGCTGAATTTTGAACCATCGAGAGCTGGAAAGTCGGAGTGACTAACAAATTAAACATTTTATTTATTCCAATAAACCCAGAACACATAACTTTTTGAGCCCTATAAAAACCCATAAAATTGGCGATTAAGGTTTGCGACCCATGAAACCTTGATAGTCAAGCGCGGAGATAACCTTGCTCCTCAAATAAAAAGCCAGTTGGTAGGGAATGGACTTGCACTTGAGCGCAACTTCAACAACCGTCACTACGTCTCGTCACTGCTATAATCAAACTTCGGCCTTGAGAGACCTTCTTCCCCCTATAAAAAAACCAATAGCGCTAATTTCTACGCGTCGGGTATGCCACACATTCCTCACTTGCCCTTCTCCCTTTCCCACCCTCGGCTTATTAATCCCGTTTCGTCCACGCCTACAACCCACCTCTCCTTATAAATTGGCGACGCATCTCTCTTGAGTTTTGAGCTGTTATACACACGGCACACTGCTCGTTCGAGAAGGAGCTCGCCATTAGCGTTGCGGGGAGGAAAAGAAATGAGACCCAGAAGTTTTGGGGTCGTTGTATAAATTATCCAAAAGCCCCGGAGTGGGGTTCAAGTCCGCAGAAGCAGACGCTTAAAGAGGCACGCCTTTTGATACTTTCTTTCCGATAGTGAGTCCCTTTTTGTCACTCAAAGCTTGCATCTGCTGCATGGAATTTTTAATTTTTTAAGTAACCATGCTAAGCTAACCATTTAATAACGTAATCTAACCTAAGTCAACCATGATAGAGCTTCGGTGTGTACCCTTTCCGTTGTGTGAACGTTTATACTATTTACAGTGATCACTGGAAATGATTTATTGTAAATTTTGAAAACAGTATGAGAAAACATTGGTGTGGGGCATGGTAAAAAATTGATCAGAAACGTGTGCCATATGCAAAGCGGACAAGAGAAGATTTAGAGTTTACAATACTGGTGTTGGAGGTGGATGGTATAGAAAGATGGATAAAGTAGGAAATTAAGATGAACTCATAAGCGTAGAAGAGGTAAGGACCACATGGAGTTGCAGAGAGAAAAGAACCACGTGAATTTGGCACATTTTTATACACAATACGTTTTTGGGGAACGCAATTGAAAATTGATTGAGGAAAATACCCCAGAGGAAAGCCAAGGGAGTATATCGTAGACCAAATAAGAGGACGTTACATACGGAGTACTACCATGAAGTAAGGGATAAGATAGGATCGAACGACCAATGATGATGCTGTAGTATCATATTTATGGGATCCGAATATTGTCTTACGCAATATTCCGATCGCATATGCACATCGTCTTCGAATTCGACTGAAAGTCCTGGTATGAGAGCAGTCCCAGAAGTTTTATTTGTTTAAAAAAACTGAAACCATGACGTTGCATTCGTTCTCGTGACTATTTCACTCCGAACCGACTGACTGTTCATTTCGCTCGTGCCGCGCCCCGTCGAGAATGTCTTCAATCCTTTCGAAAGATCATTTCCATCCGCCTCTTCGGAGTGGCATTCAAGAGAACGACGGCCGGCGATAGTTTCCGACCCTTTTCGGGTACGAACTCCGGACCAGGCGTGCTGGGCCGGGGGGGCGGGAGGGGGAGAGAGAGGCTAGTCCAGGAGAGGAAAAGAACGCCCACCCACATGACTCTTTACGTCACGCCGTGTGACACGAATGTGAAGAACTGCTTTCGGTCGATTCTCAATTCGAAATCGTGGCGAGCGAAATGACGCTAATCCCTCGATGAATGACACGCGAGTCGTTCCATCGACCGCTCGTCGACACGGTCTCTCAAGTGGCGCGGGCTACGATTTATGCCACCTGAGGCTGTCTGCCAAGGGCTGCTGACAGATATCAACATTATTTCATTCGATCGGATGAGGGACCTTGGACAATGTTTTATTTTAATACAGCAACATGGTTTTTGTAATTTTCAACTACCGGAATAATTTCAAAGTTTATTCTAATTTTGAAGAATTTTTCGGGCTCCCTGTGTGTTATTTTTTGGTAATCGTTCAGAGTGATAAGCCATATTTCATTAAAATAATGGCTCGACCATGTTGAGAGAATAGGTGATGGTAGAATAAGGTAACAGTTACATGAATGCGGTGTCCGCGGTGAGAGACGAAGGGTTAGACCGCGAAAGTCATGGGCGAATGTAATGAAAGTGGCTACAGAAATGAAGAATATTAGGAGTCTCTAAGAAAAGAGGACAATGTATGAAGCAACGGTTAAGAATAAGAGAAGTAAGAGGGGAATTCAAGAATAGAAGATAAGTGTGGATATCATAAAAAGGGAGGCAGTTTTTTTATGACTGATGGCAATAACTAAGTTCTTTGATTTCGCCTTTTCCGAAAAAGAAGGTCATGACGGGGAGAAAGATAAGTCATACGTAAACTTAAGGAGTAAAATGTGCCACTCTATTGATTAATATGGTTAACACAATTGCTCAAAGCCTAAGATACCGCCACAAAAAACGTTTGAAGTCCCCCCTATCCACCCACACCTATTTATTATGGCAACGAAACATGTTGGCCGTCGACTACGCGAAGTCTGTCGTTTTGCAGGGTAAGGCTTGTCTGAAAGTGCTCGACCAAGGAGCGAGGAGGAGGAAATTGATAGAGAAACAACATAACTACATCCCAGGCGACAGGAGCGGAAATCGTCGGTCATTGAGCTCACGTTGTAATAATTTTGATGCGTCGAAAAACAATTCTTGGCCCACGTTTCACGTAAGTGAATGTGGCCCATTTTTGCAATTAAATTCAATATACTGGCAATAATGGGATGATGCAAGAACTGTACTTAATTTTTTCCCTTAATTATACTATTCTGTGAATAGATTTTTCTGTGCGGTATTCGAAATGTCATTGAAATCATTGAAACATTTTGTTTTAGAATAATGGACCCGACTTGAATCGTTGATATTTGTTAGCAACGATTATAATAATGAGAAATGAATTACTTCGCGTTTAGTCGAATATCTGTGAATATGTGATCGAATTATTACGAAATATACCTATCAAGTGCAATAAGGCTACAGGATAAAATTCCATAGAATTGCTAAAAAAAACAAATCGGTGTGATGCAATCTTTTCACTTTTATCAATATGCATCACTAATGAGAATGAGTACGCAAGGTTTTTTGCAAAGATATTCATAAACAAAAATCGTCGAACCATTTTAATTGAAGTCGGTGGGCAAGTTTTAACACCACGTTTCACGTTCATGTTTACGCACCTATCAAAGCGGGATCAAAATGCGCCGATACTGTTTGTACGCTATTGAAGAGGCCCATCTTAAAATAAGAAGAAGAACCAAAAAGAGCTAGACAAATGTTGAAAATATCACATTGAGCAATTGGATGCTAGCAGCGATGGTTTGAGACCTTGGTAGGAAACTGGGGTAGTCAAACGCGGTAACTGCCGTCCTCTTATAGCGGAGCCACTTCTTAGGTAATGGACTTCTCCACTCAAAAAAGACGTCTGCGCAACTGCCACCATGTTTCACCACAACTTTACCCCCACTGTTGGGTTCTCATGTTGAATGAAAACTCGCGTCTTTCCACCGTGATGGTAATGGCCTCGGGAGAATGTGGGATGGTTTTATCTGCCAGGGTAAATAATAATTTTTTTCTTTCCAGCCATCTGTCATCAAGCTGATTTTGATCAGAACTGATAATACAAAAAGCAAATTAAAATACATGATTTAAGATTTTCCCGGTGTATTATATTTAAATATTTAGTGTTATAGTGGTCACGGCGGAAATAACACGTGCCTTGAAAATGGAAAACAAGTCGTTTTCCGAAACGTCGGCGGATTATGAAAACATTACCCGGTGCGAAGCCCGAGAAAGATATTTAAATATTTAAAAAGCAAATTGTTTGTAAAATGGGTAGGGCTGCATGACTTAAATACGCGAGTGGGTGTGATGGCAAAATCACTGGTTTCTCTTCATATGGGTCCCGGGAATGAATCTCGGATGTTTTGGGGATTATTTTCCCAATAGATATATCAAATCACGCACTCGAAACCGGAAATATAAGGTGGCAAAAGAGTTCAATCGATGATAATAAAAAAAAAACATTTTGCAAGGTTTCCGTGCAGTGGCCTCGCAAGATTCTTATCCATTATTCCTCCCAGACCACTATTTTTTATTTCAAAGCCTCCAGTGACCGAGGGCATTGCGATGGCTTCTCCACGTACGCGCCAATTAAGGGTTGAAGGGGCTAATTGAGCCAATAATTCGAACCCGCGTCCGAAAACCGCAGCCGTGGTGTCGTCCTTGGCGTTCCGCTCGACGCCTTTTATTCGCGCCCTCGTGCGGAATGCGTAGTAGATCAACGAGTTATTCCAAGTCCACAGACTTAAAAAGAGATCCCTTTCCAAGACCATACATTCTCTTACAGTGAACATTCTTAAAATCAAGGTTGTGAGAATGACCTGCAATGAATTTGAAAAAAAGAGACCGACACGCTCCTTGAAAAATGCTTTTGAATGTTCTTTTAATCACCGCGAATGTGCCGAAATGCGTTTACTTCAATCGTAGGCTCGCTGCTTTCGCTGTCTGTCATCCCTCATTGTAAATGGACATGAGATGGCAGGCACAAAGCGTATCGGCGAAGTTAAATCAGTGTAAATGTCGGTGTGGATAAGGATGCAGACGAATTTCACTAAGCGAGAAACAGTCCTGGGAGTTGAGCTAGGACGTTATTGCGGGTCGATTTTTTTACTTTCTTTTTCCAAAAATGATCAGGGTCAAAAAGTTGTGTTTTGGTTAGCTATTCGCAATTATATTTACAAGAACTGGCTATTACTTTGGTTTGCTTGGTAAATAGCTACTACAAATTTGTGATATTTTCACGTACCATGTAAAATTCACAGCAAACTATCTTGTCACAAGAATTTCCTTCTTATCAATATTTCTCTCTGTACTTCTGCTCTAAGGCTAAGAATATACTTATATTATACTATAACATCTGTAAAAAATGTTTATGCCACACACATGCCATGAGTAACTTCATTGGAACTGGTCAAAAGGCTGCCTTCTGAACTCCCAACTCTGCGTCATGTTCTACGACTATGGGCTTCTACTAAGAGATCAGAGTGGAGAGAATGTCAGAAATTACCCAGCAGTCACTCTTTTAAAGGATCTATTATCCAAAAGTGCTTGAAAAGTGGGATCTAGAAAACTGTTGTTTAGTGGTGCCAATTTTAAATTCGACAGTCACAGTCCTGAACAGAATTGAAGAAAACTGGAAAAAGGCCAAAAACATATCACTTGGCAGAGGAAAACTGGAAGTGAAAGAGGCTTTCATAGCAGCGTTAGATAAGCCCTTTGACAACCTCAATTGCAAGAGTGAAATGTTCAGAATTTGAGGGTCCTTGTCCAGGTGTGTGAATCAAGTTACAGGCTTCTGGCAAAATGTATACTCATGAGAAACGAGGATTCATTAGGGCCCAGGAAGCAAGCAGAAGAATGATGTCTAGGAATGAATAAAAGCAAGATTTGATGCATATTGCTGGTGGAAACTTTTTCCTTTTTTTAATGTGTTTTCAGTGTTTGAAAATAGAGACAAAATATACACAGAATAGTTTGGGTTCATTTAACCACTTGTGAGCAAATTTTGTTGGCGTTTTTATTAAAGTATCCCCTTTTTTCGGAAATTTCAATATAAATTATAATCAAGCGCAAATTTACCAAGGTAAATGTTTATAAATAAGGAAAAATCTTTTATATTAGGATAACATACATCAAAAGGCAAATTTTTGGACTCAATCATTCACAAAAATCACGAATTTTTATTTTTGCCCTCCAAATTGACAAGCCCTACTAGGACGTTGAAAAAAATTGTATGACGAACTGCAGCGCAATGCTTAGGTGGTTTCGACAGAATATGACTTAAAACTCGTATAATTCCAATTCTGTCTACTAAAAAAAGACAAAGTGCCCTTTGCTCGGTACGAAAAAGAATAATACAAGTTTCCGCTCTAATTTCTTTGCCTGTATAACTTGAAATTACATAGTGATCCATACGATAATGGGTGAACCAAAGGTAAAAATGTTCTTCTGTCTAATCCGAGTGCCATTTTCATGTAAAGTGTTTGTTGGTAGAACCTACTCCGACAGATATAAGTGTTGATGGCAAATTGATGTCAATCATCCTTGCTCTGAGGTTACCATTAAAAAACGAAGCAACTAAGTTACAATGCGATAGTTCCATAAAAATGGCGCTGAAGAGCTGAAGTCGGATTTGATGACAGTAAAAAAGTTCATCAAAAATATACTGTGCAAATAATTGTATTTGTCCTTTGTTGATATTTTTTCTTATAGCTTAAGCCTGTTTGAGTCCAAGCAGTATTTAAAATTTTTTTGAAAAAAGAAAAGATTGTTATCAGCAGAATCAATAGATTGTGTACTTTCCCAGCGAATAACACGTGTAAAATTCTCTCTGGTTTTTACACCGGGTTAAGCATGCGGCCGCTGTCGACGTTTCGACAGGATACTGTTCCATTTTCATCAGGGCAATGATGTTGGAAGAGTGTTTTATCGAAACGTAGGCATCAGGCATCGATTTAACCTGGTGTAAAAGCTAGAGAGAACGTCACGCTTGGTTTTCAATATTTATTTCGACTTACACAGTCATAGTGGAACCTCCCGAACAATCTTTATTTTAGATCGACCTTTTATTTTATTTCTGCGTTAATTTTAAAGTGTTGATTTTTCTCATCGGCGTTGTTTTTCCATACTAAGATCTCCATTGTGAATAGTCACGAAAGGTGCTTTTGCCGTTTCACAACTCCCGAGTAAATAAGTAAATCAAATCTCTCACATTCTCTCTCATTCCTAACCGATCCTTTTCTATTCTCTCTCTCTCTCTTTCTCTCATGGCCCTCTTGTCTTGTTCATCCTCTTCACCTTAATGGTAGCTGCCAATTTCCCTCTGCCAGCGAGATTGATGGTTTTGGCGACCACAGGAGAATGATAGGATGAGAAAGTAAGTCTGGCGAATTTTGAGTTGCAAAAAATGAGTGATTTAAGCGAATGATCAGTCAAATTTTCAATGCATGACGTAAAATATTGGTCTAATGTATAACTTCTTGAGGAGACTCGACTGGAATCCTTTTGAAGTTTAATGCCTCAGCTGCAAAATTTTGGAATGTTTTTCATCGCCTCAGGGAAGAGGTTGGATTAATTTTTTTATTGGATAGCCTTACATTCTGAAAAACTATTTTTACTCCGCTTGAAATGAAGACGCTTGTTTTGTTGAATGCGGAAGATGAGATATTTCTTACGACATTCAAATAAATTAACATCATTTAATATCATTGGCGGATAATTTAGAGATTTACCTAGAGCTTGAATCCAGTACGAAGTATTTTGATCGGCATCCTAAATATCGAGTTCACTTATTAACATCAATGTTGCAGGCCTAGCATGGTTGATTTTTACTTCTAACCAACCACCTCAATCACCACAAATATTGCAATTTTTTAAATTTCAGTGAACGTTCTTGACGGGAAGAGTTATATACTCATCTGAATAAATAACTTTTACTGTGCCCAGCTTCGTTGCAAAGTGATCAGAAGTTAACTAACTGTGGTTATTTGATAGTGAGAGATTCCGCTTCCAGGCGCTTCTATTGCTTAGGTGATATCAATCAATCTCTTCCGAATTTAAGCATTAAGACCAGCTTGGCAACCATAACCGAATTAAGAATCTAGCCCAAGAACTTTTGGTTGTCCCGTTGTTACCTGATTACAAATTAGAATGGTGGTTTAGGTATGGTTAACCTGATAACCATCTTAATGGGTATCCATTTATAAATTAAAAACAATTGTAACTTTCCCCTCAGAATTTTTAATCTTTGCCGACCATGGTTTCAGCACCTAGTGCCATTGTCAAGGTAACCTTGATAACGGCACTAGGTGCACTTCATTTTGAAATGGATATATATCGCTTCCACAAAGTTGAGCCTGATACGCTTTTATACATCTTAATGGGGTCATTACCACCCCAGGAAAAGGAGTTTTCGAACTGACCGGGTTTCTTTCGCCAAGGCTACATGCATTTTCGCAGTTAGGCGCAGAAAATATAAAGCAATTAGAATGTCGTTTGTTTCTAAAGTTGATCTTAAACGTATTGGAAGGAAATAATTCATATTTTGCCATAATATAAGACCTTTTTCATCAGACAAGTGCTGTGGAGTATGAAAATAAAATTTCTCGGACGAGTTTTTCCGCCATATTCTAATTCGGGACGTGACGACCGCTCAAATTACATGCCTTCTACGAATTTCGTTGCTCCTTTGAGAAATCATGTCATATTTGCGATTTCTTTCTCGAATAAGAGCGAATTTTCATTGTTGCCCATTTCAAAAAGAATCCTCTCCTCTTTCAATTCTAGGTACTGGGAATATTTCCATTCTTTCATGCAACCGAGGCATATTCGATCTGGAAAGGATATCAATCTCCAAAATCGGATTAATTAGCATGGGCAAAGCGGATAATGATAATGAGGCGTGGAAGGTAACCGACAACCAGCGTCCTTAACGACGCTCGCATTACCGTGCGGTGCATTTCATTTGGGAATGCCCAGAGGCCAATTTCATCCCCCCTCCCTGTTCTACATCTTTCACTCATTATTCCTCCGCCACCCTCCCCCCACTTCAATTTTCCTCTCCTTCCCTTTTCCCCACCCTGTCTCCTCTCTCCCCCTCACACCCACCCTCTCCGGTGTAAGGTTCTTAATGACCTTAGCTGTTGAAACGCCCCTCGAAATACAGAGTGAGGCGGCCATTCTCACGAATGTAAGAGGTGGGAAGGCGCGAAACAAGTTCTTTTGTGTGGCAAAGAAAAATGGAAAATGAAAAAAAAAAGACTCGGATCGATATTTTTTATTGAGTTGTTTCGGGAAGGGATGATTTAGTGGATGTTTCTGCGGTGGGACTAGATCGTGTTGTTTGCTTGACGCTCCCATTATTTGGCTCTCCAGTACAGTGGTAGCTAAACTTTGCGACAGTAACCTACCCGAAATATGCCGTCGCGAAGGGACAGGCTAGTGTGGGAGATGTCGCCTAAGAAGCATAGATGAGAGGATAGACAGGTACTTACTTCTGACAGAACTGCATTTATTTTAAGAGGCTGGGAAAGTTCCGGGAGCGTTTTTCACGGTAATGACTACGTCTAAAATGAAGCGATTTAAAATTTTCTGATAATGTTTGCAACCCATAGGAGTTTCTCATCGAAACCATTGTATTTTAGGTGCTATAAGTTTCGTAGAAGAATTTAACATCGGTTGTTTAGTATCCATAGTGCAAAGAATAATTTATCCTTTTTTTACTAGTATTTAATTTGTGTGACATGTTTCACATCTTTACTGCATTATCAGGCACAACTTTTGTACAATATTTATTTATTCATTGTTGTGATAGTAGCGTGATGTGGGGGGAGGGTGGAGAAAAAAACTAACTTTAGGGGAGGGAAGGCAGGGGAACATAGATTAAGGGCATATGAGTTAGGATAGGACTCAATCGAAAAAGTTGTATGTTTAAGGAATTCTAGGCAACAGTTTTTGGCGACGAGTCGAGAATCCATGATGCATATTCATGGTTGTGACAGTATCGTGATGTGGGGGAGGGTGGAGAAAAACTAACTTTTGAAATGGAAGGCAGGGGAACCTAGATTAAGGGCATGTGAGCTAGGAAAGGTTATTATTCAAAAAAGAAGTTTTGTCGGATTGGAGTGGGGAGGGGTACGGAAAAAGCAGCTCATTACAAAGGTTGCTTGACCATGTAACAATTTCAAATCGTTCTAAAGCATCCATCTTTAAACCTTTCGGGAGAATATGTAAAATTTCTGGGATAAAATCACGTGCATGATCATTTTCAAGCAGAAGCTTGTCAAATTGAGAGGTGGAATCCATATTTATAAAACGCCTGATGTTTTCTTTGATTCTTGTCATGAAATTTCGACCAGTTTGACCTATGTCAGATGCGTTACCTCTATTGCATCAAATCTTGTACTCAGCAGACTTGAATAAGCTATCCTGTTTGTCATTTCTGTTTACTATAAATTTTGTAAGAGTTGGGTTAGTTATTCTTTACAATGTGGACGCTATAATTGAGCCAGAGAGAACAGGTAAATGACAGAGAGAGCATTCTGAAGTTGGCAATTCATGCTAGCGACCTCCTTGGGAATCTTGGTGGCCAAACGTGGAGATAACTTTACTCCCCCGGGTGGAGCAAGTATGCAGTAAATGGAATCCTCCCCCCGCTCCCGCCACAATCCCACTGCAAAGAGTCGCCACTGCAACTGTCTCTATGTATCGTTGCTACTATGGTACTACTATATTAATATTATTTGTTAAGACCCGTAGCGACTGATATGAATTTACTGATGTAAAATGTTTATTGCAACATCTTCGACGCTGGTCATGTAAAACTGCTCCTTGGATACAATATTTCATAAAGAGCCTTTTACTCGACAGAAACAAACGAATTTGCCACGGAGCTGTTCGTAGAGAAGTAATAAGTGGTAGTCATGGGACAGCAAAAGAAGTTCATGTGGACTGATGCGACAATACTCGCGAAAGTGTACGGAATATTTCAAACTGGCGCCACCGCGTGACATCCGGATGACGTAGATGCGCCGACCGTGCTCATTTTCGTCCACCAAAATGGCCTTCCTTGTTTAGTAGTACCATGGTTGATACTATTATACCAATTAGTTTGCTGGTGCGAATGACTCTCTCCACCCGGGCGTTCCCTACCCTTTTATTCGTTCCGGAAATGGACATAAAGGAAAGGAGAGAAAAGCTAGAACAATACGATACGATTGAGCATGGGAATATTAAAGCCATGTAAAATACGCAATCGTCCATATTGGATGGATCAGTTGTGCATTTGTTCAGTTGATACATCGAAACGATAGGTTTCAGTGGGGAAATTGTCGCGGTACCGCAATGATTTGCCAGGATAAAATACACATTAGAAATAATTCCTAGAAGTTCCATGCATTAAAAAATATATAAGTGCAAAATACGCGCGACAGCCATATTTAGATATCGAGGATCATTCACTCGCGAAAACAAAGCGTTATTTTCCGAGCGTCAAAGCGTCATCTTCTCCCTTCTTTAATGTCTGAAAATGAACGACTGACTTAATTTTCAATCACTCGCGCCGTAAAAAGGGGTTTTGTGTTCGTTTGAATAGTAGTTTTGCCAGGGAATATAGCAGTATCTTCCCGAGTGCAGGGTGAGACATTAGCCCCTCCCAATATATTTTGCCGCGCTGATCTCCAATTCCCCTCAATCCGAGCGGATGAATAATTCCGACCATGCCGACCTCCGTCATATCCCAGTCAAAGGTTCATCGGCCCTATTGAATGTTTCATGACGGGCCTCCGTTCATATTTTGGGGGCATGTTGCAATGGCCTTGGAATGGGTGCTTAGACGTACACATTGGCTTCCTTCGTGTCATTCGAAGTTTTCTTCTGGTAACTTGAAAGGATCTATGTTATATTAGGTACGGAACTTTGAATTCTGTTTGAATCAACTATTTTCTTCAGAATTTCCTTATAAGATATACAATAAATAATGACAATACCAACTATATTCAAATTCACAGAGTTCTTTATTGGTACGACTAGTTTCAACGCTACTGCGCCATCTTCAGGTACCCAGTACCCAAAATGCAGTAGCATTGAAACTAGATGCACCAATAAAGAACTCTGTGGATTTAAACATAGTTGGTATCGTCATTATTTATTCAATAATGAACTTCCACAATGTTACACCTGAAAGGATCGAATTCTTAAAGAAACATCTCAATGGATTTCCTTTTTTAGACATTCCTAAAAAATTTGAAATTTATATTAGGGAATTAAACCAGAAACACCTACCTTTTCCTATGTAAACTTCATAACACATCCAATTATTTACAGCATTACAGAGAAATTATATATATATATTATCCAAATAGTTGTCCCTGAGATCAGATTTTTGGCTTATGTCGGTTACTGCATATTTAAGATCGTTATGGTAAAAATCCTCGTCAGGACGTTGACCATTGATCAAAAACATGGTTTCTCTTACGCTCTTCCGGAAGAACAACACCAAGTTATGGAATTCCCGGGAATGTTTCCTGGGATTACCTTTTTCTATCGAAATTAGGACCTCGGAAAATGAGTCAGATGGTCATCTTCCACCTAAATCCAAAGAAAAGGGATTTCTATCTCGATAAGTTTGTCCTTTTCCGCAATATTCCTGATTTTCCAAATAACAGTAAGTATGGAATTATTTAGTTTGGTGGAGAAATGTTGCGTAATCTTTTTTAAATTCGTGTCACTTCAACCAGAAACTGCCTTTTCATGGGAACATTCTCCGTGAAAAACCACTTATGGCTCAAATTAAATTTAATTCTTCATTTTGAATGTCCCAGTCTACTTTTCCTTAGATCCGAAAACATTCGTAAAAATCATTTGTAGTTTCAAATTGCACGATATCAGCCTCAACTTGTTCTTCATGACCATTTTAGAATCGAATTCTCATTCTTCCTTGCTTTTAACCTCACTCCAAGGAATATTAGCGATGTAAGGTGTGCTGTCGAGCGGTGTTGACCCCTTCACTGCAGGCCGATATCGCTGGAGCTGTTGGAAACTAATCTGTGGAATCCTTTCTTGGTCTTCTGGTGTCGGACACTGCAGTGCGGCGGATCGACGGCATTTGTTTGCTTTTGTCATGGAACTGTGCGTCATCAAGGTGCAATTCACTCATCTTTCTCATTCTCCTCCCTTCATCTCTTCTAAATTGAATCTTCATATTCTTCCTGTATTGCAAAAGTTCTTTCTTGCTATCGGTATAGATACCTCATCAATTATTTGAATGTAAACCATTGTACAATTCGATCTTCACTGAGTCAGTCATCGAGACAGTAAGTGTTTACGCTGGTTTCGCGGTTAAATCACTGGATTTCCATCTCGAGGGTCTGAGTTGGAATGTGGTTGTAAAACATTTTCAGTGGAACTCCTGTGTCAACCAGAGTGCTATGTGGAGAGTGCCCAAGGTAAAGTCATCCGTCCGTCGGATAGGATGTTAAACCGTAGACCCCTTGGTTCCTATCGTTCGTTGGGACTATTTTGTATGGCCTCGGAATGTCCAAGTTTCGACAGGGACAAAATTTAGATGTCCCAGCCCGGGAAATTTGAAAGAGGACCATTGAAATTAAGTTGATAATTGTTGGGGGCTTTGACGACATAGCCATGGATATCCCGAAGTTCGACCATATCGAGTCCTCGCTAAATGAGGCACAAGAGAAAGATAACGCCGATGGTGGCTTTGTTAAACCCTTTTTCCCCAAAACAGCTCAACCATTACCAACTCATCCACCTGTATTAAATGGCGTGAATGACTTCAACTGTCGGTCGTCTCTTCATGCTATCAACCAACTTAGAATTTGGATAAAATCTTGGGCATTATTCTACCCTTGCACCCACACGAGCCTCGCCGAGGCATTTCAAAACGAAGCGACTAATCTTTTTCCTGCTTATTAAATCTCCGGTTGAATCCTCCATGAGGGTAGCCTTCAATTATGCGTCACCTGCCACTCCCCACGGGGGGCTCCCGAGGCGGTCGTCAGCCCTCCTTATAAATCCCTCTAGTGCCTTCCCGTCCCTAATCTGCCCCGCTATGCAAGCGTAATCGGCGGGCAGTTTTTTTGTTTCCCGAGAGGAGGAGAGGAGGGGGGGGGAAGGGGACTGCTCCCAGTTTCGAAACGCTTTTGCTTTTCTATGGAAATGAGACGGCTCACTTTGAACAAGAGGAAGGTTGTCTTGGTGGCGCCAATAGTCAAAAGGAAATGGTCTTCGCTCGCTCCGTTTCCTTTTTTTTCGATGTGTTTCTTTGTCCCACTTCCACCACCGGCGGCGTCTCGTCGTGTAGTAACCGTTCCTACCCGTGTTTTGGTCCCTAATCCATCCCTTTCAATGCCCCGCTCCCCTCATGATCCGCCCTTCCGGCCGACGCAACAGGAGAGGGAGAGGACTTCATGAATCCTCGCTTCTCCGTCCCGAGGTAGTGCGAGCGAAAAATTGTTTCATTTAGAAATCAATGAATTTGGTCTCAGTTTAAAGAAAAGCATCTCACCCTTCTAATTACACTAAAAATTCAACCCCTTACCACATTACTTTCGGAGATATTTGCCAAAAATACCTTTTTAAAAAAGCCCTTTTACATGGGAAATGGTATGTGCATGCCTCCATCGGGACATTATTTACCAAATGAGGTATTTCTAACACTCGAATGTTGTAAACAAAACTAAGAGTGTATAGTTTGTATGTTTTCTCAACTATTTTTGAAAATTAATTTTATTGTCACCACAGTAGGTTCTTGGTTGTCACAAGAAACCTTCCGTTTTGAAGGAGTTTCAAACGCACGCGAAAAAAATGAGTCACGTTAAAGATTTATGTAGATATTTTCCTTTAATTACTTACAATATCTGTCAAATAAAACAGTATTATTGCACCATTAATAATGCAATATTTAACTGATGTGCCCTACAGCTGGTGAAGTTAAAACGTATAATTCGAATATTGTCTCTATTATGACTAGGGAACTATCTCGCTCGGACTACATTAAACGCCCTTTCACGCAAAGGTACTTCTCCCGCTACAGCTCGCAGTTATTTTTTAAGGAGACAGACAACTTGATTTGAGTATTGTGTTTATGAACAGATTTGCATGAAAATTGGCATACATGTTCTCATTATTGATATCCTTAGATGAAAAAATTGTATAGTACCTATTTGTTTTTTTTTAGCAGTTCAATGGTAATTTAACTTTGTTTAATTCGTGATAATTCGATTACATATGCACGGTTTGACTTAAAAACAAGGAATGACAGATTTAATATATTATAATTCATGCTAACGAACATTGAAATGTCACGCCGAGTCCAATATTCGAAAATAACATATTTCAACATAATTTCATCAATTAATAAAAGCAATCCAACGCTTGAGGAAATATTAGAACAGCTTAGGAACGAAAACTACCGTTACTAACGCGAATTACTTGTCCCTATCTGTGTTTGAAAAAATTGCCATGAGAAAAATTGCCCTGCCATGTTTGAAATTTTCCTATTTGTTTGTTTCGAATCTAAGGTTCCATTCTGATTCGAGACCGGACTGTGGTTAAGACCGAATTTGAAAGAATCCTCTCGATCCTTGCTTGAATTCTATATGAAGACTAAATGTCTACAAAAAAAAATTTAAAAAAAGCACCAAATTAGGGATGTTGATACCTCGGGAAATAGTCTACGCCCTCCGGGACTCGAACCCGGGATAGAACTGTAGCCACTGCCCCAATTTTCCTCCATCGTAGGTATTTTATTCATCGGTTACCAAACCCTACTTGTGCACCAAATAGAGGCTGCAATTAAAAACAGACACATTCGGATAAAAGCCGACCTGCCACTCCTGGGATTCAAATCCAAGCCCTCAAGATGGGTGGCCATTATCTGCCACTTCATTTCATTCCCTTGGTTGTTATGAATCCCGTAATCAAATTCGATTCCTTCCCTACTTGCGGAGAATGTTTTTCAGAGGAATCCATATTCCTATTTAACAACTGTGTTGAAGGACTAAGTGGTTTAGTCTCCACCAAAGGATAGGATATCACAAATAAGTCTCGATCATCAATGGAATGGCTCCATTTAGGGAGAATGAGTTGAGCAGCGTGGTTGAATGCATCAATACCGTTAGAGTCAGAAACTAATCAACCTATCATGAACACTACATTTACCTTTGTCTCCTGAGCTCTCGCCTACTTCGTGGTTATACCAACGAGGTTCTTTATTCTCCATTTTGAATATGTTTGGAATATATTTATCGATTCCTTTATGTAGTATTTCAAAAAAATATCTCCATGACACTTCGGTGCTCTCGTCCTTCATTGTCGCTACGAATTTCGTGAATGAATACGCTTCGTTAAAAACTGCTACGAACGAGCATATAGTGTTACACAACTGTTAGAGGGATTAAGGTGGGAGCCCTTAGAGACTCGGAGGCTGTACCCTAGGCTCAGGCTGCTTGATGAATTTAGAACAGATATTTTTAAGAGCGACACCGACAATATACTCTTGACTGCTCACTAAATCACTAGGTCTGATAGGCACGATAGAATAATAGAGATACTCGGCCGAACAGATAGGTACAAAAACTCAGATATTTCCGCAGACAATAAGCGACCACAATAAAAACAGAGCTCCTCTAAATACACTCCCATAGTACATGTCAAAGTACCTCCGAAAATGTTGCATCTTTTCACGGCTAGTGACCTACTACCCCCTGTCACACGCCCATGCGGCGGCTCGCGAGGTAGTATGTAAATGTAGATGTAGACTTCTAGGGTACTAGTAGGGTCGTAGTTATACATAAAAATGGGATATTACCTTGTGTTGCATTAGCAAATTCATCAATTGATATTGCTGTACGTGATATATGCTACCACACCAACCCGATCTCCACCAGGAGCTGATCGTCCGGGAGCATGGCAGAGATGGGGATGGAGAGGGCTGGAGAGAGGAGGAGGGGTGGTTGTGAGGGGAGGAAGGGTTGGTCAGCAGGGAGGGAGGGAGATTAATGGGCGGGAACATACAACACGTGCGCCAGTTTAGAGCCATGGGCGAGTGTCGCGGGGGGAGCCGCTACCTGCCTTCCTCTCCCCCATGCCATCTCGTCGTGCACCGGTCGGGAGCGTATTGGCCGCGCGTGATCGATGTGGCACGCGTGGAATCGTTTGCCTTGCCCATATCGTCAGCGGAGCCGGATTCTTATTTCTTCCTCAAAATAAAAATAATAAAACTCTCTCCCTCTTCAGTGAAAACTGACCCCTTCCCCCATCCCGTTCTCCTCCCGACCCCTTGAAAAAAACCCTCTCTTGGCATTGGCGTGGGTCCCTCGATAGTGGCTTCTAAACGCGCTCTGGCAAACGCGAGATCGGTGTTGAGTTATCGCGTGCGCAACACGTTTCAAAAACGAGTCTATAAATTGTTCTCTCGCACGTTGTTGCGGGATCAGGTTGCCTAGGATTTTCCACCGCATTTTCCGCCCGCCGCCGCCGCCGAAGAAAGTTTCGTTTGTTAGTGCTTGTTTATTTATCTACGCTTGTTCCTTTCGGGCCGGCCAGCTGGGAGACAGTCTCGTGTGTTCCGGTCAGTCCCCTCTTGCTGTTTCGTCGCATTTTCACCCGTATAGTATTTGGCGAGCTCCTGGGATCGCGTTACAGGCAGAGTGAGGTAGCCAGTCGGGAAATGAGGCGTTCGCGGGATGGAGGCCTCTTTCTCCTTCCCCTCCCTCCCCGCCCCCCTCTCCTCCCTCTTCTCAACTCGTTGCGGTGTGTGGAGCGAAAGGGCACGTCGCCTTGACAAATGCCTATTTTGAAATACTTTTCGCATCGTATTCAGATAGCAGTGTGGCATTCTTGAATGTTGGGGTGCCCACAGCTTTCGCCGAGAGTCTCGAGATGGTCGTGATCTGGATTGTTAGTAAAGGGGGAAATTCATCCCTTTCATTCAACGTCTCTTTCACTTTTCTAGAGTTTCCTGAACGTAGGAAGAGCTCTTTTACCCTGAGATAGTGCTCACGGAAAACCACAGTGTTCCATATTTATTTATTTATTTATTTACTTATTAAGGATGAGTCGAATCCAAATTTCGATTCTCGATTCCATCAATTCTCAGGATTAGAATCGGTATCGAGAATCGATCGCCTAAAGTCGATTCCGATTCCATCGATTCCAGATAGATAAATATTCAAATCAAATTGCATTCATCACATCATATTTGTCTCAGTAATTTTAGGTGTAGGCAATCAATTTGTACTTTTCATCTACCTCAATAAGCTGAGGATATACTTGCCATTTGTTAATAAATATACATTTTGAGCGATTTAACTGTCTTTGTTATTTTATTTCAGCCAATACTTGAATTTAAATAATAGTCGCACGCTACTGGTATATCAATATCCCACCTGTTATTAGGAATAAGAATCGATGCAATCGGAATCGAAAAAATGTGGAATCGACTTATCCCTAATATTCATAATACTATCCTGGGTGTTTTAAGAGGAATCTGCACGATTTCTGGTGGGGATAGGAAATGCGATGTCAGTAATTTGTTTTGAATGACATGGAGTTAGCCCTATTGCTATGGCAACACAAACATAGAGGCCAACGCATTATAAAGTTTTGATTAAAATGCCAAATTTTGACAAATATACGATTGTTATTCTGGAAATATGGAACTATTACCAAGTGTGGCGACACAAAAATTACATGTCGCTCTCCCACCTCTCCCCTTCCCTTCTACTCCCTTCCTCCTCCCCTCTTTCTCCGACCCTCCTCTTACTTGCAATTCTGTATACATACTGGACCATGAGTTATGCTTGTTATCTGATGATGATGTAGTACATTGAAACCGGTCATATTAAAGTTTATATTGTGGAAAATTGTCAACTTTCATTAATTATGTCATTCCACCTGATTACGCCTGAAACGTCTCTTTTTATTTATAAAAATTACATTTAATATCTTGTACACCACTGAGATTTTTACAATCGGTAAAAGACATCCTCGGCGATTTCATAGGAATATGCCTAAAATCATATTCCCATCACCTCCATGATTGGCGTAGGTTCCTACTGAAATATCTTGGGGGTATATTAAATGAAATAATATTACATTTTTGGCAGTGTTTCGGAATTTCTCGCATTTTGGTGTCTTCGTGGGTTGAGATGAGGGAAACGGATTTATATTGGGTTCGTAAAAATGATCTATTTTTCTGCTTTCATCGATCGTCTTTGATAGTAACCATGACAGAAACTGAATTCACAGGAAAGCTGTAGTGAGGGCGAAGCAACTGAGGAGTCTTGCGGAGTGTCGAAGAAGCTCCACGCACCTATTAGATAGGTTGAAGCTGTATGAAGTGAGGCTAGTCAGAAGATCCTCAATAGATATTGACATGAATTTCATGACCAGTGCATCTCTTCCACCAGGCGTTATAATAAGTTACTTCTACTGCAATGAACACTGTCACTTTAACTTGGTCTTTATCGTATATAGAATATATAATATCATAATTGGAAGAATTAAATCAAGAAGCCACTTCCCCGATTTTTCGACCATATTATCTCGGCATTAGGAAACAAGAAAGTGCGATCATTTTCGGGATAATTGTTTCCATGGATGTACGAAATATTTTAATTCAAAGCACATCGAATCTGACGATTTTCGAATCCCCTGGTGGGCAACTGATGTTGAATTTGATGTCTTACCCAATTGAACTCCCTATCAAGAGAGTTCGAATACAAAATATCCCTTAATTTTCAGCCGTAGTTTAATTGTCTAATCATGGCGCATTGTAAACAAAGAACTTTGGGTGAATTTTGCAACTTTTTTGCTATTCATCTTGCATGATGTATTCATTCGTACCGTCTTTTATCCATGACATCGTGAAAGAAGAATATGTGCCATTTGAGAGACGTGTTGCCTTGTCTCTGGCAGCCATTCAGACTACACAGTTTCCTTGATTCAACCTGTGACGAAACGTATTTTAAAAGTACGATTCAGGTGTGTAAACAGAAATTCGACTCGGTTTCGGAAATAATCTTTCGTTTGGATTGCACTGCCAGAGAGCCATGATTCGCACATCCCAAATATGTTCCATCTGTTCATCCGTTTGCCCAAATTTATTTTCCGCTGGTTGAAAAATAGACGCCCTAGACCTTTATAGTCCCTATCATGAATAAAGTCTCTTCTTATCCTAGCATTTTGACCCGTAACAGCTTGCGACAGGTTTAATTTTGGCTGCGTTTTGTAATTGCACGGAGTCTATAAGTAATTCAGTGGTGTTCACTCACCAAATATTTTAATGAATGGTTACGCAAAAAAATGATTTTATTTATTTCCCAACTAAGCGCGTTTTTTGTGTCATACTTATCCCCTTTTTCCAATTTTGGAATCAGAAGCGGGTTTGACCAGTGGAGAAGGCTATATTTTCAGAGTAACATGTAAATGCCTTTTAATGTCTTCTCTGCCATGTTTTTGTATCTCCCTGTCAATCAGACTCTGAGTCGTCATGCTCATTATGTCTTTTTCAAAGCCCTGATCAAAAGGCTACAATACTTAGAAAGAGATTGAGGTAGTCTATGCTATTTATGTTTTCGCTTATTATTACAGATAAAAATAATGAAAATACCTATGCAAAATTTCACACAGATCTTTGGGTAAACAAAGTCACATCGGCCCTGTGAACGTAAAAGTGTAATTTTTAAAATATCCATTGATAGCGCGAGTTAATTATAGTTATTCATACCTGGTACAGAATATATCCCAGTCACGCATATTGGAGGCAGCATGTAGGGCATAGAGTAAAAGGGAGACCTAGAGTTGCAGGCTTGAGGTTCCAACGAAAGCGTCTCGAATTCGAAAGAGCCTAATTTAGAAGACCGCCGAACAGAAGAAAACATGCTCGCAAGAAGACGAGAAGAACATCGCCCCTTTCGCTGGTGTTCCTATTACATAGCAAAAGTGTCAACCCAAAAATTCGTCTTGGTGTATTGCGTCTGCCGCGACGAAATCCTCGACCTTTACGACCATTAGTACGGAGAAAGGGCTGAAAAGGGATGGGTTCGAGGAAGAAGGAGAAAAAATAAAAAATGACTCTCGCGTATTTAAACGTTCGTCGCCCCTTATTTTTATTTGTTGCCCTACGACCGCGTGAGTTATGTCCCCTTTATTTCCCACTCCCCTCCTCCCTCCCCTTATAATCCAGCGCGCGACGAGGAGTCCAAACGAGCGCAGATCCGGCGACAGAGGTCTTCGCAATACGCTGCTCACTCTTAATGGCCTCCTCTTCCCCGCGCCAATCTTCTCCTTTTCGATCCTTTTCTCTCCCTCCTGTCTCGCCTCTTCCTCTTCGCCCCTCACTTCCCCAACTGCGACAGTGCAGCCGGGGAAGATGGAGTAGAGGAGAGAGAGAGGGGCGCGGGGGGAATTCGTTAGTTGGTGGTCGCGTCGTCCGCTCGCCTTCTCCGACTCGAGCAGTTTTTGTTTGCTATCGGTTTTATCCCAGCCCTCGTCCCATCCCTCCCTTCTGCCACGGGGCGTCAGGGCGGCTAATGATTCCAGCCCCTCTTTCCCCCTTCTTCGTATACGTGAGTGACAACCCACCCAGCCCTGCCCTTCACCCCTCCCGTCAATCTCTCGATCTTGGCCTACCTCCTTGGGGTGTTCAGGACTGGCTCCAAGCAGCCCGAAGACCTGCTTTGTTCCTACAAGATTGGCAGAATTATGGTTATTTGACCGTGACATGATTAAACTTTCATTTTATTCATGTTTTGTTTCCTTTAAGTAGTCCCAACCAAAGAATACCGGTATTCTCGTGACGATTTGAAAACATTTACCAAATGACATAGAAATTAGTTATCATCCAGGGTAGGTGTTCCCCTATTTTCATATACCATCGTATTGTCAGTTTTATGTATGGATGGATTGCTTGTTTTCGTATTGCAAGTTTGATGGATGACGGAGATAAATACCTTTAATGGAAAATCATTATGAAAATTAATAGGAAAAATAAAACATGCATCACCGAAAATACATTTTTACCCTTGGAAATAGGCATTCGTAGTTCAAAATCATTAATATCACGGAGATTATTGTCTAATAATGTTAAATTTTTCTTAATATTGGTTTAAAGTACAAGTCCGGTTGAATCTCTAGTTCCGAACGGAGATGTTCACTTTGTATATAACTATAAGTACTTTCAGTTCCGGTACCGAGGATATTACCACTTCTATGGTAATTCCACTGTAAAAAGATGTGTCATTTTATTGATATTCTGGGCACATAATGATGTTTAATGAAATTAAACTAAATGAAAAAATTCCCTCTATCTGTTATTTAAAGCAAAATGTTACCTTTCATTGCCAATTTCCACGGAAACTGACCTGAAACTAGTTATCATCTAGGGGAGGCGTTCCACTATTTTCATATACCATCGTACTGTAGTGCCAGTTTGATGGATATAGAAGAAAAATACCGCTAATTGGAGGTCATAATGAAAATTAATAGGAAAAATAAAACATGCATCACTGAACATACATTTGAAAATGTCATGGATACTGATTCCGGTAGTAACGCAGTAGTGGGAAAAAAAGGGAACATGGTATTTTTCTATTAAATTTAAATGCCATTTTCACGAAAAATTGCTTGAAAGAAGCCAAATCCTTTTGAAAATTGATTTTGAATGACATATCTTCATTTTACAGCCTTATTTTTGTAATTTTCTTCTAATTACTGCGATTAATGAAGTGAAAATGTGGCAATTTCATAAAAATAGCGCTGTAATCGGCGTCAATTGCTTAATAAAACTGGTCTTAAAAAATATATTCGGAGATTAATCGGCATATTTTGCGCCTTTATATTATTTTTCAGTAGCAAAATCATGTTATCAGTGAGAATTTCTGTTTAACTTTCACAACGTTTAACGTTAACGATGCTTTGTGTATATATCCCGAAAAATATTTAACGTCCTTCCGAACCACATTAAGGAAGAAAAACACGTAGGAAAATTTATTAAGAAAGTAAAAACTTGGTTATTACTTATAAAAAACATCGAGATTTTGTTTCGTAATTTACATGAAATATTTATCGAATTAAATGTAATAAATTAAGTGATATTGTAATATCATTGTTAAAGTAAGTTCGCCCGATCTTGTATTTATGTGTCTCTTTTTGTTCCCACAATTTAATTATGTGTATCTCTGGGTCTTTTTTCTATTTTGAATTAGTTTCTTCACTGTATTGTAAACGTTTTATCGAAAATTGTAAACCATTTTGTTTTTTGCTATCGCTTTTTGCATGGTTTATTTGTCAGTAGCCCCAACACAGGTTATTCCTTAGGGGTTATCTATTGTGCTACCACTCTGTAATTCCTGAAAAGGAATTAAATTATTATTATATTATAATATAAAAAAGTAATTTTTTGTTTGAAGGTAAATATATAAATTCATTTGTGATTATTATATTTATGAATGATTTATGACAAAAAAATAAGTATAAATATTCCTTGTTAGTTGTAAATTTTTTGTAACCCATCCAAAGGGAAATTACAGCGTGTAAACTATTTGTAAATAAATTTATTTATTTATTATTTATTATTCAGGAAAAAAAGTTAAATTCAGTTATTGTTTTGTCTCGGGTAGTCGCGGGGAGCCTCCTCAGCTACTACCTAGGGTTATGTGTTTGAACCACTCGGGATAATCCAAGGTATATGGAGAGAGCAATCATCAAACTGAAGCCTTACAACCGAAATAACAACCAAATTGCTTCACCCTGCTCTCTCCTTACTTTCCTCTGGATAATACGACGGGACGGACGAATTAGCGGATGTAAAGTAAGAATATCAACCACCTGTTTGAAATTTTAGGTAGTGCGAGCGAGATAGTTCCCTAATCCTAATAAAGACCATATTCCCATGATACGTTTTATTTTCACCAGCTGTGGGACACACGAATGAAATATTGCATTATTAATGGTGCAATAAAATAGTTTTACATGACAGAAATTGTAAGTAATCAAATGAAAATATTTAAATAAGTCTGTAACTTGACTCATTTTTTTCACGCGGTACGTTTGAAACTCCATCAAAACGGAAGGTTTATTGTGATCCCGATGAATTTACTGCGGTGACAATATGATTAATTTTCAAAAATAGTTGATAAACATTAAATAGACACTTGATTTTTTGACGAGATTTAAATGTGGGTAATGCCTCATTTTTAATATAGGGTCTCTCTAGAGTGCATACTCGTACCGTTTCCCATGCAAAAGGGCTGGTAATTTTTGGAAAATATCATATAATCGCTACCAGTCGCTACTCAGTGCTACGGATTCTGGTCGATTTTACCTAAGATCTCTTCGAGAACGCAGATAATAATTAATTTAAATAAATGAAAAATGCATGCTAATAGAATCCATATTAAAGAAGTAAATCCATGCTTATTTCTAGCAAGGTATCGATGGAAAACATCGTAAAATAGCAAAATTAGTACGTCAACCCAAAAGCGCTTTGGAAAACGACGGTCTATGAAGACGGCGGACTGGCTTTAGCTTCTAGCATTGGCCAGCATAGCAAGTGCCCTCTTCATATACCTCAGTGGGATAATATCGATAACGTAACTAATGGGTCACGTGGTACAACAACGACCGGTTGGAGATTTTGGTGAGTTTTACCAACTCAGATGGATTTCTTAAGACTCTTATATGTTGTCTATCGTGTCTCTAATCGGATTATAGAAAAAAACCACTAACAATATATGTAACTGCGAGAGAAGCACGATCAGGAAGACTGCGTGAGATTTTTACAAATGGTTCAAATGCACCAAAATCTCGAACCCTTTGTGATTGTCCCACGTGACTCCATAGTTACGTAATGGCGATTATCTCGAGCGGATCAACTCACCCACTGTTTCCGTGAAGGCTTCTGCGAAGTTTTTTAGATGAATTCAATGCCTTCCTCAGGTCCGCTGAAGTATCGATGAAGTATCCATACATCAATGCTTCAGCGGACCTGAAGAAGCAAGCTGGGTCGCTGGGAAAATATTGTCCATAAAAATGGATAGATACGGATAGAGATTCGGAAAACAATCTCTTCAACACACCCACTGGTAGTATTGCATCCCTTAAATAACATTACTTGTTATTCCGGAATACTGGTATTATATGTCCACCCCAAGATCTGTTCTTCCCCTCTTTAAAAAAAATCCCGCTCCTTAAGCTCGCTTTCGAATCCCATCGTCTCCCTCTCAGCCTCACAATGAGTCCGGCCTCATTAATACCTCGGCTTCCATTTCTTCTCCATTAATTCCCTTCCCTCCTCCCGCACGTTGCTATCTTCTTATTGTGCCACGCTTAATTGAATCGAGTTTTCATTCTTAATTAAAGTCTTTTTTGTTCCATTGCATTCTGGGCTATATAACCTTCTCGTTCTCTTTTTCGTATTACCTTTTGATGAGATGTAAATGAGTCAATGAGGAGCGCTTGGCTTTATCCGCAAGGAATTTTAAGTGACGGAGGGAGTCTGGATGCTTGAGGGAATTCTCGGAGATGAGCGCTCGTGATTGCGGGCGGGTTATCAAATCTCACAATGGTTTCAGGTGCGTCGTTGAAGGAGGGATGAACAAGGAGTAAAGTCAAGAAACTCTACCGACGGAATTAAGGTGACAAAATACGAGGTGCTATTTTCTAAAGATGCCGGTAAATATGTCGCGTAACATTGGAAGCAGGGTCAGACTTATGTCCTGGAAAACGTCGGACAACTCCGGATCAATGAATGCCGTCCAAATTGTTTCAGTTTGACGTTCTTTAGATTCAGTTTCGGAGCGCAGTCCCATCACAATTTTCTTACGTTCTCAGATATCTCCGTGATCCCCATTTTTCTTTTTTAAACAACCCCCTCACAACCGATAAACAAAGGTATAAAAATAGCAAGCATATGAAGACACTCAAGAATTTGGCGTCCATCTAGAAGATTCCTGGAATGAAGATGTTTCTGAGTAAGGGTGGTAGTTTTTTAGAGGTTCTCAGAGATACAAAGTATAAGGACCAGTTACACCTGTTAAAAAGAACTAAGAACTAAAAAACTTTGAAGCAGAGAAGAAAGACCAACACGTCCCGTGGTCCTCAGTAAGCCAAACTCTAAAATTAAGATACATAGAGCATTATAATAAAAATGCAAATACGAGTCCGTGTATCAAATAAAAATTAAAGTAAAAAGAATAACTTTAAAAGCGCAAGAATAATTCTTTTCTTTGGTCAGACGTTGCAGTAACAATCTAAATCTACATACCACCCGTCAAGCCGCCGCAAGGGCGTGTGGCAAGGGGTATTAGGACACCAGCCGTGTAAAGATGTTTTGATGAAAAGAAAAAGGTTTTGGGAGGTGAAATGATGACGTTTATTATGGAAGTGTATTTAGTGGAGCTCAGTTTTTATTGTGGTCGCCTACGGTGCGCGGAAAGAATTCTGTCAGACCTAGAGATGTAATGAGGCGTCATGATAATATTTTCTGTGTCACTTTGAAACACTCTAGTTCTGAATTTTTCAAGCAACCTAAGCCTAGCGTGTAACCTCCGAGTCTCTAGTGGCTTTTACCTTTCAGCAACGCTGTATGTTCGCTCGGAGCAGTTTTTAACGAAGCATGCAGCTTTGTTTGTATTTTGTTAATTTTTTTGGTCAAATCTTTATGACCAGGGTCTCAAATGTCTTCGGAGTAATCGAGGTGTGGCCTAACCTGAGCGAAGTAACACATCTATTTGAATTTTTAATCCGACAATGGGATGGAAAGAATTTTTTATGAAACGATTATGACGATTCTGTAGCATGCCCGTTACACCGGAGATTCTTTTTCCCCTCAGAAATTTAACTTGATACGGAAGCACATTTATATATTCAAATAACTAAATAAAAGTACCGACGCATTCTGCACTATAACCAATAATATAAGTTATCAGCCTCTAATATTTGTATCGCGTTTTCAGGTTACATCATAATAGTTCCGTGACTCTTCCACTTCTTAAACAATGCATGTTAACTACATACTCTATCCTTTCATCTATGTTATTACCATAAGGGAAGTTGGAAGAAACTTACAACTAATAAAGTTTTCGCGGCTTTTCCACCAGGTTAGGTACTTGTTAGCCGACGTTTCGACAGCTACCTCCGCCATCGTCCTCAGAGTATGCCCTGAGGAGGCGGAGGTAGCTGTCGAAACGTCGGCTAACAATTACCTAACCTGGTGGAAAACCCGCGAAAACTTTATTAGTATCATACGCCGGGAAAAAACTAGATCATATTTCAAACTTAGAACTATTTTCAAAGAGCGAACTGTTTTTACTGTCATTTTCAATGTAATCCCCTGCTCTAAAATATACTCTTGTAGCAATGGGATTGACATCATAATAATGAGTATCCCCAAGGGTGTTACGACACTTATTTTCTTTATGGTTTTGTTTGAATTATATTCTTAAGGTAGCCCAAGTTAATCCTGTTAAAAAACCAAGTGTACTCATCACTTAAACTGATAAGATACCAAAAAGCACATCCCTGAGTGACATGCTTGACTTTGGTCGCACGTAAAAATCTTTTTATAACGAGGTGAGGGAGATAAATGTCTTCAGTCAAACCTCGTTATTGGTATCACGATAAGGAACGAGACTGAAGCTCAAACAATTTTTCCGCAGAAGCCGGAAATGAGATGTGTCATCATTAGTTAGTCCTTGCTTTCCCTTCCTTGCGATATGTCCTCGACAATCGGCGGTACACGTTTTGAATCTTGGGCTTAATTAATGACATTGCCGTGATAACATTTACCTCCTACCCTCCGTCGGCGCCGTTCCAGAATTTTTCCGTCGGGATGACCGCATTTTTTCTGTGACTGAGCCGGTTTTGGTTGAAGTTGCTTAAGGACTTAATGCGTAATAATCTCTCGGAATTATTTCCCTTGGCACCCAAAAAATGCTGGGTTGCAAAACTTTTTTGTTCTGAAAATAAGGTGAGAGTTATTTTTTTACTTTGTGAATCCCTGAAGTTCCGAGAAATAATATAAGAGCATTAAAACTTTAAAATAATTGGAAGTATGTGCACAATAGTTACGAAGTAATGAAAGAGTTAAAAGCATTGTTGTCTCGAGTTACGAAAATCAACTGCGTTTCTAGGTGCAGGAATAACAGTATTTCCAGAGGTACGGTGGGATTATGCATGTTATGCCGAGCGTCGCCTCGAACTCTAAAAGGGGCTTTGGGAGGAGGGCCAGGAGAGAAAGGGGACTCTAAACTCATGAAAAACTAATGAAACTTAAAACTTATGAAAACTTTTTTAATGGCATTAACGTAATATTTCTGTACTCCGCCAACAGAACTATGCCAACATGTTACAAATGGTCTTCATTATGGTTGAATGACGTTTGTTCATTGTATATGGCGGTCGTTTACTGCCTTTTATTCTAATTAGCGAACTTTAAGGAAGATAATATATTGAATTCTGGTTTTTAACTTTTGATTTAAAATATCAGTCTCGACCCATGCATTGGGGACTGCATTGATTATTTCAGTTAGAACAGTATCCCATCTTATTCACTTCGTTAGTTAAGTCTCAAGTAATTTAATAATAATTAATTAAAAAGTTGCCAAAAAAATGAATATTTTTTTTGCAACATGAGCCGGGCCACACGAATTCTCTTGGGAACCTCAGAGACTTAACGCTCACTAATTTTTATGGGCGTCCAAGTCGTAGATAATACCGACTTCTTATCTCTATGCGAAGAAAATTATCCTCGCAATTTCTCTAGGAAGGTAATTGACTATGGTTCGCGGAACTAACTCAAGCTCGCGAATTCAACAAAGACATCAGTTAAACACGAGCTGGAATTGAAAAAAAAACTTCGCACGGTTTCACCACCACCGGCACCAGGATGGGTTGCGGATGGCGGAACACGATACCGAGGCACGCATACATTGGTACGCGTCTACATATTGCCGGGACTTGGCGCCTGGTCACGAACCAGAGTCCCCTTTCTCTCATGCCCCTCCTCCCGACCCCTCTTTGAGAGTTCGAAGCGACACTCGGTATAACAGGCATAATCCCACGGTCCCTCTGGAAAAGCTGTTATTCCTGCACTTAGAGACGCCGTTTATTTTCGTAACTCGAGACAACAATGCTTTTAACTGTTTCGAACGTCTTGTGATGGGCAGGGGGGTGGAAGAGTGGGGAGAGATAGTGTGCGTGAGAGAGAGAGAGAAAAAGACAAGAGGTAAGGAGAGTGCATACATGCACGACAGATAGAAAGGCTGTGGCAGATGAAAGACGTAAAAAAAAGTCAGTGTGTATTTAGAATAAGTAGTAAAAACAACACTTGCACGTAGCGAGAAAATGTAATAATTATGAAATTCTAACCGTAAATAATAGTTTCATCAAAAGCTTTCAGAATATGCTTAGTGGACTGACAGATTCATGAGCAAAAAAGAACTGTGTATTTCGAAACTATATTTATTTCGGTCGACCGAAATTTCAAAGATAGAGTGAAACTAAAGCTATGATTGACCGAATAAACAATCGATAGGAAATTCGAAGTGTTCCTTTTTTACTTGAATGATGAGCCAATTGGGAAGTGATTAAGTACTCTTACTGATCACTTTCATAAGCTCTCACTCAATGAGTGCGCTGGCCATTTGTTTATAGACCCCACAAGCAGCAAGGTTTACAAAAAATACATTGCGTTTTTAGTCATAATTTTGAACTTATATAAGTGGCTTGCATTCAGCAGGCAATGGTTATAATGACTGACACCTAATCTAAGCGAGGGATCTTTAAGTGGGTTTGGTGCGAATGACCTTAGTCGTCGAAGCACTCTAATCACCCTAATACTACTACTTTAAGTGGGTTGTACTTTTTTAAGTGCATCATAATTTTTTTAATATAATTACTTCTCAAATGCAAATTTTATTTATCTGAATTTGAACATAACTACAGTACGTATGCAATATGGGAAAACGGAAAAGACCCATCCTTAATACATATGCTCCCATTGCCACAGCAGTTAGCCATGTATTTGACGGAATCGGCACTTTAAAACTGTTTATGGGAATGCTACGGATTTGAAGGATTTTCATGGCAAGTAAATTGATTGGCATTGACCGCAACAAAATGCATTCACAGATGTAAAAGAATGTATAAAAGCCACACAGATGCATTTCAAACATTTTATGGACCAGTGCTTTAAGTTTGAGGGATATTTCATCGCCGGAAAAGTGTTAAAACTTACAATATGGCGAGAGTGATCTGATGTGAAAAATTTAATTTCTTTTGGAGCGCAATAAAATGCTTGGTTCACTAATCTATCAGCTAAAAATGCGAAGATGAAAAAATATTTGTTCAAAATCTCCGATAATATGCCGGTAAAAAATAATTCTTTTCGCCTTGTGGCGATGCATTTTTGGCAAGTCACGCTTTTGTATTCGAGGATGTTAAAAACATTAAAGGAACAATTGTTCTCTGTATCAATTAATTTCGTAGCTATACTAGCACATAATAATATTATTTTTGAATACATTGTTAATTTTGCATACATCTGAGGACCTAAAATAAAGTAAAAATTCACAAAGTGATTTTAAAGTAAAAAACATATCTAATTGGCTGTCAAGACACAGATTTTGGAAAGCGATTGTGTCTTTCCTCCGTATTTTATTGAGACTTTGTTTTCTTTACATTATATTAATAGTGTTTTTATTTATATAAATGGAGAGAGGACTTGAACGAGGACAATGAAATTGTGGTCCTAGGAGTGGTACGAGGAATAGGGCAGGGGAAGGGAAAATGTTCTCAGGTGGCGATAAGTCACCCGTCGCTACATCACGAGAGGGGGTGTCGAGGGTTCTCGCGAAAAACCAAAAGAGAAAAAAAGGGAAAAGGGTGGGAGGAGGAGGGGATTTGGGGAGGATATTTCGGGCCGTGTGCGAGGATTACAAGGCCTCCAAGCGGGTAGGAATGCGAATGAAATAAAAAAAGAACGTGTGCGGGGGGTGGGGGGAGGAGGGATGAGAGGGCGAGTCCTTGACTTACTGCCGCCGACCCATTGTGTTCTTCCACCACCCGCTTTCCACCCACCAACCCCTCGTCGCCGCCTTTACCACTCGCCCGACGAGGAGACGCTGCGCCAGAAAAAGTACAACGGGCTGTCTCCCTAGGTTCTTGACAATATTCTGACCCCATTCGCATTTTTTTTCAAATTGCGGTCTTTCCTCCAGCTTATTCGCCTAATTAAAAGAACGAATATTCCCAGTTGAAATATTCCACAATGGTTTTTATAACCATTATCACGAAATTCCACAGAGAAAAAAATCATCCGCCTTGACCGGGATTAGAACCCGGATCCCTCGATTTTCGGTCCACAGGGGAAGAAGACGCCTCGGTAGCTTAACTGACTAAAACACTTTTCAATTTTCTCTGTGGAATTTCGCACAATTGTGTATTGAGGGTGACTCCGTAAAAGTGTAACTCCGTGGCTAGTCCCGGATAGTTTTAAATCTATTATTATCACCTTGATAATGACTTAACATGAGTCGAAATCTTGGTCGGAATAATAAAAAACGTTGTGGAATATTACAAAGTGAATTAATTTACAAACCATTGCAATGTTGTTCCAGCAAGTGAAGCCTGAGAATTTATTATACATTGAATACTCCCCTGTTTTTGAGATTTTAATTTTGAGATCAGCTGGGTGAAGGATTATTGAAAAACTTCTTATAAGCTGATTGGTAAGTTTTTCGAATGCCCTCGTCCTAGCTTTCTCTGAAGGTGGTTGGAGGGCTAATCGTTAGTCATAGAGTGAACTTTTCCATAACTATTTCAGGAGGTCTTAAATATTTTTTTGAAACTCACTTCACTTCAGTAAATCTATTTATACGTTTTAAATAACCATGCATGTTGTCGTATAAATGATGCAAGGATTACATTTTTATTTAAGGCTGTTCGGATTTCCCACCGGGTCAAATTCTCCATCTCTGCCGGCGTAACGAGGTATATACAATGCCCGGTTTACAGTAGACGACTCGAGGACGATACCCGGTTTACGATAGATGACTCGATAGACGAAACGCCGACAGAGAAGAAGAGATTGTTCCGATGGGAAACCCGAATAGCCTTCAATATCACCATACGCCGCGAAAGCCTTTGGTCATTATATTTTTAAAATTTAATCTCCATTAAAGTGTTGTTGTTGTTTGGGTTTTCGGCGTGGAATTCCAATTTTAGCGGAAAAGGTATGAATATAAGTAACAATGATACTCAAACGATAACGTACTGTCTACCAATTTATTTCAAACTCTTACAACACGTGTTTCAACTGTCTATCAGTCATCATTAGGTAAGACTAATCTTAACATAGACATGAGCATATATATTGGGAGTTACATTGCCCAAACACAGCAGTGGGGGGGATGGTTGTGGTACGGGTAAGGGGGTAGGATAGGAGGGGAAGGCTAAAATCATGAATGGGATATGATCCTTTGTTCATCTAAAAAACATATTACGTCAAACACCAGATCTGCGTCACTCTGGGAAAGGATATAAAGACAGGTGGGAGAAAATGGAAAGGGTGGTTTGTTGGAGGAGGTAACGTTAGTGTATATGTCGGTCAAATTGGGAGAAATTTTATAACTAGGGTGTCTGAATACTCCTTCAAAAAAACTGTTTTGATGTTGGTTTCTTAGATTGCTGTTCATCAGAGGTTATGGGTCTAATATGTAATGTGATGGCCACCAAATTTCTCGTAAAGAGTCACCGTAGGCTATTGTTGGCTTTAACTTAGTAAAGATTTACTCACTCTCCTTTAATCTAACGCAAAATATTAAACAAATTGAGCTCTCTAGAGTTATGCATAATGATCACATGTGAGATTATATTCCTCTACCATTTATTAATATCCATTACACATAATATTAAAAGTACTAGAATTAAACATATGGCAAAGATTATGCAATTTTTTTATTTTTTTATCGACTCAGGGACCAGTTTTGTAAGATGGGGAAAATACCATACATTTGGGGGTTGTATTTAAAACCGAAACTTTCAGCCAGTGGATTATTTTCCAAGTATCCGTGAATTGTGATGACCTTCCATTACCCTTAATTCTTGTTAATTTCTTTCAAAATGACTTCATACTTCTTTTAAAAAAATTATGCCTAGTGAAATTCATGCTTGATTGCTTCATTCTCGAGATTCGAGTCCATTGTCGACGCGAGTGATCCTTGAATATACGGTAATGCGGCGGAAAAATTCGCGATGACCAGAATAAGCTCACTTAATTTCTTAACATTTGAATCGTGCCTATTTTATTAGCAGGATAATGGACCTTGTATCAGCAAATTTCCCACGAGTCTGGCATAGAGTGCTCTTGCTAACTAAAGTGTTTCTCCGCTTGGTCTGTATAGAACTTATCGCCTCTAAGAATGTGTCCGCGAACATTTTTTTTTCACTGATTACAAGGCTGCCGCTCATGGTATTCTAATTATTATCGCAGGCATCTCAGAAATTTATTTCAATGTTGACTTGACACTGAGATCTCAATCTCAATTCTTGCTGTTAAATTTCCCCACAGAATTGAGAAACATCAGTTAAAATTTTAAGTGTTTCCGAAAATTATTGAAATTTTAAGTGTTTCCCGAAAATTAGTGAAAGAAGTTTAGTAAGAAAGTGCAATGAAATTTTTTTTTAGTTTTTTTAAGAGAGAAATTATATTTTTATTTACGCACGGAGCCTTATTGCTTTCCAATAGGAGGAGGAGTGTTTAACATTAACTCCAGATGTTGATGCCAAGGGCAACGTCAATCTCACACAAAAAAGTGCAGCCTGTTAGAACACTCGTTCATTCTTCGCCTTCAATCTAAGGGAGATAGGAAATGATAATGGCTGCTCATAGTTTTTTTTTCAGCTTCGATGGTTATGAAGATTAAAGAAAAAAATCTGTAAGGAATGTAAATATTTACTGAAATATTGTTCCTACAGAGATTTAAGTATGCTGAAATGACCTGTTGCATGAATTTCATCTTTATCTCTCCTCTCGTGACTTTAAAATAGCGAGTTATTATTTGAAAATTTTACTGCCATAAATTTTATGGAGCGTTCTAATTTTATTTAGGGCTCACATGTAAACTCAAGAGAGATAAATTTTGTTTTTCACTAGCAAATATATAATGGACCATTTATGAATACGCAAATATTTCCTTCATTTACAGTCATTTTACAACTATAAAACTCTAACAATCGCCATTATCGTCGTTACAAGGGTGTTACGCGTGCTTTTGTCACTTGATATTCGAACATTTGATATTTTCCTCGACTGTTATGGCAGAACTTTTATATACGGCGCATTCAAGGCATGCTTCTCGAGTCGTTAGTGTCCACCACCATTAGGATAACTACCGGCTGTTATGAGCTTATTTATTGCCGAGGAGTTAAAGTCCTATAAATCACGCGGAAAATCCTCGTCTAACTCGGTCGAATCTTCATATGTCCCCTCCTCTCCACCGGCACGCGAAATGCGCCGGCCGCCTTTTTAATTGGCTATCAACCTTTAAGACGGCTCAAGGGAGAAGTAGTTGAGAGTGCCCTTTTGCATTTCTCCTCCTCGCGAGAGGGGAAAGGGATTGACTCAGAGGATTTAGAAGGAAAAGGAAGAAAAAATGCTTGGGTGTTGGTAATTTTTCGCCCGGATGAAAGTTGAGATGGCGCGTCATCGAGCGGGAAGCTCCATCGGCGTCATCTCCGGATGTGTCCGCGGATTGAGAGGGGGAGTGGTGAGGGAGGGGCGAGAGAGGAAAAGGAGGAGAAGGAAGGGATCCTCATGAGAGACGTGACGGATGGAGAAGACGAAGACTTCCGTCTTTCTCTCCCTCACCCCAACCCCTGTTAACTAACCCCACCCTCTCTGTAACGCACCACCTTCGCTGTCCAGCCTACGTCCAGCTGACCACGCATTTGCTCCCAGCATGTAAGGCCAAGGATGATCGCCGTGGCTGTTGCTTTTTGGGAAGGTCATCTTACGATGATTTAGGTCACTTTGCGTGAGTGAGGATTGGAAACACCAATATTTTAAAACATTATCTATACTTTACTATGCAACAGTTTGGTACGGTTTTGTAATTTATGGTAAAATATTTCCTTTTCATGAAAACTGGAATTAAAACGTTCGTTCGTAACGTTCTCCAAGCTGACAACAATGACTTCACCTAAATGGTTTGATTTGATATATAAAAAACTCAAATTCTTTGTACACATCACGTTAGCATACATTCTCAGCAGCGACATTCCTTTGGCTAGAATTAACTGGATGCTGTGAAACCTGACCATGATGGATATCATTCAATGTAACTTGAACTCTGATGATCTCCAATTTTTTGTGCGATTTTTCCGTTCCTAAATTAGTAGTGATTTTTCTTCTTGCAAGAATTTCTCCGGTGTGAGTTCAATAGGTTTTCCGAAGGGCTAAATTCATTCGTTGGCAGTTATATAAATATTCAAAAAAACTGTATTAATAAATTGAATATATCGATGTGAGCGCTTCCAGCTTTCATTTGCTGGTGAATAGTTTCGCACATGTCATTTTCTTCTATGTGAGGGGGAAATTCTGTCTCATTCGCTTATTGAAGATAGTTATGTATCCAGGTATGTATTTTGCGCTCCGGTATACCAAAATCCCTAAATCACTCCATCACTTTATTTTCCTGATTCTCACGCGAGAAATTTCATGTTTTTGTTATATTATTATTTACGGTCAACTGCCGTATAAGGCATGCTAAAATGGAAAAACGTTACATCCACTACCATTTTACAGGCAGAGGCCCTTATCGCCGAACAACATTTCCATTATTTTTCTCAGTATATGTGCCGGCTACCTTCATCCTACCCATTAAGCCCATTCTCTTTCTTTTCCTTTCCCAAATACTAAATATCCTCCTCTTTATCATGGCCATCAGTATCCCTTCGCCTCACGTCACTTGTTCCAACCACCCACTCTGCCTCCTATTAATCCGCTCTGGAAGTATCTTCTCCTCACCTGTAGTGATTTACTAGGACTCCACATCAGACACTTCCTAGTTTTCCCTCCTTTTCACCCACTGTTATTTCCCCTCCTTTAATCTACCCGCATATCAAACGTCTGTACCTTATTGTAATCCTTTTCAAGGATGAAGTTTCATGAATAAGGCGATATCATGTAGAAATTAGATGGCATGATCTCAAGAGAAGAACTTTGTGTAATTTCCACACCATTTATACTCACGCACTGACCTAAGTTTCGACAATACTTATGTCATTATGAAGCTACAAACTTTTTTCTTGAGATCATCTTACCTTTGCAAGGAGTCTAAGTACATTCCTCACACAATGCTGCCTTCCCAAACTTACCTCTTAAGTAACCCTCTAGTAAGCTCTTTAATAACTCTTAAATTACCTTATCTCAAAAATAATACTCTTAAATCCATCCACATAAGAGTATTTGATGGGTAGAGCGATGTATGGAAATCTATCGATAAATGAGTAAAACCGGCTCCACTCATGACTGTTATCTATATCGCTTAAGCATCACTAGTCGCTTGCCATAGCTTTTCGGCGTTTAAAAACTTGGCACTAGGCACTTCCAGGGCTTCTATGACTTCTATGGCACTAGGTACCATAATCTAACAGTTCATCTACATCTATATACTACCCTGCGAGCCGCCGCATGGACATATGGCGGGGAGTATTAGGACACCAGCCGTGTAAAGATATGTAAGGGATATGGTTTAGGGAAGAGAAATGGTGATGTGTATAATGGGAGTATATTTAGCGGAGCCCAGTTTTTATTGTGGTCGCTTATTGTGCGCGGAAAGAACGAGTTTTTTTACCTATCAGTTCGGCAGAGTATCTCTCTTATTTTATCCCATCTGTCAGACCTAGAAATGTAGTGAGGCGTCATGATAATATTCTCTGTGTCGCTCTGAAACACACCAGTTCTAAATATTTCAAGCAGCCTAAGCCTAACGTGCAGCCTTATGAGGAAAGCCGTACGATGAAGTAAAGTAAACAAGCTGTACCCCCTAATTTAACTCTATTCTAATCTTTTCTTTACGTTATAATCCTAAGTCCTCGTTATTTCTTCTATTTCATTAGTGAATACCCCATGCCATTGTGAATTTCTTTTTTATCCTAACTACTTTGCTAATTTTTATCCAGTGAAGTGCTCCAATAATTCAAGTATTCTAGGTCAATATGTCAGGGTACATGGATACTTTATTGGTTAGCGGGGAACTGTGAGTGGCATTTAAAATGCTAGGAAGAAAGCCCAAAGGTTGAGCTCTGGATTCCTTCTAAAAATCTCTGCCAGCAGATGATTGTCGAACCTGGGTCCTTAGGGATGGAAAGCCAGTATTCTATTCACCACACCCCCTCCATTTTTTTCTTACTCTTTTTTTTAGTCTTATTCGAGCGATTTGGAGCACTCGAATGTAACTTTTTTTCCTATTTTAAAAGCGCGCAACTTCCCGTCTTCTTCCCTGTGACCTTCTTAGATTCCCCTCCTCTTCTCTACTCCCAAACCTCCACCTCCCGATTAATTCTATTTAGGGGTTCGCATACGCGAATTGGTCACGCACGAACACGCCAAGAAAGAGAGAGAGGTTTTTGACCTCCTTCCCTCTCTCTCTCTCTCCCTTGGGAAGAAAAGAAGAGAGAAAAAATAAAAAGCAGAAGAATAAAGGGAGAGACGACGAGGACGAGGCTGGCGTAAAATATTGTCCATCCGCAGGCTTGTCCAAACTTACAAGATGTCCGTAGGAGTGAGGGAGGGGAGGGAAGGGGAGAGGCGGATGGGGAAGGAGGGAGGGAGGTGGCGGGGGTATGCCTTTTGTCATTTGTCACGAGGAGTTGTGCGCCCGCTAGAGGGAGCGTGGATAAGGAGGGATGCTCGCTGAAAACTGTAAATCGTCTTTGAGTTTTCTCTCCAATTATGGTATTTTCCAGCGAAATTTTTCTCTAAACGTAATAAAGGACATTCGAATTGAATTATAAAAGGTAGTAAGAAGCATGAAATAAATAGAGTACCTGAAAGCGAAATAAATTCTTGATGAAAAGACTAAAACTTGGTCAATTTCACACTAATTTATTAAATTTAAACCGACCCGTGTTTCAGCAATTGAGTGCCATTTTCAAGGTCCTCAGTTGTTGAAACCCGGGTTGGTTTTAATTTAATAAATTAGAGTGGAATTAACCAAGTTTTATCTTTTCATCATGAATATCCAAAACTCCCACAAAGTAGCGCCTGTAGCAGTCTCGTTTGCTAAAAATATTTCTTTTGCTAGTGACTCATTCTTTTATCTTCGCACCCTTAAATCATCTTCATAACCGAGGGTTTTTTTTACGGTTTAACAAAAAGGAATACGAAGCGTAATACGACATTTTAAAAATGTAATTGCGAAATTGCAAATGGTAGCCTGAGAACTCGGAACCTCCCCTATAACTTCATGCCTATTGCGTGGTGAAATATTATGAGCATTTGCGGCGTGGCATCAAATATACTAGGTCTTCTCGACCCAATAATAGTTTGTCCCTCTGATAAAAAAGCGGGTTAGACATGATATATATTTCACTCTTTTTCGGCCAGTCCAGAAATGTTACTGTGAGCACAGCACTGTTCCTAAGTCTTCTTAATCACTGCGATATAATATCCTGTTTTTGCGCTTTTGGGTAATATTTCCTCGCTGTCATCCCGTCCACTTCCAATTTCACAACTCCCGAATCCACAACTCTGCTCTGTTTCAGATTAAAAAGCAGCTTACTTCTCTCTTCCCTCCGGGTCCGTCCTTCCTCGCGAGGCCGCCAAGGCCAGGGCTAAAGGGTACTCATCTCTCTTTTCGTTCTCTCTCTCCTCTTTTGATATTTTTTATTCTTTTTTCCTCTTCATCTCCTTCCTACGGTCTTCTCTCTCTTACGATTTCACAAGGACGGCCTCCTTTCATCAGAGGTGGAGGTCGGGCCTGAAATTCCGCCGCTTAGATTCGGCAATTGGCGGACAATTGACCGTGACGGACGGGCAAGTTATGGTATGCATTCCGCGACTGAGCAAGCGTTCCTGTCTGTGCTTATTTTTTAGCGTCCAAAATTCTTGCCCACGTGAACTTTGCAAACTCTTTCACAATCCATGCGACCTTGTGGTAACGTTGAAATATTTCGTTAGGTGTATGACCATGAACCATCGAAAAATCTCTCAGAAAAGTTTCATATACTTTGGCGTTATTTATTGATCGTCTCTGGGATGAAAACGTTTCGCATTTCATGGCAAAGCTCTGATGAAGAGATGATCACATTGTTAATGTGATAATGTACGCTTGGTTTTCATAATAAATCCATGAAAGACCTATTCTTACCTTACCCTACTTTGTACATTCATTACTTGTAAGGAATGTACATATAATACAAGCAATACAGAGTAATCATGCAGCATGAATGCAAATGAGTATTGAGCTATCGATTTTTTAAGTTAAGAAATAGGCATGAAGGAATGACTTTCTGAGACAAAAAGAGGGGAAAGAAGAGCGATCCTGTCACTGCATTGATTAATGTTCATGACCTTCACTGTCCTGCAGTATTTCCCAGCTGTGGAAAGGGTAATATTTCAAAGGTCCTAAGACTTGTAGGAAGGCAATGGCTAGTCAGTCGTCTGTCTTCGTCGTGTTAGCTACCGCTTTCCCTCTGCCATTTATTTATCTCAGGCACCTCGGCCATTGAGATCACCGAGGAATAGGGTATCAGACGCAACAGGATTTTGGCGTAAATTTCTAGCGCTGGAAAACTTTTTCGAAATATCTCGCCTCCTAGACATGCACGTTTTCCTCTCACCGCAGTTCAAATATGAATGTGCAAAATATTCTTCCTATTATTATTATTTTTACTCTATTTAGCATTAGTTCTCACGCTAACTTCTAATTGAATGTAAAAATATAGAAGTGTCTTAAAACATGGGTTAGGTTATTGGTGAAGCTAGTTAAATTAGTGGTAGAAGGTGGTAAATGGAAAATTAATTTTCACTATTGAACTACCACTTGATAGATTTGGTTCACAGCTGACCAAATTGTAGATTTGATGCTGCATTTATTGAGAATACATATTCTGTGTTAGCTTTTATCATGTCCTTTGCTGAATTTTACGAAATCTTGAGCTAGGGATCGGGTTAGTGAGATGGCTGTAGTACTGGCTCGCAATCGAGCGGGACTAGGTTCGGATGCCGGTAGTGACAGATATTTTATATCAGTGGAACACAATCCGTCGCTTCAAGTTCAGACATCTGTCTGTGGGGTAGGACGTCAAACTACGCATCGCTTTTGTGTCATTTAAAGAGGAAAATGCTCACTCCGGGTTTCTCTCTACACTTCCTCCCATCCCCTTAATATCCCTTGCCTTATCAAACCACCCACCTGTCCTCTTTGGCGCAAATAGCCTTAGTAGTCGGTTGCCCACATTATTGATGCAACGGACTATTATTTACAGAAGTTAATTGATCTCCTCGAAGCAACTCTACTTAGGTCTTATTCCGGAAGTATTTTACCTCAACAATGGGGTGGACGTAATGTCAAAGTGTCGACAAATCTGAAATTTTAAATGGCGTCGTTTTAAACCTATCGAGAGGGTGATGTGCCGATATATCGTCGTTTTTGAGGATCGAAAACCCCGAGACTTCCCTGAAAAGGTGCAATAGGGGAGTTATTCAATGAGGACTCGAAACAATCGAATATCGGAAACTCCATTGGTGTGATGCCACAGCCCACGATAAATGTCAACTTTTGAATGGCCCTATTTGAAAAATTCGGGACTGTGACGTCAAAATTTCGTCACTGTCGAGAAAATAGAGAATAGCACCCCTATTAGTAAGCAGCCGTACCCCCAGGAATGTAAATCTCTCGCATTCTCGTTTTGCGGTAGGAAATGTCGCGCCGCACCCTCTCGGATCAGTGAGGTGATGCCGTGCGTAATATTTCCCTCCTGCTGAAAGTCGTGCCGCAAGTGTCCTCTAGTCCTTTGTGTGGACAGTGGAGAGTGGAGGGGGGGAGGAGGAGGAGAGTGGGGCGGCGTTGTGGAGTGGGGACTACTGGGTGTTGACCTTCCTCCTCCCTCGCTTGTCTCAACGCGCCCCCGCAAAGACTTTTCATCGTGCATGTCAAACGCACCTTGCATGAGGGAGGAGATTAAGGTTTAATAGAACTATGGTGGACTAATGCCGACCTCCTTGTTCAATACATGGAATATTTAACGGATTTAGATAAATAGAACCATAAATTCGACCGGAAAGAACTGTTTTCCAGAACTCTTTAAACACTCGCCAAGAAAGTCAGATATTTTTAGCACGAAAAGGTGCCTAATTTTGTTAAAACATCATTCCTTTTTAGAAGTGCGTCAAGTTTTTCTTAAATATTTTATTGCCTCATTTGACCCCTTTAATGTAATTTAAAAATTATTTTACCCTGAGAAAATCGCATATTTTTTGCATGGTTATCTTAATAAAATTAATAATTAAGTTGAGAAGGTTAGTTAACAAGTTAATGATTATGTGGAGAATATAAGAGTCGCATATAAATGGGAGATGTGATGAGATGGTTGTGAAGAACTTGTAATGAGAGAATGCTGACCGCCTTGTGTCGTCACGGAGGTTACGCAGTAGATCTTGGCTCATCTGTATGTACCCCACGCTTGCTTAGTTTTTCGGAAGGGACAGACGGCTGAGGCCCAATGCGCCATTTAACAGTTGGTGAGGTGAACTTTAGGTTGGTTATAACTGTAAAAAGGCTAAAGTAAAGAATAATGATATTGACGCAAACACTATGCTTTATGTCGTAAAATCTTCTCGGGTTTCCGTCCGGGTAAGTTGCTCCATCTTCTTTGTTGCCGACGTTTCGATGGAAGACTTTTCCATCGTCATCAGGGCCGTTGATCCTACTAAAATTTTAACACTACTCTGCACTACGTGTCTAAATGTTTCAGTAGATACTAAAATAATTACTTTATAAGTATTACTTATTGTTGCTAAAAATGGCTAGACGAACGAAAATTTTTTTATAGAGAGTATTGTAGGGAGTAATGAGATAATATTGAAAAATCAATTGAGGAGAAGGACAAGAAATCTGCGTCATAAATTTTAGGCACTTTGCGAGCAAAAAGGTAATGCTTCCTGTATTAAACGTTTAACTGATTAAAAAAATGAAATTACAACGTGAAACTTATAATTTATCAATATACATTTACTCAAGGCATTTAAGAAAACATAAATTTGAAAAACTGCTACTTAACCTCTAACATCTTAATTCCATTGTACATTATAGCACTGTTTAAACCTTTCGTTCTGATTCATTTAACGTGACAATTTGTCCATTAGCGTTAATATTTCATGAGTAAGCTGCATAACTTCAGGTGTTATGAGTTCAAAAGCAATTGTCCTACGTAAGATCTCTTCAACTTCACACTAAAGGAACAATGGCAACAAAAACATTTGATCCATCCTATTTAGTTATTGCTTAGAAATTGGTAAATGGTGAATAAAATTCTAACCCATCCGATGACTTTCTGCCAACCGATTGGAGAGATCGGAAACTTTCGTAAGTGTACGATAAATATGTTATAAATACAATACACATGTAATAAAAATTGGATTTTCAAAGTAGTCACTCAAGTTTTACAGTCTTTACGATTGCACAAAGTATGTGGAATGCAGTCAAGAGCGGGTACAAAGATATACTCCGAAGAGGGTGAAGTGCCCTCTGAAATAATCATGTGACTAGACCGGAATCCGAACCCGGATCTCCAATTGCCGATCATGTGTGTTTTACACACCCAACCGGTATTTCAAGGACGAATTTCACCATTTGGCATATAAAGTCACTCATACTTAGAATACTATACTTTCAAGATGGTAGGTTATTTTCAGTTTTTCCGTGGCAACTACGAAATACACCGGATGCTTTTGAGTTGCCATCGCTTCGTGCGTTTGGAATTGTAATCCCATGTTCAAATGGCATCATATTCATGAGATGACATCCCCTATCAACTCCAGAGGGTACGTAGATTTTACCTAAAACACCCTGTATATCATTGAAGCTGAAAAAAAAATAATAACTCAAAAGCTAATTGTAATTAATTAATAATGAATCAAAATTTAACCGATTTACCTTCTGGACATGTCACGAGGTGGTGTTGGTCGAAGAGCCCAAGGGAAGGATGGAGGGCTTCCGTCAAAAAGATCTTATAGTTGAACAACCGATGGTGATCAGCTCTGAAATTTACTCAAATTCCATCCCAATTACTCGGTATATTGTCTACGTCTATATATACCCCGTGATCCACCGTATAGGCAGGGGGTGTAAGGACACCAGCCGTGTAAAGGTGTGAAGAAGGATGTTATACCGGAAATGAAATATTTAAGTGTATTTTGGGAGCGTTGAGAGTTTAGAGAGAAATCAATGATTAGTTGATATGGTCAATTTATGTACGTGGGTAGAACAAATTTTATTACTTACCTGTTTGGCTACGAGAATCTTATTTTGTGGCTTCTGTCTGACCAAGAGAGGAGAGGTCCCTGAGATACACTCCCGCACTGAATTTTTCAAGCAAACTAACCAAAGCGTGCAGCCTCGGAGTCTTTAACGGCTTGTAACGAAATCCCTCTAAAAGCTGTTTTTTTTTCAAAGAGAAGCTACCAAGAGTTTATCAGGATTTTCACGCGCAGGTTTCCTTTTTAATTTACCTGTTTTTCGAGTAAAATATTTCAGTACAGGGTCCAATGCTTACAGCTTACTCAATTTGTGGCCTTAGCGGAGCGAATCAGCTCCTCTCTTTCACTTTTTCATCCAAAGAAATCCCGTTCTCGATGCAAAGCCATCACTGGTGCAAAAACTAAACGATACATCAAAATTTAATTGAAGATCTGTGTATTTACCTTCGTATGTGTCACCAGACGTTGGCTGTTTTTAGCGCGGTGTAACCGTTTCCACGCGGTTCTGTGGTGCATTCTATGCTCGAAAGCCAGACCTCGCTCCTCCGAGGACCACCCTGAGTTTGCATTCTTTGTCAGAGTGATTCTTTGAACGTTGGACGTGTCCTGCGTCCAGAGATGGGACGTCGCCACGGATGACTCCTCCGACTGTTTTTCCCAAGAGTTAGAGAGAGGAGGCGGGCCTCCGCCTCACACTCACTCACTTCGGCCCTTCGCCTCAAATGCATCGTCTTCGTTGAGGTTTACGAGTGTCCTCCCGATTCGCGCCGTTGATTGTCTCGCCTCGACCCGCTCCGTTATTCACAAGCGACTGATGGAGATATTAAAAACCCCTCGCGACGCGCCAGCTAGCCTCTGGTCTCGACGGCAGTATATTCCTTATTTAATGTCCTTGGCGGTCTATCATCCTGCCCGTTACAAATATCATAACTCCCGGGAGGCAATCTTGGAGAGAAATTTTAACCGCCAGAAACGTTCTTTATATTCTTTCCGCGTTGGAATCACTCCGTGATGAATGGTTTTGAAATAATAAACTCTTATAGTGGTTGGGCAATAAAATTCTCGTGGACGATAGAGTTATTTTCGGCGCCGATTAAGTTATCATTTTCACCGGTATGATTTTCACTGAATCCCGACTCTCGTGGCGCATTCGGTGGAAAGTTCTGGCTGTCTTCCGGCAGTTTTAAATTTGCAAAAATAATAGCACGCATGAATTAATGTTCTCCTTGTATACAAAAAATAATTGGATTCTAAAATGTTCGTCATGTTTTTGCAGTAGCAGTCTTTCATTCTTTCCCTTACACTTCTTTTGACAGCATCCTTTTATCCCGCGACAGTCCGTTTCTTTTCTTCTCTGATTACGTAATCTACTTAGAAGTTGCTTAGCCAATCGTTCCTTTTCAGCGTTCTTATTTATCGCTCGCCATCTTCCTCATTCCGTTTCATTCAAAGCTAGCGACTCTTCGCTCTCCATGTTCCGCCAATTCAAGCTATTTCTTACTTTCACTACATATCTACGTTATGCTATCCTTCTATCCGTCGGATAGGAGTAGAAAGTGGGAAGTGTTAGGACACGAGCCATGAAAAGAGAAGGAAAGAGCGAAAATGAATAGGATGTGGGAGATGGCGAAAGTGAATTGCATCTTAAGTGGAAAATATTTGAGTCCTGTTTTTCTTATGACCACTTAAGGTGCGAGGGAACGGTGAATTTCTTTAACAAGAACTCCGGCGTTCTCTTCTTGTTTGTCCCTTATCAAAGGCTTTCCATAGTATTTTGTTTATTTTTTTAATAAAACCTCTTTCTGCAGAATTCCAATTGCTTAATGGGAATACGTCATGATGTCTACATAGAGCGAAATAGCATCTTCATACTGCTTTTTAATTGAAAGACCTCTTTACTTATAGTATAGCTTGGAAAATCCTTGTGTCGTAGATGCAGCGATGCTATTGTTTCGTTGCCCCACACATTAGCTCTGAAGCTTCAAAGTAATCCATGTAAATTTTCTTTCTCATGACCATTTTTACTTTTATTCTCTTTTTGTCTTTTTTTATTTTTCATTCAATCGGATGTTTGCTACGGTAGATTTTTTGATAATTTTACTCTTAATTTGTCCATTTTCCAATTTTCCGATCAAATATTTCCTCGGATTACGCGAGATTCACCTATCCTGTGATAGAGGCTTCATCAGTCTTAAAAATAGAAAGACAATCAATCCACCTCTGATTCTTCTCGAGTTCATGTCAGTCTTTCAGTTAAAAGAATGAAGACAACTTTTCATATTTTCACTCTGGATACGAGAACATAATAAAAACTTCCCGTTCTTTGGATTCCATAATTCCACCATATATTCCCAAATTCCATTCTATGTATTCCTCATATTCCATTCCATTCCATATAGCATAATTCTATTCGAATGCCAATCACGTGAATGGTTACGCATGTTATTGCCGTTTAAGTTCGAATAAAAAATTCAGCATGAAGTACCTGCCCAAATGGTTTTCGTTTCTCAGATGACGCGGGTGTTCGCCCCGCATCCATTTCTTAAGTGTCTCCTCCACCTCACTCAAAGCACCCATATTTTACTTCACCATTCGTCGACGGCCGTCTCGTCTTGAGCCACGATTACCGCTGGATTTAAACCATCATTTTACCTCACGACTTTAACGCCCGCGGCGAGAGTCGAGCCCGCGTCCTTTGTGCCCCATACTTCATCGCACTCCCAACACTCATAGCATTATCGGATATCTCCGATGAAAACGCCGCATAACTTATGATTGAGTGCGGGTCTCGGAACGCATTTTTAGCTCTAAAATTCTGGCAGATCTGATCCGCGAGTCTTATTCACGACGCTCTCTTTTCCTTCGTATAATCCCCTCTCTTTATATTCGTTATTCCAGCTCATCCATCAACCCTCGTGCCTTTATTTTTTGGTGGGGAGAAATTTTTTAACCCATGACTCTCTGAAAAAAAGTTTTTCTCGTGCTAAAGGTGATGAGGAAAATTTATGGCAAGATGTTTACTTTTACGCGCTTGAATCCAGGAACATTCCTCGTTTTTTTATCGAAGTCTCACTTTGCGTAACTCTAAGCCAGCTTTTCATTTTATTTTGCACCTATTTCGTGGGGTTGATTGGATGGTATTTTTTTAGAAGAAGGCAGAAAGCTGAGGTCATTTGCGATATTATGTGTGTCCGGTGGTGTATATGGAAAAGGATTGAAATTAAACGCTTAAAATTGGCGATTGCACAAGGCTTTAATTTAGATCATGCTCCGGGTTACGAAGCTTAACTATGAGGTGACGTACAACCTCCACCTTATGATGATAGATGACTTCGAACTCCAGGTTGAGATTGAAAATAACTCCTTGTGGAATCAACAAGTTTAAATGTTTCTTTACATGCACAAATAGTATTCATTAGTTGCGTCTGAGACCACAAATTTTATGGATGCGAAGATTATTTGGGAATTCTGGAGGGTTGGAGAGAAATTTTCTCTTGAATAAAGTCGACTAGAGACCACAGATCTGCGTCCAATCCGACGAATCACTACTACTGCAGAGCTCTACACACAGCATCCTATTGGGATTAGGATTCCACTTTCCTCAAATCTCCGCATATTTGGTTCTAACCTGAGACTCTCTGAATGAGATGCCAATACTGAAGCCTTTAGCATCAACCTCATCCCGCGTTGACACTTTGATGGGTTGCTGTTGTTTGTCGTTTTGAGAGAAATAGTATTTTCAAACTCGTTTTCAAGTTTGTTTCGTGGTAGTTTCTGAAATGATATCATTGCATCCTCAGAAGAGAAAAAAAGTACTTGTACATTTCCAGATATTATTTACTTCCGACTACGGTTTCGGCACGTTATGCCATCCTCACAGTGATGATGGCATAACGTGCCGACACGATGAACGGAAATGTGAAAGTGTGAAACTGATGAAGTACTTTTTTATTCTCTCTTCTGAAGACTCAGGTTAGGAGTTTGCACGAAGTTAGCGCCAGCCCTATTTCATATGATATCTTTGGACTGGTCTTCAGGTTAAGCCAAAGCTTCGACGAAAATTGACTGGAAAAGTCACACGATAAAAATCTATCCGTTTTACCCAGCAATTTATTTTGAGAGCAAAAGGGGAAGGCCGCAGAGGATAACAGAAATGACGCGGCAATGAGTCGCTCGCTTCGGCCGAATTATAGAGCGCTCCACTCATTCAAGGCGCCTATTCATAACCTAACCTACGCGCCTTCGCTAAGCGGACTTATAAAACGAAATTCCCCAGTCGGGGCTCCACCCACTCAGTGGCGTGTAGTGGGTCGGTCGTTCACGAAGTTCCCGCCGTATCTTCACACACTAAAGTATCCCCCGTTCGCGTGATTTTTTTTCCTCCATTGGCCTTCACTCCTCCCACCTCCCGCCCTCCCCTCCCCAGTGTCTCTCAGAGATTTGTGGGGGATAAACTGTTAGATTGGGTTGGGGAGGATCGAGAGAAACGTTCCGCGGCTTTATTATTGATCATCGGGTGCCCCTCCTACGCACGGACGTATCTCGCGGTGGAAATCTTCGTCCGCAGAAGTCTCAATCGTATTTGCTTTGAGGAACATATGAAGCCACTATATGTCCCTTTCTCTCTCTTTCACTCTCTCTTTCTCTGGCCCGCTGTCAAATAAAAAATGCAATCGAAATGGTCCCCTTTTCCTCGAGGGTTGGAGAAAAAAATATGTGGGGCGAGGGTTTGAGGTTTAAAGACTGAGTTGGGCTGGTTAAATTTTGGGCCGAGAGAACGCCACATGCTCTTTATGTTGTCCGACCTACGGTGGGCGTTTTTCTTTTTTCGAGCCTTCAGTGGGGAGAAAAGCCTGGGTTTAAATCGATTACGCCGCATGTAATCGAAGGCCTGGCCCCCTTTTATGGTGGGCTTGCTGCTTGCAACTCTCCGCGGATCTGTAAGCAATTTGTGACTATAAATTTTCCGACACAACGGCTTAGCGGAAGGTATTTCAAAACCGAATATATACCGAGAATCGTAGCCTTGGCGCCTTAGTCGTCGATTTTTATCGTTTGCATTTGCATACCTTTCATAGGTTCGTTCTTCGTAAGCCAGAGAGGATTGGAAAAATGCGAGGTGACCTTGTTATGAGTATTTTTTCGCAAAATATTACACCAATTCCGCAGGCATTCAACCTCAGAGGACGTATTTCCTCAGATGCGACCCTAATAACCAAACACGGAGTTCGGAGGCTGCTGGGGTTATTTGAGTACTTATATCCCATCCCGAGGACCAAGGTTTTAATCCACTGAAGGTGGACATATTTTTGCAGAATCCCGATCTCTTCCTGCGTGTTCTATGGAAAACAATGCGAATGTTCTCTAAAATGGATAATTATGTAATGAATTTCATCTTTACTTTGAATATTACTATCCAAGCAGTTTTTTAACTTCCGAATTATTACCAAAATTATATTACAACCTTTCGCTAGAAAATGCCCATAGCCTGGTATGGTGAGCATTAGGGTGGTTCGAAAAAAGGCTTTTCTCGCAAATCGTTTCCCGAGGGGTGCCAAACCTAATCTTTTGCTATGACTAGAAAGTAGGCTCAAGAATATTGCGCAGGGTTGAGGCTTTCCACTCTAACCTGACAAAAAAATGAGTTTTTACGCACATTTTCTGAATCATTGACTTTTTTAGGGTTTTTACTCGATATTTCTTGAAATATTTTTTAAAATTTTTATTCTCACTAGGAGTAATAGAAAATAGTTCATTTGACACATTTCAGTTATTATTTTGGGAATATATGATGTAAAATATTTATTTCAGAATATTTAAGGTCGATTTTTCACTCATTTTTAAGCATTTTTCATGAGTTTTCGAAACTGCCAAAATTTTGTTTTTCATCAAAAAACTGTCTACTACCTCTCGATTGTTCTCTTTAAAATCAGCTTCCATAATAAATTCAGACCATTAAAATCCATAGATTAGGAAAAAAACGTCAATAGAAAATGTAAGGCCACTTTTTCGTTTATGGTTAAATTCATTAAATGCGCGCGCATACTTGTATGGTCATGTACTGAAACGCACCATTCGCTCGTTAAACTAACCTTAAGTACCGATAGCAATCAGCTGTATGAATTCCTAGCAGAATTCAAGTAAACAGTTACATAAATTTATAAAAATTCATCAACTGCCATTAATGCGATTGCGTGAAACTATACGTACCTTGCGTAGCTATGGTGAATATTTTAGAGCGAGCGATCAATTTCGAGTTTTCACACTTTTAGTATATGATATGTTATAAAAGTGAAAAATAATTGTCGAATTGGTGAATCGAAAAAGGCAAATTTAGTACAACGATTCCTCACGTGTGTGCAATATTCTTGTGCTTACTTCCTAGCCTTAGCAAAAGATTAGGCTTGGCACCCCTCGGGAAACGATTTGCGAGAAAAGCCTTTTTTCGAACCACCCTAGTGAGCGTGATACCAGAGTCCAATGATACTGCTCTGTGTGTGAATTATTCCAGTGATGGCTTCGTGAGTTATGCTACTTTCTGACCTCATTCTCTGCGTGCGTTATCAACGGACCTGAAAAACATTTGGTCGTGTCTCTTAAGGTAGTGCGAGCGAGTTAGTTCTCTGATCATTATTGAGACTATATTCAATACATACGTTTTAATTTCACCAACTTTGAGACTCGTGAGTTTAATATTGCATAATTATTGATGCAAGAAAATAGTTTTACATGACAGAAATTGTAAGTAATCAAATGAAAATATCTAAATAAGTCTTTAACTTAACTCATTTTTTTTACGCGGTACGTTTGAAACTCCATCAAAGCGAATGGTTTATAGTGATCCCGGAGAATTTATTGCGGTGACAATATGATTCATTTTTAAAAATAGTTGAGAAAACTCATGAGCTACACACTGTTGAATTTTGACGAGATCTAAGTGTAGGAAATGCCTCATTTTTAATATAGGATCTCTCTAGAGTGCATACTCGTACCATTTCCCATATAAAAGGGCTGGTACTTTTTTGCCAATATCTCAGAAAGTAATGATGTAAGGGGTTAAATTTTTGATGTCAATGGAAGGGTGGTATATTTTTCTTTAAAATGAGACCAAATTCATTGATTTCTAGGTAAAATGATATTTCGCTCCAACAACCTTAAGGGGGGGTTAAGTGCCTTTAAGGAAAGCTCAAGTACTACATCACGCCAAACAAGGTCACACGCCCATCTGGGTAGCAAGTAGATTTAGATGTAAATCATAAATAGCTATTTGTGCAGTCACGCAGAAATACCAGCAATTGAGAAATCAGGGTTCGTTTCCTGGTATGTTCAAAAGTTTTTTTATTGCAAACTTCAGCCCCTAAGTGAGTGCATAATGTATATTAACGGGTGAATGGTGAATCAACTAACCCTGACCCAAGTTATGTGGAAGGCGCTCTGGAACTTGAACTTGAAGTGAGATCCTTGATGCTTAAGGCCGAGGTGCAGGCTCTTGCGGTGTCACATTTCCTCACGCTTTCGCTGGTTCCGGTCATAAAAGGTCTCTATTTTCCTCGGCAGTTAGCACCGTCGCGACGTCATTTCCAGAAAAATATGCGTCTCGCACGTGCTAACCGAACCAAGCCCGCGAAGATGACCACATTCCTCATGCCTTCCTGGAGACCCATGTTTGCTAGCATTTGTCTTGAAACTTTCGTACCATTTTTACGGCTGTTTCCCTATCTCGAGGTGTCGAGTGCCTTTACAATGACAATGAGAGTTTTCTCGTAGTTAAAAATAGAAAGACGTATTCCAACCTAGTACCAACTAGAATGGCTCGCAAATGTTGGTGTCGATGTTATTTTTAAAGCAATTACTTCTTTTGTAAATGGCATATACATACATTCATGCCATTTTAAGGTCCACGATTTGTCAACTGGGCTCTAATACAGAGTATATATTTTGTGCGTGAGTTCTGACGCATAATTAGGTATTAAAATGTGCATTATCTCTTCAGTTCGACGTCTAAACTATCCATCGTCTATGCCACAATTTATTACGTCAGTAATATTGACATTGATGCTAAAATATAGCGAAATCTTTCTTCTCTATTGTATCTACATCATCTTCAGTCATCTACATACATAAATGCCATTTTAAGGTTCACGATCAGTTAAGCGGGCTCTAATACAGAGCATTTATTTCGTACGTAAATTCTGACGCATAATTAGGCATTAAAATATGCATTATCTCTTCAATTCGACGTCTAAACCATCCATCGTCTTTTCCACAGTTTATTACGTCAGTAACTTGCGATGTTGAAGTAGGGTTTAAACCCATGCTCTTAGTGTTTTAAACTGCGGAGAACCTATGGCGCCATCAGTAGTTCGGGCGGCGAGGTGGTGGAAATGCTCGGCTATAGATGGCCATTTCTTGCTGCACCCTAGAATATCCATATATATTTTCCTTGCAGCTGTAAAACGTTCGGAGGGAGATCGTATATCCAGTTGGGATGGTTGCAACGCTTTCAGTTAAGATGATTACTTCCTCGTCGGGAAATAGTCGGAGGCAGGAGGAGGCCATTGAGGCGTTTAAGATAAATTGCCAATTTTAAGTACTCCGTCTTCGAGAGAGTGCATAGAGCTTTTCAATGTTAACGTGGCACTTAGTGCTATAAATTTTAGCGTCACAAACGTCGATTTGAGCTGGTTTTACAGCGAACATCCAAATATAATTGTGTTTATTTCCGTTGGAGTTGAACTGTTGAACCCCATTTGTTACCTCTCGTGTTCGAAGTTAGACGCTCAAAAGTCCGTTCCTCTCGAGATCTGCGTTCGTCTGCCAAAAAAATAAATAAACGATTCCGACGCTTCCCTGCATGCACCTCGAGGGCAGATATTTTACGACCTCGACAGGAGAGCATTCGCTTCTTTGTCCAACCAAAGTCAAACTCTTGAATTTATGCAGTCTTCGGTGACAGAATTGTGTGCTCATTTCGACTTTATTTCCCACATTACTGCTTGACTCAATAGGATTCAACCTTCGACGATTCAGAATTATCACTAGCTCAATTGCTGATCACTAGCAAGTTGCTGATCTTCAGAACGATAGATTTCTTACTGCCGACTCTTCATGGAATCAATTTTAATTGTGTTATTTCTACATATACCCACTGAATTTTTCAGCTTTCTTTGAATAATGGTTACCATCAAACAATGTGAGCCTTGAAAAAAGTAGCCATAATTGTGGGAGTAAATATGTATTTCACATGCATGGGAATTATCTATTCTGATATAAAAGGAGTAAAAAAAGGTATCAAAAATTTTGACATGATAAAATAACAAAAGAAATGTTTCAGGGTGATTTCAATTCCCTATCAAAGAACTGTTTCCGATGAAACTGGATGTTTTTGGGAATCAAATGGATTTTAGGCGATTTCGAACCAATTGTTTTCGAGGGGAAAAAACGATTTCCTCGACCTCGGCTGGAAATTTGATAATACTTCGTCCCAAGAGTAATTTTTTTCTTTTTAAATGAAATATGTATATACATCCCAGACCAAAGTTTTTGGGGTATGAAAACTTTGCTCACTCCTGTGATTCGTTAAAATTCCCTAATTCCGAATGAACGAACAAGTTCCTTTGGCTTAGCTGGACCTATATTATATTACTAATTTTTCTATAATATCCAAAATCTATAATTCATGCAATATTCTCATCTATTTTTCAATTTAACTATCAAGTTGAACATATAGCTACAGCCCACTATACTTTTGTGTATGATGTTGTAATGAAGAATTGGTGTATTTGTGAATTTTGTTCATAATCGAAAAGGCAGTGACAAAATTCAATGTTTCGTCAAAGCAGAAGAAGTTCAAATATCTTCGAAATTACGAAATGAAAGTTTTTAAATACGTAATACTCTTGAGCTTTAGCACGCAATTCATAATCACTCTCAACGATGTTATATGGCACCTCTTTGAAATTTGAAAATACCTTTAATTTTGTACATTTTTTACATTCGAAATTTTACTATTACAGCTATGTTTTTTAGCTAAATCACGTATCCACATCTAAATATCTAAAATATAAGTTTCTCTTAGCTACACTTAGCTGTTCACAATGCATAACTAGGTACTGTTTGGTAGTTCAACTAACAATTATTCACAAAAAAACGTTGATTTTTTTGCCTTTTATATATCTTGGCTTTCTAATATTTGTAATAACATTTTCGTCTTCATGGGAATTGTGACAAATTGAAGCTGGCAATGAAAGAACATTGAATTATCTTTTTTTTCCCTAAGCTACGGCATCATAAAGAGACATCCTAGCAGATATGATGTAGATATAATTACGAGTTTTTGGGGATAGATCTTAAACTTCTAAAAGTATCATTAGTGTGTAGTTTGCTCTTATTAGTTTATGTCCTAACTTTTACTCTTAGAAATTCGAACTTCAAGCGAGTTTATACGGTATTTGGTCCAGAAAGCTAACACGAAAATAAACATTGCATGTTGGACAGCGTTTTCGGGGTAGTCCGCCTTATCGCGGTCCGCACCTCTTACGCCGTCGTTCTCTGGGACCAGTTTCCTCGTTTATTTAATGCTCCTGTCTTATCTTCCTCCAAAAAAAAAGATATGTCAACGATTTACCTCAGCTTGGCGAGTCTTAAATTGGTAAATATCTCAGTTTCTTCCTTCCCTCCTTTCTCCCATTCTCCTTCTCTCTCCCTTTCTGACACGCCTTCATCTCGCAAATTTCTTAACGCCTTGTGATTTTTTTTATTTTCGGCGCTGGGTATCAAATGCGTCCGCCTCTCCGATACGGCTTCCATCGTATGAAAAGAGAGTATCAGGTATTATTTTACGGCGGCAAGCCCATCGGGGTCGTCGATGTGGACAGGCGTTTTATTCTCGCACTGGCAACGGGTCAAAGGTGAGATCTTTGCGACGGCGAGACTTTCATCTCCGGCGCGGGAGACGACATAAAAGTCAAAGCATTCCGGAGGAGGTCTTAAGGTCGAATTTTCCTTCCAAGGAGGTGAATTGAATGCCTAGAAAGTAAGCACCGCGTGAATCCTGAAGTACTGATCCAAAAACATCAAGGCATGGTTCCATTTATTTTTAGAGGCCACCTGAAGTCTATAAATCACTCTGAAAGTGATTCTATTTGATTTTCGGGAAGTATATTACAGAGGGATCACTTTTGTAATGTTTCAATAGAAGGGCTAAAGAAACATGTGAAGAAATCTTACTTCCATGAAATAGAAACTGTGACATTATTACGAAGATGTCCCTCGGATACAGTCAAAGAAGTGACTTCTAATTTGCAGTTCTATCCATAGAAGAAAATAATTCTCGGGCATTTGTATCTTGCCACAAGGGTCCATGGAGAACAGTTTCTTGTAATTAGTTTTAAAGGAGCACTGAATGAGGTTCTAATATGTGGCCTTATGTGTTATCTATTACATGTTTTTCATCACCCTAAGAATAACTCCCGCTGCTTTAACCTAGGCCTGTCGTTGAGAAAAGGTCTTTACTTTTCATTACGCTTACGTCATACTTTCTTTGTGAGGTGATCGATGATATGGTTGGATGTCATCAGCCTTATGATTTCAAAGTTTCTTTAATGCTGTCACCACTAGTTAAATATCACCGATAGTTGGATAATGTTTTCTTATTTGTAATTGTTTTGATAATTATATTTTCTTATTTTTTTTCGTATTTCTTATTTCTATGATAATATTTTCTTATTTTTGTGTTTAGTTATCTTGACTAAACCGACTCCAAAATATCAAAAAATTAATCGGATAACTCGAATTGTGTTCTTCTCAATAGGTATCTGATGCTATGACCCCCCTGATTTCAAGAGTTATGTTAATGAGGAACACAGCCAAAGCTATCGATGTGTTTATAAGGTAGATCCTGCTTCAGTTATGCCTACTTTTGAGACTAGTATGCGCATATTTGTGGAAATTCTCATTGCTCGTACATGCATTGGTTTTAATGATAATTATTTCTTCAGCAGAGATATGCACGGAAGAACCTATGTGCTACGTGTTAAATCAATTATTTGAAAATATCATGTAAAGGTAAAATATTATTAGGAAACTATCCTAATACCATTGCAATCGAAATCATAGTCTACATTTTCTGAAATTAGGGACGCGGAAATATCAAAATACGTTGTTTATCCGAAAAAGTAAAATTCTGCTGGCTCAGCGCCACATTTGCAATTAGTGCTCGACCATGGTTTCAGCACGGAATGTACGTCTCAAGGTAAAAATTTTCACCGATTCCAGATACCAGAGGTTTAAGATAAGAAAATTAGTTTTTTGTTTAATCTAGATGCGATTTCCTCATACACCGGTTACTAACAAGAGAAAACTCCCGGATGATAGAGGCAGTAAAAGATAGCAAAAAAAGTGGCCATTTGGAAAAAAACGACCTCATCTCTTCGCTTAAACTTGGCAATAAGGACTCGTGTTGGAAAAAGATTACCAAAAAAAACGACCTCACCTCTTCGCTTAAACTTGGCAGTAAGGACTCGTGTTGGAAAAAGATTACCCAAAAGACATTCCCATGTGCCGAAGCCATGATTGAGCGATAAATATTTTTTTCATGAGTACTAAAAAACTGGCCTGAAAAAGTGTATCCCGAAACCCTTGCTTAAATGGGTTATCATATATTTGAATGATATTTTGGGAGGTATGCTTGATTGAATGTTCTCATTCAGCTCTTAGAGACCTTGTGGTCTGTTTAAGATGGTTCTACCGTAAAAGTACACAAATAGCATTTTATTAGTATCATGGATATTTATTCGTTATCATGAATATATATTAAAATGTGTTCTCTATTAGATTCGATCAATTGAATCCATCCTTTCCAAACCATTTTTCTCACAAATTAAACTTGAAATTATATGGTGTGAAATGGGAAGACGGGAGATTCAAAGGGAAAAATTGTACCTATTTTTCTATTTAATCTAGGAGCGATTTTCTCTTTAACCGGTCACTAGCTAGGGAAATGTCCCATAAAATAGAATTAATATATATAAAATTTATCTTACCCGCTTATTTTTAATAAATCAAGCAATTACTGCGATAATTGAAGGCAATATTAAGTAATCCCGTAAAATTAGCGTAGCAGCCGGCTCTAACGCCTAATAACGTGTTCATCAGTAATATATTCGTCCACTTATTGGCATATTTTGTACCTTAACCCTCTACCAGGCTGAGTGACCTAGAGGTAACATATAGGAGTTTTTTACTCTAATTTGGTTTCTTTACGTCTTTATACCTTTGTGATATCAAGTTTACAGCTTAACAACGAAAATATACATCTCCTATTCGTTATTTATAGTTCCCGATTCTCCCACGAGTGGGGTAACATGTGAAATGACTGCACATTGTTTACATACAAATCTGTGTATAGAGGGTTAAGTTTTGGTTTTCGATTGCTTATACGCACCATTAGTGAAGGCATAGTATTTTTTAACCAATCAAACAAAAGTTTGTAATATATCAACAATAACTATTCACACAATCGCGGAGGAAACTGGTGCCTCCCAATTCATGGTGATATCCGCACAATAGGCCACCAAGGTCGAGGATTCAGGAAATTGTGTAGGCGCTGAGGCGAGGTGGTGTGCCTTCAACCCCTCATTCAGAACGAAAACAATATTTCTGGGTGGGATGCACCTTTCCTCCAGTCGCCGCTCCTTGTGGATCGCGGCTCTTACGTTGCTCGGGACCGTAAATGACTTTGTGTGCACGCGGAAACATATTGAGACAACAAGCCAAGCAAGGACTCCAGAGGTGGATTTGCGACGGGTGGAAGGGGTCCGGGACGAGGGGAGGAGGGGGAGAGGAGGGGAACAGGAAGAAAAGGCTGGAAGTAGCGGCGGGAGAGGACAAGTGGAGGACTTCCATTTGAGAAAACCTCTCGGCACTCGAGGCGAGGCCTCTCTCCGGCGACGCTGAAAGATCCGCGCAATCGCTCCGAAGGAGGAATCTTCTTTGTACCAGCGGTGAATGACCAAGGCAAAGGACGCGGCAGTAACCTTCGCCGTTAACTTTATTAACCTTTGGGGGGTCGACAGTTGGTAATTACATTCCAAATTGAGAGGATAGGGGAGGAGGATTAATAAGGAATGCCGAGCCCCCAACCCTCTTCGGAGTTTAACCCTCTTAAAACACAATCGATCAGTGATTCGGTCCACCGTTACGTAAACTTTTAATTTGCTCTTCATTAGTGACTTCTTGGATTCATTAGGAGAACTCTATTAGTTGACCGTTGAAGCGATTGCAAGTGGCTGTTTTTTTTTACTTATCTCATGGTTCAACCTTAAAAATTTCTTCGACTGTTCCTCCCCCAATCCCTGGAAAAGCATTCTTGAAGCCGTCATCCGCCTTTCAACTGGAATCTTAGCCCAAGGTATAATATTCAATGACACAAATTGAATCCACTCCCATAGTTGGATCTTAAAAAAAATATTCCACCTTTCTTCTCCTAATCCCTGGAAAAAAATTCTGAAAGCCCTCATCCACCATTGCTCTATGCCATTACCGCTATATTTCGTAGTCGATGAGAGGACCATTTTTATCCAATGAACCAATCCTGTTGTCGTCCCCACCTTATACATTGCTTTAACACTTCATAGTAATCACTCAAGCATGTACATATACCCGCATAAAAACTGGATAAGTATGAAAAAAGACGGGCACTTATGGGAAAATTTGTGAGGAATTAAAATGACTCTCTCCTAGGATGTTGATACAGTAACTGATGTTAGGGTGTTCATGTGGATTTTATGTATCTCTTCTTACTCCAATTGTCGTTTCCAATTTCCCCAGTTTTCTTCATTTCAGATGTTGGAAAAATTAACTCATTTCATTGACTTTTGTCAAACATGGGCTATAATCGCTTTTCATGGAACGTGTGGATCAATTTGAATGAAAATGCAATGACCTACATCAATTTTAAACACAGATAACTATACAATTTATGCTTACAGGTTTCTGTTGTTCCAGCGGCTTGGAAGAATGCCATCATCGTTCCGTTGTACAAAGGGAAGGGAGGAAAGACCGAATGTAATAATTATCGGGTCATTAATTGATTGAGTATCCCGGGAAAAGTGTTCAGTAAAATATTAGTCGAAAGAGTGAGGAATATTACTTCCGACAGAATATGGGGTGTGCAGTGCGGGTTTATGCCTGGGAGAGGATGTAGTGACCAGCTTTTTGCACTTCAGCAAGTGATAGAAAAATGTATGAGTCTCCGAAAGAAAGTGTACTGTGAGTTTGTCGATTTATATAAGGCATATGACAGAGTAAATAGAAAGAAGTTGTGGAAGGTTTTTAGATAATATGGAGTGAATGGGCAGTTATTGAATGTTATGATGGTGATGTATGACAATATTAAGGCAAGTGGAAGAGTTAACGGGGCTCTGAGTGATTGGTTTGTAATAAATCGGGGTGTAAGGCAAGAATGCGTAACGTCTCCATGGCTGTTTAATGTATTTATGGATAAATGTATTTGAGACGCATGTAGTGAAAACGACGGTGTGTTGATTGGGAATGTGAACGTGTGAGTTCTTCTATATGAGTGCTTGTCTATGGAAGCGAAAATTGCCGGATACAAAAGTGTACTTCTTCCAACATTGCCATATGGTAGTGAAACATGGGTATGTCAGGATAGACATAAGAGTAGACTAAACGCCGTGGGTATGAGTTGTCTAAGGAGTATTTGCGGCAAAAGTAGGATGGATAGGGTCAGGAATGTACAATTCTCCGGTTAAATGTTTGAGCTTCCACCTCAGCGCGGAGAACAAATTGGGTTTTGGGAGGGCTTTCTAGCCAAAATATTTTTCAGTTGAAGACTTACTGCTGGTGTTTTCATAGAAACGTGTTATATTTATGCACAAGAAAGCAGTAATAGCGCATATGACATTACCAAAGGTGTCGATTGCATGCTATATCTTCTTGTGAATCGGAAGGGCGCCTGTTGCGGTCGCTCACTAAATTCTCGAAATTTCTTATCTATGAAATTTTTGGTTTCTAAGATTTAGAACTCGATAGCATTGATATATATGCAGATAGATATGTTCTATAAACTCTTTTTGTCGGTAATTTTGAATGAAAATACAATTACCTACATCAACTTTAAACACATAGATTTTACTGGTTTTTCACAAAACCGGTAAAACTGCCGCAAACAATTTCAATCAGATTACGGCTGTGGCGGCACTTAATACGTAAGAATTGCGATTTGGCTGAAAGTCCTCGATAGCTGTGCGAGAATATAAAGCATGGAAAAATGGTCAAGTAGATATTTTGAAGCGTTTTAGTAACACTTGGTTGTAAGGGGCACCTGGGCAGCCTGGCTCGTTAAAAAAAGTCATCCTTAGGTGTGAATTTTTGGTATCTGGCTACCAATTGAGACTTCTAGGCGAATGATTTTTTTTCACCCTGAATTTTAGACAATCTTGCGTCTCCTCAGTGCGTGACGTCCGGTAAAGTTTTAACCAAATGCCTTGAATTTTCCCTGGAATAAAGTTCAAACCTCTGTTTTCGAAAGGCTTTCGGATTGACTCAGAGCTGACGCGATCTAATGATGCTTACCATTTTAGAGACGAGGCGAGGGTGGGGTTCAAAAGAAATGAGGAGGCAAGGATTTTGAAATCTCCTCCTCTGAGATGGTCGCCTATCTCTTCCTCCTCCCGCGCGTCCTTCCTCACCGTACGACTGGTTTCCGCCCGCCCGCTGCTCCGCGTTCCATCTCCCGTGCTTTATTGTTCTGACACGGGAACATGTCCCTTCCCTCTCCCTTTGCCGCCGGGTTGAAGGCCGGACCTCTCTCGGTCCACTCGACCGAATCTTTCTCTCTTTTGCTCTTGTGATCTCCAACGGTTACCAGTGATGCGATCTCCCCCTCTCTCTCTCTCTTTCCTTCTCTCTCTCTTTCTCTATCCACAGTGTTTTCTTTTCATTTCATCTCGTGATGCGATTCGAGGAAGAGAGGGCGAAGAACGCGTGGTATAATCCCGTGAGAGTGACTTAATCAACGTCCCGGAGCTTTCCAACACCACCATCCGTCATCCCTCGGGAGTTTTCTCCGCTCCTTAACTGTACCTACAACCGCCGACCACTCCCGACTTCACGGACGGGTAAACTCGGATAAAAAGTGAGGATCGGGGCGACCCATTCTTTATTTTTCATTCGCAGCGAATAACTTACGCGCGTTTAATCACGCGTCCTGATTACATCGTGGGCACCAATTCTTCCCGAACCACCTCCGTGATGATTTATCTTGTATCCGTGATACCCAGCAAGCGATTTCAAGGGTGTGTGGTAGACAGAGGCACCACATTAATCAGGCATTAACAGTTCCCCACAATTTCATGCTGTTTTTAGTAGTTTTGCTAAATAAGTGTTCAAGTACAAATAAGGTACATGTTTGGAGATTTTTACGAGCATTAAAACTTCTTACCTCTATTTTACTCGTTCGGTATAGACATAGCACTCATACGCCTCGGTAACCATTGGTTCAAATGTCAATCATGAATAAGTGCAAATAATGCCCAAATTATTTCTAAATTACAGGTATATAGCGCTCAAACAATTACGTCAGAATCCTATGCCTAAATAAAAAATGAAGTAATTAAAAAGCATCATATCGCTACAATTTGATTTATCGGCGGCTTTGATAACAGTCTTTGTGGTTAATAATTTTATTATTCACAACAGCACAATTACAGATTAATTACAAGCAATCGTAGCGAAGAACCCTAAGAAAAAAATTGAAAAAAATTAGAATAGATCGAAACAGAATAAAAATATTTGAGAGGAGGGAAAAGTAACCAATAAACGCATGGGTGAACAGGTTGAGCGTAGAAAGATGTGGAATGAAATTATAAACAGAATAGTGAAGATTTTGAGGGACATGAGCCCAGATAAAAAGAAACACTACACAACCAAGGAAGAGATGTAAAAAATGTATGTGAATATAATGAATTGCTAAAGAAAAGCTGAAAGCCAGCGAGAAGAGGAATGTTATTTAAGACAAGAGCAGTCACAAATCTTTCTTTTAAGTAATCTGTAAGATCAACCAAAATCTCTAGGCTAACAATGACTTATATATTCTTTACAAGAAGTCCTGGTGAGAATTATTTTTTTAAAGTTCAGATTTGTTACCCCCGGCCACGGTCATTTGATCAGAATTTCATCGGTTGTTTTGCAGTAACCTCGACGGTTCAAAACACTACTTGCGCGCAAAAATAAACCGTTTATTTTCCTGAACATGTGCCAACCATGGTTGGCAATACTCATAGTGATGGATGTATACCGTTGGCTACCCGTACATACCTATACTAAACGCCTAAAAAGAGACACCTAGCATGCATATTTCATACAGATTAGAGAGAAATTGCTTACGCTTTTTATACTCCCGATTTTTACATTCCCAATGTAGCTCGGCAGTGGTAATCGCTTCGGCCGTTAGTGATCGGTGAGCGATGTGAGCGGGGTGGGAATTGGGTAAGGTAGACGAGGATGGGTGGATGGAGAGAGAGAACAGACACACGAAGTCGGCATTAGCCTAGCCACTCTAACGGAAGGCGCCAAGTGTTCAACGGTTTAACGTCTCGGAGAGAGAGTTCAGTGTACTGAAATTTGAGTTGATGTAACGACGACATCCATCCAATGCCGCAGTAAATTTCAGCAGAGCCTGTGAAATGTCGAGAATGACCCTTTTATCTATGGGGGAGGGCACAGGCAATACAGATTTTCAACTAACCTTATTTTATATGTAAAGATTTCACTCTTTCTTGGAAAAAAAATTGCAGATTATGGTGGGCTGAGTGTGCTGAAATGAGTCCACAAATTCAGATAAGCAGTAATCAGTCACGGTGACTTCAACGCGCGAAGATATGAGCCGAAAGGGATGCATATTGTTGACAAATTTCGAAATATTTGTAAAAGAATATTTGCACTTCCTTCGCCCAGCATCGCGCTAGGAACTTGCAGGAGTTTAGATCTCGTAATCACCATTTCCGGAACTTCAGCTGATTCCTTACGGACTAAGAAGACCCAGAGAGAGTTACCAAAAATTCTTAAAATTTTCCGTGGTTTTTTTTTTAGTGGAACGGATATCTTGGTGAAATTTATTGGCAGGTCTTGGAAACCTCTAAATAAATTACCGTTGAAAGTGAATGTATTTCCAAGAAGTGGAGTGTCGATGAATTATACTTGTATTGTAAAAGATAATATTTGGTGTTTATGTGGAGTTCATATAAAGTAAAAGATGGTAATATTGGGCTTGAGTCACGAACGAGGATTTGTTTAAGAGGATAGGGGAAAGACGGTGTCTACTCAGAATGCTAAATAAGAGAAGGAACACATGGATTGGCCATATTCTCAGATACGAAAGCTTGGTTAAGACCATACTAGCAGGTACAGGAGAGGTAGAAAACCAGAGGGGCACACCTAGACTGGACTATATGGTACATTTGATGAAGGAACTAGGTTGTCAATCGTACAGAGAAGTGGAAAGATTGGCCCAAGATCGGATAAAGTGGAAGAATGTTGCAGACCAATCCTAGGATTGAGACCAGAGAAGAAAAATATTGAGTTCTCTCACTTTTTACCTCTCCATTGTTTCGCCTGATTCGTTTGTCTTCTTGCACAAGGTGGTTACCAAAATTATACGACCAAGGCATACGATTAAATGACTTGTGTTTTTTTGCCTCAAGCGCTATCCCCCCTCCAAATAATGGTATTGCGTATTTCCCACCTTCAAGTGATTTATGCCTTTGTGAATTTGTGTAATTTTTACGCTAGCAGCAATTGTTTGTTAAAATCAAAGGGACCTTTATATTTGTCTTAATTCCTTTATACTTACATCAATTCTATCGTTTTTTTTACTATTTACGGACAATTTTAAGGATTTCACCCCAAACCACTTACAATAATCATTACCTGAGGTTTCCTGGCTGAAGACTTGAATGTATTGCGAGAGAATGTTGCTTTATAATAATGAAATTCGGCCGCTTGTCGTTTCTTAGTGCAATTTAGAACAATCTACGTTCCAGAAAGTGGGCGTGAGAGGGAAAACCTTGTAGGCGAATATTTGACTGGTCTATATCTAAGCAGTCACATGATATTTTGAGCATCTCTATCTTCTTCCGGCTGTGGCCGCATCTTATACGATTCGTAGCGGTCAACCTATCCTATATGGTGGGATATATATGGGTGGTCCCACTTTTATCCAGATGAAGTCTGTAAATCATGCTCGACCTCTTGGGATGCGGAGGTGTTAATCCTTAAGCCGCTGTCCCGTGAACGAATATAAAATCTCGAATGAAATGATATTCTAATGCGAGAGATGCTTATCGAGCGTTTTTCTTTCCGCGAAGCGTTCTCACCTCCCGTACTCCCCCCCACCGGCCCCCGTTCCCCTTCACACATTGCTCTCCTCCCCAACAATCCCGCTCTCTCCTGGGGGCGCCAGTCCTCCACCGCAAAACCTTCCATCTCTACCCGCGCGTTTCATTTACGTCCTCATAACACAGGGTATCTCTCGTCTCATTTCCTTTATTTCGTTTTGCGACACCCATGTTTTTATTTTCCTCCTTTCTCCTAACGGCATGTGGAAATTCGCGGTCCACATAGTTCAGGATATTCCTCATCTCTTCTCGCCTCGCTGTTTACTTTTTATTATTTTCTTTTTTTTCAACCCGTCCCGTTCTTTATCGGTGACCTTCGGGCGGATTTGTTATTTTTTCCTCTCTTCAGATTTCTTTCTTTTATTATTTGCTCATTTATTCATTTATTTTTTTTAGGCGCGCGGGTACGGTAAAAATCCGCATGGGTTGACGCCCCCGACTCGGCCGGCCGAGGCCCTCACTACGCAGAGCTCAAACACCTTTCACCCCCCCCCCCCCCCCCGCCCCCACAGCCTCCTCCTCCCCGGTCCCTATTCCCCTTCCCGGCAACCGCCCCCGCCCCCGGCACCAACCATTCCTCCTCCTCCTCCCCACGGATTCAAGCTCTCCCCGTTTCTCTCCCTCTCGCCCTTCCCCCTCTCCACCCGCTCTCCCGTCACTCCCTCGCCCTCTCATATCCCTCCACCCTTTCCCTTCCATATCTCCGCCCCCTCTCTCTCCCTTACCCCCCTCCTCACCCTAGCAGATCTTCTCCCCCACGCGACACCAATCGAGAAAGTGGGACCAGCATGTGCGCGCGCTCGCGAGTTCACGGATGCCCATTACCACTGCGCGCAGCCGCGTTTCGGAGATTTCCATTTTAGAGCGGTCGTAAAAATGGCGACTCCCTTATGGCGTATTTTTGTCCTCTTTATCAGGGTGGCGATCGTCAGGGAAAACCGGGAAAACCTGGAATTGTCCGGGAATTTCGAGTTTCTGGAAAAGTCAGGGAAAAGTCATAAAATACTCGTAACACTCAAGGAGAAACTGGGATAGGAATCCTCGTCATTTTTCTACCATTACGTTTATCGGCCATTCTATCCCGCCCTTTATTTCACCAATTAAAATAAAGTCCGTCGCTTACGTGCATGGAATTAGCACCATCAATTCGTGAATTATTCAGTTGTGAATCGTAGTTATTTAGTTGTGAATCAGAAGTACAATGTATCCCTTTTGTTTATCCTTATCAGGATATTTGCTGAGTTGTGTTAAAAATTATGATCACAATGTATAACGCTCATCACAAGGAATCCTAGGCTATGTCGTTCGGAAAATTTTACCTCGCGTTTTTTTTTTAACTTCCGAAACTCAGGTCGAGAGGTATAGCTTATAATAAATACATGTTTGCAGTTCTAAAAATACGAGACGATGATTAGAAAATTTGGAAATTTCAAAGCTGCCGTAGAAAATTTAATTCATCAGAAAAAAGTATTCCAATAATAGGTGACCTTTTGGCGATCGGTCAGGGAAATTGGTGAATCTATCTAGGAAAAGTCAGGGAATTTGAAAATTGGATGTCAGTAGCCATTCTTATTTATTCTTTCATTCCTCTGTTTTCGTGATGAGCAACGTGTCTCGATGCGCTTTCGACCGTTTGTCGCTAAAATTAAGGATGAAAGGTTAATAGGGGTCTGAACTTGCTGATAGATGGAATGATGTTCTAGGGGAGACATATGTTAGTGGCGAATTGCCGTATATAAAACTGCTATTAATTGCCCAAGAGCATTAATTTCATAATAACTCATCACGATGCCATACAGGTGGAGGAAATGAAGCTGCAATCATATGAATACTTAGAAACCAATTAATACCTCAAAGTCGAGGGCCGCGCTGCTTGTAGTCTAAATTGGGCTCCATTTTTTCCACTTCCATTGGCAACATGGTTAAAATAGCCGATTACCATCCTTATACAGTATTCATGGTCTCCACCCCCATCTTCTCCCTCCATTACGTTTAAGTTTTAGATGCGATCGTCCCTGAGGGATCCGATTCAGTTGGAACTCGACACCGTCGAGTCTCGGAGAATCCATGGGTTTGAAGTCAAAGCCCCCGAAAAAACTCAACTTTCAAATAGACATATTGCACATTTTCAAATATCTAAAGTGAAAATTATGCTTTATGGGCTCAGAAGACCCGAGACCTTACCGAATAAGGCCCTTCGTGACTCGTGGGAGGAAGTAAAGATAATGGTGGTGTACTTTACTGTGTTTTCCGCTGTCACTCATTTTCCCCCATTTCCATATCAACGACCACTATCCACCTGTTAACTTGGCGAAATCCCATTTTTTTCATCCAGGTACCATGGAGATTCGAGAGTTCATTGCGTATTTTGCTGAGCTATATTGCACCGCATTCTGCTGAGATCCCTTAAATGAGAAAAGAGATGGATTTTTTACAAGGGTGTGGAAAATCTGAATAAAATTAGAATGGTATAATGTTGTACGGGTATACTTTGCATTACTGATCGGAGTTTTGTGAAAGAAAATTCCATGAAAAGTGTATGAGCTATCGTTTTGAAACTAAGATATTAGTAGCAATAGTTAATTATCATAGGAGCATTCAATTTTTTGCTAATCCGTGATGGATGCTTTTACCTAAACTTCAACTTTTTATTTTAAGTTTTACGCATCATATCCCCTGCTACAGGTAAAATTGCATTACATTTTCATTTGGTGTAGTGATTCTCAATAGATATATTGCTTCACCAATTGAAAACATAAGACATCCCAATGCATAGAATACTATGTCTGACCCACAGCTCAACAGAATACGGTTAATTAATCAGAACCATCGTGTATATTTCTCTGTTTTCAATTTTCTGTGAAGTATTCCGTTGCTGTGCAAAGAACACTTATGTTAATAATTTTTATCCCCATTAACTTTTGAATGACATCAATTTCTACCATTTACGCTTATTACTAACGGATACGTGAGTGACTTTGAGGTGTATTAAAAATCAGAGTGCAATAAATGGCAATCCCATGATTGTACCTCCTTTAATATAGAGTTAAAGGTCTTTCTTTTTTTTTGAGACATTACAATTTCAACCCGCCGTTGTTTTCCTGGATTGCTGCGTTGCAATAATCGGAATGGTTCAAATATTGTTGGGAAATATAAGCCTTGAGTAGTAGGTAACTCTGATTAAATTTTGAAACTTGAAGAATTAAATACTTTGAATCCCTTTGGTATTGGAGGCACCTTCTAGATCCACCTTAGAGTTTCTTCATGTTTCCTCTTCCCTATCTAATATGCTCCTTAACTCATTACCTTTGAAGCACTTACATCCGCCAGGGAGAAAACACAATTCTTTCAGTTGATATGAGCCTTCAACGGGGAAAAAAATTATACATATTATTCCTGCGACCAGCGTGTCGAAACATCTCTGGCAGCTTATCAAGTTAAGAGGGGCTTATTCTGCGTGTGCTATTGTTACGCATATCTGATGATTTCTGGGGTCAATTTATGCAGCAAGAGCGCTGTAAATTTGGCGAGCTCTCAAAGGCCCTGTCATGCCCCGAAAAATAAAGCCCAAGAGAGGAAGAGCGAGTGTTTGAGTGGAAGAAGCCATGTAATATGCGAGAATAAAACAGTTCCGATGATAGGAGGGTATCCCATTCACTCTATTGAATATTTTTGACCCAGAAAGTTATATTTTGAATGGTATTTTAAAACGTAATTTGAAGACTGGATTGAGTGATATTCTGAAATAACCCTGCACTTCCTATATCATAAATTTCACGATTTTTCTGGGACAAATATGTGCAAAATTGATTATTCTGACTTTTCGACAATATATCCATTAAAAATAAAGAAAAACTTTTAGATATACGGCATTGACACTCCTGTTTTAAATGGAGGTGGTGGTAAAAGTGTCTGTTTACTGGGTGGAAGCTATATATCTATGTATATAAATTATTGGAGATAAATAGTTGCCCTTAAGATGGAAGGCTCATTTTTACAGCAATTGGGTTAGTATTTATGTATAGCTTGCCTATGCATATTTTCATCCGGACAATTGATTTTTAATTACTGTTTGGACTTCAATGAGTCTAGCTTTTCGAATATATCTTCCACATTTTTTTCAAGCTAAGCACTTAGTTTTAACTAAGGCTATGGCTTTTCCATGTATTTCATATAAATCTCGATTTCGATAAAATCTATCCGTGAAGTGCCACAAATACTCGTCACTTAGTGAAATAATTTAGAGAAACGTTTTTTAGAGTTTCATTAGATTCAGTGGTAGAAGTCATCATCTCATATGTAGTAATTGTTCTGAAAGAAATCATGCATGAACGAGTTCAACGTAGTACTGTATATAATTAATCGCAGTGGGCAACAAGACAATAAAAATTGAAATAAATGCATGGAACATCAACTACATTGTGGACTAGAAAGTTTAAAAAAACTATTTTTACAATATTCCAACCAAAAAAGAAAAGAAAAAACAGATGGCATAACATCTAGACAGTATTTAGAATATAAATGTTGACAAATATTAAAATAAGAAGGGTTAATATTCGTTCATCTCAAAGTACTACGTCTGTTGTCTTAGCTCACTCCAAGATTTCAATCTTTCCTCAACCACTGGAAGGAGAAATGGAGCATGATACACGCATTTCGGAACGGGAATCAGCAAGTCGGCTAATTTACCGAAATACGGAAAATAATTTCGTCACGCTCATGACAATGCGCGTTGTTTTCGTGAGAATTGGCGTCTCATACATGCCATCCTTTCACTCGAAAACCAAGTTCAAACGTTGCTTCAGTCAATTTTTCCTTGGTCTCGATGGTCTTACGAGTTGGGGATGGTGGAATGTTTTGGGTGATGTCATCTAACCCTGCTGCACACCTCCTCCTTTCTCTTCGTCTTCCTCTCAATATATTTTATGTCCCTCAGTTCAATCCACGGTGACACCCAGTCCCCAGTGCGTCTACGATTTCCCATAGACCTTAATGGTATCGAACAAGCCCGCCTCATTTTATTTTAACGCCCTTGCCGATGAAGTCCCACTTCGCCACTGAACCTATCCCAAGCAGCCTTGCCGTCGGCGGCACCACTCGCCCGCGTGCGCGCATATATAAAACCCTTCAGTCACTCCCCCGCCCCCACTCCATCTCGTCCGGGGAAATGCTGAACGAAGGAGAAGTATATATGGGGAGAGAGGGGAAGGAGATTGAGATTCCTCTGAGCCAAAGCAACGGTGGAAGAGCGCGAGGTAGGCATCTGTCTCTCCTCTTTCTGAGAGAGCTCAATGATGGAATATCTTGGGAGGAGCGTAGCGTAGCGGAGAGAGAGAGAAAGGTGTGCGAGAGAGATGGAGAGAGAACGAAAGACCACTCAGTCGTGTATTAGGGCGTAAAAAGACAAGGGAGAGGAGATAAGCGTCTTAGGATCACCTCGCCTCTCACTCACACACTTTTCCGCTCATCTCTCCGAGACCCTCGTGGCTTGTTCCACGCCGACCGCACCCTTCTCCCCCCATCCTAACCCACCCCCAACTCTTATCCCCGCCTTTCCTATTTAAAAGGCCGTGTAAATAGAAGCACGAGTGCGTTCCATAGTGCGTCGACCCGACTTAAGGCTTCCCAATCGATCGAATCTCTATTCTATACTCTTAAGCGAATCCTTCTCTCCTCTGTGTATTCCATTTACCCATCTTCCATCCCCCAGCACACTCTTCGCCATTTCCTTTTTTAGCCTAACCGTATGTATCACTCCCACTCTATCTCTTCCTTGTTCCTCTTCCTTCCATGCGAATCCCTCCCTCTCTCCCTTCATATTCCAAGGATTCCTTTGTGTTAAGAGGACTCGTATCTTTCTAGTATGTACGTGTCTGTGTGTAGGAGCTTGTCAAAACCCCTCCCACCTTATCGCACGAATGAAAACATCCACTACTCTTCTCGACTCTTTGTGCATTTATCTATCCGCGGCGACGGCGGTGGGAGTATTGCTGACGGAAACGACCGAACAGATAACAAAAGAGGAACGACACTCTTATCCTCCTCCCCACCCCGATATGTATATTTCTATCTTAATTGTGGATCGTAAATTTCGTCCTGTTATTATCGCTCCCTCCTACTTGCTCACTTGCGAGTCGCATTCATTTATTCCTCCGTGTTTAAAAGCTCCGCTGTTCTCTCCGATGCATTTAATTTTCAATCGCGCGCGAAGAGGAATAAGAGCTCTTGTTTCAGTGACCCGAGTGAAAGTGGATTTTAGTCATGAATGTCCCTAGTAAGGACCTTCGCAATTACGTTAGTGTAAAGTATCATCCGCTGAAGCTCTTGGTATTTTATCCTCGAAGAAACGCTAAATTATCTTACACAAATGAGGGACGATGAGGAAATTTTCCTCTCAGTAATTACAGTATAGAGCTTGAACTTTCGGTCACATTATAAGTATATCAAGAAGAAAGAAATTGATAAATGAATTGTACTGAAGTTGGCAAAATTTAATCTGTAATTTAATTTGCTTGAAACATTGCACCAAAGGTACATGGGGTGCTCGGAGTGAGACATCAGGAAGGTGAAGTTTTTTTCGTTCCTTTCCCTCATATCAATTCACTTATTCTGTCTTCAGGATGATAAATATAATTTATATTTCATAATAACTACACATTTATAAATACCAACCGTAATCACATTAACATGGAAGTCCTGCTGAGTAATTCGTGGCTCAACTAATGCTTAACCAAAGTTCCTTTGATGTTAAATATTTTTACATCGTAAGTTTCGATGATGAGCCTTGATTTTCAGAAATTTATATCTGATTCATATCCCTTTTGTTGATTAAAATTTAAGGAGTTAATTCTCAACGGCCCGCGCACGCGAATAAAATATATTTTTTCTTCAAATAATGCAATCTTGTTAAGGCGGCTATGAGGTTATGGCTACCCTGGCTTTGGAATTGTGGACTGGAGGGTGAGAAAATGTTTTTTTTTAAATCGCGTATTAGTATTTTTGTGCTGTCGATCATCTGACTCCCGTTGCTTTTCTTACGCACTTTAGCCATCGGGAAAATTTCACTGGCCCCTGTTTGCTCAAAATTTAAAGTTTATTCTTCCTATTTATATGACAGGACGAGGTCACCGAAAACCTCGTGAAGGACACTCGGAATTGGCAGTTTCATAAGATGTGTCCATCTCTGGGCTCTTTCCGACTGGGAGAAATACAAAAAAATGAAATAATGTGACCAGGTTGCTTTTAACACACGCTCAGAACGAGAAATAGGTCATTGTACTAATCCCTCCTCCTTCATATCTATCTTGTACATCAATCGGAGGGAGATTGATCTTGTATATTCATCATCAAGAGAACACAGTCTTCTCCCACTGACTCCTAAGTTCCCTGAATTATATTCACTCTCGCCGTTTCTTCAGGTTCATCATCCAGGTTCATATCGAAAAGATGGTTATCATCGTCGTGACAAATTTCTTTACACTATCTGTGCTTGAATGATGGTACCTGCTGGAATTATTTCAGGTCTTTATGAAGCAAGCATTATTGATGATTCCCTTAAAAATATAATAGTTTTGATGGTTATTTTTATTCCGCACCCATCAATCATTTTCCTGTTTATCATATGTCCATTTGGCTCAAGAAAAATCGAACCAAAGTATACTACTTCAACCGCTTCCCGTCCATATATTCTACAACTTTTTGTTTATACTTTTGGTTTAATTTTTCATGCATTAGATTTAATTCTTTCGAACGGGGAAATGTTTATCCTTCACTTTAGTTAAAGCTATAAAATTGCGTCATATTTCTTTCAGCATTTTTACAGTCTAACACCCATGTTTAAATTTACGAAAAAACATTTTCCTGGCTAAAATTATTAACGAATTTTGTGGTTGTGGAAAAGGTGCAATGAACGAAAAGGAAGAAAAAGAAGGATTGGCATGCTCCGAGACAAATACAGCGAGGTACTCTGCCAAATGAATATGTATAAAAATTCCCTCCTTTAACAAACCATTAGGGACAAAATAAAAAATTGAGTGAAACGCTAAGACACTCCATTGACATGAAATTCATATAAACCTCCATTCCCTTCTTGTTATATACCCCTATTCCCTTCCCTTTTCATTGCTATATATTCATAATGCCATAGCCGTAATGGTTAGCGACCAGCCAAATTTAGAGCAGTCAAATGAATTTTGAATAGCATGTATAGAATTCGCCACTTGAAGTACTTCATGGGGAATACTCAATAGAAATTTTTCATCCCTGTATTTGCTGTATGAGAAATCGGAACAGAACAAGCACAAAAACATCAATAATCAAAGCTCTATGGTTGTGGAAAGATGTAGAACACTAGAATCTCTAAAATTTTAGAATTCGGCGAGCAATACTTTCGAAGCTAGCTTACAGCTACCAATTTTCATATTATTGATCGCATAGAAAAGTAAATTAACCAAAGTGAAATAATTTAGCGGGATTTATTCTCCTTGAATATATTTCTGTTGTTTATCCGCTATCTTTAATGTAATCTCTATTAATTTCTCTTTGTATTATACAACAAATGTCAGTTGATGCTGTATGTTTACGATAGGGAATGGGAGCTCATATCAATATTGCTATACATAACGTTCTTACAGGGAGGGCTTAAGGCTCTGTAAGAGTTTAAACCCTTTGCAGTAAATATAATTATCATTAATGATCATTTTGTGTAATGGATTTAACGTTGGTGTTCTTTTACAGTTTTTTTCTCGTCCACATTTTTTTTCTTCTACTGTCGATGTCATTCCGTTTTTCTCTGGATTATTCCCAGCTTGTTCACCTGTCTTCTTCGGTTCAATGCCCTGCATTGGTTTATAAATCGTCCATCTTTCGAAGGACGTCTTCATCAGTCACCCGGCCTGTCCTTTCGGTCTTCGTCATTATGAGAAACAAAAAAGAAGACCTCAATGCGTGAAACTGGTTGCGGTCGAACACTCTTTCCGTCTCTTGCATGGTTAATTCTTTCGATATGTTGATTCATGTGTTGGAAAGATGAGGAAAGTGGACCTTTGATTTCGGTGTTGATTGATTTTCGGACAGAGGACCTTCTCAAATGTGGTTGCCTAAAAAAAGTTTTTCGTTCGGTTCTACCTTCCTTTTGGTCGTGTAATGACGCGGACAAAGATTCACACCCATGTGCAATGTGGTCGTTACATTTAAATTGAAGCCTACAATTATTTTTTGAGATTCGATGAATTGGTTTTAAAAATTCAAATCACCAGGAAAATTATTTTTTTAAATGATGATTAAATGATGATGATTTTAAGTAGTCTACGATAATGATGTTTAGGATGAAGAAAATGGTAACGATCAAGTTACCTCTGCTACTCACTCCTTTAGTAGTAATTATGTGGACAGGCAATTCTTTTCTCGCCCAGCGCGCGCGTTCATCATATTACCTAAACAATAGAACATGATGGTTTGGTGCTTAATAACTAGTCATTCAACCATTGAAGTAAATGTAGAGGGCGCTGGCTATTATGGCCAATTGTGGAAGCTGTAAAGTGAACGTGGTCAATCCGCAATCTTTGCTAGCCCGATTTTCCTTTAGCGCATGAGCGCTTAAGATAGAGCAAAATATCATTTTACCTGCAAATAAATGAATTTTGACTCATTTTAAAGAAAAATATATCTACCTTCCATTGACATATAAAAACTACCCCTTACCTCATTACTTTCCGAGATATTTGCCAGAAAATATCAGCCCTTTTACATAGGAAATGGTACGTGTATACACTCCAGAAAGACATTATACTAAAAATGAGTCATTCCCTACACTAAGATCTCATCAACAAATCAGTAAAATATATTGTCTGTGTGTTTCGACTATTTTTGAAAATTAATCATATTGTCACCGCAGTAAATTTTTCAGGATCACAATAAACTTTCCTTTTTGATGGAATTTCAAACGTTCCGCGTGAAAAGAATGAGTCAAGTTAAAGACAAATTTAGATATTTTTATTTGATTGCTTGCAAAATCTATCATTTAAAACTATATTATTGCACCATCGATAATGCAGTATTTAATTCGTGTGTCTCACAGTTGGAGAAATTAAAATGTATAATTCGAATATGGTCTCTATTATGATTAGGGAACTATCACGCTCGTACTACCTCAAGCACAAATTTCGCAATTTTACAATGTTTTCTATCGATAACTTACTGGAAACCAGCATGCATTTTCTTTTTTATATTAATTTTTTTCAACTTTTTTACTTATTAAAATTAATAATAATCCACATACCAGGTCAGCACTATGGCAAAATCGAATGGAATTCATAGCACCACGTAGTAAAAACATGTTCCAAGGGGTATTTATGTAACGTTATATTTTAGTGGACTAGAGGCCTGATTGTAGGCTACTGGTTCTTTTACAAGTGGCAAATGTCCCACGTTTTTCCTCGCCGATCTCAAAACAGGTGCAGCAATGGTGAATAAAGCCTGTATACGATGGTGAATGGCGGTTAGTAATGCCTCGTGAATCAAGTCCCATAAGTACGCGGGCACTTGTAACTAGAAATCGCCGCAGAGCACGGTTCGTTTTGAATTACTCCCACCTTCGCCACTTTGCCGAAGAAGTCGGAATAGGTTGTTGAAATCCCAATGAGTCGAGCGTGTTAACTGCCTCTTTGTATACTTGCATGTAAGGCTGAGATTAGGCACATTATTATCTTTCGATTTATGCATTACGCATCAATGATTTTTAGTCCTAACTCTATTCAGGGAATACAATGTTCGTTACGTACTGTAGCCGATCATTAACGGCTGTTTTCGACGTTGTTTTGTCAATTTTCGTATTCAATAAAAAATAACTAATAATAAATAATAAATCAACGTAGCTGCATAATTTTAGCTTTAAAAGTACGGGAGAGAACAAATTTCACATATGGTTTGCTTCTAGATATCTAATCAAACAGATAATTTTGATTCGAATACGCTTCTTGTCTCATATGTAGATAGGTATAGTCAAAGTAAATTCTTCAGGAACGGATCCATCTGTAAATCCATGGAGAGCATCATCATATTCCCTTTGAATAGACTTAAGTATTTTTCGGAATCAAATGGAGATAGAAATATAAATCGCATGCAACAGTGCGATACCGGATAGCACTATTAAAATTCATGAAAATGGCGTATGAAAGCTACAGTCACTGAGCGTCGAAAATTTGTCAATTCGCGGCCATGTCGCAAAAATTTAAATCATCAGCGAAAAAAATGTAATATGAAGTCAGATGGAAAATATCGAGGAGCAGGCATCGGTACGGTAAAGCTTGTATAAAATTGATCTTTAGGGCATAAACGAGCATCATTTTCACAAAATATAAAACTTTAGACCTTAATTTTGGAAACTGGCGGACAATGTCGGTGCTCTACATTGTATTCGGTGTAGATTCATATCTCAACAAATATATTACCATATGATTATGTAGATTTGTATCTCAACAAATGTTTACCATATCTGCCTTTCAGCCAAGGGGCCTATTGCATTCAACACTTGTAGATTTTTTCTGTTCTACTGTTCCGTTTGGCTGTGAAAATAGGTCCAGCGATATCCACATTTTACCTAGAAAATATTCTGAAGTTAATGGAATTTATACAGGTTGTCTGGGGGTACTCTAGGATGTCTATCCTAAGTTTTCGACCTCAAGGACCTTGTGCTAACTTGGGAGGGGGCCAAAATTCTCAACATTTTCGGACTTTTTCAGTTTTTCGCATATTTCTCGTAAACTAAGCATATTTTGTGTAACATAGTGCATTACAAAGTTGTAGAACATTACATTTGCTAAAATTTTGTTGGTAAATTGAGTTTATAGACCCAATATTAACCGAGATACAGCCGAGCAAAGTTAGACAAAGTTTCTCGAAATGTAAACAAATAGCCGAAAAACGAAGGTTTTGGCCCTATAACTATTTATTACCCTCATTTCCATGTTAATTATGTTAATCACTCATCAATTTCAACATCTTGAACACTAATAATCCCCTGCCCCTCCCCTACCCCTCCACCAAACGTGAAGATGCCTCATTTTAATGTAAGAAATACGTTTTAAGAAATCCTCTCTCACACCAAAAACCCTTACGTTGTACACACAATGTGATGTCACCGGGGGGGGGATCCACTGACCAAGCGCCTATTGCTGTGATTTGCAGTTATTTCTATATTTTCGTGCCTGGCCCTACTATTACTCCGGAAACGATCGGGTCGAAAGTTGTAGAAAAGCCGTGCCGTTTTCGCATGCACATCCCATGAGTGTGGAAGGAATTCTCACAGGTGAGACAGTCACGGGAAGATGCCCCCACCACCCCTGCACTCGGCTTCAAACGAGTCATCCGCTGCACTTAAAGGTCGACTCTTTTTATTTTTTAAATTCTTCTTTTTATCGCTCTGTTTTTCACATCTCTCCCATCACCCCTCCTCTTTCCTCTCTGCAAGATAGCCGCGCACCTACTTAAAAGGAATGACTTTCTTGAAACTCTTTTTTTTATTTGCTTTTTTATTCTCGCCCGCGGGACCGGCCGATCGTGAGGGCTATTTTTAAACCACAGATTTTTTTTCTCTGTTTTCCTTTCGGGCGGTGGCCATCGGCACCGCCGCGAAAAACCTGTCCGGCGGGATTATTTTATTCCCCCGGCGTGCATTTGTTACGATACCTTAGGAAATCATCCCAAGCTCTCACGCCCCCGAAAATCCCCGGTCCGCAAGTGTCATTTTGCGAGGGGTAGCCGAGGCTGGGAGCCGCACCCGTCACTGCCCCGACCTAAAAAAAACTACTCTCGAAACGACCTAAAATCACCAAATGATAGCATACCTACTTGCTAAACAGTTCTCTAGCATACTCTTGGTACACATGCTGTGCGATTTATTTTCTCCCCCATCAATGCAGAAGCCGGTACAAAGTTTAAAAACGGTCATTAAATGGGCTAAAAATATGCCCTAATAACGGCTCCGTTGCATCCACGGAAACTTTCCCGTGCTTCCTAATGAGTCATCTCTCTTTAGAGGAGATCGAGAAAAGCAGTGAATGTGGTCGTTCGCCAATGTCCTTTTGAATACTTCAGAATGATGAACTCAATGATAAGAGTCATCAACTGTCCTTTAGCCAAAAATTGGATTTCTCTCTGAACTTCTCGAGAGATTACTCCAGAATCTAACAATGAATGTCACCAGGGTTGAAATTCCCTATGAAAAAATCATTTGACTTGACCGGGATTCGAACCCGGATCTCCCATTTGCCGGTCAGGCATGTTGGCCAGTTTCACCACTGAGCCATCTTCCTTCTGCACTCGTGCGAGTGACTTCGTATCTCATCATTTGTTAAATGCAATGTTTGGAAATGAATGAATGAATTCTCCAGAATGCACTGAGACACTATTCATAAAGTGCTAGGGAAACCTGCCAAAATTCAACAACAAACATGACAAAGTGAGTAAATTCTATTGAAGCGCCTTTTAATTCCATGAAAAATCTTTGAAGAAACTAAACAGAATTTTCCAGCGGGACTCCTTAATTAGCGATTAAAGAATTAAATTTAATTACTTGTGCTGGTTCATATTCGAGAATTTACCATTATTTAACGAAAATATATAGTTTTTACCGTTTACAATCAACTGTTCTGTTTGTTCCGAACAATTTTCACTCAGTAAGCCCGCTAAAAAAAGTGAGCAATGAATCGTCCATTCACGAGCAAGGTGCTGATGTATTTTGAAGGGTAATGAAGTTTAATGGGGTTTTAGGTAATGAAGTAAGCTTAGGGGGAATGAAGATATACTACTTCTTAATGATTTTTGAAAATTTCTGGAATGTCAAAAAGAGCCTCGTTATTACTCTTGCTGTGCTTTTCACTCGATAAATTCTCTTTGACTTCATCTTCTGATAATATGTGGTAATAGTGGTGATAATTATTTATAATGTGGATAATTTGAAATTCAACAAATTACATCGATTCAATCAGTCATTGCATTGAATGCGGAGGAATATGCTTCATTTACGGCCGGTATTCCTGCCTCTTTCAAAATTCCTATGTTGGTATTTTGTGCTATGATGAATTTGGAGAGAGCAGGATTTCGCTTATTAGTCCCAAGTCACAATCGAATGATTTGTCTCGATGAATTTGGTGGGATTTTTTCCCAGTCACGGAGTGAGCTATCAAAAACTCAGAAGGTCGAATCACCGAAGACTTTCAAAAGCTTTGATTTCATCCATGTGTATTTTCATCCGTGGGAAAAATCCGTGACGCAATACTTAATCTAATTTCTATAACTCCAGAAATTAGTCGTGTCAAAAATTTTTTTCAAAATAACATGTAATGTAAACTGTATTTTTACATTTGCAGGTATTTTAGCAAATTTGATCTCAGATTGAACATTAATATTGAATAATATACATATAAATCCAATTAACACCAAATTAGGTGTAATCACTAAGCTTTCAAACCGAATGTGTTTATATTTTAAGCTGTATGAGACTAAAATAATTTTTTTTCACTCAAGAGGCACTGAGTGATATTTTTTTAGCTTCTGTTTTCCGCTCATGGCATGCTTAAGTGAAAGGTAAAACCACCCATGGCCCATTTTGATGGCGGAGATCATAGGACGGCGGAATTATCAGGAAATCGTCATTCTTAAAACATTAAATGGAATTCAGATCACCAAAAAATTCGATCTTTCCCCGCCTATGCCTAGTCCACCTGCGGTAGTGTTTCATGAGGTCCCAGGATAGGGTTTTCTCACCCTTCAACCTTAGGTCGGATTAACGTCAGGCTTCTTTAAGAACTGAAATTCACCCGTGTCTGGTTTAGAAAGTGATGGACAGTGGAGTCATTCGAGTCATACTCCAGCGGAATATTTTTACGTTACTACTCTCCTGGCATTGATCTTCGGCATGGTGTTAGAAAATTTGCTCCTTTTAACCACGAAGACAGGCAGTTCGCTAGTACTTACGAAACTATTGAGAAAAGTCATGGTGATTTTAATGCATAGATTCGATATCAAGCCAAGGTTTACCGTTAATAGCCGTTTTTAAGAATTGAAAAAAAGCACGTCATATAATTATTTAGAATTTTTACTTGCCATCTTCCAGTTTTTCGAGCCTTCAAATCATTTCACAATTACTGATGTTTTCTTGTGACACGTGCTCCCTGTGGAATAAACTCCACTTTCTCAGGCGAGATATCGTAGAACAGATTGATGAGTAAAAGCTCAAACGATTTCGTACTGTCTACTAATTTTTAATTTCACCTCTTGCTACACGTGTTTCGACTGACTAGCAGTCATATTCAGACAAGACTAACCCTAATCTAATCCAAGACTAATTAGTCTTGCCTGAGGATGACTGCTAGTCAGTCGAAACACGTGTAGCAAGAGATGAAATTAAAAATTAGTAGACAGTACGAAATCGTTTGAGCTTTTACTCCCAGTGGAACTATATTTCTTTGGAAATTTTCCTCTCTTTTGTAATTACACATTGGTTCACGTCCGCTACCTAAGCTATGATATTAACATTGCATGTAAACTCACCTGTGGCTTTGTAAATTGGGCTCTGATTGGTATCCCTGTGCTGAAGAATTTCAAAACCTAGCCTAATTCCAGAGCATTTCAAGATAAAATAAGAAGAATCGGTGTGTTTTTTTCCTAAAAACTGCTGAGCTCCTCCATAAAGCCCCTATTGTTTACGTTTGGACTTTACTTTTCCTCAAGGTTGGAAAGGTCCTTCAAAATCATAATATCGGAGCACCGATAAAAAATTGGAGCGGAGGGTAATATCATTAGAGAGGCGTATTAATCCGTCATCTAAAACGGCACTGACATGCGTATTCAGTTCGAAACATGGAGGAGAAACAGACTGTGTAATATGCCTTCGCGGTTCTTTTCTCCTTCTTTTTGAAAAAAAAACTGCAGATAAATGTTATTTGATCCTTCAGTAGTCACACCGAGAGCAAAATTCAAGGTACTTAGGTACTTAAGTACTGGGTACCTAAGTACCACTATAATAATGTCCATGATTTGAAAATATTATAGGGATATTATTCTAAATGGCCCGTGTCCAGGAACGCTATTCAAGGGTCGTGGAGTACAGAGATGGTTAATATCAGAAAAATGCCACTGCGAAGACTGTTGTAAGAATATCAGCGTTAATTTATGAGCAAATGCTGAAATTTCTCATTCAGCTTAGTAATTTTCAGTGTGTTGGGCTTACCTTTTGATGTTATGTTCTCCCTAAACAGGAGGGAGGAGAATTCAAAGTTTTGTTAATTTCGTAAATACCACTTATCTTTTGTGACCACGCGACTCGAGCTTCCATGAAATATTTGTCAACTTCAGGATGTAATAATCCCTTCGTCCGTCCTTACGTGAAATTCACGAAAAACAAGCGGCGGTATGTACTGCTTAATTTCGAGAGTAAGAGAACGTTGAGTCACTCGCACAGTTTTCATCATCAGCAACGACATGACGACGTGGAAGGTGGGAGTTTCCCTTCAGAATGGAGAGGGAGGGGCCAAGAGTTGGGAGAAGTTCTTTTGAGGCTTAGCCTCTTGACGTCGGAATCAACCGTACGAATGAAAGCGGGAAAGGAAGGCCGGTGGGGTCGGGCGAATGTGTTAAGCCGACCCGGCGCGCGCGCGTGGGTCCCGAAGCAGGCCAACCTACAGCAACAGAGAGTGAGTTGTCCGCGTTGAGGCGGCGCCGTCGCGGCCCCGGGCACGGCGCCTGCCTCCGCCCCCCTCCCCCGCCTCCCCGCCCGGGGCAAATCACGACGCTCTCTCTCTCTATCACTCTCCCACTCGGGTTTTAAGAACTCTCAGCCATCCGGGGCAAATCATAAAGAAGGTTGGGTCGTAAAATGAAAGTCATATCATTTTTCCTCACATCTATGTTACTCGTTGAAAAAAACAGCTCGATTGTATCTGAATGGCCCTTGTAAAGGTGCGCTTTGTCACCATTAATCCTCAATATTTACATTCGCGCAATGTAATATACTTAGAATATATAAAAAGTAGGAGGAAAAAACCCTAAAAATATGATTAAAATATGTACTTCATTGCCAGTAAATGATAAAAACATTAAGTCAATTGAAATTTTTAAAATTAAAATTTATGATTTTTTCTAAATTTCTAGTAGCACTTTTGTTGAAACCTATAGATGCATTTACTGTTTAATTTTTATTTTTATATCACAAATGAACATTTATGTATGTATGAAAATGTTTGTATTGTTGCTCTTAAGGGCCTGTACCCAGAGCGATAATAAATTATTTACTTACTTACTTACCAGTTTGGAGACAAGAAAACCATGCCCCGTTCAGGTGATGACGTAGCAATTTTATATGAGGGATAAAAAACTTGATGCGGATGATGTATTACATGGAAGAATGTGAAGAAGTTCATCATGAATAAAAGAAAAGTTTTTACGAAAAATAAAAATGGGTATTGTGGAGAAAATCAATCATACCTGTAATCAATGGAGCTATATCTTCTTCAGGCTTTAACAGCGAAAACGGGAGCAAATAATAGACTTTTGCTATTTTAGCTACATTATTTAGGTAATTATCGCAATTTTCTTTATGAAGGAGCAAGTATTGCTTAATGGAGATAATTTCTCTAGCAAGTGAGGTGGTCTCTCAGAAGAAGGGAGTATTAATAAACCTATAATAATCGAAAAATGAACAGAGAATAATGACAGGTATCCTACAAAGTTTTCGGAGGTAAACATGCTCAATGAAAACTCACCGAAGAAAATGAGAGGAGCTGTTTGATCATATTCTGATGAGCCACAATCTCCTGAAGACTATAATGGAAGGGTTATCGAGTGAGAGAATTGCCGAGAGAGACCAAAGATGGATTACATGAAACGACTGTTAATGGCAATCTAAATGAGGATTATGGAGAGGTAATGCTGATAGCCGGGAAGATAATGAACTTGAGAGCTGCAGCAGACTAATATTCGAATGGATGTCTTACGATGTTGATATCCATAAGTCATAAAAAATTCTAAATATATCATTCCATTCAACCATTCTCCAACCGAGGTATGTATTTAATGTATGAAATGGCAATGTATTACCGTCGAGTGTATCCGAGAGTGGATTGAAATATCAATAATATTGAATTAACTGATAAGTGACTTATATTAGCTGCGTTTACTGCCAAATATCAAATACGTACGTTCCATCATATTTTACGAGTAATGGTCAAATAATTGCACTTGTTTCAAGTTAAATTAATTTTCAAGTTTGAACTGTCGGCTTTTGGGTTCAGAGAAGTAACAAATACGAGAAATACTCGAGAGTGATCTGTATATTTGGAGTCTTCCAGTTACTTTTCATAATCATTGCCACGCTGTAAGGAAAAAAATTCTCAGCAGGCTGAGCAACAAGGGATATTTTTTGAGCCATGCACTCGAGATCCAGCCGTCTTGATTTCTTATAATCGGTGCCCTGGAGCCATCATCATCGTTCGGGTGCGTGCCTTTATTAGCGATGACGACCTCAAGAAGGAGAGAAAAAAATAAAGAAAAAGGTTCCCCTTCCCTCGACTCGAATCGTCTTCCTCGACTTAGCAGTTATGGACACCCCGTACTTAGCGCACCGACCTGCCAAATTAAGAGAGCCCGCCTGACACGACGTCGTAGAGAAGAATCGGCAGTCGAAAGTCGCCTAATCATCCAATCGATTGAGAGTGAGGGGAGAGAGATCGAAAAATCGACTCGGCTCCGTTCCTTGCCGACTTCGTCCGCCGTCCGTTCCCTCTCCAAGCCTCTGCGTCACCCCATTTGGCCTCTTCATCATCTCCGTTACCAGCTCAACCAACCTATTTTTCTCATCCCCCCACTCTCTCCACCCTTCAAATCTTTACCGTCCTCCCCTCCTCCCCCTACCCATCCCAATTGGAGCTAAAAATGACTTGTTATCGCTGTTATTACCATTAAATCATGCGTGACAGGCGGCCCTTCATTTGAAGACCCCGATGCGAAATTTGTCCACGATGAGGTGACTTAATTAGTCATTTTCCGCGAGATCGAATCGGAAGACAAGCCTCCAATCCGTCTTGCCTCCTCATCCTCCTGCCTCATTTTTTCATTCCTTTAGTTTTTTATGCGTGTATATCAAGCCCCGTTTCCTCCCCTCTTAGCGGCCATCAGCGCCTCGTCCATTTTTCCTTACGGAGGAGGAAAATGTATTCGCAGTTCAAGACGCATTTTCCTGCGAAGGCTGCAGCCGCAGGATCACTTCACGCTATCAAGTGTGCTTGTTTGAATGCATGTTGGTTGGAAGAAAGTTAACAGTGCCATGTGCTCGTCAGAGAAATCAGTTTTTTGGGCGTTTACCTCGCGGGATAATTGAGGTGGTTCGACCGTAAATTGGCCTAAATGTCATCTCATTCACATTCTGAATACTTATCGAAAGACGTTTCCTCCGTCTGGTTTGAAGATCAAAATCCGGCGTTATTTATCCCGCAAATTTGACTTCAAAATAAATTTTGTTTTGTGGGAAAACGGAAAAAACTTAATAAAAATAATGTTTAAGGCAACATAAGTGCCATTTTTGTGGAGAAATTTTAATAAGAAGGGAAAACTGCCAAGAAATTAAATGAAAATCAGACCTCGGTATCTTAGTTTCTTAATTTTTAAGTTTATACGTAATAATCGCGATAATTGAAGACTATGTGCGGTAAATCCACAGAAATGGCTCATCAGTTACCTCCTGTATCTGGAAAGTGTTATTAAAAAATAATCTATTGAAATGATTTGCGTATTTATTTCCAAAATTCTGGTTTCAATAAGTAGCGGATGTTATCGGTGATAGCCGAATTTTGAGTAATGAACTGACAAAAAAGGAATTTGGCATTAGTTTTCACTCAAATAGTTGTGGCGTAAATTTCTTAAAGAATTGTATTATTTTTTCTTCAACCGTTTGGGCTATAGGTGAACAACATTGCATGCAAAAGAAAACAATTTTGAACGGAGAGTTGAATGCTCGAAAGGATACGCCAGTTTCTATCGCAGTAGAAGTACCTGTAATTCCTTTTGGGGATGGAGTCATTGTGGCTACAAGTCACCAGGAGTCGATCTAAATAGACACTAAATTGCGGGACAGAATCGACCAATTTAGAGCAGGCAATGCATGGACGATTCAGTGATGGATGACTGCACTGAATGACCACATTCGTGCATCTCTTGATGCCAGCGTGCACCAAGCATTTCCGCTCCCTCATCCGAAGGCGCAATTTTGGACTGCGCGTCCACCAATGCATCTGACTGCGCGAGGAAACGCCTCGTGCATCGCAGCCTGCCTCACGATGGGACGGGACTGTAGGGATGGGTCGGTCGGTTTGGCGAAAGGGAATGGGTCTAGAGCGAAAGACGTGAGAGAGAAAGAGAGAGAGGAGAGAAGGGAAAGAGAGTCGGAGAATCCATCCCTTGATTTAATTTCCGCGTTGCCCCGTTATGGGATGACATGTTACACGTACGTGATCGATTGCCGGCATCTCCATCTCTGCTTGGGACACCTCCTCTCGGGGCAGAGTCGAGTCAGCCAGTCACAAGGCGAGGGAGGAGGAGGAGGAGGAGGTTGAGGGGGACGGGGGATTCCCGGAGGGGTGAGGGAGGGAAGGAGGGAGGGAGGGATTTGACGCCGCCGCCTCTGGCGCACATATGAGTGTTAGGGGGTGGGTGGCAAATATACCCTCCCCCCCTATACCCTCATATTTGCCTCATCCCCTGTTACCGCTTTCTCATTCTCTCGCACACGACCGCCGAGGCGAGAGCCAATCAGGAACCACAACCGGTCCTGGTGTGTGTGTGTGTGTGGATGTGTGTGGAGGAGGATGTGTTGGGGAGGGGTTGGGCAGGGGGGAGGAAGAGGTAAGGGGATTTATATCTTTTATTTTTGGGGCCGGCGCCACTACTCTCTCCGGCTCTTTACCCCCACCCCCCCCCTTCCATCGACCTCCCCCGCTTGTATCCTGATCCCCTCGGGGTATTGACCAACGCATTCTTTTTTCCCACCTTCCTCCCCATATACTTTCCCCTTTCCCCCCCCCCCCCACACAGCACCACTCCTAGGAATAAAATAGTCGTGACATAGGCGATTTGACCGATGTGATATGACCACCTTCCCCTCACCCTACTCCCAATCTCTTCTCCCACCCCCTCTCCCCCGCCTCCCATCGCCCTTATACGGAACAACAGGCAGGCTTCGACTCCTGACGGGTGAAAGGCGTTTTCATTCGCCGTCATAAGGCCGCGAAACATATGGAGGACTGCTGCGGCAGTAGGGAAAACCGTAGAAATGTGTTTTTCTAGAGCGATAAGTCTCCTAGGAGCATAAGTTACCCCATGCCGTAATATTTTTCGTTACACAGATTTTGAAAGATTTAGGGTGGGAGCCGCTAGAGACTCGGAGGCTACGCGCTAGGCTTAGATTGCTTGAGCAATTGAGAATGAATATCTTTCAGAGCGACACGGAGAACATCATATTAGAACCACATTATATTTCCAGGTCCGACCGAATCGATAAATTAAGGGAGATATTTTGCCGAACGAATAGGTATGGGAATTCGTTTTTCCCCCGAACAATTAAGGACTTTAATAAATGCTAGGCGGAACTTTGATTTTTTTTTGTTTTGTTGACGGCTGGTGTCCTAACACCCCCCGCCACACGCCTTTTGAGGCGGCTTGCGGGGTAGTATGTAGTTAGTAGTAGTTAGTTATTTTTCGAATGGCCGAGATATGTGAAATAATCCGAAAAGTATGATCGTTTTCTGGGTAGAAGATATTTCTGGAAAACCTCTGGTCGTATATAAAATAGTTGTAAAATAGATATAAAAATATTTCTTGCTGAGTTTTATGCATACAATTACTGATTTCCTCAGTCTCCGATCATCAACTAGGGGTAATCAATCATTGGGTTGAAGATTGGCGCTTGTAGCATCTATATATCATCAATGTTCCAGATTTATTAGATCTTTAACTCCAATTCTCTCGTCATTAGCAGTCATCAATTTGGAGATTGACCTTCAGTGGATCTTAATGTTATAATTGATCAGCTAACCGTTATAATGCAACATAATTCTTCATTTTCATTTCCTCCATATTTTCTCGATGTGTTACACTTCTTCAAACCTTTGATACGTGGTTTATTTCGCAGAACTTTAAAGACTACATTTGAACCAAATTGGAGACCTTTTAGCGTAAAAAGCGCATGTGTCCATTGTTTCTCCACACGCTCGTTTCAGCATATTAATATGATATCACTACACTGTAAATTAATCGGGTTATTGAGTTAGCATTCTCCGTTATACATGTCTATACCCTGGGCAATCACCGTGAGAGGAAAGTTAAAAATCGGTACCTTAAGTAAATATATGACATAAAATGGTATTATTATTCTTCCCAATTACACTTTAAAATACTTCAGGTTGTTTTATATTCCCGCTAATACAATGTCTGCTTTTCTCAATTGATGTTAATGTTGATATTTATTACTTGGTGCTTTCTTTCATCCACCCGTCTTATTTTTATTCTTGTCCGGAGCCCATTAAAGACGTCACGGGGATCCGGATCTCCCCTCAAAAAACCCCCAAAAAGAAGTCTCCCATTCCTTTCCCTTTCCCCGCTTTCTTCGGCTCTTACTCCCCGGCCTTCTCCCTCCCTCGCTCCAGCCCTTCGGTGAAAGAAAGGGGATTGTATTCGCGCCCCACCCCCACCCATGAGTAACGGTATCGAATTGTCTGACTGGGACCCCACCACCGCCCCTCCCTCTCCTCACTTCTTCGGAGGGAATGAGTAAAAGCAATTAGCGCCTTGGCGAGAGAAAGAAGAAGGGGAGAGAGGTGAGAAAGGAAGCTGGCTCCATGGTGATGAGGGTCCATTTGGTGGAAAATCCCTGGCGCGTTGAAGAGGCGCCATCGAGTCATTTGGGACGCGCATATAAAAAAAGATACATTGTTATTCTCCTCTCCCCGCCATATGGAAGCCCGAAAATTGGTGAATTACACGTTCGTACAGTCCCCGGGGTTGAGTCAGGCCTACTTTTCTTAAGCTCTTGCTAAACGCCTTGCTTTTTGGAGGATGAAATACTGTTTTAAGTCTCCCATGTAAGATTTCGTATGGTTCGGAACGGCAGTTCTCCCTACGATCATCTTAGGTGACTACTTATGATGTGTATTATTTAGAAATATATTTTTACATAGGGATCATGATTTCTAAGACTGAAGGAAAGTTAAATCCATTGATTTTAAAATTTGTTTGAAAAGGTATGACCAGAAAATGTCAACTTTCTCCCGAGAGGGTACGCAAAAATCCTTTAGTATTCTCTAATAGAATTATACACTGTGTTATTTTATTAAAACGGGAATAATTAATTAATTATAAAGTATTGATTTGGACGCAAAATAATCTTCAGACGTCCTCGCAACTAAAAGCAGCAGTGGTAGAGGGTGTTGGTTAAAAAAAGATAATTTAAAAGTTCAGGGAATGGAAGATACTAATTCTCGGTTACTTGGAGTCCTAGCAAATTCTACCCGGTTTCTGCATTTGTCTTGACCTTATACAAAAATATATATCTTAAATTCGGAGTAATGATTTCAAAACTGAATTTTGCAATAAACTAGCAAATTAATGGTTCAGCTGATGAAATTATTACCATTTTCCCAGGCATTTTTTTTGTGAGACTAAGATTCTTAGATCATTCCTTGATGAAGGCCGCTGGGGTGAGAAAAGAAGTTACGATCCCGTATTTACGGGAATGTACGTAATGGGTCGAAAGCCTTGCATTCGAATCGATTAACTATCGCCTCAACTGCACGATTTAAAGCTACTCAGGTGTTTCGATCGGAGCACCTATTGATTACCGAGTAATCTAGGCCCAAGGTATTAATTTAGAGCACTTTCACTCGGGCAGCGCGAGGAATGAGCATCGGGTGCCCCCGCCCGCGTTTAGCGGCAAAATTGCACGGTGGCGATGGAGGCAAATGCAGTTAAGCATTGAATTTAAAAAAAAAAGTTCAACTCAATGGTTTCAATGCATCACGTTTCCTTGGAGGCTGAGCGATTAAAAAATTTAGACCCCATTGAGGGTCAGTCTACTTTCAAAATGCTATTTCGCGAGTTGAAACTCTTTTGGGGGTTTTTATATCTGGCGATGTCAGATTTTCATGCGGTGGGGAAGATTTTGCATTTATTTTGATGTTTTTTTAACTTTCAGGGTCATTTATTTCTTCGCAGATAGAATTGCAAATTAAATAACTGAGTGAAACGTTCAGGGGTTAGTTTAAAATTTGATTCACATAAAAGCATTACAACAAAAAATTAAATTCGGTTCTTGTTTTTTCTCCTGCGATATATTGAAAGTCTTTTGTATAACGTTGAAAAGAAATTTGTATAAATGCTAATAATAAAATAATTTATCATTCAACGGTGATTATGAATCCACTGGAAATGCTATTGGTTTCTCTGCCTATATTTTAGTCATCAATATACATATATTTGAAAAAAGTGAACAGCATCACATATCATCAAATCTGATATTTTCCCCTTTTTATAACTAATATTTGTTATTAGTTTTACTGGAAGATCTCTGGACAAATTAATCAGAAGAGGAAAGTTTTGTGACCAGTGATCATCGGGTAAATGCATAATTGCTTCCGTTAAAACTTGTTCTGAAGGTTGGTTGGAAAGTTTGCTGAGGACAGAAGGCGTAACTGTGGAAATTCTCAATATTCATTTTAAAGAATTAACCAATTGTAACTTCCTCACAAGATTTATTTTTAAACCGACCCTGGTTTCGACACACCATGTGTCATAATCATTATACCTTGAAAATGACACATGGTGTGTCGAAACCTGGATTGGTTTAAAAATAAATCTTGTGTGAAAGTTACAATTGGTTTATTCTTTAAAATGGAAATTTTGGTTTGAAAAATTATTGACGGCTAAAGACACAGAGCTATTAGAGAAGTTCTAATGGTATTTCGGGATATTGCACTCACCCACTTGTCATTGCTGGTGAATATCGTTTTCCCCGCGAATCTGAAACTCAAACTAATAAAATCTATATGTGAAAAGAATAGACCGAGTTTCAAAAGTTTTTACCAATTCCTGGTCCTTGATAGGACACGAGTTGCCACAAAAGTTGCCGTCACGAGATTCAACCCACCTTCAAAACGGCACGGAATAGGTTTAGCCTTCCCTGGAGTAAACTTCCGGAACTGATACCAACTATGTCCATAGCAGCACCATGAATATTGCCTTAACAGAAGCGATTGTCAGATAGAAGATACCGTATAGATCCCTTGATGTTTTCTTACTCAATAATAAATACAGACAATAGACGTGTTTACCTGTTTGACGGCGTTCTAATTAGTGTAATGGACGTAATGGACTTTATTTTTTGCTTTCTATTCCGAGGATCTTGATTCAAATACAAGCAGTGTTGAAGATTTTTTAATGAAATCCATATCCCTACATGGGTGCTATTTATATAGAAATTCATGGAGTAGTTTTTCGTCCGCCGAATGGGTCGTTATATTGTCGACTTTCTAGCGCCTGTTGTTGAGAGCAGGCTCATAGAAACACCTATTTTCCCCATTTCTTCCATTCTCCAAGTCATCACTTGCTTACCAAGGCACCCATCACTCCTGAGTGGCGCATATAATCTAAGTACTCAGTTGCCTCTCCGAATAAGTCACAAGTAATCTCCTACATAATGTAATCATAGGAAAAATGGAGGTAAAATCCCAAGAGGACGGCCAAGGGATAAGTACGTTGTAAAAATAGAGGATAAAGTACACGCAAATAATCGCCACGGAGCAAGGATACTAGCATTAGATAGGAGAGAATGGAGGGATTCAGTAGAACAATCTTAGAATTCTTCAATCAATGAAAAAAATAGCCTTCCAACCTGGAATGTTAAATTTTTCAAGACTTTGACACCAAACATTAACTTTTGGGAACGGACAATGACTTCTAATCCTACAGGATGTACGAACATTACCGAGGAGACTCAACCAACGCTCAAGCTTGCGTTTTATAATACGGACCGCGAAGTGAGAGGCTCAGTTGCCAATGAACTAATTAATGAGGCCGAAGTCTAAACCTCTTGCCCGAGTTAATCCCCCCTCACACGCTCTTGCGATCATCAAAATGCCTTTCCTTCCCACCACCAAGAATCTGGGATGTGCGGTAACAATCGAGGTGTATCAAAAGATAGTTTTATCTGTGACTAGCAAAGGTACCCGTGAAAATTCAACGGGGGATGAAAGAAAGACAGGGAATAGTAAAATCAATGCCTCATTATTTACTGCTAAGAAATGAACTGGCAGAAAGCTAGTAGATCAGAACTCAAATATCTATTATATCTATCTTTGTAATGGGCAAGTAACTTTAGAATATAACACCGTGGCATTCCCCTTGTTTTCTCAGCTATAATTGTAGTTTTAGTTTTTAATCCAGCAGATGAAAACCGCATTACATTATGTTTCCCGAGGATCGACATTCTTTTGCAGTAACTAAGGAAACTAAAATACAGGCCATTAGCATTCCAGAGGCTTCCCGCATTAGTATAACATCGTGGAATTCTCCTGTTTTACATGGGTCAGACTTAAATTAGTCCACTTGAAATGAATCTTGCCAATTTTAGGCAAAAATGTCCTTGAAAATATCGTAATCAGTAACATTTCAGTATATGGCCCAGATTTCCACTGTAATATCTATCTCTAGATATAAAACCCAGCCGCCATTGTAAAGGTCCCATTTCCCTTCTAAAGCTAATGCTAATTCCACGATTACCAAGGAAATATCCCATTGTTGACAGAAGTAACATTCATGATTTTGACATTAAAAACGCGATTTATTGGGAAATTGTATTTATATAAGAAAATTGAATGAAAAAAAAGAAACTGCAATCTTTTATCCATCTAATGGCAAAAACTATAGCCTTCTATATATAGTAGAACTAATTAAAATATGCAAAAAGAAAAATCTCTGCACTTGAACCAAAAGAGTTTTTCAAACAGATAAGACACCAGACGGTCCAATTGCCTTTGCTGCCTTTGGAGCCCATGGGCCTTCCTTATAGTTCCAATTTCCTCAAAAAACCTTTACTGATTCCATGTGTAAAAATTTTTCTAAAATCGATTCACTCGTTCAATACTTATGAGGCTTTTAAGAAATCATTCTTTTGGAACCTTAGGCCCTCTGGGACCCCAGCGTGACTTACGATCCCATGATTTTTGTACATTCAGTATAGGTATATTTTATGTGTTTCTAATACAGGCAAGAATTATCTTCCAGTGCCAATTTTTGGAAATGAAAGGGCCCACTTGAGGGCTTTCTAGGCCCTCAAGGCCCTCAAGGCCCTCGTTTTATAATCTATGCGCAAACCAGATATACCAAGTATCTTCCTGCCAAATTTTGTTTCAATTGATTCAGTGGTTTCTGAGTGATTGAGTAACAGACAGACAGACACCACTAGATTTTCATATAATAGTAAGATATTCGGCAGTTTCCATCGATATTCGTTGGTCATATTAAAATCGATGTGCTGTAATCATGGTTTGATAACATATAAATAATATATTGATAACATAATTATTTTTATAACAAGTCCGCATAATCAATTGAATTTTTGAATTCTTTGGTTCTTTTGAGGGCCTATTTTTATTTGCATAAAATTACGCATGCACAAGTAAAGATAGGTCTTTCGTCCGAATATTAAATTGCTTCCAAGATTTTTACTGCAATTCTTATGATCAGATGTTATGCTATATTATCCTAAAGCCGTGATTATACTTCAAAGTTAAAAAAGAAGACAACGTATTTTCTCTAGAAGTTGGATCCGTGGTCAATGGTGTTCTTTCTACTTCAACTGAGAGTTTCAGAGCGACACAGAGAATATTATCATGGCGGCTTTCTGCATCTCCGGATCTGACAAAAGCGATAAAATTAGAGAGATAGATTGCCAAACAGATAGATACATAAACTCGTTCTTTCCGCGCACAAATGGCGACCACAATAAAAACTGAGCTCCACTAAATATACTCCCATTATACACATCACCATTTCTCTTCCCTAAACCATATCCCTTACATCTTTACACGGCTGGTGTCCTAATACTCCCCGCCATATGTCCATGCGGCGGCTCGCAGGGTAGTATATAGATGTAGATGAACTGCTAGATTACGGCTCCTAGTGCCATAGAAGTCATAGAAGCCCTGGAAGTGCCTAGTGCCAAGTTTTTAAACGCCGAAAAGCTATGGCAAGCGACTAGTGATGCTTAAGCTATATAGATAACAGTCATGAGTGGAGCCGGTTTTACTCATTTATCGATAGATTTCCATATATCGCTCTACCCATCATGAGAACGCCCTTCTCTTCCCCTACCCCACCTCCATCCAACCCCCAGGGGGCCACCTATATATCACCGCTGCTAGAGCCAACCTGCTCTGGGGTTGCCGTTCAGATCCCTGTGGGGATCCCTCCGGGGGTGATCTGACCCGACCTTGCTTCTCCGCCTGAATATTAATACACAACCCTGCTGGGACGCCATTGTGCACGGAGCATGCGTCATCACTCTCTTCGATCCGCTCTTCGCTAGTATTTGTTGCATTTCCGTTTTCCTTCTCTCCGCGACACTGTTTAATTCTCCTGTACATTTAGTTTTAACTTTTCTGCGTCATTCTTATTTATATTTCCTCAAAGCTTACTAGCATTAGAATATTACTATAATGCATCGGTGAAATTTACGGATTTCAGGTGCGTTTATGCCTAATTAAGAAATGAAAATGGCATTATCGCGCTATACAGCTTATTAACGCGTGTTGTCGCATTGGGAGCTTTCCATTTACGGCAATAGAGAGTGATGGACAAGCCATGGGTCTTTGCATGTACCGGAACAGGCGGCTGTACCGTACATCTTTACGCGTACCGGATTTACCGCTTTACACGTACCGCTTTACCTTTGCATGCACCGGAACAGGCGGGTGTCAAGAGGTAAGTCATGCGAGTAAAGAGTAAGATGACCATTCGTTTACAACCAACTATGAGCGAGAGAGATCATGCGTGGGTTTTTGGTTCTTTGGGCGGCGTTTTATTTTATATGTCCGATTGGCGAAAGCCGGCGGCCACACTGGGTAGAGGACTATTGTAGTTGAGCAGATGAGGGACATCCGTTTTGCCTCGTTCATATTTCCGTCGTGCATATAATTGTAGTGTGAACGGGGCACGGTGTTACCATCACTCCCCTCTCCAGCGCATTGCGACGAATTGGAGCAAACGGACGAAATTATTATATCCCTGTTACGTTTTGAAGCATTCGAAATATTTATTCAAGCAAATGGCACGTTCCTATACGTATTCATTTAAGTGACATTATCTGCTACATCTTCATTATTGTCTTTTTTCAAGATCGTTACTAATCATTTCCGGTATCTAGTCGCAATACCAGAGCGACCTCTGTTAAGTAACTGCGTTAGGAACTATGTATTACCATGTTACGAACGTGCATTCACATTACAATTTCAGCCTACAGTAGTGCAGACTATTGTACGTGCCATGGTAGTGTGAGAGAGGAATTTCAATATATCCAATATCGATATTTTAAATTTTGACGTAACGAGGGATCGCATTTGACTTCTCTTTAATTTAATACCTCAAATAAATATTGCATATTTCATTGCTTATTTATCGATATATCGCCCCCCTTTGTTCGCATGGGGCCCTTCTTCCGCCGCCCCCGCGTAGTTGAAAGACCTGTTCAAATTTTTAACTTCGCGATTTCTTCCCCGCGAGAGATTTCGCCGCTCGCTTCGGGGCGACCTCGTAAATAAAAAGAAGAATGAAATGGTAAAAATTACGACGTGGAGGAGGCCACGCGCGAAAGGGTGGTGAGAGGGAGAGGGGGGGACAAGGAGGGGGAGCGGAGGTACTCCCACGATGATTTTGCCGTTTATCTCCTTCCACCGCGCCGCTATCTGGGCGCGCGCATCTCCGGGACCGGAGGCGTCGGCGGGACGACCTGCTAGTAGGCAAGAGTGGGGCCGGGGATGAAAAACGACTTTCGAGGGGGAAATACCCGTACGTGTTCATTTGTCAATTTATATGCGCCGCATTAGAACACTCGAGGACGTAATGAGTACAGCGTGTCGAGAGCGGGAAGAGATAAAGAAGTGCGGAAAGCCTTTTCTCCATCTGGGCGAGGAATCTCTTTTTGAACGCGCTTACCCCTTCGAAATCCCTCTCAGAATCATTCCTAAGGGTTTGAAGGCTTCCAAAGAACAATGCTTTCGAAGCGTATGGGATTAGAGGATTAAGTAATTAGAGATAGGATGCTTTCTGCCTCCAATCTGACCAGATCAGATTTCGTATTGGTTGGGCTGCTGAGTCTCCAGCCAATTCTTTTTATGCTAATTTTTTGTACTATCATTGCAAATCCCATCTATTGACATGTTTTTGTAAACACCCAAATAATGCTACTTAGATTAACTGTCGTGTTTTTTCCTGTCGTTGTTTGCAAAAGTTTCCAACTATTTTTATAAAAAAAAATTAAAGTGCAAATTTTGATTTTCAATTACCGCGACAAATACAAATGATACGGAACGCAGTCACGTGCATGGCTGCAAACATAAACACTATAATGAGCATTATTCACCAAAGTAAAATTGTTTAACCTTACCGGCTTTCTAGATCTCCAAATCGCTCATCGGGCGCAGGGGCAAATGGGAGATCCGGTGTCATATCACAATGAAGTTAAATGATTTCATTATAGGGAATTTTACCTGCTTCGGTGTTAACATATTTTTCATTTTACAATACAATTAATTCATTTGTGTATTCAAAAAAGCTGAGCAAAGAACATACAGTTTTCAAGCATGCGGAACTGATTTATGAATGCTCCATGGATTTTCTTTAGTTTTTTTTAAATTATGAAACCCGCTTTAAGTACTCAACATTCTAGGAAAGTTATGGAATTCGAGGATGAGGGACGAGCGTTTTTAACACGTGGACTATACTATTTCATTCAAAACTATTATTTAGCCAGTTAAACTTTCAGTAACGCTTTTTCCTTGCTGTAGACGGTAACTCTCACTTAACTTATCAGGAGAGACGTGTCTAATTACAATTAGATAGATGTCTCCCAATTAAAAATATATGTGAAAGGTCGCAGAAATCGCTTGTGTAATTTATTTCTGTATATTTTACACTGTATCTTTTATTGTGTTACATTAGCTGCTGAATTTTTCCTTTTAAAAGCAGTACCATGCCATATTTTTTCCTTTTAAAATAAGACCTCCGATTTTAGATTTCATTTTTACCCGATGAAGGAGGTTTTCACTCGTGTCTTGGTCTAAGGAGAGGATTCTAATGTGGCTAAAATTAGGAGCTCGGCACCTTTACAATTTTCAAACTTAACTGAACGTTAACATAGCATGCCATTGTTTTAATTTAACCAAACTTGAGCAGCCGGGGCTAATGCCAGTATATATGCAATATGACGGCAAAATGTAGGTTTCAAATATTTAATATAAAAAATTGTCCGGATATTCGTCAATCAGATGTGCATATGGGAGGAAAGGGTTATCTGTTGGTAGATTTTTATATATGAATTAGAAAGTAACTTTATAGTCTCTTTCATATCATATCAAAGACATTATTTTCTCATAGATAATACAACTCTAAATTAATTTCTCTACTTGGTATATTAGGTTTACAATTTATAGTCTTACCAAAAGTACAAATTTATAAGATTGCTAGCATTATTTCCTCCCAGATTTCATTCACGCCTTGTCTTTTTTCGTTTATACTCATTTTTCTTTCTCAGTCTCTATTATTTCATAAAATGGATATCAGCTACATTTATTTTAAGCTAATAGTATTCATATGAAAATCGAACGTTTATTAATTGAAACTTATAATGCACCATAAGCTAATGGTATATTAGTAGTGTTACCTAGTGATATGTCTGGTTCGTGTATACCTTAGGTTAGTGCGGTCTTATCATGTACAAGATCTTGTATAATAATTTTGTCTTCAACTTTTACCAATATATTATAAAAAATGTGATACTTTGATTCTATTTATTTCAATGTGAAATATCAACTATTAGTGATACATTACTTGTTCAAATTTAATCGCGCACCATTGTAAAATATGAATTTCAGTTAATGATGAATGGTTCGGCTCTAATCAACGAATCATCATGTTTCTCAAATTCCTGCCTATCCTAAATTCGATGGTTTTGGGCTTAACTTTGTGAAAATCCATTATAAAATCAATAATAAAAATGACATTAACTTTTCACAGGTATTTTTATTTGTACGACCGGTTTCGTTGCTTAAGCAACATCTTCAGGTGTTGAATCGTAACACCGGTCAATCGGTCGTACAAATAAAAATACCTGTGAAAAGTTACTAAGTCATTTTCATTATTGATTTCCTGCCTAACCTTTGAATGTACGTGGATAATACAATACTTTATGGTCATATTTTTTCTTCATTCATAAGCGCGTCGTCAATCAACTTTGTTAAATAAACACTTGACAGGAAAAATTTGGGATTGTGAATGAGTTTTCTGAAGTCGCTTATTAATATTATAAACTTTTAATGCTCTCTTGCATAACCTCGCCCAAGATTCATTCAAATATTGCTTTCCAAGAAGCCAAAACACTGCGCCCCGTCTGTCAGACGCCCATTCCCGCATATTAAAAATCATTGGCAGCATTAAAAGTTCGGCGGACAGAGTCACCAGCGTTGTGTTGTCCTCGAACTGGAATACAGGGAACGCCTCTGCTTTAGCGTTGAGTCACTCTCCTTTCGCTCTGCTTTTCCTCTCTCTCATCCCTCTCCCCTTTGCCCCTCACTCCCCCGCCTTCAAAACGGTGCTCCCTTTCCGCAGCAGAATTCCTCGGCGGATCCATCTTCGGTAATGCCAAGTCTTTTCCGCCAGGTGATACTACCACACCATAAATCCTATTATGATCGGGTCGTCACGATCGGGGTAAGTCTCCTCTCCTGTTCTCTCGGAGCCTCGGAGGGGCGCAGCAGCACGTCAGGACTCGTCAAAACGGAGACGGGGCTAAAAATAGAAACCTTTTCTCTTCCTCGGAGACTTCAACGCTCGGGTGCGAATCCTTTGTCCCTCCCACAGGACTGAGAAGATGGCTTCTTGACGCAAGGAAGTGATGCATAATTTTTTCGCAAAAATTGATCTCCCTAACATGCTTAATGTACGCAAATCATCCATAAATTTTATGATAAATACAGGGCCTTTTTCATTATGTGTATTTCTACAGATTTATCCTTGCGGTGCCGCGAATAAAATTCCGAAAAATTCCATTCGATACGACGGATTACGTTTTTTGATGTCCTCATTATTCCCTTAAAGCACAGTTTCCCAACCTTTTTTTTCCCTGCCTCATAAAAAATATATATGCTCTTGTACCTCTTTAAGTAATTATATATTGAAGAATTTTAGTGACGGCGTCAATAATCGTTATTAATAATGTGGAAATATAAACGAAACGTTTGGAAAAGAAAAACTTGCAACAACTTAAAAGTTGCATTAACCGTACCAATAGTTATTCCCCTTATTTTAGGCAAGTAAAACAAATGTTTTCTCGCACTCCCTGAAATGCTATTTTTTACTCCTCCGGGATGTAAGGACCCTTGGTTGGGGAATCCGGCTCTAAGGTATCTTACTGCATGGTTCCACCTCTTTCCCTTTTTAATCAATGGTTTTTCATTCTGTTGTGTCCCCGTTTTCATCTTTCATTTGTCTCTCTCCTTTTTTCCCATTACGAAAGTCGAATTTTTTAATCAATTTTATGTGATTTCTTGATATTGCCAAAGATTTTTTCAAAATGCTTTTGCCAAAGCTTTTTTCAAAAATCTGTGCAAGCTATCTGAATTCCAGCATTGCAGCGATCGAGTAATCTGGTTAACAAGTATTGGCTTCTATTCCCTAGAGCCCTGGTTTTGGTTCCCGCAATAGTGGAGATGTTTTATGAGAATCATGAACCCTCATTTGGTGCCTGGCAGAAAGCATTTCGAGTATTTTTCTCCGTCTGCTGGATGAGACACTTGATTGCGGTCTCTTGGCATATTTCTCTTAGTCTAGGCTAGTAGCGATGTCAGGATTCTTTTAACAGACTCTTTGTTCCTCAAAAACTCTTACCACTTAACTTTCCATCATATTGTAGCCGAAAAAACTCACAGTTGAACCCTCTTCTATACCCATAGCCATTTATTCCTTATTTTTCTGTGTATTCATGTTAAATGCGGTGAATTAAGGTAGTAATTTGACGAGTCCTTAGTTTTAAACTCTTCTCCTCTAACTCTCTGTTGGCGATTAAAATTCTATAGTTTATATTCCTTCAAAATTAACGTATTCTCATCGTACGCATCAAAAATTATAATTTCTCGTTTCTGATATTTTTTTAAGTCCATATAATTGAAGTTTTAAAATGCGCACATGGCAATTTACTCTGAACAAATTGACCTCATTGCCGCTAAAAGAGTCTCCATGAAATTTGCCCCAGTTGAAGAGGTATGAAGCTGCTGTCCTTAATACTTCCTATGATTCCTACTCGCGTGGACGGACACTTGCGAACAAGGCTGTGATTCTTGTGATGGAAATTGTAATACTTTGCTGAAAATTTTAACTACTTCTGCTGCGCTTGATGCTCAATCTAGGATCGATTTACTACTACTAAGTTCTGAATTCGTTCTAACTACAATCGCAGCGCGTAATAACACGTACGAGTATAGTTCACCAGCTGTGTGTCATCTTAGTCACCTTCTTGGTGTTATTCATGAGAACTATTTTTAAAATTTCTGTATTCCCTCTCTTTTTATAATTATTTCTATATCTTAATGCTATGGCATAGTTTTTGTGTTACTCAACTACGATGTGCAACCAAAACATGCTGAAAATGTTGAATGCGAGAGGAAAGTTGCTCCGTAGCCATAAACTATAAGACATTTGTGGCACAAATGAGCAGAGTGGACGGTGTATAAGATTTTTTAATAACTGAATGTAGTTCAACCAAACCACCCTATCGCACCAGGAACAGTAAATTCCAGGTGTTCGCCCGACTTCAACCCTGACCGCATTGACGTAATGAGATTTGCTATGCTTCGGCTCCCTCTTTGCTTGACAGTTCGATGTCTAGGAGAGCTGCACATCCGTGATGGCAGTCGGCACTTCGCTATATCGCACGGCTCACTTCCAGTGTCGAGCAAAGAGGAGAGGGGGTGTGTGTTATCGGAGGTGCGGGGGTGGTACAGGGTAGCGTCAAAGGGGGGTGAAGGGGGTAAGACACCCCGTCCGCCCCGCCAGCAATGTCACACCCCTCCTCCCCCCACTCGAAGTGGGTCAGTGGCGGTGGTGGACCCGATGATCTGCGGGGACCGCCCCCGTCGCCCCCTCGGCACACCCTCTCCGTCCCATCCACTCCAGGGATAATTTATTTCGTTTTTCATTCAATGAGTGATGGCTGTCGGAGATCTCAACGCCTGCTATTATCATAACAAAGCTGTACCTCCACTCTTCGGAGTGGAGGATTTAGTGCAACCTCGGCGAAATTCCCGTTTTGTTGGGATAAGGATCTAGGCCGAGTGGCGCCAAAGCAATTCTGTTGCGAAGTTGGTCGAGAAATCTTTTGCTTGCGTGATGCGTGAGAGTGCGTGTGAGGTTTTTCTCTTCGGTTACGTCACCAATATCGGTGGTGGATAGCTCCTCCCCCTTTATTTCACCCTCAATCCCGCCCGTAGTTGATGCTTGTGACTCTAAGAGGATTCTAGGTAGATAATGTGATTATGCCAAATCTGTGAGCTCATTTTTTCCCTCATTGATGTACCTCGTCTAAATTTATTACAGAAGAGCACTCCGCGACCTGGTTTTTCACTCGATCCGATCGAAACAAAAACTTAACCAATGTTTGAAGATGGCTGAAAATGAAACATTAAATATTGGATACACTTTTCTCACGTCACAATTTTGAAAGCGGCAATGGTTAACAGCCTCCGTCTCACGATTGCCAGAGACATGTTATATAAAATAGTTTTAATCATTTTTATTTCTCCTTTTCATTTAACCATCTCAGCTTACACCAACACAATCTAACAAGACCTATTGCTTAGATGTTAGCTTTTAAGCCAGTGCTTTTATTGTCAGCTCTTTTGACCAAAATTCTTAATCTGTTCCTGGACGTTTTCAAATAAATTTAGAAATATATTGTCATTGTTGAGGGCTCTTTCACTTCTTGGTCATGAAATAACGCCAATATAATAATCATCAATCGTGGGCAGATTTGGAAAGTATCTTCTTAGTTTCTAAAACCAGAGAAAAAATTCTGCATGAAAGCAAAAATAACGTACTTTGATGGAAATTACGTCTGCTCATACTAATAATCAAGATCAAATAAAAAAATGGATTTTTAGACTTGATTTTAATAAGAAATGGTCATTATTTCAACAATTTCTGCCGGTTAAATAGGCTAAGCCTGTGAAAGAATGTTTAAGCTACAATTTTAAGCATTTTGGTTTGTTTTGCTGGAGTTGGGGAAGTTTTTACTGTCCCCTGCTGAAAAAATCAGGATTTATTTCTTACTGCACGCGGGTGTTACGAAATGATAAAATCAGTGGGTTTGACAATTGATTGTGGAGCTAAATACCTTATTTTAATATAGCAAATGTCATGGATGCATGTGATTTTTTTTGTTTAACTTCTCTTCCTTGATCTCTTTGAAGTGCGTAGGCGGGTATTTTTGTCGGCGCCAACCACCTTCGCAGGAGTCAAGCGTTGCAAGAGCATGTTATTATCGCGGAAGGTGTGTTTCACCTGTCTCTAGTGTCGCTGTTGCATAAAACTCCCGTAAATGGCCCGATGTGATAAAGACGAATGGGCGATTTCACCCACTGCCTCTAACAGCTTCGTGTCCGTTTCTAAGATCGGGATCCCCACCGGCTTCCCTGTTTTGAATAATTAGCGCCGTGGCGGCGGACTCGCTGTGACGAAGTGAATTGTCTGCCATTGCGATACCGCCGTTGTCATGCCCCCATTTAGATGTTTTTTTTGCGTACACGAGGAACCTTTCATTATTTTATGAATGAATCCTTTCATTATCTCATGAAATACGCAGTCGTTTCAAAGGGGCTCATTTCCGTCATTCTCTATATTAATTATAACTCTGCGTAACTGCAGATGCTCGTTATGTCTTCCCCGATCGTAGTTATCTACATCTGCACAGTACCATACAAGCCAGCATAAGGGCGATTAATACCATGTGTGCGCTGACTGTATGATGCGCTGTCATTCTGTTATGGTTTATTTTACTAAATATATTTAAACTTAAAGCACGTGAGAGGTACTTCGCAATCAACTCGTGTAGGTGTCACTCCACTAGTGTGGAATTTGCTTTGTACTCAGACATTACGGGGACCAATTTTTATAGTTCGGTTGATCTGACATGCAAAAAATACTGGCTTATTAAATGCATCATAAAATTATTGGGATATTAAATATGATAACAAATTATCATCCCATACAGCTAACGAAAATTTAAAAAAATAATATAAAAGTGATAATATTGAGAATATGAAAGCGATCAAATTCTGAAGATTCCGCCGATATTCTATGGAACCAAAACATAACTGGCACATCACAACACGAGGAAAGTTCACAAGTACAAATTTATTACAAGACCTAGGTTCCGCTTTTTACAGCATCATCATTTCGCTTTTTACAGCACCTAATGATGCTGTAAAAAGTGAAATTTCGTGTATCGTGTTTGTAATATGTCGTGTAATAAATTTGTACTAGTGGAATTTTCTCGTTTTGTGATTTGTCAGTTATGAAAGCAATCCCTAACATAAGTTATAATTCAAATCTACCAAGGTACTTAGTGATATTTAGGATCCGAATCAGTAAACAATTGGGTTTCCTCAATTATTGATCAAGAACTTGCCAAAGTTGGTGGTTTCCGGTGATACTTTACGGAATTTACTAAACATTTTGAATGAATATTCATTCAAAAAACAAGAACTTGCTTACTATGTATGTATGTTTAAATCTCAGTCTGGTTTAAACGCTTTTCGTGACTAAAGCAAATACTAATCCGGCTACTAGAAAATTTCTACTCACCAACTTCATAATTTATTTCCTATTTTAGCACCTCCCGACTGCTTTTAATTACTTTCTGGTAGGATTAATTAGTTCTTTTTAACGTTGCTTTGGCGTCTGAAGCCGTTAACCGCGTTAATTCTCTCCGAAAAAACCATTGCGTGGCAGGCAGTACGACATTTCGTGCCTGAGGGGGGACTGGAATATGTGACCTTGGAATTAGATGGCGAACGCCTGGCCTGCCTTTGACTCGCTAACCGGGTCAGATTATTCGAAAATAGTTCTCTCTTTATTACATACGTATTCACCAAGGATATCTTGTACGTGACTTCATCGTCAAGTGGCTAGCGCTTCCATTCATTGCCATTTTCTATTCCCTCATGCTTGAGTGTGACGAAATTCAGGAGTTGCCGGAATATTTTCCATTTTCGCCTGATAAAGCGAGCTGACCATCCATTCTTCGACAGCTTTCAATTTGCGTTACATTTTTTTCTTGGAACAGGTATCTATCGATACATTCAGAAACCACCGCGTATTTATTCAAAACTTTATTTAAGCCAGAAGTTAGTTCGGTGCTCCATCGCTTCATTACTCATGAGGTTTTTTTTAGTTCTCACTGGCACCATAAATTTAGCCCACTGCAAGTCAAAACCTTTGGCTTGTTGGTTAAAAATCTAAAAATTGAAACTCTTTTTGAATCTGAATGCCGAATTTCAGTTCCGTTCAAATGCTCACTCAGACCGAGACCAATTAACCCTTCCTATTCCTTGGATACATTTAAATTCTATTCCCAAGACTTAATGACGGTAATCTTTCGTAAATAAGGAACATTAAAGCTTTGGTGCCTCCTGCTCAATCATTTATCTCGCTACATAATGGCACTTATATCGGAGACGTAAAATTACTAGAGGGTGGGCCTCATGAATGACGGAACCGACACACGTCCGCTGGCTACTAATAGCCGTAGCGAATTGAGGAATCTAAATGATTGTCGGTGTGGATACTGAACGTTTCCATCACAATTTTTTTTCGAGTCAGGTATGAGCAGGAGGGTATTTTAAGTCTCTTGAGTGAAGTCAATGGGCGTATTCTAAAGGGATCGAAAAGGGTAGGTAATTGCCCCCACCCTGATCTAATTTATAAATATTACTTTCATCATTATGATATCCAATTTAATGCTAATGCATTGAATGTTTCTGGAAAAGTTACAAAACTGTATTTTCTTTATGATTTTTAACTATGTTCTGGTCCTATATTTTTAAGATTAAGTTGCAAAACGTCGTTAATAGGAGCAACGAATCATTCACCTCTCGATCAAGTACCAACTACCCCCTTAACTGGCAGATAAAACTTCAATTTGACATTTAATCCATTGATATAATATTGGCTAATCGTCTTAAATGTGATCTCATATCCACTAGCCTAATATAGCCTAATTCTTCTCCCTTGAAAGAGATTCACTTTAAGTAAAGTTTCCAATTTTTTTATTTTCCATAATTAGTTTGAGTATTCTACCGGAAGATTGGTCATTATTTGGACATTTCTCATCATGACGTCCCAATTTCCAGCGCATCCCTCCGTTTTCCCTGCAATGAATGACCAGCGATCAGCTCCCTCTAAAATTTCTCATATCGTCTCCCGCCTCTTATTTCGTCTAGAATACCTATCCTCTTCCTCCCTCTTTCCCTCATCCTCATTTTTCTGACCTCTGTTACTCGCTTCAACATTCCCTCTCCTTTCTAACCGCCCTCCATTAATCTCTTCCGCCTCCTCCAAATCTTTGCAACTAACTTTCTCTACTCTCAACCATATTCAATATCTGCTCGTTCATCCTCCTAGTTCTCCAGCTCATCTTCTTTGTCCTCCAAACCCACATATCAAGCGCCTCTAGTTTACGTACATCCTTCCTTCGCTATGACTTGGACCTCCTCCTCGCTCCATAGAGCGCCGCGCTACATATTAGAGTTTGCCATTTTCTTTGTCACTGTACACTATTTCTTAAAACAACCATACGTATTCAGAATACGTCTCTTACCCACAGAGCAGATTAAACGCCGTGCGGATGAGTTCTTTGAGGAGTGTTTGCGGCAAAATTAGGATGGATAGGGTCAGGAATGAGTGGGTAATAAATGAATGTGGGTTGGATGCTCCAGTAATGGACATATATGAAAGGAGTGTGCTACGTTGGTTTGGCCATGTTGAGAATGGATGAGAGTCGAATAACGAAACAGATATATGAGAGTAGAATAACTGGTGTGAGAGGTAGAGGTAGGCCGAGAAAATTGTGGTTGAATGTGGTTGAATGTGGTTGAGGAAATTCTTACGAGGTGGTGTATTAGGATTCTAAAAAGCAGAAGGGCGTGTATGAAGTAGTGTATGGGGGTAAATGAGGCAAAAGAGGTTTGCTAGGATTGGTCGGTATGGAGGAAAATATTGAAGCAGAGTTATGTGTACATATATGTATTTATGAGTAAAACTTTGTGACGGTGCCTACCCCGGAAGGCAACGGCGTGATGGGTATGTATGTATGTAACAAACGTATTCTCCTTTGCTCCATTTTTTTAACGCTGACTATTGAACGCAGGACTCTTTTGGCCAAGCCGGCACGCAGCTATAATAATGAAAACACCAGGGGTATGAAATCGCTTTTTCTGGAGTACCATTCACCCACCGTTGCCGGTTGTGTCAAGAGAGAGGATATGAGGGAATATGTAAGACCCTTGTCCTGACCTCCATGAGAAAGTCTCCTTCATTCTTCCTCATCTCCAGACCGCGGTCCGCTACCTCGTCTAACCTCTCTCCCTGCAGCAGCCCTTCCCTCCCTCCAGCCACCCTTTTCTCCGCTTCCCCCCCTCCCACAGGACCCACAACCTCTTTTCACTCCAGGAATCTTCGCCTACGAGCAAGCGCACACTTTTCGAGGCGCGCAAATGCGATCACGATCCGAGCCCCGATCTCGAATGTTCTCCCTCCTCTGCCCATTCCTTTCTCTTCCACCCCTCACCCCTCACCTCACCCATTCCATCTTCCTTTTAAAGAGCGAGGGCCGTAATATTTTTGGCGCCATCCCCGCCCTCTTTATATAGTACCCAAGTCAACCGCCGGCGCCTTCAGATCTAAAAATAGCGACAAAAATGAGAATGAGAGGAGGGTTGAAACATGGACGCTGTCACGGGAGAGTAGGAGGCCGGGGTAGGAGTAGGTACTGTTTTTGGGCGTTTCAGATTAGGCGACAGATTAAGTGCGCCACGGGGATCGGGCCCGCGGGGGCCGTGGACTAGGACGACTCTCCATCCTACCCTCTTTTTTGCCGGTTGTTTCCGGGTTGCGAAACCGCCCTTCTCCTCGTGATCCAGAAATGATTAATTGGAGAGGTGCACACATACGTACGTGGCTTGCGCTTCTTGGAAAGTATGTGGGGCGCTTCGGAAATGATTTGCTGTTGTCCCATACGCCCATCTATACTATTCCTCGGCTCAGCTCCTTCCCCTTCCCCCACAAATTGGTGCTTTCACGAATTCCTTGCGAGCGATAAAAAAAGAATACGTTTCGTACACGTGAGCTGAGCAGATTACATCTCTGATGCGATCACAACGCCCACCATGCGTGTAGTGGATTGACCTTTGGACTGTTGTTTGACAAGTTGGTTGGTTATTTTGAGGGAGGCGACCGACGTCTCGGGTCATTTGCGACATAAGGAGGTGAAGTGGGATGAAATTTAACGGAATGAGACCAAGTGTGGAGAGAAACTCGGCGTTGCCATCATCCTGCTCCTAATAAGATGGTATCCAAGGGGTCGACAGTTTATCATCCCATCCGACGGACGCGGTATCGCACTTCTCTTCACACAACACCGAAATGCGGATCGGAATTCCAGGAGAAAATTTCCAGTAAGATACATGCCGTAACAATCGCACGGTCAAAAATAGAATCACCCGGGGGCAGGTGCCTGCGAATCAAAGGGTAGGCCAACGCCTGGTCAGACACAGCCAAATACCTTGCGTTTACTTTGTTTAAGAAACTGGAATTTTGAAAACACATGGACATTAATATACTAAAAGCAATAGGAATTCAAGCAGGTCTGTTACCTATACTGTAAAACAACGCATCACTGGACGAGATCAAATCACCAATTTACAATGTTTGCGTTTGACCAGTCCCATTGTAAGCAATGCCGGTTGGGGCTGATGCAACATACAAAAGGTACCCGAGTCAATAAGAAACCAATAAAAGGAAATGCCTGAGGACCATCTTTCAACTTAAATGGACAAAGAGAGAAGACGTATATAATACGACATAAAATAAAAATACAAGGGAAGCAATGAAAGGCCAAGCGGCCAATTATTTTAAAAAACTGAAAGATAGTTATGTGGAAACACACTAAGTGATGGCAAATGTAATGAAAACCCTTCGAAAAAATATGATATAACGGAGCGTACTCACAATTAAACTGGCTGGGAGGGCCAAACAGGAGGTTTAAAGAAGAAAGGAAGGAACACAGAGCATAAGTCTATCTCCTGGGACAGTCTTACAGAAATCTGCGGCATAGCAGCAGAACATGTGGATAAATCTCCACCTCTGACGGAATTTGAACCGGGCACCCATGTTTCGGAAGACACTACTCGACTTGTAACACGAATCCGATCTTGTTTGGTTTTACAAGCTCCTGGTATTGTAATTGGATTAACACTTTTTGTTTCCAAATGTACTGTTTTTCTTAAGGCTACCGGTTTCCGCTTTTACACGATTATCAGGACCAATATAATAGCATGCATAGAATTTTCACATGTCCTACTTCTTCGGACAAGCAACTGTGTGTAGCTTACCTATTTCGGTGCGATAACACAAAGTCGGCCCTTTGGATTTAGAGTGCCGAAAACTGGGCCTTTTTTTCTAATAAAATATCGTAAAAATGCTGATAAAGATAGTAAAAATGTTTACAGGCATCAATAGACGTAGAAATGATTATTAAATTAAAGGATTTTATTTCGTTATAAATGGTTCAACCTACTCGAAGAAACAGCTTCCTAAACACTGGGGACTCGACTTATTTTATGGGCAGTAGGAGTCCACGTCTAAGCCACCCTCGCCATTGTCTCGGATGGCAATATCAAGCGGATCGCAAATCCTACTTCCCTCCCAACTAATGTAATGTACTATTTCACGACGAGTTTGATCTCTTTCTTCTTATAATTGCATAGAATATCTAACAATAGATAAAAGACAACATTAGTGAAGCAATTTGAAAACTTTCTTTTCCCATCTTCAACATTTTCTTGTCTAGCTTTTATAATATGTCATGTCACATCCAAGGTCGTTCAATTTCGATTGTATTCTTCCTTTGATACAGGTCTTCTCAACGTAAAAAAGTCCGCCATTAATGTGCTTATTTTGTTGTATTCTCCAAGGTCGTGGCAAAGGTTGTTAGACGTTTTTGTTGATTTATAAGTATATTTTTATTCGGAATGACGACTTGCGCCGCATATTTGCAGCTTTCCTACGTTGTGCAATGGCAGTGAATTTCAGTTGTCACATTAATTGCGGAAGTGAAGTTGAAATTGTTGCGAAGACCCATATCGACAGAGCTGCGGATATATAGAATCAAGCGACCCTGGTCACATCAAGCTTCCTCCTGAACAATTACGTCTTCTTGGCCACGTCTCTTATGGTTTACATCCGTTTATAATCTCTTTGGAGAAACCAACAATTAGCATTACACAGTCTTCGAGTCAGCCCTAAAAGATCCTCCCCCCATGAAGATGCACTACGGACGACCCTCACTTATGGAAATAGCGACCGTTCTTCACCTGACCCATTATGGCGTGTGGCGCGAGCAGTTTGACCAAGCGATTTAACACCACTAATGGCAACGTATTACACGTTTTCCTTTTTTTTACGAGGGTAATTCTCTTCGCGAAAGTCTACCCTAGGCGAGAAGATAAAAGAAATATCACCACAACCTTCCGAGTCCCGCCATTTCTGGCAAGGTCATCTAAGGTCATCTATATAAATAACGGAGAGAGGCTCAGGATATTTTCCGCAACACAGGTGTGTTATTTTTTTCTTTCATTTTTTTTATACGTGCGAGAGTAAATTGACCACGTTCCCCCCCGGGGACTATGGCGCCAGACCTCTCCTTAAACAATGGACGGGTGCGAGACGGGAGGCCCAGCGGTGGATTCTGAGATTCCTTCTTGTTCCTCTGCCGTGTCCACCCCCTCCCTCTGCCCCATCCTCCTCCTCCGCCAACATCACATGGCGGGCATTACCGAATGGACACACGTATATATATGTGTACAAGCGAAAAGAACAAGAGCACAATGACCACCATTTTTTTCGCAAGTTGTTTGCCTGCTGGCTGCTTCGGAGAGATAATAGCCAGTCCGGGCGGAGGCGACGTCGACATGATGCGGGCAAATATTTCACCGGCTGCTTTCCGAAACGGAACTGTTTACTCAGGGGACGAACTTTTGTGTGCGACGTACATGACTTCGGGCGTTGAAATTTTATGCCGTTTATTTTACATAACTGTTCCTCGGTGGGATACAAATAAAAGAAGAGCATTGAAAATATCTTTGAAACGACATACTACTATAGTCTACGCCCATGATATATTTTAATGCCGCCCACAACGCCACAGTGCAACGAAAGAGAGTCATTTTCATTGATTCATGTGAAAGATTGGTTCTCTTTGAATACACAACATTTATTTTTTAATTTGACTCTCATAGATCGCACTCTTTTTGAAAAGTTTATTCATTCTTACAAGACAAATAACTCGTGATCTAATTCTTTCAACTGCACTCAAGGTACAAGAGCCTTTCATTTATTTTTAATTTATTTTTATTATCAATTTTATTTTATGAGAGTCAAATTAAAAAATTAAAAATTTATTTTTTAATTTGACTCTCATAGACCGCACTCTTTTTGAAAAGTTTATTCATTCTTACAAGACAAATAACTCGTGATCTAATTCTTTCAACTGCACTCAAGGTACAAGAGCCTCATTCTCTTCAGTAAGTAGGCAGAAACTTTTTTTGGCACCAATCTACATTTTTTATGCGCGCATTCCATTTTTTCCATGACCTCGCAATCGGAAGAGATTATTTATACAGCCGGGAGTAAATATGGTACGTAAGTCATTGAGAAATGGTGAATGAAATCGTTCACGTGGGCAGTAGAGTTTGAAAAGAAATGAGCTGAATAATTTTACTGGGATATCAATTTTACTGTGGAACAATTAGGCATTACGATATTGTATAAAATGACAAAAGTAAGTTCAACAAGAGAGTACGGGAGAAAACTGGATATAACGAGGGACTAGTTTCGAATCATGGTGGAGATTTTCCAGTGTTACCTCGATCCCTACCCGGGTTCCATGTGGAGAGCACTTTAAGTGAACTACTCTTCAAATGAATGGATCCTTTGCTAGGGTCTTTCCTCGGAGAGGAGAAGAATTCCACTGAGAACAGTTCGAATTCAAAGGTATATTTCCGGGAAGGAGGATTTTTTGTCAAAAACAGAAATTGCCCTCATAAGTCGCCGATATATTTTTCTCATTCAAAAGAAGAGATATTTTTTTATGACAAGGTCCAATTAATTGATTTTTTAAATTGAATTAAATTTTTGATAGCTCAAACTACCCAAATGCCTAAAACAGAAATCTTGCCTTATTCCTCCTCGTGAAATGGCCGTGAAACTATAAAGGACACCTCTCCCAAAAAGGTTCACTGTGTGATATAATTTTCTATTTTTATTTTGCTTTCAAATACGATTAGCAAATGGGGTAGAAGAATTGATTTTGTTATTTTTGCTACTTCTTTCTTTTCCTCCTCGATGTTCTGCGGTGGGAATCTCACGTCCATAATGCTTTTACTAGCAACCAGTTGCAAAGCCTTCTTCGCTTTCTCTCACCCGTCGGTAAATTAATGCCAACAAATATCCCCCAATTGGGGTTCAAAATACTCTGACTGACTCTCTTCGGAGCCAAAGTTTGTATAGAGTGAGATCGAATGAGTGATTATCAAGGTCTATACAGAGTGATAAATGTTAGCCACGTTGGATATTTGGCTGAAAAAGGTTATAACTCTACAACAGTTTAATTCATTCATGTCATGATGTCATTTTTCTTTCGGACCGCTCGACACCTACTCTCCTTATCTCATAGTAAAGTGGTCACCGTACCCACCGATACTCAAGGGAGCATAGTAACCTGAGATACTGGCTTGGGAAAATCCCAGCAAATACAGCCAATCGCATGTACAGCGTGTGCTGTATCCATTAACATCTGCACGAGTATAGCTCTCATCCACTTAAGAAAAGAAAATAAAAATTCAACTTGTACTTATCCACGCCTTTTTATTACGCTGGTTCAGGTTTCAACGAGAAGCCATACTTTTCAAGGCTGATAATCACTTGCAAAAGACAGTTACTCATTTTAACCTGGGTCGGTAAAAATGGAAGAAATGTGGACAAGTAAATACACACACCAATACACCAACACCGCCGTCCCCTGCCGGGGAAGACGCAGTCAAAATATGTAGTTGAATTCTCGGCGATGTGTTTGTAAATCTGACTCTGCTTTGAATTGATCCAAATTGTCAATGAAAGGAAAGGGATATAGACTTTTTTATTTTGTTATTTGGAAGTTGCAATTTCAAAATTTTATGTTAGTGTGGATGTTTCAAATCGGCCTATGGACAATTTTCCGAGAGCCAATTCTAACAGACAATGTCAAATTTCATTGAGTCCTGATTTCCTTTATTCTTAGTGGAAATTATATCTAAAAATGAAAGGGAATTATTGCGTTCTATTTCTTCCTTAAAATTAATCAAATCTTGCTAACTCGTGTTCTTACACTTGTTTTTGAAGTAACTTCAGAATACATTGACTATCAGGCAGGATGAATTTTTTCTCATCGTGGTTCCCTTATAATTTGTTTTGTTGAAGTCTAAAATCGTTAATTTCATTGACAATTGAGGTTAATATGCATTTGAAATTAACTTCTAAATCGCTCTCTGTTTTGAATTGAATCTGCTTCAATCATTCCCTCCTCACTACGCTATCCTCGTGTTCCTCTTTTCACCTGTGAGAGGGAGATTTTTTTCCTGCAAAGATGAAATCGCTCCTGTTAAGCCTGATAACATTTGTTTTAATCGTCATTCTTACCCATGACGTGATGATGTTCCCATAGGTCGCCATTTTTATATATTAATAATATATAATAGAATATAGAATAACGAGGGCTTTCTTGAATGATTTTCTGCGTGTTCAAATGGGTAACTAGATAGAAAATTTACTTTGGCAGTAGAATTCATTGAAATAAACGAGGTGGTTATTGATGGAGAATCAGAGTTAATGGAGATGAGGGTGAGATTGATTTAAAAGGTCAAAAATTGTGGTCATTTGCGCAGTTTGGGACAGGTGGATTGATTGGTATAGGAAGGATAGTTAGGGGAATGGAGGAAGACTGGAGAGGATTGTTTGCGGTTGCATCACCTCATACTTCATGAAGGCTCCACAGTTAAACGTCCCTTGACGGACAAAGGAAGGTCCGTAAAAGAGTTAGAGGGGGGAGTCATTGATGGCAGGGGACATACATTGATGGAGCCAGTGAAACTTACAGATGACCAAGCTTTTGTGAGTCAGTGAGCATAGGGTCAGTAATCGTGAGTGCTTTTCATAGAGGGTGAACGTTTCGGAGTGATCAATCATGATTTGTTGGCATCTGTTGATGGGTATGAGTCCTAACTTAATATTGTGTAGGTCGCGAGTAAGAGTCCCGCGTGTTAGGTTTGATATGACCAAGGACATGGATTTTTGTGATTTTATGAGTTAGTCTTCATTCACGATTTATATTTTTTAGATGTTCTTTATTGGTTTAAATCAGTGTAACTAAGTATAAGTCATCAAATTTTCCATGGGTAGAAAGAGAGAAATGGATATTCTACTGTGTGACGGCATAAATTGTGACAGATCGCGTGCCTCGAAGTGTAGTGTATTAAAAATGGATCTAATATTAAGGGCAGCGGGGTAAGAATTATCTGTCAAGCATATATTTCATCAAGTTATGGCATTTGACGATGAGAAAAGTAAAGGAGGAAAAATTGTCTATGCAGAAAAATTTTGGTACCTAAGAGGTAGAATTATCAGTGATAAAATGAAGCAAGCTGAGTAGAATATCTCAAGGAAAAACGACCTTCTATCTGAAGAGGAGTCAACTGATTACCAGAAGCACCAGCTAGGAATTAATAAAGCACTTTTTTAAAATACAAATTTGGCTACTGTCCTTCAATGGCAATGAATCTTGGACGATAGCTGCAAATGAGCAGTGAAGTTTGAAAGTTGAAATTTATTTCTGTGAAAGAACGATGGAGGTAAATTGAACAAAGAGAATTGCTAATGAAGTATTCCTTCGTAGTATCCGGCGTATAGATAGGTCGTAGAGTCGCATGGGTTATAAACTAGGCAATTGTACTCTCTTTGAGGATGAGTGTAGAATTGAGGATTCGGACACATGGTCTTGTTGCATTATGAGGTGTTTAACCTGAATGGAGAACGAGGCAAACCAAAACAGGGTTAAATTGGTTAATAGGGAGGTGGCAGAGTGGGAAATGCGGTGGTAGAGAAAAAAGTTGAACGTAAAACGAGTTAAGAGGTGACAGATTGCGCGAAGAGGGGTGATAAGGAGTTAGAATATGTTGCAATAGGGGAAGGAGGAGAAAATAAAAGGGAAATTGGACGGTATGAAGGGAGACAGAATATATGAAGAACCTTAGAAGAACAATGTGGGGCAAGCGGAGAGTTGCGTAAAAAAGGGGAAAGCATATAGATGCAAGGCGACGGGTTCGGGGAATACAAGACGTGGACAGCCCGTGAACCCATCAATAATTGGCGATCGATTTGATAAGCAGCATTTCTAAAAGTATAGCGGACCCGATGCTGACACTGCTTATCTTCGTTAAATGGAATCCCCAAGTGGATGGCGTATCAAATTCTTGTCGCGGTGACCTAAGTGTATAAATGGACGTAGAAGACGTTGCGAAAGTTATCCGTTTTCTTTTTTCCTCGCTGGGCAAAAAGAGTCGCCCACGTGTGAAAATGTATATCCAGTGTTGTTTTGCGGGTGACTTTCCACTGCTTTTGCGATATCAGTTCTTCGACATGATTGAGGCGCGGTCGAAAGCCCCGTCCACCTAAATCCAGCCAACCATTTCCCCGAAAGGAACGCAACCCCTTCGCTCCACCTTTGCGAGGCGAATTATTAGCGATGATTAATGTGTGCCCCGCGCCCATGTATATACCCACACACACGACCCCGAATTTCCCGGCGACTCATCCCCGCATATCGCCCCACTTGTCCATTCGACTGTACGGGGGGACGTGTACAAAAGTGTTTCCTTAGATTTATTTGATCATTGGAAATGATAGTAGTGCTAACGGATTCCAATACATCACTCTCTCCATAGTTAGAAAGCCCGCGCAGCAATGAGGAAGTCAAACTAATTCAAATTCAACGATAACTAAACACCAGTTCAAATATTTCAGAATAATTTGGTAATTATCACCTACGAATGTTATACGAAATTCTTTGTTCTCTTGTATTAGACTACTTGGATTTTTCCTCTCCAATTGGTAATGATTAACAACTAAAGTGTATGTTATGCGAATTGGTAACAAAGATTTGATTGAAAAGAATTAAGGTAGTGGGGTAGGAAGAAGGGAGGAGATGAGCTCTATATCGGAATTAACCTCTCCAAAAGAAAGAGTCCTAAAGTTTAATGAAATATCTTAAATCAGTATAACTGTGCATTAGTAGTACTCTCTTCAAATCACCAAGTATGAGTTGGATTGCGAATGACAAATTTTTAGCACTTCCAGGGATAGATTCTGGGGCAATCCGTGGCAGAATCAATACGACTAGACTAAAATGACTATACTGCAGTCTAGGAAGTCATCAAAATTTGACTAATTTTATTATATAAGTTGGGGCTAATAAATTCCAGTATTTTCTTAATAGTCATACCGCTATTTTACTATGATGCGCCTGAAAAAATTGATTTTGTACAGGGTGATTCAAAAAAATCACAAACATTCAGGACGTGATTTTAATCATTTTTTTCTATGAGACAACTCCTAGGTTATTGAGCAATTACAACGCAAACATTTTGTCAGAATTGTTATGCATACCATATTTACACAAAAAAGTAGATGATTTCACTGAAGGTTATAAAGTACAAGTTGTAACATAAGACTGATAACTTTCTTTTCCTGTTGTGATTTATTCTTATTGGTACCAATTTTAAAGAGGGTAACCATAATTGACAAAGGCTTCCTTCTTAAAAATGGTATCTTTAGAAATACTTATGATAAAAAATTATCTACGTTTTACGACTTTTGGGACAAAATCTTTTACTATTTTAAATTTTATCGGAGATATAGCACCATAAGAGATACTGTTACATGTGCCCATTCGTTGATAGCCTTTTTCATAACTCATCTGGCATTGGAATGGAACTGGCCTTGACTTGCCGGAATGGACCATAAAACTCAAAATTTTCAACTAATGCTTTTCCTTTGTAATGCATGGAAAGTTAAAATAAACCTCTGGGACCGGAATTGAAGTATTCCTTTGTGATAAATTAAGCAAACAATTTGAGTGGCGTTTGACGCAATGGATTGAGTCGATCACATACATTGAAGTTCTTTGTTTAAGAAGCTGATTGAATCACTTTTCCCATCCGCCTTTAGCCATCACGTGTCTATATCTAACCTTTTCTTTCTATTTTTCCTTCCCTCTCGTTTCAGTCCCAACGCGTGCGTGGTGGAGGAAGTCCCCGGGACCAACCACAGGCTGTACACGGAGTGCAAGTATTGGACGCCCAGGAAGATTTGCGGACAAAAGACGTGAGTCACTCGAGAACAGATGTATTAAATAAAAGTTTTGAGGGTCCAATGGAGATCCTTGAGGGGTGGGGAATGAGAGGAGAAGGTAGGGAACCTACAGTATGATTAAATCAAGGGAAATTGAGTTCTACGGCCTCTCAAGATAGCAAAAATAAATGAGTCTCCAATGGCCGTAAAAAAGACGGCCATTGGAGACTCAATAATTTTTGCTAACCTACAGTATGGTTTATATTTTTCATACATTATAATTAAGTTATGTATTCATTGACTGCATTGCAAGCGGGACCTACGCCAGATGGCAACCGAAAAAATGAACATATACTTATTAAGTATATATGTTTACACACGATTAATAATACATTATTTAAACTTCATGATAAATAAATGCTAATTGAATTAAATACCCCTAATTTCTGAAATAACATCATAAAATGCTTTCGTATTGATAATCTCCTCCAAAACAATGGGAAGATGGAAAACTTTTTAAGCTATAAATTTCCTTAGGTAAATCGTTCCACTATTTTATTTCCCGTTAGTGGAAACTTAACAGAATTCGTCCATCTATATCTAATTAGTGAGGAAGATTTTTCTTACCAATATTCCTGTAACCAGATTTCATATGTTTCAACTTTCTACAATATTAGTTAGTATAATATAAACTAATTGTTAGAAATATTTTTAATATTATCCATCACTAATTGTTATTTATGCTTATCGCTAAGATTAATATGATAATATATGAGTATTATTCTCTTGCTATATTTTTGATGGGACCATCAGAACATGTTTCGGAACACTAAGGCGTTTCGAAACTCCGCCGCTCAAGTACCCAAGACACTTGACCCGGTGTGTCTGTACACCGCATAAACCTCCTAGTGGTGGGTCGCGGGCAACAGTATTATGCTGGCTCTCAAGGTAGTCCTTTCAGAAGGGATCCTAGCTTGAGCAGAATAGGGAAAGCGGGCCTAGGGTATTACTATGCTTTGGCTTCTCTTGTGGCATACTGGCGGAAATGTGCCAAAACTGACCAGTAGAGCGCCGTAACCGTTAGCAGAGAAAGCTGCACGTGGTGCGGGTCATGCGAAGGCTGGTAACCTTGCATACTCTATTACAACTTACTGCTAAACATCAAAATGTTGCCTCGGACAGCCGAAGCCACGGTGGGCGGCGGAATCTGAATAAGGTTGGCCCATCAAGACACGGACTGGAAACGAACTGGACTCTCGGTACTTGGAATATGAGAGGAGCGTATGGAAAGGAGCATGAGTTGCTGCATGAAATGAAAGTGAGACGAATGGATGTTTTGTGTGTATGTGAAACTAAGCATAAGGGGCCGGATGCTGTTACATTAGATGGCGGTAGTCTGGCATTGTGGTCAGGAGTTGAAGATAATGTACACGGCAGTCAAAGGGTAGGACTCATTCTTAATGAGAGAGCTAAGTTGCTAGTAAGGAAGTACGAGTTAGTATCCCCTAGATTGCTCTGGGTTCGCATGAAAGTAGGTATTAGGAGAGTTGTGATTGTGGCGTGCTATGCACCAGTGGATGGAGAGAGTGACTGTGTGAATGATGAGTTTTTGGAAAAACTGAGAGAGGTTTTGAATGAATATGATCCTGGTGAGAGAATAATTTTACTAGGTGACATGAATGGGTGGGTTGGCGTGAGGTGGGATGCATCTGAGAGAGTGGTTGGGCCTTATGGTTACCCCCGAGTGAATGATAATGGTGAAAACTTGGTGAGAGTGTGCTTGGAAAAAGGATTGTTTGTGTCGAACGCATGGTTTAAACGTAAAAGAATACTTATATATATACTTGACAAAGGGGCGATTGTAATAGCATGATCGATTTTATTGTGTATGATGAGAGATTGAGTGAGTTAGTGTGGGACAGACGAGTGATGAGGGGTGCTGAATGAGGAACAGACCACTATTTGGTACTCTTCAAAGTGAATCTGGGCAGAAAGAGGGTACCAAGGAAGAATTTTGCGTGTAAGCAGTTGAGAGTAAAAGTGGAAAGGTTGCTAGACAGTGAGGTAAGAATGCGATATGGTTGCATGCTTGAGGATGCTCTATCATTGAAGCAGAGAGAATGGGACGAGCATATCAGAAACGAGAATGTGAATGATGCGTGGGAGTGTTTAAAAGGAGTGATTGTGGAATGTGCTGAAAAAGTATGTCGAAAAGGAGTGGTAGGAAGAATGAAAGGTGATGCTCGGTGGAATGAAGAAGTGAAAATTGCAGTAAGAGAAAAGAAAGAGGCCTACAAGAATATGATTGCTGCCAAATCTGAGGAAGAGCGTACTAAGGCATGTGAGATTTACAGAAAAAAAAAGAATGAATGCAAAATTATTGTGAAAGAGAGCAAAGAAAGAATGCGTGCGGATGAAGCTAGGAAAATGCAGAGTGATTTTGTAGGTAATAAAAAGCAGTTTCGGAAGTGGGTAAAAAAGGCTAAGATTGGTGAAGGTAGGGGAATGAATGCGGTAAAGAACAAAAGTGGAGAGATCATGTGGAATGAGAGGAATATCAGGGACTGTTGGAGGAAGTATTTTGAAGAATTGTACAATAATATTGCAGGCGTTGAGGATGAGCCTTGTAAAGTGGTATTTGAGGATGGAAAAGGATATCAGTGAGAAGGAGGTCACAACGGATATGAAAATATTGAAAAATGGGAGGGCTGCAGGCATAGATGGGATATCCAGTGAAATGTTGAAGTGTGGGTGTAAATTACTAATTTGTAGGCTGCGTGAACTGTACAATTTATGCTTACAGGTTTCTGTTGTTCCCGCTGATTGGAAAAATGCTATCATCGTTCCGTTGCACAAAGGGAAGGGAGGAAAGACCGAATGTAATAATTATCGGGACGTTAGTTTATTGAGTATCCCGGGAAAAGTGTTCAGTAAAATATTAATCGAAAGAGTGAGGAATATAACTTCCGACAGAATATGGGGTGTGCAGTGCGGGTTTATGGCTGGTAGAGGATGTAGTGACCACTTTTTGCACTTCAGCAAGTGATAGAAAAATGTATGAGTGTCCGAAAGAAAGTGTACTGTGCGTTTTTCGATTAGCATATAACAGAGTAAATAGAAAGAAGTTGTGGAAGGTTTTGAGAGACTATGGAGTGAATGGGCAGTTACTGAATGTTATGATGGCGATATATGACAATAGTAAGGCATGTGTAAGAGTTAACGGGGCTCTGAGTGATAGGTTTGTAATAAATCGGGGTGTAAAGCAAGGATGCGTAATGTCTCCTTGGCTGTTTAATGTATTTATGGATAAATGTGTTAGAGATGCATGTAGTGTAAACGACGGTGTTTTGATTGCGAATGTGAACGTGCGAGTTCTTCCATATGCGGATGATGCTATTTTGATCTCAGACAGTGAACAGGGATTACAGAAGCTCCTAGATAAGTTTTGTGAATCAACGGAGAGAATGGAATTGAAGGTAAATGCGTGCAAGACAAAAGTAGTAGTTTTTGATGAGGAGAATGGGGAGAATATCTGTATGATGAGGACAAATGGTGAACTAATTGAACAGGTGGATGATTTTGTGTACTTAGGTAAGATGTATGCGAAAGATGGAAGAATAGATGAGGAGATAAAGAGACGTGGGAATGCTGGAAGGAAAGTGGTAGGTAGCATGTGGAGCATATCAAGGAATGAGTGCTTGTCTATGGAAGCGAAAATTGCCGTGTACAAAAGTGTACTTCTTCCTACTTTGCTATATGGTAGTGAAACATGGGCATGTCAGGATAGACATAAGAGTAGACTAAACGCCGTGGGTATGAGTTATCTGAGGACTATTTGCGGCAAAAGTAGGATGGATAGGGTCAGGAATGAGTGGGTCATGAATGAATGTGGGTTAAATGCTCCAGTAATGGACGTGTATGAAAGGAGTGTGCTTCGTTGGTTTTGCCATGTTGAGAGAAAGGATGAGAGTCGAATAACGAAACAGATATATGGGAGTAGAATAAATGGTGTGAGAGGTAGAGGTAGGCCGAGAAAGTTGTGGTTGATTGTGGTTGTGGAAATTCGTAGAAGGAGGAATATTAGGAGTCTTAAAAACAGGAGGGCGTGTATGAAACAGTGTATGGGGGTAAATGAGGCCAAAGAGGTTTTGCAAGGATAGGTCAGTATGGAGGAAATTATTGAAGCAGAGTTAGGTGTACAATTATGTATTAATGAGTGAAATATTTTGACTGTGCCTCCCCCGAAAGGGAACGGCGTGATGGGTATGTATGTATGTATGTATATTTTTGATGACATTACTATCATAATTATCTTAATATCTCCTCTCTTATCAAATTCTCAATATTCATAATCTACATTTTTTCCGAATGAAATTTTCTCCATTTTGTAATAAATTTTATTGTAATTTACTAAAGTATATACCGTGAAGTAAAATTGAAGTTCATATTCTCCTTGTGGATTGTAAACATTCACACCCAGGTGAATCTCGACTGTGAATCAATGGGTGGATTTGGGCTGGTAGAAATTAAGTCTCAAATTTTTCGTCATATCAACACGGTGAAGGCTTTGGACTGGGACCCAAAGAAAATTATCTCTGCCTATTCATTCCCTCTCTCTCTCAAGCCCCGACTCCCTGCACGACTCAAATCAAGAGCTGCCAACTTTCTTGTGTGCTTTCGGCTGCTTCTCCCGCCCCAGGTTCAACCTTTAGGCGGCTTAGAGGGGAGGTGGTAAAGAAACCAGCTTCTTCTGTCGATTATTATCGGAGCTTATAAACTTAGCACTGTCCGGAGTTGAAAGTTGTTGATCGAAAGTATCCGATGTTGTAATTAAGCGGGTCAGTGAGGAGCTGCTGGGAAGGAGTTCTATAAATACACTGGGAATTATTTTTTTGTGAAAGGCTTGTAAGCCGGCTGGTTATATTTGGTTCCGATCAGTCAATCAATCACTTCTATTTGCCTCTTTGTAGCAAAAAAGTTTAATTTTTTTGTAATTTAACTTCTTGCTTGCTGAATGTAACTACGAAAGAAAACCAATTATAGATTTGAAATATCTTGGAGAACTCGGCACTTGAAAAGTAAAGAGACCTTGTTTTCTCTTTAAAATTCCTTGGTGCGGAAATATCAAATAGCATCTCCCAGAATAATTTCATCTTTTTTTCTTCACATTTTTATCTTTCATATGGGTTTCATGATCGGAATACAGTATACTCTATCCTCTAAGACGTGGCCACGAACTCATACCTAATTAGGGATTTTTTAAACAAATAAGCTTGCCTCACGTAGATTTTGACAGCATATCAGCATTTTGACAGCACAGACACATCCTGAGAATTCCTACGTTCTCTCGCTACTGGCTGAGAGGCCTCAAAGTGATTCAAGATTCAATAGTTTTTACGATGGCGACGAAGCCATCAAATGGGCTTTCAAGATAACACGTCAGCTGCCATGACGTTTCAATGACGTCATGTCTGTTCGAGAGACCTTGATCAATGATCCATGAATGGATTTTGACGCTGAATTTGATGGTGTGAAACGGGCTTAAGGGAACGAAAGAGAGTAAAATATGCCCCCATATCTTCTTCCCACGCACTTCCATCGTCCCATTCCCTACCGACACACTCTCAAAGCCCTTCTCTATCTTACCCTCTCTCTCTCTCTAGACTCAAATGAGGCAAAGGCCCATTTATGGAGAACGCATTTTGCTGCCAACGGACAAGCAGCCGCGAACGAACAAGTTTTCATTTATCCGTTTTCCTCGCGCGACGTATCGAGTGTCGCACGCTATGAGGTAGGGTCCACTTAAAGAGTCCTCCTCGTTTTAAACCCCCGTCCCTCTCCCCTCCGATCACCTTCCCTGCCGCTTGACAGATTAATTCGAGTGTATGTATTCTATTTTTCCCTCGATTTCCTCGTCAGTGAGGAGAGCGTCCGGACGTGAGAAAGTTTCATTGGCGTGTAGAAGATTTTGTTTCTATTTCTCGTCGAACTGAGGTCGTAAGCGTTCGTGTTTTTTTTCTTTTTCTCTCTCATTTGCTGAGACATCTCATCCAGGTAACGAATTTCAATTTATCCATTTTCGTGTGGGGTCCCGTCATCGTTGAGTGGAAACATGATCATTAATTAGTAACGCTGTCGTTATAATTAAGGAGTAACTCCATCAATAACTCGGAAAGAAAATCCACTGTGGCATATTTGTTCCTTTATTTATCCATTACTGTGAAATACAGAAAAATTCAAATTTTTATGCCAATCACGTGAGATATAATAATAAGAAGCACTGTAAAGTTTTCAAATAACCATTCAAGGAATGATAAATATGCAAAGATAAATAATCAAATGCTTCCGATAGAAAGCCCTTCTGTCATCTCCTGAGACTGAGAGATGGAGCTGCAGCTATAGGTAATATTGTTCAGCCGAAAATATTATCACTCTGCAGATAAAACCTTTTGAATAGTAGTACACAATAAAGATAGCAGGAGATAGAGTAGAATGAAATGACTTTAGTCATCCAAGCTTAGGATTTATTCACTAATGGTCAAGATAGCGATTATGAGCCATCTTTCTATATTTCTTTATGGAAATATAAACCTAATAACACCGTTAGTAGTTCTGCTTAATAGAAATCTTCTATAGCAAAATTATCTTCTTCTGCTGCAGGTGGAATTTTGTAGACTTCTGAGTTAATAAAGGGCCGAGTTTGGCTAAGGTAAAGTAGATTTGAAAGAATTTGATAAGCCACTAGGAGATTAAGCTTAAAAACACATCATAGTGTAATGATAACAATGCCTGGTAACTTTACTTAAGTCTTCAAGATGAACTGTCAGTTATTGATTTGGATTGAAGGGAAACCATTATTTTATAATATAATTAGCGATGGTGTTGAAATCATACGTTTATCTTGTGTTATTCAGCCCAGCATGGCTCTGCACCAACAACCGAAACCACAGAGCGTAAGCCGTGGTTGTATGTTTATTGCCATAGCTCCGTTTAATTTGTTCTCTTGTCGTTCCTACATGGTATTAGAGTCAGGAGAGCTTTCAAACCCTTTTCAAAATCACCTCTCTGTCTCTAAAAATAGCAATATATTGGTTTAAGTATTCATTAATTCAAATCCCGTTTGTTCAATCGGCTGCAATCGAACGCCTCTTCCCTATGTACAGTTACGGCGCGGGTAAAATGTGGCGAAAGATTAGCGGCGATAGCTCTCCTGCCTAGGACATATTTCAGCGACTGTCGCGATCGGTCGGTCGTCGATGAGAAATCTGCATTGCCTTACCCGGTAATGTGATAAGCTACTTAGTGATATTCCACATCGAATACCCCCCATCTTCGACGATCTTGCAGAGTCGGAAAAACAGCAAGCGGAATAAGGACAAGGCGACCTCTCCCATTCGTCATGTACCATTAAGGCAAAAGCCCGTCATAGGTGCACATTTCTTTTTAAAGCGCGTATCTTTGATTCATCCCTGGGTGTTGGTTCGCCCTCAATGGGGAGGGAAGGGTGCCGAATTTGAATACAATCGAGCGCCAAAAATAACGTCGACACCGCTGGAGGATCACGCCTCCAGATCAGGTACAAGGAAATGAACGTAACCTCATCCGCTTTTAACCATTATTTGCCGAACTTCTCTCGATCAAAATCCAGCTCCGACAAATGCTTAGACCTTACCCTTTGAGTGAACATTGACATAGAGTTCTCCGTGTTTTTGGGGTGAATACTTATTTTTCTCGAATTTTCTTATTCATAGGAAGATTATACCATGATACATTTACGATAAAATAAATAAATACTCGTCCGTTTGGTCAATGTGAATTCCCATCACACACCAATCGGTTATGGGTCGACAAGTTAAAAAGTCAGAGATGTACCTTTTTCATCTCAGATTCGCTTTTTTTTCGACAGTAAATAATTTTCCGGAAATTCATCACTAATTAAAGTTGGAGGACTCGTACCTATTGAAATAATTGAGAATTCCTTCACGGAATCTAGCCAGGAGATTGTATTCAAAACCACTCAGAAATTCCGATCATGTAAAAAATGAGTCACATGGTACAATGGAATTGGGTCCGAGATTTTGACACAATAAAATCACTCGTTAAAATCTCCGAAAGCCTTTCCGATCGAGTTTTTCTCGCAGAAAAATTGCTGATGAGGTAGAAAATGGCGATTAGAGATACGGAGGCGTATTTACCATGCCGTATTCATAAGCGTATTTACCATGATGCTGACCCGAATCGCGTAACATGCGACGAGCTAATGATGAACATATAGACGTGACACCATGCACCATACACCTGTTTAGCGATCACGGCTCTCCGTAACACGTGAGCTCGTGTTTTCATTATTTAATTGCGCTCATGTGACCCTAAAAACGATCGTCATTCTTCCAATTTTTTCATGTGGTTGAAAGCACTATTTTCAATTGATGGAGTCCTTTCTCAGGACATTAACTGTGAGCATATACACCACCAAGCCATCTTCCTTCAAGGCGAATTTCGAGGGGGGTTTATGCGAACTAGATGTTCAGGCCTCAAGTCTACATTGTAGCACATGAGACGAAGTCGTGCTTACAAAGCCACTGTCGCGGTGGATAAACCCAGCATTGTCGTTATTAAAACGACGAAATTATTGAGGCCTGAACATCTAGTTCGCATAAACCCCCCTCAAAATTCGCCTTGAAGGAAGATGGCTTGGTGGTGTAACTGGCTAACATACCTGACCGGCAATTGGGGGATTCGGGTTCGAATCTCAGTCAAGTCAGATGATTTTTTCATAGCGAATATCAACCCTGGTGTATATGCACCCGTGCGAGTGACTTCTTACAAATACCACATCATTTGTTACATGCAATGTTTGGAAATTTATCTAAATTCTTTATCTCTCATTAACTCCGAAGGAGGGATGTCTAGTCCCACAGCTTTTCTTGCCTTCATCTCTCTCAATGCCTTCTCTTTTCCCTTCATTCTATCTTTAATTCGTATTTAACCTTTTCTACTGTTAGTTCAATCTCTACATTTGAGTACTTTTGTTTAGTGCCTCTCACATATAGCTCTTTCACGTATTTGCTCAATGTATCCTGGGGAGCGATCTTGGTATTCCATAACCCATGCACTTGCGTCACCGTTATTTTTTACTTGCGCTCATGAGAGCGAAAAGATAATCGTCATTCTTTTGATTTGCGTCAGGTAGGTTTAATTCAGCTAGCTTTGACCCACAAAATGTCACTTGCCGCTGCATATTTTGGTCGCTCATCAAAGACTTATTTAGTTCTATCATAATGAATCGCACATTTTCTCTGGTAGAATTATTTGGTTGTGATTTGTGTGGCACGAAACAACCATTTTCTTTAGCTCGGTGAAGATTGATTGTACCACCTTGCCCTCTAAATGGATCATTCAGAGGTGGGTAGCTATTGCAATGTCTTACTATTGTAAAAAATGGCGAAGCTAAACTCCCTTTTTTGCTAAAAAACAAGACATTGACTCAAAAACTCAATGAAATATCTGGTTCTTATTCTATCGTAATGAATTTTTATCGAATAAATTCGTTCTTATGGTAGTAACTGTGATAATTGTCTTTCTAGATATCTCTCATCTGATGTTTTCTTTCCCTTTCGTCTTGCGATTTCAGGGTGATCCGGTACGAGTGTTGCGAGGGCTACTACCAGATTCCAGGCCAGAAGGGGTGCACTGGAGGTAAGACGATCCCTGCGGGTTTCGCGCGTTGGTAAGCAGTGGAAGGGAGGGATGTGGGCGTACCCGCACAACGTCACTTAACGCTGCACATTTTGCTCGCTTTTCAATGACCGCAATGGCTCAAAGAAAAATGAGTGGGACGTAATTAATGTCGTTAAAAAAACTCGGCTACCGAAGCTCAGGTTCCTGCTTTCTAAGTCTGTTTGACTCGGAAAAGCGTTTCACCACCTCAGTTCAGTACCCTTTTTGATTTATTTCATATTTTTAGTTCCAATATTTGAAAACGAAATTTCCGAATGAAACTTTTCTTCCTGTGGTTACAAAGTTTGATTTTACTCCGTAATATCTCAAAGTAAAATATTACTCTACCCTACAAGCATCAAGTTATGAAAATAGTTGGTATAATGGTAAATTGACTACCATTTTAGCACGATCTTTATGCAAATTTGGTTTTTCTTGAATAATAATATTCAAATTAAGTCTATGTTGGCACGAAAAGATTAAAATATCCGTTTAAATTCTTCATTCCGTGCGTTAATATCATAATGGTGTACGCCACTTCAGGCTTTGGAATGTTCAAACAGTCACTTCCTCCTTTAACTGTGCTGTCTCAGTGATCCTCGTCCTAATTCACCGAGGTCCCATGTTATTTTGAATACAGACACGATTCATAGTATACATTTACCATTAGTTTAATTACGCTCATGAGTTGCTCGTATTTTTCTAGGTTTACATCATGGCCTAATTCATGGCATGGTGGTTTACGCGGTGGCCTATATCCACATCTAAGATAATCAGGAATGTATTGAATATAAATCTATTTATTCTTCCATTATTCTAATATCTGAAAACCAATAAAATATTTATTTGTTAATCTAACCAATGATAGCAGTATTCAGGGGCGCTTTTCTGTGTTCATGGTTGAAGATATGATTTCTACTCGGGCTTCCAACGGTACACTTAGCCATAACATCGTCGGCTTTTACTATGAACCAGAATTTAAAATTGAAACAAATGTCTATCTCATGTATCCTATTTAATTGCATCAACAAAAGGTCCACAATATTTGGCCGATGTGAACATATTGGGTCTGCGTTGGCCAAATGTGGTTGGCTATATTGGTAAGGGTCATTCATACTTTCTCTGATAGTTATATTTGGTTGTGCCTTTTTTGGAACGGAACTACCAGATTTTTTTAGCCAGGAAGGATTAATTTGCACCATCTCACCTTCTGAATGGGACATATAGTGCTGGGTAATTCCTGCAATCTCTTCTCATTGTAAGAAAGACGTAGTTAAACTCCTTATATCGCTAAGTTAGTAAAATATCGCCTCATCAACATAATGAAATATAATGTAATGAAAATGTTTTATGAGAAGCTAAAAATTTTGAGCTTATGCGAGCATACTCCAAACTTGCGACTCTCCCATTTTTTTCCTACCTAAGTAGGGATTCAGCATTCCGAAATTGGACCTCTGGGAGAACAAAGAGACGATTTTACGAGTTGCTGATCCGTGCCTACTCGACGAGAAGCATCTGCATCAATGATATCTCCCCTCTCATATGGCGACCTTGCGGTTCGCCGCTTTCATCTTTTTTTCTCCTCGTCATCGTTCGCCGCAATCCCGTCTCATTTCCATTTTCCTAGGGACTGCGAAAAGATTGAGCTTTTCCCTTGATTGATGCGTTTCGATGTCATAGAGTCTTCAATAGGAGCAATTTCATCTTATGAATCGGTTCTTTTATTCCGAAGCACGTGTTTTTCTTCTTTCATGCTTTGCACCCCATCTTGCATTCAGGATCATTGCCAGTTAAATTTCGTGTTTTTTTTCTCCTTGAAAAATGCCTCTGAGAAGAATCCTTTCGAGGTCATCCGTTTTAGTTTCGGTTTGCTGCAGAGAGTGAAAAGAATAACCTATCATTTCATTACTAATCGTGGTCAGAATTTTTACAAATCTGTTAGAATATCGACCAGCAGCCAGGTTAATACGGCCAAAATTTAATATTGCCGTACACACCTCGTTCCAACTACGCATTATGCCTCGCAATATTTCCTTTGGCAATGGTTGGCTGCTTGTCCTTGCTGCTTGGAACAGGACAAAAATTAAAAAGGAAGAACTAAAAATCAAGAAATTCTACGCAATGTGTTTCGCAAGCCGTTTTGGGCTATTTTAATGCGATAAAATGTGGAAAGACCTTCATAGAAGTTAATTATTCTCTCAAAATCCCATTCATTATGTAATATTTTCGTTTATATGATGAGAGCATGATCTATTTCCTTTGCAACACTTCATCAAATACAGTAAGCCACTTATGTCTTCTAGATATGGACGCAAAAGTGATAAATTCTTTCCAGTAAAATGAAAATTAGCAGGGTTGAATTTCCTTGGGTGATCGTTAATTTATGTAGATTATTTTCTTCTCAATTTTTGGAAATGCTGCCCTTTCCATTCGTCCCTTTTGCGTTTAGGAATATAGAGCAAAGGCATTAGGGCCGCTGTTCTATATAACTACTGAGGACTGTAGCAATATTCTCTTTTGTTCTCTTTTAAATTTTTCAAAAAGTATTTCTTGCTCACTCCGAGTCAATATTTTCAAATTTTAACTAATAGTTCATGTATTGTTCGGTAGAGGTAGTCATAAACTCTGAGACCGATTCTTATTTTTTGTATGAATGGAAAAGGCACAGCAAAGGAATCTAGGAGTGCGTATCTGATTTTAGTAATTTATGCTGGGCATAACTCAATTAACTGTTTTCATGAGCAATTATCATCGCGTTTTGGTCTAAATAAAGCTAAAATCAAACTGATGGGCTGGTTGTTTTCCAGATCGAAGAAAATATGTTCTGTGGCTGTGAGTGTGGGCTTGACGAATAATGACTTAGAATACCGACTTGCTTGAATAGTCTTAAGTTTTATCAGTGTCCAATTGTTTTCTCAGTCTTTGAGATATTTCTGATATACCTTTGAGGAAGGATTAAGCTGATCTTAAAGACATAAAATTACCTAAATTCTGCAGAGAATCACTTATGCTTTCTTTCCTTTGTGCTAAACACCCATTGTGGAAAAATGGTCTATCACATGTGGACTTCCGAGATACAATACATTAGATATCGCTTCACTTATAAATCAAATCCTATGGCAGTTTAGGAACTAAGACACAGCACGATCATTAACATTCAATTATATTTCCTAGAAAACCCATCGCATTTGACACAATGGCACGTTCTAGGCCTCATTTTTAAAAATCGTTTTGCGAGATTCAATAAATGAGATTCATGAGTAAAGTATTCTACCGACATAAATAAAATCACAGTTATATCGTAATATACCTATTTGAAATCCTAACTATTCCGTTAGTCAAAACTATATTTGGTAATGTGGCGGGATCAAATATAAAAATAAAACGATTTATTTTTCTCTGGTTGAGTCTATGTTAAGGTATGACATTAATATAAAATGATATCTGGAAAATAAAATTTCAGGTGATTATAAGCCTTCAGAGTATTATATAAAAAGCAGAAGTCTCATCAAAAAAATTCAGTAAATTGTAAACAATGAGCAACTGAGCATTGAAAATGCGCATTTTCTGGCGAGGCTATCGTAGCTTAAGAGAACACTGGGGTAAAATGTAAAAACGTTATTGAGGTTTTAACTTACATGTAATACAAACCTTAAAGTAAAACTAAATTTAATTTATTTGAATATTTTCATTATTTTGATGCATAAATATGTGATTGTAATGGGAAAAATAATGTTATCAGTTTAAAAACATTTTGATGGTTTGTTAAACGTTTGTGTTCATCTAGTACAGAATCATCAATTACCACTCGCCCTTAAGGTGGCTGATAGGATACCGCGTAAATTTAGATGTATTCCAATATCCTTGGCGTGTCACTGTCGTTGATAAATTTTTATCGGCAAATGGCCTCTGCTGTCTATTCCATTTGCTTTGTTGTTCAGCGTTGGCCTCTTTTAGATTACCTCCATGCTCTTTGATTGGATTACTGCCGATTTAATATTGGTTTCGTGGCATCAATGACTGGCATTAAATAGCCCGAGCGTCAAATCTTTATGAAGGCTAGTTGCGACCTACAGTAGAATTCCCTCTTGAATTAATTCGATCCAAAGACAAATCACAGGAATTAATGTCCACACGTAAACCCTTATAGTTTATCAAGAAGTCATTACTCTAGCGAATGGATCCGCTGTCTCACACAATATTACCCTTTATCACCTTTACTTAGCGCGATAATTATTGGGTTCACATCCAACGAGAAGTACTGTCTGAATACCCATCGCCACTTGTTTTTATTACCGCGAGACGACGTATAATATATTATATCTCCAGCCCTCAACTAACAGGTGATAACCACGAAGTTGTTTCGAAACAAGAACACTATAATACATTCTGTCGGTAATTTGATATCTCGGCTGTGTTGCCAATGGAATCAAAAGAACGGACGCTTTCTTTTGGTCACAGACTGCGCTGCAGTCGATCTAGAGGTTAACCAGGTTGCAACCAGGCTCCATAGACTTATGCATAGGTGCATGCACTGGTTCTAACCAATCCAGTTATCACGATTTTATTTTCTCCGTCTGAGCGGAAACACGATAAACTCTACCGAAAGTAATACTTCTAGGCCGATATCAATTGTTATAATGCTGCCTATCGGCTAGTTCTGAACCCAGTTGACCACCGAACTTAAATTTGAGCAAAAGACGCTCTTAAGAGCCGCATCTTTATACAGTGTTCTTGTTCCAAAATTTCCTGTCGCTTTCGCGGCCTTCGGACGTCTTTGATGTCAGCCTGATAAAGAGACACCTACCTGGACAGAAACGGTAATATTTCCTTTGCACGTGAATGATTGAAATAAGTATGTTACCATGCGATCGGGCATTCGACTGCGATGTTAGCATGTATATACCTTACTTGGCGGTAAAAAGAGTTAATTTAAAGGCTCTGTATTCTGCTTCCATGGTTGGAAAAGGTTCTCTTTTAAGAAATATAATCGTCGACTGAACAGAAATTTTTGCAAAGGCTAGATGTAGCAGCAGTATTTTCAATACAATATTAAAAAGGCTTGATTCGGTATCAGTTGTGTCCGACATAGCCGCAGATTAAACTTTTTTGAACGCGTCACTCGCCGCAAGGGATAGTGCTGACAGCTGCGACAATTTGCTCTAAATATTCGCCGCAAATGCTGACATATTCGCGTAAACCTACGCCTTTCTCCTTCACTCGGACGAAACTTAAAAACTGACTTTCTGCTCATTTTGACGCTACAAATCAACTGCTAATTTTCACGTGATATCAAAATGTTCGTCGATTCGCCTCCGAAGGACTCGGCGACGCCTCCAAATCGAGTTTGTCGCCTTCTTCACCCAAGCCGTACGTCGTCTTCATATTTCATCCCGCAGGTAAAAACTATGGTGGGTAATGTATTCGAGGAAGTAATAAAATATACTTAAAGTCAGAGGATCGAGTCATAAAAAAGGGGGGGATAGGTGAGAGTTAAGGTGAGGTGGGTGGCTTTTTTTGAAGGGGAGGGGGGCCGTTTTCTGGCCTTTAAATTCCCGAGCCCAGTTCCCCCTCCCCCTCTGCTCCCCCCCATTTGGGTTGCATGTTTCGGAGCAACTCAACTGGTGGGGCAATTTGGGAATGCCAAAGAGTTGCCCATGAAGACCCGCGTAAATCATTTGTATTTATCAGTGCAGGGAATCGGCGCATAAATCAACTTCTGCATCGCGTGGGTACCTACAGGCGCCAGTTATTTCCTGTTTATTTTACGGCCGGGGATGGCTTAAGGTGGAGGGGGATAACATCAAATTCCCCAATTTTGAACGATATTTATACGGCATTCATAACGGTTGAAAGGACGAGGGAAAAGGGTAAAGAAAAAGACTTGCGATTTTTTTATTATCCTCTCCTTTAATCTGTTCTTTATTGTTTCATTGCCCCGTTTAAGCTCGAGCGCACTTCTCTCTTTTTATTTTCTTGCACAATTTATAGTTTCTTCCCGGGACGGGAGATATGACTGCGGCTAAAAATTTTGCACCGCGCGAGTCGCTCCTCGTCATGTGAATTACGATGCAATTTTGAACTGATACGCGAGGCGCCAGGAGGAAAAATTTTCTCGTGGGCACCTTGAGATGTTTTGTGGACGTCGGCGGGTATTTTTCTCGGAAACAGCGCGGTTAGTTCTGATTTTCTTTCCACATCTTAATCCTTCTCAAAAGTTTGAATACATGTTGTTGACAACTTCATCTTCGGTCCACTCAACCGCGCATAATTGTCTCCTCTCTCCATTCTTGACCGAACAGTTACGGTCACAAATTAATTTTGACGCTTCAATTCCGGGAGCAATTATTGGCAGCGTTAAGGAACAAAATGGAAGGCTCGAGCATTCCACACAAATATTCGGTTACAGCTTGTCATTTTGAAATATTACCACCGATAAAGTGTGCATATCTTTCTTTTTTCCATTTCTCCTCTCCTGAGTACACTAGTAATTTACACCCTGAAACCATATACGGGGGAAATCGGAACAGTAGGATATTAGACGGCCCATCATCTTCCCGCGCTTCATTATGCCGAACAGTAATAGCCTTTTAAAAGCTTTGCCAAAGAAAATGAAAAACACGGGAAAGGCGTATTCGATGAGGCGCCCGAGGGCATCGTACGGAAACATGATTTACAACTACATCTTCCGAGATGGACGCGTTCTTGAGCAACTGCTTTTGAGTTTGTTCCTCAAAGGAGAACCGTTGGCCGAGCCAGTGTATGCAAAGTGGCGTCATGTCCTCTGAATGCCTGAGTCGCGAAAGCATTTTCCCACCCAATGCCCGCTCGGCCATACGTTTTGCTGCAATTTTTCCCTTATATAGAGCTAGTTTGTTCTCTATTTTCCGGATATATTTTGGCTCAAGGTATCGTCCTCCTTTATCTCGTAAACATGCTTCCCTCTACGTTCCATTAATTCCTTCTTGACATGCTGGGAGAGCAAATAAAGCGTTAAGGATGACGAAAAAAACATAAGTCTCACTATTGCTCAGAGACTACCGTGGAAATATCTCCGAACTGTGAAGAGGCCCACGGACTAAGATAATTGAGTGACAAGAACACTCTCCAAAATACGAAAGAAAAGGCGCTCGCTTCGCCCAATGCAAAGAAAGAAAACAGTGCAGCTGATTGAAGGATTAACTTTGTGAAACGCTGGAAACAGAGGCTACGCACAACACTTAGTTTGCTTAAAAATTTTACATCGGAAAAGTTTCAGGAAAACATTATTTGAATCCCGCTCTTTATCTCTATAACCGATTGAAGCTGTCAAATTAGTGAGATACACTGCCGTACTGATTTCAGCATACAGACTCTCTTCCTGTGCGCTATCCGTGGCTATATAATAAAAGCAAAATGAGGCTCTAAAAATCTAAGTTTATCAATAATTTACTCTCGCACTTGCCTTGTTCTTACCCCTGCGTCGGCTCGCAGGATAGTAGGTACATGTTACTTTACGTTAGCTAATTTTTAAGTGCAGCTCATTTACCTTGAGATATTCCATTATCCAAACACTCCCTCGCTAAGATATGAGTTTTTTAATTACATACTTTGAAATAAAATAAGGAACCGCGTTGTATTGTTCACTAGTATTTCCTTAATGCTATGTCTTAGAGGCTTTCCCTTACGTATAATGTCATTAGATGTTTCGGATTGTTCTAAAATGTCTCCTCGCAGCATTCTGCAGTCAACTCATAGTACACTCAACTTTACATATTCAGCATCTCTTTAAAACGATAGGATTTTATTTCGATATTTTAACGCGTATTTTTAACGTAATTGTTGATTCCAAAGATACGTCACGGTTTTTTCCGAGGTTGTTAATTATTTTCTCTTGTTAAACACATAGAGACTAATTTCAACCCATCCATCTTTAAGCATGTATATATTCATTAACTTTTTCAGTTCTCATCCAGATAACATATTGACGTCATTTTTCTTGTTGTCGCTTGTCTTCGATAATAATGACGCTCAGACGTACAAATATATTAATCAGAAAATATTCTGGTTTTGCTTGGTAGTAAAAATTGTATTGAATTTTGTAACGATCTTAAAGTTTTTGTTTTACCAAGTGTAATATATATCACCTAAATCTATCCTAAGTTTTCCAATAAGAGTATGCTTCCATTGTAGAAGTCAATGGCAAGAGCCAGTATTGTTTCCGCTCTCAAATATTTATCGACACATTCGTTTCTCCCGACATCGATGCGTGACTGACCTGAGTTTGTAAAATAATCTTGGCATTTAAATTTATTCTTCTCGTTAGTTTTCCTAAATCGCTTTCTGCAACTTTTGATCCTCTAGCCTTTGCATAAAAATATAAATTTATTAATGAATGGGTCAATTCCTTCAAGGATGAGTGCTAAAATATTTACCATTAACTGATTAGGAGGAAAATTTTGAGAACCACTACTTGAGAGATTTCATGCCTCAATCCGTGAATTTATCTACGACTCACCACAGGTGAGTGACTTTATGTTCAATTAATTTGCTCAGGTATTTAATTGAGATTTATACAGCACGATTTCTTATCTTTTCCTCGATCTTTCACTTCTTCTCATTGTGCTGTTTCATTTTTTATTATTTCCGTGCTTTTAGGAACCTTTGAGAGCGAATACAGTTTCTTCCTCGTTATTTTAATTCGCAAATAACTTGATTATTATTCACTTTTCCATTTTTTTATTTATTTTATATATGTGATGATGGAAAAGGATATCGGTGAGAAGGAGGTCACAACGGATGTGAGAATGTTGAAAAATGGGAAGGCTGCAGGCATAGATGAGATATCCAGTGAAATGTTGAAGTGTGGGTGTAAATTACTAATTTGTAGGCTGCGTGAACTGTACAATTTATGCTTACAGGTTTCTGTTGTTCCCGCTGATTGGAAAAATGCTATCATCGTTCCGTTGCACAAAGGGAAGGGAGGAAAGACCGAATGTAATAATTATTGGGTCATTAATTTATTGAGTATCCCGGGAAAAGTGTTCAGTAAAACATTAATCGAAAGAGTGAGGAATATTACTTCCGACAGAATATGGGGTGTGCAGTGCGGGTTTATGGCTGGTAGAGGATGTAGTGACCAGCTTTTTGCACTTCAGCAAGTGATAGAAAAATGTATGAGTGTCCAAAAGAAAGTGTACTGTGCGTTTTTCGATTAGCATATAACAGAGTAAATAGAAAGAAGTTGTGGAAGGTTTTGAGAGACTATGGAGTGAATGGGCAGTTACTGAATGTTATGATGGCGATATATGACAATAGTAAGGCATGTGTAAGAGTTAACGGGGCTCTGAGTGATAGGTTTGTAATAAATCGGGGTGTAAAGCAAGGATGCGTAATGTCTCCTTGGCTGTTTAATGTATTTATGGATAAATGTGTTAGAGACGCATGTAGTGTAAACGACGGTGTTTTGATTGCGAATGTGAATGTGCGAGTTCTTCCATATGCGGATGATGCTATTTTGATCTCAGACAGTGAACAGGGATTACAGAAGCTCCTAGATAAGTTTTGTGAATCAACGGAGAGAATGGAATTGAAGGTAAATGCGTGCAAGACAAAAGTAGTAGTTTTTGATGAGGAGAATGGGGAGAATATCTGTATGATGAGGGCGAATGGTGAACTAATTGAACAGGTGGATGATTTTGTGTACTTAGGTAAGATGTATGCGAAAGATGGAAGAATAGATGAGGAGATAAAGAGACGTGGGAATGCTGGAAGGAAAGTGGTAGGTAGCATGTGGAGCATATCAAGGAATGAGTGCTTGTCTATGGTAGCGAAAATTGTGCGTGTACAAAAGTGTAATTCTTCCCACTTTGCTATATGGTAGTGAAACATGGGCATGTCAGGATAGACATAAGAGTAGACTAAACGCCGTGGGTATGAGTTATCTGAGGAGTATTTGTGGCAAAAGTAGGATGGATAGGGTCAGGAATGAGTGGATCATGAATGAATGTGGGTTAAATTCTCCAGTAATGAACGTGTATGAAAGGAGTGTGCTTCGTTGGTTTGGCCATGTTGAGAGAATGGATGAGAGTAGAATAACGAAACAGATACATGAGAGTAGAATGATTGGTGTGAGAGGTAGAGGTAGGCCGAGAACGTTGTGGTTGAATGTGGTTGAGGAAATTCTTAGGAGGAGGAATATTCGGAGTCAACAGGAGGGCGTGTATGAAACAGTGTATGGGGGAAAATGAGGCCAAAGAGGTTTTGCAAGGATAGGTCAGTATGGAGGAAATTATTGAAGCAGAGGTAGGAGTACAGTTATTAATTAATGAGAGAAAATTTTTGATTATGCCTACCCCGGAAGGGAACGGCGTGATGGGTATGTATGTATGTATGTTTTATATATAACCAGAAGATTCCTACGAAATTGAGCAGGATATATGCATAATGCAGAAATAAAGCTGTGTAATTTTCATCCAGATAAAATTAACAACACTTCGGGCTTCAATGTTTTTGCACCATCATCGGGGGAGACCAGACATGACATGATGATGATGTATAAACATTGAATCCTGGGTCGAATTAAATGTTATCTTTGTGGTTAATTGCCCATCTTTATTTTTGCATTACCTTTTTTATTTTTTATTCATCCAGCCGCAATGATTCGTTTTCTCATCATGAGTATGGATTCCCAAAATATGTATTCATCACGGTTTTTTTCTCACCATTTGACTTTTAAACCTTCCGAAGTGCTTGAGGCTTGTCATGTTAGAGTGAGTGACCTTTATCTGAGCTAATTGCTCATAAAATTACCTCACAAACACCTAAGTACGTTATCACAGTATTTAGCTATGACAGGATAATGCCTACGACGAATTTTATAACAAATGCCGATAATAATCTATTAAAAAGATAGCTAATACAACATTTCTCGTCGTGAAATTCATTGTCCGCCCAACCTGAGTTACTTCTTTCATGAAGAAAGCAAGTATTTATTTCATAAATGTGTAAGTAATGATCTCAGACACGGCAAATTTTTCCAAATTACTATTGTAATTAGTTTTCTTCATAAAATTATCGCCATGAAAAGGTTTCCATCTGAATGTAACAAGCTAATATTTAATTACAATCTTCAATAATGAATCCATCCGGTTAAGGTGAGGTCAAAGTTTGCCTTTCTTAGCCACTCAAGAGACACATATTTCAAAAAACACAAGACCTTTGATGCTCAGAAACGATATTTAACATCCTATATAGGTTAATTAATTAAAACCGAGAGTTATAGAATATTTTATGAAAATATATCAACTCGCTCAGCAATTTTAGTTCTCAAATGTTGTAATGACGTAATGTTAGAAAGAACTTTCTTCTTTTCACTTGTACCTTAATGTGGTCACAGGTTGGATTTCCGGGAACAAGCCTGCGCAACCCTATCGGTGATTGAGAGCTTTCCACAATTTATTCATTTTCACGTTCCTATTTTCTCCTTTTTGCGGCTAGTTAATATTTTATGGCGTAAATTACCGCTGGGTCTTCTGCAGCAAGTGATATGGCTTTGTGGTCAAAGTTAAGCCTTGAGATCGCGGTTTCTGCGTGGACGCTCCGGGTTTTCACTCGGTCGAAGTTGATTTTGGAGACGTGAAAATTAATCCTGAGAGACATTTCTCTGTCTCGTTGTCTTTCCCATTTTGAGCAACTCCTATGAGCGTCAGATTGACTCGCAACTTAGTTTATACGGTGTTGGAATGGAATATTTCCTTTCAAGTGCGTACTTCTGTCAGCAATTGCATTTTTACTGTCTGAATTGACTCTGAAACCAGCTCGATTGATTGAATCACTTCCACCGAGTCGTCGAGCCAGAGGTTGAGGTCACGTCAATAGCTTATCAGAATCTTTTCAGCCCCCAAACTTTGCGTCATATGGCAGGGGGTAACATGAACCTACGAATGAGGAATTTAAAGGTTGTTTTTCCAGAATTGCGAAAAGAATGAAAGGGAATGATGAATGTTAATTGAAAGAATAACTGTTCGGGTTTCTGAAGAACCTCATCGCCAAGTAAACATTTAATTTAATGGACATTCCTGCCAGCTCTTACTTTTTTATGGCAAGTGAAAGCTGACTCGTGTTCCACTGGAATTAATACTTTTAGATGGAAACTTTTATCGGCCGCTTTTCTCGGAAGCTGGAAAATTTTACTGCAAGCAATGAGAGCATAATTATAAACTTTTAACCATTTAACCAGTCGCTGAGAAATGTAATTATAATCAATCTCATTTCCACCTAATTTCATATTTTTTATGGTTTTTCATGCTAATATGGCGAATAGAAAGTGTCTAAACTTCTCCATTGTGCAATTTTGTTATATCGATTGATGCATCTCATTCAACAACTTTTACCTTTAATTCACCGTGATTTATTTCAACGCAACAAAAAAACAAACGAGCGTTTCTCCCTTTTAACCGACCAGATGCCTTATCCGAACGGAATTTCACTGTGCCAGCAAAAGCGGAACAGAAAAAAATGAAATAACGAATGCCCTTCGAAATGAAATAGAAGCCCCTTCGGTTTTCCGAGAGTGCATTCATCGCCCTTTCCGAAAGGGAAGATTCCCCCCGGCCGATAATTTCCGATTTCTTAATAAGTCTCTTCTTCTCTTGTGTTCTCTTTCTTCCCCTTCCACTCCTCCTGCCTCCCCGCATCCACCCACGCCCGCCGCACGCCGATCGCGACGCCACCTCCTCGGCGACTCAGTGAAGCCGCTCAAGAGCGTGTTGGAGACGGCGAGGGACTTGGGCGCCGGCGAGTTCGTGAGACGACTGGAGAGGGCGGGCCTGGCGGAGGACCTGTCCAAGGATGGAGGCGGCTCATTCACGCTCTTCGCCCCCGTCGACGGAGCCTTCCAGGTAGCCAGACACTCTTTTTCTTTATTTCTCTCCCTCTCTGTCTTTTACACCAGAGCCGCGAAAACATTTATCTCCATAGATTCGCGGATTGGCAGCATTGAGGAACATGCACCACTAAAAGAAAATGAACTATTTTCTCTTGAAGGGCGTAGTCTTTAATACACAAGGCATGCATTTTATCGATTTTTAATGTTGTATCATGAAAAATATATTTCCTCTTTAAAAAATTATCCGCGCTTCGCGGCGTGGAATCGGTACTTCATTGATATTACGGGGGATGGCGCCAGGAAATTTGCGATAATTTTTACATCACCCACTGTTGTGTTATAATGCAATAACTATCCACAAGACCGCGGTAACTATGTTTATGTTACAGTTTATACATGCCTATATCATTAAATATTGAAAAGATGTCTATAAATCTTTGGTACATACATTCGTCTTCCAAGCGGCATTAATTTGAATATTATAATACACGAACACAACAATTCATTACCCTGATCGTCAACTTTTAGTGCAAATAATATAAGGTAAATACAAACATTATTCGAAGGCACTAGTATTGATGAGATATCTCTTGTAGATTTATAGATGCAAACACGTATAATATGCTCCGCAAGGGAAGTTCGTGGTATTTTCTTGATTTTATGGAATTATTTATAAGAAACGGAAAGAGAAAAAAGTATTTTTAAAGTATGCCGTTGGTTTTCTTAACGATTTTTTCCGTGTAAGATATATGATGAAATCAATTGCCACAAGCTGTAAGCACGGTTGACTTGACATCTGAAAACCACTGATGGGTATGCATGACGCATGAGGTTCAAAGGCTACTTGCGGTCTCCAATGGCGTGTGAGAATTTGATGATGGGGAAATCATAGATTTCTATTTAGTAAAATAACTGTACGTTTTATTGACATAATTTTTAACGTTGAGATATGATATAACCAATTGAACATCTGATCAGTTTTTTCACGTTGAGATCAGTTTTTTTACATTACCTTCAGTTTTTTTAGCCTCTTACATATATGTCGTGAGAAAAACATTAAATTTCCCTGCATTTTTTGACAATTTTAATTTAATTCTACAATAGAGGAATAAGCTCCCCAAATCGCGAATTCCCATAAACAGCCAGAAAACACTGTACGTAGTGTGGTAGGATTTGATTCTTTCCCGGCGTATGCTGTGAGTGAAGTCTTAAAAGGTCTTCCACCCAGTAGAGTATTTGGTTGCCAACGTTTCGATGACTGCTTCCGCCCTCATCTTTAGGGCTACCGGAGTATAGGTCTGGAGATGCAGTGGGGTATAAAATACAGTCCTTGTATAGATACAAGATACGCATCTAGGATACAGCATTTAAGATGATGGTGGAGGTACTTACGCCACCAGGTGGAAGGCCCGAGAAGACTTTACTCACAGTACATTCTATTTAAGAGAAGATAATCAGAGAAATGACTTCCTTTAGACAGCGAACGATTACTTCATTTCGGCTGTCGACCGCATACGATATTACCGTCCACACACCTCTCTCTCCCTCTCCCGCACAACTCTTCCACTCAAAAAGCGACTCTCTTCACTCAACTCATTCACCGCAGTCCCATTCTCCGCATGCACGAGTGCGTGTGTGTATGTGTGTTAAAGTGTAGTTGCTTTAAGTACCGTCTCTCAGTTCTTCTCCTTCCGCCCATCCGGTGACTGATCGCCGCTTTTGGATTGGCAGCCTCGTTGAACAATCGCGGGGGAAGTAAGTGTGCGGTCATGGTTGGTTTTGAGCAATTTCACCACGAGATGAATTATCAAGATATTTTTATTTCCCGGCTCACAGGCTTGACAGTCGTGTCGTTTGAGCGGCCTCAACCTCACTATATTTGTGATAGCCTGCGTTGTGGATTCATTACTGATTGTTTTCTTTTCTTCTGTCCGCCCATCTTGTGAAATACAGGGGGTCCGCTAACTGGGAGAAAATGGGAAAAGTCTGATAATTCTAACGATGTTTTTTTTAATTAAGTAAAGGCACCATACGTGGCTCCTAAGTTTTCAGTTACGACACAATCAAAATAAGAATTTTCCTTTCTATTCATGTCGTTTCAACGAATTTGAAAAAGGTATGCAAAATAATTTCTGCCGTTATTGTAAGAAAAAAAAGAACTTCAAAAGATGCTTCCACGATTGTTGTTGATATTTGACTATCAGTAAAACTATCAAACATGGATCAAATAGAATTATTATTTACTTTGCGGTCAAGAATCTTACCTTGGTAAGTATGTAGACAAAGCAAATTCGCCTACAGCTTGTAAAAAATGGAATGGAAAATTATTTGAAAATAATATGTCGGAGATTTATTCATTATGGACTTACGAAACAGTTACAGGCACTGTTCCGCTAAGCATTTTGTAAGTTTTTGCCAGTAGGTATATTTCACATGCCGTTAGATCACAGAACCCTTCGTTGATCGCTCCATTCTTCAAGAGTATGTAATTATTAATCGTTCGTGTGTACGGATGTGTTCCGATATGCGCCAAATCATTACACCTTGAATTAAAATTTCCTATCATCGTCAGTCATCAAGTCAAGAAATGGTTTTGAATATTGCGTCTTCATTGTCTTTTCTGCCGATCGCTTTATTCCTTCATAATTCGACATCTTGACGTCCTTCACAATTTGCTTCCGGAGGCGACCATTTTTCTTACTCTGTAGATCTTTCCACTCATTTCTCCTACCAGTTTTGTATTCAAGAAGCTGATATATCTCTGTATATTTCCAATCGGTTAGTATTTTCCAATACTTTAAGTTTTCAATGAACATCTCTTCTCGCCAGCTCTTTGTAGGATTTGATTGGTGATTCTCTCCGTCCTTACGGTTTCATCATTCTTCTTTGACTCCATGTAATATTGCTTCTACAATCTTCTCGTCCAGTGACCATTATTGGGCTACCTTCATGGCCGTTGAAGCAAATACTCCAACTTGCCTACTGTTCTAATATTATCGTGCAGTTACTCTAGGGAGGTATCATGTCTCAGGGTTTCCGAAGCCTCGCAGTCATATTGAACATGCGAGGTCATGATATGGTGGGCATATCAACTACTATCTTCCCACAAGTATTCCACAGACGAACGTAAAAATTTGCGTGCGTTTGTATGAGATTCGAGGAACACTAAAATAAAAATTTCGTGAAAATCCATGTCGTTCGAGTAAATATGCAACGAAAACTAGGTTTTTCCTCACGTGGAATGAATCCATAAGTATTTGCCAAATTCCACTTCGAAGCTTACCAATACTTTTATTGTTCCCTTTTTGTTTCTCATTCGTGTAATAGGTGGATCTCTGGCATCAAGGAGAGATCCGTCTTATCCCTTCGTGTACGAATGAGTGAGATTCACGAGGGTCACTGTTTCCCCACTCTCCCGAGTGATAGTGTGTATAGTACTATTCAACCCTTTTTACTTTGCATTAGTGTGGCAGGTCGTTGAGCGGGTGATCATGTGTTTTTTTCCCTTTTTTTATACTTTGATCGATTTTTCTTTTCTTTTCCACCTGTATACTTTCGGCCTCCCATTTTTACACCATATAGTTCAACCTACATTCCTCATTATTCTCTGTTCTAAACACATCAGGGCCTCGGGATTTTTCCTTTTTCCACCATTTAAACGACCGCAGATAAGCTCTTTTGACGTTGCATCTCTTCTTTCTTTGGCCGAGAAATTTTAAAAGCCTTTAACGGAATTACACAACCTTTTTTTCGTACGCCGACGAATAATCAACGCACCAATAAAAAATGGGAGGTGGACAAAGGCAAGAGCAGCAGAGAACTCATGGTAACGTCAATCTCGGCTGAATGTAACAGGGCAATGCTAATTGATATTTCTAATAAACGTGCCCTTGCCCGGCGAAAACGTGCAGTCTGGGCGGCGATGCTATACTTATTACATCCGATGCCGCCGCGATGAAGAAATAATCGTTAAGGCGCCTGTCATCGTGATTGATGCCCGAGAACCGTATCAATTTTCCTCCGCTGCATTAAAAAAATATATCTCTTCTCTGAAAGCCCATTTGAACGAACTGGCGGTTTTATCCCTCCCCCAACAAAGCCCCAGGAATGCAATTCACGACCGTGGTCAGAGCACGTCCCGGAATCGGTCCACATAAATATTTACGAGGCAACGGGTGACGGTGTGTTTTTGTGTGAGTGGGAAAAAAAGAGACGAACGAAACGCACACCCCCAACTTTTTTTTCGGCAATCACACCTTAGCCACATCTCGCACAAATTATCCCATCCCCCCTCGGATCCTCTCATGAGCACCCCAAGAGCGAATCCTTGTCATTTCCTTGCAATCAGGTCATTATCCTTTACCTTTTCTCCGCGCTAAACTAAAAGGGCGTTCCATATTAGAACGAAGTTTTTTAATTATTATATTTCGAGTTTCTTATGAAACAGCATGCCCTCGATACGACAACTTGACCAAATATAGCCTTGCCACACTCTTTATCTCGCTAATTACTCACAAGATTACTTAACTCGTGGTGAAATTAGACCTGCTAGGCAAAAACATCATTTTACATTATTATGGAGGCTTCCGTGGCTTTCTTGTGAATTAATGTTTCGGGTTCTTCCCGCGCTACAGCGTTTTTATGGACGACCATTTCGCCGGCATTCCATTCAACTGCTGCAACGCGAGAAGAACCGGAAAAATGCGAATCACCTTTCATACAAGTGTTATTTTTTTGGAAAATTAGTATTAAGTGAGGCATTTTCCAGGAAGTTCAGCATTTGTTAATTTTAAGGACCAATCCATCTTCGTTTTCTACTGATCACCAAAAGTTGTCCCTTACAAAAGAACAAATACATAAACTCAGTTCAGTGGACGCTGTAGGTACAACCTAAATCTGTATTAAAAATTTCTTCAATACTTCCTTATCTTTGAATACCTCTCGAGCAGGCAGAGAATAGCATGCGCAAATGCAGTGGAAAATACTCTCAAGAGGAGGAGCACCAGGGGTCTTAAGATTATTAGGCGTTTAAGAGGCATTGAAGCAATGAATGGAATAAGTGGTCACTAATAAATACTTATGTATTGGTAACTTATTGGTGTTTTTCCTCAATTGATTCCAATTTTCATTATCTTACTCATGATATCAGTGCAGGAAGTTCTTTCGAGTTACTTGCTTCTAGTTTTCTGTGGCTGAGGAATGCTTATCGTAGAAGCAGTACTTTTTAAGCTGAATAAATGAGAAGGAATTGGTAATTTGTTTGGTAACTATAACGTGGTGGCAAGGTAACTTCTTCTTGAGGTCTTAACCCCCTTTCCACCGCCCCCCCCCCCCCGGTCCCTTTCCCTTCCTCTCAGTCTTTCTCTCACCTTTTGGGGTTGTCATTGGCGGTTAACGCCCCTCGCACAATTCGTCCCCGCTCGCCATAGGGCGATCCTCACCCCGCGCTCCCCATTATTCGGGCGCTCGGTGGGTGTTACTTGGAGGAAGGAATAAAACATTTTATTGTCCTTAGCAGAAGGAACACGCCTCTACCGAGAGTAATTATGCACGTAGCGCAACAGCTCTCTCGTTTCTTCAGGGGCCGCGGACGAATATCATTAAAGTGAAATAAAAAGGGGCGACAAGGTATCATAAATTACGAGCAGACTATAAATTGCATGTGTATTGAGTAGCTTTGTTTTTGGTGGGAAGTGGGGGTGAACGTGTTTTATTGCGCTGCGTTCAACGTTGACAGGTAAAAAACCTCTGCTTACGGTTGAATAATAATACGCAGGCATTGTCGCAAATAAGTGATACCTCGAGGTACTTTCGTTTGAGCTTTGCTCATCAATGGGGAATGCAACTATTATTGGGGTAGGTTATATAATTGTTTATAATATAATTGTTTATTAATGTAATAATATATAATATAATTGTTTCACACAAGAAGTTATAATATAAAGGTAAAAACTAATGATCCTGGAAGGAGTGTTTTCTGTTCCATTAAATAGATGACGACCTATTGGTAAAGATGTCAAGTTCAATGCTCTCCAGTTTCACACACCGTAGTGGTATAAATAAAAAATTCTCGGGCTTCTAGCCGAGTAAGAGTTTTTGTTGCTAACGTTTCGACGGATAACACTTCCATCGTCCTCAGAGCAGAGATTACTGCTCTGAGGACGATGGAAGTGTTATCCGTCGAAACGTTAGCAACAAAAACTCTTACTCGGCTAGAAGCCCGAGAATTTTTTATTCATATTATTCGCCGAGAAAGGACAAGATCTTACGGTAGTGGTAGCTTGCACGGTATTTCGTGGATGTTGGTGTAGATTCTTTTGTTGAGGGCTTCGTCATACCCTGATATTACACAGCTTCTCAAGAAATCCATCTCTACAGCCTCCATTCTCTGTCTGTTTTTTTTTAGCTCTCCCCAAAATATCCGCTCCGAGAAGAAGTGCACTCTGAATAATTTTCTGAAATAATTGGCATTTTTATTTCTTATTTCGCCAATATTATTCGATATTATGATAATATATAACTCGATGTAAAAATATTATTAAGATAGATTATTGCATGTTCTACTCTATATATATTCTCTAGGTTATTTATTTTGTACTTGTTCACTCTTTAACAATCAATCCGCCTCGTCGGTGTTTAATATTCAATTCTCTGTCAGATATCTAAGCTATTCACAAGTTTTCTCAGCCATTTGCAGTGGAAGAAAATGTGTGAGCAAATTTTCGTTGATATTGCTTATTATTATTTTTATCAGGGTAATCGACCGGTCCAAGTAGGTTTAAAAGGAGGAGAGTAAAATTGTCTAGCTTTCTACTGTCACAGCGCCATATCCCAAAACACTGTTTATTTCTTCATCATAGCTTACGCCAATATCTCTATTCGTTCCGTCCACATCGCCTATTCTCTATATTCCCTTCCCCGCTTGCCCAACTTCCTCCCTTCTCTCTCGGCCCTCAGCCTCTCCCTTCTTTTCAATACACACGTATCATCAGCATGCGTACTCTGCCCTCTCCTACTTTCCTCACGTGACTTTCCTCCCTTACCCACCATGCCCAGCACTTCTTCAGTTCTCTTATTATCCATCCAGCACACTGTCTCCGTTCTCCCACACATCCACATCTAAAACCCTTACAGCCTATTGTCGTCCTCTGTGCTTACAAGAGCCCAATTTTCTGCCCAATCTAACGCAACACTCTATATCAAGTTCTTCTCTAGCCTCGTCTTCATATCCTTACCCATGATCCATGTCAACTTCCTATAATTGCTGGACTCTTGTATCGCCGGCGCAATCCTCAGCTATGCCCATTCGCTTCATATGTACTACATATGTAAATTGAATTGCTAAAACTACTCCAAATTTTGCCCTCCCTCTTTAATGACCAGTCTCGCTTTCTTGCCCCTGTAAAATCTAAAAGTTTTCAATTATAAATTCACCAAAAAGTAAACCTGGTAATGCAACTGAGAGTTGTGATTTCTCAGGTGGGAGAGTGGAGGGAAAACGCGCGAAAGTGTTAGGAAAGGAAAGGACAGGTGGGTTTGTGGGATGCAAGGTCGGGAAAATGGGGAGAGGATCAACGTGATTAGTAAACAAGGGTCGCACACGAAGTCTCCTTGGAGGAGAAGGAGGATCCTCCGATGGATTGGTCGACGAAAATAGCCACGTCCGAGATCTTGCGGCGGCATTCACTAAGCATGAGGTGGGCGATAATCGCTTGGACGCCATCCCTTTCATTTCCTTCCCGACCCTCTCCAAACATCCATGACGGAGTGGATATTCCGCCTCGGACGAAGATTATATATTCTCAGAGAACTAAACATCCGCGCGACGCCGTCCCTTCGATTTTTACCAGCTGGAGACTATGTTTCAATGTCAACTTAATTAACGCTCTGCCCCACCCCCGGCTTTAATGATTTCTCAACCATTCCCCTCATCTCTTTAGAGCCACACGACTGCAGGCTCACAAACACTCTCGCACTTGGTCGCCGATCCAAACGATCCATTCAGAGAGAGTTTTATTTCGTTCAGTTTTCCATCCTCCTCCTCGTCGTCGCCGCTACCCCAGTCTTACTAAATTACAATCGTAAGGTTGGCTCCTTAAGGTAAGGTAAGGTAATCTTGGGCCATTGAGAGGACATTTTAATATGTTTTAAGTAAGTCGAACAAAACTCTTGGACACTATTTCACTGAAGTGCATCTGCGTATGCGTTTAAACTCACCATGCTCATGGAAATATTTCAAGTCTAATATTTTAAAGTTTTCTTGATAAAATCAGGTTATGACTACATTTTTTGGCGCATTATTTGAAATGTAGAATAAATTAGTCAGTAACATGTTTATTTACGATTACCGGACTCTGCGTGACACATTGCCTTTATTTAGCAACAATTATAATGATGATTAATTAATAATTTCGCGTTAGGAAGAAAATCTATGCTTATGTAATCAAATTATTACGAAGTTTATGTCATGTGCTACAAGTTTATATTAAATAGTATATAATTGCCGAGAGACCAAATGGGTATGATGCCATTTTTTCTCCATGATATCTTTAGTGAGAACACGTACGCATATTTTCACCAAAAAATCTCTGAATGAACAAAAATCTCTCCGACCACCAAAATCTTTCCCTCTCATATATCTGCATCTTCTCTCGTTCTCCGTCCCTACCACCCATCCACCGTCCGTCCAGCGAAAGTCTCCTTTGGTTATGCTTAGGCTTTTATTTCCATCCCCTCGGCCTATCCCCCAATTCTCCCAAATTAGCACTCCCAGTTGCCTCTCGCGCTGTTGTGTCCATCGCCGGATGTCTTTCCCCTCTCCCCTCGTACTCGCAGCTAGGCTCAAAAGTTGGTATTTTAGGAGACACATCTTTGAATGAAATCAGTGCCATTTTATCAATATCATTAAAAGACAACTTGTGTTCTCGTGGAAATTTTGATGCTGGGACGCGTCAGGTAAAAGGACAGTGGGGCTTAAAGATACATGTACAGACTCAAAATAATCTAGTAAGGAGGGCTTTGTTTAAAAATAGCATACTCTGCAAAAAGGAACGTTGAGTCTCAAAATAATATGGATTTATACAATATCAACTTAGGGAAACTTGAAGATTTTGATTTTACCTTGTCAATTTTTTCTGATTTATGTTACTTTGTGGATAACTTTGTCTCTTTATTTATTCAAATCGATAAAAAATATAATATTTATGCTCAAAGAAAATAGAATTAACATAAATGAAGCAGACCAGTGAGTATATTCGCGAGGAGCGTCAAGCTAAATTCCTCAAAGACGTGGACCGATTGGAAAGGTGGAACAGAATAGAAGATTGGCTTTCAAAACTCGGTACTAGAGGCAGACACTGAAGTTTAGGTGGATAAATACGATCAGAAAGGAGGAAATGTGAAGGAAAATAGAAGAGGAGGGAACCATATAGAGCATTATCAGTTGGATAAGGTCTTAATTAACAGGAAATCCTGTGAGACAGAATGAACTCATAATAAGCATAGTGGAAGAGAAACTAGGAAAGTTAGCAGAAGGGGACAAAAATTGGCCAGCTAAAACGAACTATGGAACAGAAGAGCTGATCGAACATGAAGCAGTTAGCAGTAGCTATTATTTATCGATTGCCTATGCGATCGACTTAACTAGGCAGAGCGACCCTTCTTTCCCTTGGTGGATGAACTGCCACTTCTCCCAGCGCAGAATCTGTTGACGATAGCCATATTAATCTCGCAAGGAAAAAGGTCAAATCATCAGTTACGAGCCCCGTCGCGGTTGCGAAGGTATAGGTGCTTTTCTATTAGGTGCTTGGGAACCTCCAATTATCACGACCAAGTAATGAATGACCAAAATTAACATTTCTAGCGAAGAGGAAGCGACGGATAAGTGCATATCTCGCATCAAATTATTACTTTCTGCCTCTGTAAACAGGAGTGAATCAGACTGTTCCCTCGTCAACCGCCAATGAACAGACCAATGTCTACAGCTTTTCTTGTGGTGCACAATTTTGTGCATTCGTCGCGGTACCGTTTAGTTTAGTTTTTATTCAGAGTCCTCTACATAGCTCCAACTCAACTACAACGTTATGAAACAACAACAGCTTTATAGAGAAATTTTAACAAGATAAAATGAAGGGCGAAATGTGAAGGACTCTAGTTTGAGTGGTTCTTATTTTATTTATTTCATCCAATCGCTTCTTTTTTTCGCCCCTGTCGTCTTACGTTCAATGCGGGCTCTCCGAGGGCCACGCGTGTGCTCTCCGGGGAGCGAGCGCTGATGAATCTGCGGTCTCGGTGAAAGTGGGACGGGCGTTCAGACGTGGAGGGCCTTCCTCTGCAGAGTATGTAATCCCCGCGGTGCACCTTAATTGGGCGCCGGCCGTTTTGTCCGTCCGTGATGCATTAACGCACGACGGGGCTGTGTGCTCATATTCACAATCGTGGGGACCCGGTCCCCGAGCGGGCACATTGAGTCCGGCATGGATTCCAATTCAAAAAGTTAACATTCATGATTGGATTCAAGAACATTAGTTCCTTCTCGTGATTCCTCGAGGACTTCAAAGTCCTTTTATGAATGCTTCTGGGCTTCTTATCCACGTTGGCTTTTGTCTGCTCGACTACAGTTTCACTGGCCATGTTGCTGACGACATGAGGTCAGAAGTCCTGACTCGGAACTTAACTTGGACACGCTAGTGAGATAGCTGGTGAATCTGTCTACAAGACGAGACACATTCTGATTCGGAGGAGATTCAGAAAGTCCAACACAGAAATACGCGTTCCGTTGACCTACGGCATCTCAAGGTACAAAAAAGCATAATTCAGAAATTTTTTGCATTTCTTTCTGTTATTTGCTGTCGATGATTGGGAAAATTTTAATGATTTACTGCTCTCGCGGCCCCTTCCCACTCCTTTCGAAAAGCAGTTTGCTAATAAACAAGACCTCTTCCAGAGGTTGTGGTTAAGATTGAGGAAGGTCATGGGTTCAGTAGAATTGGATGGATCAAAAGATGGCTAGTGAAAAGTATGGGGAGTATTTCTCTTCTTTCAGGGCAATTTTTTTGGAAGGTAATGGGAGCGGTGCGATAATAATAGCTGATTTTATAGGTTTACAGAGTGTCTAACAAGATAAAACAGCTCAATATATGCGTTTAAAAACGATTGCAAGACTTCATTAGACATGATAAAGCCGCTAGGAAAGAGGTATACATTTGAAACGAGCTTTTAAGCCAATCAGCTTTTATCCTCTTTATGTTGTAATTTTATAGGGTTCGGAGCCATATAACACCGGTAGATTTGTTGGGCATGGTATACCCTCCACGTTTAATGATGAAGTTGAGAAAAGGTTCCGGAGTTCTGCTCCGAAATTGAAATGAGTACCCGAACGGAGCTCCGGGATGCTCCAGCAGAAGCTAAGACCTTCTGATTCTACCCTTGATCTTCCGAGAAAATCTTGGGAGCCGCTAGAGACACGGAGACTGCGGCTAGACTTATTTGCTAGAGAAATTCTGAACAGGTGTTTCAGGGTGACACAGAGAATGTTATTTGGACGCCACACTGTATCTCTAGGTACAACAGAAGCGATAAAACGAGAGCGATACGTTGCAGAGAGCGATATGTTGAAGATATATAAAAAGATTCGTTCTTTCCTCGCGCATAAAGTGGCTATAGTATCATCGGTTCTTCACTTAAAACAAACCCATTAAACACTTTACCATTTCACCTCCCTAAATCTCTTCTTTTACACCATTACTCGGCTGGTGTCCTAAATTCCCCCGCCACAAGCAATGCCTGTATGTAGATGTATATAATTTTCCATCACTTTCCCTTCCATTACTATTTTCTACTCTCTTGTATCACAGAACGAGCACAATTTGCTAACTCTTTCATTTTTGCCCTTCTTTTCTCTCAAATCTTTCGTATGACTTCTTCAGTGGCGATTCTGGCCATCCGTTTGATCTTCACCATTCTTCATTCCACTAAATTTCTATTTCTTCCAATCTCTTTTGTTTAATAGTTGTTATTGTCTTGGCTACACGGTCGTGTAAGACCATGCTCCAAAAGTAAATTATAAATTTGAAGTAGGGGCTTCTTTACATTTGAGTTTGCCATACTAAGTAAGTGTTTATGGACTCTTTCAATTCTATTATTATTCACTTCAGCTGCTCTGCTCGCGATGGATTCCTTGCTTCCTCTGTAAGCGATCCCATTCGCACTCCCGGAAGACACTTCACGGTGGACCACCAGTATATCAGGCGGTTAATGTATTGCAGCTTGCGCGACGAAAAAAATATAATGAGTGAACATATATCTACATTCTTATATCTTCAATGGTTTGCGAGCTAACGTTTGTGGAATTTAGAGTTCATATTGAGATGAAATATTAACACTTTGTATAATCCACACAAAACTTTAATGGTATGAGCCCGACCGGTTTCAACACTTTCGTGTCATTCTCAATTGTATTGTCCCTTGAGAATGACGCGAAAGTGTTGAAATCGGTCGGGCTCATACCATTAAAGTTTTGTGTGGATTATACAAAGTGTTCTAATTTCATCTCAATATGATCTACATACTTCCTTGCGAGCCGCCACTTGGGCATTCGGCAGGGGGTGTTGAAACACCAGCTGTGTGAGGATGTAAGATATAAGGTTGTGGGAACTGAAATGGTGAAACATAGACTGTAACATTTCTGATGAAAGGAATAGGCTAGGATCCGCTGGAGAGTCTGCAGTAGAGACTATGGTTACATAGAGGTTACGTGCCATGTTTAAAACACTTGAAATTTTCAGGTTTTGCGAGTTTAAGTAGGATTCGGAGGATATTATTTTAACCCCGCTCTATGTCCTTAGCACTGGTAGAAGCGACAAAGTAGGTATAAGAAATATCCTGCCGAACATGCAGGTACAAAAATTCCCTCCATCCAATTTTCATTAGATAATACAGAAATAATAATGCGATACAATGAGATTCACTTACAGCCTCTTGATTCATAGTGCCTCATTTTATCATGGCTTGTATCTCTTCAAACCCCCTGCCACGCGCCCTTTTGGCGGCCGGCAGGGTAGCATGTTGATGTAGATTCCGCGCCGGCCGAGAATTCGGCGAAGTCGGCGCCGACCTCTAATTGATATCCGTTCGGCGGGTGGTTTCACGGATCTCTGCCGTCGTGGGTGGTCGGTGTCTTTTTCTCAGGATTAATGAAAGGGAGGCCTTTCTCGCTGCCGCGAATGGGACACTTCGGTCGAGCGTTTAGGGAGAATGTGTCGAAGCGGTCGGTCGCCGCTGTCAAAGGGTCGCGTTTGTTTTCGGAGGAACACCGGACGCTGAACACCTTAAAGGAAAACGGCCGAACGTGATGCCACCGGGGGACCACTTACGGTTGTGTCTTAAATCATTCTGGACATGCAGGTCGACTTATCCATCCACCCCGTTGAATTAAAAAGGAAAGATTTTTTTCGCAGCCGAGCTTTTTTTGGTTGGCCTTTCGACTCCATAATGGAAGGATGTGGTCCTTACGTTCCGGAGGGATTGCAGATGTCCAAATTAGGAGAATGCTTATAAATGAATTCCCATCAGCACGTACATCAAAGGATATTTTATCCTACTTTCGTCTCTCAGAATAGCCAAAAAATAATTCTATTTCCGCGTCCATTTCAGTATTAATTCAAAAATAAGCGCGACCATGCACTCCATTCTGGTAATTTCCATTGTCATTTGAAGAAAGAAAGATAGGAGTCACAATTTCCATATGGAACACAGGATTCAATTATCTCCAGAAAATGTGGACACAGGAATCTTATGACATGAACGTGACTTTGGGGTAGCCGCGTATGTAAAAAGAGAAAGGTTTCAAATTGGCGCATATAAAAGTTTCTTATCCTTCCCATATAAAGTAGTAGTTTACTTAGTTTATACCTGTAATAAATCTTAATATAATGCTTTTTTAGATAATATGTTGTGTTGAGCTCACACCTAGCGAAGTTTTTAAGCGGTGAAGTTAATGGGTAATTTATCCGCATAAGAATTCACCTCACATAAATTAATGCAAACAATGATCTGCCAGAATTTGTTATCTCACCATAAGGGTTATAATCAATTATAACTTTCTCCACCAATATACTATACATTCATCAACAAGATTCTTGAACAAGTGGTCATTGATGTATTTCACTCCCACCCAACGTTTTGCCAAATTTATTGGCACCCTTAGGGCTTTGCAACAAGAAAAACAAGAGACATACATCCAGGTATTTACACAAATTCTTAAAAATTCTTCATAAATATATCTTATATTTTCATTTGGAAGGTAAATTCTTGATGCCTCAAATTTTGTGTTAATATTAATGTGAATACCTGGCTGTATGTCTCTTGTTTTTCTTATTGAAAAGCCTGATGATGCCAATAAATTTGGCGAATCGTTGACTGTGAGTGAAATACATGAATTACCTCATATTCAAGAATCTTGTTTTTATCTATAATGATTAAATCTTACTTTATCGGTCATTGCAAATGTCTCCAGATATATGCGAGTTGAAAAATTATGCCAGCCTCAAGTTTTTTTCTTAAAAACCAATGCCAGAAGAGGTTAAGAAGAGATTAGTTTCCTCGGGTAGGTTTCTAATCCTCTTATAAACGTATCAGCTCAAAATGACACTCTTTCGAGTTTTCTGCATCCGCATTTGTGTGTCTAAAGGCGAGATGAAATCTTTGCAAAAGTGAGAGGATGTTTGACGTCCTCGAGTGAAATAAGACTCGCTTAATTCCTTACTCTCCAACGCGTAACTGTAACATAGATAGATTTATGAGGGATCCCATTCACGGCTCAGGGAATTCACAAACTACTTTTTTTTAATTTGAGTTCACTCTTGCGGGCAGTGAGAAATCACTGTCGACGGAAATGAGATTTCCATTGTCTTCGTCTAAAGAGTGCGTCTCTGCATCGCCTCGTCCGCCTTTCCTAATCTACTCTGCAGACGATCGAACACTCCTGCGTCTGGAATCCATAAATACGCCATTCTCCTCACCTCCAGAGGGATAACAAAGAAGAAATGGATGGGTCGAGTGTACTCACTCCACTTTGTGACAATAACACAACCTCCCAAGGCTTTGCCCTCCATCTCCGTATCGCACACTCTCTGAAATCTTTTAACCCCATTTTCTTTAAGGAGACCACTTATTGTACTCATCCAATGGTCGCATTTTTCCAGCGACTTGACAGGAAACAGTCGATGGTTTCAATTTTTCCAAAATAAATAAAGCTATTGTTTTGTAGCTCACTAAATAGTCTCAGGATAAACCTCGTTCTGCCTTTTTGGTTTGGCAGCAAACATTACACATATTAATTAAAATGTTGGTAAAAACTTCGCGCTGTTTTGTGATTGCCATTCCATATCACTCAGTAGCGACTCGATTACCCGAATCTCAATTATTCGTGACCCTATGCGCCGAGATTCTGCAATATTCAAGATAAGAATGTTATGACTTATATTTTGGCTGTTCCAAGAAAATTTAGCTCTTACAAAAGAACATCAGAATTTGGTAGACAGTTGAATCTCTAATAACAAGAGATTTGCACAAATATTGCATTCCAACTACGTCAAAAAATAAAGTACAGCAAAAAAGAGAAATATCAAACTTTTGTATACATTTATTCTAGCACGTCAGCCTTCCGTATTATACGAGTTCTCGATTATCAAAGGGGACTTAACAACATTTTATTATCTCGAAATATCAATATTTCACCGTAAGTGTAAGATGAAGGTATTATTGTCAGCAAACGGTGTCATTTGGTTTCAAATCACCCACCTAATCTCATACTTAGCTCTCAAGACTGTCCCATGCAAGGCAGTTACCATGGATTGGGTGTATTGAGTTAAAGTTATCATAAAGTTTCGAATCTTTCAAATTTTTTTATAGTTTGCTAAAAAGAAGTAAGTGGGTTGAATATTTTTTATCTTATATCTTACAATTGATACTTTGATGCCATTAAACTTGAGGTTCAATCATTGAGCTCCGTTGAGTTACGCATAATTAGGCTTCTTGAGAGTTTTGTGCTCATTCGATATTAGATTTTTTTTATTCTTTCAAGCCAAGTGATCGTGACTATCAGGAGGGTGAATGGATCGCCCACATCACTCCAAGTAGCTAGCATAAGTCAAGCTCCTTATTCCTTCTCAGAGACTCTTCGTAAAGCCCTATTCCGATTCTCAAAGTGGCTCCAAAGTCCGCTTATCCGGATCAAGTCACACTTTTTCAACCGACTTGACAGTTCGACGCCGAATCGAGACTTGTCCCTTTCGAGTGCGAGAGAATTTCTCCTTTGATAACACGCGAGACTTATAAAGTTGAAAATAAAATTTAAATACATATTTATGTACCCACAGTTTCGAGAAAATTATAGACTACTACGGGTGGATTTAATTTTCTCCGAAAAGGAAAACTCGAGAAAAATACATAAAAAGAATAACTAAGTGTCCTTTCATGACGCCTTTATCCCTTTGGTGTATATAAAACTATCTGTTTATGTGTGTTGTTCTTTCCCAAAAAGAACGTAAAGTAGATAAACGTTATCAATAAATGTGTGTGAGGCAATAATTTGCGCGTATAATTTTTTAGAGTGGCCCTATCTGATTGTGAGAAACTGCTTAAAGCAATCGTCTTTCGAGGAGGAAAAAGGTTAATGGTCATCTGTACGGGGAAATTTCGATGAGTTTTTTCTGGCGGTTCTATAACTGTGTTTGTAAACATTACAAGTCAGTTTTTTTATTAGCCAAGTTATCATGCGCTAAAAAAGTTGAATTGATCTAGTGCTTCTCAATGTCACTATACTTCAATAGTTTCGGGCACCACTCAGTAAAACTTCATGGTTGATGTTTTGAATGATAACTTCGTATGCTTCACAGCATTTTTATTCAGATCGACCATTTTCGTGGAATATTTTAGGTCATCAGGACAGCCTAATAAATCTATTGATGGCGTCGAAACTTTTCGTTGCGAAATGAAAATTCTGCGGAACTCATAAAGTTTCCTTTTACGTAGTCCGAATTCTCCCTCTCTCTCTCTCTCGCAAGCCCTTAGTGATCAACTCTTCGTCTTGAGGTGGCTCCGGACTCACTTATCACAACTGTCGCATTTTTCAATTGAACCTGGCAGATCGCTGCTGAAACCCAGTCTGTGTCCTACGCTTTGCAGTAATTCTCTAGAGAGAAAACGTATGAGAAAAAAACAACCGGAAAAAGGCATAGAAAGATTTGTGCGCCCATACTCTGTGAGAGGATTACGCTTTCTCCGTGTGTGTGCGATTTTCTCGGGAAAAACCTGAGGTGGATAAGGAATAAAAAAGAAAAGTGGTGATGGACAAAGATTTGTGTGCCTTACCTCGCGTTTGAGAGGATTTCCATGCAACGGTTTGGGTGGGGGTAAGGTTCTCAGCTCAGGGCTTAAAGATCTCTTAAATCCATCGCCTTTCGGAGGACGTTAGACATGGGTGTAATGGTGGGAGTGTGTAACATACGTTCGGCCGAGCGTAGTTGAGATGGGTTGGGTTGGTATACAGTATTCATGTGTGGGCGTAGGAATGGAGTGTCTGCGACTTTGAGATGGGAAGCCTTGCCCATCTCCCTTTCCTCTCGTTCCCCCTTGGCTATCACCATCTGCAGATCTTCGGTCGCGTGTAAATCGAACCACCCTCCAACGCAGAGGTAGTCCGCCCCCCCGCCCCGTCTCCTCCCGGAGGAGCGCTACACGCGTCTTAAGGTGGCGGGAGATATTGTTAAGGGTTGGAGCGGTGATTAACTTACAGATTGGCGTGAAACTTGGTGTGTCTCTATTTGTAATATGTATGGATAAAAGTGAAAAACTTGCAAGTTTTCGATAGGGTTTTTATTGACAATTTGGTGCTATAATTTTACGTAGCCTTTACGCACATGACATATTTCGAAATTATTCGATTCTGTACGCATATATCTTCTCATAAAAGCGAAATAAAAAGTTTCATACTATTTTCATGGCTGATAAAAAATACCACGCCAGCAAAAAAAACACGGGTTTACTTATGACTTTCGCCTAAATTTAGAATTCTGCACCGTCTACCCAAGTCAAAACATTGCTTTCATTAACAAAAATATTAAAATGTAATTCTTGCGTCTTTAATTAACAACATGTTTGGTTATTTTCGATGCACAAATAGGTGTACTAAAATGAATTGTGCAGTAAGAATTTTCATTTTATTTAATTGAATAGTTATTAGAATGTGCACTCACGATTGACGATCGGCTCACGGTTACCACTTTAGCGTGCCTTCTTATTGCCGGACGCATTCTCCTTCTTTCCTCTTCCTTCCGCAAGCGTGACATTTTCTTCGTGCATTAGTGCGGTGAGCGACGGTATACAAGGAGGCTCCGCGTGCCTCATTCCTGCTTTTCGAGTCTTTTAATGCCGCTCCTCTACCTCTCACTAGGCGTGCTTTGGTGCGAAAAACGTGTTGTCGGTTCCCCTAATCGACACGTCCTGACGTGTCTTACATACATTTTGCGTAGCGATTGTTCCAGCATGCCCGAGTTTTCTAGACAGTTTCCCGTTTCTACTAGAGGTTACTTACTTCACCAGCGGCTTCGAGATATCGACGTGTTCAACTTTTTTTCTGTGGACCACAATGTTTCAGTACCTATAAATTATGTGAAGCGTTACTCGATTTACCGATCACATTCAAGTAACAGAAACGCAAATTTCACGATAATTGTATATATTTCTTACATTAATATTGCAATTAGACATCTTATGGTGGCAATATAACATTTGTTTAGCTGTAAATAATTATAACAAAGTATTTAACAATATGTATACCTACATAAAACATCAGACACTCGTTTTTTATGAGTAACTTTTTTTTAAAAACCTGTTTACACTCCTTGGTAATGGATTTGTGAGTTCTTCTGGTAATTGGTTCCATTCAAGGACCCCGCGATTTAAGGAGGAGTATTTTGCAGTATTTGTTTTTTGCCTCCTTAATTTTAGTTTAAGCGGGTGATCATTTTTCCCCCAAAATTTGGTGGTTTTAGCCTCTTCTCCGATTCCAACCAGGCTGGATGTTTTGGAAAACATTTATACATTCCCAATAACCTATTTACTTTTCTTCTATCTTACAGTGGACTCCGCCTCAATTCCTCTAACGTGCTGCTAACACAATCTGTATTTTTATGTCTCCCCACAACGTACCTTGCTGCCTTCCTTTGGACCTTTTCCAAGCTCTTTGCCTTCCCATTATCATGGGGATCCCAGATATTGGTGGCAATCTCAATCATATAATATAAATAAAAATGTTACCAGTTTCCAAGCAATTTCCTCACCCAAATTGTTGAAAATTTTCGAAAAATCTGAGTGAATATGAAACTTCACCCATGGAAAGTGCTTTACTTACCTCGCACCTTGCGCATACTACTCTCAGAGAAATTATGGTCCAATAGCCTATCGTACCAAACGAATAATATTTTTCCCCACAGTCTAATTACCACTGGTCGGCTTATGGAAGTCACCTGGTGGTACGAGAATAGGAGCATATGTTTGGAAAAATGGAATTTAATCTTGCCTCTAGTAGTTAAAGCCACAAAAATTTACAGTTCAGCAGTAAATTAACCGTTAATCGGCCGCAGTTTTTATGTTCTAATGTTTGATGAGTAATCTCTTTCTAAGCCCTTTACTCAGGTTTCATGAGAATAGCTGGAATTTTTAACTTATCGATATTCTCTGGCAGCCTGTCAGGTAAAACTAGTGGGTGCAATAAGCAATTAAAGTCATTAGAATTAATGAAACGATGAAATTTGTCACGTATATTCAATAAGTGCTGATCATATGGAGAGTAATTATAGGGTACGAAGTCGATGGCTTCCTCTGACATCTCGTATTATTAGTTCATTCCCTCCATGGTGGTGGTGGCAATACTTATTACTATTTAACTCCTGTATTTTAATCGGATTATTTTCTGTGAGGAATCAATGATATGTGAGGGGAATTTCTTTCATTAGTCGTTTAATAGCAGTATATTTTCTTTACAATTTTATTCAACAAAAACATGGAAATGAAACCCAGGCATTGTCTCTTGACTGGTTGACCGAAAGAATCAGCATCATCGTGTTAAGGTTTTGATCTTTTAATGATATCGGTTTATGAAAGCAAAAAAATTATCATTAACCCTTCGTATCTCTAGAAGAAGTTAAGCGTGTGATTTAGCTGACTTTGCTGAATGATGGTTTTTTGTTCGGTAATTTGAACTCAACTTCCGTACTACCCCCATTTCAATTTGCAAAACACATTTAGATCTCTATCGCCACGCAAAATATGCACGTAGTAGCACGAAAAACACAGCGTGAGTACATTTCACCCGCTAAAAATAACAGTGCACGATAATTTATGACCTACACTTTATGACTTCCTTACTTCGGGGCGATGCACTGATTGCTTACTTATCTTTTTATGCCCACGAGGAAAGATGGGGCAACTGTTAATGCTTGCTCCTTATTTACCTTTTCCATCCCTCTCCCGTATCACTCGGCATATCGCTTGGCTATCATATGACGCGCAAAATATGTTAATCTGCAGTAATACATCAAGTTGGGAAACTTATTTCAATCATTAAGTTTACCTTGCATTTATAAAGATTAAGAGAAAGAAGTTATCACTGGCCTCGTGGTATTTACTTCCTATGCTTTTGGTACGACTGAAGTAACGTATCCACGCTGATGAGAACAATAAATACCCATCATCTCTTTCAGTGAGGTATGTCGGACCACTGAATTCGCACGCCAGCGCACATTTTTTCTATCCTCTTTTATGATATGCGCCTTCAGAACTCATCCTTTTGCGCATAACTCCTTTCATTTTTTATTCGCGAGGCCAATTTATATTTTTTCCGCGCAGGTTCCTGCGGAGTTCAGTTTATGCGAACATTAAATTAGATTACTGCGCTGAATCGCTGAATATTTATGGTCACGTCCCAGCTCCGTACCTCGATAGCATCCTCTTGCCCATTGCGAGCGTATCAATCCAATGCGAATTTGCGAAGGGGATGATTGGGCTTTCCATTGATAGTGTTGTCGTTGACGCAGACTGGATCACATTATCGCGGCTCAATGCTCACGAACGAAAACGACTGTGAAAATGTGCACGGGCAAAACATTCGTTTGACTACCCGACGGATCGGTACCATTCTATAGCCACGCCATTGAGTCACGGCTAAACGTTTTGGTTTTTTTTAAACCATATCGTTTTAAAAAAACACCTTAAAAGATAAACATTTTACCGCAAGGTCATAAAGAATTTTATAAACCCTCTTGTTGACGCCTTTTCTTAAAATAGACTGACAAACTATAAGCCCGGAAGCGATTTTCAGAGTTCTTTCTTTTCAAGTGCACTCTAGTGCGATTGGCGATCCTCTTAACACCAAACAAATAGATTAAAATCAAATGTTTTGTATAATAAGACTTATCTTTATCGCCTTTTGTCTTCCTCGGTTGTTTAAACTCAGGTCCGCAGTTGAAAGGACAGGAAGTTGTCACCAAGGTTGTAATAAACAAAACGCACTTGATGGGGTGAGGCAGCCCCTCTTGCCACCCTCAGGCTACAAGTATGCATAGTGAACCTACATTTTTCATTTACCATCGGGAAATTAGGGAAAGAAATTAATAGAACGTTATTATAGTATGTAATACTTGGAGAGAGCCGTAAATTTTATTCAAATAAGATAATAAATCTGTGCTGTTAGCTTCAGGAATTCTTAACCCGCTGAAATGGGCATTAATAACAAAATAGGGACACGTGAACTGAAGTCGACAATTCCTCGTGAAAATATTTTTATAATGACATCTGGATTACAGAATTCAAAAATAAACGTTACCTAGCGTATCATGTAAGTGACAGATGAATGTGTTGCAGAGGGGATCACTTTAACAGGTATATTGACTTAGAGTTAGCAATTAACTCCTACTGTTTTCAACCAAGGACTTTACCTCCTCATAGAGTCGTTGATTACATTGCAATGAGGAGCCAAAGTAGGTCTATAACATCACCTTTGTTTATTTGTGTCAAACTGCTTATATATTTCATCCGATCTAGTGTCAGGACACGCTAATCCATCAAGAAAGTAATAGACACACAGGCATTAATTTATCAAAATTTTTCCTAATGATTACAAAAAATGCCTCGCCGAAACAAAATTAAAGCTTTCTCAAAGACATATTATGTTAGCGAAGATAAATTGTCCCATAAAAGGTGGAAAATTGCTTGAAGCAAATGCCTAACTTTTTATAACCTCGCCTTATGGTGATCTAAGGAGGCGCGCATTCCTAGCTCTTTTCGGAGGACTGCTTAATAAAAGTCTGCTAGTTGGTAGAGTTACGCTCTGGTAAAAAAAAGTGTAGTAAATAAGGTAGTATTACGGCCTGTACATCTCCTACGGTGGAATCTACATAGTTGGAGTTCATTGCGTACCTTGATGGATTTCATTCACATTGTGAGGCCCTAAACCTTGATTTGGCAATTCATTTGTTTTATGGGTGCGCTGTACGGTCGTACATACTATTGTAACTACACTTTGCATTGGAGTTCTGTTTAGAGTGAGTCATCCAGTACTCTTTTCCTATTTCTGAGGGATATAGTGTATTCGGCAAGTCACTTTAATATTCAACCGCACATATCTGAAAGTGTAATCAACATTTGTTCAGTTTCAACTGAAACAATCCAATCGGTTTGGGAATGACAATGAATGTACCGTATTTCCCGTCCCATTAGACGCACTTTATTTACTCCAAAATGAGCTCTAAAATCAGCGTGCGTCTCATGGGCCGAGGGTATGACTTCGTCCTCTAAGACGCGAGTTGATTCGCCGGGAAAGATACTTTTAAATATTTTTTCTCGCATCAGGCATAGAAAATGGTTGCCTTCATTAAAAAGGTTGATGATAGCACCGTTTTGAGCCAGTTGAAAGCAATAGGTTTTGACAGAATCCTTTACAGTACATCCTAAAAAATTCCTAAATAAATCGTACGATCGTCGGCAGAAAGTTAAACGGGAGACTATCATAAAGTCTTTTAAAAATCGTGGAATTAGCAATGCGCTGGAAGGACGTGAAATTGACTTTGTGTGTGAGAAAAGTGACAACTCCAGCGAAAATAACTGCGTATTTGATTTTAGCTGCAGTGATGACGAATTCCTGGGATTCTGCGATGAATAAACGCTATTATATTTGCAATGTTTTAATGTGACAGTTCCGTTTTCTTTGTATAAAGTATTATCATTAAAATAATTTGATCCTCTTTTGTCTGATCAAAGTATTTTTCGTAAATTACAACCTGATAAATCACAGTGCTTCTTATAGGAATATTTTTAGCAAATTCTAATCCGATAAATCACGGTGCGTCTAATGCGCGGGTGCGTCTTATAGGCCGGGAAATACCGTACGTCAATCTAGGCAAATGACCGTATTCTGTCCGGGTTTTTGCCGCGTCGATAGAAAATCCATACCGACCGATATTTAAATGCCAAATCCCACCATCATCCTGGCCAAAAAGCATCAGTTATTCGCACTCTTTTCCACAGAGCACATGCCATCTCTGACGCAGATTCACTCTCGAGAGAAAAACAACACCTCCTGAAAACGCTGCAAATGAACGGCTACAGCCGAAAAATGATTTTAAAAAATATCACGCGATGAAAACGGTAAACGTAACGCTGCCATGCATACTTCTATGTATGAAAAACAGAAGGCTAAGGCCTGCGCTATTTTACCTTACGTAGCCGGGACTTCGCAAAAAAAAGCAAGAGTTCTCGCCAAGCACGGCGTCTTGACCAGACTCCGAAGCGACAAGAAGACCTCTGACCTCCTTCGAAATGAAAAAGATCGTCTCCCATCGGATATTTACGAAGGAGTGTACGAAATAACATGCAGCTGTGGAAAATCGTACATCAGGCAAACATCTAGATCCCTGAAATGCAGGTTGGAAGAACATCTAAGAGCAACCGAAAAGAAAAATTTTCGCCTTTCCGCAGTCGCAGAGCACGCATTTTCGGAACCTGGCCATATAATTAATTTTAAAGGGTGTAAGATCATCTCCAGAGAAAATAAGTATTTCCCTCGGCTAATAAGGGAAGATATCGAAATAGCGATGAACACAGGGAACTTTAATAGAGAAGGCGGCTATCCGCTAGCTTCAACGTTTAAACGGCTCTTCCAACAATCGTTTTCGAATTCCCATCCGGCTAATGAGCGCACACCTGACTAATACCGTTAAGAAAATGATCTGCATTTCATTTAGGACCTGACGAAGCCAGCTGGAAGGCAGGCGAAACTGTTGTCCCCCAAAAATGGATCGACGCGGCAAAAACCCGGACAGAGTACGGTCATTAAATAACCGCGGAAGCCTCCGTACCAATCTAGACAAATGTTTTTTCTCACAGTTATTGTCATCTGCTTCCGATAAAAAGAATCCCTATAGCCGCTGGACGTACAACTTTTTCTCGTATTTAAGACTTAATGGACAGTTTCTCTCTCCAAAAGTGGCAAAATACCTTCCATCGCCATAAACTTCTTAGTAGCAGACGCGACGTTGACTGAGCTGAACAAATACTAGCGCCGCATAGTTCAATGTTTCGCCACGGACTCACACGGACTACAGAAGTAGAGACGAACAGACGACCGGAAATTCACCGGCAGTAATAATGTGTCGGATCTGAAACGAATGAAAAGCAAAAGCGCATTTGCGTTGCGGAGTAAATTGAGCCCTGACGCGAATGGAAAGCCCCCGATATTCGGAGATAAACGAATGACGATCGCAAACGAGGGTAAACCATTGAAACTTTTTTTTTTCCTTCATGGGTTCGCATCCTCATTGTCGCACCTATCTCATTGTTATCATCTCGTGCATTTTAATCTGCGTCCCTGTTGGTCGACCTCTCTTCATGTGAGTAAGAATTGGTAGTGTTTGCGGAGGGGCTGTAATTCCATCGCACTCCCTTAAAAAGTACCGAGATGAAAGAAGCATTTCGCCCCGCGTCGCGGCTGGCAATGAGAAGTGGAAAAGTGCATCGCGCCGAGAGCGCTGCAATTTCCCGAGCGTGCGAGAGGGCGAGCTCTCTTTAAACGGAGCCGAGTCGAGGCCTTAACAGGTTTATGGTCCCTCCACTATTCGATGTCATTTTATTACCCGCTCTCTCAAGAGGTCCACCCCGTCGAGAGCGTTATAACAGAGATTGTTACGCGAGTACCCACGGACACCGTCGGATTCTACGGTTGTAATCCGCTCATGTTTCCCGTCGCACCCCCGCGGGGCGCCCCTTGATGACTGGGTGCGTGGAATAATCCTTGAAAATACTTTAGTAGGTTCCATCGCGACTTTATGAGTCAAAACAAATATTCAAATTCTTACTTTTTTCTAATGGTTTTAATAATCCTGTTTTCTCTGATGCCGTTATCCATTGAAACTCTTATTCTCAGGACCATTTATATTCAAGTCGATATTTAGCCGCACCAACGTATACCCTCCATCTTTTTCGGTCCACTGCGTCATCTCCCGTTGCTGAAACTCTCTCCAAATCGATCTTGACTGAATTTCACCATCTCCGTCGTGGTCTACCCCGAGGTCGTCTTCCTTCTGGATTTCTGTCTGAAACTTCCTTCACCACACATTCCTCCTCTTTTCCTAATTTTAGTCCAGTCCATCTCATTCTACTGCACTTAATCTTGCTTATGGTGTCGGTATTCTTATATAGGTCTCCGATTTCCTTATTATACTTTCTTCTCCATCTTTCTTGTTCGTATGTAGACCCGTAGGTCTTCTGTTCAACCTTGTTTTCAAACATTATTAATTTTTTCTCCTCCTTCTTATTCAGTTTTGATGTCTCGGATCCATAGAGCATTACCGGACAGTTTTTTGTTTTGTACAATCTAATTTTTGTTTTATACGCGAGTCAAAATATGCGAAATTCAACCCTTTTTCTATTCATTTTTTTAGAATAAACAAGTTTCGCTGATGACATTCCTTGGCTGGGGAGAAAATACTTCTGAAACACAAAATAAGCGGATAATTCTAAGATTATCGCTTCATCATTCATTATAAGATTATTACTTTTTTCCGTCATTGCAGCCGGCTGCAGCGCCACTTTCATTGAACTTAATGCATTCGAATTTTAAGATGGCTCTGGCCTGAGGTCACTTCTTCCAGATTTGCTGAAAACTTGAAAATGACAACTGTGAAGAGCGTATAATAAACCGAGATGAAGATAAAACGGGGTTTTTAGTCTAGTTTTATTGCAATTCAGCCTTTATAGTGAAGATTTTAACATAGGGCCTAAAGAAATTACCCTCATTACTGTTGAAAAACTTGAGAAAAAGAATTTGAACGGGAAAGTGTTGTCAAGCTTTTCATCAAAACTGTTTTTAAGAAGCAAAAATTCCTAGGATTATTAATCATTCCTTGGATTATAGCCATCGTCCCGAATACTATTTACATTTATTGGCGAATTTTTACCGAGATTAAAGTCAAAAAGCGGTAGTACCATGCCAGTGGCGCTGCAGTCAGATCCTATGACTTGACAAATGTGGTCATTTAAGACAGTTCGGTGGATTAATCTGCATATTTTTTACCTTAATTATGGTTTTCCATAGCAGTACATTTCTTCAGTGATAGCAGGACTTCTTTTATTGAATAAATAAAAATCAGCAACTATATTTGTCTTGAGTCGCATAGTCAAGCCTGAGCCTCATTAGTTATCGCAGTATTTGCCATTAACTCAAAGGCAAAATTGATAAAACCATAAATTTATCGTCATTATTTCCCAGGAAGAATTCATTCATACATACCAACACTCCAATTCCCTCTCAGCGTAGGCAAAGCCGTGGAATTTAATCATCGGTGTAAACCCTAAAATATTGGCTCCCTTTAAATAATATACTCCGAAATGCTCTGTCCTTACAAGCCACTTTCGATTCCCTTTCATTCATGGATCACTTCTATTCTTAAGACTCCTGTAACTCCTCCTTCTTATAGACTCTTCTATTACATTCACTCATGATTTTCGTGCTGTACCTCTTTCTTTTACTCCCTCCACTCTTCTATCGTACACCTGCTTCAGGGAGAATCCAATCTTACGGGAAAATTTTTTTTCACGAAAATGGCAATTGTAATAGATACGAAAATAGCATTTCCACTATAATTCATCCATAAAGCACCGTGTAATCTCAATTTTAATTCGTAAAGGAGACACGTGAAATGGTAGGTTTTTGGTTCCCGTTAAAGATAGACGACGATTAGTTTTATAAGTTGTCGGAATATTAATCAAAACACGTTTGAATTAGTTTCTGTGATATTATTTATTACTATTGGCCTTATATCTCTGTTTGTCAGGGAAAATCTCTTGAAGTGAGGGACTCTTGTAGTCTCGACGCTTTTGGTAAAAATATTTTTGAAAAATAGATAAATTGTCCTTGACTACTTGAAAACTTTGAGTATAAATACGCCCTTATTAATTCTTCAGTGATTCTACCATAAATCGTAATTTTACGGTAAGCCATCTAAATTGGCGGGTAATAATTATTTCCCCAATGTTACTTTGATTTTTTATACTTCACTGAAAATGGCACAGAAAGTTACGGCAGCAAAATATCGCCGAAGTATCCAATTAAATATTTTTTCCCCTCAATCTGCTGACTAAAGGGGTATCATAACAGTCTAGTCCCCCCCTGGTAATAGGTGACGAGATGCTTGGAATGAATTGGCCGTAAGCTCCGCACGAAGTCAACCTATCCAGCCTTCCTTGCCATACAGACATGCTATTACCGTTGGCCTCTAAATAATCGGCTTGGAATTCCTTAGCATAATGGAAATGGGTTCTCCTAGGTGTGAGATGAAAAAGTGTAATGAAGTCGAATATTATCAACTTTCACGCAATCGCTGCTTAGTTAGTACACGATTGTAGATAGTTGTAGACCACACCATTCCTGTTTCCTGTTCCAGTAAAGGAGTCACCCCAGGGTAAGTGATCACAGCTATAAATGTACTGTGTAATGATGACGGCGACATAAATGAGCATAACATACAAGGATTCTACAGAAGATTTTACAGTGTCCTTGATGGCATACAGCCCCTTCCACTGTTCTACTGACTTCCACTGACTACAAGTTCATTGAACCACTTCCTCGCACCTCACAGGCTTCAAGATTTACCAAGAGGTTTTTCTATTCTCTAGCTAAACCCACACAATATTTGCGAGTGTGTTATTTTATACGCTTTTTTTTAAATTTAGTAGGAGAAACCTGATTTAATAACAATGAATTTCGATTCTTAATTTTCAGTCAATATCTATAATCAATAATGGAATCATTCAGAGCATTATCTCATCAGTAATTAATCTTAATTATTCCATGACATAATCATATTGCAATACATCATAGGAAGAACGAATTACATCAGTTCAAACGTATATTTCTTTCATGAATGAAATAAAGAAAACAAAGCACTCTGCAAAATGGAAAATCCCGGGTATACTTGTGGAAAAATATCATTTTTCTTCCCGACACGAGCCCGGACATTTAGCAAAATGAAAACTGTTTTCCAGGGAATTTATATCTTGAAGAACTCCAACATAGTTAAATGCATACCTTTATATCAAACAGTTTGTGAGATAACGACGATCGGACACACCCGAAATGATACGTGAGGGAAAGTTTGTTTTCGCGGCTTTACATTACCGGGAATTCGTAATGGTGTGTCAAACGTCTCAATAAAAGAACAATTTCCTTCTTGACATCTTGATTCTGTTCCTCACGACACGCCAAAGCCACGATCAGACAAACACAATCCGAACTCCTTCCAGTCTATCAAACATCCGCCAACAATGAGACCGACTTAAGTGGAGTCGTCTCAGGACTCACGGGGCCACGCCCTCATTGAGGGGCATTTCTTGGAATGAACGCCTTGGTCGCCTTCCATCTTAAGTGCCTACGAAATAGGATTTACTGGTGTTTGTGAGTTCTTAATTTTAGTTCAAACTTAAACCCTTCGTATTGCATCAACTCTGCAAATTTCCCGTGGCATAGAGTATTTATATTCCAGTGGCAAAGGCAATGAACGTATGCCCGAGGCTCATATCAACGTTTAGAGACACGCCCTTTCTATATCGAATTATTTGACAGGAAACGTCATTGTTTAGCTCTTAATTTATATTCTTACGAATTTTCCATGTTGAAATAAGGCTATATTGGAACATTTTAAGAATTGTAAATGAGAATATGTACAAATTTCCAGCCAGCGTAATGGTCACTCAATGAAAGTGGCTCATATTAATAAAAGCAAAAAGTCAGGAAATACTTTCGAAATCATGCCCCTTATAAATTACCGGTTGAATTGGCCGGTAAAAATAGTTATGATGTATACCGGTGAAACTAAGTTACGTACTGAAATCATTTAAACATTTTATTTATGCCATATCTAATCACAAACCGCTAGTTTAACTTATATATTCCAGTAACAGAAGGTTCTGTGGTAGGAAAAGGAATGGGTGCCAATCGGCGTAATCCTGCTGAAAAATGCTTGGCCATATTTCGCCATTACGATAAATTATGTATATTTTGTTACAAAAAACATTATCTGGAAAAACTAAACCATTTTGACTCTCACAAATATTCTATAATGCACATGTAGTGGTGGTTGACAATTATTTTCATAGATACTCAATTTTATAATATTTGTTGATGAATATCACTCCAGCGCTTGGTGAAGTTATTACTGCATTTAACGCAACAACTACATTCCTTTACGCTCTAAATTACTCATTAAATTCACGTAGGAGCTGTGTTAAGAATTATTCGGCAGTTTTAAATCTCTTTTTGGAGAATTTGGGCTAATTTAATGTTCTCCGTCCCTGTTGTCAAGCAGGTGTCCAATACTTGCACTTAAGGTTGTAATATATTCGAAACTCGAAATCGTTCCCTACCTTTTTTACGACTCCAAATCTCGGCCGATGTTCCGGGCACCCGATCTAAATTGCCGCATAAAAATCTACACGACCATTCTGCCAATGATTATCCAGCCAATATCTGTTGCTGCGAATTTTGGAAAAAATACTGGCCTGAAGGGTATTTTTTTTCAACATCCCCTTGCAATTGCTTACCAAAACTGGTCTTGATATTCCAGCACTCTATATTTTCCTCATGCCGCATGCGGTCTACCTGATTTTTAATCAGTAGTTTTTGGTGTGTCTTTGAATATCAATGTCCGGAAATAGATGTCATTTCAGTTATCAATTGTTATCACATTTCAGTCCGCTCTCATAATATAAGATCTTTATTTCATGAAGTCATTTTAAATAGGAAAGTCATCCACTCTCTCCTAGTATAAATGCAACATGTCTACTCCAGGGATATCGATTCTATTCCTTCCTTCGAAATAAATTGAGTATACTGTTGCCATATTTGCGTGATACTTGGCTCTAGTTTCTATGTTCCAAGGGGTCGTTTGGTACGATGCATGGCAACTAAATTTTATTTACACTCGAGAGAAAGTTTCTTATATTCTAAGCTTAAAATTTAAATCATTACCGCTCCACTATTTTTTTCCATTTAATAAATTTTTGTAGGGAGCACGTACCTTTAAGCGGAATTATAAATTTCAAGGGAGTGTAAGGGGAGTATCACTCCGCGGAATGAATCATAGTGAAAGATGTCGTTTAATATTTTTTCCTTCTCTCGCGATATTAAATTTCAAAAGTTTTTGAAGTGGTAAAGAGGTCATTTTTGCGAAAAAGAGAGGATCATGACCCTATAAATTGAGCGGGGAACTCGCGTCATAGCGAATATGTTATACATATTAATAGCCATGGCGACTCCCGATTGCGCTTCCTATCCGTCACTTTCCTTAATGAGAAGAATGCCCCCCTCCTTCGGCCCCCCTCATCTTCCTCCTTCCTTCTTAACTCAATCGCTCCAATCCCTCGGTCTCAATTGCTCCTGTCCATTATAAAGCGAAGGTGCTCGTGCACCACCGCGTCCTAATCACCAGCGAGTGCACGAGGGATCTAATCCCAAAAACCGGCCCTCCTTCAGTAATGCATCAACCGTATCAGGAAATTTTTCCATCGCTTCATTGCTGAGATACCCACGCAATTCCCTCCAATGTGAAAAGTCACTTCAAACACTCTATTATTAGAAAAAACACACCCGCGTAACAAAATGTAAATTGATACAAATAGTATTTCATATTGTCAGTAGAAGTTAACGGTGCATATCAGACATTCGTAATGACTTTCACCAGTTTTTCTCCTGCTCAACAACATCTCCTGCTCAAAAATACATTTTAACATTCCTAAATATTCACTGAGATAAGTTGTATAAATACAAAACATGCAAAATTTTAAATTGCTTAAATGCATATGATCAATCTGATATGACCGAAGTCACATCCGGTGTTCCTCAAGGAAGTGTGATCGGCCCACTTTTATTCCTTATTTATATTAACGAAAAAAATATAAAAAATTAATGTAAAAAAATGGGCAAAAAAATGCTACATTTAAAGAAATACATTGTACCTACGTTGAACTAACGGTAACAGTGTTGACGATGATCACTTTTGAGAATTTTTAATTTATGTCAGACTGATAAGTGATTTTTTTGCATGGTAAATGTTTTCATAATTGATCCTGAAAAGCTTATACATGTGTGCGAACATGACCCGACCTGTGTACCAATTTGCTTTGCATAGGGGCGAGGAGTACACAAGTCGTGAAGTGTTTTAGGCAATATTTTTGGTAAATTTTTTATAATTTTCTAACAAACGTAGCTATTTATTGTTGGTAAATTAAAAAAATAGTGTTTCAATACGCTAGCACAATTGTTTCATTGTAAACAGTTACAGTTACAAGTAGATTATTCTAAAGATTTAAGTTTACCCAATTAGCCCCGGTCTTTCTTGTTCATTGCACTGTAGGCATGCCACCAATTGATCGGACCAAAAACGCCATGCTCGATAAATTGTTTGTGTTCATGCATTTTACGACAACATAAACGAAGTACATTTTAGGATTACTCTGACGGAGCTAGGATTATTTTCAAGGAGCACCGATCAACATGGAAATAGAATGCCCATGTTGGCCCATGGTCCATTGGTCCATAAACATAGTTTACACAGTACACTATTTAAGTTTATGTAACTTCAATTACTGATGCTTTAGCAAAACCTGCTCAAACTTATACGGCTTGATTTCTCTGATACACAGGCCATCTATTGTAACTATAAGAATAACAAGGAATTTATAACAAGTCTGGAATGGAACTAAGTTCATTTATAAAAAAACGCTTAGTGGATTGGAGTAAAGTTGTAAAATGGGCGAGTTAACTCGAAGAATGGGCAATATTGTGGACCAAAATCGGCTGTATATCGAAGCTTAGGGAACATTCTTTCGGTTGGATGATCTGAATTAATTGCGAAGACCTATGAAGATTCCGTCACTCGGCGAGAAATTTTTCTCAGTCATTTGGTGCCAACGATCCGTAGGGAGAATGGAAAATCTCTTTCACTGGAATGAAGATGGAGACCGAATGGGTCGGTACTGAGGATTGCAATCCTAGGGGGACTGTGCTAGATCCAGTCGAGATAATGTCAATCACGTAACTAAGGAGTCACGTGGTACTATCACGAAGCGTTCGAAATTATATGCATTTAGACGACCCGTCAAAATCTCAGAGAGGCTTCCCGCTTACGTGTTTTCTCATAGGTATATTGTTGAAGGAGGTGAATATTGCGATTAGAGACAATATAAACGACGCATCAGACACTTAAGTCATCCATCCGAGCGGGTAAAGCTCGCCAAAATCCCGAATCGTTCGTCGTTGTGGCTCGTGACTACTTAGTTACGTGGTCGAAATCATCCGGAACGGTTCAAACACAACTCCCGCCGGTAGAGTTACCCAATCCTGGGAATGCAAGATTGTGATTTCTACAATCCCTGGATTGTCGAGATTGATCGTCTTTGGGAAAATAAAAAACATTCATCCTGATGAATTGTTCTCGGGCCTCCCACCAGGTGAATGACCCACCTAACATTGGAAAAAGTGTCCGGTCGAATTGTCGGCCAACGAGCAAGTATTAACCTGGTGGGAAACCCGGTAAGAATTCAACACAATCATTCGCTGGGAAAGTTATCAATCAATAATGAATAAATCAGTTCATTTTTATCAATAATTTTGCATGCAGCATCACCTTCATTGGTAAATGGTGATTATTATTATTCGTCATAAAATCAGGGAAATCGATAACATTCGGGAATTTTAATATTAAATATAGGTAACTGTAGAGCATGGAGATCTTTTATGTTTTGTAAGAACAATTGTGCATTGGTGTTAAATTTACAAGTAAATTGCATAATTTTGAGAATTTTTGTGTATATTTATACTATTTTTATGATTGTCTCATCTTTATTTAGTATAAAATAAGTATACTATAAAATAAAATGTATCGCTTAATGAATTTGGACTGGTTCTATGCTTCATTTCACTTGTAATACAGCTTTATTTATAGCGACATCTATTGTAATGGGCTTAAAGTAATACTAAAAATCCCAGAATTAATCTCCACTAAATCCTGGGCTTTAGTGATTTATATATGCGTGGGAGGGAATTCCGGATCTCCCGATTTCAATCCCTGATTACTGCATCAGCAGTTATTACGATGCATAGTCAAATAAATAACCTAAACGGCAGTATTGATCTTGTGTATAAGGCAACGGAACCGCAGCATATAATTAGGGGCAATGTAAGTATGGGACCATTCATGTGTTACAGAAGGCGATTTTGATCACTTTTTAACGCCCACCCCTCTTATCCTCCCAATTTGTAGACGATGTAAAATTTTAAGAATATTTTCCCATTCTTGCGTAATAAGTCTCAATTTTAATGGATAGATAGCACTACATGTGCGATCCCAAGTGCAAGTGAGCAAAAATTTAACCCAACTTCCTCCTAATTATTGTTTTTACATAATCATAAGTCTTATACAGAAGCAGGAAGTATATGAATAAAATGCTTAAAAAGGTAACTTTTTGGAATTCCATGTTTTTAAAATGGATTTATTAAAACAACTTTTACAATCCACAATGGTCTAAGCAATGGCACGATCCGGATTTCGATGCTAAGGCATCATTGTCGTCGTCGTTTGGCACCTGATGATCATGCTTTAGCATCGAAATCCGGATCGTGCCATTGCATTGACCATTGTGAATTGTAAAAGTTGTTGTAATAAATCCATTTTAAAAACAGGAAATATATATTTTTAGTGGGATATCGATAACGGTTTTCGAAATTTCGCGATTCACAACAAATGAAATCGCAAATAACTTATAATGTGTAGGGTAAATGAAGGTAATAACGCCACCTATTCAGTTTATTTGCTATAACTTTTTTATGAAACCATTTGTTAATTCCAAAATTTTTGTTACAAATAACTTGTAATTTTAATTATCCAATAATATTTCAATAATACCAAAATCACTAGTATTTGGTGAAATAGAAGGAAAATAATACGAACTGTACAAACTGGGGTTATTGCCTTTTGTGAAGGTAATTACGCCATTCAGAGTATGGCCATAAAAGCATTAGCTTTTATTGCAGTTAAATATAAATTGTTGTAATAAAACAGTAGTTAAACTCTTTTAAATGAAATTAGCAACCCAGCTCAAAGTATAAACACCAAATTAGTATCTGCCTACTTCTTATTAATCATGGTAATTCACTTAGTTCCACACAACCGTCTACGCGCAAAGAGCAAATTCCGTTTTAAGGATCCTCCCTTTGTAACTTTTCATGGTATCATGGGTTTCTTCCAAAGCGTGAGCAAACTATGCTTTCTAACGAAAGATGTAAGCCGCAATGAGGCAGAACAACGTTTTCACGGAGCTTCTCGAAGGTACCTCCGCTACTGTGGCATTATTTTCCGCAGACGCCATATTTAAGTTGAAATAGCATGCCTCTTTAAATATTGATTTAATTTAGCAGTTATTTCCAGGAAAACATTTTTAATGAAGTCTTTTAACTGCAGAGAAATCACACGCCTTATGACATATCACATTACGGTAAATTTTGAACTTAAGTCATCTTCAAATAAATATTCAAGCCGTCCGAAGCGTAGGCTGATGAGCTTGCACCTTCTTCTGGCACCAGCTAAACTCACTCTGAATATGCACAACGTTTCAAGATTGCTTCTAAGGGTGGGCATAGTTGCATTCTCCGTTACTAGCCATTTTACAGGTGCTGCCATCAACGATATATATCCTTAAAATTCCTTAAAGTTCCTGAGTCGTTATTACCTGCATGGCGTTATTACTTCCAGTTACGCTATCTATAGTTTAGCGTCAATTAAAACGTGTAAAGTTGTCCCACGCCTCTAAGCGCTTGTGTGGGTAGCAATAAGTATTCTTTTCTAACTGGTCCTCCTCGCTAATCAACCTTCGTTCCTGTTCCGCAGAATTGTGACGGTTCCCTAGCCCATGTCCCAAATTCGTTCAATTTGCCGCTGCAAGAACTATTGTGAGGGCTATATTATGAGATGTTTTCATCGCCTTCGTTATCGTTCCTCCTTACCATGCCCCCTCCACGAAAAGAGCAAACAAGAGATTAAGGTTTTTGCAAAGACAGGCTTTGGGATTTAAAAAAAATCAACCTTTGAACACAATGTTATTATGTCGTGGATTGGAAAGAAACAGCTGTCTATAGGACATTACAGTTCATCTTTGGTAGGAAACTGGTTTATTCATATCTGTGGTAGGTTTAAAGTAGTTCTGGAAGTCTCTTTAAAAGGAAGTGTCTTTATACGTAAGCGATGATATTCTGTGGATCTCAGAAATTATGACAATTCAAAGTAAAATTTGTAATTCGTAATTAGGGTCAAATAGACCTTATTGGCAACTTGTTCTATGAGTAAATGTGTTCCGTATCGTGGGAAAACTTTGCACCAGATTTTTCTTCATTCATGCCTAAAAGGTCAAACAGCGAGTTAATATTCTTTAAACTGTAATTGCCGGCTCTTTATAATTCAATTTTTAAAGTATTCCTAACAACAACTTGAAAAAGAAATGGTAAATCGTACGAAAAAAAGTATGACAATTTAATTTTTTTGTAATGCAAAGTACCCTCATTGGGGGAGAAACTTTACACTAGACCACGCAAGTTAAAATGAAAACGATGTTGCTCGGAGGTAGGTTGCTCGACTAACACTTTTAAAATGATGGTTTATCTCGTTTGTTTGGTTCGTTCCAGAGTTAATATGGTTACCTTTCAAATGTATACACAAAAATACTTAAATATTAGTTGCAAATTTCCCTGTGGTAATGAAAGTATGGAGCAATTCTTTTTAATATGTTTCTCAGCTCCACTACTATTACTGAGCTAAAGAATTCTGTACCATTGAATGTAAACTATTTTTAGTGCCAAAAGTGCTTACAGCTTCTCTTTCCATTGTTGATAAACATTCTCAAATTCATCGAAATACGGCCGGATGATGAAATAAAATCATATGTTGTTATGGTGCAAAACATTCTATTGAGGATAAAATGGACCACACTTTACGGTACTTAAATGTCTCAATCACCTTTTCTTCCCGAGTCCCTCCCACTCTGATTACATCTCGTATTTTTTTCTCATTTCAGAATATCCCGCGATGGGTGCAGAGCCGACTCGAAGAGAGGAGAAGCCCAATGTTGCTGTACCACTCGGCGGCGCGGCGGGTGCCGTCATCACAATTCAGCCACCACCCCAACCACCTGCTGCTTCCGTCCCGCCATACGCCGCACCGCCTGCACCTCTACAAGCACCACAACGGGGTAAGGACGGGGTACAACTCCTTCTGACTCTCACACTCTGGCGTGTTCGGGGATATTTATGATACGTATCTGTACATAATCGGTTTTCAAATAATTCTCCGCAACACCCAAAGGCGCTCTCTGGTGATCTCCGCCCGAACTGCTTGAAGCTGCTATTTGTATATTAAATACAAATTGGAGATGTGTTAATACTTTCCCAAGGTTCGTTGACATCTCTATCTTTGCCTTTTTGGGATGTACACTCCTCGGTATCAATTCCTTCCTGCTAGGCACCAGTTCATTATTGCGTTTTTTAGGAAATCCATAAAAATGAGTTGGTATCAAGGGCAGCGTAGTTAATCTTTTAATTAAAATTTTACCAGGTCTGTATGCAGCTTGAAACACTTCTCAACGTTTACAAAATTTCAATGAATTAATAATCTGTTTTCAGGAGAAGACAGATATTAGTTGAGAAAAAACAAAGCTTTTTATTTATTCTCTAGTGTTTTTAAATCAATGTATGCTCCATCAAGGCTAAAATTAATTCACAGTACCTAATTCTAAGGATCTTGTAACTAAACCTGTATGGAATTCATAGTGAAAAATGCAGTCGCCAGAACTGGGGTTGGAACCACAATTTCGCGTTGAGAGCTCTAATCGTTTAAGCTACCCAGGCATCCTATTCTATGGTAAATCTCATGTAGGCCTAGAGAAGCAAGCTGTCCTCCAGGTATTGTGCATAAATTTCCCAAACCCAAGTACTTGTGCCCATTGAGTACAGAATACGAGTGCTAAGCGCCGCTGTCCACAAGTTAAAGCACAAGTTTTAAGACAAAATGTTTACGAAAACAATTTGAACTGCCGAAGGGTACCGAAGGAATGACATCTGAGTAGCTTAACTACTAAGAACACACGGTGCAAAATTGGCGGTCCTGTATTCGAATCCAAGTCAATGCGAATGATATTTTCTCGTTAAATTCCACGCATTTGTGTGACCAACAGTGGGCGTTGAAGTAACAGCGCACAGTTCTTTGAAACGAAGCTATTACTTTATGTGTAGTACAATATTTCATCAAAAACATGCTAACAATTTTTCCTTTGGAGTAATTGTTCTGTGAGTGGCACTAACAAATGATTATTCTTAAAAAAAGGAAATGAAAAAAATCACCCACTGACGTACGATTTCCATTAGTTTTCTTTGCTTCTATTTCCTCCCCGGTATTTTTTTCCGAGCGCGGTATCCTTTGAATCCAACTCATTTACCTGAAGAGGCTCAGTTGCAGTCGTGAGGAGCGCGGGTATGAATTTCAGAATTTAAATGCAAAGGGCTTGACGGCGAAGAAGAGATGCATTTCACTACTGTTAGCCACCCACATTTCGCACCTCGACCGCTCTCGGATGAAAGCGAGAATACGAGAGCGCCGGGTGCATTGGCGATTGACCCAAATGAAGTTAAAGCTGCGTGAGCGTGCTGGAGAGAGGGGCTGCATTGCATCCGGCGGTGAAAAAAATAATGAAGGTGGAAATGACTATCCGCACGATATCATTAATGGGCCCAGAGGCTGTTTTCTCGCATGAAAAACGACGTCGTCTCCCGCCTCTCGCTCCGATGGCTCGCCCCCTATCCCTCTCCGCCGCCTATACTCAACGGAATGGGAAGTCTCGCTGTTGGCGTAAAACAGGGATGAAATACGGGCGCCAGCCTCTGCAAACCTGTAATTTATAATTCATTTGAGAGCTCTTATTCGCTCAGACTCGGCGAAGAATGACCGTTTCCAGAGATCCCCGTGAGCAGACCTAAAATGGAAGGGAGCTCCTCGAAGGCGATGCGTAATCATTTTGATTTTCATTTGCTTTTTAAACCTGGACCAATTAACTCCGTTGAAAGGGGTTAATTTTTTCCCGATGGTGTCATTATTTACGATCCTCATCATCCTATCGTGTCTTTGTGAACACATAGGATTCAAGCTTGTTTCTTAAACGTTTAGCAAATCCATTCAAACAATAGAATTTTGAAAGAAGTGCTCGTGGAAAGGAAAAAAGGCAATATCTTGAACCTAAAATCAGCTTAAATGTGTGAATTAGGAGTGGATGAGTGATTTCGTCCAATACAGGTAAAGAATTAGTCAAAATTATTCGAAATAAAAGTAGTTTTAGGCTATGCGAAAATCTTCTTCTCAAAAATTGATGGCATAGAAGACCTTTTTCTCAAATTGCACGATTGCCCCACCTTGAACTGACTTTTTTGATTTATTTGTTCTTTTCCAAAAGTACGGAATTTGATGAAAAAATTTTGCAGGGAATTTTTTTTCTTCGAAATTGAAAATGGTTTTCAAGATATCGCTAATTAGAGCCGGTGCACCTCCAAAACAAGTGCTCTTAAAAAATTCGAAACGCCTTAGTCTGCCTGAATCAATAGATGAATGATTATCAGCTATTGGATAGGTGCTGAGACGTTTTTCAACAGTACATTTGTTCTCAAATTTTATCGCAGAACTTATACTTTTTTATTGAAACATTCTTTTTGAGCATTTTTAACACTTTTACATTGATAAAACGAGAATTAAAATATAATGGTAAACGGGCGTCTTACTTCTAAAAGTTATTTTAACGTAATAACGCTATTTTGAGATTCGAATTCCAACTGAATTATTTTATTTGAAGTTTTCTCCAGTTTTCTCATTCTCTTAATCCAGTCCCGAGAAACATTTGCGTTTTTTTTCCTCCTGTGTCCTCTTTAGTTTTTGACTTTAACAGAAGCTTTAAAACCATTCCCGTAAGTAGTTTACATATTTGCTTTAAGGCGAGATTGCTTCCCAAATGTACAGCCTTTTACTATCTCCGATAGTATTAACTAATTTTCTATGGTAAAATGTGTAATTATTTACTAATCTTTTTAAAAATACTCGAACGGTAATAGGAAGGTTTTGTTGAAAGTCAGAAAAACCCCTTTCACACTCTCTGGGCCATTTCTATCTCTAGTATTTCCTTTTCCGCCTCAGCATAAGATCTACTCTTCTTCATCCAGTCCACGAAACCTATTCTATTTCAACCAATTCCTCGCTTGCCCAAAATCCTTTTCTCGACCACGGAGTAGAGAAAGTATCCTCCTAACAAGTATCTCCTATCTAAAAAGTATTACATTCTCCAGCCACCTACCCTGCCTATCCCGAATTTCAGGAAAAGATTCCTTTCCTTGTCAATCAGACTAAGCACTTCCTCCTTTGTCTTCTTTTCCGTCCTCCGCACCCTCTCCATCCTTCTCCACACCCGCATCTCTAACGCCTGAAGCCTATTCAAGTCCTTCTTTCTCAGGATCCGCGTTTCTGCCCCATACAAGTCTACACTCCACATCAAATTTTACTGTAAATTATTCTATAGAAAGTTAATGGATATCTTTCGCGATATGGCTGTGATTTTGGATAACTTTTTACACTTGTAGCAGACTTCACTTGCGTTCCAAAACGTTGCAGTATTTTCGGGAAGGGTTGCAGGAATTGTTTGGACATCAGCTATAAAATAATGAATGGATAAGGTAAAAGGAATTGGAAGGTGGTGGTGTAGATCCAACGTTTAGCCTCCAACTCTCCAGTGGCTCCCATCTTTCACTGTTACCTTGGCTGCCTATATCTGTTCAGCCGTAGTAATTAATTCAGCGGGTTGTTTTTCTATCGACTTTATCTCCCCTTGAAGTATATATGTGTATGGTCCGAAAAGTTCGCGGCGCACTCGAAATGCGGCCAAACCTGAGGAAAGCAACATATCTTTTTCGTTTTTTCATCCGAGGACCCTCCCATAATTCACTTGACAATTCTTATGATGCGGTCCTGACGACAACTTTTTTGAGAATTTTGAAAACAGGTGCAGATGCATATGCCTAAAGAAAGAAGTTATCCTCAAATAAATTAGTGATTAGCGTGGGAAGAAAATAGAGTTTGTGTAATGGATCGAATTGGTTTCTTCCCTTCCCGATTGCTGGGGATGGAATTCCAAGAGCTATGGAGATTTTTTGGTGTAATTTCACGAGATAACATTCTCAAATGCTTGTTTAATGGGAAAATATTGGTACATAACCACTTTTCCGTACCCTCTTGGGGTAGAGGTAGTAAATAGAGGCAAAATGTTGATTTTTGGCTCAGGAAATTTGGCCTCTTTTATTATTTTCCGTCGTGCTGTCCTATCCTTACAAACATCCTTTATATCTTCCTCATCCATAAAATTACTTTATACAGGCTGTTCTATTCTAAAGCCTCAATATTCCTTCTCTGAGGAGCCTCTTCAACCACATTTACTCAGGATTTTCTTGGTCCACCCCCTCTTCTCACACTATTTGTTCTTCTAAAATAAATGTGATGTGTTATTCGGTTCTCATACGTTACCTCCAAGCGGTCCAACCAGCGAATGCTTCTTTTGTATTGACCCATTTCCTGAGTTTCTATTCCTTATTTTTTAATCATGTGTGTTAACAGAGGGGAAAATGGTTATTAATTTTAATGATAATTAATAATAACGTAATATAAATAAATTTATAATAATTAAAATTATCTCTTCGTATTTCGCATCCTACTTTTCGCCGTCAGATTTTGGCAACACTCAAAACAACACTCTTTTTACACACACACCAGTTCACCACTCTATTTCCAAAAGATTCATTTCCCACCGAATTCAACCCCTTTTTAATTCCTCCTTTAGCAAGAGTCTTTCTCTTGAATTCTTCACCCAAAGCAGGATCTTTACCTCCACTTAAAAACGTTACCTTTTACTTCCTAGTTCATCGTGTGAACAGCAAGCCGTATGTTGTTTACTTTGCTGTTTGATTAATACCAAGGTGAAAGGCCTAACAGCTCACCAAGAGATGAAATTCGCTGAGAAAAATTCATTTAGCATGACCGAGTCATTGCCATTTCATAGTAATTTTTAAAACCTACTTTCATAGCCTATCAAAAACAAAACGGGATACTTACCGCAAATTTTGTGGAAATCGTTGAAGTCAATGGCGGTTTCGAATCTATTTTGGTCGTTTTGACGTGGGATGACACTATGGTGGTGGACAGTTACATGTTATTGACGTCATGCCCATTGCCCTCTCCCCATCTACCTAAATCCAATAACCCTCCACCCTCCCACCATGGTACGTACGTCTCTCCTTGCCGTTAACACCAATTCCGAAAGGTTTCGGAATTGGTGTTAACGTTTTCTCCGACATGACTCGTCTTAAAGGGTTCTCCTTTGTGGGCGATTGAATGATGAGGCGAAGGCGCCTCTTCCTCCCTCGCAGACATGTGCCGCAGACGTCCTGAGAGCTAAAGGTAGAATGGATGAAGCTATCATCGAAGACGCAAAGGAATCGGTGCTTTTGTCACTGCGGTTTTAGCAAATCCACGCGCAAGAGATCCAACAACTGTGCGGAAAGACGCATGATGGATGACCGACAGAAAAAAATAGGTCTCTCCGAAGGGTTTCACTTGCAGAATAAAATTCGAGAGAGATTTCAACGCTCGACTTGCATCTCCTTCCATCTCATCTCGTTCTCGCTTGCCTTTGCGTGCAGCCTAGAGACGCATCACGCTTCTCAGAAAGTCGCTATGGGATGGTCTTTCATGCTGTCAAACTTAGGAGTTTTTTTTGCTAATATTGATGAAACGATTACGCTGATGGTAGTTTGAGCAAGATGTGATATCACCAAGAATTCAATCAGGTTGGCGAACGTCAGGGAAACCCGGGAAAACCTGGAATTCCCATGGAATTTTGAATTTCTGGAAAAGTCAGGGAATTTTTATAACAGTCAGGGAGAAACTGAAATAGGAATCCTCATTATTTTTCTACCATTTCGTTAATCGGCCAGTCTTTTCCGCCCTTTATTTCACCAACTTAAACTAACGTCCGTCGCTGGCGTGCACTGGCTGGCGTGCGGCTGGAATAAGCACTCTCAATTCGTGGAGTATTCAGTTGTGAATCTTATTAGTTGTGAATCTTATTAGTTGTAAATCTTAGTTATTTAGTTGTGAATCTTAGTTATTTAGTTGTGAATTAGACGTACAATATATCCCTTTTGTATATCCTTATTGCAATATTTTCCTTGTTGTGTTAAAGTCAGGATCACAATGTTTTCGCTCATCACAAGGAATCCGAGGCTATGTCGTTCGAAAAATATTGCCTTGCATTTTTTTTACTTCCGAAACTCAGGTCGAGAAGTAGCTGGAGCACACTAGCTTATAGTTAATACATGCTTGCAATTCTAAAAATACGAGGCAATGATAAGAAAATTTAAAGCTGCCGTAAAAAGTTTAATTCAGCCGAAAAAAATATTCCAATAATAGGTGACCTTTTGGCGATCGGTCAGGGAAATTGGTAAATCCATCAGGGAAAAGTCAGGGAAATGTCAGGGAATTTGAAAATTGGATAATATTTGCCTCCCTGTCAATGACTTTGGTCTCGTTTTAGAGAAAAAAATCTCATCTCCCCAAAGATACCAAAATATCTGCCATTTAATGCCATAATTTTCGAGATATTTTCCAACATATACCAGCCAACATTAAAAATGGTACAGGGGTGCGCTCTTCTTCTCACTTACGTGTTCACTCTAGTGACTTCATTTAAAAATGAGGAATTCTTAACTCTAGATCCCGTCATAAATTTAACAGAGGGTACCTTTAATGTTTTCTCTACTATTTTTTAGCTGAATCAACCACTCACTGCCATTATTATTACAGATTCACATAAAAAAAGTTTAAGAAGGCCTCTTCAGCACGCGTCGAGAAGAAAATATTCAAGCTAAAGGCTCTAATAGATCTATTTGTTGAATTAACGAGAATTTTAGCTAAAACAAAAGTATTTTAGCGCCATAAATATTACAATATTTATTTAATGCACTTTACGGAGGCTGAAATAAAAAATTAATTTCGACTATAGCCTCTTTAATGACTAGGGAAAAATCTCGATGATACTTTCTTACGCCTCACTCTGCAACCTGGTAATCCGTGAATTCAGCAACTCTGAAATGGTACTGTCACAAAAGAAAACCACCTTTCTTTCAAGTCACTCACTCGGTGACGAACGTGATACGTATAAAAACTGCAGACGTCAGTAACTTTATGACTGAGTAGTGAATGCTGAAAGAGGAAGAGATCCGGCAAGGAAGTTCTGGGTGACTGTGATGGGAGAGAGACTAATGATAAATATTATTCTGTCTTGAGGGTTGGAGAGCAAGTAGCGTAGCAATGCACTAACGTTGCAAAATGTATGCAAGTATAGGTGATTAAACAGGAAGTATGAATACTTTTGTTATTCTAATTATCTTATCATTGATTTTCCTATGCTACGTGCATACATCTGCAACACGTCAAGTGAATATTCCATACCAGTTTAGATATGAGATCAGCTGAATTATTACGCTAAAGAAAATCGAAGTGTCCTCCCGTTTTTGCATTTAATTGTAGTTCGTTATTTTATATGTGATAAATGAAAAATTAAATTTGAATTTAAAAAAAGAGCGATAACACATGTAGCCTGAGGAGCTATCGACACAGATGGGGGTCGGAGATGATTTTCTCATTCAAATGCTTCAAATATTAGACCTATCCAAACCAGAGTTCTTATCCAATCATTTTTATGCTTAGTCATGAATAGTTTTCTCTAAGAAAAAACTACCCCGACGAGTGAAGTCGCATCTAATGTTTTCACTGAACGATTATACGTTTGATTCTCCCTAATAATATAATAGATGCAGCGTTGAATGTAAAAAATGTTTAATGACCTAATATTGTTATTTTTATTACTATTTCGTCTATTTCCGTGAGCCAATGGCCCGTGAGGCAATTTCGGATTAAAATTACGAATCAACACAATAGTTGAGAAAAATAATTACACAAAATAATTACATTTAAAAAGAAAGAAAAAAAGCACTTAAAAGTAAGTAAGTAATAAGTTTATTACTCCATACAACAAATTACATTTCAATAGCAAAATAGAGTAATTTTAGGTAGCCTTGAAGGAGAACCTGTTTAAGGCTACCATCAAATAATATTACATTATGCTTTTCCTAAAAGATACATATAGCTCGTGCAGTGATACCGTGACAATTGCTTAACAGTGTAAGTTCGTACCTTAAAAGCTACTTACTAATAGTTTACTTATAACTCATTACATCAATGATTTACAGCAATAAATGCTCTACACTCTCCTTGGTGAGAAGCCAAGAATGTACATTTTCCAAAAACTTTTTCACAGACTTAGAATTAGTACATGACAGGGGTAACATATTGTATACCTTTAGCCCTACATACAAAAAACATCTTTTAAACAACGTCAAGTTAGGTTTTGGTAATGGAATATTTTTTTTACGCAGGGCAATGTGAGAAGGTAGACACTGAAATACATCAGAGTTACCACTTCTGGTATAGAAACACCGTAGAACCTTATAAATATATAGATGCCTCAATGGAAGCAAACGTAAATGAAGAAAAAGTGGGAAGGATTTTTCAAATCTGTTCTTTTTCAAAATAACACGAATAATTCTTTTTTGTAAAAACACGGCAGGTTTCAAGGAGTTTAAATAAGCGCCACCCCAACAAAAAATGCCATAACTTAGTCTGGAATGTACTAACGCGTTATAAATTATCCTAAGGAAATTTAAAGGACATTTATTTCTGATGAAATAAAAATTTGTCAATGTATTTCGCATAATATTTGTTAGATTATCAATATGTTGTTGCCACTTTAAGGATTCGTCAATGGTTACTCCCAGGTACTTCAAACTGGAAACCCGTTCAATGGGCAAACAGCTATTGCATGAATTAAAAGCAAGAACATCGTGTGCGGACGGTTAACAGATGTAACTAAATGAGGTTATGCATTGAATTTCATACTGTAAATCGTTACAGTTCATTAGTCAACTAGAAAAAATATATGCAGAGCATTACACTATAGAAAGAATGGGAAGTTCAATGATACATAAATATTTAAAAACATTGTAAAATCTTTAGCATTAAGTTTTTCTCAATATTTAAATATCTTTCTCGGGCTTCGCACCGGGTAATGTTTTCATAATCCGCCGACGTTTCGGAAAACGACTTGTTTTCCATTTTCAAGGCACGTGTTATTTCCGCCGTGACCACTATAACGCGTGTATTATAACACGCGTATAGCGTTATAGTGGTCACGGCGGAAATAACACGTGCCTTGAAAATGGAAAACAAGTCGTTTTCCAAAACGTCGGCGGATTATGAAAACATTACCCGGTGCGAAGCACGAGAAAGATATTTAAATATAATACACCGGGAAAATCTTAAATCATTTTCTCAATAGTTAGTACGTGAAATATCACCCTTTTGCAGTAGCTTATATACGTTGGTTTTAAATTGATTAAGATTTTTGGCGTGTTATTTGAACAGGTAGCGAATTCCAAACTCGTGAGACGGTTACTACAAAGGATTTATTCAAGTGGGAGGTGCGGTGCTGAGGGATATGGAGGTCAATGGCATGGTTTCCGGTGGATATGTTGTGCAGCTCTGATTTTCTTACAAACCTATTTTATAGGTAAGGTGGATTACCAGAGGTTAGGGTGTTGAAAGCCAAAGTTATTAAAAGATAGATAAGACGCTCCTTATGTTTGAACCCGTTTAAGCGAGTATAAGAGTCGCTTACACGGTCCCATTTTTTTAGATCACAAATGAATCTAACAGCTGCATTCATGGTGACCTTTACTTTGTTGTTATCGTCGTCATCAAGGTTTGAGATTATGTCCTACTATATAACTTTTGGTGTGTGAGTTGTACAGCCAATGCATTGATTCGTTTGTAGATGGAGACTGTTAACTGCGCGCTGATGCTCCGCAAAGACCAGGAAGCTTCCAACGGAATTGTGCATCTCATCGACTCGATTCTCGACCCCGAGACGTCTGTGGAGAGAGACATGGGTCGTTACGTCACACAGGTAAGACATTCGAGAATTTTTAGACATATTTGTTGGCCCTGGAGTAAAGCAGTTAATTGCTCGCCTGCTCATCCGTGGATCGCGGAATCGTGCCCCGCATGAACTAATTTCACCAATCAGGCCATGGCAGTTTGTGTTCGTCCGTTGTTACTAGTTGAAATACCCGACATAAGAGGCCAGTAGAGGTTTTTTTGATATTGTGGAAATGCCAATTATATCAATCTTATAATATGATCTACCGGCAAGAGTGAGTTTAACTGGAAAAGAGTTATTAAACTCCATTAGATTTTTACATATTCAGGGCCCTATGTAGCAATATTTCTTCGTCCATCTCAGCTGACCTCCTACCCTTCCTCATTCCGTCCATAAGAATCCTTTTCTATTTCTTTACTCCTTCACTTACATAATATCCTCCCCTCTATTACATCCATCAGTAACACTACGTCCCTCAATACCCCCTCCAACAACTTACCGTGCCTCATTCAAATCTCATCCAGAAGTATCCTTAAAATAAATAAGTAAATAAAATAAACTTATCCATGACAACATGTGCTACCATTTTATTTTGATTTATTGCCATTGATAGAATCAATATGTATGCTCACTCTTACAGTTCCTATCCATTATTAAGTCTTTGAAAATATCAGAGAAAAACATTGATGGCGTTAATTACTTTGTAAAAATTTGAATTCCAATTTTTTAAAAACAAAATAAAACAATTAGTCAAGGAAGAACTTCACGCATTTAATAGGTATAGGACTGTGAGAATTTATAATATAAATTGAACAGGTAGATATATCTAAAATGTATAAAGAATGTCATGTAAGTAATTAAAATAACCATAGCCCTTAATTCAAAAAATGAAACAAATTTATCAAGTTGTTTCTTAATATATTAAACACAAAACAGTGGAATAATTTAAGCTATCGCAATACTCATTCCGATAATTTCCGAAGTAGTTTTTGATAAAAATTGTTGGGAATCAACTGAGAGGGGTCAGTTATAAATTAAAACCATAATTCTGCATCTGCATATTTATATCGATTATACATCTTGATATTACGTTAATGTTTTATGAGAAAATGAAAGAATATCCATAAATGATGACTCATCGATGTTATTCAGTCATTGTTGCAAAACACGTGAGATCTCGTGCTATTTTGTTTCTCTTTGGTATTTTCGGTCCATATGTTGATCATCGTATCTAATGATTTACGTTTTATTCCATAAGGGGCTGTCAAACGAGTTAATCAACAAGGTGCTATCATTTCAAAATAAGAGTGATGTGAAAGTTTGGTCAACGTATGTCAAAAATAAGGACAGTATGAGGGAAAGTGTGAATGTTAGCTGAATGACCTTGGATACGAGGATTTTAGTGCCCAAATGAAGAGGGCAAGGATTTTCTGGGGCGTTTAGACCCCAAATCAGAAATCGGAATATACGGCTAGAGAAGCCAAACAATTTGGATTGCCTTGGCCATCGATGCCAATTAAGAGTTGTTCTTTTCCTCCTCAATAAGGGCAGCCAACACCAATATTATTATTTTTATTCTAAATTACATTGCAAATAGACAAATGCCTGGTGGCAATGAAAGTAGACATGCACATAAAATGATCTGATCACATAATTATAGGAAGAGGAAAATAAAGGAAAAATATATCAAGGATGGATTAACATAAGTTACACCATAGAAATTAATTTTGTCATAAATAATCCAAGCATTTACTTCTAAATGATTTTAAGGTTTTGGATAAGGGCTCAATCATCAGGCAGCCGGTTCCAACCATGTGTACCCCTATTTAAAAACGAGTACTTGGCCTCGTTAGTTTTTTGTTTCCTTAGTTTTATTTTATATGGGTGGTCATTTCTACCTATATAATTAGGTCTCTCCATGATTTCATTTAATCCTTCCCAGCCATTGTCTCCTGTAACAATCTTGTATACTGCACAGAGCCTGTTGATTTTTCTTATTGTTTCAAGATAGTACCGCCCAAAAACTCTTGATCATTTCCGTCGCGCTGTCAGTTCTCTTGGGTCGACCTAACACGTATCTGGCGGCCATTTTTTTGTACTCTTTGAATAATAGCATGGGAGAATGGATAAACCGAGAGATAATTTTCGATACATAGGAGTATAACCAAGCAGACTTTCCAAGCAAAGAAGTATTAAATATTCTTTTGAAAGCGACTGAAAGATGAAATTTGTAAAATAACACGTGATTGCAACTTGATACTCTTTTCTCGAAGATAAATGCGCCAGCTCATGGCCATCTTTAATTTACTGGCCGGAGCATGCAATTAGGCTACAGAGTTTTCCGTGACGTCAGTGGGACGGTCAGAAGTCTCGTATTTCCTCCAGCTGACAGCGAGTGGGAAGCGGCTACTACGACGGGCTCAGTTTGGCTTACGTCAATGGCTGTTGTGACATTAAAACCTGTCGTCCCTGATATGCCTTCAACAGATTTACATATTAAATGAGGTTGCCTCATTCGAGTAGATGTATGACACTATTAATATACACAGCTAGTATCATTTCACTAAATGATAATTACTACGACGATTAATAATATCACATTCGTTTAACCAGTTATGGAGCCTAAGGATGAAGTTTAGATTAATAATTAGTTATGAAATGGAATTGCTATCCTGGAGATCACCTATCAGCATTTATTAACATGGAAGCATTTGGCCGTGACAGCTGACCTTCGCGGCTTCGATCTTAAAATGCGAAGAGAGAAAGTCTGAGAAAAGCTACGCTAAGATGCCTCAAAATACGGCCAAAATTTTAGCACCCCCTTTATCTTCCCCGAATCCTTACCTATCCCGTATTTTTGGTCAGGCAACACACTCTTAACTTACTTCGTTATCATTTTATAACTATGTCGAAGAATTTTTTATAATACAAAAAACAATTCTACCTTTTGCAACTTAACATTTATTTCAAAAGAATAATGTATTAAAAATATTTAACAAAATAGTTTAGTATAAAGCAAAGAATATTATAAGAAACAATTTCGTACGCCCACACAATAACATACAAAAATTTCACAATGCAAAATGCAAACAACGATCTTAAGAGCAATAACATTTCTGAATAGGTAACAAATATACTAATTGCTGTTAGTTATTCCCTTGAATTAGATTCACAAACTTCCACTGCACATTCCTGCACATTCACTGAGCAATGATTTGTAGAAGATCCTTTCTGCGAACTTTACATGACCTTTCAAATAGCAGCAGAAAAAAATTAAAAAGGTGTCAGTAAATCTGGAATACCTCTGGTGATAAAAAAAGAACAAAACATTGTCATAAAAACTTATGCAAGAAAAGGCAAAATAAAGTATAACATTACATGCAAAACATTGTTTCAATAAAAAATATAGAAATGGATATCATCCTTCCCATTGGGCATTCTTTTTAAGTATATAACACAAACAGAATAGACAATAGCAAGTAAGAGGACATTTCTGTAAACTAATGAGTAGCTAATAGATATCAGAAAAATTTGTTAAGTCTGTGGTAATAATGACATAATTGCAAAAAAGGTTCCTTTAAAAATTACCAGACTAAAAACCTCAGCAAAAGAATTGACATTTCCCAGGAAATCATGTTTATGAACAAGTTTCTGAAAACTTTTGAGTATATTTAATGACGCAAGATGGCTGCAAGAATAAATCTATATTCTTCATCAATTCCTAGGAAAGGAGAAGAAGTTAATAAGAATAAGAATTCAAACTAGATTCAGTTATTCAAGTAAAACTTTTACTCACCAAAAATGAAAAAAATCAGCAACAAAATATACTCATACCAAATATCATGGAACATTTATGCGTGAACTTGCTTTCTATATGCAATGACTACCTGGAAAATTTTTTGTTACACATCACCAAACAAAAGGATCCTGGCAGTGTCATTATGGGATGAGGTATGTTTGGACTTCATGCCTCCATCGGAAGACTTATGGATCTGAGATCCAACTTTAAAATTTGTACAGCAGGATGACCATATAAATCCAGTATTCTCTGGCAACATCTCAAAATATTTCTTATTTCCAGATGGTATCACAGAGTTAGAAGCTTCACCAGTTTCAATCAACAGTTTAGCTCTGCAAAGTAGGGAATTTACCAATTATGCATATACGCAGAGAAAATGTAAGCATATGTTAAGATACCACAAATTCATTTACCAATTATTGGAAGGTGGGTGCCTACACCAAATGGAAGAATTATGGATCTGAGTTCCTAAATTACACTAAGCGTAGCAGGATGACAATATGAATTTGGAATTCTTTGGTCTTATCTCCAAATACTTCTTCTTTTCAAATTGTTTCACAAAATCGGAAGGTTCACAGGTATCAATCGACAGTTTAGACCTGCAAAGGAAAGATAATTCAACAAGAATGAATACACACTGTGAAATTGGTAGAACATATTCACAATATTACGATTTCAATTACCAATTACTGGAAGGCGGGTGTCTACAGACTTGTGGATTTAAGTTCCAAAATCACACCTGGGAAAGTTCAGTGCCAATATGAATTCAGAATTTTTTGGCCTCATCTCCGAATACTTCTTTCCAGATTGTATCACAAGATCGGAAGGTTCACAGGTATCAATCGACAGTTTAGATCTGCAAAGGAAGAATAATTTTACAAATCTGCATACACGCAGCGAAATTGGTAGAATGTATTCACAATACCACAAATTCACTTACCGATTATTGGAAGGTGGTTGTCTACAAACTTATGGATCCGAGTTCCAAAATGTCACTTAGCACAGTTGGGTGCTAATATGAATTCAGAATTCTTCGGTCTTATCTCCAAATACTTTTTCTTTTCAAATTGTTTCGCAGATGTACAAGGATTAATCTGAGTTCCAAAATCACACTCAGCAAGTTGGATGCCAATATCAATTCAGAATTCTTAGGTCTCATCTCCAAATACTTCTTCTTTTCAAATTTTATCATAAGATCAGAAGTTTCACAGGTATCAATTGACAGTTTAGACCTACAAGGGAAAGATAATTTTACAAATCTGCATACACACAGTGAAATTGGTAGAACGTATTCACAATATCACAATTTCACTTACCAATTACTGGAAGGCGGGTGTCTACAAACTTATGGATCTGAGTTCCAAAATCTCACTTAGCACAGTTGGGTGCCAATATTAATTGAAAATATTTTGGTCTCATCTCCAAATACTTCTTTCCAGATTGTATCACTAGATCAGAACTGCAAGGTATCTACCTTCGGGCAATTGACACCATTATCTATTAAGAACCTCAGCTGTCCAAACTGCTTGCAGATATTTGACAAGACGTCTTTACAAGTAATTTCACTTGATGCAGAACTCTATCTTGCCAAAATATTTTCTAGTTGAGACCATCTCTGCAGCCTACCACTAACGAGTAAAATCCAGGACAAGGCTGAACTTCCTCACTCCACTAGCTCTCTAAACATTTAGATGTTGAGGCTACCATCAACGGTAATGCTAGCCTTACACTCGGCGCAGCCTTTATATCAAGAACATAAAACACAATTAAAGCTTCAACTTCCTTAGCGCTCCACTGGCTTAAAGGACCAACTAGTTTGTTTATGTAGCATAACAAAAACTCGTCGTAATCCTTGATTACATCAGAATCCAGCCATTCCTGTACAGCGTTTTCATGCCTGGTCAGACATTCAGCTCATCTCTCGTCGGGATTTTTTCTTTCTGGGGGCCGGGTAATGTTGAGGTACACTGGGATGGACGGAAACACAGTAGAAGCAGCACCAGGGGACAATTTTGGACGATCTAACAGGAAACTTCGTTGTTCTCACTTTGCATCAGAGTACTTAATACATCGGAGGATATCCCGCTCAGCAAAATGTTTAATACTTACTACTGAACTTGCAGAAGGATTCCAGTCCTTCCTAGGAATATTCTTCAGCCACTGCTGTCTACTGCGTTCATCTTTAGGAAATTGAAACACAGAGACGTATCCCTCAGCCTTAGTGGCAAGGTAGTTGCTTTTGCAACCTGGCACACAACAACGCCCGGGCATCTATAATTTAAAAAAGAAAGGTTTTTGCAATGAAATTCGTATTACTCCTCATAGTAATTCGTAAAAGAACATTAAATAATATTCCTAACGACAAACACAAATGCTCCGTGTTGTTTTCAGTACCTAACGAAATTCATACTGAAACATCACTGCACGATTATTATTCCTTAAAGCTAACCTAAATGCAAAAATTACGATAAATATTGACCCACGAGTAATAAAATGAAACTTAAAAACAGAAAGGTGTATTACAAATGCCTATTAAATAATCTCCAGCACATTATTTAACTCTCCACTTCCCTCCATAAATGGCCGACCAGGGGGTCATTCTGTAACTCCGAACCGATCGGTACGGGAGCCTTTTCGTCGGGTGGGACGTCATTCCGACTACCGTGGTAATCTGTATGAAACCGATCGGTGTGCCGAGGAGCTTCCGTCCGGAGATCGTACCGACACGTAAAAGCTGTCGGTACCGAGGGTAATCAGTCGGTTTGCTTGAGAGGCACCGTAAAAAATTGACAACGTATTTAGATTTATGTCTGAAATAGGTTAGTTTGAGGCTTGTAATAGCGATATAATTTATTCACGGGATAAATAGAGATATTATATGTAATGCACAAGTTGAAATAATGATAATGAAAGTGACGGCCTAAAATAAAAATCTCAAAACAACTAGGATTCCGATGTGCAGCATTGTATTGATAGCTTGGCTCCTCAAAATGTTTTACTAATTGGCGCTATCAAGTACATATGCAGGCCAGTATTTTTACTATGAAGTATATGTTGGATTACCTTATTATAGTATGTGCAATTAATTCCCAGAAAATCCTCCGCAACAAATGTCAGTAATTATTGCGGATTAATATATATTTTCAAATTGGAAATTTTAACCATATGGTCTAATTTTGTTTATTCAGCCACGCATAAAACCCACTTATACACACTACAGTAGTTTATTATTTGAAAAAATAGGATATATCTTGAGATCTGTGCTTTTATTGGCGTTTTTTGCGCTTCATTCCCTGTTTTCACAACTCAACTAAACATTTTGAAGCACCTTTTAAACTGAACTGTCAATTATCACTATGCCTAAATTAATTCGGATTAATACATAAATATTGCCAATAGTGTAACACACTCGAACGAAAAATGTTCCACTTAAACCACGAGAAACGTTCCTGCTCGGCGTAATATGCTAATAACTAGGAATTAGGTTGTTACGGAGTGATGCAAGCTTCAGTGAAACTTGAGGGCTCCTGACATTAATTAATATATATGTGTACCGACAATGACATACATGCAACAACAGCAAAGCAAGGAAGTGTTCAACGACATACTTAGCGGCACCTCCACTTCATTTTCTCTCATATTTTTATACTACTCATTCAAGTCATTTTTACATTCAACTTTGTTCCACGAAGACGCTAAATGAATGTTTCATGGCACGAGCGCGCAGCATTACTATTGCTATACACACGAGTAAAGCATATAAATACGAACATTTCATAATCACCCCACAAATATGGACTACGTGGCCATTCTATGGTCATGATATTACTGTTCAATTAGTTTCAACTATTAATTCGAACCATCTTCCGAAGGTTTGTACTCAATACGGAGGCCACTTCTGTGGATAGAAAGACCAAATATATACAACGCGATAAACTGTCTGCTTTCCATCACGCGCGTTAATTTGTACATGAATATAATGAATAAATTGGTATACTTGACAAATCATATTTCTACATACATACAATCATGACACATTAGTTCTCGTTGCACCTAACATCTCTTTGGAAAACTTCATTTTCATTAATAAGCTACTTGCAATGTATGTACTTGAAATATGGAGCACTTTTTTTGTTGCACAAATATACATTGTCACGGACTCAATTCACAGAACTTTATTATCCTCCTCCTTTCCACATTACTGTGTGTTAATGACTTTACTTTCGACATCACTGAGTCTGTGTATTATAATGTTTGTCACTGGATGATGTTTTGATAGATACCCACGAGAGCATTAGGCGGCTTCATTTAGTCATTTGTTTGTTCTATCGTCTCCCTCGTCTCCATTGGTTGAAATGGACCATGTGACCCTCAGCTTCGGTAACACTCGGATAATTGGATGGGAAAGGTATCTTGAGAGGGAGGAGTTATCAAACCGACTGGAACAGCGCCCGACTTGCTTACAGAATCGCCCGAGAAAGCTCCGTCGGTAAGGGAACCCCGACAGGGACCCTGTCGGTACGGTATTCATGCCGTCGGTAGGCTACCGATCGGTACGGAACCAACGAAATACAGAATGACCCCCCAGGTCAGTCTCAGTGAGTTCCAAGAAATAGAGATCAAATGCATATATTCCATCTTAAACCCACCAAAAGTATCATCAAACGATTGAACTTACCTTGAGACACAACCAGATATTGAAATTAAGTCGAGCCTTCCAAACCGGTGAATTTCAACGATTTTCACCACACGGACGAGCAACGCTCATAAGACACCATGCTTTCACACCGTCACTATAGGACCGAAGCTCAGTGTAGCCAAGTTGCCATGTTCCGGCCTGTAAATTAAAGATGGCCATGGCCGAAGCTCTTAGCTACGATGGCCATGGCCGAAGCTCCATGACCGAAGCTCTCAGCTATGGTGGTGTCGGGTTTCGCTGTGGAAGGAGAGAGAAAGACTTGGAAGGGGAAGGATTCTCAGGTTCCACGCTCGGACGTAGTTCCCTATACATGCTTAGGAGGTCGCGCTCACGACCTACGACCGTCGCCCAACTTGCGAGGGAGATTCACACTAACTCGCCGTCGTATTTAGCCTTAATTTTTTTTATTAGCCCTTATTCGTGAGGGTGCCACACCGTGGCGCAATATTCAACATTAGCCCTTCAATGGTTGGGTAAGGGCTCAAAAAGTTCACCAGGCAGCCGGTTCCAATCATGTATACACATATTTAAAAACGAGTACTTTGCCACGTTAGATGTTTGTTTCCTTAGTTTTATTTTATATGGGTGGTCATTTCTACCAATTTGGTATACACCATATGGTGTACACCAGTTGTGATTGGAAAATTTGTTCCATTGATTATTGTGTGTATTACCTAGTAACAAGCATCTAGTGTTGGAAAAGATAATCTTTACCAAATAAAGATGGAAAACGATGTAACTTCATTCCCATTTTGTGTTATGCAATGCTATTTTCGTATACTTGTTTTTTCGTGGTATTTATGCATGCTGGTCCACTCTTCTTGCCACCTAAAATCAAAATTTTCTCTGAAACTGTAATTTAATCTCATAACCAGGTGAAAGCTGATAAAATATCGTGGTCCACAACAGGATTTTGTTCACTTTTTGCCGTGGAAGTAACATGTATATGAAACTGAAATCGACTAATTTATTTTTGCCGTTGTACGAAGGACGGCCGCTTCTCCATCTTAGCTCGTGCCATGGAGGAGTCCGGGGTCGTCGAAAGACTTAACATGGACAGCGAATCCGACGCGGCTTCGACTCCCGTCACGGTGTTCGCCCCGTCCGATGAAGCCTTCCAGAGTATCCCACAGGCCAGGCTGAAGAAGATCATGGCAGACCCCGAGGCCAGACTAGGTAAGATAAGCTTTTCTCATGTTAAACATAAAATCCTACCATATAATGGATTTTTCATTTCACTTTCCAATTACCGAGATGACTTGTAACGAAATACTCGTTAGATTTTGCTCTATAATAGAAGCAAAGAGTTAAAAACTCGTAGATAACAATTTTGAGGATTAGTCACGGTATTCCTTTACGCTGTCACCCTCAAGTGCGCATTAGTGCAAAAATCCGCTGACAGAAACTCATTCACCTTGACCGGGTCTGGAACCCGAATCTCTCATGATAAAGCACTCAACGCTATATCGAGGGATCCGGGTTCGAATCCTGGTCGGGAAATGATTTTTCTCCTGTGGAATTTAATTCCTCGAGATAAATTTATGTGTACATATCTCCTCATCCTTAAGAGAAAACGCGATTTTTAGTGATAGAAGAGATATTAGCGATTTAAAAATTTTTTGTCTTAACATAAATGGAAATGTCGTTTAAAACTAATGAGTGATCATTAATATGCGAAAAGAAAATAAAAAGAGTGTCCAATGGCTGTAAAAATTGGCACCCCTCGTCAATCAAGCACAACAATTGTTGTGTTGGTTTGCGGGAATGGGAATTCCACAACAGAGACCAACCACAACCTTCCAACCAGAATACCCTCCTGTGGTGGTTTACGGGAATGTTACTCATCTAAAGAGGCCGTAGAGCTCAATTTCCATTGATTTAATTTGGGAAAAGTTTAGCTACAGTTCGCCTCTGGCTTCGATTTGCTTTGCAGTGGCATTATAAGGAATAGATATCAGTGGAATAGCGTCTTAGTGGTGAGGGAATTAGTGAAATGCATCTCTATTCGCTGCCACTGCTCACGGCTAAGCCTTTCATGGAGTGCGTCAGTCCATCAGGGAATAAAACCAGTAACGTTTTCCGACTACCTGGCCATGCGTCATTCCTACCCGCTGGCCGACTTTAAGCTGCTCATTAGTTACTGCGACTCTGGATTTCCTTCACCCCAGTCTGACTTTAATCTCAGAATGTAGTGCGCGAGTTTCATTGGTCACACATAATGGAATTGGCAGCCATGTGAAGACGGCTGATTTCTATCTGAGCATGTGATGGCTATCTGAGTAGGGCGATTTTTTTCACGGCTCCCCGTGTATCTTGGAGCGAGAGAGTGGTTCCATTCCCCCCGAAGCGATTCAGTTTACCGCGGGGAAGACGGAGGGATCTAAAACGGAGCCTTGTGTGCCCAAAAAATAATTTTTATAGAATTATAGATAGTGAGTAAATACCGATTTCTAGAATCTCTATTCTTTTATTCAAAATGGAGTGACTGAAACATTGTACATACTGAGGTGATATTTAGAGGTAAGTGGCTTTAGTGGTAGCAACATCAGATGCCATGTTGCATAAGCAAAGAAAAAATTTTGAAAGAGACGGAATATTAAGAGAAAGAGAAAGAACCTTTCCATTGCCAAGATTTTTTTTAATTCTTGCGGAATCTGCTGGATTACTTAAATAAGAAATTCATTTTATGAATGAGTGTAACATTTAAAGACTGGATAAATGTAAAAAAAATGTTATGTCAACATGTAACATGACATGCAAAAAAGAATAAAACGTAAAGTAGGAATTATTCCATGATTCCATGATCAAAAGAATAGTACTGGTACTTTTGTGAAGATTTTCTAATATCGCGTCGCTCTCAGCAGCATTGGCCGTCAAAGAGTTAAAAAAAAGAGGAGACTTATGAAAAGAGATTTATAAAAAGGGAAGTATCAGGCGTAATATAGTGGAAGTTTCGGCAGTTCAGTTCTGTTATTCATTTAGAGGTTTAGAGAAAAATGGGTGAAAACTCGAATATGAAGCATGTCGCTAACTATTTTGGATATTTCATAATTGCGGAAAGAGGATTTGTGTAGATTAGAGGTATTTTAAATGAATGTTAGGAAAAAATGGAGGGAGATGGTGAGAGCAGCGCAGATGACGAACGAGAGAATTTGATATTTGGTAGGAGAGAAAAGAAAGTTTGTGGCGGGGGTTCGGAGAAGGTAGAAATAACGAAGGGAGGACGTGTTGAGAGTTGAAAATATGGTGAAAATGGTAATAGCCGGAAAAACATTGGGGAGGTGTGGAAGAGAAACAAAGAAGATGTTAATGTTGAGCGACGCGAGGAAAGGCAGAATGAGAGAGGAGTTAAAAGTAGACATGATGTCGAGCCATTCACACGCGGGAATGTAAGAACATGAGTCTGAAATTTGGATGTTGGGACTATCACAAAAAACCTTCCAGTCATCTGATAGAATAAACAGTGAAGATTTATGTTTCCGGTATTAAACAGATAAGTCCACACTAAATCTCGTGGCGGGCGCATAGTTGATGATTTTGAGACAACATCAGTATATTCCCTAATTACTGATCGCCATGGGTGGAGTGTGCCTGCGTTTATTTTTCACTTCCTTCCTTGCAATATCCCAGAATTCTAAAAAAGTGACAACTCGATTTTTCGGAGGTAGGTATTTATTAAATCCCACACCCTCCCTTCCCGCTCTTCACAGATTCCCCTTTCGCTTCTCTTACATCCTTCGTGACACCGCGTTCTTCACATTTGTCTTCCATAAACTTTCGTCAGAACGATACCTACGGTACGAGGTTTGTTAACAGAGTAATGACAGTTATTTTATACGATTTTTCTGTTCAATTTAAATTAAAATTCCACATCATTCCCTTTAAAGTAATTGCTTTTGGTAGCTAAACAACGATGGAGACGATTTTTTTCACTATTAATAGCAGTGCAGGACACTGATAATGCCTTCAGCTGGTCGATTACGGCGGTTTGGATGTCTTCTCATACCCCGAAATGACGTCCTTTGAGGTGGCTCTCCAATCTCGTGAAGAGAAAAAGAGTCACAAGGACTCAGGTATGAAGGGGCTGAGGACCACCACTTTTGACGCGTTCCAGAAAACGAGGTTTATCGGAACCATTTTCGCGCAGATTTCTCTCGTCTCCAATAAATTCGTCAACACCTCACTAACGTCACGAACGGTGATTTGAGTCAAGTTCAACTGTTCCTAGACCATTTTGACGGTTAAGCGACGATCGGAATGCACTATATCCCGGATTCTAGCAACACGTCTGCCAGTTCTTGCAGTAGTTATAGCTCTTCCGCAGCAAAATTCATCTTTGATATCTTCTCTTCGTTCTGAAAATGTCTTAAACCGCTTGAAGACCTGAGCACTTGGCATAAAAATATCTCAAAGAAGATAGACCTTTTGTAACTAAATAAATGTTTCTGTTAAACCGTGACCAACTCAGAAGTAAAACCTGATAGCGCAACGTTGCTCGAAATTTCTGTCACTCATTTGCAGACATAATATAAAAAATCAATTCACAAAAAATGCCTACGGGCGACTAAATGGCTCTTATGAGTTCAAACCCGTACTCGCGTAGCATCACATAGTGCTCCATCTTTCCTCTAGGGAGAAAGTATCTAGTCTAGCCAGATCGAACACTCGCTACCAGCCTCATTACATTACTTACATACCTTCCATGTTTTGGAGAGCTGTTTTTACTGAACTTGTTCTCCTTAAAACCTCTATTTACTGACAAAATCTCTTTCAAAAACAGCCGCAATTTTTGCGTTAACACTTAAAGAATATCATTTATCATTTCAAGTTAACAATAACAGACTTTAATTTTCACGCGAAATGCTTGGTTTAGCTCCTTTAATGTATTCGAAGAGAAACAACTAGGGCTGTCAAAACATATGAAAGAGAATGGATTCTCTTTTCAAACGACTATTATAGCACCTTTGGCGCTTCTTTACACTAAATACAGTTAGCAAATTTCCACAATTAAGTTCAAGGCTGAATAGAGTACGATGATACTCGTCGCGTCACTGTATCCCTATTAGCTGGCGCGCAGGGCTGGAACCCGTCGGAAAATCGTGTTTATTTTCGGCGTCGCGGACGGCCGCAGACTTTCTCAACGGATTCGCATTTTAAACGCTTCAGTAAATCTCGTGATGTAAGTAACTTACGATTCTTTCGTGTCCCTCTCGACAATTTTTCTACCCAAAAGCAAAAAATCGGTGTACAGTTTATAAAGAGCAAGTATTACTACATTTCTACTCTACTTCATTTAAAATTTCAACATGTCAAAGACTAACTTTGTTTTTCATTTGAAACAATACAAAATTTTTATTTCATTGAACTCCTAAAAAAGGTTCTGCAGACTCTTCATTTTGGAGATTTTCTGCGAAAATTCAATTCCTGCTTTCTTTAGAAATTTCATCCAACTTCAAGGCCTTGCATAATTTCAACGTGAAAGAATTATAAAAAATGAATCGTGCATTATATGCACTATTAATAGGAGATTTACACTGCCAAATTTTGACTTCCAGATTGAAAAAAATCTTTTTTTTTATTTTGGCCAGCTTTCTTCGATTTCAGCCCACTGTGCGACGCTCCTCAAACTACTCATTATGTTTTTCGCATATTCTTTCCATCAGTTCTATTTTGCTAATGAACTGTTATTTTTAACGCATTTTCGTATTAAATATGCTAAATGCCTATACTGCTTCACATACTCCAGCTTATACGTTTTTACCCATCTTGAACTTTTTGATCCTCGCTAATATCATTCATACACATAAGTTTTGTTTTGATTTATCTTCATCTCCCCACATCCATGAGTTTCATAATTCAATCTCGACGGACTTTAAGCTTCTTTGCTGTCTCTTAAGCTTGAAGTTTTCGCGGTAAATTGGCATTCACGATGCCGATCCTCTTAGGTCATTCTGCCTCGTAATTTTTCTTCCCTCTTCGAAAACCTGAAACTCGGGGAAAAAAGAGTCCCGTATTTTCAGAGTACCGAGTTGTAGATTTTTTATGTTCTTCAATCATAAGAAGTGTTTGCTGTAGCTCTTCACTTCGCTCTCCCGTATATTGGATTCTTCTTGCCTCCTTAAATATTCCCTTTTTAACAATCTTTACGATTTTCACGGTATTTGATGACTCTTAGTATTCTTCTGTAGTTCTACTTATTATTACATCCTTCCATCAATGTTTTCAGGGAGTATTTATGCATGAGAATGCGTCCAATAATTTTGTCTCTCCCACCTTGCAGTTTTCATAATATAATTCTTCGTACTAACACGCTGGTGTGAAATATAAAATAAATGACGGGGAAATTATATTGATATAAAACAATCAGTTGTTAAATGGAATGGAACAGATTTTGATTCCAAGGGTCTATGCAGCAGATAAAATTCGCATGTTGACAGGGAAAATTTCAGATGGGCGTTTTTTACGGAAATATGTGAACTTTGAGCCACTGTTAAATGTTAGTGAGGAAAGACTACGGGAAGAGAATGTGGCATCACGTGTAACAATTATTCAGGAGTTATCTAGCATGTAAATTTTCAACTTACACTCAGAAAAAAAGGCTCCGTATGAAATTTTGCCAGTTTTTGTCGATTTCGACCCGCTGCGGTGGGCGGCGTTTCGTAAGTTTTATCACGTCTTCATTTGCGGCTCTCTCATTTTTTCCATTTGATTTTCTTAGTTCCTCCATGCTACTACTATTTCCATTGCTTACAGTCTTCTCAGTTCTACTTCTGTTTTACTCTATGCTTCCATGTGAGAGCATTCATAATATTTTGTAATTTTCAAAACTCGTTGTAAATTGCCTACCTGCCTAATCTACCCCGTGGAGTATACGAGTCGGTTGATAATGGCAAGATGAAAGGGCATAATGAAACCTGGAAATGACATTTGTCCACCCTTGACGATAGGCGCCGAGGGTTTTATAGTTTTACAATCCATGACACTGGAAGGTACTGGGAGGAAGAAATGTCCGTGTATTACCCATTTTTTTGTAATTAAGGAGTGATATATCTCCTTGATTACATTAAACCTTTTGTATCACCTTCAATATCTAGTGCTCTATATTTATGTGAATAACCGAAAAAGCCTAAAACACCGTCCATTGAATGGTTAATCCATGGTGATGCTTCCAAAAATGCATATCTTACATAAAATCGAGAGAGGATGGGGTTGATTTTAATGTTGTGTTGCAAAGACGAAAGGGGGACTAAAGAAGGGAAAAAATCGTCGTAGAATATCCCATGTCCAATGACGCAAGGAAGAATACATATCTGCGTGAAGATTATTAAAGTTTGAATTTAATATTCAATTCGTAAGATGTTTATGGCAGTATTGAAGTGGCGGGTAATCGAATAACAGTTAAATCGAATGACACAAAAACTTTTTAATATTACCATGGGAGCCTAGTCGTTAGGAGAGCAATCAATAACGGTTTCGTCGTTAGGTAATAATTATTCTATTATTCGCTGGTTTAAAACTACTGTTCCTCTCGTGGGTTAAATCACAAACTCAAAGTTTCTATTCTTTTTTGTACTCTTTCAGTTGTTAACTAACAGTATGCCACATATTTAGATAAATCCTCCAACGAAGAAAATAAATTCCAAAAATGACTGATTTTGAGCGCGAAGCCATTTTTGTTTTCTCCAAGAAGAAAATGTCTTAGTGCCATCTGTGGAGACCTTAATACAATTATTCTTATATTTGTTACTTTAAGCGACACGAATCTAAAATCGGAGACTTTCCTCCTTCGTGTGGTCTTTTTTTCAAGTCGAACATCAGTTTTTGTAGGAAAAAATGTTGACTAAAAGTTCAATTCCAATGATAAAAAATGCAAAAGGAAACAAAAATTTGAGGATTTTTTCCTGGGCGTGTAAAATAGAATAGTTTATTTATCTGTCAATAATAGGTCGTGAGATACTTAGGATATAACAAATATCAAAATTCTCACGGATTCACATGCGCGAGGTGGGATTAATTTTTTTTTAAATAATTTCATTCAATTGCCAATACGTGTAGATGAGAGCGTGATCGGATCGGAGAGCGGATTTTATCACAAATTTTCACACCACAATCATTCGATCGTTTGATATTCTACAACCCCTAGCGTGGTACTTGGGCTGTTGCTTACGGCATATTTTGAAGATGATAAGTTCGTATTGCTGATTCAATATCCCTCCCCCCACAAAGTTGATTTTGTTAAAAAAATCTTCAGAGGGGATCGGCGAAAAAATATTTTGATTCCATATCCAGTTCGCCAACCTCCGCAAGGGCACATGAAATTTAGCTTAGTGGTCCACTTGTCAAACGGGCCCTTTCAAGGCCAGGTGGAAATACCTATATTTGAAATATAGGCCTCCTGTGATATATGAACTCGCGCGTTTCTTTTACTGAGAACATCATCATCATGTGACAGGCGCAAGATTAATCTTCTTCAGGTTAATATCACGCCTAAACCGGTTGCCCGAAATAAAAATAGCGGGGAAAGTTTTGAGTGATAACTCAACCAGCGGTTTTGAAAATAAACCCCCTAGGCTGAGCAAGGCGAATTAATTTTCAGCTCGGTTTACACACGTCCCTTTATATTTTTTACCATTTAAACGTAACACTTGAACTTCATCCTATATCTCCTCGGTGGTATTTTCGAAAGCGGTTCCCGAAGACGTGAGACCTCATTGTTTGTGTTATTACATTCATATTCTTTGTCCTGTGTTGGGGTCACGCGCGCAGCGGGATCGGACTAGGCTCCGCACGTTGGCGCCACCTGTCGCTTGCTCTCCCGCTTCCCGAGGCTTGTCACAACAAACATGTAGCTATGATTGAGTATACCTTCCGAGTCCATTAATCAAGGTTTCCACATCTTGATTCGATTCTTCAGCCGCATAGTTTATTTCACCATGGAGTACATTAACAATTTGAGCATAAGACGATCCATTGAGGAACTTTACACAAAAATAAATAGACAAAGATTGAGATGGGATACCAGTTTGTGCTGGGATCTGTGACAGACAAGAAACTAAGGCAGATCTCCTGTATTTCTCCATCGTTGCAAAAAATTTAATGATATTGAGTGCTTAACTGTTGGAAAAAGATATGCAACACATTGTGCGTGCTTTAAGATGAAATTGCAACCTACACATCAATATCTGCAGATGACCAACACTCCCAGCGAAAGATTACGAAGATTTCTTATCCTTAAGATAAAAAATTATAGAACACCGAAATACCGAAAATATATACCATGAGACTGGATTTTTATGATTGTTTCCGTAAATGCTTGTCATATTTTCATATAATTCTGTCGAAAAAAAAACTATGCAGTCATTATCAGACCCGCGAGAGAAATCATGAGTTTAGTTTGGCCCGCATGCCATAGGAATGGGCGCCGATGACATCCACGGTTGCGCTTCTTTTGAGATAATACTCATTTTTTCATGCCCTCCGTCTCCAGCCTCAACTACTACCGCCACGAATGGTATTTGAAGCACACAGCGATAAGACTATGATTGCCTTAATCTCTTTCAAATATGGGAGCAGGGAATCGTTAAGAAACCTCGGATTGTACGTTTAAATATGAGATATCGGGTTGAGATAAAAACGGCGGAAGGTTTACATCGCAGATTCTTCAAATCTGCGGCTTCACACCGGGCAACGAGAGAAAAATTTACGCTGCGAAGGATTGTATCGTGCAGTTGAGGGGCGTTTCTCACCTGTGTTAGCTGTGGATGGAGCAATTAGTTCGCCCGTTGAATAAGTGAAATCCGTTGCCATATCGATAAGCTAGCGCTAGTAAAGGACCTTAGGCATTTGTTAAGTAATGCGAAACGGAGAAGTTAATTTGAAAATAATTTGCAAAAATTCATGAAAAACATTTGAAAAAATGCTTGGTTATGAATATTTGAAAAGATAAATACTCTCGTAGGTACTGCTTCTGTATATGGCATGGTGAATTATGGAGTGTAGAATCCATTAAATTATTAGGAGCCTAACTGACTCATGTCATCTCTACGGGCGAACATGTTCAGGTAATAGCAGGTCAGCCTAATGATAAGTTGGTATTTGTCAAAATGATACTTTTCAAGTACGGAGATAAAGTCGCTGAACGCAGTTACTTCTTCCTTTATTATTATCAGTCCGAGGGATCTACTAGTATTTAGAAACTCCATGAAGTAAGACAAAATTAAGAGCTAGGACGTATGCGGCGAAGATAATAGCAAATCGTTTGATAATTACATTTGTACAACAAAGCTACTTCAATAACTATGATGGGATTCACTTTCAGACCTTTGATTTACGTTTCGGTTTCATTTTATCAATATATATTATGCACATAAAAGTTCTAAAATGTGCTATTATTCTACATTTTATGAATATCTGTATTCTGACGACGGCGAAAAAGTTTTACAAAACTTAGTTTACTAGATGGTAGATCAGACCGTGAGTGTTAATTCAAGGAAAAAATTCAGTGGATCGAATTGGTGTCAAATATATTTTTTCCGCGATCGACAAGAGATCATAAAAGCTATCACCGAGACTTCATGATTAAATTTTTATGGCTAGTCCAGCGTATTAATTGATATTATTTGCAATACGCCTGTTTTAATTTGCGCAGTGGCATCAACATGGTACCGCATGCTTTCAGAATAACTTTTGTGCCTCTGTGCATTTTTTACATACATACGTACATACCAATCACGCCGTTCCCTTCCGGGGTAGGCACAATCACTAAGTTTCACTCATTAATACATATTTGTACACCTCACTCTGCTTCAATAACTTCCTCCTCACTGATCTATCCTAGCAAACCTATTTTGCTTCATTTACCCCCATACACTGCTTCAGACACGCCCTCCTGTTTTTAAGACTCCTAATATTCCTCCTCCTAAGAATTTCCTCCACCACATACAACCACAACTTTCTCGGCCTACCTCTACCTCTCGCATCATTCATTCTACTCTTATATATCTGTTTCGTTATTCGACTATCATCCATTCTCTCTAAATGATCAATCCAACGAAGCACACTCCTTTCATACACGTCCATTACTGGAGCATTTAACTCACATTCATTCATAACCCACTCATTCCTGACCCTATCCATCCTACTTTTGCCGCAAATACTCCTCAGATAACTCATACCCACGGCGTTTAGTCTACTCTTATGTCTATCCTGACATACCCATATTTCATTACCATACAACCATACAAAAAAAAAAGTGGGGAGAAGTGTGCATTTTTTACTGTTTCAAAATGCATTAAGTTCAGTTTTTTGACATTGACTACATGTGGTTGAAACGATTTTTTGTGAAATGCACATAGGTTTTCAAGATATGCGATAACTTTTCATTTAGCGTATTTGTACCCGCCTACGTACGGTTTTATTTAATGGAGAAATGCCAACGACCCCGGTTTTCTCTAATGGGCATCGTAAAAATATCAACCCCTTACACAATATCTGCATCTGCGTCTACGAATCTCCCAGGAGATACTTTCGAGGATGCATGGAAAGAGAAGAAACCCCAGGCATGCACAAACCGTGGAACAAATTTTCTTACGGTTATTAGCTATTTTACTAACTGTATACTATTGAGTGGGCAATAATTGGATATACAAATGTGCTATCACGAAGTGAGTATAACTTACACTTATTTTATGGTGCATTTATATGAATAAATCGAAAACCTGCCATCTGATTTTCATAAGTGTTGGTATTTTCAGGTTTAGTGGTGTGAGGAATCGATTTGTTAAATAAAGTCCTATATCCGCAGCATATATGTTTTAAGCAAAAATAAAAGGGCCAATATTTACACAAGAAATACATGACAGTTATTTTTGTTTGGCTCCTCGGCCACAGTTCATTTATTTATATTAATATATTTTATTCTGTATTAATTAGGTATATTTTGACTGTTAAATAACTTTTTATTTTTGAAAAAGCTATTAAAGCCATTAATGAGATTTTTTTATTTGAAGAAAATGAAAGCTTTTCAACATTGCATAAAATTACATAAATTTTTATCTAATTTTAAATATAATTAATACTTGTTGTGTATCGAGCAAAGCTCAGTATCCACCTTGCTGTTAAATGACATACTATGGGTAAGTAGATTTCACAATAAAGCTTTTAAATACCATTCTATTAATGAACATTATTGAACTCTTGCATCATCGATATATTGCCTCAAATTTCAGTCATGCTAGAATGAAAAATGCGAGGAAGAGACTACAAAATTTAAGACGCATTATACCTATATAAATAATGAAATCATCGTCCTGTGCAGAAACAAAAATCAAGATGAAAAGTATAAAAACAATGCTATTTATCGATGCCAATTAGACTGACATCGGAATAGATCAATGCTACTGTGGTCAGTAATCATATGCGTAAAAAATTACATTTTTGAGCTGCTCATCGCGTTCAATCTGTCTTTCTGATTTTATGCATGTTTTGGTGAAGTCTAAACGGGTTTTCTACTAGGTTTCATTATTGTTGGCCGACGTTTCGATGGCTACAACCGCCGTCGTTTTCAGGGCTAATTCATGCGTACGGTCAAATGGTTGCACGGAGTACAATTCTTCGTGAGACATATTTCTGACTCACGACGCCTGTTTGACGAGAACCACTCATCACCATGGCCATGTCCAATGCCGGGCGACGAAAGCTGAAAATTTTTAACTGCCTTCGCGGGGCGTCAAAACTCTCATGATTAATCGGTCCTCTCATTTGTTCGCGCTGGGCGGATTCCTTAGCGTGCGATGCAATCACCTATTAGCGTTGAAAGCGCCCCTCGCAAATGAAGCTTAAGCGATTCCATCCGGCCATGTCATCATAATTGACCGATGGGGACTGACATAGATTTTATGGGGATGTTGAACATTGTTATCTTTTGGGCGACTAGTATTTTTATATGTTTCCGAGGGAGTTTCTTTTTTGACCGCAGAATTTGATTTGGATTTTCAACTATACAAATTAACGCAACAAATAAAGGAACATATTTTGCTTCATAAGCAATGAAGCAAACAACGGTTGACGAAAATAATCATCAACTGAAGGCATTCGTAACTTTGACACCCCTGATTACTCCAACTGCAGCATTAAGGGGGAGCCTACGATTCGAAGTACTGTTTTCTTTAGATGTACAAATATTTCTCTAATGAGTAAATTTAGGCTTAGTGCTTCCTTTTACAGTTTTTAAATGTCATGCAAATACTCCTTGGGATATAATCATAGAGGACAAAGCGCTAAACCGAATCTTTTACTACGTCGCAACAACCAGTAATTCTGAAAATATTCAAACATGCCGGGTGAATTTTTTGAAGAAATTGCCATGAGAAAAGCGTAGTGGTCTGCGCATTGGTCCGGCAAACCAAAGGTCCGTGGTTCGATCCAGGTCCAGGCCGAATTTTTCCCATGGCAAATTCTTCAAAAAATTCACCCGGCATGTTTGAATATTTTCAAATAGCTAAGCACGGCATATGTGCTGGTGAAGGATACTGACTCTTGGTTGTGGCTTCTTTGAAGTCCTCATCTCCTTTGCGTTGCCATCTTTGATGGACCGTAAGGGCCTAATATCTAGTTGCCTTGTATCCACCAAAATTGCCATGGAAATTTGCAAGCCTGGATAGCGTAGTGGTCTGCGCATTGCTCTGGCAAAACAACGGTCCGTGGTTCGATTCTCGGTTTAGGCCGAATTTTTCTCGTGGCAATTTCTTCAAAAAAACAGAAACTCTAGTAAGACTTAAGCTTCCGTTGCTCTTTTGACAGGATTATCATGATTTTTTAACGACCTGAGGGAAAGATATAACTAAGTTCGGGACCAAAGCATAGAATAATGTATATTAATTGATTTATGATATAATATACCGTGAATATACATATAAGCTGTTTTCGTTGTAGCTAGAGGGGATTATCTCAAGTTTCAGAACTACTCACCCTTACAAACCTTTCACATTCGGTCCATTCACTCACTGGAGGCAATGGTCCTGTAGTTCTTGAACGCATATCAGCGTTACAAGATGCCAGGGTAAAAAACAGAAGACAAACACCTGTAAAGTATAATAATTGTGAAATATGCAATTTTCACCCAATTACCACCCGAGCCACAAGTTTACCCGCTTCCTTCCCAACCCTCTTCTGACGCCCAAATTTGCTAGCTGCCCTTTGAATCGGCACCTTTTTTCCTTACATTTCACATTCCACCTTACACTGAATTACATTTTAATCACTAATTTACTATTCCATACCTATTACCCATTACCTACGTTGGACACTGCTGACCATGGCAAGGAATAAATCCAACGGACATCAAGTGCAGCCTAAATCAAACCAATAAGGTATAAATGACGAAAGAGCACACACCGACTTCGTGACATTTGAGATTGCCAAAAACACGGGGAACTTGGGATACGCTCGTCCCTCCCCTCATTTTTCCACCCCAGATTCCTTCACTACCTAAGATAATCATCGAAACCCATGCACTACACTAAAAGTCGTCGAATAGGCGTGTGGCAAGGGTTAGGTCAGTAATTCAGTGAATTCAGACGTGATTTCTCTTCCTACTTTCCCCGTCCCGAACTTCCCCTCACCAGTACCCTCTTCCCATTTTACATTCCTTCTCCACGCCTCCATCACGCCCTGCTCCGATTGGCTGTGTATTGACATATCGCCTCATTTAAATTTTAAATATAACGCCAGTGCGTCGAAAAAAGTCGCACCCCATAAAAAACTCTTTAATAATGGCCTAGAGCTATGTTTATCATTACTCTGTTATGAAGTCGTCATAAAACACAAAATATGTCCTGTTTATGAGGACCCTGACATTTATGAGCCTCGACAATGTCGATATTTGGACATCACAACCTCAAAAAAGCATCAAATATAAAGTATGCAACTGGATGAAATTCGCCACAAAAAAATGTACGAATGGGCGAGGAAATTAAGTCGGTTTACCTTATTGCAAGTTTGGTGTAATATTCACTCACATCACTAAGCTACAATAGCTATAAAATATGTTCGGGTGTATACTGCGTGTCACACCGTGTCAAACTAACCGCTTGACACCGAATGAAACGCGGCATACACCTAGGAAGAATTATAGCTCACTGTGAGCCGCGGAAGTTTCAGCGTGGAAATACAAGACAAATTAGTTTGAATTTCGGGAAACGCTCTTTACGGGCCCTTTTGGAGATCCGCGATCGAATTTCAAACAAGTCTAACGTAATTCCCAAGGCTAACTTTATCGCTCTGTTGTATATATTTGATCCCATGCGCTTCATCGCTAATCATGTCGTTTTCACAGTTTGCGGTGATTAGGTAAACACCAAATATTTCCATTTCGAAGTTGCTTTGTGTCCAGGTGGTGACATTTCCGCCATTAAGTTGAGTCTATCCTGATAAAAGCCCTCGAGATAAGACCGCGAAGTCCTTCTAGTTTTTCAAAACACAAACTTTTCTAGAAGGACAATGCCCACAGGCACTGCCATGAGGTCGTACTTAAACAATTAAAGTTAATTATTTTAAGCATCTAGCAGTGCTGAATGAATGATGGTCACATTTTTGCTCCAGTGAGTGCAATTGTTATGTAGCGATAACTCCAGCGCACACGTTATATTTATACATCTCTGTGTCCATGATCTGAATTTTTAGAATAACTTAAGTCTAGCATGCAACCCATGGCATGGTAATGATTCCAAACCTAGTCCCCAGATGATACGTTTTACCCTATTTGTAAGCTCGTAGCAGCTTTTCACGAGGTCCTGCTCGCAGCTTGTAAAACTGTTCATGCTCTAGCGGCGAGTCTTAAATCCCTGTCTGGTTTTGAGAAGGAAGAGATCTAGGTGTCATTAATACGTGCTCGCTGATGCATCTACTGTCTAGTCGTTTCTCTGAGTATCTTATCATCTCCATTCACAATGCCATTACCAATTCATTATGTTTATCCTGTAAGTCGTGGCCGTAAAAAAATGAATCCCACAGTGTGCAATTAAAAAAAAGAGCATGAATTTGTTGTAATTTACTCAATAAAGAGTTTTTTTAAAGTACTGAAATCCACCCCAGACAGTAAATAGTTGGTAAAAGACCGCTTAAGGCTTTTATAATTAACTCCAGGTGAATGATAAGCACTTAATAAACTTCGATTGTGTGATTGTCTGAGTGTCACGGAGGATATTAATTGCTACAATCTCGAAATAAATTCAGAAAATGAAGAAGAAAAAATGAAAGAGATATGTCTATTCCTTTGGCTTTCTCAGTGGACAGATCAGATATTTCCTCTTTGTTATCGCTGGCCTTCATTTTCTTAAAGATTTTTTATGTCATGTCTCTGATCGCCGATATGATAGGTGTGATGCCTGCTCAGATGTATTTAACTGTCTTATATTCCCATCTTCTAATATTGAAATCGAAACGGAGCTAGAGAAAGATTTTTCTATCACCTACTTACCTAAAATAATACTTCGAAGTCTTAATCATAAGCTCTGAATAAACTGAAAGGAAGTTGGCGGACCGTGACAGCGCAAGGTAAGGAAAAGAAGAAGGCAAATCACATATTCCTAGAATTATTCCATCAAACACAATGAAAGCGGGTATTTAAACATATTTTCTTGTCGTTAGTAAAAATTTAATAAACTCTTCTATACTTAGTTATTATAGAATAATTAGTTCAGTTGTAATCCAGCCACAAAGTCAGAGATTTCTGGCAAATCGTCTATTTCGAAGAAGCGATTCTATTTCACGGATTCGAAGCCGGTCATTTGCACAGTTTATTAATGCCAAATATAGGTAATAAACAGTTCTATTACTAGGAAAAACATCAATGGGCTTTAATACCCAATTCCTTAATGATGTAAGCTCAAATTCAGATATTTCCAGCAAAACGCTGTCTCCTTATTAGTAATTCCATCTTAAGTAGTACACTACTTAAGATACAACAACTGGTTTTTATTTTTAATACAACTGATAAATAGTACTACCAGGTACTAAATCATGCAAGAGCTATATCATGCCGGAATTTTCACGCGGGTTCATTGCTAACAGTGATGTTACGATATTTACATAAGTGCAAAGCCTATTTTACCGAATGAGAGTCAAAATATCTCAGAATTAACCTATCACAACTAATATGGGCCCTTATTGTTCGAGGAAAAAAATAGAATTTTAAATCAATCGGTCCTGAGCTCTCTTTCCTTAATATTATGCCTGTGATCGTCTTTACAGCCGAACTAGGTTTTGGGGGTCGTTTTTTTCTAGTAATACAAATAGAAAATTTTATTTTTTATAATTTGACATGAAGAAAATGTGTATTAATTTCCGGCTTACATTCCATGTGATGGAATTTACCACCTATTGGGCGATTCTCGGATATATCCGACTTTGAGTCTGTATTCTGATTTTGAGGCTGTATTTCTTGAGAACTAGATATCAGGGCCAAATGGTGCTTATCTTAGTCATATAAATACATGTATAACCTATTATTTGAAATGAAGAAAGTGTGAGCAAATGACCGGCTTCGATTCCGTGTAATGGAATTATCATTATGCTCCGATTCCACTCCATCAAGCCTGAAACCATAGAGTATGGAATTACCATTTCGAAGTAGGCGATTTGCCGGAAATTTCTGACTTTGTGGCTGGATTACTACTAACCAAGTTATTCTATCATAACTACAAATTCAGAACTGGTTTATTTCAGAGCGACACAGAAAATTTTATCTTAACGCCTCACTACATTTCTAGGTCTGACAGAAACAATGAAATAAGAGAGATACAATTCCAAATAGATAGGTACAAAAACCCGTTCTTTTTGCGCACAATAAGCGACCACAATAAAAAGTTAGCTTCACTAAATACGCCCCCATAATTCACATCACCATTAACCCTGCAAAAACCTTACATCTTTACACGGCTCGTGACCTAACACCCCCTGCCACACGCTCATGCGGCGGTTTGCAGGGAAATTTGTAGATATAGATGTAGAACTATAGAAAAGTTCATTAGATATTTATTAATTTCGGCAAAGTATGTTGAAAACCCCCATTTTTTCGTGTGATGGAACTATACTTGGAAGTGGCCACCTCCAAATGGTCAGATAAATTGAATCTGTGAATCAAAGCGCCTGATAATATCGATAATTCATGTCAGTACCAACGTTATATTACTTACCAATTACGATCGTCTGCACCTGTGACGCCATTATCCCAAGGTTATGAAGAAGTATTCCACGGTTATTTTGTCTTTTCACTCCTGCCAAGCTGCAGTTCACAAGCTTTCGTGCCTAAACCGCGCACATATCACAACAGTTATGACGATACACCAAAATAATCTCAAGAAAATGCTCTAAATGCTCTTTGCTCTTTGTTGATTCACGCCAGCGCCATGACATTTGACTTTGGAGTATAAGCTCTCAAAGTTGATATCAATTCTGGTTTTTTTTTAGTCTCCATACAAATATACTGACTGTTGGCATCTGAATTTTGATGCGCTAAGATCTTACGGGCGAAAGGAAATATTTATTATGATAGATAAATATTTATCAGACAATTGGTAGCGGGTTTGACTCCCGTTCCTCTGGTTGCAGGTTCGACACCAGGCGAAGGGCAGGCCGATTAACTTTTGCACGCTACCCATTTTGACGCCGCTACTGAGAGGCAGCAGTCTCAGCAGAAGGCATTTTTTAGCCGGACGATTTTGTTGCTCCGTACGTCCCGATAGGCTGATAAGCCTCTCATCAGGTATTCCAGGGACCATTGAGAACGCAGAAGATCGCACCGGCATCAATAGCCACAACTTCGGGCGAGAGTGAAGTTCACGGAATCGGCCGGGATATTGCGATGTGGAAGGCAACGGGGAAGCCACCACAATTAGTCTCCCTAGAAGATGCGGACTGGTGGTAGCATTCCTCCCAGTAAAATATTCCGGAGGTGAAATAGTCTCCCAATCGCATCTTCGGATGGAGACTACTGGTAGGGGTATACCAGTGAGGAAGGACACAAACTGATTAACATATTAAATTACACTTGAAGGATTAATTTAGTCTAAGGTGTTTAAAGCATCTACTCCTAAAATATTTTAGATATTTACGGTGTCTTTCTTTTTCCATACGAGACATAAAAATAATTATTCAATGGCTTTAATTTTAGCACTAATGCTATTTTTTTATTTTTTATTTTGGCTTTAATGGCATTACTTAATGGCTTTCATTTTAGCATTGCATGCTAAAATAAAGCATTGCATGCTAAAATTAGAGCCATTTAAGTAATGATACGTAATATCTAAAAAAATGTCAAATAGGCAGCCGCTTCCAGTATTTTAAACCCTCATCAAGAAAAGAGTACTTCAGAGACAAGAGTGCAAGAGAATAATACCATTCATCTCATTCGTACCGGGAATGCATTTTAACGATCTGCATGCTTTCGCGTTACGACTCACGAGGTAATAATATTAAAAGACTAGCTAACCCGTGCGAATATTTCGCACAGTGTGCAGCTTCTTCCTGTATCTTCCTTCTTTCTTCCTGTTCTTCTACCTGTCGAATATTTCGCTCAGTGTGCAGCTTCTTCCTGTTTCTTCCTTCTTTCTTACTGTTCTTCTACCTCTCGAATATTTCCAACAGTATGCAGCTTCTTCCTGTTCATTCCTTCTTTCTTCCTGTTCTTCTACCTGTCGAATATTTCGCACAGTATGTAGCTTCTTTCAGTTTCTTCCTTCTTTCCTCCCGTTCTTCTTCCTGTTTCTTCCCTTATGTTATTTATGTTTGTTTTAAAGATACATAGCGCAAACGCAAACGGTAAACGGTCACACTGATTGCATGTAGAATGTAAACCATCTAAATAACCGATGTGTTAATAGATGGCGCCTCCTACAGTCTTTTAAGCACGTAACCATAGCCAACATATTAGTTGATTTTATTGTCAACAGATGGCACTGTATCATTTTTAACAAAAATTTAATTTTAAATATTTAACAAAAATTTTAATTTTATACCATTTGTCTATTTTTCGTCAATATCGGGGAACATAATCTTTAAAACGATGTTTGAATCATAAATTTTGATGAAGAATTATGGGAGTTATGGCGTTGCAACAAAAAAACACCTTTGAGAAATAATATATATGATATCACGCAGAGAAACGGGACTGCACGGGGCTTAAAATAAATAGTGAACTGTAGGGACATGGAGGAAATAGCGGCGACGTGTTGTTTAAATGTTCAGGTTGATATGTAAAGCTTTACTATCGTATCGATCGTCGCTGAATAGTTGCCCACGTCCCTTAATTCCCTTCCTCCGCGGGTGGAACCAAGTTCTCTCCCGCCGAAGGGATGGCGGGATGAAGCAGGAGGGCACTCCATTTACGTTCGCAAGCTGGCGCCACCTATCGCTTGTCTTCTCCCTCCCTAAGCTTATCACAATAAATGTGCAGCTATGATTATGCGTTCCTGCCAGGTTCATTGATCATTGTTTCCTCACCTTCATATGTTTCTTTAGCTGCTTGTAAAATGTATTTACTGCTATTATCTGTACGTACATTTATTAATCGCATTGTTCATGTTTTGCGTGAATACTATGTCTCTGTTGCGCTATTCTATAGATGAGCGACAATTGACGTTACATCATTGTGGTAACTTAGGCTGCTTTAATTCGTTTTAGTGCGCTGTTCCCTTCGCAACGCAGCGGCGCACCTTTCTTTGTTTCCCCTGCGCACTACGCCACGCCGCGCTCAAAAGAAATAATAAAAAAAAGCTTTGATGACCCCTTCCGCAATTCTTGTTGATGCGTTGATTTTAATCCTAAGTATTGAAGGGGGATAATGTAGATCATTACTCTGCGGTGAATTAGCTTCCTTTTAATGCATGTAGTTTGAACGAATTTGTTAAACATTTACAAAATATTCGCGACTGCTGGGTTCCTCCAGAATCCTGCCAATTGACAAGTTAACGAATGTTTTTCCCAGCACACATCGTTCAATCAATTGTCGCTCGGGTGCATTAATGCGTTTCGATCTGTGCCTACATCAGTACCTTGAATGTAAATTTATTTATTTTCGATTTCTTATAATAACCAGTTGCAAGAAGCATAGATCTTTTAATGTCTCTAAAATCTGTTTCGTTTCATTGAAATTGTCAATTTTACTGAATATACATATTTGAGACTTTAAATTGACTTATTTGTTTCTACACTGTTTTCTGAAGCCTCTTTCCCAATCTTAGGTTATTTTACAGTTTTATAAAAATTATTGCATTGAGTATGCAACAAAGTTATTCTTCTGAATACCTGAGAACTCATACGCTCACTCAAGGGCACGCCTTTACATTTCTGACATTACCTGTGCGTCCGAATTTCCTTAATTTTTCAAAATTCAACATGGGACATAGCCCATTCTCGAAATCGCGAAACGTCATTTTGCCCTGGGGTTGTCTTTTACTTCAGATAAGCTTCACCGTCGTCAAGCGTTTACCCAGCACCCTGGAGCCCAATTCAGAAATGCCTCGGAATTTACGATTGTCAATGACGAATGATCAAAAAATATGCCATTTAAATTCGAGATTTGTCGAGGTCATGACGACAGGTACACGACATTGTCATGATCGATTCCTTCCCTAATAAGGCCCACCCTTCATGAGTGTATGATTTAAATAAATCGCTCCACATTTTATTGACAGTCTTACGAGGATCTCTAAGGGTCTCACGGGCCCCGATGTTGACTAACTTACCATCTATGTGCTCACCTGTTACTTTTCCTGCAGTCATTGGCAATGTCGTCACTTCGGCGAAATGGAGATTTATTTAGGCTACGAATCTCCATAGGATCTCAAGTAGTCAGCTAAATGTAAAATGCGCAACAGCTAGGTCTAAAACTGGGTTATTCATATACGATATCACCATTGTGTAATGGGTAGATTTCTTGCCGAAAATTTATAAAATTTATTTTAATACAAGAAATTACGAAGTTATTTACGTCAAACTTAGGATTCCTATGGTAAGGGCTCTAGATTTATTGCCACATTTTGTGTGGTGGCATGGGTCCCTACAAATTTAAATCTAATATCAATATCAGATGGTTTATCCAACTGAATAATTTACATCTCGAGCACCGCTTAGATGTCATTTGAAACCAGCACAATTCAGAGCCCTCTAAATGCCGCCGCAGAAATTATTACAAAGTAATTGTAGTTTCGGCATGTAGATGAATCTGACCCGATGATTCAAACCAAGGTCATTCGATATATCGCTCTCGTCACGTTCGACTAGCAGGAGACGCGATATCTATCGACCCTGGATTCAAACGTCCGCGCCGTTGTCGAGGCTGTGGAGAGTTTCCACATTTTGCCTCCAGCGGCGAATTCTAAGCTAGCGCCTCTACAAAGTGAACTGATTCCGAACTACGTCCATTTGAATACCACTTTCGTTCGGAATTGGAGGTTTGGAAAAACTATGTATCATTTCTCAATGCTCCGTGGTTTTGCACGCACGTCAATATTGTGAACGAGGCCCCAGACGAGGAAAACCGCGTGGGACGCACAGCCAACATCCGCTTATCCCTTCCTCCCTCCGCGTCCGTCCCACGCATGTTGTCCGCCACCCCCGTCCCCCCTTTCTCCTCCTCCCAGAATCAGCTTAATCAGAGCCCCCTATCAACCTCCCCAATTCATGGAATGTTATAATTGAAATTGATCTCGCCAGCCACCCCACGCATAGCCTTCTTCACATCATCGTGGAGGGGGGGAGGTGAAGGTGGCACACAGGGGAGAGGTTGGAGGAGCCACCGGCGACTCACTTTTCTGGGAAAAAGCCCCGGGAGTACTGCAAAGCGCAGTTTTCCTGGTTCTGCATATAACACTATGCCGACCCAGACGGTCAGGTATGCTCCGATCAATAAGTGTACGGCGGTTTCGCCCACGATGCGCCCACTGGGAGCGTCAGGGAGGATGTTTTGGAGAATACAGGAAAGCGATGCGCGCCCGATTCTGCTCTCTCGTGGCAGGTTCAGCTTTTTGCGCGCTTTTTCAGACTGTAACTTGTTGCACACAGTGCCGGCCCCAAGCTATTTTATGAGAGAGGGTAAAATTCCATTCTGCAAAACTAAAAAATGCAATTTTTAACACCTTTAACAATTATTCGCCTGACGGATTTCTTAAACCACAAGTTAATAAAATGCATAATCTGGGGGTTAAGTCTAAATTTGAGAATGATACTGCAAGTATTAACATAATAGATGCAATGCAATGTCTCCGACACTACCCTGTGGATACCCTGCCTTCATGTTGAAATAAGTAAATCGGTATGATTCCACGAATCATTGCTCTAACCTACCCAAGTTTCGGTATATTATGCCATTTTTCACCTGGAAAATGTCATATCATTCCGATTCATGGATTTTTAGGGCTGTTTTATGTGAATCATGACAAGCTACTTATTTCAATATAGTGAAATGATGCTGCAATATATAGCAAAAAGTATTTTTATGAGTCAACTACATGAAAAGTGTATAAATTATGGGGAATTTTTAAAAATGGGATTTGATGAATGCAAATTCCAGAACTACAAAATTTAACTTGGCGCCTGAGGAATTTTTTCGTCATTAATGATAGGTGAGTATGACTATCTATCGAGTCAGACGTGAAAAGTGTATAAAATCAGTTCGTAAGCTTCCACAAAACACTATGAGATATATGGGTACTGGAGAATATAACTGTTATTAAATTTGCATTTAACGGAATTTTTACCACTCCATCTGAGAAATAACTATTCGTTTATTTGTATGCATGAAAGGCTAATTTCTTCATCTCCCTAAGGATCGATCCGTGTTCTCTACATGATGCTCGCGTGATTTTGCTTAAAAGCAATATTGTTGTTTCATTGTTACAGCGAAACGGCAAAAAGGAACTCAGACTGGAAAATTTTCTGTAACCTTAGGTAAGGTTGCCAAGTGAACGCTGCTGTTGGGTCTGTTAATTCACGTATATTATTACTTTACTGAAATATGGACACTCAATTAGGCTGGGAGCAAATTGAAGGCTTTAAATGTGGGTGTGTAGGAGGAAAGAACAGGGTGCGTTCGACGGGAAGAAATACAAACTTGGAAAAGCTCACCATGGTGGACGAGGAGGCGAAGCTGCTGGGAAGAGATTAACTAGAGGTGGCATTAAGTTGATTAAGTGCTGGTAATGAAGGGTTTTAGGGTGCTGAACTCAAAAATAGAGGAAAAGGTGTTGGGAGAGAGGGGAGAAGAAGAATAGACTTCGTGGGTAGATTGAAGGAAGTTTGGACATTAACCGAAAGTTGCCAGTAGTTTGAAATTTTAACAGAGGTATTCTCGTCTTGATTGAGAAAATGCCTAAAAAAATAGTAGAATAATATACAAGAGAGACGTAAGGTTTTTATTGTAATAGAGAGGCATCAAATCTCGCCTCGGTCGAGAGTTTGAAGTCGTAGGATAGGTTATAATGTACCATCTCCTTCAACCACTACTACTTAAGCAGCCTCAGTACCTAAAAACTGAGGTCCCCCTCTTAAGGCTGATGAAAACATCGAAGAGTAAATGATCGCAGACCATGAGCCTTGACCGCTTTTGACACTATTAAATTATGGGGAATTTTTAAAAATGGGATTTGATGGATTCAAATTCCATAAATACAAAATTTAACTTGGCGCCTGCAGAATTTTTTCGTCATTAATGATAGGTGAGTATGACTATCTATCGAGTCAGACGTGAAAATGGACCCGATATCTCGTTTCACACCTTGTTTTATTTTAAATAGTCGTTTGCAGTAATGAAGCTTAAATTAATCTACCGATTGGAGGTAGGTTTTATTGAAAGCCGCAGGAAATCCTGCCAATTTTTACCCGTGCAGGGCCCTATCTTCCTCTAGTATTTCCTTTTCTGCCTCAGCGTACACGATCTACCCTTCCTCACCCCGTTCAAGTCAAGTCATATTGTTTTTCTTTCCGCTTACTATACTGATAAAGGAGAACAATAATAACAATTATAAGATATAACAAAAGTAAGCGGGGCCCGCTATAGGCTGTTGCCTCTTCAGGGAATGGTGAATCTCTCTGGCTTGTGAAGGGTGGTGTAACATGCGGGAAGGGGTAGACCCGGCATTTGCCCAAGGGCGACGGGAAACCCGCAAAAACCGTCGCCAGGCCAACCCCGTTCATGTGAACCTATTCTCTTTTGTCTCCTTCCCCGTTTCCCCAACATCCTTCCCCCAATCACGGCCTTAGAGTAACCCATCGCCCCTCATCACCTCTTCCAGCCACCTACCTTGCATCCCCTTGATCACACCCAGAAGCCTCAATACCTTCCCCAACATGCCAAGAATATTGATATATAATCCTAATTTATCCCTTTCGGAATCCGCTTAACACAGATATTTCGCGAAAATTCTGCTTCCTCTGCTAGAAGAGAGATGTTATGAATGACATCTGGGCTCAATAGTGGTTAGTTTGGGCTATGAAAAAAAGATTCGAAAGCAATAACTCACGGAATTACTCACGGAAACTCACGGAATAACTCAATAACAAAATAAGTTGATAACTCACGGAAAAATGAAATTAAATAAAATATTTTGAATAGGCCATTATAATTATGCTTGATTACTTTCCGTTTTCAAAGAATCCAGCCAATTGATTACTAACGATTTATCAGTTTTTGGAAAGCCGGGAATGTTTCAACCCCTTACCTGTTAATGTAAAGTGGTTAAATAAAAGACTGAAATGAGAATTAACTATTTTATTGAAATTTCTTTGTCTGATTTTGACATGGACATTTTGATTGCCCTACTCTTTATTTATTTATTTACAGGACCACATGACCACATGCTTATCTTTTCAGCTACTATTTATAAGTAATAATAATATAAATTGACGATGGTAGATTGCTTCAAAAATTTCATTACCGCGATTTAAGGCCGCGTTATAGTTCAGGTAAAAAATTTGTGGATTAAAAGTTACAGCCTTTTAAGCACGCAATTGCGGTATTTCAAAATTTTTGACTGTGCTATTATAGCACTTAAATACGGTATATTAATCCCGACCTTGTTGTCTTGGGAGTTTGATGGGTGATGGGGGCGGGGGAGGAGTGGGATTGGTGCACGCTAGAGAAGGATAACTGGCCAATGAGAGCCGTATCGTTCCCTCCCTTTCCGTCCACACTCCCACGCTCAGTCCATTCATGCTCTCTTCTTCTCCTCTGTGTCCACATTTCAAGCTCATCACTTAAAAGAACCCAAGCAACCACCAAATGCAGGCATCGGTACACTCTAGGTGGCCTTGGGACCCACGAGAGGGAATCAGTCAGAGGGAAGTCGAAGTCACTAGGTGAGAATGTGTCGTAGAATCCATGAATGAACAATGGCCTGTCCTTTATCAGACAGAGAATACATATATGACTGAATCATTCAGTCTTCTGACGTTGTTCCCAGTAGTAATAACGAAACTTTGAGTTTTACACAAGAAATTACGCAGCAGAAAATCCCGACAATGGTTGATTGTATTATGCAGATATCTGCAAAAACCTGAAAATAAAGAAGAATACTTTTTTCTCTGCCTTTCTAAGGATGCCTTGGGCATTGTGCTGTGTGAACTGCAAGTTCATAGCGAGCTTCAAGAAAGTCGGAAAAAATTATTTTGTGCTACTTTAACCGGAACTGGGCCTTGGTAGATAGCCTACAAACCTTCTGGCTGGCGCGAGCTCTGATGCAGACTTGCCCAGAGATGTCTATTTTTCCGGTGCCGGAGAAGAGATAGTTTCGCTATTTTATTCAGTCCTCTTGTCGTTCTTATTGCCTTTTGTGCCAAAATCCCTTTTTTTTTACATTTTCGCTCCATTCCTGATGATTAGCAATTTTAAGTACAACCTGGTTTCTTAATTGAATTAGTGGAGAGTTGGCTTTGTTTACAAAACAAGACTGCGATATGTTTTAAAGACAAACTGGAAAACAAAAGGCATTTAGAGAAGTTTATACGCTTTTTGAAGATGATTTACTTGCAATGGATCAAAAGACATCTCCTGTATTTCCGCCCTAGGGTACAAAATCATTCGACGCCTTTTCTGACCACATCTATATTCTCATCATTCGTCATTCAATTCTAAGATTGGTTGACTTCAGCCCTCCACCCTTCCCAAACTAATGCTAGTTCCCTTATCTCCTGGTATCTCTTCGTATATGCTTCGCTCTTTATTTGGTCCCTGAACTTATACCTGGGTCTTCCTCTGGCGTCTTTTCCCTCTATTTCACCGTTAATATGTTCTTTACAAACCCATTGTATCTCAGGGTGTGTCCAACCCATTTGGTTCTTCTTTTCTGTACGGTGTCCCATATGGTCCTTTCCCTCTCCTACAATTCTGTAGACTTCATCATTTCTTATTTTGTCCGTCCATTTTATCTTCAGCATCCTCCTCCAGCACCAAGTTTCGAAGATCTCTGGTCTTTTCTGGACCGCATCCATCCTCTACCACATCCAAAATGAAGTGGCTATGGATACCGGTAATACCCCTGGTCGGTGCCGGCACCGGTGCGGCGCCGGCTTTGCCGTTGAGTGTGAAAACAGCCTTAGGTTTTGTCGTCCCTCCAAAAATAACCGCTTACACTCTCTGGGATTCTCGTTCTCTGCAATATCCCTCGCGGGAGAAATGAGTGATGGCCGTGCGTGGGACTCGAGGCCGTCTCCCACACGCCCTCTCCAACTGGGAGGTCCTCCCGTGCATTTCTGCGGGCGTGACCTCTTCTTACACGCCACGCTGACTCAAGGCGCCGAAATCTTCCCGGGAAGGGAATGATGCAATCCAGAGGCCCACGTATACGCGGAGTACATTACGGAGCACGTCATTTCCTCTCTCGTAATTTGAGGACCACCCACAAATAAAAAATTGAGACATTGCAATCACATTTAGGAACCGGAAACAAAGATGAATCGACGCTTTCGGACGGTCGATTGAAATTTTGACTTAATCTTTTATGTGAGTCCCACACCATTATATTTTCTGACGACGTCAAAAATATTTCACGGTACTCAAAATATTATGGCAGATCCGTTAATGAGAATAAAATAAGGAAATTAGACTGCTGGACGGACAGGTTGAAAATCTAATTTTTCCCGCGAACGCTAAAATACCATAACGACTGACAATGAGGCTTTCAACTTTTATTGCCTGATAGACATGCTCTTTAGATAGAATAATTCTAGTTACTTGAGTTCAGCTTCCTCTGGATTACATTCTCAACACTACTCCCTTAACAAATTCAATAGTTTCAGCCTTAACTTTGTAAAAATTTTCATAATGTTCAGGAGTTAACAAAACCTATGTAAGGTTCTACACAAAACTTACAAAGTTTTTGACAATTCCTGATAACTTTGCAGTTATTACATGGTAATCTGGAAGACTCAAGTTGAATTACTCCCTATTGCTTGTGTCATTTTCTGCTACATATTAAGTACTACATACACGTCGTGCAGGTTTCCGCTGAACCCTTTTGCGTCTCCGTGCATTCGTGTGGCTGCAATATATATTGATACAGATTGTTTATCTATCTTTGGTTGCGTACTTTTAGTGCCCAGTACAGGTTTTTTTGCTAAGGCACCCGTAGATATTTTGCAAATGCATCTTGACGAGTCTGTAGTATATATATTGGACATTATTCACACCCTTGAGGTAGCTTTCAGGGCGTTATGTATATGTAGATTCATCTTACAATCGGTCGAAGTTCTCCAGTTCAGTTCTCCATTCTACCCTTACCCTTGCGAACTATATCTTACCCTTTCCTAGCTCTTCTCCTTCATGCCCTAATTTTAGCTTGCCAATTTATTTCAGGAAAGTATTGTGGTAGCTAGTTTGTTTGGGAGGGAGACAAATGAAGAAATATTGATTGTGATTTGACGATATCGTAGGAAGAAGAAGAGTCTAGAAATATCAGGGGCTCTTGAAGGTAGAATCAGAGGGAAAAAGAGTGAGTTAGAGAAGGAGAAAAATTAGGGGAAATTAGACAAATTGTAGGTTAGGAGTTGGTTGGCACACAGCGCTTTCCATTCTCTCTAGTTAGGTGCTCTATTCTCGGGAAAACAGAGCGGTAGCCTTAGCTTCCTTTTTTTGGCACTAAGCACTAGGCAATCCGCCTGTTAGCGGATATGTGTTGATGTGCACAGGAGTTAGCTTAAGGTTGTTTTGGCCTCTGGGTCATTTTTTCCAGATTTTTCTGAAAACTTAAATGTCGCATCTTTGCATGGTTTTTTTGTGTTTTCCTTTAGTAAAATAGCCGGACGTAGATTATTTCAACTTTCAGTTATTTCGAGTAGAAAGGGTTTCATTTTTAAACATAGAGAATAATTTTGTCAGACATTTGCTTTAAATTTGGTCGTAACTATTGTTTAACTACAAAATACAACCCGCCAGCCGGGTACCGAATCACACCCCGCGTATATTGGTCCTTCAGTCGTTCTTGTGCACTGGAGTGCGGGAATACGTTCATATCTGCGCGAACTTCAATTTAAAAATCTCAGAAATAGATTTTTCAGGACTAATTCAGAACTTTTTCCCTGGAGTCGCAATGGGTGACCATTATTTTAGTAGTTCTATGCAGTAACTATCCAATAATCCATTGTTTTTCTTAGTCCCGAATGGAGGAGAGTACTATGAACAGAATTTTCCTACAATGGGTGATATGTGAAGAAAGGAGGTTCTACTCTTTAGTGAGCGATCATCCAAACATAAATTGCGTTCAGCTTCCGCCTGAGTGACAGGGAAGTGTGGGTGGCGAATGATGCCTGCAAAAGGAGTCTTGGAGGAGCGCGGCGGCCAGCCGAGCCACCGACGGCAGCCATGCCAAAAATGGTGACGGAAATGTCAATGCCCTGACGCGGTTGGGCTTTCTTACTCACGTATTACGGCATCTTATTCCTCGCCAAGGAATGATTTTTTTCGATTTAGCATCGATTAAATCGAGTTTTCCACTCAAGTTGTTGGAGTTAGCGCTGATCGGGATTTATCAGCGCACACGAACGACGATACCCGAGACACGTGAGGTAGGGCGTTCCCGGGACGAATATGAGTGCGTCCTGCGCATTACGTTACCCGGAAGACACGAGCAGTGGACGATGCAAAAATTGGCATCGGGAATAATGGATTAAAGCATCCATAATTTTTTAGTTTAGTTTCGAAGTTTTCCGTAAAGACTGAATAGAGTCAAAACGATATTTGCATCGTTAAGGACTGATACACTAAATATTATGAATGTTATGATAATTAAAGGCATATTTTTAAAATGCAATCTTGTTCACAGCGGAAATAACACTTGCAACATTTAATGTTCGAATGAAAGATGAAACTTATAGCATTTTCAACATTAAATTTGCCCTGCCTCTGGCAAACCTGGACCCACTCCGCCCCTGTTGATGTATTAATGGGATATTCAAAATGATATCTTCCCTCGAATGTTTCTTGGGATCTTGCTATTGTATCAAAATACCTTACAAGTATCAAACACACAGTGCACTCCGTGCTTGCCAGGGTAATCTTCTTGTAGGGTTCGCATTCTGTGGGTAAATTTAGAGTCTCGTGGCCGAATGTTTCGTGAGTAGTTCGGACCTTCACTTAAGCAATATGCTAAAAAATATCCCTGCCACTTGGGAGGTAATGATTTTAAATTTTACATTAGCCACGTCTACTGCCTGTATTGAATATCAGGGCATGAAAAACAATCTTGGAGGCGAATATCGTTGCTCATTTTGCGCGTACAAAAAATTATCCCGATCTGCTTTTGAAGTGCGCTATCTAGTGCGTGGGGCTTCAAACGGATGTGAAGCAGCTGCGCCATTTAAGTCACGAAGTAAAGTGAATAGGATCCTCCATTATTTGTTTATGTTTCATTTTAAGGAAAGTAGCCCATGCATAACAACATGGCCGATTTCAAGTGCAGTAGTAACAAGCATGAGACAAAAATACGAAGTGACACTAATTTAAAACACACAAAGAAAGAATAACGAAGAAAACTTAACTTGTATGAAATGGAGATGCCGAAAATTTTTATCGCTGCATAGATTGCCTTTTTTATGAACGGAATACATATGTGCTTTGGCCAAGTTGGTAAAGTTTTTAGGTGATAGGTGAAAGGGATCGATATCAGCAGGGAGTGAATTTATTACAGAGGAGAGACAGAAGAAGAGCGAGCATTCAATTTATTTGACTTAATGGCTCAATGACTTAAAAATATCCATCAATAATACGTACTTGGATATGCTTTTGTTGTTTGGTGGAGGTTGACCTTAAAGGGTTCGTCGCCTGCTGGCATTCATTTCCCATTACTCATATTCTCTACCTTATTTACGCAAAGTTGGGTTGGTCACAACTGAATCAGAGAAAAGCAATTCAAAAGGCCTTAATGTTATTCAAAGTACTGAACTCGAAAACCCCTTCTTATTTATATGAAAACTTGATTTTTAATGCCCAAACAAACAAGAGATCGACCCGTATAACAAAAACATTTTACATCCCCAAATACCGCACAACAAAATATGAAAATACTTTCCACATCTCATCCTGTAAATTATGGAACTCGTTGCCTGATAGTATTAAATTTTCTAGGAATGTCTCACAATTTATAAGGAGTATGGCTGACTTTTTGTGTCCCAAATGTTCTCTCGCCTCTATATGAGAAGACAAAATGATATGAGATGATATTGTTACATGTTACTTGTTCACTATAATCATTTGCTGTTTTTCTGTCTTGTAAAATATTCGTTTGTTTGAATTTTATTTTTTCTTAGTAATAGATATTACAGATTGTACATTTTTGTTTTAACATACTATTTCGATTATTGATATTGAGACTGTTTTTTCATTTTCATTTACCTCGCTCATTGTATATCTCTCTGCTGACTTGAAAGTTGTTTGTTTTTTTCCTTTTTTTGTTAGGCTTTGTATTTTGTCTTTGTATTCCACTCCTCATGAAGGCACGTAAACTAATTCAATGTCCTAAGGGACTTTGTCCCAGGGCTATAAAATTGTTTTCTATTCTATTCTACCTTAGAAGAACAGTACTTCCGCTCGATTTCACTTAAACATATTAAATTACACTCATGGTTTGGATTAGGCGATACATTTGCCGTCTCTATATAGAGTAAAAATAGAGCAATGAATGTCACCATGAATTTCATATTATCATGCTTAATCAAGGAATGTGTTAATCAATGTGTTCGGATCAATCGATTAAGGAATATTTTACTGTTTAAATTGTATATTGTTTTGCAGCCTATAAGAAGTTTTAGAAATTATTTTCTTCGGTGACGAATCGGTAGAGGTTAATTTTATGATCTAAAAAATATTCCACTATATCGCTACCGAACCCATACTATTTACAATAAAAAACCCATAAAATAACACCCTTCGTAGAAAATTGGTTTACCTCAAAGCAATTTTAAACTTGCCTGCTCCTCCTGATGCGGTGTTCCGCAAAATTTAATGTAGGACTACGTATATAGTTCTCATAATTTATAAATTAAGCTATTATTCTATTCATTAAATATTAAACCCCTGACCCATAGGGTAAAGAACAGAAAATATTTCGAGCGAACGAAAAGGAATCCTTTTCTCTCGAAAAATGTCAGCCTAATTTTTCCCAAACAAGCAAAATTTGTCCTGCAATATGCTTGAATGTTCCTAAGTATGTCTTTTTACAAGGATTTTTATGCAAATGCTTGAAAGTGAATTGAGACAACACCGCTAAAAATCTTTCAGTTTTCGGAAATTAAATCCGTGATCGATCCAAAAATATGTCCAACTGCTTATTTTGATGACCTCAATATTTCCTCGTGCTATTGTGTCACTTTTGTCCCATCTCTTCCCTTCTCTACAGCGTTTAATAGCTGTTTTGGAGGATTGGTCATCAATATAACGAGAGTACATTTCTCTATACAATTTTCCGAATCAAGTGTGTTAGCATCATCATTGCTGGAGGTGAAAAATAATTTGAATATACAAAATATAAAGACAAAAGACCTAACATTGGCAGCTCAATGGAATTGGTAATCACACATACACTATGGTTATGGAAACTATAACCAATTTCATCATCCATAGAAAATAAAGATGCAGGTCTCTCGGGTTTCCCACCTCTTCGGTCCAAATTTTCTTGTACGACAGTTTCGCTGCCGCTGCAGTCGGCTTCTACAGGTCAGTGAAGTGACCTTCTCAGGAGGAAACTTGGACCCACGCAATGTGATCAACATCTTCACCTACAAATACCCGCGGAAGCATACTCAAGAAATTCATAGAAAATGTTAGGCCTATGGTCTATATATTCTCTACGTTCAAATTATTTTTCATCGCAAGCCCTGATGATGCAAACACAATTTTAACGGAGCGTTGGCAAGAGGTATGTGGAATGTATAGCTCTCGGGTTTCCAACCGGGTGATGGTGGTTTTTGGCACCGACGTTCCGAAGGCGTAGTCTGCCATCGTCCTCAGGCTTAGTGTTTCATTATGATATCCTTCCACTACATCTCGCCGGACACAGTTAGCCCCTCAAACTAGTTTATATCAAAACTTCCTCTCCTCAGGATGAGGACGATGTCATCATCCTTTGCCATCGTCATCACTTTGAGGACGATGGCAAACTACGCCTTCGAAATGTCAGTTCCAAAAACCACCATTACCCGGTTGGAAACGCGAGAGCTATACATTCTAAGCATTCGCCGGGAAAGCCTTAAATCTTACAAGAGGCATGTGCTCTTGTGTCACTGATGACCAACCCTCCAAAAGACCATTTAAAAAAAATTATTTAGAAAAATTAGTTCGAAAACTAGTTTATATCAAAACTTCTCTCTAACCCATGCTTCTCTCTTGTTTTCTAGCGTTGGTCGAGAACCACGTCTTAGCCCACCCGGTGTGTCCCAGCACGATCACCGGCGACCAGAGGCTGAGGACCATCTCCGTCAAGGGCGGCAAGCTCAAGCTGGAGTGCCACACGCCTCGCAGGGGCGGCAACCGAGGCGAGATCTCCATGAAGATCATCGAGGGACAAAAGCTGCCCAAAGAGTTCTCACTCTCCAGGAACGGACCCCTGTACATGGTCGGGAAGGTTGTGCTCCCGGACAGAGGTAGGCGGACACCTCAAAGGATTCCATTGTGAGGGAAACTTAAGAGAACTTTCCATTCAGGGTGTTAAAGTTAAAGCTGATAGGAATATATACTACATCTAAATACTACCCTGCAAGCCACCTCAAGAGTATGCGGCAGGGGATGGGTAATCATCAACATAAACTGTTATGTATGTACCAGTAACTTTCACCGATTCACTTCACTGTATTTCATCAACTCATGCACTTCACTATAGGTAATTTTATAACAATTACAACCATGTGGGCTGATAAAAAATAGTGAATGGATACGGGACTTTCTCATTGATCGCAAACAGAAAGCAGTTCTTGAATTTATTAGCTCTGATATGGTTGAAGTGACATCTAGTGTTCCACAAGGAGGAATGATCGGTCCCCCAGCCTGTTCAGCAGTCTAGTTCCCTAATTTTATTCTCACGGAATGATCTACCGTTTTATGTTGAAATTTGTAAGACTTTCGTCGCACGAAAATGTATATATTCGCTAACAAGTGCCCCTCAACGTTCACGAATGGAAATGAATGGAAGGTTATGCGCAGGAAAAACGATTGGTAATATACCGGTCGTTAGAAAGTGCGTAGAGGTGTAAATAAAGACGTTGATTGGGTACACAATAGTCGTTGTCGAAATCTTTGTGAACGATCCTCAAAATTGTTAAAAATAAGTACACAAAAATAAACTATTAATCTTGAAGTACTTTAAAATTATAAATTATCCGTATTTGACGTCTGCACTGAAAAAACATAAACGGCGAGCGAGGTTGCGGTTGTCAATATTCTTTTTTTCTAAAACACAATATAGTGCACACTAATGATATTTGCGATCAGTTTTGAAGTGCGCTGCCAAGTGCACTAAGTCTTAAACGAATGAGAAGCAACTGCGATGATGAGTTGAGATGTTAAACGGCGCCATGAAGCGAGTAAAAAGCGACCATAATATAATCACCGTCACATGGAAAACAGATTTTGGGTAATACTGTAGTTTTCCTAAATAATTCTATCATCAAATTTATGATTGAAAATATGTAGATTTCCTTTGAACTATTACGAGTTCCAGCATTGGCTAAGCATTGAGATAAAATTCATCGCAACCACATCTGCATTACGGCATAATGACCGCGAAATCCTATATTATTAAGTTTACTTAATGTGCATTAATATTTTGTTGCAATTGGTAGCATTTTGTCCTCCTTTCAGTTTTCGAGTAGTGACCTCATATTGTCATTAGATTCCTCCTTATTAAAGCTTAATAATTATGCCTTTAGTCATTGTCATGCAATTCATAAAGAGTAACAATAGCCAATCTCATAAGGTAATTTTGTTGCAGCTAAGACTCTGATGCAGCTGATGGAGCATGAGGACCTGAAAGAATTTCTCAAAACCATTCGCTATGCCGGACTGGATGATTCGCTGGAGAATTTCGGCGATTTCACTATCTTTGCTCCATCAAATGAAGCGATGAAAGGTAAGAGCACTTCATTATTAGCTACGGGACGATACTTTTCCAGGGTACACTTCATAGCCAATTATTTTTTTTATAGAAAACCAGATTTGAGAAATTTTGTCATAAAAATATACGCTATTTTATAATCTTTGCTTTTTTTAATTTTATGCGATGAAGGAAAACCGGACATTTAGATTGGAAAAATAAGGTCGAATAGTGTTTGTAATTTAAAGTTGATACTCCACAAGATATGTTGGAGTTTTGTCGGTTTTCCTTAGAATCTCCATTTCAAACTTACATTCGAGAATTTTCCGTTGACTGCACGCTGGAAAATATATCTTTTTAAACCTTTATTTTGCCGTTTCCAATTATAATGTATGATGCTTTCCGAAATGTGATACGAAAACAAATTAGGATAAAATTCTCATTCATTTTAGTCTCATGCGATCTCTCGTCGTTCTTCGTCGAGAAATTGTTCTAATTGTACTTTTTTATGAATTAATGTATTTCAGTTCTTGCGAAATTTTGCTCATAAAAATTGCAGCAATTTCCCTATATTAGTCAGTAGTGTTGTGCCCCTTATTCGACGCGTCAATGTGCCACTTAACGTTAAGTTTAGTTGTACTTAACTCAGAAATTTCGCCTCATCTGCCGTGATTTATTCAAAGCTGTTGTTTGTACTCAATGCATTTTGAGTTAAGAGGTCGACGGCAAAAAATTACAGATTTGGTGTCCACATCAGATGACTCAAAGATCATTTTGCTCAACGAGGAACTGTGACTGTAACTCATTCTCAATCCTTTTGCAGCCGTTCCCAAGTCGGACCTCGAGGAAATGAAGACGAATCAAGCGAAAGCGAGGAATTTTGTGCTGTACCACGGGACTCCAGGTCGACTAAAGACTGACCAAGTGGCCCATCAACAGGTGAGCTCAAAGTTGGTCTGACTGCTGAAATAATCCAATTTGTTACGTTATCTGATGTGAGAATTGCTTATTTTTCTTTGGGGTGTTCATTTTTCTAATTACATTTTGTCTTGCTATATTTATAACGTAATTTTTAGAAGTATCGGAATTTGATTTTACGTGTTGGATTATTTTTTTCGTCATTTCTAAGAATAGTCCACATTGACACATGTTGACACTCCTGGTTTCGGTTTCATTTCCTGGTAATCGAGGACAAATTAGAATGAGTAAAAATGGGAATAATGAATGAGGAAACTCTAAAGGAGTTCGAGCGTGATAGATATCACTGCGTGTATACTATAACGAATGAGGCCAATTTCCAAAGAAAATATTTCACTTTTCAAATAATATTAAAATGTCAGTTACTGATGGCATTTCAAGATGTTTGCCAATATATATAAGACGTTTTTACCACGGACTTTCTTGGCATGTCAGAGCACTTCATTGGGACATTTTAAGAACTAACAACGTACAATCGCGTAAAGCCAGGAGTTGGGTTGAAAAAAATATCAATGCGAACACTCTCTCTAACATTGGTGCAATATCTATAGTGTAGCGCCTGTTTGCAAAACTTCGCCTCCTGACAGGTAACAGCAGGTATTTGCTATTGTGTCAAAAGCCCTGGTTACACCAACTGTGATAGGGTATGGTATAATGCATGTTGGTGATAACTTACCCTCTGCCACACCCCCTTGAGATGGCTTGCAGGGCATTATGTAGATGTATATGTAGAAATCAAAGTATGAGTCAATCCAATGTTCTCTCGGTTATTTTTTTTATTAATACATTTCTCACCTCAATTCTTTATTAATAAAATCAAAAAACAACCTTCTCTTATGAGGGTCATTTTTTGTCATCAAACAGATCAAATTAAAGCAAAAATCCATTATGCTAGTTCATCAGAATAGCAGTCATTGAAATTAATCTTTTGCGACATTATCATTACTAGGTTTATTTCATGTTTCTTGCGGCTGTTCGAATTCCAAAATAAAATTCAGTTGTGTTGTCTTTTATGACTCTTGAAAACCCCGCTCAAACTACCTTAAGCATCGGCAACTAACAGTTAGGATGACATAAACCTCCCTCCACCTGACTACTCATTTTTTCCGATGCCCATATCTCGATAGAGATTCCCTTTAGAGCATTTAATCGGTAACGCGGGACGAAAATGAATGATTTGACCTTTCCTAATTCATCCCGCGCGACCTTCCGTGTTCAAGACCGTTCATATTTTACTTCAATGGTTAGAGAAAAAAAAACTCCGAGCATTCAGTCACGAGTAACGCGAGATTAAAATGATTGAACAGTTCCTGGAATTTGAATCGACTTCCGTACAAGCATACCGAAGAAGAAAAAACTCCCTGCATCGAAGCAAGGAGCTGATTTCTCTTCTCTATTCTCAGCGGTGAAGAGGTCAAGTCGCACATTTAGTTGCCGCTCGCACTTAATTCTCGAGTAAATCCCTTTGGAACGGTGAGTGAGCGTTTTCGTCGAATGGTCGGATTCCCAATGCTTCGCTCTCGACTACACGGGGCTCTTGATGCAAGAAGCAATTTTCTCCGTCATCATCCTCTTCACCGTCTTTATCCTTCCAGCACCCGATTGATGTCGCGCCTATTTCTCCATCAACTCATCATCCGAAAGGCACACTTTTGTCACCGATTCATAAAGTAGTCACGTCCCAGCAACAACAAAAACATCAGCTCGGGCGCGCATTCACAAAGGGAAAGATCGAAAGGATTTCTTTCGGTAGCTCCGCTGGTCATGATTTATTGCAAAATGAGTCTGCTTGACTGATGGCCACGTGATGGCTCGACGAGAAAGGTCATGTCGACAGCGGCTTCCGTCTGATTTTCTTTCATCTAGAGAAGGTTTAAGGTGCAACAACTATCCCTCGCAGAAATCGTTATGATAGTCGTTTATATTCTTAAAAAAATCAACACCTAATAATGTTCTTCGGAATGCTTAGACTCAATATCTAAGCTTCGGCATTTACAAAATCTATTATTTTTATTAACTGACCGGTTTCAAAACTTCGAATTCAAATTCAAAAGAATCATCACCATAGTATTTTTACTCCGTGTGGAATATTTACGTAATGCTAATGCTTTAAAAATGTCGAAATTCTACAACACCACTTCGCCTAAAATCATCGCCGAGTCTCTGTTGCCAATTTGAAACTATTCAAACGTCTTCCTCTTTATCATTCGTACCCGAAACCATTTAAAACCATTTACCTTGGAGAGGAAGAGAGTTATTAAAAAATATTAATATGTATAACTTAAAGACAGTATACTTAATTATTTATCATTGTAGGGTCTAGTAGGGTAGGCCCTACAATGAGGTCACTTTGAAAAGAAAATATTTCACCTATTATAGAATATTTAAATGTCAGTTACTCATGGAATTTCAAGATGTTTTCCAAAATATAGGATCTGTTTTACCAAGAAATTTGTTGGCATGTCCTAGCACTTCAGAGGGACGTTTTAAGAACTAACTATATTGCTATGTAGGGTAGTTAAACCTTACAGGGCGCTAGGGGTGCCCTGGGGGTCAAATGGCATTCGCATTTCACGTAGCGTAATTACTTAATGAGGGTGTAATATTTAATAATTCACTAAAAATAATATATTTATACTCAATCAAGTTCTTAAGGACGAATATATAATATAGTAGCTAAATCCTAATTTAAATCTATTGAAAGAGTTTCTAGGTGATTAAAACAACATTTTCTCATTGAGTGAAGCACGAACGAGCAACCTGAAGCACCTAAAATGAGAGGAACTCTCTCCAGCAGACGAGTAAAATGGGGAAAAGAGAGCGCATAGATAAATTTTCGTTGGAGACTATATGTTCATTTTTGTTTCTTCATCTTTTTAAGTATGATAACAGTCATTTAAAATGGCGTATTATAACCTGAGTTACAATTGAAGCGATAAAAAGTTAATTATTTTTTCGTAACCTACACATATTTACACGGCCTTTTTTCTTAGTAATTCAGGCAATAATCCTTCATATGTGCCTTGAAAGTTTTGTACGTTAACGAGAGTTTTACACGCATGTCTTCGTTAATCAGTATAAACACAAGGATAATAAACGTAATACATAAATGCAGTTGCGTCTGTAAATAAATAGATACCGGCGTGTTTATAATTTGCCTTGTTTTTAAAGGGCACGGAGGGGGTGGGCTTCAATCCAGTTTAGGAGGAAGATAAATAGAATGAGTGGGATCTACTAATCGATAAAGGAAGAAAAGACTTGGGGGAATTCGCTAAAAGGTTAGACAAACCCAACTATATAGGAAGGAAGGACCACAGTCTCAAAAATAAATTACAGGCTACAGAAAGAGGATGTACAAAAGAATTCCTTCCAAAACCGCGGAATTAAAAAATGGAATAAGTTGTCTGAAGATATTTTTTCAGACCAGTCCTAACACAGTTAAAACTTTTAGAAAGGTAATAAGAGATAAATTACACCTGGGTGCCTACTAAGGACCTGTGTGGATAAGTCATGAGTCTCACAATAAGTGTACTTGTTTTGGCTTCATTCAACTTCACTTCTTATGTTATATTCTAGGCCGTTGCCACCAGGCCAATTGTCTAGTTGTAACGACCAAGTTAAATAAATAAATTAACTCAGAAAATTACAGGAAATTCGATTTCGTAATATATAGCCACGCAATATACGTACGACAGATCTCTCCTCTTTACTTGTGAACGCAAGTACCGTGGAATTTCATTGTTATTTTGTTATTAGTTAGCTGGTAATTGTGAAAACAAATCTTTCGTAACATTCCTGAAACGTCCCATTGTTGGAAAGCCGAGACAGTAATGAAAATATTTAATTCCCAAGGAAGACGTAAACGAAAATTGATGGCAACCCTTGCACATTATTGGACAATATTCCCGTTTTATCTTGAATACTGAGAGAAACGTGTTGGATGCAAAGGCACTATTCCATGTGATCTATAACTCTCCCCGGAGCTGCATTCATGATGCATCCGCCACATTGAATAAACTTATCGATGTTCAGGAAAGGCATAACAAAAGGCAAAATAGATGCTCTAATATCCCCGTTGAGAACAGCAATAAAAGTACTAGGAAGGAAATTCGACGATAACTTACGATAACGATTAATGATGTAAGAGCGTTATCTAAGAATGTGAGAGATTTAGAAGACGTCAGTCTCCGGCTACTAGAGTCTAACGGTAATCGTTCATATCCCTTATCTCATTCCGGCAACCCTAAACCTTACATGGTAGCGTCCATCATTCACAATCAACTCAACTGAACCTTGACTTAACATTAGTTCTATCACATTTATCTTTAGACGCTAACTTAAGTCTATTAGTCCTCAGTATTGCCGGTGGATGTTCCTTAGGCAAGTTTCCTTCAGCATAATAATATTGGCAATACAATCGACGTTTCCTAACGAGATGTAAGGTGGCGTTCGCGAGGCTTGGTGACTTGGGTGACGTAGCCCATGAGATACACCGGCCAGTATGTACTGGTAAAGCATGACGTCACAAACAATTCGTTACCGAGGTATTTCTTTCCAAATAGTGCAAAGTCAATCCAATTCATTGTTTGAAGATAATATGACACCATGACTCAACCAATTCACTGGCAGGGTCAATTATATATTTGTTGTTTCAATAAACAATGCAACAGTACTTTCATTAATATCTGTAAACCGCGTAACAATACGCTCGTGTATTTCTACAAACAGTGTAAGAGTAAGGTGTGTTCTAGTCAAGGACTAAAATAATTTCCTGTTGTTTCTCGCATGTGGTCTGTTGACCACCTGCGGGATGAACACCGATAATCTGTAATTAATGAGCTCAATTCCGGGAGTCAACTTCTTTAAACTTTCTGGTGGCAAACGGAAAAGATTACTTTTGTGTTATTGCGCGTTGAAATTTATACATACGTGTCGCTCTAAATAACTTTTTGAAGCCAGAGCTATTGGTAACCTTAGACAAAAAGTTAGAAAAAAGTCACAATTATGTACGTAAGAGTAGTGTGTACAATTGTGTGAAAAAGTTTATATATCCATGTGAAGGAATGGAAATTATGATTTACTAGCTGACCCGTGCGAATATTTCGCACAGTATGCAGCTCCTTTCTGTTTCTTCCTTCTTTCTTCCTGTTCTTTTACCTGTTTCTTCCCATGGACAATTATATGTTATTTATGTTTGTGTTAATGATACATAACGTAAACGGTAAACGGTCACACTGATTGCATGTAGAATGTAAACAATCTAACTAAACGATGTGTTAGTAGATGGCGCCTCCTACAGTGTTTTAAACACGTAACCATAGCCAGCATATTAGTTGATTATATTGTCAACAGATGGCTCTGTATCATTTTTTAACAAAAACGGTAATTTTAATATTTTTAACAAAAACTTTAATTTTAAACCATTTGTCTATATTTCGTCAATAGCGGGGAACATAAGCTGTAAAACGATGCTTGAATCATTTATTTTGAATAAGAATGATGGGAGTTATGGCGTTGCGACAAAAAAAACTTTTGAGAAATAATATATATGATTTGTGTATCCTCTTCATTTCAAATGTAATCGGAGGAATATACTGCGATTCACTTGAATAATACAGTGAATAATTAACAACTACGGGCGACGGGCTTGTTAAGTACGAAATATCTAGCAGATAGCCATACATGGATCCGCTGTGGTTCTCTGATAACATCTACAGCTCCGACGCGACGGTTATTGCTTCTGCTGAAGTATTTGACGGGGACAAGCCAGAACCGCCAGAACCCATTAGTTGCACTCGTGTCACAGCATCAAATGTCGTGCGATGGCAATTTAATTAATGTTGAATACCATAAAAATTATTGCTGTGGTGCTTAACCGTGGAGTTTCTTCCCTTGAGAGAGTGGAAAAACCATAGATTACAGAAGAAATTTGACGTCGTAGTGACGTACGAAAGCGAAGCCTGCTTTATTTTCAAAAAATTTACCACCTGTTTTGGACGTCTTGTGTGATTTTTCCAAATGTTTTATGGATAATGCAAATCATATTCGGAAATGGTTCTCGTTATTCTAGATTAATCCTCACGGTACCGCCTTTTTTCGTTGTTTTTGATGCATTACGTGCACTACTGGAGTATTTTTCAGAATACGGACGCCACTTTTCTTTCTGTTGGAAATCTATGTTTTGGTTCTAGTATACAAATAAACTGAAAAATACACTGCAGAGAATCAATCACAGTAATGTCTTTAATTTTTTTTTCGAGCGGCACATAAATTTACCAAGATATACATCTTGAAGGGCTGATGAAGGTTGTTGCTGCAGGATGAATTCCAGAAAAAGTCATTTTATACACCACCCGAGTTTCAGTTGTTTATTCGTAAAGGAATTTAATGGAGGCAATCAACATTCTCAGCATATTTATTTCCATTCTTTCCGCCGGTTTTATACTATAATCATGTTGGAGACATAGGGGGATGTAGTAGACTATCTAGACTGTTTTGCTACCGGAAAGAAGACAGAAAATGCATGGATGGTGTGACTTATTCTTCTGAAAAAAAAGTATCAATGCAACGTTCTGATTAGTAACATTCAGGTAATACTTTCAAAATCAAATTGCCTTATAAATGCTATGAACTAGGAAAACGTGCACTAGAAGTTTTCGGGTACTGCTCTTCAATCGTTTAAAAATAAACTTAACGTTTTGCTAAATACTATGAGTCATCTACCCATATATATTTCAGGGCATATCTCTCCAAGAATGAGGAGCGACGCGATGAGTTTTTTTTTAATGAATACTCTTTGATACCCGAAAACTATACAGTTGATAAAAGAAGCTGCGGAAGCCTCCGCGTCAAATTTAACAGAGAGAGTCACATTTCGCCATGGCAACCTGAGGTAGCTCTCATGGGGAATATGGTGAAATGTATGTTGTGCGATTTGATTATTCGCAGAAACATTTTCCGAATTGATGAGAAGCAGGTGGACCCTTGACTAGTTTTTCGCTTCCTGCATCAAATAATGCATATTCGTCATCGTACAAGAAGTTTTCCCCGGCGAGAATGTGGGAAGAGTGGCAATAAATGCTTTCGCGAGAGTGGCATTCGCATCCGGTGGATGACTTCGAGGTGCGGGCGCCGTTCGAAACAAGAAAGAAAGAAAAACATTTATTGCTCAGGAAAAAAATCCGTAAGAACAAAAATAATAGTGATAACAGTTTACAGGCGAAATAATTATTACAAAAAAATTGATGATTCTATCACAGCACAAAGACTTATGTGTTCACAAAATTATACAATAACATAGAAACCATAATTACATGAAAAACAAATTTGACAAAATAGAAAGTAAATTATGTCATTCCCGGGAAAGTAAGTACTCACAGTATTTCAATTTGAATGCTTTAACAGATGTGTAGTTTTTAATTTTTAGTAGGCATGTTGTTCTATACGTGGCAAGCTGTTACCAGATATGACTTACCATAAACAGCAGTGCGATGACATGGAAAAGACAATTGATTGGGATCAGAATTTGTGGATCTTGTAGAAACTGAGGGACAACTGAGGAACTGATCATACAGATACTTAGGTGATTTATTTTTAAAACAAGGACTTGTCTTTTAAGGGTGGGTACTAAGGAGGAGAAAATCCCTACAGAAGTGCTCATGGGTGTGTCGTTGTCAGCGGTCTGGTCTCGTTGTTCCTCCAACCCTCCTCTTCTCTCGACGCCAGTCTTTATCTTGCCTCGACCCCACGTGGGAGGGTTGTAGTAAGTACGTACATGAAATGCCAGTTGAGTATCGGGAGGAGAGCAAGATAAGTGAAGACAGGTGCGTGCTTCCGACCCGTCGTTGAAAGCCTTCCGCTATGAACTACCTGTGTCGTAACACGCGGTATCGCAACACCCCATACAGGAAGACGTGCATTTGTCCTGTCGTTGAAAAGTATTCCGCCAAGAACCCCGTGTAACTACACCGTGTATCGTAACACTCCGTACACGCAGTTCAGGATAATACACTAAGTGTTTCGTGTTAAATTTTGTCCGTTTAAATAATCTTTTTTTTTACTTACAGATTCTTTTTCCTCCAGCTTTTGTGTGATCATAAATCAATCTACGAGTTTTTTTTCATTGAAATGTCCTTGTATTCTATTTCACACACTTTCCACAGTGTATGTCAAAAATGATTGGCTAGACACACACATTGAATGCCAAATACTCTCATCTTCATAATACATACGTATAATTAATGAGGGAATAATGGATGAAATTCGTATATTTGCAGTTATATGAATGCAAAATCTGAGGAACCTTTTGTAACCATCTTCCTGTGTTGTAATTCCCCTTTCCATATGTCATTCGTGGTGTATTCTAGTATAATGGAAACTTTACACGTGCATCCCCATCACGCCACACCCTTTCGCGGTAGGATATGTCAAATAATTTCCTTATTGCCGTTATTCTTACAAATCTGTCTACCTTTTAATAATTTCCTCCATAATAGCGTTTGCTTAAAAACCACTATTGCGACTCTTACGCTCGTACATTGCCGCGAGCGTTTGGGACCCTGGTCAAATAGATGTAACCAAAAGATTAGTAAATTACAAAAGAAAGCAGCGAGCTTCTTTAAAAACTGCTACGAGCGTACATATAGTGTCTCACAACTTTTAGAGGGATTAAGGTGGGAGCCCCTAGAGACTCGGAGGCCACACGCTAGGCTTAGGTTGCTTGAGAAATTCAGAACTGACATTTTTCAGAGCTGACATTTTTTATAATATTATCGTGACTCCTCACTACATCTCTAGGTCTGACAGATGCGACAAAATAAGAGAAATACACTGCCGAACATATAGATACAAAAACTCGTTCTTTCCGCGAACAATTAGCGACCACAATAAAAATTGAGCTCCACTAAATACACTCCCATAATACATGTCACCATATCATCTCTCAAAAACTTACCTCTTTACATGGCTGGTGACCTAACACCCCCTGCCACACGCCCATGCGGCGGCTCGCAGGGTATTATGTAGATGCAGATGTACATGCTCTCCAATTTTAATACTCCTAACATCATCAAAGTCTCTCCCACCCAAGGGTGGATTAATCTTTTTTTGGGGGGTATTTCTACTTTCCGTGCTTCTGGGGGGTGTAGAATTCCGCATGACCACCATTTTCCCTATTGTCTTCGGTATTACGGGAAGGAGGGAGCGGCTGCCCCCACTTCCCTTCTGAATCCGTCAATGATTCTACCACAATCCCCCAGAACATTCACAGTCTACGTCTTTCTCTCACACCATTCAATCTACGAACATATATCTATTTAGTTGTTCGACTCTCTCCCATCACAACGAAGCAACTTCTTCCAGGGCCCTCTCTCGGTTCCTTGAATAAATATTTATACATGGTTATCAAGACTTAATGGCCCTTACTTGTGAATCACTTGATGTCATAAAGAGGATGGCATGTAAATAGGTTTTACAGTAGGGATCTACATCTACGTACATCTACTTAATACCCTGCGAGCCGCCGCATGGGCGTGTGACAGGGGGTGTTAGGTCACCAGCCGTGTAAAGATGTAAGATTTTGGGAGATGAAGTGGTGACATGTAGTATAGGAGTGTATTTATCGGAGCTCAATTTTTATTGTGGTCACTTATTGTGAGCGAAACGAACGAGTTTTTGTACCTATATGTTCGGCAGAGTATCTCTCTTATTTTGTCGCACCTGTCAGACCTAGAGATGTAGTGAGGAGTCATGATAGTATTCTCTATGTCTCTCTTAAAAATACCAGTTCTGGATTTCTCAAGCAACCTAAGCCTAGCGTGTAGCCTCCGAGTCTCTAGGGGCTCCCACCTTAATCCCTCTAAATGTTGAGAGACACTAAATGGACGATCGTAGCAATTTTCAACGGAGGGATGAGCCTCTAAAGGTCACCACCGGAGTCCTTCGGTTCTTCATGAAACCATATGTTCATCATTAAAATCTACATCTACAAAATACCCCGCAAGCCACCTCAAGGATGCACGGCAAAAGGTGAACTACCACCTACATTTACACACTGCACGGCAATAAAGTTAATGAAGCGACCATCACCGACGTACTGGAAAAAAACATGCTCACACTTTTCTGAGGACGATACCTCACCTCCATGTACCGCACCATAAACATTTCTACGATGCTAGAGAAACTGTCTTCACTGCCCCAAACCATACGCCAGTGCGGCGGCTCGCAGGGTAGGTGTACCTCGAAACCACTTAAATGGAGAGAGGTACCACAGTCATGTTGAAAACAAGCACGGTATGCTTCATTCACTCTCGTTGGGGGATCGGGTTGGTGTGGTGGCTAAAGTACTAGCTGACTATAGGGGCGGCCAGGGTTCCAATCCCTGCAGAGGAGGATGTTTTTCAGAGGAAACCCGATCCCTACTTGAATGCCTTGTGGAGGGCACTTTAAGTACAGTACTCCGTCTGTCTGATGAGATGTTAAACCACGGTCTCCTTGGCGCCTTTCGTTAAGAGCAGGCTAATGCCGACGCCAATAGACTATCCACTCTTCCTCCCTTACCCTTAACCTAAGGCGCAAATGACCTTAGCTGTCCGTTGCCTCCTCAAAAATCCAATCCAATCCTTCAATCTCATTGATATTGAGTGAGCTTTCCGAAGGCGAGTGCCTTCAAGTTTATATGTGCCTTTAGCGCAATATATTTGCTTTCCTCGAACCGTGTTTTTCATTTGCCTCTACACATTACCTTGACAGCCACCTCAAGGGTGTTTGGCAGGGGGTGAGGTATCTCCAATGTGCGCTGTAATGTAGGTATGTACAGACAGCTTTATCGTATAGTATGCTCATGCTTGCCTGATTTTTGTTCTATTTATGAAAATTCGATTGCCTTCTCTCTTTCAAAGGTCGTGATGTCGCTTGACGAGGAAAATCCCTTGCGGCTGCAGGTCCTGCGCAAGGCGGTCGGCGTGGAGAACGCCCTCATCAATAAGGGCAACGTGGAAGGCCTCAACGGAGTGTTGCACGTCATCAGCCGTCCGCTCTTTCCCGCCAACAAGTCCGCCGGCGACCTGTTGCGCAACAACGGCAACTTCAGGTGCAAACGAAAGCCCTTTCCCTGACCACATTCTCTTACGCTACACCTTCCCAAGATAATCGGGAGGTCCCAAATTTAGACAGGAATTCGCGAGGAATTCCTCGCCTTCCTCTTTCCCAAACATCACCCACGCGACTCGAATATTTAGCGCCCTGCTAATTCGTTGAGTAAATATCACCTTTGAAAGCCCTTACATGGTTCCCCGATTTCGCACCGAGTGTTTAAACAAGTAAGCTACCCTGGCACTTTTAATTTAAGGAGGGGTAACTGTAGCTAAGTGTTCTTACAGCATATATATATATATATAAACTATCTCTCGTTATTCTCAAGTCTTTTCTATAGTTACGCATTGATTTATACTCGCTTTCTAGTTTTTCTGTTTAACAATATATCCTTTATGAAGCATTTTCTAAACGATCCTTGGGCTTCCATGGGCTAGACTTTCCTTTTTATTTTTGTCAACTCCACTGATCTATGCTTCTTCTCCTTCTGGTCATCAATCCGTAGATTGGTTTGCAGCAGTCGTTTTCCGTCTTCATTCCGCCCGATCCTGGACCAGCCTTTTCAACTCCAAGCGAGAATGGCAGCCCATATCCTCTACAATCTGTTTGACATATTCCTTGCTGGGTCTACCTCTCGTATTTTTACCCTGAACTGAGCCCTCTATAATGGTTCCTAATAGTGCATCATGTCTTATAATGTGGCCTATCCAGGTATCTCGTCTCTTTCTCATTGTGTTCCACTAAAATGGCAACTCATGATTCCCATACAGAAATAACTAACTGATGATTCCCATACAGATGAATAGTTAATAATGTTTCTTCAAGAATATATATGAAGATATAGTACTGTGAAAACTTTTTAAAAATATTATGCACCTCTGTCTTCATTCTATATACAATTTTTTATATCTTTTTATCCCTGATAGTCACTGACCAAGCCCAAATAATTAGGTATTTAACAGATTTAGAGGGTATCGGGAATAACGGCGATGTTTCCTTTACGGAGTCACCTGTAAGTTCTCATGCATACGAAATTCCACGGCAGAAAAAGGCGATCGTTTTCTCCTCAGTTGAATCTCGCGCCAAATGTGTTTTTGCTCTATGGGGAAGTAGGCAGCAATTTTCTATCAGGTATAGTAATAAGATTTGAGGATGCTAGGAGTAGCTGCTGTATTGCCGTCACGTAGTCACCTGTAAACGCTCATAAATGCGAAACTCCACAGAGAAAATAGGCGAATAAAGGCTAGTTTTTTCCTCTAAGGAATTTCACTCCAAATTTGTATTTGTTCTACGGCGGAGAAGTCATCAATATTGTAGCAGGTATGGTATTAGGTTTGGAGGATACCGGGACTAGCTACGGTATTACCTTCATGGGTCACCTGTAAATGCTCAAAAGGGCGAAATTTCACGGAGGAAAAAGGCGAATGTTTTTTTCTTTATGAAACTCAGCACCATAAATGTATATGTACTGTGGAAAATAATTCAGCGCTTTGCAGTAGGAATAGTAACAGTGAACCTCTTTTCGACAGCATATTCCTCGAGGCTGTGGGTCGTGTGATGGAGACGGTGCCCAACCCCCTGGAGATAGCACCAACGACGACACTGACCACCACAAGCACCACGACCACCTCAGCAACCACTCCCCGGCACCACCGGCGCCCGACCACCACCACGGCCTTCCCGCCAATCCCACCGCAACTGTCCAACTCCTTCTCCTCACAACAGCACCGCGGTGGCAGTTCATCCAGGGAATGGGAGTCCAGCGGCTCGGGACACCATCGACAAGGGTCGCACCACGGCGGCGGCGGCCACGGTGGTGCGGCGACTGGTCGGGACGCCGGAAGCGGCGTGGGGCACCATCGGCAAGGTGGGCACCGCGGTAGTGTGGCGACGAGCTGGGAATCGAGCGGCTCGGGGCACCGTCGCCAAAGCGGACACCACGGAGGTCGCGGTGGTGGTAGTGGTGGTGTCGCGGCAGAATGGGAGGCCAGCAGTAGCGTGGGACACCATCGGCAAGGTGCGCACCGCGGTGGTGCCGGCGTCGGAGGCGGCGCAGTTGGCGGTGGTGGCGCTGAGGAGTGGGAGGAGGGCAGCCTCGGGCACCACCGACAGGGATTGCACCACTCTGCGCACCACGGCACCGGAGGGCGCCACACCAACTACTCTACCTTCAGCACCTTCGATCCCACAGCTTCATACTTCTCCAACTCTTCGACCTTCAGTCACCACGGTGCCACGACCGCCTGGTGGTCCTCTTGGTACTCATACTCCTCCTCATCTTCTTCCTCATCTTCCTCTTCGTCCTCGTCTTCCACGTTCGGTTCCAATTCCTCCTCCACCTCCTCCACTTCATCCTCCTCCTTCGCCGCATCCTCCGGTGCGACGGGCGGCGGTGGCGTCGCCGCGTCCTTCCTCCACTCGTCGGCGGACTCTCCGGACGCCCCGCTTCACCCAGCGTCCATCACGATGTTCGTGCCCACCAACGAAGCGTTCCATAGGCTGGGCAAGGAGAGGCTGAGGAAAATGATGGAAGACATCCCGTACTTAACCAAGGTATTTACATAAACAATTCAGTAAAACCGTATACAGAGCTAGAGTATTTCACATTTAGTTGACATTATGGACCATATCACGTATATGGAGAACACTGCGGCCAAACTTCGATTCCCTGCGTACAGCAACTATCCTACCATGCAAAACACTTACATTACGGCGTTAGTTGGTGATAATTATAAATGTACTTAAAGGGATAACATTTGGATATAGGGAGCTTCATACATGTGCAATTAGTGAATTTATGCGCACGATATTAATGTTCTAGTTGCTATTGTGAACATCCTGCCTTCGGCCTAATGGAGATAGCATAGAAAACGAATCGCCATTAGAGCCAATACTCTTAATCAAATGTGTAACGCTCTACTTCTCTTGTTTTGTACCAGGCGTTCTATTTTTGAGGCACAAACGAATAAAGATGGCTTTCTTACGACCTTGGTTGATCAGACCGTTTAAAGTAGATAGTAACGAAGCGTAGAGTAATAAATGAAAGAAAACGCAGCTTATCTCCATAATAGGTTGATCGCGAATCTAATCGTCGCTTGTCTGTAAATTTTGTTATTTTAGAGACATATTTAGTTGAGTTTCAGGATATTAATATGATAATTATGTTGCTGAGCTATGTTTTTCGATACTTCATAGCCTCAGAGAGATATAAGTACAGACCAGGATATTAGCAAAGCCAAATTTTACAAAATGGACTGGTATAATGCTGCAGTAATTGCCCTCATTATATGAAAACACAAATTTAGCTCGGGATTTCAAAAATTTCCTCGTTTAATTCCCCCACCCTCTCAGACATAAGGCGGACCCTCTACCACTAAAAATAAATTTAGCCTTTACCTCAGGCAGTAACCTGTGCAACTTAGGTTAGATTATAATTGTATGAACTTAGTCTTAAGGTTGAGATCTCTTTGCGATAACAGTACCCCTCATCGTCCAGCTCAGCATGATATCTAGCTCAGTTTTGATTCCTCCCTAGGTAATCCCCTGCGTTCACTCCCATTAAAGCAAGATGCCTAATTTTCGACAGATGATATCCAGTGTCTCCCTTCTCTTCGTGGCGCAAAAAAGACATCGCGCTCTTAATTTAGCCGGTTTTATGAAATGAAAACCGGGTGGGCAGGGCGGGATGTATAACCTGCGAAAGGCAATGAGTGCAGAGGGTGGAAGGTGGGCTTTGCCGTTCTCAAATGAATTTACTTTGCTGTGTATACCGGAGAAGAAAATATTTTGACAAAATCTGTAAAAAAAACTCTACGCCTTCTATGAGTATCTTTTGATGAATTCATACCGCTTTAGACAGTACCATCCGTCCGTTTGTTTATACCCAACCAACTACCAATGTTTGCGCAAAGATACAGGAAATAATATGACTACTATTCTTCTTTTGCGATTCTCTTATGTCTATCACATATTACTGTTTCTCGAGTCTTTAAGAATGCAAATAAATTATTTTTCTCTTTTCGTAATTCACCTTGAGTTACATTGAAAACATTTCATCTCGGCCGAAAATATGGTGATAAAATACGTGGAAATATAGGAGAGAAAAATCCTCCTAGGCTGGTAGCCGAATAACTATGCTTTTATGACTATGTACGGAAAATGCGCAGACCTTCTAAGGGAACCATTCTGGGGAGCTATAAAGATGCTTGCGGCCCTAGGGTTCCATATGGGATTGAGGATAAGAGAAAGAGGAATTGCTATGAAATCCTTTAAAAACCTGTAGGTATGCAGATAAGCACGGCTTGAGGTGCTTGGATTGTTTAGCAAAGAATGTGGCGACAGGTGCCGAAGTTCAAAAAAGTTATATAAATATCTTAACTTCAGCCAAATAAGAGCAAAGGCTTCCGCAGTGCGTATAGTGAAGGGGCATTATTTTCGCGAATACCGCGTCGATTTGTTGTGGGGACCTTAGTTTCGACCTCAAGACTTCGGAAGTAACGCTGGTGAAACGGTTGTCACCACAGCAACTCAACTCGGTATTCCCGAAAATGAAGCCACTCCATTCAACTACTAACGTTTATCTCGGAGGTGATGCAATTTATAGGTGAACAGTGATCATAATTTCGATCTTAATTATTTAGCGAAGTTTCCCTTTTCTATCATTTTATCCTTCAACTTAAATCCTGTACCGGGCCATGTCGAATGAAATGGTGGTAACCGATTGCGAGAATCACAGCCACGGTGTACATGCATAAACTTGAAGCCACAAGCAGTGACTAAGTCGAGGAAGCAATTGGGAGCGTGTGGCTGATTTGCGTATGAAATATATACTCAGATTATATAAGTAACAATAGTAAAAAAATCCATAATAATGATAAGGCTCTGCCAAGCGAAACATTCTCATTGATGATGTAACAGCGCAAAATTATTCAGTTATCAGTAAGATAAATACATTGATATTTGATTGATGTTCAATATTATTGGTTACTGATTACTCATTGATTGATATGGTAAATATTCATCACTTCCATTTCAAAATATTTCTATACAAAACATTTTATCTCTTTATTAGCAAACAAATGATGGCGAAAATGCGTACAATTTAGCTTCCAGCTTTAAAAATTGAACGTGTTCTATTCTTTTCCGGTGTTTTGGTAATCGCAACGGATTTTATCGCATGTCAGGAAGTAGCATGCGATGTTTTTGCTCAAGAGAGGTAATTTAACGGTGATGACTACCCACGCTACAAAGGTCACCGGGTATGCAGGTGTTTAGAGGTTATTTTATTTTCTTATTCATCTTCTTATTTGTCAGAATCAACGCGATACTCTTTATCGCGGTGTTTATCACATCCAAAGGGCAGATAACTCTAGGTAGTTCAAAGAAGTAGCTTGAATAAGAAATTACGTATTCTTGTGGACTCGGCGGTGGCCAGTTTCTTGAGTCATCCATTTGATATCGGTGCAAAAGCGTTTTAATAACTGCTAGCCTCATCATGCGTCATGCTTGCTTTGCGACGAGTCCGCATTCTGAATCAAATTGATAAGCCACACTGGCCACACCATGGATGGGCGTAGCCAAGGGCAGGCAGGCAGGAAGGGGGAGGCAGCTGTCCCCTCCCCAACTGAAGGAGATATTTCATTGCAGTCAGACAGGATTATGACCTATCCACCCTCCTCCAAATATAAATATGCAGCTACAGAATGGTATCTAGCTTTCCCTCCCCCTTAGCATGAATCCTGGCTACGTCAATGGGCCACACGGTACGACGACACTAGTTAATCTTAATCACTCTTCACCCAGAAATTCAATCAGGGATCGAAGAAGAAGATCTACAATTCCATATGGTATTTCAGTGTAATTGACCATAAAATAAGCCAGATTGATTTATAAAAAAACTTGTTTGGTTAATTCGTCTAGGAGTAGCATCAACCTTTGCTCCTAGTGAAGGTACCGTCCATGAATGGAGAACATCTGCTGCTGTTACGAGAATTCGTACTTGTGCTTGTAATGGTAATACTACTCGATTATCAACTTCCAGCAGTCGAAATATTCCATTTTCTAAATCATTTTCTGGAATGATATAAGAATCAAATTCAATCTGATTGAAATAGGAATATTCATAACTTCAGTATCATTGATATCCTACTGTTTTTAATGTGATAGAAGGTTCGCTTACTTCATCTATTAAATATAATATTCGCAGCGAGGGTATAGCAATTGTAATTAATACAAATACTGATAAAATAGTTCAGGCTGTTTCAATTTTTTGCCCATCTGAAATTTTCCTAGCCAATGTTCTGAAAAATTCGGAGCAAAACATAGATTTTTTACCAATGACAATTGAAAGAGTTAAGACTAAAACATTTATTGTTTGAATCCAAAAAATAAGAGAAGCCTCATTAGGTGACTGAAAGTAAGTGATGGTCTCTTAAAGCAAAAAATAGTTAAGTAACGAAATACTCCTAATGCAAGGATTAGTTAAAATACAACATTAGAATGTCAAACTAAAATAACTGATAATTCAGTACCCTTTACACCCCTCGAATAGCACCAATAAGATGAGTAATATTATATTCATTTTTTACACCCACATTAATTATTGTTATTACAATAAATTATTAGCTTTATATTCCAAAAATGGACAAAAAGAGAAGGAAGTATTTTACATCTACATCTACATCTACGTAATACCCTGCGAACCACCACGAGGGTGTGTGGCAGGGGGTGAAGATCACCAAACATTGCACAATTGCCATGCACGTAGAATACTTAAGGGAGATATGCTAGAAAATAGGGTCACATGCAGCTAGATGATTAGTGTCTACATAATAAGAAAGGGATTATTGGTTGTTATTACGTGCATCATGCACTACAGACTACTCTAACTATATTTCACCTACCTACGCTGCCTATTGTTCTCTCTTATGGTACGCGGGAAAAATGACATTTTAAATCTATCGGTACGACAATCTATCTCTCTAATCTTGTTAATATGATCAAACCTAGCAAAATACGCAGGGGTTCTCAATATATATCTAACGTCATCTGTGAACAAATCGGTTTCGAATTTACTTACAAGGTTTAACCTAAATTTTAACCTGCGTTCTGATAGTAATTCCCATCCTAGTTCTATATTCTATGAAAACAATAGACCGAAAATGATAAAAAATTTATTCTCAGTATTTGATCCTACCTCATCAATTTTCCCTGATATGAAGGAATTCCACCAAGTAAGGTCCGAAACTATCATCTGCAGAAATTCAACATCTTGCGAATACATTTATTGTGCTGATCATGTGTACATCCGCATCTTCTACAATCCACTCTTTTTCATTTCATTGCTTTAATGTCCTTCGCTTGTATTGTAAGATGGCACTATTTCGTCCTGAGATTCTTTATCCGTCGCTTTCCGTCTCCGGCTTCCTTTTGGCATGGAAACAACGTTCCTTGCCATCCTTGCCAGTCGGTTTATTTTGAAAAGAGTCTTAGTATTAGAAACCAAATTTTTCACCAAAGTACTTAGGATTAAAGGGAAGAGCAAATAGGAATCCAAAGAGATACACTATGTATTCGATATAGAGACTATATGGTAATGTGTATAGCATTTATGTTTAACGATGATATAGATTTTGTATGCAGAGTTCAATCTTTACCACTGCTATAATTAAATCCTACTTCTTTTATACCTCAATATACGTAAACGCATTAAAGCGCTGTGATGGCATAGTTATGAGCTTACGCCTCATTTTTTTTAATTGTACCAACCCACGCTGGCACCGAGTGCGCAGTCCTAGGCACGTCACTGGGTGTTCGAATGAAGAAATCATCAAAATTTAACCAAGCCTTAAATAAAAAGTTTCATTTTTAGTGATTTCATTAAATTTAAAATCTATTCTACCACATATTTCAAAAAATTGGCCCGTCCTTGCATACAATATTGAAATGCGAAAAATTGATTGCAAGGCACGCAGCTTGTGAACATCTCTCTCACGTCTCTATCAAGAGAGGGCCACCCGTACTGGTGTCGTATTCTCTTGATAGTCGGCTTGGCTCCTAGGTGGCCTGAAAGAGCGTGGTCGTGATGTTGGCGGAAAACCATCTGCCTTTTACTCACAGGAACTACAACTTTTACCCCCTCCCTTGTAGACCGGCAGAGTAATACATCCTTCTCCTCGTGACCCTCCCCTGACCGCCTCTCCCGGCAGTCGGCATCCCCTGCTTCGTGTTTCCTCCAGTCTTCTTCGCCGGTTGCCTCCACCAGTCGTATCTTTCAACTCAATCCGACGGCATTTTGGTGGCGTTTTTCTGGCATATGAACCACCTCATACTCTTATTCGGATAGCTTCAGCGTCCTCCTTGTTAATCAACTATTAGGTTCGCGGAGGTTAAAAAGCCATCTAAGCGCGGAGTAGCCCGTAAGAATTTTAAATGGACGTCCGTACACGCAGCAGCTGAAGTATTGCACTGCCCACAGGACGGCCAAAAGTTCCTTTTCCGTCGTCGTATAATTGATTCCCACCGCTTGAAGCTGCCGCGATGCGTAAGCGACAGGAAGTCAATCTCCTGCGACAGCACCGCGCCCAACGCGAAATTGCTGGCGTCGCACAGTGGTCTGAGAAGCCACTTTAGTTCGAAAATCGATTTTTTTTAAATGTTGAATTTGTGTCTTAGATGTTTTTATAATAAAGAAAAATGATCAATTCATTTTAAACCATATGAAATTTCATCCTATGATGACACATGTCTGACTAGTACAGACAGACATCTGGGGGATCAGCGCCACCACTTAAAAATGATTTTCTTGCGCTCTAATTGAAAGCTAAATATAACTCGAATAAGGCTTGTTTCCACCATAAAATTACATGATCCACTCATTTTGAAATCTCTACTACATTTTTGCTCTGCCAAATCGTCTCTTCTTGTCGTTTTTAAGTGACAAAAGCCAGATATTATTAAATGGTGCTACGCCGCGCACATTACCGTTATGAATTAGTCGTTTAAAAAATATTACATTATCTTGTGATGAGGCAATATACTAGGGCTAGTGAAATCCTTTCTCTAAAGGAAGGAACGGTAACGTGGAACGCGGTAACGTGGAACTTATTTTCGCTTTTATACGTATGAAATACTTATGAGTAAGCGTAATTTAATTTTCAAATCACTCCATCCACCATGAGAAGGAATCTTCTCCCAACTGCAGGCGGAATCCTGTTAGCCAGGCGAGCGAAGGAGGCTAGGAGGGGAGGGGGAGAGGACAGTCGCCCGCGGCTTATCCTGCGTTACAGGGAATCAAGAGAACCTGGGGAAGTCCAAAGAAGACCCGCGTTCGGCAGGTCAATTCGCCTCCCTTCTCTGCCGCTTTCCCATTATCGAAGAACCTGGTGAGGACTCAAGTGAGAAATGGGTGAGGGGCAGTTTATGGGTTCGATGCACTAGCCTCCTCCGCAACTGTTCTGGGGTTTGTTTTGCGGTGAACAGACACCATGCAAAACATTCGAATCGCTGCGCTAAAAAACAACGAATGTATCTGATTTGAAATTTCTTGATTCGTAGATGGGCAAGTAGAGCAGGATCAAGTTTAAGTCAAGATGAATCCGAGAATGTTCTGGTCTATCTCGATATGGCTTAAGTACAGTCTTTCTATCTCTTCGGGTATCAAGTCTTAGCGGTAATAATTTTTTGCCGTGGAAACCGATCACTTCTTCAGGCCGAGTGGAACGTATGGTACTCGATCTCCATTGGTGTGGGGAAGGCACGCCAGAGAGGCTCTTACGTATTTGGGGATACATTTTTCATGTCTGCGAGGTCTTACTCCCTCCTGGAGTCCGTCCCAGATGATAATCTTGAGGTTTTGAGCAAAAAAAGCGAAGACCAGTAGGGTAACAGTGCGCAAAGACCTTTCAGTGAAGCAGAAATGATGTAGTCAGGGATGAGTGGCAGCCGACACGATTTTCAATGAACGTTTTCCCTGACATATTATTCGATATTAAGGGACAAATATTTCATGATTACGCATTCAGGTGCTATCTAAACTAGAAAATGAAAGTTCATACCGCAATTGTCAGACACTAATTAAAATCCCTGTTCCACCATTGAGAACTCTAAGTCAAAATCTTTACCGATGGGCCGTCATGGGTACAGAAATGCGCCTGATTACTTACATAAAATTACATTACAGTCAAAACCTCTTTACTCAATGAAACATATTACTTTGGCTAAGAAACAACGAAAACAATTTTTTCACGATCATATGATGAAAACAAAGGGCAACATTACGGATTCTTCAGTCATCTAATTCGCTTCCCCGGAAGGCATTGAGCGTTTTCACTGATTAGCTGCATTTCTGTCAATAGCACTATTATCTTGGATAGACTTCAATCGCCCTTCGCGATTACGCATTTGGTGCGAGTGTTATCATTCCTCACCGGCAACTCGACGGGCGTCAACTCATCGCATGTGACTCTCAAATCAGTACGTTATTAATGCTCCAGGCCGATCAGTGGCCTGACACGACGACCCTGCATTCTCAAAAATTTCCTCGTTTTTCTTCGCAGACCATCAAGAACCACGTCTCCCAGAGCATGATGTGTTCGGATTCGTTCCGTCCAGGACTACACTACAACGTGCGAACGGGTCAAGATTCCCTGGACGTCATAAGGAAAGGGAAGAAGATCAAGGTAAGATGTTCTTGGGAGATGTAAATGCTCGCTCTGCCGAGTAATAGGCACCCCCAAGGTGATGACACGGTCCCATAATGCACTCTGATTTCTCCATTTTGGGTCGAACTTGACGTTCCGTAACACTGTCACTCTTCATTGAGTGACCAAAAGCGTTTAGCCTGGTCCACTGTAACAAATTATCTTTTTACATGGAGCTGATTCTGTACCTTAAATTATAAAAGGATTAGATAAGCTGTACGAGATATGTTTTGTTCTAAATTAACGATAAAAATTTCTAACGACGAAACCAGAACCATCCCTCCCCTCGTATTTTGGGATAACCTTCTTCAGTGTATAATGTAACCTTGGGCAACCCTCCTTTCCTCGTTCGAGCTTTCTTTCCCTCGGACTTCTAAGCTAGTTTGAGCGAGATATATCTCCATACATAACATACGATTAATTTTCATCTTGCCTCATTATGGATAATAACAACTAATTTTACCAATGGCTCCGAAAAATCAGCCACTTCCCCCACATATTTTTTTTAATATTTGCCAAAATATACCCCCTATTTCTCATTGTTTGTACCACGGATTTGCATTCCTGAGAGACTATATTTAGAATTGCATTTTTTATGCAAAGAACGTATCAAAAATTCATCGGCGTGTACTTCTCTCAACCGTTGAAAAAAATATATACATCGCTCATTGTAATACTTTTTACAGAATGGTTAAAATAACACCTTCAGTAGAGAAAGCGTTCTCATCATACGGCGTAGAAGAAATGAGTTAATTCAAAGTCTTGAAAATGGATATTGAGCTATTTATGGAGAATATTAGTTATATCATAATTTATTCGCCACTAATATTTCTACAATTAATTTTATATGTATTAATTGAGATGTAAATTTTATATTTCTAATATGGTCTCTTTTCTCTGACAAGAGAAAAATCTCTCTCAAAATATCGTTTATTCAACCTCAACAAGATAATGAAGCCAAGATAATTCGTCTTAGTTCAACTCCTCACTTCAGCGTCCCGTCTCGCTTCACTCGCAACTAGAGTCTTCATCACATATACTCCAATTCGCCCTCCCGTTTCCCGCACATTCTGCCACCAAGATTCATCCCAAGCGTAGCCTAGGGAATTTTTAGTACCTGTTGCTCCTACACTTGGTCAGTTCTGTCCGTTTGGGTATTTAATTATTTGATTACCTCCGACATTGACCTCATTGGCAGCAGAGACAGCCAATGTCCATAAAGGCCATTGTGGCTATCTTTGTATTTAAACTAAATAAATAAATAGTAATTAAAAGGGACATATCAATCAATATCATATAGACTCAAGGGCAGTTGCCACCCTACTCCTCACCCTCATAATCACTGGTCTAATTCCGTCACAAATCAATACACATGCCCGGGATTTCTACCATCCTATACTCTTCGCGTCTCTCCATGACGCGGCGTCCAGAATCCCCGCCCACCCTCTCCGGCGCAGTCCAAGGTAACTAGAATAGTTATTCTACTCACCTATATAAACCTATTCTACTCACCTTGGGCGCAGTCTCTGTGGCGATTCCGTTCGGATGCGAGCCGTTTCAGCGCGTGGGCGTTGGGCGCCGGCCGTCAGGGCGCGGGCCGTTTTGATGCAAGGACGAATGGGCGCCGCTGTTTTGATACGAGGACGCATGGGTGCCGCTGTGTGGGCGTAGGGACGTTTCAGCGCGAGACCGGTTGAATATTACGGACGACGCTTCGATGCTATGCTTTTGTGCGAAACTACTCGTTCGACATATGCTTATATGATCATTTTCGAAATCTATGTTCGATATTTCGATTTTATATTCTCGTCTGAGAACCGTAAATGTGAGTAGTGGCAATTAACAGAGCTCGTTAAACCTCTCATTTTCAATTCCCAGGTGTAAAAATTTCAAATTTGAAGTCATCTTTTTTTGCTAAATTCTATCTATCCTTTGCTGATGACTCCATATTTTCCTGGATGATAATTTCTTAGCATACAACCGAGTCACGAGCAAGAATTGTTAGAGTAATATTTATCTTGGCACTAATATAACTGATGTGCAAGATAAACAAGGGGGGAAACGACAGCTCCTTGAAGCTCCCGTGATGTGACGTTTTAACAAGTACAACCATTTGTTCTCGACCATCAGATTTCATTGACTGAACATGTACTATTTTGTCCATTATATAATTTTTTAACTTCAGAAGCGATAAATATTACGGTAATATATCAAAAGCTTTTTAGAAACCAATATATAGGTATTGCATCGGCTATAATATTGTTACCAGGTACTAAAATTACTCGAAGGAACAGGATCTATTGAGCATCGCAATATTTACTTCACCAAATCAATGGTGTTAAAGTATCAGCAACATCACATGATGTGAGAGGAGAGAGGTGATGTTTTCCTAAAATGTGGGGTTGGGATCATTTTGGACGGGCTGGTAGGAAGAGACATCCGACAACTGCCGGAGAGCTTCATTTAGATAGTCAGAAGAGTTTAGTACGACTACCGTGGAGCCTTTGTCGGAGGGAGTAATAACAATATCAGGGTTGCAGGTGAGACTTTTTAGGGCAGAAATTTCAGAGGGAGAAAGATTGGGAGTAGGATTGACGGAGTGGAGAAAAGAGGGTTCAGAGAGTTTGGAAAGGAGAAGGTTGGTGAAAATTTATAAAGGATGATTCGAATCCCTTCTTTCGATAATCGCAACCCCACATTTTTGGAAAACATCACCTCTTTCCTCAAGGAAAAAGGTCCCAACGAAGGTCTCTCTTCCCATGATATCTCTCTTCTCACCCCCCCACACCCTCACACCCCCAATTTCTACATTCTTCACAAAATCCATAATACTCACAACCCTGGTCGCTCAATAGTTTCCTCTTATAACTCTGCCACCGAACGCAATTCCGCTTTCGTTGACTACTACTTACAACCTTTTGTTCTCTCTCTCCCTTCTCACATCAAAGATACTTATCACTTTCTTGAACGCCTCCACTCTACCCCACTCCCCTCTGACGGTGATATCTTAATGGCCGCCATAGATGTCACCTCTCTTTACACGTCTATTCCTCACTCTGAAGGACTTTTCGCCATTCGTCTTTTTCTTAATCAGCGCCCTGTTCCTCACGCTCCTAGTTCTGATTTTCTCCTTGACCTTTCCAACTATATTCTTACAAATAATGCTTTCTCCTTCAATAACAAATCCTATATCCAAACTAAAGGTTGTGCCATGGGCAGTCGTTTCAGCCCCTCCTATGCTAACCTCTTCTTGGGTGCCTTTGAGCAATCTTTTCCCTCGTCTTGCTCTCCTAAACCTCTTCTCTGGCTTCGTTACATTGACGATATTTTTCTTCTGTGGCCACATGGCTTTGATTCCCTTAACTCTTCCATCTCCTCCCTAAACTCCTCCTCCTCTGTCTCCTTCACTTCTAACATTTCTGCCTACAGCATCACCTTTCTGAATGTAGACATCTCCCTCACTAACCTTAAATTCCACACTTCTGTCCATATCAAGCCCACTAACAAGCAACAATATCTCCATTTTAACAGCTGCCACCCCTCCCATACTAAACGATCCCTCCCCTTTTCCCTCTCTATCCGTGGTCACCGAATCTGCAACAACCCCGACTCTCTTGACCTTTTTCTCTCTAATCTCCACCAATCCCTCCTTCGCAGAGGCTACCCTTAGCGTCTCCTTCAGAAAAAAATCCTACAACGACCCTCTTATTCTAAATCTCTCTCTCTCTCTTAATAAGTGTCCTCGTGATCAAATCTCCCTCTATACCACCTCTTTCCCTGGAGTTCACTCCATCCGTCGTATAATCAAAAACCTCTACCCCATCCTCTTAGACAACCTTACCACCTCCAAAATTTTCCCCTGCTGTCCTTCTCTCACTTTTTGATGCCCCCCCAACCTCTCCACCCTCTTTAAAATTACCAAACCTATTTCTAAATCAATCTCCAGCACTTCTAAATCCCTTCCGACGCCTTTCAATCGCCCGCGTTGCAAAACCTGCGGCATCCCTATCACCCAGCCTCTGCCTGATAAATTCCTTGCCGTTCATCTTCCTTCCACCCCCTCACTCTCTTGCGTTTCCCATAATGTTGTTTATATCCTCTTTTGTCAAGTTTGCCCTAGCTTTTACATTGGTTTGACCACGACTCCGCATAACATCCGCATGAATGGCCACCGCTCTAGTTGCAATGAACCACCTTCCATTTCCGTTTCCCTCCCTGTCGCCACCCACATTTCTTCCCACAACTCCACCTTTAATAATATTTTTAAGGTTGGTATTCTCGCCTCCCTTCCCCCTTCCTCCTCCCCCCTCCAACTCAAAGATCTTGAGTCCTCTTGTATTTATTTTTTCCAAGCTTTCTCTCCGCCAGGACTCAATAAATCCTACTAACTTCTCCTATCACCTCTGCTCATACTACCTCTTCCTTTCAAATTTCTTCCACTTCCCGCCCCCACCTTTCCTCTCTCTCCCCCTCCTCCCCTTTACCTGTCCCTCCTCTCGCTCCCTTCTTCTCAGTCCTCTACGTTCTTGCGTCCAAGGTGCTAGTAGCACAGAACTATCAAGAAACTCTGTGTGTGTTCATTTTTTTGTGTTTCTCTGTTTTTATCGTCTGCCTTCCTGTGGCAAATTTTATATATTCGTCACACGAGTGATCCTAAGTGTAGTATATTTTAAATAACGATTTTCAATGATAAGTTTTTTGAAGAATTTGTTTTTACCTATGTGCTAATATTAAATTCTGGTTTCATATAAAAAATTATCCTGTCAAAAATCTCGTCAATTCTATTCATATACTTACCTGATGATCCGACTGCCCAACGTGATAAGGGTGCCTACCAATCTTTACAGTTATAAATTTTAATTATTTATCTTTAAATTTCCCCTCTCTCTGAACTGTAGTATTTTTTTCAGCTATTTCACACACTACGCAGTTACCAACTGCTCATAAACGGCTTTAATTTGACAATCCTCGTCCTTTCGATGTGGCACACGATATGAACTTCTTTGTGCTAGGTAACCGGTTAAATATTTTAGACTGACTGTCCATTTTATTACTTGTTTTCAAGGCCTGATTTGCTTCCACAATGATCAAATGATTTTAAGTAAATTTCATCTAATGAAATTTAACGACTTCCTTCCAAACCTAAATGATTGACTGATTTTGGTAGGTTTATTATTTTTCACATTGATGATCCTGCATGATGCTTTTCGTTGGCCACTTCCAGTTGTTTAATATTATCTTTTATTGAACGTGCTTCAGTAACTCATAAATGTTATTTTTTATTTCAATGAAAAAATATAATTAATGTGAAGGCTATGGGTAAATCGTCTGTAAAATATGGAATACATAGCATCATCTTTAATTTTAAATTATACAGAATCGAGTATCGAGACGAATAGTACTCTTATAATGAACTTGTTTATCTTACGATCTAATTTGGAGGTAGGACGGCCTTTATTTTAGTTAAACCTCTCCGAAAATTGTTCATAACCTAATTTGTCCCAAACAAAATTATAATATCTCTCTTTACTCTCTATGTAAAGAGTAAATCAGCATTTACTAACAATATACCAATTTGTGTTGCAGGTCAATGACGCCACGGTGTTGAACAGTGATCTAATCAACAGTAATGGTGTGATCCATGTAATAGACAGAGTATTGCTGCCGTGATCTCTGTCTTGTATTAAAAGTTCTGGGAGAGATACGAGTGCATTCAAGGAAGCAAGTGAAGACCAGTTGGGAGAGTGATCGGAGCTCCAATCAACCACACATGTGACCGCATCCACTTCCGCAGTGAACTGAGACTGAATATCACGGAATCTTTGCGTTGCTTGCCTGGTTATTACGATAATAATTTTTTATAGTTATTTATGATTCGCTTACTAATTAATTTCTTTATTTCCAGCCGTACGAGTAAGTTTGTAGTAATGATATAAACTTTATTCACGAGAAAGTGATGAATCGTTTGACGTAAAAATTTGACCTGTATAAAGAAATTCCCTATCTGTATAGCAAGTCCTTTTTTAAGCGATTTTTTTATTTAATCGAATTTTTCCATTTTGTAATATAATAAAAAACCTCACTTTGAATTTTCTTTTGGTTCATTTTTTTCCAATTTCAGTCCCTTTTCCGAAGTCAGCGTCAACCTTAACCTCTTCTAATTCAGTGCTCGTGGTCGTTTCTTGGAGTTGTTTATTGTGGAGCGGATTAAACTGACCAAATTCCACTCTTTTCCCTTCCACTTATTCCAATGCTTCAATGAGAGTTAAATCTCACAGTCATTTCATCATGATTCCAATCTTGTTAATCTCAGATATAAATGCACGAATCGGTGGCGCGGTTACTAATTTTTCCTATTCATATTGATCTCAATGGGCCCTAATTAATGGTTCACAATAGTGCTGCTTTTTAAATATAAATATATCTCCATCATCATTATTGACCTATTCTCATTCTCTGATTCGATTCTGATTCATGCTTCGGATTTGCGATACAAATGTCTGGTCGAGGCTAAGGAGGTAAAAGTTACCATTTGCACCATTCCGGCAAGCGCACTACATCAGCCAAGCGCTCCACGCCGTTTTTCCGCTTCGGTGGACAAATGAATGAGATAAAAGAAGAAACCAACATTAAACACTGCCGGCCCACTGTACCACCCTCACTCTCGCTTTTGGCTCGAATCCCCAGCCTACCTTCGCCATAGAAGGCGCCAGAAGAAATCGGACCATCACAAAAAACCCTCTCTGAGACCCTAACCATGGATGAAATAAGTGCTTTCCTCAGGCAACACTTTCCCAACGTTCCTCAATCGATAATAGTTGAAAGAATCAAACTTCTCCAAGCCTCTTCCACGCCTCCTGAACCATCATCCAGTCCTTCCGCCATCTCCGCCTCCAGACCTTCTGCCGTCCCAGCCTTCCAACCAGCCGCCACATCCAGCCTTCCTGTGACCGTCCGGCCTCCCACCAACTCTGAATCAAGTTTCATCATCCCTGCACCAACCGCCTCCATCACATCCAACCCGAGACCATCTCCTACCATCCACGGACCTGCCCCCGCATCCGGACCATCCTCATCCGTCCAGCCTCCCGCTCCTCTCCAGCCAACTCCATCCGCCGCTGCAGAATCGGTGAGTCACCTGCATTCCCCAGCCGGTTCTAATGCAAGCAGCCCCCCTGTAACTAGCCTGGCATCCGACTCCAACTGGCAAGCCGATAAAAATAGCATCAAACGTAAAAACTCCTCTCCCCTCTTCTACCAAACCCCAACCAGCAACCGCTTCTCCTTGATTTCTGAACCTGCCACTGACTCCTCTGCGGTAGAGCCTTCAGCTAACCAACCCCAATCTGTATCCCCTATGGAAACCAGCCCCCCGATTAAAAGTAAAATACCCCTCATCAAAATTGCAGACACCACTGACTGGACCACCATTCATAGAGCCCTCTTAAATCGTTGCCAATTCCCACCTGTTTGTATTTCGACAGCTCCAATCACAGCCAACGTTAAATGCCAAACAATAGACGATTATAAGAACGCCAGAAAAACCCTTGCCGAAAAGTCCGTACTCTTCACCTCCTACTCCATCCCCGCCAATGGACGTAAAGAATTTGCCCTCCGAGGGACTTTCCCCTCCGTTCCCGCGGAAGATACGTATCAAGAAGCTGCGATCCCTTGGTTTTCCTGTAATGTCAGTTCAACGCATATTCGGCACGAAACCCTCCGAAATGGAACGCGCCGCCAATATCACTAAAGTCAACCCATATCCCACCAGAACTTGCCATATCACCTGCGAACCCACTGTAAATTCCGCCCATCTGCTCAAACTCACCTCACTTCAAGGCCTCAGAATCTCTATCTCCGTTTTCAAACCGCCAAATAACCCCGTCCAATGTCACAACTGCCAAGCCATCGGTCACACCCGTAATAACTGCTATCTAAAACCCCATTGCGTCAAATGCGCAGGTTATCACCGTTCCTCCGAATGCCCTGTGCCCAAGGAATCCAAACCGAAATGTTATCTCTGCGGAGGGGAGCACCCCTCCAATTATCGTGGCTGCCAAAAACACCGCGAAGCCAAGCAAAAATTCAAGGCAAACCGTCAAGAAGTTCCAGCTCCGCCTCCAAAACCACTCACTCGTTCTTTTGCCGAAGCACTATCTTCCCCTTCCGCTTTCCCAAATCTCACATCCGATAGTCAACCCACCAACATTTTTCACCCGTCAGAACCATCAACCACCTCCTCTGACCTCTTCGAATGGATTTCCAACATATTTCCCAAACTAGCATCCATGTCAACTATTCAAGAAAAAAAAGTTTTCATACTCCAACAATTAGCTCTCATCTACGCCTAATCCTAATCAATTGCCAGGCTAGAGGGCACCCCCCACTTTAAATTATCTTCAACATTCACACTGCCTTCTTCACTCTTCTATGAGTCTATCCTATCTTCCTTTTTAACAAACAATAAAAATAAATAAATAAATAATAAATAAACAAAATATATAAATAATAATAATAATAATAATAATAAACAAAAAAATAAAACAAAATCATTTTTTTTTTAATGAAATAATAAATAAATAGAAATCTCTAGTGAATACTTATGTTCCTACTTAAGTTACTGAACGCAAACAACACAATTACACAACCAGAAGTTTTTCCCCCGAGAACGCTTTCCAATCATGTTAAAGAGCCGGTTGGGGTGACCAGTGTTCACCGGTACGGCATCAAAAGTACGCGCCTTTGGCGCTGAGAAGAAGAAGCTTCATTATTGACCATTTCTCCATTCACTTCCCACGTAAACAAATTCTGGCTGCGCTATATTTCGAAATTTGAATCAATAATAAGTTTGACTCCAATATAATCATATAGCGCTACAACAATGAGAAAAACAAACTAATGTGCAACAAAATCGCTAGCAGCATTGGTTCTTCCCTTTGGGTATATGTAGAGAGCACTTGCTATGCTGGCCAATGCTAGAACAGGGTGGCGATCGTCAGGGAATACCTGGAATTGTCAGGGAATTTGAATTTCTGGAAAAGTCAGGGAAATCAGTAATGGAGAAACTGGGATATGAATCCTCATTATTTTTCTACCATTACGTTTATCGGCCAGTGTTTCCCGCCCTTTATTCAACCAACTGAAACTTAAGTCCGTCGCTGACGTGCATGAAATAATCCCCATCAATTCGTGAAATATTCAGTTGTGAATCTTATTAGCTGTGAATCTTAGTTATTTAGTTGTGAATCAGACGCACAATGTATCCCTTTTTGTATAACCTTATTGAAATATTTGCCTATTAGTGTTAAAATTCATGATCAAAATATATTACGCTCAACACAAGGAATCCGAGGCTATGTTGTTCGGAAAATTTTACCTCGCGTTTTATTTTTTTTTTACATTCGAAACTCAGGTCGAGAAGTAGCTGGAGCACACTAGCTTATAGTAAATACATGCTTGCAGTTCTAAAAGTACGAGACGATGATTAGAAAATTTAAAGCTGATGTAGAAGATTTAATTCAGCAGAAAAAATATGCCAAAAGTAGGTGACCTTTTGGCGATTGGTCAGGAAAAATGGTAAATCCATCAGGGAATTTGAAAATTGGATATCAGTAGCCACCCTGTAGAAGTTGATGCCAGTCCGCTACCTTCTTTGACCCTCATTTTCCCTACAGCGCTTGCAGGCTAACGCATTAATTTTGCAATTTTACTGTTTTCCATCGGCAACTTACTAGAAATCATCGAGAATTTACTTCTTTAATGTGCATTTTCCTTGCGTTTATTGTTTATTTATTACAATAAAATATAACCCGCATTCCCCATGAAAACTACCTCCAGGATAAAATCGAGTAGAATTGATTGCCGAAGCCGAAAAGGAATTGTTCCTGTGTTCGACTTCTCATATTCGTCATCATCAATCACATTACCAGCCTCTGGCCGGGTCTGCTTCATGTATACAAGCCTTTCCACTTATTTGAATCCTACCACCATTTCTCCTCTCTCGATATTCTCCAATCCTCTTTCCGTTTCTCCACGCTCTCTTCCACGCCTTTCAACCGTCCATCCCGCGGTCCTCCTCGAGGCCGTTTCCCTCAAATTTCCGTTCCATATATCTTCCTCCACATCTTGTCAGATTCCGTACTCTTTATATGCGCAAACCATTTCAGCCTAGACGTATCCATCCTTTCCTGAAGCGGTTCCTCCGTGAGTGTGAGTGTTTTCGCTATGGAAATAGGTTAATCGCCTAAAGCTATACTTATTATTAAGGAAAGTAATGCAGAAAAATTCAGCACGAGAAGATGCCATGGTAGAAAGACAGGCTGCAATATTTAATTCCGCCATTTTTCAGCATCTAATCACTATTTCCCCAAACCAATAATCAGTTAGACATCCAGATATTACAGGAAAAAGTTAAGCCAACAAATTGGTGTACATAGGCTAAATGAGCGGAGGCTTATTTCAGCAACTATAAATGGAAATGCAACTAGTGAACAGTGAATTAAGGAGCCATCGTGTTGGACGAGCCTTAACAAAAGAAAACGACTAAGGCGAAAAAAGCCAAGGGATTAGTATGCCGTATAACTGTAAGTACAGGCACTTATTTGTGTTTAATTTTTTCAATATATGTACGTATATCTAATTTACGGGGATTGAATTGGTGTGGTGGCTAGAGTACTGACTAACCATACGGGCGACCAGGGTTCAAATCCCTGCAGAGGAGGATGTTTTTCAGAGGAAACCAGATCCCTACTTGAGTGTCTTGTGGAGGGCACCTCAAGTACAACAGCCGTCCTCAGGCATCTTGAGGGGAATGCTATAAAACAGCCCTTAATAGAGTTCCTTACGTGGAAATTATGAGACCATTTGACTAGGAGATAATTCAGAAGATAAAGAAAACGGAGAAAGAGAGGAGGATCAGGGAGAGTAATTGGATATATCCCATTCATCCATATTTTTAGGCACTTCTCGACTACAGTCTCAGCCATAAGAAACAGAAGGAGAAATGGGCTTGATGGCATTATCACTCTTCCTGATCCTCCCCTTTTTCTCCGTTTTCTTTATCTTCTGAATTATCTCCTAGTCTAATGGTCTCATAGTTTCCACGTAAGGAATTCTATTAAGGGCCATTTTATAGCATTCCCCTCAAGATACTGAGCTGAATTTCGATCCACTGTATTAGCTAAGGACTCCTCATCCTCACTGCCCGCAAAACCACATTTGATACTGGGCAACACCTTTCCACTCTGTTAAGATCTTAAGTTGCCCTCAGAAGAGAGAAGTCCACTGAATACTGGGGGTCTGAAATTAACTGAGTGGTCCCAATCAGTTTCAATGGCCTGTTCCCTTGGAGCGATGACATGACGCCTGTCAGTAGAAAGGGATTACTCACAATTCCCCTCCCACCACAACCCTCTTCTCCATTTTCCCACCCCCAGACCTTACGTGCTCTAATCCTCTCTAAAATTAACGCACCCTCAAAGACGAATAGTTTCTTATTATTTTTCAATTTCTATTAAATCACTTTGTTGACTTCCTCTCCCTAACAAAAATTGTTTTTAAGTAATAATTTGATTTACTTTTTATCACTTGCAAAGAGACATCGCGTGATTGATGATAAGGATGCCGATGAAACTTTTTTCCTGAAACTGGAGAGCAAATTCCGGAAAAGTGACACGGCTTTCCCTCTCATAGGCCCAGAGTCGTGAAAAAATTGCCATATAATATTTCGCCCCGCCGTAACACTTCATCGCCCAGTCCCCTTCAGAAGCTGCTGTGGCCATACTTGCCATGAGGTTGCCCTTTTACTTCCTTTTTATCAGTAGATTGAGCAAAACATCGAAACCCGGATCATAATTAATTTTTTCATTCCTTTAAAAAAGTACAGGCAGTCCCAGATTTTTTTTACAAGCTGCGTTCTCACGAATTTCGATGAAAAGTGGATCTCTGAACCTCATTCGCTAAACTATTTTTCATGACATTTTTTTCTTTCTAGTTAAAAAAAAGACAATCAACGCTAAACTCTATTCTTAAAACATGATGGGAAAAACCGAACGAAAATGTGGAAACATCAAAGCGGCGAATTAGAAGACCAAGGTGACGTATTAATGGATTAGTGGTGTTATAATTCGCCAGACCCATGATTGAGATCGAAGGAAAGCGCGACAACGAAAAACAGCAACTGTCGGATTGCCTGGTTGTGATTGTTCTCGCATACTCTCAAAAGATTTCTTAATAGAGAATTACACTATTAAGAAGGCCAACGGCAAACGTATAGTACATACATACATACATACCAATCACGCCGTTCCCTTCCGGGGTAGGCACAGTCACTAAGTTTCACTCATTAATACATATTTGTACACGTACTTCTACTTCAATAATTTCCTCCATATTGACCTATCCTTGCAAACCTCTTTTGCCTCATTTACCCCCATACACCGCTTCATTCAAGCCCTCCCGTTTTTCAGACTCCTAATATTTCTCCTCCTAAGAATTTCCTCCACCACACTCAACCATTACTTTCTCGGCCTACCTCTACCTCTCGCACCATTCATTTCACTCGTATATATCTGTTTTGTGATTCGACTATCATCCATTCTCTCATCATGGCCAAACCAAGAAGCACACTCCTTTCATATATGTCCATTTCTGGAGCATCTAACCTGCATTCATTTATTACCCACTCATTTCTGATTCTATCCATCCTACTTTTGCCGCAAACACTCCTCAGATAACTAATACCTACGGCGTTTAGTATACCCTAATGTCTATCCTGACATACCCATGTTTCACTACCATACAACAATGTGGGGAGAAGTACACTTTTGAGCACGGCGATTTTCGCTTCCTTAGACAGGCACTCATTCCTTGCGTATATTACATAGGTTTTTTTATATATGAATGAAAGAAATGTCGTTAATATGTATTAAAATAGACTTTTATGTCAAAGCATTCTTTATATCGTTCCCTGATCTAACCAATAACGTACTTGAATGGACTATAAGCCTTCGATACCTGATGCTGGAGATAAAATGGACGGAAAAATAAGGAATGATGAAGTTTACAGAAGAATGGAAGATGAATGGACATAAATGGAACAATATGTAGAAAAGAGGAAACAGATGAAGTCGACACACCCTGAGGCACAAAGGGTTGGTAATGAACATAAGAAGAGGGAAAATAGAAGGAAAAGTCCCTCGAGGAAGACCCAGGGATACAAACAGACCAAAAAAGTGGAAAGTACATTTGGAGAACAAGCGGGAAGTAAGGGAAATAGCATTAGCTAAGGAAGGGTTGAGGGCTGCAGCCTACCAATCTTAGGATTGAATGACGATGATGAATCTCACAAATAGTTAACTAATATACCTATTATGATACATAATAGAACTAAATTAAATCATCGAAAAAAACACTACTAAGACGGTAATTTATATTATTAACAAATATATAAGTCATTTAAGCAGATTACCGTGTAATATGTCTAATATATGCAATTGATAACTCGCTGAACGATGTATTTGTGGTGGGTTGCCATTTTTCTCTTCAGCGCATCTTTTGCCATTTCGCTCTTATTACATGGTTTCTCGAGAAAATAAACATTCGGAAACCTAATTTCCCGCTATTTCTGCTATATGTCGCACTGCGCCCACCCTTCTTAATTCCAGGTGTCAAATTTCGCCGTTTAATTGTATGATCACCACAGATCGCCACCAATCGCCACTGCTTCCGATACAAGGCTATGGGGATATTACTCAGCGATAGTCAAACAAATGGCGGAACATGACGACTACACTCTGCAGTGTAGTTAACGCCATGTGGAGGACTCAGGCCTATCAAACACATCGCCTCCTCCTTTGTTATCAGTGCAGTATGAAACTGCCTCAGGTTTCATAGCAATAGCGTCTACCTCGCCTCGACAATTCATGGAAGAGAGTAAAAAGACGTTCATATTTTTTTCGAGAATAAGGAGACCAGCATTTAATTTCTTTACTACAAGAGTTCAGATGACATTATATTGCAAATCCTTCCTGCGCATAAATACTCGTGGGATAGGAGGTGTATTTTTTCGAAGAGTACCAACCAGGGGCGATCCCAGGGGGGGAATGTAGGGGATATATCCCCCCCCTGAAAGTTTTGGGTTTTACAAAACAATTTTAACAACTAGAGGTAGTTATCAAATACAACATTAAACACTCCGATCACTGATCTGAAAAGTATAATAGTTATTATTATGCTCATTATTATATAGATATATTGATGTAACAGTTTTATAGTTTTTTTAGGATGAGTGAAAATTGCCATAATTTAATGGTAGTCTCCCCCTCACCCCCCGAAATAAATTCCTGAGATCGCCCCTGGTACCAACCATTGTTTCTGCCAGCCATCCGCCAGTCTGTCGACGAGCTCGATGGAAAAGAACCAATTATCCCCAGTGACATTCCTTAATGTACCATGAAAATCTCGTTGGTGAGTTACATTACATTCTAGTTGGGATAGACATAGAAGTAAATCTCATGTCTTCCTTTCATTATTATTTTTAGAGTGTAGGTTTATTCTAACTCTTCGTTGCGTCATTTGTTTTTCATTTCAAGACTTTTATTTGCGTTTTATTTCAAGACGTTTATTTGGGTGGGCACCATTCATTTGTTTCAATTTATTCGTTTTATTTCTTTTTTTTTGACATCAGACTCGGGGATCCAGGTGACAGGCAATTGAGGGGGTGACGCCGAAGGGGCTGCAACCACAACCTTGTATCCCCAAGTCCCACCGACAAAACCATCGCTTTCCTCCCTTGTTCTAGTCTCCCGTCCATTTTGGCTATACCATTTCCTGTTCGACGTTTCTGAAATCTATTTTCCTGCGTATGGGATACCAGAGTATACGTAAATGTTTCTGTAATCACACATTGTTACTATTCTCAATCCATATTCGCCTGGCTATTTTGGCAAATACATTCTAAATGGACATATCTTGAGGCCAAGTAATGTCTCCTTGACTGTCAATTTTTCTGAGGGAATATTCAAAGTAGAGCAATTTTTCATAAATATGTCCCTAAACTCTCGGAACGCTGAGAATTCGTCGTGAGCTCTTCTGTTTTCGTGAATCAACTTGCTATCATGTCTCAAATTATTAATCAAAAATTCATATCTATTCTTAGACATTTTTACTTCTGAAAATTGAAGGACCTAATATTTCTGATGGGCTTAGCTTCAAAAATTTGAGGACAGACGTCTAAAAGAGTAAACTAATAGATGCTCTGCTTTTCAGCACATTGGTGGGTGAAATATATCCCGGCTCATTTTTTCCAATATCCTCATTTGTATAAATAAACTAATTTTTGCTCTATGTCATCAGTAATGGACATGATAAATAATTCTCCCTCGCAAACTGCACCGCTTGCGGCACCTTTTGGTCCTGGGAGACGTAACACAATGCTCTATCCCGAGGTTCTTGAATTTCTTTCAGTGAAAAGGTTCTGCAAGCCACTTAGTCCCGATTTTACTTCAGTTTTTTTGCATTCCTCTTCCACTGGCGTACTCCCTCCATCTTCTTTCTCACTATCTTCTCCCAACACTCCTTCAATGTCGTCAGGTAAAATTATATCTTCCTCCTCACTGGCCACCTCTTCGCAATCAATGTTGTCTCCTGTCTTCCGATTCGTGATTCATAAGCTCTTCTGTTGTCCTCCTCCTTGGATAACTCTCTCCTTGTCGCCAAATATATCGCTAAATCCGCATGAACAGTTAGTATCGTAAATCAACAATGATCGTGCCTAGAGATGGGTAAATTATCGTTATTTTCATCTGAGGTAAATTATCGTGGTTAATGACAGTAATTTTCCGGTAAATTTAAATTTTCTGCAATGATTTGCCATTAGAGGATTTAAAAGGAAAGCCAATAGCAATAGCAAGAGGTTAGAGGCATTTAAACCATTGTTATTGCTACGCTAATGCAACACAAATAAAGAAAATTTAGAAACAAACACGGCAGCCCACACGCAACTAGGCGTTCCTCTTTTGGCTTGAGAATTTTTTATTCAAACCATTGAAAATTATATCCCCACAAGTATTCCAAAAGTAAACATATTCCACAAATGAGTTGGACGTGCCTTTATTGATAATTAAGATTATATTTAATGTATATAGACTTGACATACAATAATTTGCTCATCATATATCGGTATGAAAAATATCTGAAACAAAATTGAATACTACCGAAAATTATGGTAATCTTTAGGATCTGCGGTACATTACGTAAAATACCGCGGTAAATTTCAGAATGGCCTATCTCTAGTCGTACCCTACCGAGGCTTGTGCTACTTACCGTTTTTGAGCCTTTGTTCAATGTTGGGTGAAAGAATAAATTTAGAGAGGACAAACACACCGAACTGATACTTGGACGGAAAGGTACTGACGCGTGACACTCACGCATGCTCCGAGATATCGAAGAGGGCGTTATCGTTGTTGATGCAACGACATCGGTCGGATCCTACCCGATGTTATGATTCCCTGGTCAAAGACCCTTACGGCACCGTTCTGAATCCTGTACTATCTGTTGGTGTACAAAGTTGGGGCCTGTCCCGAAAATTTATGCAATTCATTCATATATTGTACATATTTGCATAGTATGGTACCAGAGCTGCTGCTATAGTACAGGTTTGACATGCATTTATCATTGCAAATAATATTTTATTTAACTTTTCACATTGCAGTCAATGCGATGATCCCAATTAAGGTTGGAATCAAACTTTAAACCTAGAAATTAAAGTTTGTCGACTAAAACATATGGTCGGGCATCGATGAGTTATTAGATGTATTGTTGATGTTTTAGTTTTGGATAATAAATAGTAAAGAAACTGTCTTTTCTTCATTCCCCTCCAATCATTACATTTACTCATCAACATTGTCCAATATGTGTAACCTAAATATTCTTGAGACGTTCGTCTATTTTGCTTCCACGTGTTCGTCAGCGTCGTCCAATTTATCCTTCACCCTCTAATCCTGCGAGGGAGGCTATCCGCGGCGCGAACAAACAGCGCGACCCGGGGAGGCTGACACTAAGGTGCGGGGGAGGTGTGAAGGGCTGAGGAGGGGAGGAAGAGGGGCGGTGGAGTATTCTAGCCGGCCAGCCATCGCCGCTACACTTGCGCCACGTGAGGCAGCCGTCAATGTAGTCACCTCGTGAGCAGACTTTCGCAGCGCACTTCCCAGACGTCGCGATTGTCTGAGACAGAACGTCGCCATTCGGCGTGTCTCGACGCCTCGACCGTTGGAACGGTTTGAACCGCCAGCCAATGACTGCGAAGTTTAGTACTCTCGTAACTCACCTTATCTCCCGCCCCCACTTATTCTTGGGACGACCAATAGAGCGAATTCTTGCATAGAAGCGCGCGGCCACAGCAGATTCAAACGAAGACGAGACACCGGGGCAAATTGCTGGACGTGGACAACAGGTGCAACGAGAGATGGGATTTCCGGAGAGGAACTAGAACGGTAAGTTGGAATAATACACTTATTATTCACGTTAGGATAAATTTCAGACAAATGAGCTTTTCATAGAAGCCAGTGCGAGTGAAGGCATACTGATAGCTACCGTGATTTATTCGTTCAAACACTTCGAATGAATGGCAGTCGCATTATTTCATCAACTTCGAAATACGTTCTGCAGTAAGGGGTCGTGCATAATCCACGTTACTGTTTTCGGTGATTATTTTTTTACCCCCTCCCCCCTATCGTTGGCAACCGTATTTTTCCCAGACCCCCCTCCCTGAAACCCCGCCCCCAACACGTAACGTTGTCTCTACAAATGAAACTTTCAATTTAAAAATAATTCCTCAATTGTTGAGTGAGTTTATTTATAGGTATATGTTGAAATAATACGCGCCCTTCCTCATGTCAAACTGTAGTATTTTCGACGCGATGTTGACGAGTAAGAAACGTAAACAGGCGCATTGTAACAGCTACGTTACTTTGAGTGGACCCTCTCCTCTCTTCCCCCTCGTTACCCGCCCTAGGTTTTTAGGCGACCCCCTCCCCCCCCCCTAAGTTAGTGGCGTAGTTTATACACGACCCCTAAGGTGTAAACTGTAAATGCCAGTGTTCTCTTCAATACCTGCTGTGTAAACCCGTTTGGTCCGGCTGACTCTTTTCCGTACCCCTATTAATAAATTCCAATTTGGTCCGTATGACAAATGATTCACTTCCACCCGAAAGACAAAACTGCCTCCAAGAACACTGAATTACGAGGTCGATAGCTACAGAAATTCTAGCTCAATGGGTTGTCAACCACGACACAAGAGACCGTGAGTAATGCGAAAGCTGCCGCTCAATTGTTTGTTTATTCTCCTATTCCACGGAATACTCCGCGCTTGGAGAGCCTAATCTGGAAGATACCACGTTGGACATGAAAGCGCGTCATTCCCCGAGGTGATTTTTCTTTTCAGTTGCTGCTTATATTATGATGTAATAAGTTATTCGATTTACAAAAATAGCATAATGAAGGGTCGCGCTTTTCTCGACAAGTGTATTTCCTTTCACATATGTATGGTGCAATGCATTGATTCAAGGAAAGCGGAAGATGTATGCAAGGATAGGGGACAGTGGAGGAAATTATTAAAATATTGCGATTTCGCCAGCTATGAAAGGGAATGGTTTATTGGGTATTAAAGAATGAATACCATTGTTCCTCACGAATGAAGGGTGACGTTGGGAGGATTTCTCGGCACGATACTACCCCTCGAGCTGATATTACGTGTTTGGTTCTCTGTCGTGAACCGTAAATAGTCGATCGTAAATTCAGAGACAACAGATTTCACCTGATAGTGGTCATTAATACGATCTTCCTTTCTTCGATTCTTCTTGAAATTCCGCTGAAAGATCATTGTTGTGGTAACATTTGAGTTCATATGTACATTAAGTCCCCCGTATGCGTCGTTTCCATTTACGTTTGATTCGATGTTACGTCCATGCTGACAAGGGTCGTCGGAAAAATTTTCCCTGTTTAATGCTAATAAATAGACTGTATGTGCATATGCTTGCGTTTTTTGATAACTGAGACATAATCAACCTATCTGAAAAAGTATTTTTTTTCTGGGATAAAGGCAAAAAACGAATTTTGAAAGCGGCTTGATTTATCGCGGGGGTTTAAAATGGTCACGAATATCTGGATCCGTTTTGCGTTGTTTCGACTTACGCCGCTCTTCTTCCACACGCATCTCCGATGTAAATTGAGGACTTAACAGTAACTGGAGTTTTAGAATCGATTCATTAATTATATCTTTGGATTGAACTGCTATCTTAGTTTCTCCGCTTGAAAAGGGAATACGTATGTTTGATATGCTTGTGTATATGTGCGAAATGTATTGCCTCTTTACGAGAGGGGTGAGCTGGTTTATGGTTAGCTGCGGTAGTATTCGTTTCCTTTGCTTTTCTGTGGCCTGCGGGGGTTGAAAACTGCGGATGGCATTGCCTCCAAAGTGGTCTCCTCCCAACCCCGCCCCCTACCCCGGTCCCCCGCTTCCACTCTCTCCACCGTGAGCCGCCCGTGTATTCATTTTGTAAACGTCCTCATGTTAATTCCTACTCGGATCTATGCTCCGCCACCACTTTGATTGTACACTTTGTTGAACCCGAGAAGTTGCGCCGTATCTCTTTGATGAGATATGCTTGAGGAAGTGAATATTTAAGTATATCATGAGCATACATACATGTTATCTAGTTCAATGAGTTATTTTGGAGACCATGTGAGTTTTTACTTGTAAACGGGTTAAACTGCATACCATTGTTTATATTAATGAACTTGTTTATTAAATGCAGTTGAGGGAGGGTTGAGTATTGGTCCAGTTTCTGTATAACCGTGAATGTTAATGTGTCTCTTGAATTTTGACGACTTCATGTTGAGATTAATTCTTTTATGTATAGTGCTATTTATTTATCGCATTAATAATACTAACCAGTAGTTATATCTTGAGTAGTGTGTTGCATGGTAGTATGTTCTTCTACGTATCACTCTCCTGGTTTGTGGTCTAACTGCGTACCGTTGCCGTGACTGCTTTTGGCCCGCGCCTGGCATTCTGGGGAACATGCGTGATTCTGATTTGAACTGGGATGAGTGCTGCATGCCTGGTGTGGTTTCACCACGTGCCACACACCCTAGTGGTGACTTGAACGGTATTTCGTAGATGTAAATGTTTAGTTTTTTTTAACTTTCTACCCTACCACACACATCTATGGCGACTCGCAGGGAAGTATGCAGATGTAGGTTTTTTAATTATCTTCGAGTGACAATACAGTAGTTTGCATCGCTATAATTTTACGCATAAGATGACGTAGTAGTGTACCATTGAGCCTGCGCCAAATTTATTCAGAATAAAATATCTTACAATCAAAATTAGTCAATGATCTGACTTCACCATTTGGCTAACTCTTCGGTGCCATGTCGTGAAAATTATAAATTATTATTTTTTTTAAATTACCGTATTTCTCCGAATATAAGCCGCACCCCGTTTTTTGGGGTCTCAAACAGGAAAAAAAGTTAATGCCATCCCAAAGTACAGCGTGCCATAGTGACCTCCTCTAGTCCTGCTGACTGAATTACTAGTTTTGAATTTTATTTTCTGATTGTTTGATTCTTACTTTTTACCGTAAACAAGTACTAAGGGTTGACGAGGACTACTGAGAGAAGGGATGTACCCACGCTTTGGCCAGAATTGGTCCGAATTGACCCCCCAAGGGTACAAGAGGTGGTCCCCAACTCGAGGACGTACTCCGGCAGACCGCCCGGCGTCAACCCTGAAAGTGAGCCGGGAAGATACCTAATCCCAATTTTTTGGGGAATGGGCTCTTCCGGTTCTCAAAGATGTGCGGTAGGTTTTTTGCAAAAGCGAGACCGACGGCTACTTGTCTCAGTTGTTTGGGTAAAAAAACTAATACGAGCTCTTCGGGGAGGCGGAGGCCCAATTGAGGTCCTTATGACCTCAATCCGCCTCATTGGTGTCGGCCTCGAAGGGCTGTTGGTTTCGCTAACCTTCCCATTCCTTCCTTCCCACCTCTTCCTTCCCTTGGAGATAAGCGAAAGCTTCCAGTCCAAGGGGGAAGTTGTAATCCTGCGGCGAGAACCAGAACGCCTGTAAACAAATACTACCTACAGTATTAGACATTCCAATTTTATATCTGTTTTTACATTACCTATGTAACTGTGACACAATGTTACCTAAATAATCCTATGATATATGAATAAAATGTGCACCCATTTAACCTTTTTCAGCATTATTTTTCACTTTTCCCGTGGTTTAGGCGAGTTTAGCTGGCGTCCGCGAGAATCCGAATTGCTGGTTTGCTCAAATTCATCATTTTTACGATGTTTTAAGAAAGTTCTCGAATTTCAGCCGCACCTCGAATATGAGCCGCACCCCGATTTTGAGGCCCCAAAATCGGGAAAAAAGTGCGTCTTATATTCGGAGAAATACGGTATTTTTCTTAATAATGTTTACACGATGCACATACCCGCGCGAGTAGACGCATGAACACATCCACCATTAAAATTGCACAGTGAAAACATCCAAAATTGCGGAATTGCGTGAACGCGTGGCCATAAATAGCCCGTTCTAATTTAGAACATTTGTCCTCGTATCCTGCCACGTACTTGCGAGGGTACATGCATCGTGTACACAAACCTTTACAGAGCACGGAAAAACAAAACATCATCACCGCCCGGGCGACCGCGAACTGATGAAAAGGCTCATGCATGGAAGCCCTGGTCGTGATGATGTTTTATTTCATGTGGATTGTGAAATTCCCCTCGCTTGAACTAAATTTAGCAATGGAATACCACGCATTTTGTGGAGAGCGTGTTTTTAAAATGATTTCTTGTGGTGGAAACGCATACAATGGTGGATCTTTTCCGGCATCATCGGCGCGAGGTGTTCACCGCGATATAAATATAGTTTCCAGGAATACCTATGGAGGCAAATCCTGGGCCTTTTTCATTTTTCCCTCTGATCACGGTTTTTTTTTACTTTGCTCTCCGTGCACGGGGGGTTGAGTCCGTGGAACATTGATTCTGTTCCCCTCTTTCATAGACCCCTCTTCTCCTACACCCTCCCGATAACACATGCCCCTCCACCCCCTTCCATTTCATCCCCCTTTCAACCCTTCACTCCACTGCCGCCAGCTTTAATAACAGAGGCGCGGGGGAGGCGTGTCGCATTTGAGCAAGTTCTAATTATTTTTTGTCTCCCCCTCATCCTTACCGTACCCAAGGTTGAGAAAGGCGGACCATAGAGGACCACACACCCTCCCTTTGTAATGCGTCAACGTCTTACTACAATGCGGAGCGTATGGCAGGGTGAGTATATCCTATATGAAGATGAGAGGGACTCTGAAAACGGAACGAGAAGAGGGTTTTAGTGTTAATGTTAGTGTTTTTAATGTTTCACTTTGCTATGTTTTTGGGAGAGGAATTTCAGTTGCAAAAAGTTGTCATATGTTTCTCTTATTTGTCAGTACTAGGGGACCAAGCTTACTAGTAACTATACGCCACTGAATGAATTAGTCATCATTTAAATTGTATGGAAATATTACACTACTCAGGGAAAGCCGGTAAAACCTGGAATTGTTAGGGAATTTTTAATTCCAGGAAAAGTCAGGGAAATGTCAGGGAATTCTCCTAAACAGTCAGAGAGAAACTGGAATGGGAATCCTTGTTATTTTTCTACCATTAAGTTTATCGTCCAGTCTTTCCCGCCCTTCATTTCACCAACTAAAACTAACGTCCGTCGCTGACGCGCATAGAATAAGGCCCCATCAATTAGTTGCAAATCAGACGTGCAATGTATCCCTTTTGTATATCCTTAATGCGATATTTGTCTAGTTGTTTTATAAATCATGATTACAATGTTTTACGCTCATCACAAGGAATCCGAGGCTATGTTGTTCAGAAAATTTTACCTCGCGTTTTTTTTTTTAACTTCCGAAACTCTGGTCGAGAAGTAGGTGGAGCACATTAGTTTATAGTAAATACATGCTTGCAGTTCTAAAAATACGAGACGATGATTGGAAAATTTAGACGATTCAAAGCTGCCGTAGGAAATTTAATTCAGCAGGAAAAATATTCCAATAATAGGAGACCTTTTGGTGATCAATCAGGGAAATTGCTAAATCCATCAGGGAAAGGTCAGGGAGTTTGAAAATTGGATATCAGTAGCCACCCTGTAGAATCACTTCAGGGGTGGTAGGTTTGAATACACACATACATAGCTATTACTCCATTCCCTTTCGGGGCATGCAAAGTCAGAGAGCTGGTTATTGCCTTTAGCCCCACCGAGCTGTCTCCATTTTAATTATTTCCTCCATGATGTCCTATCACAAAAAACACTTCTGCTTCTTTTATGCTGATGCATTGCTACGTACGCACTCTCATATACTTGAATTGATGATATTTCCCCTCTTAAGAATATCTTTTACCTCAATTTCCCATGAATGAAGCGGCCCTCACATCACGATCTCTACTATCATACATTGTTCCGTTATTCAAATCTCTCCTATTCTCTCGACATGGTCGAACCAACGAAGCACTCTTCTTTCATATACAGTGAAACCTGTATTAAGCGACCACCGACGGTTCCACTGAATAATGGTCGTTAGGAGGGGTGGTCGTTCAACAGGGGTTCAGTTTCTAGGAGTATTATGCAAATGAACGTGCGGTGGATTTGAAAAAAAATATGGACAAACTTTTGAAGCGACGATTTTGTTAAAACCTATGCTAATTTTCTCACAATTTAGTAGCTCCTGGGAAATTGCAATGCATTTTAATTTGATGTGCACAGTGAAACCTGAATTCAGGGACTACCAGCGGTTCCGCTGAGAAATGGTCGTTGAGAGGGGCGATCGCTTGATAGGGGTGGTCGTTAAGAGGGGTTTCACTGTATTTATCCATTACTGGAATCCTCCTACACAGTATGCGTGGGCCTTTGTCCTCCTCGTCAATATCGCTCTCATCATTTCTTAGGTTTTCTTCCTGCCGCGTCGGCCATTGGTTGAGTTCATCGATGGATTACTTCCATCTATTCCCATTGTCATCACCCTCAACCATCTATTCCCGTTTGCATCCCTTATGTTGTTGCTTTTTGTTTATCTCCCACCGAAGTGTTTCTCCACTGTAAAAACAGTATTAATCGCAGCATATTAATTTGAATATATGTGTCGATACTCAAAATCACCATTTCATCTCCAAAAAAACCTACACCTTTACACGGCTGGTGACCTTAAACCCCCTGCCACACGCCCATGCGGCGGCTCGCGGGATATTATGTAGATGTAGAAATGCCAAATCTACTCGTTCGATGACTAGTAATTCTATTTCGATGGCCTTACATTATTTCTTTGCTCGCAAGATCCGGCATTAATGTTTTCATCTTTTCTCAGTTTTTATGTAGTAACCTGGATAACACGGAATGACTGTTTTAGAGAATACAAAAATCTAGAAGGAGGCTCTCGCAAGTTAATTTGGAAACGTGAACAAGACGGTATAAATCCAAACCAGGATATTTGATGCATGCGTGTCTATGTCAAGAGAGATATCAAGGCATTCGAGAAATAATTCCATGGTTGATTTGGTAATATTTTTATATCGCAAACGTGACGATATTCAGCGAGACAGCATACCGCACAACAATTTCCTGAATTTGAAATATTTGTCGATCTCGCAATATTTGAGACCAAGGAATGCGTAGAATTCCAGTCAGTGGCTCAAAGCGGCATGAGAAATGAAAAATATAGATGTCAATGACTCCAACTGAAATAAAATGCCTTAAAAATCTTTTCCGCCTCAACCTCCACAATTTCTCAATGGTTCAGGATCATATTATGGAAGGTTAATGGCGAGCGATTTTCTAATCCTTTTTAACGCTACCCTTGCTGGGGAGAAGGCTTTATTATTTTCTGACTCCTTGCCCATGTTTAGGTGGAGAATTTATTTTTTTTTAGCCTCTTGCCAATGTTGGGGAGTAGACTTAATTTTTTTATTCATGATGAAAATATACAACTTAGTTAACCAAGTTGTATCTTTTCATCATGAATATCCAAAACTTCCACAAAGTAATGCCTGATACAGTTTAGTTTGTTAATTTTTTAAATTTATTTCCTATAGAGCTTGTATTCTCAAATAATACAGCGTATGACTTTAGTCTAAAAAATATATTTTTCTAACGGAAATAATTCAAGTAATAAATTGATGCGCGCTGTGCAGCGTAGAATAATAATTATTACGTTTACCAGTCGACCTCAGATCGATTTGTCCGGTTCAGCTTGGTATGGTAAACGCAACGGGCTAGTGGGTTCGATATGAGAAGCGGGCTAACTCTGCCCGCTTTCTCTGCCAGTCTGTGATTTCAAATCGATATGAACCGATTCAAATCGATATTTCAATCGATTTCGCATTGGTAAACCAGGCGATCCGAGTCGGCTGGCTTGGAATGTTCAGATCGGTCCGAGTTCATATAGATCTGAGTTCGATTGGTAAACGTAGTGAATGTCACCGAGAACGCGGAGGATGACGTCATGGAACGGTATCACTGCCGATATTATGACGCATTTCCACACAAAGTTAGATTACTCTTTCGCAAACTGACAGGAGTTATAGATTTTATTTACTTAATTGGAGACATTGAGCTATTTACCTTCGATACATCTAGGTGAAATATACAAAGACCTGAGGAGAGATACCGTGCGGAAACGCCAAATCAGTGAGGTGCCGTTTCGAATTTTCAAAACGTGTACGCGCTTGTTCAAGGCAGTCATCAGTGTTTCTGACTGATGCACATGCTTATGATCTCATACTTGAGTTCACTGGAAATTTTGCGGTCGTGAACGCAACGTGAAACTGACGGTATGAACGTTCCCGATTGTGCAACCGTACTCATCTCCGGAGTGAAGAACCGTTGCAAGATGTCAACCATCTTGTTAAAGTAGGTAATCCAATATGTCGATATTTTTTGGTTCAGGTGAGCTGTCTGAGTAAATATACGAGATTCTTTGGCACTAGCTTGCACCTGGATCTTTAAGGCCTGCGCACACCTATCCTCCCGCCTACGTCCGGATTCCGTCAGCTTCCTACCGTTTTTTCTGAAGGGTGCGCATACTACTCCGTCCGCCAAAACAGAACGACAATGGACTTGGGCCCGCAGTCTCCGGGAGGAGACGGACGGAAGACTGCACATACTATTCCTTCCGGCTTCCGTCCGCCTCCGACCGCCCGTCCTCATCCGCCAAATATTCTCGACCGAGAATTCCGGGCGGAGCGGACGGAAGCCGGGAGGAATAGTATTCGCCAACTCGCGGAATCACTCGTATTTCAATTAGCCATATATTTTGTTAGGGAGGAATCGGACGGAGGCGGGCGGATGAGTGTGCGCTGGGCTTTATCAGTTGGTTGTGTATATTGGGAGGTGACCGGAAATTATGGTCATTAGAACCATTAATACAGGTGGTTAAGAGGGTAGGGAAATGGGAAGGAATGAGAGAGGGGGTGGAAACCCGGTGTTGACCGGTATTTGCATTCTATAAACATTAGACGCCAACATTGCTCGTAGGCTAGCGACCCATCCAACTTCGGTACACGCTTCAAATGTCCCCCACACGGTACCCAAGCAGGAGAAATCGTAAGTTTGTACTGTTCTAAAGTCGATATCTACTGGTCTAAGAGTATCGGAATATTGAATGGATACATTAGCCACACACATGATATTCCGAGCCAACAACAGCAGTAAACTTTAGTGATACATAATTTTAAAAATACCTGTAGTGTTACCACAGGTATTTATCAATGCATTTTATGAGTAATTAATTACTTGCGCAACCAATCACTTATACCTATTGGTCTGCGTGTTCACTCCAGAAGCCTTTTTGACGCGAATCTCCCTTGTTTTATTTTTTTACCTAAATATTGTCCCATGACCGATATGTAATTATGTTGCTCAATACACCTCATTGCGGTTTCCTGTGCTCTCTTCACTTCTGAAGGGCTTGCTTTGTTTTAATGTTCCTCTTCGACTGCGGATTTGTTCTCTTACTCTTCTTCCACGATTTCTCCTTTTAAGGCTACCTCATTAACTTCATCATCTGCTCATATCTCATTCTGTGACATTTTATAACCTAAAATCCATATATCTTGGTATACATCTTCCCCCGGATCCTTGAATTCAAATAGTTTTAAAATTCATTTAGTATTGCGATATTTTCAAGGTCCTCAGGAATCTTCCATTTGAACTAGGGAAGTAGAATACCCCAGGGAAAGGAACTCAGTAATCAAACAACTACTTTCAGCCAAAGCAATAATAATAGGCTTAAGGAAAAGATTTGCTAAATGTTTTCTTTGAAGTGTTGTGCTTTTTGGAGCAGAAACATGGACAGTCCAGAGGAAAGAGGAGACATGTCTAGAGGGTTCGGAAATGTGGCTATGGAAAAGAAATAGAAAGATAAAGTGAGAAACGAGGAAGTGCTGGCAAAGATGAATGAGAAATGGAATATGTTAAGATCATTGAGAAAGAGGAAGGCAAACTGGATGGGACACGTCCTGAGGAAGATTGCCTGCTGAAAAGAATATTAGAAGGAAAGATCGAGGGAAAGAAAGGGAGAGGAAGATGAAGTAATAACATGTTGATTGATGTTATGAATGGGAGGGATTGTGAAGAGCAGAGGGAGCACAGGGAAGAAGAGCATAGAGGGGACAGTTCAAATGAAACCTGTCTGAGGACAGGTTCACCTTAGGGTCTTTGCACAGATTATAGTTTGCAGTGATATTTTCAACACCTAGCCATGATTTTCTCCATGAGTTTATAAAACTAGAAGGTGCTATTTCTCTGTATATTCCAGCATGTAAATCACTTTATTTTACTTCAGTGTTCCGGCGGAATACTCTGTATTAATCTGTAATAAAGTGAAACTCTGAGATGAGTAAATCCTTTTTCTGCGAATATAAAGCTAATGTGTTAATTCATCGTCTGTTAAGAAAGATATTGAGTTACCTGTCATTTTTTTCTCCTTTGGCGGCAAATCTAATTAAAATTTGCGCCTCAGGTGATCAATTAATGAATACTCAATCATACTAAAAACTGTGATATTGAGCAACTACCCTGATTTCTGGCTGAAAATGCGTTGAATTGGCCTCTCTGACCAATGCGTTGACCACGATTCCAAAGTTCAAAAGTCGTAAGCTGGAAACCGAAGTTCCGTGGCTCTATTCCCGGTCGAGACAAATAATTGAGAGACGCTATCATCAGGCCTCTTTCGGTACTTAAGGTAATTTGAGCGAAAAATCATTTTACTTAGAAATCAATGAATTTGGTCTCATTTTAAATAAAAATATCTCACCTATCCAATGACACCAAAATTTCTACCCCTTAGTACATTACTTTCGGAGATATGTGCAAAAAAAATACCAGCCCTTTTACATGAGAAATGGTATGTGTATGCACTCCAGAGAGACATTATTTACAAAATGAGGTATTTCTAACACTTAGGTGTCGTAAAAAAACTAACAAGGTAGTTTGCATTTTTTCTCAACTATTTTTTAAAATTAATCATATTGTCACCATAGTAGATTCTTGGGATTCACAAAAAAACCTTCCGTTTTGAAGGAGTTTCAAACGCACCGCGCGAAGAAAAGGAGTCAAGTTAAAGACTTATTTAGATATTTTCATTTAATTACCTATAATTTCTGTCATATAAAACTATATTATTGCACCATTAATAATACAATATTTAATTGATGTGTCTCACAGCTGGTGACATTAAAACGCTTAATTCGAATATGGTCTCTATTATGACTAGGGAACTATCTCGCTGGGACAATCTTAAGAAGCGCAATATTCCTGAATTGCAAACGAATTAGCGCAATATACCTGATACAGCCCACTATTGCAGCAGATTTCCACTATTTAGAGGAGAATGGGAAAATTGGAGTTCATTTTATTGTCTGCTCTTCGAATAAGTAGAGAGGCCAAATTATAACCATGTATGGAAAATCTTTTACTGAGGATACCTCACCCTTAAATAATGAAAAGGGGTTAGAAAGAGCGTGCCGCTACCTAGTTAGAAATATCTGTTGGTATAATCGCGACTCGTATGATATTCGTAGTGGGGGTCGGGTTGGTGTGGTGGCTAGAGAACTGGCAAACCACACGGGCGGCGAGGGGTCAAATCCCTGCAGCGGGGGATATTTTTCAGACCGATCCCTACTTGAGTGTCTTGTGGAGGGCACTTCAAGTACAATACTCCGTCTGTCGGATGAGAAGTTAAACCGTGGTCCCCTTGGCGCCTTTCGTTAAGAGCAGGCTAATGCCGACGCCGGGTTTCTATCCACCCTTCTTCCCTACCTATCCCCTATGGCGCAAATGACCTTAGCTCTCGGTCGCCTCCCCAAATATCCATTCGATATTCATAATCTGTACGAGAGATTATATAAATTTATTCAGCAAAGAAGGGCCGCGAAAAGTAAGAAATGTCAGCGAAAAACTGGAGGGAAGAGTATGAAAAAAGCCCCGTTAACAATTCCTGGAATGACTTTGGATAATAAATTCGCTGATGGATTAAGTATCTGGGGGGAGGTCACTATATACCCCAGCTTGGAAGCGAACATTCGCCGTTCCGTACTTTGAACCTGCACCCACACATTCCTCCTATGACAAGCATTACAACTTGCATCGGTAATCGTTGACGAATCTGATTATTCGACGATATTTTCTTTTATTGGATTTAATGTGCACTCACTAATTATATTTTTAAATGTATCTCACGGTATACCAACCGTCATATCAAACACTGTTTTTGCAGTCGCAGTATATACTACCTTACAAATGGCAAGATATTGATGTAACAGGTGACTAAATTATAATTGTTGACATTTATTGTCTTACTAATGCACATACAAAAGAGCAATAAAACAAGTGTTTCGTTATTTTTTAGTTTAAAATCACAATTACATTTACTAAAGATATTGACTTTATGACAAACAAAAATTGAGTCGTTAGATTCTGACAATTATTGTCTTGACATTATAATTTAATTAACTTTAATTTATCGTTTTTACTAGACAGTAATGAATGCCAAACGATCAAGAATCTGAGGAAATTAACATCGGGAAGATATTGATATAGACAAGTCAAAATTAGGGGTAAAATTACATTAAGTCGACTCAACAGCACAAATGTTCTGTATATTGTGTATAAATGGCTTATTAAAACCAATTCCTACCCTAATTTCTTGTAGCGATCACGACAGATTATGTTTATGTGTTCTGCGAAAACTCTACTTTCACACTTTTCGCACGACGCATTTGCTTTCCGATCCTTTTTCTTTACACAATATTCACATCTCCCTAGTTTTGCAGAAGATAATGGAAATTCTAACAGACTAACATTCCTCGCACGCAGTTCAAGAACACGCATGATATTCAAACTCATTCTGTCGGCAGGAGAACCATTTCCAAATGAGACCGCAGGTGCGTAGGAACTAAAGAAAATCCCAAATCTTTCTAGAATGACGAACAATCTACTTTCCCACCATTTAGCAATTATAAAACGTACGCGTCAATCCCGGCGGCGTCCAACATTGCATAAAAATAGCGAAATGGCCACATTTGTGTTTTCCTTGCAATTCTCATACTATGGCAAACCACAACAACTCCTCCTTTGATATCATTGTAGTACATTTAAAAATAACTCAGGATTCTTAGACATATCACTACCTCGCCTCGGCAACGCATGAATGAGTGTAAAAGGACATTTTCATTTTCTTTCGGAAAAAGGAGATCAGAATTTTATTTTCTTCGTACAAGAACTCTGGTGCCATAATATCGCAATTCTTCGTACACACAAATGCTCGTGGGCTAGGAGGTTTATTTATTCGAAGAGTAATAACCATGGGCGTGGCCAGGATTTATACTGGTGGGGGGTGGGAGGGGGGATACCCATCATAGCTGCAGCCCCCCCTGCCGCCCCTTGCTACGACCATGGTATTTACCATTTTGCGTTTCTGCTCCTCTTATCTGTCGACGAGCTCGATGGAAGAGAACTAATTATCCACAGTGAATTTTAGTTAGTACCATTAATTTCTTTGTTGAGATAGACATAGAGTTCCATTAGATTTTGTGTTGAGATAGGCATAGAAGGATTTCTGATGTTTTCCTGCGTACGGGATTCCAGAGCAGAGATAAAAGTTATGGAATCACACATTGCTACAATTTTCAATCGATACTTGCCTGGCTTATTTGGTAAACACATACTTAATGAATATCTTCTCCTGAAACTAAGTAAGGTATCATTGGCTGTCACTTCTTCTTAGGGAATATACAATGTAGCACACTGTTTCATAAATAAGTCTCTAAACTCTCTGAACGCTGAGAATTCGTCGTGAGCTCTTCTAATTGCGCGGATCAACTTGCTATCAAATCTCAAATTATTAATCAAAATTCAAATCTATTCTCAGACATTATATTTACGAAAATTTAAGGACCAATTACTCCGGAAAACATTTCTGAAACGCTCGCCTGTGAAAATTTGCGGGCAGCTGTCACAGAGAGAAAACCGATTGTTGCTTTGATTTCTATCACATCGGTGGTTGAAATATATCTCTGCTCAGTTTGAAAATTATGCTTATTTCTTTCCTCATTTGTCTCATGGCCTCATATGTTTAAAAAACTAATTTTACACCAATTCATCAGTAATGAACCAGCTAAAAAATTATTCGTCTCAAACAATGCCTTTTTGTCCTGGGAGTATTTTCGAGCTTATCAGTGAAATTATCACTTCAGTACCGTGAAGTTCACTATCACTTCATGATTTAGCTTTTGATTACATAGCCTCTGCTGGGGGCAAGATTTCCAATCCCGCCATGGATTCACCCTTGCCCCCGCGACAATTATTTTCTGGAAGTTATTTTTCGATGCAGACTCCATCGCTAGTTATATTTTTCATCAAAGTGATTCCGAAAAATCTGTTTCTTTATTCCAATTTAAATCTTCATTCCTTCTTCCTTTCCTTCCGCCGCCCATATCTCATAATGGGACACTACAAGAAAAGCTGCGGGGCGGTGACTTCAGATCGGTTGACTATTTATGTACTTTAAACAATGCCGCAGCCGAAAGCGGGAGGTGCAGTTTAAAAAAATGGACTTTGCCTACGATTGAGACCTCTGCCCGGCGCTCAAAAAATTTTTCGAAGGAAAAGAAAAAATTAAATGACAGCGGAGATATCATCCCGGTGCGAGCTCCCAACCGGTCTCTTAAATATTATAAGAGCCAGAGATTAAATACACTGGGGTATACTGTCGGCTTCATTATGCTTACAATTAGTAAAGCAGAAAAAAGCGTTCACTGCGAGAGACGCCGGATGCATTGCCGAGAAAAAAATTTTCACCAACCAGGGAAACAAGTAAGAGGAAAAAATATTTCAGACAATTTTCCGTGAGAAGGTTTTCCATTTACTGATGCGTACATGTTAGCGATTATGGTCAGTAAGCAGAATTATACCCCATGGCCATTTTCTTATGCCTATATTTTTTCCTACCCACTTCACGAAATTTTAAAAATAGAATTGAAGTTACGCGATGGCAATAGGGTATTTGAGATTTGAGAAGTTATCACCAGGTGGCGTTGGGAAGGCATCCATTTCCTTAATTATTTCATAAAACTCCTCCATTTTTGACAACAATATGAGCTTTATTAGTTTTGAAACTAAATTCAATGACCATTATCCAAACTTAATACTGTAAGTTGATATATTGGAGCATTTAGAGATAAATTTTTGCCAGTGAGGTCACTACACTTCACTCGAGACGCTACCGTAGAGGGAAGCGGTGGCGTCGGTAAAACTTTCTCATCTTGTGTAAGCGTGTTTGTGTTTTGCTGTAGTCGTTTTAAAATGGATTCCTCCGTGAGTGATTGGGACGCTTACAATGTAAATATACACATTTTTTCAGTAGTTTATGTGTAACATGTGTATTATATGCCATTTATGGTTGTTTTTAAGTGTCTAGTGGAATGGGAAGCGTTGTATCAGTAGTTACGAAAGATATTTTGGCTGAACACTAATTGGTCACTTTATTTTGGTTGTACATGTTTTCACTTGTCGTATGTGGACACACTTTTCCCATTATTACCTCCATGGTACTTATGATGTTTCAAGAGTGTCTGTAATGTGGAAGTGATGCGAATTTTATGCGTATTTGTCGTTTCGTCCATGTTTTATGTTGGTCATGCGGATAAACTATTGTGATCTCACGGCTGATGCCAATAGCCTAGTGGGGAAGGGGAACAAATTTAAATGCCTAGTTTTAAATTCCTCATGCTCCTGTTAAGTTTTGTTCTCTTTGGGTGATTTTTAATTTTGGCGGGAATGCGAATAGCAGGTATGTTTTGGTTCAATGTTTGTATATGCATTTGCATTGTTTGTATACAAGCAATGGCTGTGGGTGAACTATATAATTATCGTATTGTACCACGAACTTATTCAAGACAATGGGAAACACAGGTTTCTTCCCAATAGTTTATTTAAAATCTATAATTGCCAATTTTTACACATTCAAGCCGAATAATTCACATTTGAAAGTCATGAGCGTAGGATATTTACCCCATTATGTTCGAATTAATTTCATTGTTGAGTACCTGAAACAACCATTTAACAATTTATTGTTAACAGGGGCCATCATTTCAAACCATATCAATCGGTTCACACATGGTCGAGAGTGAAATTTCAGCTTTATTTGCCCGATCTTTTTATTGATTGTCAAGCATGTATTTTCTTCTATTGGGCGCAATTGAATAGTAACCTATTTGATCGATTTATCACACACTCCGTATTAATACTTCGTTAATTTCTTAGAACACTATATGCCCTAATTTGTCCAAATCTAATGTCCTTTGGTTACTTTCAATGTTTTGAAGCTTTGTGATAAAAATTTTCTCATGGTAAAGTATTTTGTTTACTGTCAAATCTTATCCGTTTAGTGCGATTATAAACTTGTCATAATGTAATGCTCATTGGAAATGTTCATTTAGAAATTTTAATCGTTGGTTAACCATTGCTTTTAAGGAATTTGGAGTTGTGAAGTTCCACCATAATTATGAGGTTGATGTAAGAAAATTCATTTTCATTTCCTTATTCTGGTTGTTTATGTTTGTTGCTCACATATAAATTAAATTCTTGAAATATCTTGAGTTTCTAAGTACGTTTGTGTTTTTTGTAAATGTGCTTAAGAAAGATTCTGTGTCTTGCTGCTCTTATTTGCTGACAAGAACTAAGATTAGCTTGCTAAGCAGATTGTGAATGCCTGACCTTGTTAATTGAGCATTGTAAGTTGGTGTTGAGAGTTCAGAACATAGAAATTTATCGATTTTAGTGTACTGAGAGCCAAGCCTTGTGAGCTTTCCATCATTGATAGATTGAATTTTAAACATGTTGTACTACTAGTTTGTTTTTCACTCTTGATAGCTATCCTCATTTTTGTGCCTTTTACTTTGTAATATAATTTGTACTAAGAAACTGTCTTTATGGTTTTCTGCCATTTTAGGCCTTGATAATACACTAGCAATGCCCGCTCCGAGTCCATACACGCCACCCCAACCCATTGAGCCTCCTCATCAGCAGACGCCCAGATTGTCTTGTGCTCAGCGGCTCACTACTCCCCCTAACCCTCGACGGCTCTCAACTCCTGATCCGGATCGAGAGGAATCTTTCCAAACTCCTGTGGCTGCCCGGAGGAAGAGATTTTGTTCAGCTACAACTGTACGTCGACAGTTACTTCCCCGTGAATCATCATCACAGCCGTCTACATCTTGGTTTGAAGAAAGCTCTACTTCGCTTGATCAGTTTGAAGAAAGCTCTACTCCGCTTGATCAAGGTGATCAAAGTCTTGACGAAGATCTAAGGGATCCTGAGTTTTTTATAAAATTATTTAGCCGAATTGACGGGCCTATCCTTCATGCCGATACAGAGCTGCGTGAGGTAAATACTCAATCTTTGCACTATTGATCGTAATTTTAGTTTTCCCTCTTTCATAGCGTATTTATTGTCCTTTGATGACGTTTCCTTGTAGATTATTTTAAGATTAAGTTTTTGTTGTACATATTAAAAATATTCAGAGATATGAGACGGCGGAGGTGGTAAATTATATGCATGGTAGATGTCAATGAGCGTGGGAGTATGACTAGACTTAGTGGAAGGTATTTATTAGGAAAAGTCTCACAGGAAAGCAGTGTTAATTTTATGGGTTTGATTTGTAGTAATAGAATAGTTGTCATTGTTGAACTGCTGGATAGTACTAAAGCTTTTTTTTTGTCTAAGGGCAGTAGTATCACTTAGCATATTCTGTTCATTGCATTGAGTATGCAGAAATTGTATGAAATGGTCAACGTTCTGTGTTTGATATATGTATTATTCACCAAACATTCCTTTAGCTATTTATTCCGCAAGTCTTTAATATTAATGTTTCCCTCAGAATTGCTGTCGAAAGTATTTCTTCATTCTGAGGATGTAGCATTTTTACCCTCAGTCAGAATTATGTTATCATTTTGGTGTATTATATCCCACGGCAACTGCTATGGTGTGGCAAATGTGTGAATGTCCAATGCCATGAGCTGTTTTTTATATCTTATATTAGCTTATATTTTGAGTAGGTTAACTCATTTGATGACTCATCCTTATTTCATATTCAGGGATGTTCTGGAACATTAAAAACTCATGGTCAGTGATTTATAATTATCATTTTAGCATTAGGGCTGATTAAACTCTCTGACTATTTGTACAATTAAAGATAGCATACCATTACGGATTGGTTGTCAACAAAAATGAGTCATTGTCTTTGTCTCAACCACGGTGTGGATTCTATCGCCTGTAATGTAGTAGAATATCTCAGTTTGAAACAGCTGTGTTCAAGTCACTGCATGAGATCATGGAATAATAATCAGAACTGAAAGTAGAATAATCAATTAGCATGAGTGGATAGAAAAGAATTGGGTTTTTGATTTGTCAAACTAACCCTCAAAATGAATCATGGATGAATGATCTCTTATTTGGTTGCGATTTCTGATTATTTTGTTTGTAACTTTGCTTCTGCTATGAAATGTGTCACAATTACTATAATATACCAAATTAATATAATTCTGGTGATGTATGTTTTCATGTGCAGGCACTCACTGAGATGAGGGGTCTGGTCTTGTGCTACTAAGTATGATTTCATACTGTGTTTATCATAAAGAGGCAGTGATGCCATTAGTGTCCAACCAGTTGTCCAAGTCTCTCTTTTTATTGCTGATGTTCATCTGATAGGTTAATTAATTTCCTTGAGGAACTCAGGACTAGAAATTGGATATAGTATTGGCAGATCTGTTATAGAATATCTGGACGATCATGGCTTTTGAGCTGGAACACATTTGACTTAGGCGAGAATATTTCAGTGAGCTTCCCAATGATTCTACCAAAAGCATAAATGGTTCCCAGCTCTGAATGGAATGGTTCCCATGTTATCTTCATGGCCTCCACACACCTGCGATACACAGCCAAGCTACAATGCAGCATTCAGTTCATGCACATGCACTAGAGTGGCCTGTGCGACAGCAGGCCACTGTACTAGTGGTCAAATGCGACCAGTTAGGTTTTTCTGCAGGTGGCTTATGCCAAGCAACTTTCCCATTCTTTTTTCTTCAAAGGGTTGCTTACACGAAACTGGGCTTTGTGATAATATAAGCTGGCTAATTTTGTAATGATATCCATGAGATATACCATATTTCCCAGCCTATGAGACTTATGAGACCCAGTGCTTAAGACACACTTTGATTTATCAGATAAAAATTTATGAAAAACATGCCTATAAGTCACTATTTACACGTTCCAGTTTCCTTTCCATTCCTGTCCTATGATGCGTCCTGCGCATGCGCTGTAATCTATTCCGGGTGGTGAGACTACTCGATCAAACTTGAAAGCTGACAGGAAAGGATTAGCCGGGCAGTCTATTCTGCTGCGGACTAGAAAGCGCTGATTAGCTGAAAGCTGTGCTTTTCGTGCCATGTATTGAATGATTTCCAAATGTGTGTACCCACCATGTAAAAGCGGACACGGCGTTTCCTTGAATGTGACGTCATCAACTGGCGTCAGGAATGGAAAGGAAACTGGAACATGTAAATAGTGACTAAGATGCACTGTGATTTATCAGGTTGGCATTTATTAAAAAATACTTAGATCGGACAGAAGAGGATCTAGGTATCTTAATGATAACACTATGCAAAGAATTTGGAACTGTGAAAATAAACAATAGCATATATATCAGGGTTATTTTTTTTATTTTACATATTTTTTCACATATTTATTCATCATAGAATCCAAGAAATTCGTCATCACTGCTGTTAAAATCATATATGTACACAGTTATTTTCACTGGAGTTGTCACTTTCTTCATGCACAATGTTATATTTACTTCCATCTAGTGCATTACTAATTTCACCCTTTTTAAAATACTTGATAATAATCTCACTATGTCTGATGCGGGAAAGAATACTTAATGGTATATTTCCCAGCAAATCATCTTGTGTCCTAGAGGACGAAGTTATACCTTCGACCCATAAGACACAGGATGATTTTAGAGCTCATTTTGGAGTAAAAATGAGTGTGTCTTATGTGCTGGGAATACGGTAATATCCTAAGGTTCTTGTGAAATCAAGTGGAATTTGTACTTAAAGTAGAAATAAAATGTGCACCACACCTGATGGTAATGTAGTAACGTCAAAACTCAGGTCGGAAGTAAATCTAATTTTTTGTGGAAAATTGCTCACTTTATTTCTTCTTTTATTACCTTGAAAGATTGATGGGATACCTATGCTAACAACTAAGAGTTGAACGGTCATATTCAATTAAAAAGGCATTGTGTAAGCATGAGGATAAAGATATGAATGTGAAAGCATTGAAGGGGTTAAAATGGTTGGAACAGCAGGAGCTATTGGAAAGGAACATAGGTAGCTATTGGAAAGAAACATAGGTTAAGCTAGGTAAGCAAATGGGAACAGTCAAGGGAAGATGGGAGATTATAAAAACTTGCTTAGTACGCACAGCAGAGAGAGCAATAGTAATAGTGGAAACAAGGGGGGTAGGTGGAGTGGCTTACAAAAGAAATGATAAAGAAAAGGTGTGGTAAAACGTCCTACATACCAGACCTATGATAGAGGAAATACAAGGAACTAAGTAATCAACTCCCACAAGTAACCAATCTGGTGAAGGAATACTGGAAGAAAGGACAGTGTGAGGAAATGGGAAAGCTAGGTATGCTCCCTGCTGAAGTAAAAATGTTCTTGGATTATAAGTGAGGGCAGAAGATATCAAATGCTATAGACATTAACCAAACAGGAATATATCCAGAATAGGAGACAATTCGTGGAGGAGCTATATGATGGCAAAAATAGATTTGTGAAACTCAAGAGAGAGGATGAGGGATAAAAAGAAAAGGATAACCTCAGACCACAGTTGATTAACTGCGAAATAGAGAGTCCCACTGGAGGTGAAGACAAGAAAAGCCATGGGAGTAGGAAACATACCTTTAGAGTTGCTGAAGAATTTAAGTAATCGGGGAAGATAATACTTTTGAACTTCTTTGTCGGAACAACAAGAAATGAGTATGGTCAGAGGATTTTGTGAATAGTCATAATAATAATTCCGAAGAAGAAAGCATCGGAATGTGAGGAGTACAATTAGAACTATTAGTTTAATATCTCACATGGCAAGAGTTTTGCTTAGACCAGTTAATGAAGGGCTAGAAAATAGAGTGAATGAGATGTACTTGGAGGTGAAAGAAATACTAGAGGTAGATTTGGGTCTTGTTGTGCTGAAAAACTGATTGACTTTTAATAAATACCTGCCTGTAAGCTTTAGAATAATCAATGAATAAGCATGATGTTTGTGTCACCATGATACCTTCTTCATGCATTCATTTTCAAACTTGTTCGCTGATATATGAACACTGAAAATTGTTGAAATATTTTTAGCACTATTTAAAAGGTGCTTTAAATTCATCGATTAAGTGAATAAATAGCAAGTCTTGTCGAAAATGGACTATTTTGTCACCTCCTCTAGGTACCCCTCAAAATCTTAGTAAATTATGTTAATTGTAATGAAAACTAAGAAAGCATGACCCTGATTAAGTAGCATTCTTGATGCATAACATGCACTCTTGTCAAGTTTCATCAGTTTGTTGCTCATGCCACAACAATACAGAAAATCTGCTTAGGTGTGTGGAGGCCTTAAAACCTCACAGAATGATATCCTCCTTCCTTTTGCTGTCGTTTCATTCAAGATCTAAATTAGAGTTCCCCATGTCTTAAAAAGTCATTTAGCCTATGGTATTTGAAACTCCCCCCCTAGTAACTTGAGTTTCTCTGCCACATTTGAAGAGTTCACTAAATTTCTGTTTAGATATTAGGTTTATCGAGCTCTATTTCGATAACGTGGCATAGGAGTAAAAGTAATTTTTCTGCAGTTGTTAGTTTTTGAGCTCACCCATAGTTTCATGTCTAGTTCTTTTTTCTCTCTTAAAAGTGAAATAAGCAATTTGTTCCCCTTGTGGACCCAGAAACTGTTGCCAGGGAGACTTCCCGCCATTTCTGAAGCATTGATTGTTCTGTTCAGGAATTACATCTCATTTTGATGAACATTATCTGTACACCGTACCATAGCACTGTTTGCCACCACTTGTGTATGTTTTTACTTGTGGCCAAGATGGAAATTTATAAGGACATTTCAGTTAGCGCAAACAATTATTTTAGATATTTTTGCTTTTGGCCTATGTTTTTACTGTGTGGCCTTAGCTGGAAGTCTCAAGGATAGAGATTGAATTTGTTCCCCAATGTATTAAATTTTTTCTGTTCTGAAATTCACTCAAGGTTTTGCTTTTGATTTAGTCATGGTAATTTTAAACCCTGCTAATGTTTTAACACATCTCCTGAGTGATCACAGGGAAAGTATATGGTGCAGCATGTAAAATCGGGGGTAAATCACCATGTACTCTTCAAAAATATATACCAAAATAATTTTTGTGTTGTAAAGACTAATAAAGCTAGTGTTTTGGATAGTAATGTATACGCATGGGTTTAGTTCGAACTTGTTATATTGGCATCCTAGTTGAAATTATTTTTAAGTTTATACTGATGTGTTGAAATGATTTATACTGATTATTTTGTGAGGTAATACTATATTGTTATCATGTTGGCTGTCAATGTAGATACTGTAGTGGGGGCTTTTTTATGGGTGTATTTTTTTCTGGAGTACTTTATCATGATAGCTCTCTAAGTTAAGTATATAGGTGATTTATAATCCAGGAAATCATTTCTTCTGTGCTGTACCGTTTAGCTTACTTGATTCCTGTCATCCATGATTTTTGTGCTACGAAATTTGTTTTACCTTTGTAGTCACTGACAATTACACACTTGCAAGTTAATTATTTGGAGAACGAGACCTTACTCATGGTCAAAGTAGGGTGATCCAAAAGTTCTGCTACCAAGGTATTGCCATGTGGTAAATGTTAAAATACTTTAATTCATATGTTAGTGCACTTTGTTTAATATAAAAAATAGCAATGTTGAAATTATTGACTAAATTGCTCTTGACCTTGGGAAATCTATTTCCACCGTGTTCCAAAATAGACTACGAAACCATGATGGATTTCTTTTACCTTTGCCTGTAATTTTCATGCTGTAGTGTGAAGACTATACTATAGGAGTATTTGCTGGGAGGGGGATCACCAGTATCGTGAGCTCATTACCTAGCACCAGAATTTAAAACTCATTGATAATTATGGTGTTGTGGTAGAAATAAATCAGTGTAATTTCAGCTTTGACATTGTATTTGCAATTTCAAGGTCTCCACCACCAGGTAACCATTGTCTCCAAATTATATTTCACCTCTCACTTATGTCGAAAATATTGCCGGAAACAGTCTCATTTCTATTGAAACTTAATTACTTTTTTCAACCAGTCATAATTTGCTGTCATATTAGTTTATAGGGATAATATGTGAATAAAAGCTTCTGGGAAAAAATGGATTATCATGTTTGCATATTAATTATGTAGAAAATAATGGCAAGGAATATGTATAAACTCATCTTGTCTCTTGGTATTCAGGGGCTGTTTTTTGACCATGATTTTTGCAATTTACAAGGTGTCTGTAATGATGTGCCATTAAGCTGATATGTCATAATGAGCACATCCTCTGTGTATTTGTTAGGTAAAGCTCATTTGCTTGAACTCTAGCAAAAAATCAGAGTTGTTTGAGTTTTGGATTGCCTTGCATTTGACCACCTTTTCTGGAACTGCATGTTGATGTGTAGGAATGTTTTTGTTTCTTAAAAAAACTATCCCTCTGTCGTGTACATACATGTTTTTTGTTAAAAATATAGGAGTGTCAAATGGCTCAAGTGTATATGTACATTAATGATTGATGTTTGATATTTAGGGATTATTCATGAAGGTGTAGTGATGTATATGCTGTGAAGTAACATAAATGTAAGTTATGTATAAAATTCAAATGTTGGGTAAGTAACTGGCATCAGCTCTTTTTCTTTGTCATTATGGTGCCAACTGTTTAATATTTCTCGTGGTTATTGTCATGGAGTATGCTAACTTTTATTTTACATTAGACTTTGTGAAGGATATCTTTCTAGTCATGAATGATTTTCTTAAATTTCACAGTATATAACTTTGCTTGAAAATGGATTATCTAATTTGCATGAACACACTGGCATATCATATTCAACTTGTAAGTAAAAATATTGTTAAATGGAACCTGTGTGGTAAGTTTTGGCTCAGTAATATCTGTCAGTGATATTTTCTTTAAAAAAATATACTGTTGAGGCACTATAGAATATCCTATGCCCCCAGTGTCCATATTTTCTCTTATTTTGTCAGAGTTGTTTTAAAATGCCCTCATTTATTAAATAATTAATTATCATGTATACTTGTGTACAGTTTGATCTCACATACGTAAGCTTTCAGCATTATATCTTGTATATGTCATATAAGACACCAGGACATGGGAGATGTGTCCTATTTTTTTCTGACAGGAGAAAAATAATTAATATGTCTACTTACCCTTAAAGAGAAAATATATTGCTGCAAACTTAAATTTGGCACCTTTCACTTAGAGCCCATACCTAAGGTCTTTTGGAAAAATTTGGTCTTGAAATTAAAAATTTAACATTCTAGGTGATTTTGCTTGATTTTTCATGGGAAAAACATGTCCTATAACCTGGGAAAATATAGATTTTATTTGGTATACATCATCAATGTTACAGTTCAAGTGAACAGGACTTGCATTTATCTTTGGTCCCGCTCATGACTTCGGTAGGTTCAGACATACCTGTGTAAAAGATTTTCCTATTTTTTGCTGTACATTATTCTGTTAAAAGTATTACCCAAAACCCCATTTCTTTACCAAACATTTCGTCTTAAATAGTCCATCTGTATGCAAGTGTATATGGTGAGTGTATTTTTTAAAGAAAATACCCCTTGTGAAACTGAAAATACATACTAATTGGAAAAGAATATCCTCCACAAATATGATGTAAATTTCCTTTTACAATGGAAAAGGCACTATTTGATGAATGATGAGATACTTACATCATTCTCTGTATTTATATGCACCTTCTCTGTGGTGATGGAGAAAACCTATTGAAAAGTGCACCAAAGAAGTCTAAACACTGTGGAAATTGCCACCAAATACATTGTTGTCACCGGCAAAGTGAAGTTTGAATTTGTAAGGAGCTGAGATTTTTCCTAGTCACTTTGTTGTACATTATCAGCTCCTACATTTATGTCTGTGAATCGCTCAGACATTCTTAGAGGTTGAACATTCGTTTATGAAACTGAAATCAGTCTCAAAACCATTTGAAAGCTCAATGTTACTTCTCCAATGAGTGTAAGATACTTTTCTTGATGAATCATTTTAAATTAATCAAAAACATTCTTTCTAAATTATGATTATTGTTTTCTAGCAATGTCAATATACTCCTCTTCATTTGTTATTGATATCACTAATCATTTGTGATTGACCAAATGCGAAAAAGTTTTTCCTTGGTAAAAATTGTGTAGTAGATTATTATGTCGGCAACACTTAACATAGGTAGTAATTAAGCAAATGAAAAATGTAGTTTTGACAAATATTCCTTCATTGCTCTAGTCTGTTTCTGTAAGTTGCATATTAGGCCTCTCTGTCTTAGCCTTAATGACGTGGAAATCAAGTGGAAAATGTTGGTGAAAAGACTTCAGGTGTGAACTTGTGAACACGAAGGCAGCAACGGACAGCTGGTTCTCATAACTGTGGGTATAGGGGCAAATAGTGGCTCTGGTGTTAATATGCATGTACCTACCTTCCAAAGTATGGTGTTACATAAATGGAGCTGTGTATTCTTGCTCCTAATTTGAGGTAGGAGGGATAAAAAAAGATACTCCAGTTAAAATTACTCAAAAATATTCAAAAGCAAGTATGAAGCATAATAAAATGGTACTCATCTTTCCAGAAAATGTTGAATTATTTCTTTGATAGCTTTTAGGAGAAAAGCCCTAGGACTAAATCACAAAATCAGAACAGTTGGAATCCTGCCCCTAATAATAGACTCTTGAAAATAAGTTTTGAAGATAATGACACACATTAAGCTACTTTTATATGAAACTTGTTCTTTTTGAATTACCTGTGGTGCATGTCATTTAATTTACTTTGCTGGCTTATGCTCATTTATGTGGAAGTATATTTCTTGCACCTGAAACAACTTTTTATGCGTCCTTAATTCTTGCCTATGCATGTGCTAGTAAACATTTCCTAGGACCTGCCATTGAATTTATTTTTCCATCGGTATAGTTCTTTCCGAGTTTAATCTGTTATCTTAGCTTAAGGATTCTGAAATTGGAGAAAAATTGTGAGAAACTGTCATATAGTGACCACTAAGTATCAGTTAATTGTTTATTTCGACAATAATAAAGCAACATCAACTTGTATCAGTCAGGTTCACTCCATAGATAGAATTCAAAGCAATGAAATCAGATTACGTGATTTTATGAAAGTTAAAACCTCTTGGCAAAGTTTTGATTTAATGCATTGAGTGCATGTAAAATTGCACTGTTATTCCTCACTTTGTAAACTCTTCCATTTAGGTATATTAGATAAGTATTAATGTATCTAATGTTAGACTCAAGCCAGGCACAGGCACTTTTAGTTGGTTCATCGCTGAAGAGAACAGCCACAGCATGCTTCTGTATTTTCTCCAGTTGTGTGGAAAATTGAAAATTCCAGGCGTAAAGATCTAGTGATCAGGAAAATTCCCTAAATTCCCTAAAAATTATTACTAAACTTGTCCATCACAACATTCTTTGATGAAATCATATTGAGACCTTCTTTCTGAATTGTACTACCCTTTGTTGGGCTTACGTTAAGGATGGCAGAATCTCTTTTTTGTTGAGTTTTAAAAATACATAATGCATTTTTCTCTTTTTCTTATGAGCATGTGTGTATCAGTAACAATGTAGTTTGGTGGTGGATTCATTTTGTTTGAATAGGGGAAGTGTGTTCTCTCCTTGACATTTTTAATGATTTCAATGCCTATAGTTAAACTGACTACCAGGTTGATTTATTTCAATTTTAATTACAAACAGTTTATTTTATGCCTTCTCAGCTACTGTTACATTCCACCAGGATGGCTAAAATTCCTGGGAATAACTAAAATATATTACTTTGATTAAATTGAGTATTGGGAGCTGAAATTGGAATTGGGTGATGGTTTGATTTATTTTTTGAATCTATTATCAAGTTGTTTTCATCTATTTCCACACAATTCCTATGAAGCATTTTCTTCTAAACCTGTTTGCTTTTATTTTATATAGCCATCAAAGTAAAATTTAGGCATTTATTTTATGTGCAGAATAGTTGTATTTTAATGATTTTCCCTGCAAATATGTGATAAGTGTAGCAGTGGTATGATCACCTTTGCTGTAAGTTTGGTGGACTTCAAGAGATGGTTATACCCATCATGCATTATTTCAATAGAGACACCAAAAAGAAAATTGGCTAATAGCAATGAAATCAGTCTGTGGAATGTGAACTTATCTTTTTGTGATGAGTTTATGTAGGTCATTACAGTATTACTGCCGCTGGATGCAGGTGCATGTACAGATTTTGCAGGGTCCCTCAATCTCTCTGACTAAGTCTGCACAACTGCCCGTCCAAACACCAGCTGGATTTTATCTCTTTCTGACTTCCTCATCAAAAACTATTCATTGTGTATGCTGCATCCACATTATCATAGGCCACAATCAAATCTTTCCTCTATCGCCTGCACGATAAATGGATTCATTCGATCTGTGCCCACCTTAAATGCATAGTAGTTCAAAAAACATTGGGTCACAGCATAAGGATTCTTTTTCTCACTTTAGGGGGGCATGCCAACACTAGATGTGGGATATATTCTGTGGTGTGACAAAATCACTGAACCATATTTTTTTGTCACAAATGTTTTGGAGGTTTTTGCTATTCAACTCTTCTGGCTGTTCCATCATCCCATAATTATGCCATTACGAGCTCAGATTCTCGTGACATTGGTTTTGTTAGTACAATGTTTCATAATTTTCATCTGAAGGAAATTCTATGTAATGACACTTTCCCATGGCCGCTTGGCTGAGGGCATCACTTACCAAATGAGTATGATCATTGTGAAGGATAATTTTTGTGCATTAAAACCAAGTTGGTCTTAGTATGTTGTTTCTGTTAGTTCCTACATGAACTGTCCTCCCACACTGATGCCATTCAATCATTTGTTCTTCATGTGTGTCTGATCATCATCTATTAGTGTATATTGCAGTGCTGTCCTTATTTCTTAAGCTCATTAATGACTTGATGGTTCTTTCTTACATAGACTGATTAATTACAATGTATGAACTTGGTGTGGCTTGTGAAAAATAGACCCAGAAGGGACTTGGGCATACAAACTTGTTACATAGCCATTCATGTGTGAACTTATTCTAGAATTAGTGCATGCATTCATTTTCAATTTCATTCAAGTGTTTTCTCTATGCAATTTAATTTGGACTATTTTATAAATTTTGTTCCAGCGTATGGAAGCATGATATTTCTCTTCAGATAGTCTAGTTAAGTATTTGCTAGGTTTAGTTACATATCTTGAAAAATTAAAAGGTAAATTTGATAGTATGTGTGTGCCCTGTGTGTAGTCCTTACGTAATGTCTTACTTTTTTAAGTCAATAGAAGCTCATTTAATTGTTATAACTAACACAGCTGCTGAAAATTGATTGTGAGGGGGTTTATAATGGTGCTCAAGTGCTGAGCATTATTTGGAAATCTTTCCTCAGGCACTGGTAACAAATGTTGATTCCACAAGCACTGGTCTTGAGGTTTGGTTTCTAGTTTTCTAGCTTTGGGTGCTGACTGTTATTCATATCTGAGTTGTTTCTGTAAGTCTTAGCATATATATTTGTGCTTAAGATAATGAAAGCAATTCTGTGAGCTGTGGAAGATTGTAATCCCGTTCAACCTGAAGATTCTAGAAATTAGTATTATTGCAAGAATGTAACAAGGGAAATGTATGTTAGTTGACTTTAATGGAATTCAACCTTATCTTTTTGGTGGTGTGGAGGTTATACTTAGCCAAATATAAGTTGGGAGGAAAGTGAGATGCATGATACAATTATGGTGTTCAGTATTTGTTCAGTTTGCCTTCATATGCTGCATTTGTGCTGATCAGGTACATTCATAGTTCTCAGTTTAAAAATGTTTTGTGAATGCCTTTCTGCTTCGAATCCAGTGTAATTTTGTAATGCTTAAGCTTCTGCCATAGTATAAGTAGCTCTGTGTTTATAGTTAATGTGACAAATCTACTCTGTGGTACATGTGTATTCATGTCATCTGTTGCTCTCATCTCATCTGCCATGGTTACATAATCATTGAAGGTAGAAAGTTCAGGTGTTACATCATCTCTGTTTTTAAGTATTGGTAGTCTGTTTGTTATGCTAGATAATAAATGAGTGCCCATAATAAAGTTGTCACTGCAGTCCTTGTATTTAGTAATTGATCATTGTGTCAAAACTCAATCCTGCTAACCTTCAGTGACATTAATTTTTCATTGACTCATTAGGATATATTTACTGATTCATTCTTGTGACATCAATACTGATAAAATACTCCCTCCCATCCTTAGGAACATAGCCCTTATCAGTGATATGCATTAAAGTTCTGTGAGTTGTTAGCTTTCATTGTTTTGTTTGTGGACATAGCAATGCTTTTTCTTTAGTTTTCAATTTGAAAGCAAAGATAGGGCTAATTGTAAGGCCTTTCCATTGGGTTCAATAAATATAAAGCAACGTCAACAGCAAAATGTACAAGAACTAAGGCTTTTATATTGGGTTCAATAATAATAAAGCACATGGCTTAATATGTTGTTATAATTACCTCTACAGTTTGTCAATATCTATCTGTGAAATCATGACATTTTCACATGCTGGTTAAGAATTCACATACTTCACACACATTAGTGAGATCCATCAATTCTCCAGTTAATGAGAAAGGTTTGAGTAAAACTTTCTTCAATTATAACCCTTTGCTAATGGTAAATACAAGGATGTATTTGTATTTCTTACTCTTATCCATATTGCCCTGAGCAAAACCCACCAATACAATGGAATATGAACACTATGGTGAAGTGTGATGAAGTACAATTTTTATTCATGTAATGTTGGACGTATTTTGGCATGATGCGCATTTCTATTTTATTGTCATCTACTTGTCGTTATTTTTGGCTGCTACAAGCTTGCTGGTAGAATTTATTTTAGTGGTATTTGCTCATTTTGTTGCTTGCATTGTAAAATTATAAGAGTTGTGAACATGGCTTGACATTCAGACTATATTTAGGATTTCTTTATTATTAATAGGAGGCAACATCCTGCTTCTTTGAAAAATGCAAAATTTCATTAATAACATCTGATGCATCTAAAATGGTAGTTCATGTAATTGCATTTATGTTGATGTGTTTCGCTTCTATTTGAATGGTTGCATAACTAACAGTTCTGTTGGTGTTATTCTATGAGCAAAGCTTGCTTCTTGATTATTTTTTCATTAGTTGAAGTATATGTTCATTGTAATTTCTGAGAGTCATCAATCTTCATTTGTGTAGAAATATTGGTAATCATGAAGTTTAGACGACGACTCATGTAGTGTGTTCAGTTAAGAGCTTAGTCTTGTCTTCGTTTTGTCTCATAGTGCATCAATTCACCTATGCCCTTCAACTGAACAGTTGGTTATTTAAGCTTGTTGTCAGCTTGTGTGTTACACTTTGACTCAGCATTTTTTTTTTAATTTGGAAGGGAATGTAAGGTATTGGTTGCTTTTTGTTTTCTTGTCTTGTACATTTAATGTCATGCTGTAGTATGACACTAAGTCACCCCTTTTTGATTTAAATTATACTGGTGATAACTCCTTTTGAACTCAGTAATTTGTCAGGCAGTGAGCGACACCTGGCTTTAATAATCTGCTAATTTGATTCTTTAAGGTATTAAAACAGAAGGAGAAATAGAGCTTATAAGGAGCATTTGTACATTATTGTCTATCATGGTTATCGGCACTGCATTAAATTTTAAATCTTTGCAGTAGGCTGTTGTAGCATTGTGCTGGGTGGTCCACGTAAGAGCATAAATGTCTATTTCCCATTGAATTAAGGAATAAATTATCATGTGGTGCTATGATCATTAGGACACAATGCATCTATGCTCGCCATGTGAGTTGGGCTTAGGAAAATTTATCTACAGGGCAATGAAATTAGTAGGGTTGATTCCTACTGCTTGTCTTAGGTTGACTTCAAACAAAATCATTATATTTCATCCTGGTTCATTGACTGATATGATTTTTTTTCTTTTCTGGTGGAACAATGATGAGAAAACCATTGGGCTCCAGTGATGATGTTTAAAATCCTGATTTGAGGTGAAGGGGCATGGTGTTGCTGTTCTCGTTAACTTAGGTGTTAAATTCCATTGACTTCTTGTGCCTTCAGCATCAGTAAGTTGAAGCTTCGTATGAGAAAATGGCTGCCAGTAGACTAGATAGCGACTGACTATTTTTTTAACACTGGTATTTGGTTGCCAAAATCAATCTTGTTTTGGCCAGCCATTAGAAAAGGAAGAAATCCCTGAGAGAAAGCATTGAAATTTTGATGGTTATAATTCCCTCTTTGGACTAGCTAAATGCCTACACAGCTCAGGGTGGTCATGTCTCACTTGGCACATCTAATCCCCCTGCACCTTTGATTTCTGTGGTGACTGCCTCATACAATTTACATGTTCCTTTTCTATTTCACTCTGGGGTATGCTTCGGTCTCCTGATTTTCCTCACTGGGTCTTCCTGTATATATTTTATGCTCTTAAGTATTTCCCACAACTTCATTGCCCATGGGTGTGCCCTGTTATGTGCTCTTTATCTTCAGCACCTATGCCAGTCAGGAATTTTCAGAGGCTGCTATTTTTCTAGGGTTGGTGCTCCCTAGTTCCATGATGACCGGTCATTTTTCTCAGATTTCCTCTCTCTCCACACTGTCACCTTCTGAAGCCTATGACTGAAAGCCTTAAGTTCTGTGGCTTGTGCATCTTCATCTGTACATCCATCGTAATTCTTGAATATGTGATGACCTTTCCTCATTTTTGACAGAATTGTATTATGAGATTTCAGGATAGTTGCCCTTTTAAGCTTGTGTTACTCTTGAAACTTTTAAATCAGCTTCTATAAGTTAAATTATTTTTCAAAATGCTGTGATGTTATCACCCTCTTCCAGAAGCAGTATTGTAATATTCATAGTAAGTTTTCTTCTGTCTGTTCTTTTGTAGGTGTAATCTTTAATTGTTCCTTTGGTTGAGGAATGGATATGACATTCAGGAGCAAAAGTTTTGAGTTTTCTCTCCCTTTGTCTGAAATTTTGCTGTGGTGAGATTTTTCTAATGATAGTGTGTTCCAGGAGATTTATTTCTCTCAGCTGATGATGGTATATGTATATGGAAAAACTTCGTCTTGAACCAGTCAAAAAATTTCCCGATCCCAGTATGTGCTTCCCAGGGCTCAGTATTCATGAAGTAGTGGTTGGTTTTGCTTTACTCTTGAAAGTAGCGGTGTTTTTTTGCCAAACCTATCGTCAAAAGTAGCTATTTTTTTGTTTCTGGTTGTATTACTACTGTATACCACTTATGAATGAGGTTTGAAACCTGTTGTGCCTTACAGATTTTTCCTTATCCAAAATGATGTTTCTTTGGTACTTCCTAGATAAACCAGTTTCATCAGCTTTTAATTCTTCATCTAAAATTAATTTTAATTCCTGAATAAGGCTGTGTAATTGACACTGATTTAATCAGCAGATGCTTTCATCATTGGTAGTCATCAAGCTAAAGATTTGTTTGCTAGAATTCATCTATCCTTGGTTTTGATCAGCAGTTTTTTCATTCATTCTCAAATTACATATTTATGTTTATTCTCAATATAAGTTTTCATCCAGTTTTTCCATGCTTCAAAGTTTATTTTATTTAATCTCATACATCTTCCATTACATCTTCATTGTGGTGCACAGACAAGATATCCATTATTCAGTCTCCTCATCAACCATTGTTTTATTGTGGCTGTGCTCAAGATTTAACTCAAAGTTTCATTGTATGGACTGGAATATCTAGTGAAGTGCTTTTACTCAATCGCAAATGCTTCTTCCAGATTTTCAATTTCAGCTTATGATTAACTACATTGAGCCTTGGTTTCATTGGTGTGACAAAGTATTTACTTTGTTTTTGCGAGCTTGTTGTTGTTTGATAAATATATTTTTCCCTTTCGTCTCATGGATACCGGTATTACCCAGAAGAATGACACAGACTCGACACCGTCAAAAACTTTTAGGTTACACCCACCCACTTTTCGCCTCTTCTCAATGTTGACCTTTTCCCTTTCCTGCTCTAGACTTTCCTGTGTAATTGCCCTGACCTTAATCACTCCACCTCTTCCCTTATCCTTTCTTCCCTTTTCACCCTCCCCCCCTCTGCTTCCCCACTAAATATATATAACCCAGTTGACCCTTCACCTTGATATTAGTATTCTACTTGAGATAGTCAAAATCGATCATAGTTAATAAAAAATGGGTGGAAAGTACAAAGTGTTTTATGAATGTATGTATTAGTGAAAATAAAGAGTTGACCACATTGAGAGGAACTTACACGGATAGAATTAAGTTGGAGAGAAGCCAGCAGAATCGAATAAATTATGAGATGTGGCAAATGGCATTGAACTTTCTGACTCTTAGTCAGATGGTTTTAACTGTGCACTTGTCTCTGAATTATCCATGCAACCACTGTGCCTCTATGCATTGATCATATGCCCGTGGGTGACCCCCACATCGGGGTACTGACTCGTGCTCACCACGTACAACTTTGTTATGCAATGACTATCTTACATGATTGAGGGTAACTTGAGAATACTTATAGTCATACTGGCTGCAACCACCTACAATGGTTTGGTGTTAATATTTTTAAAATGGCAGATGGTTTTTTTCAACCCTCATACCAACTGGAAGGCTGAGTGCATGAAAAGAAGCTGTGTTATTGTGAAATAATTCAGGTGGCAGTAATTTGTGTGAGATGATCATTGCAAGTTTAAAAATCATTGCTTGAGGTTCGATTTTCATTTCCTTAAACCTGATAGTCATTAAATATCATTGACCTATCTTTCATTCCATTTTTTAGCTCATATCTCTGGCTGTATTATCTGTATTTGTTGTTTTGTGCCTGTAGTTAAGTAAGCATGCTGATTAATTTCTAATTTTTATTTACTTTATAATGCAGTTGTTACTCGAAGCTTTTGTATGTCTTTTGTTGAGTGATGTTGCTTAGATTAAAATCTTTTACATCCTTACTTCTTTTTGGTATTGCATTTGAAATCAGATGAACTGGGAATTTTATTGTATAACTCACTTAAATTTTATGCTAGATACCAAAAATTTCTCGTAATTTGCATCATTCCAAGTAATTTGGTTGCATTACTGTGGAATCATTTGCCCATATTGTGCATGATGTTTTGTTTTACTGAATTGGATGTGCATTATGTTTTGAAAGTAAGTTGATTCAGCATGCTCCCAGGTAACTATTCCTCCTCAAATTCCAAGCAGGTCAATCACTTTCCTGTTAATTAATAGTACAATTCTTGCCTAAAGTCAGCTGCTGCTATGAATTAGGTGGTAGAAAAGCATGGAAATAAATTGAGAATTTAAGTGTTTCTGTGTATTAGTTTGTGCCTGCTTGTCATCAATTAGGCAAAAAAACTCCTGCTCACCAGTGTAGGTTGTCACCAGTAGTGTTCTTGGTAGCATTATGTTTTCTTACTGTCAAGCTTAGAAGAACTGTACTTTTTTTTTACATCTTCATGTAATCAAAGTCAAAAAAGTTAATTCTCTGGATATGCTTGTCCATGTACTATCAGTGTCATGCAGTGAATTGCATTATAGGGGAATGAATGTCACATTTTAGGCGAGTGGAAAAGTATGTACATTGTGAGTTAGGTGACAAGGTAAATGACTTGACATTGCTTTTAAATATGTCAGTAGAAATTAATCAAGCATTGATAACTTGATTCTAATAGAAGTAGTCATGTATTCATATTTAAAGCTAACTTCTTGAGTACCTAATTGCTCATATTGCTGGTATCTTTTTGAGTGAGTAGTATACCCACTTTAGCTTTAGCTGTTCCCTACTCTGTTAATTTGGAATTATTAACTATTAGGGTACATTAGGACACAACAGGTATTATCTTAGTGAAACATCCAGTTAAGACTGTGATAGGGTTTATATTTATTGAGATAGTTTTAAAGAACCATTAAAAAATCAAATTGATTGAAATATTTATCACACTAAACAGTTAAGAACAAGTTCTGTTGTAGTAGCTTAATAGCTTAGTTTGATGATTTTTCCTTGAATTTCATTGCTAATATTTCTTAGGTCAGATTAAAGTAACTGCTTATGTGCATTAAATCATATTTCTCTACTGGTTCCAATCAATAGTTTTCTTGAAGGCTGCTGCCAGAAATTTTTAAAATATTATTTAAACCTCTACGTTGGAATTACTATCCAACTGATGGGAAATTTTCTGCATCTTCATTTGTGAAAGCCTAATTATCCATTTCTTGAATTTGGCCTGTTTCCAAGAACAAAAGAAGGCCTTTGAAGAAGGAAATAATGCTTTTTACCATTGTTCGGGCTAAGAAATTTGGGCCACTCAAAATAACAGCTCAATGAATAATCTAGAAATATGAACCACAGTACTACTTGCACCAATTAAGTCTGTTCTGTTTGGATATTTGCCTGAGATGGCATATTCTTTCATGACAAAGGCCATGTTAATTAAATTTTGGCACCATAATTTTCACAACCATTTGAGTTTGTCGTCATCTTCAACACTGCTGCCAGTTGCTGTGCTACCCAACTAATTATTTCCTTTTATTAATATCGTTAGTCCTTGTTGCAGAAACTAGAAAGATACCTTTTAAAAGTGAATCTATACCAAGAAGATACTGCATCCATGCCAGGGACAAGCAAAGACAAAAAAGCTGGCCCCAGCAATGTCAACTTCGCTGAGGCCGCCCTTGTTGTACAAGGATCCACAAGAATATATGGCAAAAAAGTTGATTTGCTGTTCAACGCTGCTGTTCAGTTGTTTCGGCTGCTAAGGTAAGCAGAATGCTTAATATTATTTAATATAAACTTTTCAATGACAGTGATATTTTAGAATGAAGGTAATGCATGATTGGCTTACCCATTTTTTCATTGATTATTACCGCTTTCATTAAATTTTGGAAGTAGGTACTTGTTCTTCTGTGTAAGTAACTTTACTCAGCACGTTAAAATGGGACTTAATTGCTAGCAGGTAATAGAAAGAAAGCTCCTCACAGCTAATTGTTATTGCCATCTAGAAGTAATTCAAACCACTTAAAAGGATATTAATGAAGTAATGCATCTGACATTGTAAGCATATTCTTTTCTTTTTTAGACAGATGGTGAAAATTTGCTGAGCTTATTAACTGTCAATATTGCGCCAATATGCCAAATTTTTATGATGTTTATTATTATGAAAAATGTACGTTCAAACTGTTTAGTTTGAATGGAAGCATTATGGGATGTTATTTTTGTTAATAGGATTTATTTTGAAAGAGTTCATTTAGTTTTTTATTGGGCTCCATTATTAATGTAATTTATACATTAACATTTTCAATTACTTTCTTATGTGTTTAACAAAAAATATCTACAATTATTTACGTTCAAGTCTAAATTCTGAATTCATGGTTAAATTTAAGGCTATATTAGAAAGAGAAAAGCATTGCCATTTCAAATAAGATAGTATTAAATAATAAAAAGATTTTAATAATTTTTTTTCAAGGAGTAACTGACTGAAATTACTATAGCTTGTTAACAAACCTGACCTCTCTGTGGTGTTTAATTTGTAAGTTAGATCAGACTGATGCACCTAGTCCCAAATCTTAGAGACTTACTCCCCCTCTGGCAATTTCTCAATCTCAAATAGAGGTGGGCCATTCGCTAACGTAATGGTCTGAAGGAACGGGTCTTCGGATTGAACAGGATAACCGACTTCTCCAGAACGACCGGTATTTTCGTTCTGACCGGTCCTTTTGTTCCTTACTGTCACTCGTTTCTTTTGGTCCATCGTTCCTTTCGGTCCTCGGATGGAAATGGAGTTCACATCTTTTTCCTCTAAATGCAAGAATGTTAATTTTAAAAATATGAATGTACATTTTGAGTTTGCACGTAGATCCTGAAGTTAAATATAATACAAAAGACAAAAAAATTTAAAATGAGGTAATAATTTTAAGAATAAAAATTTGGCGATTTATTTGTATGCGAACACTTATTTTAGTAATGTTCAGGAATTAACAAAAGCTTTGTAAGTTTTTCGTGGAATGTTTATTGGACCATCCAATATTCCACATAAAACTTACAAAGCTTTTGTTAATTCCTGAAAATTATGGAAAAGTTTTACAAAGTTAATGCTGAAACTATTGGACTTATTTTAGTTCCTAAAACTATAGAAAACTAGTCAGTATTTCATATTGCTAATTGTTTGTACACACACAGCGCCTTTAGTTCTCCAGATATCCTTTGATTCAGTCGTTTTTGATTTTTGAAAACCTTGTCATTATTTTGATAGAAAGTAATGCAGTTGTAATTGCATTCCAATTATTAGTCAACGATAACGTAATGACTAGTTTATTGAGCATCATTTTATTTGTTGACTTTTGTATAGTGACAAGATATCATGCTACCATTTAGTGACTTTAGGCCCGCTGCCCGGCCCAGTGGTCTTTGCGGCCAATCAGGCTGGACAAACTTTTTCCAAATAAAATGTACTGGTTGAAAAACTAATACACATTATAAAATCGTCTTTTTACAACATTGTAAAACGTTTTTCTACAGTAATGCCACCTTGTGGAGCAGGAGCAGAAGGGGTCAGGTGGGAGGGAGAAACTCAAAAATTCAACTGTGTTAGCTTGTGGACTGATGAGTAATACTTTGTTATCTTTAGAGCAGTGCCAATCCTCTCTCTTTATTCGGCCACGCTCGCAGCTGAGACCAATTTATTCAGCTGAAAAATTTTATGCACGCCTTGCTGGAGTCAAACAATCCATGGCTTTAATAGCAAGTAATATTGTAATTTTTTGGATTCCACATCAATTGAGAAGTATTTATTATACGTTTGTGAGCAAAATTTGTTTGTATTATTGTTCTTCTTTTGATCATGTTTTTAAATTACTTTCCTTAACTTAAAATTAATACATAATGCAATAATAATACAAGTGCAAGGAGTTCATTTATTTAACAGTTCTTCGATTTACTCCATGGTTCCTGGATTTTCGCAAATACACACATTTTATAGAATGCTTCTCATCCTATGTCACGAATACAAACAATTGTTTTTGTAATTGTTGTAGAGCAACCAAGAATCAAATTTTTGGGGGTAGTCCTTTTAAGGATTAAACTTCCTGTGGGAGAGGTAACAGCAACCAATGCAGTCTGGCTACAGCTCGCTTAAGTCGCATGCAGCCTAGTTTTTTAAGTTTGAAAATTTCCTATTTGGCTTAGGTGTGGCAATCTACGTTCCATCTTATTTTCCATTTTTCCCGATATCACCATGATCTATTTTTTATTAAATACTTTGTTTCTCTTTGGACCTTTGCTTCAGGAATAAATTCCTTATGGTGCATCAATAAACCTTCTTTTGATTTATTTTTTAAAGTTGGTAATTTGATATTTATTATTATTTGTTCCATATTGTAAAACACGATTATTTCAGCTCGCAAATTACTTATAGATTCTTATTTCATTTTTTATAAATTCTAAGTGCATATTGGAAATTAAAATAAACGGTCATTAAAAAAAAGAAAGGGTAACCCATTTTAACTCCCTTGCGTGACAAAGTGCCGTGCCTTCATAGAAATGCAATGAAGGGGATACCATTTAAAAAGTAGTTAGTTGGCAAAACAGTTTTCCCAAATTTAACCAAAATAATGGAAAATGCTAACCAATTACCAAGCAAATAACCACCCACTAGCACTATGGAATGTGAAACTGGCATACATAGCAGACTATGAGAACCCCAAGGGCAATGGTTTTGAGCATGAAGGTGAATGATATCGCCATCACTAGTGAACAAATTATAATGAAAAGCATTGGCAGTCACACAAGGATTACAAGCTTAGAGCCAAAAAGCTAAAGAAAAGATCCACTACCCCTTGGTAGACAACGGATAACAGACTAAAAGTAGACCAAGAGCTATTAGAATGATACAAATGAAAGGAGTCGGTTCTTTTATGAAGACATGTCAAATATATTTCACAATCAAAATCACCACTGTTGAAACATTGACATACAAATGAATGTAAGGCTATAGGTTAAAACCCATATGGATAATACAATTACAAAGATAACTCTAAAACACAAGTAAATAATTATTTTTGGTGATAATGGCGGTTCTATTGTGTACTCGACAAAGGAAGATCACACTGGTCCCATTACAAACTGAAGAGCAGGATTGCACTGATAAAAAATGTTGACTGAACACAATCTTTCAATCACCACTTTAAGTCTTATCTCTTCCGTTAATATTCTATCCATCCAAACAAAATATTTCTAGGAATGCAAGAGGGTGGATGGATTGACCACAAAGGAGTACGTCAGTCTGAAATGAAGAGAAAATATACATTTTAGAAAACAGGCACTATCTCTATCATTAGCTCAATAATTGTGCATGTACACACTGGGTTTGTAGGATTTTAATCATCGTTCATCCACCCAGGCATTCTCAGCAATAACTATACATGGCCAATTTAGATTATGGCAATTCGTCAAATAACCACTTGAACCCTTTGGTCATTGTAGGTGGTAAAAAGTTAGTGCTCTGCCACTCTTTACCTGATCACAAGTTGCCATTTTCATCTTGGATTGATCTTTTCCAGGGTGTTTGGTTCCAGTTGTGCTTGCATTTTTCTGGTATTGAGTGTCAAATTGTCTTAAATCACTTTTTTAAAGCTTATAGGAGAGGAAGTAGTTTTGAGGTTTTGAATGAATTGAAAAGTTTATCCCATGTCATGCCATAAGATTTATTTGCACATCAGAGAAATCTGTATGTTTTATTGGAAAAATATTAATGGTTTTAAAGATATATGTGTGTTGATAAATTCACTTACCACCAATTACCTTAATGAGATGTTGAAACTCATTGTGAAAATTTTCAAATGTTTTCAGTGCTGTCAGATGGTTTAATATTTACTGGCATTTTAATCCATAAACTCAGTGAGTTCAGGTGTGATTTTGTGGAAGTTAATCATGATGTGAAGAACACTTCATATTTTTCCACAATTTATTCTCAGTCATACATTTACAAACTGTTCTTTACATCATTTTAATTCATTTTGTACAATGCAGTTGGTTTTTGTCAACCAAAAGAATTGCGTATCTATCAGTTATGGTCTTTTTAAATTCTACTTTGACATTTCTCTTTGGGAGGTGGTCTCACATTGTCATTTGTTTTGGTGCAGCACTCCATTTGAAGAGCAAGAGGAAGAAGAGGGAGAAGATGCAGGGCCAGCAGATACCCCAAGAGCTGCAAAGAACAGCAAAAAATTGCGCCTTGGCTTTGAGAACAGGGATTTGGCTGAAGACATTGCTCTTGTTGAGTCGATGAAGCTAGGTAAGTGTTCTGACTTGCATGAGTGAATGTATTCTGCATATTCCTATATATGCCAGGAAATGCTTCTTAATGATAATAATTTATCCATGGGATTACTGCTTTTGGTAATCTGGAGGTGATCTCATTGTGTTTGCAGTGATGTAGTATATTTCAGTCAACTCTAACTTATACGTTACCAAATTCGTAATAAGCTAGTATATGTATATAATGTTGCCAAGTTGGAGTGTAATCGCAATGTGTACATAGATTTTTTTTTGTGAAAACTCTCTTTTGGCTTGACTGTAAACAGTTGGAGTCCTGTATGTGAACTTAATTTGTGGAACAATATGGATCCACAAGACTTAATTGTTAGTGTGTGTCCAAAATAATAGTACAGTTGACAGTAAGAAATGCAGTCAAATAGTGTAGTTTCCTATATTTTTTTCTTGATCAAAAGTTCATAACCCCGGGAGTGAGTATTTCCAGCTGTTGAATTTTAAAAAGACGCTACGTATTTTTCCCTGTTAATTTCAAAGTGGAACATTTCAGCAGAGTGAAAATACAACGACAAACTATTACTTGCCAGTTAAATGTCCATGTGATGTCATGAAGGTAAACTTTCATGCTGCTGGGTGGTTCTGCAAATGCCAATGAGCCAGGCCTTCCATGGTGCTGTGCTAAGCTTCTGATGGCTCCGTGAAAACCTATTAACTAGTACAGGCATATCTTGACTTTGAGTTATGTTGGTCCGGTAGATATGTCAGTTTTTCTGGCCATTGTGTGAATAAAATAGATTTAGATACGCTGACATTATAGAGTTGGGACATTAATGACTTAAATGAAAATGACCTTATAATGAAGTAAAGTACACCACAGAAATAACAATTAAATTAAGGAAACAAGTGAAGATTACATTACTTTTTTTCATTAATTTTTCAACAGTAATTTTGCTTTAATTTTGTACAACTATTATGTTTTGATTTACAGTATAAATCACAATATGATTTCCAATTTAGGAATAACGTTCATTGTTATGACACCAATTTAATGGACAGATCTTTTTACTAAATCATAAGTTGTCAATATCATTCACTAGTCATGAAGCAATTCCTCAGACTCTTCAATAAGCAACCACTTGGTAAACATGTCACACTTTCACGTATTTTTAGTATTAAAGAATTAAGCCTTTTGTCTTTGGATATTTGACGTATGGCGTATTTGCAGCCCATCTGTGTAACTTCCAAACATTTTCCAATGCGCACATAGAAGGACATAACGTTCACCATATCTTTAGTGTGTTTGGCTGAGTAATCCATCAATTTTATTTTTGTTAATTAGACTGTTGTAAAATATATATTTCAACATTAAGTCTGTGGTCAACTTCACTTATCTTAAGAATTTAAAGTAGCAACATTTTCACATTTCCATTTTTGTTGCTCCACTGTGCCATAGTTGTGTGCCACAAATTAAATTTCATATCATCTGGTTACAGCCCTGTGTCACTGCTGTTCGGTAAAATTATGTTCCTTTCTTTCTAATAATGAGTTAAGGAGTTTTTAGGCCCTGAATATGGACCAAAATTAAAAAAATAGAAAAAATGAAAGTCATCTTCAGAATATTTGTCAAGAAAAGCAAAAGTTAATAGAAAATACAGATGGTTGTCTTTGTTTGATAAAGAGATTGTTGTATTAAAAATATGACCTCAAGATCGACACTTTATTTGAGCAGAAGTTGGCAGTGGCGGCACTCCATTTTGTGCTAACTTGTGATATTTGAAGTGCTATAACTTTGACATTTTTAATCACTGAAAGCTACCATGCGGCAAATCAGCCTTCCTTATTATATTCTTCTTTTATGCCAAAAAACATGAAAATTGGAGGTGGTAGAGCCACAACCTCGGTTGAGTTTGCTTGGAATCACGCAGTTTCAAATTTGATAGGTTGCAAAATGTGAAGCAGATCGAAGATATTACAATAACTCTCTGCAATACTTACCTTCTAGGGCATTTTCCTTCTAGAATACCCACCAAATTAGGTCTACCACTTGTACAACCGTGTGGATTTCAGCAGCTACCAAACTTGATTGATTGAAAAAAAAATTTCTTGAACAGCTATTATTGGCGAAAGAGTAGATGATAAACGATGGCTTTTAAAGTTTCCATGCTGTAGGGAATGGCAAGATCGCAACTTTTGACCGGTTGAGTAATACAAATAACCTTCCGGTCAGTTTTATGATAAACCCACGCGATTCAGAGAATTAATTTTGTCCGCGACAACACCGATCAAACTACATAGGTCAAATGACGACAGTAAAGTGTAATGGACGAGTTTCCATTGGCTTTTGTCATGAAAAAAAATACCCAAAAAGTAGGCGTGGTGGCAATTTTATGATTATTAAAACAATTTTATACTCTTAAGTGAAATAAATGAATGAAAAAATGTTGATTTGTTACGTCAGTGACCATCATGTCATGTCCAATCATTTCATGAACAAATGATGTGGTACGAAGTCACTCACACGGGTGCATATACACCAGGGTTGAAATTCGCCATGAAAAAATCATTTGACTTGACCGGGATTCAAACCCGGATCTCCCAATTGCCGGTCAGGTCAGGTTAAATGATTTTTTTCATGGCGAATTTCAACCGTGGTGCATCATGTCATGACTTGTCATGCACTTGATATTCTGTTGCTGTGTAAAATGGTCATAAACTTCATTTACTCAGGCCTTGACAAACTTTTCAATCTCTATATTTTCCTGATACAAACTTTTCAGGGCAAACTTGCAGAAAGTTTGCATATAGCACGTGGCTGCAAAGTTTTACATAAGGTGTGGGCATTTTTACAGAAGCTGATCACTGGACAAATATAACCATGATAATATGAGAGCATAGATTTATACAGGAGATAAATGGATGGAGAGCGAGGTTCGCACGGCATTAACTCTGTAAAATTTACATAAAGTTTTTAATTTACATTTGGCTAATTGATCAACTGCTCCTGATGTGGTAGAAACGACGCCTTGTATCATTTCTCTTAATTGAAGAAAATCATTTATAGCAGAGAAAACCTTTTTTTCATAAAGGAAGCCTTTACGTAGCAGCAATCGTTGACAATATTTACAAACTTTCTTCAACTAATATTCAGGACAAGCACACGCAGGATTATTTTGCCACAATGGCGACATTCTGGTGTAATAGTTGTATGAAAGAATGAAGTGAGCAATGTTTCACTCAAGATGAAAAACTTAAATTAAAAGTATTTTCAATGAAGAATGGTGTGTCCTTGCACTTCTTCCTGAGCTCGAACTGATTAGTTTGTCAATTTGCTGAGCATGGTGCCACGGTGCAATATTCAAGGTATTCAAATTTCGCCCCTCGGCATAATTATTCAAAATTCGAGATTACGAATAATTTCCAGTATTTGAGTATTCGCAGATGGTATTTGCCCATCTCTACTTTTAACCCTTAGGCTGTGGAAGCTGGTGATTGTTTGCCACTACTGTGTACAGGAGAGAAACGAGGAAAGTATTTTGCCCTCTAGCCTGGGCGAGTGTCTAGCAGGTAGTGGATCCTTATAATCCAGGATGAGCTTTCTTCCCCTCTCACCACAGAGTGGACCAAAATTAGGGCACTTTTGGAGAGACGTAATTGGTGTTGCAAAATTAGAAATTGTCTTTTTAATTCAAATTTAAATTGAGTCATTTTTTTGATAATGACAAAAATCACATTTTCCTGATCAATTTGATACCAAACAGCAAATAAATACATTCACTCTTAACCTTATTGCTCGAAATTATTTTAGCAGTGGCAAAACTGTCTCCAAACCAAATATTGCACACATTTCAGGGATTGTATAAAGTTTATTTTGTGGCTATGCTTCTCCTTGGTAGCATTCACAATGGAAGTTAAAAAATTTAACCATTATTACCTACCCTTTCCATTGTTGACAATATTCCTTGTGTAGAAATGAAAAAAAGCTGCATTTCATGAGGCCAACGACAGTTACATATATGTATCATTGCTTACTTTTAACAGCTCCTGGTTTAAAACATCCAAAAGCTAATGGCTTATTTGTCATAGTAATTGACTTTAGTAAGTAAATTGGCTTGGTTTTTTTTACAGATTTGAAGAGTAATAGTGGAATTATCAAAAGCCTGATAATGCAGCCCCTTCTATGTGACCAAAAATGTTGTCTAATTTCTCCTCAAGTCCATCCTTGAAGTGCCCATTTGAATTTGTCAACAGTCATGAAGTGTTGCTCTGTTTAAATCGGGATTTTGATTCAAGTTGAAGATGAAAATCTGATTTTGATGCAAGTTGAAGATTTTCTCTTCCAAAAATGGTCATAAAGTATTTGGTTTATGCAATAAGCCATGAATTGTGCCCAAGAAAGTCAACCAGCCTTTGCATGTCAGAATGATGGAGAAGATGCTATTAAATTGGTTGAAGAATTTATAGTTGATCTATTAGTGGAACCAAAGTGATATAATGAAAATGAAAACATGGTAAATATTCTCATGGAACTGCCTTTTCAGAAATGTTCAAAAGTAGGCCTGTCAAAATCAGGGAATATTCTGGGTAAGAATCTTTTTGAACAAATATTAAAGAAATACATTTAGCTATTTGAAGTCTACCTACTGAATAAGGCACATTATATCTCATTCATTATAAATGATTTTGTACCACTCTATTAGGACATAGTGAGACAGTTGTAATGGTGTAGTAGTGTGTGGTTCCATTAAAAATTTTAATTTCCTTCCAGGTGTTTGGCAGCATCATTTTTGTTGGAAATATATTTTTAGTGCTAACTTCTTTCTTTGTAGGAGCGAGGATAGAGCAGAAAAAAAGCTCTCGCCCCAGATTGTCAGAGTTAATTAAGAACTTGTCAAGCATGCCTCCTCGCGGCTCTGTGAGGTTTTTACCTCCAAATATTCCCCGTCTAGTCCGCAAGACAAAGACATTGGGAACAAATGATAAAGAGGTGGAGAAAATAAACTGTAGAAGAGTTCCACAGTATGGACAGGGAATGGAGTCTAGAGGATTTATAGATGAATATCGGTAAGTGTTAATACAGATTGCTCCTGAACCATTTATCCAGGTCAAGGGAAGAATATCTTTTATTTTGAAAGATTAAAAGATTTGGTGAATTAATAGCTGATGCTCTTCGGAGAAAAATTGCCAGAGAAAGAATTGGAACTTATCCATTTAATTTTACTCCATAGTACTCAATACAGGATTGGGTGGTTGTTTTTGGCATTTTGAAAATGATTAGTATGCTTAAGGACCCATATTATGGAAAGTAAGGTCAATTTTTTCTTAATAACTAATAGTTGGTAATTGTCCATTTTATTTCTAAGTCTGCTTGTATGTTTTCTGAAGTCAAATTACATCAAATTTCTATTTTGACAGTCTTTAAGTTTAACCTTATTCCACTAAATAATCACTCCTGGGCCTTACATTGCAGAAGCAATTCTTCTTGGAGAGAGTAGTAGTCCCTGACACACTCTGCTGTGTATGAATTTAACCTCAGATGCTCTGTACTACCCATTCCTTTCCATCATACCATTATTAGCTCTAATGATATAGTGGTTGTTATTATTACAATGTTTGGCATTGCTAACAGTGGTTGGGTCAACGTTTACCTTGTTTGTCCAAATATAGCCATATCCAAATATAAGTTCCCCTATCCGTCCAAAGTTATCTCTATTTTTGGAAATGTCTAATTCCTATCTGTATTAACTCTGGTGTCAAGAATTTTCTTTGGATCAATTCTTCTTCAAATAACAAGTAAAGTTGGTTCTCTTTTTTTTCTGTTTCTCCGAATCTATTGGGAAGGAAAATATGCAATACAGAATTATATTCCAGGTTGCACATTGAAACTTTTTCTCGTAATTGCCTAACTATAGAATGATAATCATGATGGATTATTAATGAGATAATAACAAATTTTTGCAAATTCTTTGAATCATTGTTAAATTTGTGCCAAGTTCCTCGTCTTTTTTTCTGGGGGTACCTTAGTTTGAGCATAATAATATTGATCACTCTTACACCTGGCTGTAATTGTTGTTGTTAATCTGATTTTTTAAATTTTTTCTTAGGCTTAATGAAGTTATAAGGAAGGCTGACTTCATGCTTGTGGAGCACTTTGTTCCATTTGAGCCTGAGAACCTCAAGTCTATTGGAGCTGAAGGACACACGCAAGCTGGCAAGGCCCTGCATCCGTGTCAGTGTGATTCTGGGATTGATTCATGTCCCTCATCTGTATATAATCCCGTTGAGTGCAGTGACAGTGTCATATGGGAGGGAAGTTCTATTGGAATGTGTGGGGAAACAGACGTGATGAGCTGTGGTGATGACGGATTCATATCGGAAGGTGTGCATGAGGAAGGTATCAGTGAACTCGAGGAGGAGATGGAAGTGGATGTCAACAAAGAGTGTGGCGATGATGTGATGGGAAAGGAAAGTGAACCGAAAGAATTAGACTCAGGATCGTGTGAAATGGATGCAGGTGAAACTGATACGGGGGTGAGTGAGATGGAACGCAGTGGTACAGAGTCCAGTGGTGTTTTCTCAGAGAATGGGCCAATCGATGAATCCCAGTGTGTGGATTCAACAGGTGATGAAAGGGTTTCTGAATCACATCCAGAGGCTGCAAATCAGACTGATGATGCCCAGGGTTTAAGTATGATTGAGAGTGAAAGGGTACCTGAATTGCATCCAGAAGCTGCAAATCAGACTGATGATGCCCAGGGTTTAAGTGTGTTGGAGGGTGAAAGGATACCTGAATCGCAGCCAGAAGCTGCAAATCAGACGGAGGAGGAAAGGGTGTCTGAAGCACAAGCCGACTCTAATAAAGAAGTAGTGCCAGAAAAAGTCACTAGTAAAGAATGTGGTGAGTAAATCTTTTCTTACATGTAAAGTACATAATTTTGTAAAAACTTAGTATTCAAATTCTCTTTTCTTCTAATCCTGCTATGGTGTGAACTTTAATACAGTTATCTACATTTTAGCGATCTCAATATTCCCTGATCTTGAGGTTGTATCATAGATGCGCAGTTTGGAGGTAAAAAGATGACCGTAACATCGCCTTTAGTCATCAGTTCTGCCTTTGGATGAGCAGAGCAATTGTCCAGAATTAACAATATCTTGCATTTTGGGTCTAAACCAGAAGCATTGCAATGACACCGAGCTTCGGTAACAAAATTGTTTTCAAACCAATCCATAATAATATCCGAGGTCATCCAACTGTGATTACTTGCCCTTAATACCACTGGAAACACTTTAACATTTTTGAAAACTCTTGGTTTCTTGCTTTTTCCTATAACCAATAATTTTAACTTGTGAGTCCCTGCAGCATTAGAACATGCTAGCACTGTCACTCTGTCCTTAAAGTCCTTCAGCCCAGAGATGACCTTTTTATCTTCACAGACCAATGTTTGTTTCAGCAAACAACGCCAAAATAATGCTGTTTCATCAGCATTATATATCGGCTCAGGACACAAGCTCTCACTTTTCACCAACTTCAAAAACTCTTCAACAAAGTCGTCACCTGCTTCAGGATCCGCTGATAGTCTCTCTCCCCCCACAGCACACAACGATATGCTATGCCTTTTCTTGAATTTTTGAAGCCACCCTTTTGAATAATCACATGGAACTGTGAGATTCATTTCTGCATGAAATATTTTAGCCTGCTCGATTAACATTTGGCCTGAAATACTGAGCCCTTCACTTCAACGCAGTCTAAACCACTGCATAAGTGCATGATCTAAATCGGCACTAGACCCTTCTTTCATGGTTTTTCTTATCGCCATTCCTTTCTTAGTGTCACTTTCACAGAAAAATTTGAGGATCTTCTCTTTCTGCTTCTTTATGTCATAGATTGTCGAAGATCCAATCGAGTACATATCACACAGGCGCGTCACTGATGTGCCAGAATCAAGTTTTTTCAACACTTCCACTTTTTCTGCGATAGTTAATGGTCTGTGTTTACGCTTTGCCCCCTTGCTGCTGCTACAACTGCTTACGTTAGACATGATTATGAATAAACTATGCAGATGATAGATAGTTTTTACTTCAAGTTGTCACCAAGTATAAAGCAAACATGCGCGTGCCATGCAAGGTAAGAGAGGCACTGTCTGCTCCATGACGTCACATGCTCGCGTCTCGGCAACGACATACAATGTAGTTGTATCTTCAATTTGCTGAATAAACGCCTTTGTTGCACACAATAAGTAATATAGTCAACATTGTATGCAAAATAATCTTCCAATACTCATTCTTAAATGGGATAATTTTTTTAGAATGGGTTACAGCTTCAGTAAATATGAAGCAATGATTCGGCAAAAAAGTTTGTATTCCGCAAAGTACGCCTTAGAAATATTGCCGGATTATGGGCGTTCCCGGATTGGGGATTTCCGGATTAGGGGTGCTCAACTGTATTAAAAGTCATATTTTTGTCGAAGTAAACACCAAGATCTTTTATTTCCACTATTTGTCATATAGACTGCTCTTTCATAACATAATTGTATTTTATAACATTCCTCCTTCTTGAGTAAGATACGACAGAACATTTGTCCATATTAAAGTAAAGGAGATTTCTCTCTGACCACCTAATTAAATTGTCAACATCCATTTGCAGTTTGGAACTTTCTCCCAAATTTTTTATATTTTTATTAATCTTAATATCATCAGCAAACATTAAAGATTTCATATAGGACAGGCACTGCGGTATGTCATTTATAAATACAAGAAAAAGAAGTGGACCAAGATTAGAGCCCTGTGGTACTCCAGATAAGGCAGTGTACACATCAGATTTAGAGTGCCTGTATACCACAAATGGTTTTCTTTCCCATTTAAATGAACTCAATAATTTGTGAAGAGACCCCGAGATCCCCATAAACTATGTATATACTAAACATAAGTATAAACTAAAACAATCATTAACACTCTTTTTAACTTCTAATCTAAGCTCATTATATTTCGTCTAATGATAAATTGACCCTATTCTCTTAAATAATTTCCAGTGCCTATCTTTTTTCTTGATTTTCTTTATTAAGTCATAATTATACCAGAACGGGTACTTGTATCATGATGTTGTACACTAAGGAATGGCTACATCCATTGCTTCATACAGATATTGGTAGAAAATTTCTAAACTTTTGTCAACATCATTAATGGACATAATTGCATTCCAATTTTTACTGCTTAATTCAAGATATAATTTTAAATATTCACCTCTTTTAAAGTTATATTAATTGCTTGAGATACTAGATGTTTTATTTCAGTTCTACATGAGTATTGAAATTGAATAGCAGGGTGGTGAGGATCCTCTGTTAACAATGACATATTGCTCTGACAACGTTGAACAGTGGTAACAATATTTGTTAGAACTAGATCTAGTATTTTACCACATTCATTCACAATATTTTTCTGCTTTAGACCCATACTATTTACGAGCATTCCTAGTTCTGTGCAAATCACTTTATTAACTTTAACCAATGACATAAACTTAGGACAGTTAAAATCACCTAAAATGATTAATTCCTTATTCATCAAACCACTGTGGATCACTTTATCAAAGAAACATTAATAATTAGCAACACCAGAATCAGGAGGGAAATATACGACACATACATAAATATAACCACGTATGTCCATTAACAAATATCTTAAGCCACATGTTTTCATCAATAGTTAGTAAATTAGGCAACCTCACAGATGAATACTCATCCTTGACTAACACAATAACACCACCACCAGACTTTTTTACAGTGAGTACATTGGTCCTGTCCTTTCTGAATATTTTATAACGACCGTTCACACACACTTCTGCATCGCTAATACAGTTAGTCAACCAGGTTTCACTTAAACATATTATGTTGAGATCGTTCTCGAGCAAGGATACATTGAATTTGTTTAATTTACTTCCAATTCCTCTCACATTTTAATAGTAAAGCATTAACCTATTATTTGCTGTAGACGACAAAGACTTACTTCACTATGGTAAGTTGAACAGGAACCTTTATCTCATTGTAGTTTTTCAATATCACTGTCATTTCGCAGTAAAAATTTTTCACCTCCTTCACTTTTACATGCATAGAGCCGGCCTCCTCTTACCCACACAAATTTTTACTTCCCATCTTGTTTAAGGGCTCTAGCTTGTTTGGAATAGCTTCCGATTTCTTTGTGTTAAGGACCCATTAACATTAATTGGTTTATCGCTGCAAGTGGCATTGTCCAAATGAAGGTCGGAGAGTTTTAAGGCTTCTTTTAACTCTCTTGGCCCGTAAGAAATCTTCAGCCAAACTATACCATGCAAATTTAACCACAAGAGGATGGTTATTTAACTGAGCACTGCATTTATGCCCAGCTCTATACGCTACCTCAATGTCATTATGTGCCCGTTTAATTCCTAGCGCCAAGCTAGCTTTGTGGACAATTGCTGCAGGAACCTCCCCATTAGAAAACGGTATTCCATGAATTTCAACCGTATTTCTTAATAATTCCTGCGCTGAAGCATTAAGATTTGCTTCAAGGTCATTAATTCTGTCAATGAGGGATGAATTGTGTGCCACTATCTGGTCTATTTTGACAGCCAATTCCGAAATATTAGTCTTTGCGCATTCCAAGAGTTTTGTATTCTCACTAAAAACCCTTGTATGTTCAGCCACTGTGTTGCACCAAGAGTTGATTGAATTTTTAAACTCTCAATGATCCGCTTGTAGAACCGCAATCTCATCCAAGATCTGTTGAAGTAGAGACTCAGATTTCTCTGGTGGGCTCGAGATGACTTCTGATTCTGCTGGTATGGATACACCGTCATTTCTGACTCCACTTAGATGAATCTCCAAGGATGCAGGATTACATCCATTGCAGGTCCACTGCCCTCATCGGTCCACAACATCTTTGTGGGCCTCTTCAGACAATGACTGGCAGACGATGTGAATAGATTTACTGTAACCATTGCAAGAGACAGACTTCTCATTGCATTTGATTGCCTTTCCACAAGAATCACACTGCGGCATTTCGGTGCCACTACAGCCACAGCACAAACAAACAAGGTCTGACGAAGCGAAGAGGACACATGTCCGCTCACTATGGCAGCCAACTCGAGACTGAAACTTACAATCAAAACTAGAAGTTTTTAAACTATTTCAGTTTGATCTATTCAACTTATGATTCATTTTCATGTACATATTTGGATGTAATTTTCATTTTTAAGCTCACAAACGAAACTAGAAGTTTCTTGCCAAAATGTTTTGCCAAAAACATGCTATAGCCATGTTGTGACGCCATAGCTCTGTTTAAGCTCCTCGTTGTGGCTGTGATGTAGGAGCCAGCAAGCTTTGAGATGTTTTCTGTGGATGGTATCGCTCACTAAGCAATGCATTATGAATGGTATATTGTTCACCAGGGTTGAAATTCGCTATGAAAAAATCATTTGACTTGACCAGGATTCGAGCCCAGATCTCCCAATTGCCGGTCAGGTGTGTTAGCCAGTTACACCACCAAGCCATCTTCCTTCAAGGCGAATTTCGAGGGGGGTTTATGCGAACTAGATGTTCAGGCCTCAAGTCTACATTGTAGCACATGAGACGAAGTCGTGCTTACAAAGCCACTGTCGCGGTGGATAAACCCAACATTGTCGTTATTAAAACGATGAAATTGACAAATTTCCAATCATTGCATTTAACAAATGATGTGGTACGGAGTCACCTGTGCAAGTGATTTCGTACCACATCATTTGTTAAATGCAATGATTGGAAATTTGGTATATTGTCCCTCTGTGAAATAATACGTAGAGGAACACACCAGTTAAAGTTTTCGTTTATGTGCCAAAGAACGAAAGAAAAAGGAAAGCTATGACAGAAGCTTTTTGCCGGGATGAACATCAAAGAATAATATGGCCAAATCAGTTTCTTTAGTCTTTGTAGAACACTTCAAGATTTGTGTCTCCAAATTTCTCTTAAGTGCGGAGCTAGTCTGTTATTTCAGTTTCTTTTTTAGTCTATCAAGGTTGAAATAATGTCTATAAACATGCATTAAGAAAAATCATCCTAAGTAACATTATTTAAAGAGTAGAAAAACAACTATGGTAATTTTACGTGATGCGTACATGCGATGGTTTCAATTGCCAAAAACTTGTTTCTAAAGGTCTTTAAAGGTTAAAAAAAACAGTATTGCTGAGTTGGAAGAGATGCTGCCCGAAGTTGCTCTGCCTTCACAGCCATTACTGATATTATGGGGAACATGGCTAAATACTACATTATACTTTGCAGGTAAAATTAGTGAAATACGTGAGGTATGTTATAGGAATAATGTGTGCCTCCGATACATCCGTTCGAATGACTTTTTCACCCACTTAAAGCTATACAATTGTAACTGATTTTGCTCATCTTTTATACTGCGTGTCAATTCTATGAGAAAATTAAGCCATCATGGCGCATGGGTAGGTTTTCTGTAGGCATCAGAATATCTAAATGAAGAAGAAGCAAACTGCATTCTTGAATCCGAAGCTGCAGAGTTGAATCTCGATGTTGACGCAGATCCTACGTCTATCAGATGCAATTTTGGTTATCTATCATCAATAATGTCATCGCTGGAAGCAAGAGAACTACTCCTTGAAACAGCTACAGAGAAAATCTGAACTGTGGAGGGTGACCTTTTTGACATACCAAGTGATGTGGAAAAATCCATTGCTCGAGAAGATGTTATACTGAGAAACCCTGGATGGGAATACATAAGTAAGGTTGAAGAAATTTTATGAGGAAATTATATGGCTCTAATACAAAAGAAGAGTCGATTAGAACTGTTATTGTTGGTGAGATATATTACCAAAAAGTTTGGATTTTCTTATTAGGGAAATAAATTTTACGAAGCTAGAAATCCATGCAGGGCAATTTATAACAAAAAAATCAAGTTGTTACTGCCTTTAAATGCCAATTTAATTGCTTCGTGCCTTTTTATGCCTATATTGCCGATGTGAAGGTCTTAAATTGCAAGAATCGCTTACCGTCCCTAATTTTCATTTCCGCATCTTCAAAAGGAAAAGTTATGCAAAGAAACCCTGGTTGGGAAGATATCCAGAAAATTGCAGACATTTTATCAGGGACTTTGGTTGCTCCAGGACCAAAGATGACAGCAGAAGAGCTTACATCATTTAAGTATCATCTCGTGAGGTTGAGAGGTCATTTTCATACAATAGAAATATCCTGACTGACTCTTGGCATCAGTTTTACTGGAGAACATTTAGAGAAATATGTTTTTGTAAATTGTAATGTAACTTCAAATAAGTAAACCTTTTGTATTTTATGTTTCTTCAATTTATAAGCTAATTTTATTTGGAGTTTTATCCTCTTTCCTCTCCATCATTTTTACCGAAAAGTAATCGTGTATTTCAGTCCAAGCTTTAAATTTCAGATGCTTCTTTGTGGCAATAAGCCGCATTATATTTCTAGCCGGCCACACTGGCGGCGGGGTGAAGTCTTCACCTGCTAATCTTGGAATTACGGGTGCGAGTCCCACCTGGGTATTTCACCACCTGAGGCGTAGATGTATGTCAAATTCTGTTTGTCTGCTCCCTGGAAAACCTGATTACAGTCTTAGCCTATTGGGATTCCAGGGCCAATAGAATCGTCCAAAGTGCAAAAAATATTTTAAGTGCCTATTTAGGCTGCCTATTTCTTCATTTGTAGTGCCTAAATGTCCTCAGCTTACTCATGACCAACCGTTAAAGCCCAAAAAGTTCCTGTGGAAGCATCCATTTTACTGTGACCATCTGTAGGTGTCTCATAAGAACCTAATTATTTTGTGTATCATTAGTGCAGAAGTACTGATTTGTATAGGTCGATTTATATACGTACGTATATGAATGTTCAGATCAAAATAATCATTGGTTTCGTCTCTATTTATTTACCAAAATGTCTAGAATTAAGTGAGTGAATAGATGATATTCATTGTAAAAAAAAGGTTCATACCTTGGGAGTGAGAGAGGGGGTCAGAAATGTATCATGATTCATAAGAATGGAAAGAAACTTATCAAGTGCTGAAGGTGTCCCAATTTTTTAAACACACTGGCTAGCAGATGAAATATCTTGCACAGTTCCAGTATTCAGTTAATCCTGGCTCCAATTTTACTCTGCTGACTTCGTTCAGTACTTGGCCAGAATGGCTATATCTTCAAGGCTATGTAAGTGGCCTTTATTTCATTCATGATGAAGTTAATAACAGTACTTTTTTCACTTTTATTTTATTTACCATCCAAAAGTCACGAGTGTTCTTATATTGGTATATCTACTATCACCAAGATAATATGTAGTGAAAATTTCATCCTGAGCATTAGAAATTTCCACCAAGTGACGCCTCAAGTTACATTCTATATGTTCTTTACTAGGTTGTAAAAAAATGTATGATCTATTACACAATGAATGCCCCATTATTTTGTTCAATATTTATCTTGTTACTTCAGTGCAATAATTTCTACTCAGTAGAATGGAATTATACTGCGCTGACTTTTTTTCTTTCTTTATTCTCTATTTTTTGTACTTTGCAGTACTATTGAATGTAGGGAATTTTATGATACCTAGTGAAGGGAAGCATGATATTGCTCTAATAAAATTCGTTTGATATCCATGAACCAAAATTTAATGCCAAAACTTGGAATTTCTGAGTTCTTCAAGGGGTGGTTTTATTTCTTTTGTTAAATATTTTAGCTACATATTTTGAAGCTGCTTTCTGAAGAGGAAGTGATATTATTTTACATATTTCAATATTCTTCATCCCATTATCAAAGGTTGAAATTAAACTGCTATGATTTTTTTCATTTCTCTTCAGTAATGACTAACACATTGCATATAGCTCAGGGGTGAAATATATAATTTTTTGTGCACCACTTTCAAGGGGTGGGTCTTGAAATAGCATTTTTGATCTTGGATGAGAGGTCTTTATGTCGCCAGCTAGACCTAGTGGCGTGGCTACCAAATTAATATTTCTTGTATTGATGTATATTTGTTAACTGACTGACACATAATAAGTTAAAAGTCCTCTTTAATCATTAAAATCTATGTGATAAATTTACTTTTAGTGCCATCAATAATGGAAAATATTATCATAATGTATATAGGATTGCCAAGAACATGTTGCCATTAATTGGTTATTCTTGAGAACAAGGTATTTGCCTCTACTCTTCTGGAATATCAATAAATATATTCACAGATGATTGAAATGTTTAAGACACTATTTTTACTTGGTTGGTCCTTCTGCATCATTTGTCATATAGACTCCAGTGTTCATAAAGCCATCCCATTTGTTCCTCCTTTAGCAAAGCATTACTGGTCACTAGCTAATTTGATTCATCTACTGTGTGAAGGTGTGCTCTATATTTTGCAAAAGCTTTTGATTTTCATGGAACTTATGTTTAACTTACATTTAATTTAAGAGGTACATAATAGTTTCTGAATTTTCTCTTTTGACACCTAAAAGGATTAAATTCCCTAAGATTTAAATGTTCCTCAAAGTTTAGCTGCAACAATACTTAACTGTACTTGAATATTCTTTGAAGCCATATCTTTGGAAAAGTATCTCAACAAAATATGTAATCCAGAGGAATGATCTTTTATTGTTTATGATTATACCAATGTGTTCTCAGTATAACTCCTGTCCTTCTTTTGCTGTAAATGAGTAACTGATGATCCTACTAGTTAGCCATCACAATAATTCATTACTCAGCTGCTGGTGTGTAGACATGTCCATTTGTATCAAATTTATATGTTATTGACTGATTATTGCTGGATCTATTCGCAACTTTCTTTTTCTTGCTTGCAGGTTCCAAATCTACTCAGAATTCTAATTCACCTGCGTCAGAATTGAAGGAGGTAGAGTTCACCCCAACCCCAAGAAGAAATAAGAGAAAGTTGAAAAATTTCAAGCTTCCTTGTAAACTTTCACTTCTGTTACCTGAGGTAAGTTGCGCTAAATTTTATAATTTAATCAAAATACATGAGTATAAAATAGGCTTTTTTCACTATCTGTAGAGGATAAAATTGTTATCATTTATCCTAATGTTTTGTTATATGCCATTGCTTGTTCAACCTCATGTTCTCTTGTACCTTTGATGTGGGGTCAGTCAATTTGATATTTTTGTTGACATTGAAGGACAAATACATTTGATATTGAAATATCTTGTGTCAAGCATTGATAAATTGTAGCCATTAAGATGAACATTTTTTATTTTGGATAAGGTTGATAAAAATTTAACTCAAACAGAGTTGTACTATGTATGTACCTACCCTAGTGAGCATTAGTATGTAGATAATTCAAACTGATTGAAGTCGAGGATATTGCTTCCAATTATAGGATGAACCCAATTTACTTCAGTAGTCTGATAGGCAAAAATCATAGTATTTGTTTTGTGCTAATTTGGAATACCATTTTTCCAATTCTGTACCTATAAATCATTATTGAAAATAACTCTACTGAGCTTTATAAAAATGCTTGATTTGAATTTATTTTTACTTGACTCAAATTTCGAGTTGCTCATACTTACCTACAGAAAAGCCTTCATAGGACCAGAGTTATCCAGACAAAGGATTCCATAAGAACTAATACTTTGAAAGAATGAAAAATAAGATGCTCTAGAACAGTTTCCTTGCTCATAGTTCGTAAGGGTCCTCAGTTAATAAATAGCTCAGTGTAGTTGATTTTTAAAAAATTTGAGTTTATTGACTTATATTTCATTGATTTGATTATAAATTATTATGATTAATCTACCAGATAATAGTAGGTTTTATTGAAAGCTTGAATTTGAAAAAATCCTCCTGATTTTCACATGTGTTGGATCTTATCTCCCTCCATTATTTCTCTTTTCATCTCCACATATATCCTACCCTTCTTCATCCCTTCCATAAAACCTACTCTCTTTCTTCACTTTCCCCTCTTGCCCAACATCCTTCCCTCTGATGCAGGCTTAAGCAATGCATTGCCCCTTAGTACTTCCTCCATCGACCTACCTCCTTCTTATCTCATCCAAAAGCTTTCTTTCCTCACCCACCGTACCAAGCTCTTCCTCATTTTCCTTCTTTGTTGTCCTCTGAACCTTCTCCATCCTCCTCCTCAACCACGTCTCAAAAGCCTGCAGTCTGTTCTTGTCATCCTTTCCCAAAGTCCATGTTTCTGCCCCATACAATGCTATACTCCATATCATCAAGCTCTTCACTAGTCTTCTCTTTATATCCTTACACAAGGGTCCGTTATCAGCTCCCTTTTATTACTAAATGCTTCTTTTGCTTATGCATTTTCCTCCTTTTGTCTTTGCTACTCTACCCCCTTTCTTGTGTTTTGCCCAAGTAATTAAAATGCTCTACTTACTTTGGCCATTTGCTGGAAGAAAATAGGTATAGTGGCAAATATGTAAGGATGAGAATAGTGTTAGCGAAGGAAGCATCTAATAATAGAAGGGAGCTGATGACTGGGACCATGGGTAAGGATATAAGTGGATAATGAAGAGCTTAACATGGAGTGTAATGTTGTATTGGGTAGTAGATAGATGGGGAAAAGATTACATAACAGGTATGATGAAAATTTAAAAGTTAAAGAACTAAAATTTTTAATTTAATGTATAGCTTTTTACTGAAACAGGTAGCTAATGAATTTTCAGGATGATGCTTCATAAGTTATTTGCAATACTGGCATTCAAATATTTGAAGTAATAAAATATTCTAGGTATTTAATTATATTCCAATTCAAGAAAACTGCTATGCATTCAAGCTTTAGTTAATATCAAGCAATATTTTAAATTTGTAATGTTCACTTTTAAGCTGGTGCTACAATTCTAATAATTATGATTACTTATAATTTAAATAACCAACTTGTAAAAATTCAATAAATGGGTCTTCTACCACTAAATGCTGGCTTCTACTAACTTAAGTGAATATAAGTAGAAGCACCATTCCTATTCAGTTAGAGTATGTGTTCAACAAGCAAAAATTCCCCAATGTGGTGATGTCACAACAATGAGTTTTTATATTGTTTACTTGAATGAAATCATTGCGTAAGGTATACAACAGACCAGGGCAGAGGAAATCATGAAGTGTGTAAGTATGGCAAGTAGGATTTATAATTATTTCTCTTTCCCTCTTCAATTTCCAGAAAAAGAAGAGGATGACCAAGAATACTAGAGCAGCAGAACTTTGGAGGCCTAGCCAGTCACCTTGTTCTTCTGTCTCAAGCCACTATCCACAATCGCCAATGTCCTTCGCTCCAGCATCTCCTGATCCTCATTCTTTGGGCCAACTCATGCTCCAGGATGATGACCACCATGAAGACATAGACAATCTCTCTGAGTCTGACAATGAAGGGGAGTACTTTGATCCTCCAGCTGATGGTCAACCTCAGGTTAGTTCCAACTCTGTTCTGAGTACAGCGTAGCTTAATTTTTATGTTTATGGAATGTACTGCCTTATAGCCAAGTAACATCAAAGAATGTGTTGATTATCAATGTAATTTAATATTCAGAGTTGTATTAATTTTTAAAATGTAAAAGTCACTATATTGAAGTAAAATTTATTCATATAGCTGGTGTAATGATTAAAAGTATCATCTTGGCTAATTTTTTATGTGATTATCAGTATTACTAATTTATTTTGTTACCCTCCCTCCCGCTCTTATAGCAAGTAACTTAGCATCATATTTTTATTTACAACGGTATTGAATGGAACAGTTAAGTTGATGCAAAGACAGACAGCCTGTGATGCATAATTTTTTACTCAAAGTGTAGTTTAGTGAAGTGAATTACTCTGATAGCGGTTGGAACCTCATGAAATGGAGTAGTCTGCTTCACAAATAACTCCCTATGTCAAATTTACCATAAATTTTGTGTAAAACAGAAAATCAAAGGTGACTCTGAACTATTCTATTTATTTTATGTCTGCTGTATTTCCACTTTTCTTTTTTTTCTGCTGAATTGAAGTATAGTGATGGGCATAAGGTATGCTCTAAATAAGCCCCTCAGAGTTTCTTCCGTAATATCTCCTGGATCCTCGACAGAGTACCTGAGAAAGCTGGAGAGGCATTCTCTCTCCAGCTTTCATTCTCATCTCCTTAAAACACAATTTATGAAATAGAAACATGGTGGAATGTAGACAAATACCATATTCACCCGAATCTAAGATGATCCTGATTCTAAGACGACCCCTTATTTGGATGATTCTTAAAATAAAAAATGACTAACTTTAGCCTCATCATTGCAATAATCATGTTATTTGACAAGTGTTTATTTTTTCCTCCTCCTGTACTGAATAAGATTGCCTTGTAATATGAAATATCAAAGGGTAACATTGGAAATAATACAAAAAAAGGTGTGAAATAATTTTTTAAAACTTATGTTAAAACAATAAGTTCAAGAAAACAAAAATAAAAAAGCAACTTAGCAAAATGTACCAGCGTCTAAAAAATGAAATATATATTCTCCCCATAATAAGGTGTTTACCTTATTATGGGGAGAATATATATTTCATTTTTATGAATAAGCACTCTGAACAACATAAAATGTAGATACTTTTCTCAAGAACATTAAATAAAATTCCTTTATTAATTGTAACCACCACCAATGGAGCCTTCACTATTTTCATCACTGTCATTGCCAATCTCATCACCTCTATGACTCTCCCACAGAATGTCATCTTTACTCCCATCCAGAGCATTAGATAAACAGCACTTCTTGAATCCTTTCACAATTGTATTGGTATTTATTTGTCGCCACAATATCTTATTCGACTGACAGAGTAAAGCAATTTCAGGTTTCTTAATATATCCTTTTGAGTTAAATTACGAGTGCCACTCTGTAACCACTCAGAATACAAAGCCTTTAAATTATGTTTAAAACACTTATTAATAGCAACATCTAACTCTTGAAGTTGTGATGTCAGCCCTCCAGATATCACTATAAGATCAGTATTCATCTCAATCATTGTTTTTTTCACATCAGGTGTTAAGTGCCCTTTGAATGCATCCAGTGAAAGCATTGCTCTTTGTTTCAGTAGTGCCCCAGCCTTTATATTCCACACCACATTTAGCCAATCTTTCATAAGTTCTTCAGTCATCCATCCCTTTTCCTGACATCTTACTGTTATGCCAATCGGTAAATAGTCCTTAGGCAAATTTTTCCGCTTTAGAATCACACATCGTGCTAATTTCGTCCCATCTACCAAAACTGTCAATATTACAGTCACTCGCATCTTTTCGTTACCTGTAATTTTGATAAGGACAGACTTGGCACCTTAGTCATTCACAGTATAATTCAACGGCATGTCGAAGAAAACAGGAGTTTCATCAGCATTTCCAATTTGAGTCAGAAGATAATTATGATAGTTTTTCGCTGTAGTCTTCGGGCAATTTTTGACACAATGAAGTTTGGCGCTTTAATGAAAAGTTATTTCGTTACATCAGTCTTGTGCACCAACCTTTGCTAGCTTTGAATTCCTGTATTGATATATTTAGCCCTCTTGCAACTTCGTGAGCTTTCATAGTCATATCAGCCATTGAAACAGGCATGCCGCTTTGTACGCACAAACCTAACTACTTCTACTTCTACGCCTTGGAATCGGCTTGACTTTGGACCACTGTAAGACTTTCTGGAAGATTTAGCTTTCTTTAGTTCCCTTGTAGATTTCCATCTACGCACATTAGCCTCAGATACGCTTAACCTTCTACTTGCATCACAGTTATTGGTATTTTCTGCGTTATGTATGACAACAAACTTAAAATTAGCATCATAACTACGTCTTATTCCTTTTGGTAACTTTCCCTTTGCACTCATGCCACGTATTTCAACATGATCTGCCATTTTTTTTCTCGAGGGCTATGTATGTAATAGAAATAAGCATGCAGCACTTGAAATTACAATTCACCTCATTTTGATATGTTTGTAATTAATAGCGGAAAGAAACAGAAGAAAAATAGAAAAAATGCTTTCAGCCTTCATTTATTCTCAATGTGGCATACTACGCGCTTGATAGAAATACGTCACTGCCACAGGCGTTCATTTTTAATTGAAAGAATTATTTTACCTGTAATTGTTAAATACTATTATACCAATTTATTAATTGTTCATTTCAGTTGTTAATTCAAGAGATTATCGTGGAATACGCTCTTATGACTTATTTAACCATACATACGTGCAATTAACTGAATAACACAGATTATACACGTATTTATACTTCATATTCTAATCCAAGACGAGTCTTGATATTTGCAGTTGAAATTTTGACAAAAAAGGTCGTCTTAGATTCAGATGAATATGGTGCTTATATCTAATGTCCAAAATCCTTAATAATAACTACTTGATGCGTAATGGATGGACTAGGCAGTTTGTAGATATATATATAGAAGAAGAAGTTGATAGATATATATATATTATTGAGAGTGATACGTGAGATTGCATTGATAAGCATATTGATGCTCTTTCCAATGGAGTAAAATTGTTGTTTACAGCAGATTTCCTCTTTTCCTATCACAATTTTTGGAAAAAAATAATCGATTTGGCCATGATTCTTTCATGCCTTCTTTTCTGCCTTTTTTAATTCTTAATCAATTAATGAGTGGCCTTGCCTTACTAAATGTTACATCACATTACTCACCAGTGATGTCTTACCACTCCATTTTCATGCTAGTGAAATTAACTGAAGAACTACTAAAATATTGATCAGGTTATCAATTTCTTGTTGCTAATAGGTAACAAAATCATTTAAATGGTTTCCGTGCAGATTTTTATGAGTCAAAGATGAAAATCATTACATACTCATACGTACAAACCTACAAAAGAATATTGGTCGAGGCTAGTTTGGAACTGTGGAATTATTAGAGTATGGGTTGGCATCCAGAGAAGTGCTTCATTTAATTTCCGGAAATAAGTATTTTATGTAATACTATGTAATTCTTGTAAATTATAACTGCTTGTAAGTAATATGCTGAATGCAGTTTATTGCCAATATTGTCCCTTTATAGAGAACCATAAATGGAGAAAGAAGTTGCTTAGGAAAAATGATTTGAATCTGGTAATATAGTGTGAATTTAAGAAAAATGTGTATAAGTGAACTTAACTATGGAGAAAGTGTTAAAGTGTTGCATCAGACAAATAAAAATGTTAATAAAATGGGGGATAGTGTAACATAGAGAGTAAGGAATTGGAGTGTCATGGTAGTCATTTTATTTTTACCAACCCTCAGTGAAATAGATATTTTGTGCTCAATCATCCAGGCTTGTTACTCTATATTTTTGATTTTTCTGATAGTCTAATGGCATGTAAGGAGCTCAAAACAAGGTATGAAAGCAATTGGAACCCAGCTTTTTATTTTCTCTTCATGTTTTGTTTCACAAGTGTTCTACATGATAATGCCCAGAGGCTTCATTTTCTTATATTTAAATTACATTTTGAAGGTAATGAAAAGTAACAGATTTACTGTATAAAAATGCCTGCTGATTTATGTGTCAGCCATTGGTAGTATTCACACATCCACCAAAGGCTGGTAAATATAACCCCTGGTGGAGTGAAGGATTATCATAAAAAAATTTATGTGCTCATGAATTTTTATGGAATATGAATCCTAATTTCCTATGAATACAACTGGAAAAAAACTAGGAAGTTTTTCCCTGTACTTTATAGTACCTGTTGGATTTATCTTCATTTTAAAATCTTAAAGGTTTACTAAGGCATTTGTCATGATATTTTTTATTCAATCTAGTGCAGATGCTAGTCATTTTAGGATAGTCAAACTTGATAACTCTATTCTTCTGTTTGTTCTAGATCAACTACTGGATTCAGAATCACCAAAAAGATTTGATGAGTGCTGGCCAGCCCACTACGTTGTCAGATCAAGTGGCTCAGTGGCAGGAATTAATAATGCCACGGCTTGAAGCAAACTTACGTTTTGGCCCCTACAGCCACGTACGTTATGCACCTGTTTTGATGGAACTTCTCACTCGGAAAGGATGGCCCCCTCCTGAAAATTCATTTCCATATAATGGTGGTGGAACAGAAGAGGATGAGGAGTTGTATGATGAAGATGGATTTCTTTGTGATCGGACTTCTAGGCAAATTGCCTCTCGAACAGAGCCACAAGAAAGATGTGTGCACCGATTTAAGTATGATGCTCATTTTCATGAACCTGAAGAGGCTGACTTTTTAGAAAATGAGGAGGTATTTCTCGGTTTTCAAACTCCCAAGCGCATGAGGAGACGTGGTTATAAACTGTCAGAAACTCAGTACTCTCCTCAAAAGAACTCAATTCTCTACACTTCCCTCTCTAAGGTTTATCATTGGGGGTGCAAAAGGCCAGAAGTGGAGATATTGGACAAAGAGCAGAGTGTGAGGCAATGGGCAAATGAGAAAAGGGACTGGCTGCAGAGTAAAGTGAGAGCAAATCGGTTGCAAAGAAACTGGGATGAGTGGAATGAAGAAAACGATAACATAGAAACTAATACAGAGTTGGATGTGCATTTGCCAAGTGTTGTTAGTGAAGACTCTGAACCTGTCGTGTTTACCACAGTATTCTCTGGTTTCAGGAAAGAGGAGGTCTCAAGGCTTCTTTTTACAGCCTTACATTTGGTAAGTGGTTAATATTTTCAAAGTAATTTTTTTCTTCTTTTTTTGTGAGTATTTCAGCTGTTTATACACTTAGTTGTAACTGGTAAGATGCACCTCTCACAACTAATGAATGTATGCGGGCTAATGGTTGTTCAATTCCATTCTTCCTTAACAATTTGTATAATGATATCAGATGTTTTTCTAAGCTCAAGTCTTGGTAGTGATACCATTGACTCCAAGGTTCACTCAACGTCACATCATGTGGAGATACAGTCTTTAATTTTGGAAAATATTGTGACTCCACTGAGTGTACTGATTGTGCCGTTTTCTTTTTGATTCATTAGTCTAATTTAGCTGCTACCAAATTGGCTGTGTAGATGTCTACTGCATCCTTTGATGCGAGGGAGAATGTGCTGATTTTTTCAAACAAATAGAGGTATTAGAGGACGATGAATCTTGCCCAATGCCAAAAACCTGAGGCCTAAGTAATGCTTAGTTCCCATTATATGTATTAATTCTGAAAGGTTTCCTAACTCCAATGGTGCAAAAAGAGGGTGTGGTCAGATCGGGCAGGTCTGATGTCACTCCTGTCGCTCGGAGACTGCAGAGGTGGTAGGCCTCACTTCCTCAGGGACTCCTGATGATGTCAATGGGGGGAACTTAGGGCAGGAGCGCTATGCCTAAAACAGTGGAGTATTCAATGGATGCAAGTACGCAAACATCTACACTGCTAGCAACAATGGAAATTCTGCTTCTTAAGTAACGAAACTGAAGCAAAATTTAACCATATATAATAATTTAAAGTCACATGTCATCAGCATTGTCAGAACTTCTTAAACTGTAGAGATTGGTTTTGTGAATGAATTTGTGTGTATAATTTATCAAGAGCTCATCCATTAGTCCCTACTTACAAGACAAAATCACGAAACCTGGGTTGAGGCAGCTAACGACACAATTTTTTTCTGAAATAGGAGAGAAACGTGGGAAAAGTGTGATTTTCTCTCCCTTATGCCTGGGTTTGCGATAAAATAGCAACTATTGGATTTTTTTCCACTTTTGTACCTGTCATTGCATTTATTTTTGTAACATTTTGGGGAATTGAAACAAGGATCTCGGGGGAGAGATAAATCTATTCCAGTTCGTTACAAATGTAGGGTATGATAACACAGCATTTTCTTTCCCTTATCATGAGTATTGTAACTCTAAGAATTTCATCTTTCATTCACTGTGCTATGCGGCATGATTTTAAATGATAATGCAAAGGCATGTAATGCCAAAAATGGCTCCACAATAAGCACATTCTATAAAGTTATCACTGGATGCTTTGCATCTGCACGAATGCTGTTCGTGTAGGTAACATAGTTTAAGACCATTTTCGTATGTTGTCGAACATTTAGGTCTTCTGGGTTTTCCACCACTTTGGTTGATGTGCATGGAAAACACTCGATGATCCAATGACCCACGTTTCACTTACATAAAATACGAATAGTTGATTAACAAATATCAGCATTTGAGTATAATTGCTAGGAAATTCAAAGTGAATACATTGCTTTGCTGTCTCTTGTTAACATCCTTCAAAAAGACTCTTAATCAATCGTAGCTCTCCCTCTTCCTCCCTCCAAAAAGTACCCTCGGATTTCAAAATGTGGAAATGTTCGGCCAAGACTCACCTTCTGCCTCTTAGATGCAAATCCAGGTGAAGCATAGAATCCCAGAATTTGCTACTAGTTATACTCTCTGTGAAGGGTTAGTTAAAGATCCAAGTAAAGGTTAGAAAGTTAAAAATGATGCAGTTATGGTTGTACACATTCGTGATTGAGAATCATACATTGTTTCTGAAACATATTAAATTGAAAAAAAAATTATGCTGAAGCATCTTGATCCTGTACTACACTCGAGTTCTATGCACCCAATGCCTTAACCCACACCACCATTGCAAATAATTATAATATGAGTGTTGATTACAAGGCTAGACTCACAATTTTTGCCGTTACGTAATATACTACCAATATTTCGCACTTCACTGTGCGTATATACTTTTCAATATTTGCTCTCGCACACGTCCTACGTATCAATGTAATCTTTCCTCATGGGACTGCTATTAAGTTTTTGAATCGAACTTTTTGAAAAGACAACATTTTTAAGAATGTTGAATTGCTGCAATAGAAATTGTAAACAATTAACATGTTGTCCCTTGCCATAAAACCTCAGTTATGAAACTCCTCACTTATGAAACTTTTTTTGGTGGTCCACTGAAAGTTTCATAAGTGAGGTTCTACTGTATATATCAGTCTTTCATTTTGTGAGCACAATTAACTTTTTAATTAGGTATTGCAAAGCTATTTTGTACATTCATTTATGTTTCCAGTATGCCACTTGCAGGTAGGCCACCGATTAATAATTCCGAAAGTTTCACTGAATTCAGACTGCTCCATTGCTAGTGGTAAAATGTGACATTTGTGTTTCCATACCTCTCCTCCATGCACCCCAATTTGCTAACAAAGGAGAATTGAGAGAAGTTAGCCCATTGCTGTAGTTTGACCAGCTTAAAATTGGAGGTGGTGATTAGAATTGCAGCCAATCAGTTAACACCTTAAGGTTGTTTCAGCAAGGTTTTCCCCTAATCATAATGGAGGCCATATTCCAATTTTGTTTTAATTTTAGCGGCTGTAGGAAGCATGAAGTAAATATTGTAATATTTATTGTGTAATGATAGACTTTTATAGGACAGAAAATCTCAGTAATCAAATGTCTATTAAAATTACCTATATATGTCTTTGACTTGACTCATTTTTTTCACATGGTAGGTTTAAAACTCCTTCGCTACAGAAGGCATTTTTTGTAACTATGAAGTAATTACTGGAGTGGCTGTGTGATTTATTTTAAAGAATAGTTGAGAAAACATACAAACTACTCACTGGTAATTTTTTGACAAGATCTAGATTTTAGAAATTCGCAATTTTTTTAAACTATGTCTCTCTGGAGTGCATTAATGTACCTTTTCACACATAAAATGGCTGGCATTTTTTGGCAAATGTCTCAGAAAGTAGTGCAGTAAGCTGCTGATATTTTGATATCTTTGGAAGGATGAGAAATTTTTCTTGAAAATGAAATGACAGTTGGATTATTGAAACATGAAGCAAATTAATCCAAGATGGAGGATTTTGTTTACATTATATCCCATGCAGAGTACCTCTGTTTTAAAAATTTTTTCCTAGTACTCAAAGGGGAAAATTCCGTTTTTCCTCAGAACGCTGAAAGTTTATGGGGATATTTTCATTTGTCATTCTGCCTACATAAGTGTAATCAGAACTATTCGCAGCATGGGAGACATAATACCGTCAGGGAATAGAATTCTGTTGCCTGACTCTATTTCAAATGGTTTAAAATCTTATTTCAAGTCTCGTACTTCTCACAAATTGTCTCCTGTAGCCTCCAGCAGTTTCTTGGGAAAATCACAAAGAAAGTTGTGTTGATATAGAAGCTGCTTACTGATGGCAAGCAAACATCAAACCAAGTCATACCATTGATTCTGTCCAACTTATTGCATAAAATTTTGTGGTGATGGACAAGCATTTTTTTGTCCATTGTCCTTCCAAACCTATCCGTAATTACCAAATCATTGTGAATACAAGAAGAGAATTTTGAAATTTGTATTCGTCTACTACCCCTGTACTGAAATCAAGCAATAACTATCTCAATAAATTTTTGCTGAGAGCCGTAGTATCCCATGAACCAAGCCTGTGTTCCACAGAACCCTGGGGTCACATGAAATCCTCTCAAAGATTCTGCAAATTTTTGCCATTAATACCTTTAACCAATCATTATTTACTCGTTGAAAAAGCACTAATTTGAAAGTATTTTTTTGTTTGTACCCTGGAAATTTTGTTAATATTTAATTTTTTTTGCTTGGGAGGGTTCTGAGAAATATTTCCGTACTTGTAGAGGAAAAATGCTTGAAGTCCATTTGCTCCGAGTCGCTGTAGTTTATTCTATGGAAATAATGTTAGATAATATATCTGTTCAATGTTGTGCTGGAGGAGAAATCAGTTGAATATGCATATGAAATTCACCATCTGTATTTGATCATCTGAAGTGTTTTTGCTCAAGCCTGTAGCTTTAGTTTAATTGTTATGGTGTTAGTTTGTTGTATTTGTGCTAGTATTGCTTGTGCTGGCTGATTTTAATTATTGGATACTTTTCCTTTTTACAGACATCCCAAGGTGTTTTGGAAATATCTGCAGATCAGGGAGTTATAAATTCCATGAAAATGTCCTTTCATCCTAATGAGAGGTGATAAAAATGGTAACGGCAATCCTGTTGAAGTGCAATGAACATTTATCATTGGATAAATATGCTGCGTGGATTTTATTTATTGAATTGAGAGTTTTGAATTCTGAAGAGAATTATATATTGACCAAAGTTTGGTAGTTGAATGAAGGTTGTCACTAGTAGTGGGGTAGGCAATTGGGGTGAGGCAAATTCTAGCACTCTTTTTGGACTAACATTTCGTGTGCCCAGTCAGTGCAGTCTGTGGGTGGTGTGTTAATTGTGTGCTGTGGAGGATTTAACTCAGCTAATCTGACTTGGCCAATTGCTTTTTGTGAAGTGTTTTCACAAGCAAGTTGTAACTTAAATGTTGACGTGTTGAAATGAGACCAGGTGCATTCTGTCAAATGAGTGCGTTTTAAAAAAGTACAAAGACACTGTAAATGTATATTAAATTTTGTATAGTATTTATTTTGTTACTCATATGAAGAGCACAATAATTGTCGTGCATATTTAATAGTCTGTGAATAGGCAAGAGTATTTTTAAGTGATGCACTTTTATTTGGGTTTGGATGATTAATGACAACAAATTTGTTTTAGAATTTTTTTAAATTGTTTTTATTTTGGAATTTTTAATCCCATGCATGTATCAGTTTACATGATCCACAATTTGTCCAAACTGGGGAAAATGTGAAATCCTTATGATTTTGCATGAGAATTCGAGAAGAAAATTTATGAGAACAGTTCAAAATTTTCAGAAGAAACTTTTATTTGGAAGTGATCATTTTTTATGTAGATATCAATGATAAATGAAAATTTGTAAATGATATTTAACGTTGGACATAAAAATGTGTTTTTAAAAATATCTTCATTGTTTAAATAGTTTTTTCTCTTTGTGTTATTGACCTTTTATTTTTTCTGAACATGACCACTATTTTTGAAAAAGGATGATACTTAAATTGTTTTCTTTTACAGCTAGTGGATGGGAGCTTTTGATTCACCCTGCTGCACTAAACAAATTCACCCTTGCATTCAGTTGCACTATGCAATACAGAAGCTGCACACTTCAGAAAAGATTGGGACCAGAGTTGATGTCTGTTTAACTTTTAAAGAACTTTGACCATCGCTTACATTTATTTTGGCATCACTCGGGACAGGATGATAAACATGTTGTTTTAATTTCAGTAAGTCGATATGCACTCCGCATGGTCTTGTGTGTGCCGAAAAGGTTCGCGTGCTCCGATGACCCCTAAGAGCTGTACTAAGGATGCAACGATTTCTTCCAGACAGGAGTAGATAGATCGAGGTGTTACTCTAAAAGTAGCCATGTTTTACCATAATTTGCCAGAATATATTTAAATGACATTCAAGTCATTTTTACAGTGACTTCTTAAAAAAATTATGAATACTACAGTTTTCCGATGTAGCACAAGGAAGGCGTGAATGTAAACGGGCTATCGGTCGGAGGAATGCATGGCGAGCCGAGACATAAAGAGAGGAAAGGAATGGGACAGCCAGCCGTGCGCCGAAAAATGAGAAAGAGCGATGGGCTCTCGGTTGAAATGTTCCTCTCAAAAACAAACGAGTGACGCAGAGGTGTTCCCATAGAGCTCCTTCGCCTTGGCCACCATCGTCCCCCCCTCCTTCCGCAGTCTGTTCTTTAAAAAACGCACCACGTTGCCATCCCCGAAATAGAAGATCCAAGGCGGAGCAGTAAGGAAATGCTACAGAGGGGAGGGATTGGGGAGAGGAATTCGGGGAAGAGTTGAGGGGTTTTTAGGTAAGGGTAGTGAGGAAGGGGTCGAGAGCCTCGCGGCGACTCAACCCGAGCCAAAGACGCAGGAAAAATGAACACTCGCTATGGATGGCGCAAAGTTGAAAAAAGCACGGTCGGAAAAAAACGTCTCCCTTTTGCCTTCCCCCATCTGAACTCCACCCCTTTCTACGCTCAAACCCTCCCCGTGGCCAGGATTGATTATCTATCCTCCTTGATTTCTACGTACAGTACTTCGTAATTACTGAAACTGTAACCCATTCTAACAAAAATTCTCCCTTTCAAGAACGAGTATCGGAAGATTTTTGCATACAATGTTGTCTATATTACTTATATTGCGCAATGAAGGTGTTTATTCAGCAAATTGAAGACATCACTACATTGTACGTCGTTGCCGAGACGCGAGTGTGTGACGTCACGGAGTGGACAGTGTCTTACCTTGCATGGCGCGCGCATGTTTGCTTTGTACCGAGCGTTGACGGCGCGACGTGAACAGCAGACAGCTCATTGAATCGTATTAAACACAGTGGAATAAGGATTGCAAGGAAAATTGGAAGCGATGAAAAAATTTTACTAATCTACTGTATATACTCTTTGATGTCCAGCAACACGTTTATGTGTTATACGCATTCCTTTCACTCAGCCGTTTTGCGGGACTACCGGTTGACTGATTTTGTTTTTGTGAATTTTGAAGAAGTTTATTTCTTTTTTTTCGAATTATGCAGAATTCATTCAAAATTAATTGAAGTTGTTATAATTTATCGAATTCCCGCATTAAAAATATCGCGGACCTCATAATTATGCTGTTTACTACCACAGCACCCGTAGTCCGGCAAAATCCCCAATCCGGCATCGCTCGAGTCCCGACCGTGCCGGATTAAAGGTGCTCAACTGTACCTACTTTTAAAAGTTGCCTTGGGAAAAAATCTATGAGGAACGAGCACGAATCGCGGACCTTCGGCTTGCCGTGTCAATGCGCAGACCACCACATTTCCTTGTATTCATGATTCCTCTAACATTTTTTTGAGAATTTAGAATTCCGAGTTCTTCCCGCGTTGCTGTTTATTTTAATTATTAATAGTGGACGACCATTTCTCCGGCATTCCATTCGGCATCATCAGGTCAGGTTCCGACCTGATGATGCCGACTGGAATGTCGGAGAAACGGTCGTCCACTAATATTCTGCAATGCGGAAAGAACCCGAAAAATTCTTAATAACAAGAAAATCGTGGAAGCCTTTTGAGAGAATTTTAAGGTAGATTTATGTTCAACCCGTACGGTCGATCGAGGATTGCGCACTCGTGAGGGAATATGGACTTCGAAGATGTCGCTATCCACGAGGATTAATCCTGTGACATCACTTATGCCCTGATTAGCTACCGTTGAACATATTTTCAATTTTGCCCTAACCAGCGATTATTATACATGGACATTGTCTTCTACTTACCCCCTTTGAGCTCGCCTTCGCCTCCATATTTTACTCCACTAGGAAAATTTGCAATAGTTAGGGAAATAAAATACCAAATTCCTGAGACAGTAGGACTTTATTAGTAGACATTATTGCGAAGAAAAAGATTCGTGTTTATGGTCCCCCACCTATAAGGAATGTTCCATATAAAGAAAAAAACTACTACGATGGAACAGGGAGTGTGTAACACAGCTGATGGAAGGACTGCATTGGGAGCAATGTGGAAATAGTTTGAGAGGGAGACTTGAAGGCTAAAAACTCAGCTTAAATTGCTAGAAAACTACACATCAGACGAGTTAAAGTAGAGCAGACCCTCGCTTTACGATGGGTTCACTTTACAATCTGAATGTTCGTTGAATTGTGTGCGAATTTCAAATTTCGACGATATTTCACACCCATAATTTATTACCCATTTCTGAAACATATTTACCATTTATACAAAGTATTCAGGCCTGCCGCGAATACGGCGGTGAAATACAATGAAATAGCCATGAGGAAAAATTCGGCCCGGACCGAGAATCGAACCACGGATCTTTGGCCCAGGCCGATTTTTTTCTCATGGAAATTTCATTGTATATTAACCATTGTTTGTAAACGGACTGTATTTGTTAAGATAGCAACGTATTGATATTAATTGTTGCGTAAAAACCGATCCCGAGGCCGGTAAAATACTGGTTCACTTTACGATGGAATTCACTCTGCCAACGGTCCCTCGGAATGGATTAATACCGTAAGGCTGTCTACTGTACGTCACGGGGGATAACATTTTATTCCCGCTTTATATATATTACGGAACCGATAGCAGCTTCAAAATAAGAGGCTCACTGCCGAACTGACATTGTCAAAATTCCTTCTTCCCACGCATGATTACCGGAAATGATAAAAGCCGAGTGACTTTCCAAGGAGACTCGGGCCTCAAAGTCACTTATTTCGGAAATTTAATGACAATTTAAGTACAGTATCTTTGAATACTATGCTCAAGTTTTGCTGAGAATAAAATATAATGGGTACTTAAATGTAGCATCGTCGTAGAGCGCTTTACAAACTTAGGTGAAATTATAGGGATCCCAGGCTAGTTTAACTGTAACTCAGCGTTGAATGTGAATATTTTAACATGGGCTCTCGGGGAGACATCTCCGATTACAGCAAAGAAACGTCAAATTTAACGAGAAAGCGTGCGAGTAATAAGGCTTTTAATTAAAAGTGCTTACGAGAAGTACAAATTCCTTGGAAATTGAGTGATAATAAAATATAGGAATCATACAATTTATTTCTTATAGTCAATGGCGAATGATTTCCGTAATTGAAGTCAAAATGCGGTAGTTCCATACAAATGGCGCTGCAGTCAGCTCATATTGCTGGACAAATGTGGCCGTAAAAAATATACTTGTGGAATAATCGGCACATTTTGAACCTCAATTTTGGTTTCCAAAGTTTCACACAGTTCAAATAAAATGTACTGAACGACCTAACTGCGCCGTAGAGAGTGGCCCAAAGAAAAATGGAGCTATTTATAGCAATATGAGGTGGTCTTGCTAGTGGATTAGAGAAAAAATTAAATGACTTTTGTAAACTTTTGAATTTTAAGTGGGTCCATTTTTATCTGGTGAGTTCATTTTTAACGGCACAAAACTCTCCTGAAAAAGTAACAGTAAGCATTAGCCTGAATCATTAACCCTAAAATCGCACTGTCTGTGTAATTTTTCCAGAGTTTTATACGATCCGCTTTATTTCAGTGGTCAGAATAATTGCTTGTCGCTGAATATTTTTCAGCATTTGGTACCATTAGATCTTTAATTGGGATGATAACTAGTGCACCGCAGAGGTCCATCCATCATGCTCTTTATAGCTATTCACAATAAGTCACAGGATTGACGACTTTAAAAAGTCACGATTAGGAAATAATAAACCTCTTGGGCTATCAGTTTAGTGCGCATCTATGGTTCTTCAAGGGGACTAAATATTGCTACGCAAAAACACTAAACCCTTGCCTTAATTCCTGTCCGTTAGGCGAATGAATTATAACAGAAGGCACAAGCATTCGGTCCATCTTGTTTCCCTTTCTGATGCCTTGCCAGGGCTTCCTCAAAATCTCTTTCATCGGGGTGTTGGAATTTTTCTCGCGCCAGGAGTGTGTTTATAAATGAATGGCCAAAAGGGTTCGAACTTGGACGGGGATTCCCAGCAACGCAACGCGGTTTCAACAACCTCCGTTTTCTTGCTAAAACTACGCATCTCCACGTGGTAAGTTTCCTACCAAAGTCGAAATCGCTATTAATAGCTCCGAGTGTCTCAGGGCTGCGCTTTGAATTGTTGCCGTGGAGGAGACTGTCGACATCCCATCGTCTAAAATGCGCCTCAGATGATAAATAAACTTTCAGGGTTCAGGCGCGCTAACATTAATAAATAAAAGGAGAGTAAGAGCGCTTCGTCTGCATGGATTCTTCAATGCAATATCGGTGGATAGCATTGAACACTGCGTCTTTCGGCCGCCACTGATGACGACTCCTGTGAGTACATCACCAAAATTACTGCCCTCCCCCAAACTTTGCATGTCATTGAAAATCTTCCAAGCCTGCTCAGAAAAAAATTGCCGCGTATTCGGTTTGATCGGGGAAATTCCGTGAGAATCAGGAATCTCGGGATTTCCCGTATGCAGTTTGACAAATTTGAGAATTCAACCTCTACTGTGTATCCATGTGAATACATACTTTTGCTGAACTGAAAGTAACTCATGGCGATCCAAATCAGAAAAAAGAATATGATAGCTTATCATGTTTTTAGTCATACAGGGAACTTTTTCTACTTGCTGAAGTTTTGAATTACTAATAAAGATTCCCAGGAAATCATCATAAATCGACATTACAATCTAACTACGAGCATTATAAATCACCTGCATACATATTTAGAAAATAGGAGATTTGCACATTTTTTAAGCTTTCTTAGTACAGCCTAGCAATTTCTTTAATGGCTCGGCGATTATTAATCAATTGCTGTCACCTAACACTAGTTTTAACTACTTCTATTCTGTAATCTAACAATTATACATAGTTTTCATTTATAATGTATGTGTTACAGCTATAGTTTGAAGGTTTTTATTTTATCATGTATTTTATTTCAATTGTATTTGCAATAGTATTAGGTAGTTCATTCCATAAACTGCATGGTTTACAAGACTTTCTTTTATGTCGCAGTTCTGAGACTTAAAAATGAATGAAAATGTATGAAAATTTTCAGTGACACCTATATCCTCTCTTTTTTGACATCGTTTTTAATGAATTTATTTTAAAGGGGCATCGGAAAACCTTTCCTTATTAGTTTAAACAAAAGAGGCCTATTTGGTACACGTAAAAGTTTCTACTTTTCAAGCTGTCAGTCTTCTTAAGCATTGCAAGACACGTTCCCCGTAAACAGTACTCTAATCTTGCAGTTTGTAACTTTTTGAGCTTTGACAAACGCTCACCGTTTATATCAATACATTGCAGAATATAATTATCAGAACTGAGAACCTGGGGATAGGTTTCCATCAAAATATACCCTCACAAAGGAACAAATGAAGTTTAGCAAATATATTTAATGCTGGAAATGAAGTAGAAAGATTCACCTGCTGTTGAGATAACATTTATGCGTGCCTTGTAAATTCGAAAAACAGCCTTCCCGTATTGTCTTAGAACTCTATACTTTCTACTGCGGAGGATTTTATCAGAAAATTATGTTCATCGTGTAACTAGGACGTTTCATTGTGCTGAAGCAAGTATGTTAGATATTTTCTCCTTTAGGTGAATAAAAATTTTATTCCCCTGCCACCTTTACTTTCTGTTATCATACCGAGGAACGATGAAATGCGACCCAGTAATAGAGATTGGAGTAGACGTTGTACTGTATGATCTGTAAAAGGGAACTAGCACAGCTGAGCTAATTGTTAGCTATTTCACGGCAATTCCACGATCTGGAGGGTGGAGAGAGAAAAGAAAGATCGTATGGACCGTTTTGTTTGCATCTCTGCCGTATGACTTTTGAAATTACTTACATATTTCCCACTCCTTTAGAACTAACCTCATTATATTTACCCCATAACCTGTTTGCATTTATCAAAATTCGTTTTCATTCCATAAGGAGAGGCAACCTTCTTTAGCCCGATAACATGCCAGAGCTACGAATCTCATCACATTCATGCGCACAAATATCGTAAAAAGTACTTTTCCACGCGAAAGACGTTGATAATAGTATTAAATCTAGTTAGTAATTAAATCTAGTTTTTCAAGAGAAAGAAATTGAGAACTGATGTCCTCGTAAAAATATTGGTTTTCGACTTCTATCCCTGAAAATTAGGAGCGAGAAAAGTGCTGAAACATGATGAGTGACGCAAGCAAAGAAAATGTGGATGAGCATTCTGAAATGCATGAATAAAAACCATGAAGAAACGAACTCGAAGATTAATGGGCGGAAAATCAAAATGAAAGTTTGTGAAAGAAATCCGAAGAAAGGGTCGCCGTCAGACTAGGACAGCAAAAACCTGCACAATTGGAACCCTCGAGAAAAAGTTGGAAGCGGCATCCAATTTTTGTTGAATAATAAATGGTAGCTGGGAAAATCAGCAACAGTTATTACATCATCAAAGGTGCTTTTTTGTATCGTCTCTTTTCAATGAAGTTTTCTTCCACGTGACAGAATTGGTTTTTACAGTACTCACGAAGAGTCTCGTGACGTCTAGCTGAATCAGAATTCTAGCTTGTTTGATATCCGGAGAGCTTTTCGGCAAGATGTCGGTCGGCGGAAGCTTCCCTTATGAGGTGGAAACTATTGGCAATTTTTCTGATTGAATTTTACCAAATTATTGACATAAGCTTGCTAAACCATAAGAAAAATTGGGGAATTGAAGTGACTCTTGGTGGGGTTGGAAGTTATCAACTTTACCTTAGCTAACTTACTTAGCTTAACAGCAATGGAAGTTATTAACTTTGCCCATTTGCTAGATAGATCTTATTTTACTCCCTATTTGCAAACTAGGATTTAGTTGAAAAGGGGGAGAGTCCTAACGTGAATTACATGTAAACGGATCGTTTTAGTGCGAAATGCTCTGTTTTGTCGCAGTCATCAAAGGTGCTGGGGAATAAGAATTTTATTTGCCTAATAGTTCACTTATACATCTTATTTTGTCACTTCTATCAGCTTCAAAAATTATAGTTTAGAGTATAAATATAAAATACGAGTCAAGTATATCAAGGAGAATATAAAACAGTATTCTCCTTGTTATGCAGTGACTCCCCTCATCTCAATGCTTCAAGTGATCTTATTCTAAAAGAAGATGGGGATGTTCGAAGTATGCAGCTTGAGCCGTAGAGGGGATTCGAAGCATACAACTTGAGAAACTTGAGCCGTTGAGGGGATTCAAAGTCACTCTGGGAAGAGAGAGGGTGGAGGAGGGATTTTAATAAATGGTAGACTGCTGCAAACTGCAGAAACGCGCTGTCTCCGAAAATAGACCCTAGATGGAGGGATGGATGCAAAGGAGGAGGAATGTGGTGGGGGGGAGGAAGATAGAAGGGGAGGTAGAGGGTGAGGAAGGAGATAGGCGGAGGAAAGGTATGGGAAGGCGGAGAATTCCATGAGTCGGGATGTTCCGCGGATTCGAAATACGACGAAAGGCGTGAGTGAAACATTAAACTCGACGGGGCCACACTCGCACCGCACGTCGCGACGCTCAGGGGTGGAGAAAGAAAGACGTTCACGAGGGAAGGAAGAGGAAATGGAGATGTGAGAGAACTGACGAGATGTGTCGTCGGAAAGCGCGCGTGGCCTGGGGGGGGGGGGGCATCTAATGTAAGGACACGAGACCAAGGGCATGTTGTGTGCGTGATTGCAGTGGCGGTTGAACGAATCCGTGTTTAGCTGGGCTCTATTAATTGCAGTATAAAGATAAATAGCTTGGATTGTAGCCAGAACATTTAGTTTAGGAATGTATGGATAAGATCATTTAGTTTAGGAATCAATAGTTATGATATTCCTGAAGTTCTGAATCTCATAAAAATATTCGGGTTGCAGGAACATATCTACTAGCTACATAACCTATTTACCAATGGTTAACAGCTTCGAATGTTTGATCTAATCTCCACCGCTGGATAAAATTTATGAAAGTTTATCTTATGTTTACTTGCTAATAAACACAATAATTAGTCATTCGGAGTAAACAAACCGGTCATTTGTCTCAAAACAACTCTTTTATCAATTAATTAAGTCTCCAAGCGGTTTATAGCGCCTACGCCATCTTGGCTACTAATGGAACTCATGACTCCATTCCATTAGTTATGAAGCCATTTATGAAACAAATAAATATATCGAATGTTTCTGCAACTCTTATTGAATGGTTACCATGGGTTATGTAACTCCATTGAAACATATTTGTCGTTCCTGCAACTGGCCATTAGAGAAATATCCCACTGACAGATAGGTTAACAACCCAGATTTCGGTGATTTATATCATCCTTAAGGTTAACAGTAAAACTCGGGTAGTGTATTACGGTAGGTGGAGCAAGATATCATTTCACTTATAATTAAATGGATTTGGTCTCAATTGAAATATAAAGTATCTCTCCGTTTCAAAAAAAATACCAAAATATCAGCCACTCACCGCACTTTTTTTCTGGATATTTTCCAACCAGCCATTTTACATGGGCAATGATATGGGCATAATTCAATGAAAGCTTTTTAAAAAATAAATGAGTCATTTCTTGCCAGACGATCTCGTCAGAATTTTTATTGCGGGTACATTGAACTTATCTCAACTATTCACAAAAATTAATTAATCACTCAGTGCAGAAATTACTGAACCGCAAAAAAGCCTTCCGATGTGAAGGCTTTTTCCCATTGAGGTATGTGGAGAGGGCACTACGTCATCAAACGGAAGCACAAGAACCGAAGTGACAACCATATTATTTAACTCATGAATATTCATATGGATTGTTGACTCGTCACCAAAAACTGTTGCCTAGAATTCTGTAACCAAACAACTTTGTGTATTGTGGCGCCGCCTAGTGATGAAATACGATCGTACAAATGTAAATACAGTCGACAGGTCGTAAATAAACGTCTTACAGGTTTTACTTGCCAGTAATCATTATGCAGTGGATAAAAATGTAGTACCATACGCGGGGTGTAATTACACACTTTTTTTATGTCGTCCTGCCTCCTATTTTGGGTCCTCGTAGACACATGCCCGGTTTTGCAGCCTCATACGAAGCAAGTTCTGTTTAAATAAGGCATTCTAAATTCTTTAATTAAGTCAAACGGGCATATTGCATTCAAATTAGAATCAGAGTCTAGCAACCGTCGACGTCTGCTCACGATGGAAGTTTTATTTGCCTCCCTCACACTTCCAGTAGTAGATATTTCCTCTCTAGCATTTACAAGTAACTGTTAGATCTCAAAAATAGCCATCTATTATTCACAGCATCAAGTAGCTCATATCTCCTCGATCGTTATTGAATATCCACCAGTCTCACGCTAACAATAATCAACAACGGCCATTTACGAGTCAACTAAGAGGACTTTTTTTCTAATTTGCGCCAAGGCTTTGGTTAACTGAATGTGGAAATTTAGGCAACACGTTTCCTAGGCAGCCATACCAAACATTTGAATCCATTATGTATACATATTCATGGTTTCATTCTACTCTTTCCTCAGGATTGCACAACGGAATGGACTAATTAGGGGTTTTTTACGAGAAGATCAACCATCTGCTTGAAATATAGGGCAAGTAACTCTTGAAACATATATCGACTGCTAAGTGCAATTGATTCTACTAATTTTTACAATAGTTTTCTTTGGGAATACGGATGAATTTTAATATAAATTTATAAATTAAATACGTGAGGAGAATCCACTTTTGAGAAGTGCATGCTGATTTCTAGTAAGTTATTTAATGGAAAACATCGTAAAATTAAAAAAATTAGAGCATTGGCCCGCAAGCGCTATAGGAAAATGAGGGTCAACAAAGATAGCGGACTGGCTTCTGCTTCTATCATTGGTTAGCATAGCAAGTGCCCTCTACATACATACCTCAATGCTTTTTCCCCGCGCCTACTGCGCCTAAAACTGCGCCTACTTCATGGTGGCTATTGAAAGCCACCGTTCAGAAAAATGCGAATATTTTCAAAACTTTTGTATGGGCCATATCTACTTCTGTATTATGTGGCATATTCCAATGAACTTTAGACAATTTAGCTTGTATCGCACGCAAAAAATTGACGATTTAGAGCCATTCGGAGAAGAATTCCTTGTAAACCAATAGTGCCGGGTTCTTGAACAACTCCTCCCTGGCCCCACCGCCACCGATATCATTGGTCCCACCGTAGACAGTCCAGCCACAAATCATTGCATATACCGGACAATATTCCACGCTCATCTCAAAAATCTAAATCCTCTCATCCAGTAAAAGAGAAGGTAGCATTAGAGTATGCGTCGTACTGTATGATCTGTAAAAGGGACTGGTACAGCTGAACTAATTGTGAGCTATACCCTATTTTCTGTCATCCCGAACAAATTCTTTTTGCAAATTAAAAAATCTTTTTCGCCAATTCGAAATCCCTCCTCCCCTCCTATTCAACATTACCAGATCTCTGGGTTTTTCTTTTCCTAGTCTCATCAGTATTACAAATTATTATAAGGTTTACCTGAGAAGCTTTCAAATTGCAGAGATCGGGAGGGTGTTTTTAAGCAAATACGATCTCCATAAAAATACTGTAGACGCCCAAATGCTGCTTGAACATCGCCTCACTGAATCTTAACGCCGTTTAACTCGGTGCATTTCATTGTACAAAGAAATATATCATAGAATGTGGGAGAAAATTAATGGAATTGGAGTAGGTTCTATTTATCTTTCAATTATTCGGACAATGATACAATTTACAGCTCTACGCAGGACAATTTCCCTCAGGAAAGAGTTCATGCATTCGTTTGTAAATGCAGTAAAAAGTACGATATAAATCGGCCTTACGTGACTCATCTGGAGTGAAAAGTTTCTTTTTTCCCAGCGGCAATGTCATTTCCATTGATAGGATAAAGAGAAAAAAAATTACTTGCGCATTTTCTGTTAGATGGCTCGCAATACCCCACTTAACTGTCATAATATTTACTTCTTTTGGCATGTGCTTCCTTTTTTAATTTCGTTTTTTATCAGGCCTTGCTTTTTTTTCTCCTCCCAGTCATTATTTTAATTTTTATAGTCTCTCACTTTTTTCAAATAGGGTCGGTCTGTGTGCAAACCAATGCAGCCAGGAGAGTGTACGTACGTATAAATAGTTCGGACTGTCGCTTGCGCCCCACAGACATAACGTATCACCTGCGAACTTGGAAGCACTTAGCTGCAAAGGGAGTTCTAATTAAAGCCCACTCTAGACTTGTCTTGTGTATGGGGTGGGGTCTTCACGGGGGCATTTGAGGGATTTGGGTCAGGCGTCGTCAAGGGCGCTCTCCGAACCCCCCCCACCCCCCCGCCCCCCCACCCTCAACCCCCCTGTGGTCGGACCATCATCCTCGTCTCTCGCCCTCCCTCCCCTCCATTCGAACGACGCCGACCCTAAGCGATTCCTTCGTACGCCCACGTCTTTGCCCCGGAGGAATCCTCCGCCGTCCGACGCTGAATATCTCGCGACATCCTCCCTCCCTCCCGTCACATGACTGGCATCCCGCAAATATTATCGGTCTATCCTCAGCGGTGCCTAGCGAGTCTTCCTGCCAGCATATCAATCGTCGAGGACTCGATCCAAATTCAATCGACTCAAATACCGAGTTGCCGACGTTTCGATTCTATTTTTAAATTATCCTCGAGGCCACGAGAGATATGTCACCGGATTTTTACCGTAACACGTGGCGAACAAAATTCGGAATGTCAAAAACGAACATGTTATGCCTATATTAATCTATGTGATGGAGTTTCTCGGTTTGAATATTGATAAGTTCGTCCTTCAATAACGTTCATTGTAACTGTCTTATGTAAAATAAAAAATAACCCTCGGTTAACATCAATTTATCGTCAACTTACGGTTATTATCAACCCACACATTATACAACTGGGCCTAAGCTGACAATATTGGACATTGTGGGGGTATGCTTCTTGAGTCAATAGCCATATTGCCAGCGATGTCACGTTGCCAACAGCACCAGAAAAATCAAAGTGCCACTATGCAGTATGCTGAATGCACATCGTGGTGGCTCTTATTTTTCACAATTGAGGAAAGCTTTGTTTTCCACCTCTAAAAATGATCGTTTTGGAGTGTTTAATAACGCATTAAAGTTTCATCACTCTTAATTATCGAGAACCCTTGCCCCAAGGGCACTAAATACTTCGAAACTAAATATGCGTTTTTCAAGGGGAAAAAGATGTCTCCATAGGCAAAAAGCAATACGGGAGGACGAAAATTTTATCGGTTTTCATGCATCTTTCTGCGTTTCTAAGATATGTTCCTGCGCAGCTCGAGCCACCTCTAAAGGGTACCACTAAGCACCGCTGCACCACTTTAGAATAGCCCGCACCATTACCTTCCCCTTCCGAGACCCTACCCCACTGTTCTCTCCATGTACCGGCACAGAGTGCGTCGCCCTCCTCTCTCCGTTCAGAGGAATTAAAAAATACGCATTGTCGCTTGTACTCCAATATGAGGCGTCATTACCTGAGAAACTTTGTCTAATATTCGGATGTTCACAATTATACAAAGGAGATACTTTGCACAGTTTCACTCATATATGATTCACCATTCGTTATCAGATTTTTATACGTGGAAAACATTACTTTTCCCAATTCTGAAAAGTAAGCACCACCAAATGCACATGAGGAGTCTTCCTATATTCAAATACTATTTGCTAAATTTTCGCAGATAATATCCCAAGCTAAGAAGGTGGATTGGATTTTTTTTTGGGGAGGCGACCGACGGCTAAGGTCATTTGCGCCATAGGGGATAGGTAAGGGAGGAAGGGTGGATAGAAACCCGGCGTCGGCATTAGCCTGCTCTAAGAAGGTGTTCATGGGAAAAAGACAACTGCTGAGCTCAGATAAGATAGGACTTGAAACCAGGAAACAATGTGAAAACATTCGTGGGGAGCATAGCACTCTACTGATTGGAAGTATGGATCATTGGAAAAGCTGAACAGAAAAGAATGGAAGCCTTCGAAACCTGGTGCTGGAGGAGGATGCTAAAGATAAAATGGACGAAAGAAATAAGAAAGGGTGATGTGTACAGAAATTTAGAAGAAGAAAGGACCATATGGAACACCATACAGAAAAGAAGAACAGTGGAAGCGGAAAAAGAGGGTGGAATGGGCACACCCTGAAGCACAATGGGTTGTGAAGTTCGTAATTGAAGGTAAAATGGAGGGAAAAGCCCCCAGAGGAAGACCCAGAAATTAATTTATGGACCAAATAAAGAAGAAAACGAAAATGTTCCTTTAAAATAGATGGAGTCGATATTGATTTTGAAATAGGTAGTGGAGCATCGGTCACGGTAATGAGTTTTCGTCAGTATACCTAGTGGCTCCCAGGAGCTAAGCTTTTGAAGTGCACGTCAGCCCTCAGATCAGCATCAGGGGTGGATTTGAGTGTAAAGGGCGAGGCACGTGTCACTGTGGAGTCCCCTACGAAACGCTGTGTGCTTTCGCTAATCACTGTAGGGTCAGATCTTCGAGTTCCGTTGCTGGGAAGGTCATGGTTGGATGTGCTTTTGCCGCGTTGGAGAGAGAAGCTTAAAAATATATAACGTTGAGCACTCAGCGGCGCAATTTATTTCACAATACCCTATGGTATTTGGCAACAACCGAAGTTTAAAAATAAGTTTCTTTAAGGTTCATATTAAATTAAACGAAGGGGTTATTCCAATATTTAGGAAATCCTATGATGTGCCATTTAAGATACGGAGTCAGGTCAAATTAGAGCTTTCAAAATTTGTAGATTCGGGTATCTTTCAGCCTATAAGGCACTCAGAGTGGGCTAGTCCATTAGTGGTAGTGCCCAAGAAAAATGGAGCTTTGAGATTGTGTATTGACTAAAAAAACTCCATTAATACCGTAATTGAGCGAGATAAATATCCTTTACCTAGGATAGACGAAATACTTACAAACTTGTCGGGTGGAAAGGTGTTTGTTACCCTTGACTTGAGCCAGGCTTTCATGCCGTTAGAATTGTCTGAGGAATCCAAGGCCCCACTGGTCGTCAACACCATCTTCGGCCTCTTCAAAGTGCACCGGTTGCCCTATGGGGTTTCCAGTGCACCAAGTATATTTCAATTAGTAATGGACTCTGTGTTACAAGGGCTGGAAGGGATGCACTGTTACATTGATGATGTGATTATTGCGGGTAAGGATCATGCAGACTGTCAAGCAAAAACACATACAGTAATGGGTTGCCTGAATAGATATGGCATCCGGGTAAATCTAGAGAAGTGTAAGTTCTTTCAACCCAGCATTGAGTATTTGGGACATATTCTTGATAAATTTGGAATCCGGCCCTCTGAGGGAAAAATTAAGGCAATATAGGACTGCCCTAGTCCTACAAACGTGCAACAGTTGAAATCCTATTTGGGCATGCTTAATTTCTACAGTAAATTTATCCCAATGTCATCAACTATCTTTAGGCCATTGCACAAATTTACTGAAAAAGGCACCCCGTTTCATTGGACCGAGGAGCAGAAATATGCATTTCAGGAAAGTAAAAGTCTCCTTAGAAAGAATAATTTGCTGACTATGTACCAACCTCAGTTTCCATTTGTACTTGTGACTGATGCATCCCCATAAGGAGTTGGAGCAGTTCTCTGTCATGTGATTGAGGGAGTAGAGAGACCTATCATGTGTGCGTCTACAACCCTGACACCTGCAGAGAGGAACTACGCCCAAGTGGAACGAGAGGCTCTGGCAGTAATCTTCGGGGTCCGGAAATTTCACAAGTTTTTGTATGGACAGAAATTTACGATTGTCACAGACGCTCAAGTACTGAAGAGGATTCTAGGTCCTTAGGTGGGAATCCCGACATTAGATGCATCACGATTACAAAGATGGGCCCTCATACTGGCTGCGTATGATTATCAGGTAACCTACTGGAAAGAGATAGGAAATGCCGATATGCTCTCCCGTTTACCTCTTCCATCAGAGACCACTGATAATACAGAGTGTGTTTTCCAAGTAGACAGAAGCATAGACAGCTTGGATTTCAAGGCGTATACAATCAAGGACAAGATGTTCCAAAGAATCATTCAGTTTACCCAAGAAGGCTGGCCAAAAAGTGTGAGGAAAGTACTCGTCCATATTTTACGCGACGAAATGAGCTGACCGTTACGAATGGATGTCTGTGCTGGGGATATAGAGTTATTATTCCTCAGACCCTCAGGAGCCAGGTATTGAAGACGCTTCATGAGCAGCACATAGGAATAGTCCAAATGAAAGTATTGGCTCGATCAAATATATGGTGGCCAGACATAGATAAGGATATTGAAAATCTTGCTGCAAGCTGTGAAACTTGTTAAGTAACTCAAGAAAATGTCCCACAGAGGAAGTACCTAATGCCCTGGCCGAAACCTGATTCTCCGTGGGAACGCGTTCACTTGGACTTCATTTCATTTCAGGGCCACAATATCCTGATACTAGTGGACAGTTTTTCAAAGTGGATTGAAGCTTGGGTGATAGACAGCACAAATGCTCAGAGTACTATATTAAAGTTAAGTAGTTTTATGGCAGTTTTTGGTATCCTTAAAGAAATTGTGACGAATAATGGGCCCCCTTTTCAATCAGCAGAGTTTATATCCTTTTGTAAGGGCTACAACATAAAGGTCACTAAGAGTCCCCCCTACCACCCTGCCTCAAATGGCATCGCTGAATGAGGGGTTAGAACGATAAAAGATAACCTGGGAAAACAGACCGTTGATGAACTGACGAAACAATTACATAGGGGATTGGGAAATCACTCACGGTTCAGCATTGAGAGTAAATTAGTGAACTTCCTGATGTCCTACAGAAATACTCCCTGTTCAGAGACGGGTAAATCCCCAGCATCGCTTGTGCTGAAATGCCTACCTCAAACTTCGCTGTCATTGCTCAAGCAGAAGTGATAAATGCTCCTCAACCCCCCTCTGGTAGTACGCAACAAAGTGAATCAAGGTCCACTACAGCCCTTGAGACCCAGCCCCCTCTCAGAAGGTCTCGCAGAGTGGTAGTAACCCCCGATCGCTTGGTTTTGTAAGGAGATATTTTAATCTTTGTTCTTTTTTTTAAACTCTGAACATTTAACTCATTTGGCGAGGTGAATACTTTGATGAAGTATAGTGAGAAGGCAGAAATGACCTACCAGGAGTAAGAAGACCAACACGGACACGGAAATAACTTGGGGAGGAGATGTAGCATATACATGCAATATATGCATTTCGTTATTCATTTGTTTGAGTGCTATGTTTCAGAAAACCTGTTTCTATGAATGATGTTTATGTTTTTTTCTGAATTGTTGTGTGGTCCGCCATTAGGAACGGAATAAAAACCCAGTACACTGAGAGTGCATTATTATTTAGCGCTGGACATAACAAATTTCATTTCCGTTTTCTATACCATTTAAAAATTAATCAAAAGAAGAATAATTACATGATTAGATTATTTACTGAATAACAGCGCGAAATATTTTTTTCTTTTTTTATTTCCTCGTTTTTTGGGGGCACACTCTTCTTTTTAGCTTCAAAGATTCACTTACATCTAGTCTTTCCTACCAAGGAGGCCGAAATTTAATTTCCTGATCGTAGTCCGGTCCATAGTAAAATCATATGGTTACGTATTTTCGATCCGATTTTTGGTCATCAGATAGTTACTAAATGTGATATTTATTTATGCATATTTATGCATGCGTGTACATGAGTTTATCTCTATTCAAATGCGTAATTATTATGCGTATTTATTCATATCCACTCTTGAGATATAATGTATGTAAAAAACACCGTATTTCACCGCATAATTGTCGTCATCGCATAATCGTCGCACCCTACTTTTTCAGTCCAAAAATTGGTTCGCAACTTTTCATCGCATAATCGTCGCATGCAAATTCTGTTCGTCACGACTTTTGCGGTAAAAGGAAAAATTTGTCTAATTTTCACTCTAACTGACATAAATTTCTGCCTGCCATTCACAAATACAGAGTAGGGGAGATCGGGGCTAGTTGGGTACGCTTTTGTCGTATGAATTTTCAATTTTTATCTGTTAACGTTTTCAATGAAATAACTGTGCAAGCTCATAGAAATCATTGAAACACTATTTGTCTGAAATAAATTGCGATTTATTATGGAAAATCATAATAAATAATGGGCAGTTAAGTGCGTAATAAATAACCTATGTATAGCTAGTACCGGCACAATTTTATTTTTTTATTTCCCCTCATAATGGTCGCACCCTACTTTTAAGCGAAAAAAATTGGCATAAAACCTGCGACGATTATGCGGTGAAATACGGTATTACCAGAAGACAGTAATTTTAGCTTTTACTCTCGTTTGATTTGCTAAATACTTGAAAGCGCCACGTGTTTGACCGAAAGAGACTTTTTGCCTCCGAGTAAATGACTCTCTCGATATCTGCTTATTAGGGTCTCCAACACGAACGGAACGAACACCATCCACAACGGCCGTCCAAATGGGCTTCGCAGTGTGCATGTAATTATTGCTGTTGAAATTGCTGTAATTACGTGTTATTGCCGCATGGGTTGTCCCCGTGGTGAATTTAAAGGAAGTTTTCGGAGCTAATAAATTTAATGCGTTCGTGACTATCTGCTGCAGCCAGTCACGAATGGAGTAAATGAGTTCGCGGATATGTCCCTGGCTGTAGAACGCGATTAGCGCCTCGCTTCGAATTTGTTCCAGTGTCAAAAGCCTGCGGTATTTTATTTCAAACTCAATATTCGCCTTTTAATGACAACGAGCTAAAAAGGTCCATCCCAATGGGTGACTCATCGCTCAGAACTTGGCGACGCAATATTAGCACGTTCACCCGGTTTATTACGGTGCGCCGCGGATCGTCTCTTATAATGCTTCCAAAAATTTTAAATCGGAATTAAGTTTTTGGACGTTTAAATCTGAAGCACGCTAATTAGTCGACCTATTTCTCGGCGCAAGCACAGTAATTCTGTCATTCCGGATGTAAAAATATACCTCTCTGTTTTCGGGCCAAATAGAGAGTCATCGCAATAATGTTCTCTAAAATATTTTATGTCAATATACAAATAAGTAAAAAATGTATAAATGAAGTTTTGAATGCAATTATATTGTGTCAGTTCAAATTTTGAGAACGGTTCATCGATTCCGTTAAAGTGCGCTTTGCATCCACATTAACCCCATCGTTTCCCGGTCGCATTTCTTTTTTTTTGTAAATTAGCGGCTTGGAAATATGTCAATACCAATATTTTTTCACTTTAAGGCAAGATAGGCTTCACATTAATATCACTATACATTAAAGCTGATACATAAAGTTTTATGACCAGAAATGACGAGTCAATCATGAAAACAAGAGAACGTAGTTCTGATGAAGGCTTCCGCTGGGCTTTGATAGAGGTTGATTCCTTCTTTCGGGTTTTCTGCCGCGTTGGTTCATGTTGAGGACAATATTTCGCCGGCTGTCCTGCTGGCTTCCTCAGGTCCATGTAACAATTCGGTTTCGGGAGGCGTCGTATTATGTAGGGTCGTTTTCGCGCCTTTTTTGTGGTCCTCTTCTCTGATTGGTCGGAATCGTTTCTTCTTGGAAAAGTGCTTTCCAAGTTATGTTGCGGTCCCTCCCAAGCATGTTCCGCAATGGCATAAAGGTGGAACTGTCTATGTTTGGTGGCTCTCAGATGTTCCTGCATGCGACACTTGAGCGCTCTGCAGGTCTGTCCAATGTACCTGGAGCCGCAGCTGCAGGGCACGGAATAGATGCCTTCGTTGGCGTCTTTGGGAAGGCGGTCTTTGGCCTTGCAGAGGATGCTGGCCGTCTTCTGCTCAGGTTTGAATCCAGATACGACATTATGCCGTTTTAGGACTCGAGCTATCCTCTAGGAGACGCCGGCCACATAGGGAATTGTCGCGTAGGCCACAGGTTTTTCACTCCTTCGGTCCTCCTCGACGGTCCTTGTCAGCCATGGTTGACTCCACTCTCTTGGCGATCTTCAAGATGGAGGACTTGTGGAAACCGTTTTGTTGAAAGGTCGAGAGCAGGTGTTCCTTCTCAGATTGGAGGGATTGTTCATCCGAGATGGCATGCGCTCGGTGGTACATGGTGCGGATGACAGATTCCTTTTGGATAGGATGTTGGTGTGACGCTGCGTTCAAGTACCTGTTGGTATGCGTCTTTTTTTGTTATTGTTTACATGGACCTGAGGAAGCCAGCAGGACAGCCGGCGAAATATTGTCCTCAACATGAACCAACGGGGCGGAAAACCCGAAAGGAGTCAACCAAGAGAACGTAGTAAAATATTTTTTCAATAAATCTTCATGATGTTGCCGTAAGATATACATGTTGAATAAACCTCGGGGGTGCGATACAAGCTGTAGTACCAAGTGACACAGATTCTAATGCCGTCGCAGGGTGGATTGGTGACGGAATATATTCTTTTGTATTAGTTCGTCGGCGAATGGAATATAGTCTGGCAGCATTGAATTAAGCAATATGATGTGTATTAGAGCATGAAAGAAAAACATGTTGAACTATGATATGTAGATACGATGAGATAACTCAAATTGTTTCGTTGAATAAAAGCAATTATTATAATATGGGGGAAAATTGTGCCGGGGGTCTTTTTTAAGTCAAAATAGGATATTGTAGGAGCGTCTGAAGAAATTACAACTTGGCTGTTTCCACATGAGGTATTATTGTTACCGACCATGGTTTCGTTACAGAGTAACATTATCAAGGTAACTCTGTAACGAAACCATGGTCGGTAACAATAAAACCTCATGTGGAAACAGCCAGGTTGTAATTTCTTCAGACGCTCCTACTATGAAGGATTTCCACGAAGTCACGCCCGGTACCATTACTTATAAAAATAGGATATTTTTGAGCCAAAATAAAATTTTCTACAGTTCACACCTGTCGGAGGATGATACCCGTCAAAGTGGTCTCTACAAAAGAGAGGTATAGATTGCATGTTCCAAAGCTTTTCACGTCGCTCCTTCCTCATAGACATCGTTAGGAATTTTGTTAAAAAAACTCATGTCCAACGCGCAGAAAAAATAATCTTCTGTCATAGCTCGATGAATGATGTGTTGTAACAACTTGCCATTTTTTAAATTTTTGCTGGGATTAATATTGATGGTGTTCTTAAACCGGTTTGAAAATTGGGAAAATCTTGCTCGTCATAGAAACATGCAAATGAGTAGGCATGTACTGTATAGAATTCCTCATTATTTGTGTAGCAGACCGAGTTGTTGTTCCGCCTGTCTTGGCGCCCGTAGTACTATTAAGGTTTAACTGTTACTTAATTGGTGAGAAGTTCGTTCGCAAAAAGGTATCAATAGTTTCTTACTGTTTGGAGTTACTAAAACAACTGCGTAGTTTGCATTCGTATTCAGGTCGTGGCACGCCAAGGTATGTAACACTTGCGGATGAGATCATAAAATGAGTGGAAGTGGAGAATAAATTATTCACACCCTGTACCTGGTAGAGGAGGGTCATGAGGTCATAAAACTAGCAGGTTAACCCGGAAGCATTTATGGTTAAAAAAAATTTCCATTTAAAAATTCTAACTGGATTAGAATCCTTTAGATGCTGAAAGCGTCTTCATATTCGCACTTTTATAGAGCTGCACTCGAATCACCCAGCGTATAATATTCACGTCCCAGAAGAAATTGTACCGTTGACACTAACCCTGCGAGTGAGGTGTCCTCCATGAGAACCTGTACGACACCCTTAATGAGCATTGGAAGCACATGCATGCAAATCACGGGTGCTTTAATTTATGATGACTCCTTACCTTCGGCCATTTTTATTCCAACCGCCCTAGTCTATGTCTCCTTTCTTTGTCGTGGTGTCATACAGGTTGACTCCACTGCCACAAGTGAGAGACTTGAGAGAAATACATTTTCTCGAGTACTCCATTCTCTCCATTCGCGTCTCGACTATCTCGTTGAAGAAGGTCCATCTATAGTATGTATCTCAGTTACTGTAATAACTGGGTAATGACTTACGATTTTCTTCTTCCTCTGCGAACTTTTGACTGCAAAAAAAGCTCTGTGGAAAGCTAAAAACTTAGGAAAGATCACGCTGTCATGGAGGAAATTTATTATTTTAACTTCGTGGAAAGATCGTGCCGTCATACTTCTGGGGCGAGAGATCGTCTCTTCTGCTAAACATGTGCGTTTGAGAACCGTGCTTTATTCGGTGCCTGTTAACATTCAGTGAAGGCAGAAGGAAACTTTTTAATGGCAATAATTCTAAGACTAGTCGCCGTTACCACTCAACGTGACGACTCAAGCGTGCATTCAGTTGTTGCCGGAATTCAACGATTCGGCATTTCTCTGATTGCGAAATTGTTAGTGAAAGTAAATGCTCGCCGATAAAAGGCAACTTTCTCAAATAATCATGGTTCTCAACTTTCCTTGCTGTCATTGAAAAGGTCAAATAAAGTGTAACGTGAACCTCGAATGAATGCTTCTATAAAGATGAATAGTTGTCAATAGACTAACATCCGAATCTTTTATCCTAAAATTTTATTATTTCAACACGTAGCTTTATAAGACTCCATTCCTTCTTTTTAGTTCGAATGACTGGATAAAGTAAAATACCATGCATCCGGAAACGGCAGGATTTATAATCATGACCAACAGCTTACCTGCCGTCTTTCCATTTAAAAAGGAATTATTCAGTCCCAATGCAAATTGGGAGTTAAAATCAAGAAGAAAAAAATGTTGGCTCTAAAAATCAAGTATCTTTACAATGGAAGGCTTGATACTGAATAAACCTAGCTTGTAAATGCGCATATTTCAGTCATCTACTAGGAATATCAAACGAAAGACCGGAAGAATACACTCTACAGTTTCAGGCTTCACTTCACGGATAAGTTAATAGTATCCATATTTAGAGAATACAAATTTCATGCTTTTCCACCGAATTTTATTTTGTGTGATACGACGCGTTTCACCGACTTGCGGCATCATCAGGTACCACACAATATAAAATTCTGTGGAAAAGTCCGAAATTTGTATCCTCCAAATATGGATACCGGAAGAATACATGCCGTCACCAACCCACCCGGTGGCGTCATTAGAATCAGTGTCACTTGTTACAACAGCTTGTGTTGTCCCCTCTCGAGCCTCTTCTATACACATACATCTTACATCAACATAAAGAAGAATTGGCGAAAAAATTATGGTAGTTATATTTATTCATAATTTCTTTCCCCTTTCTGATCGTAATACTTTCTGTTTCAGCATTAATATCAAGAACACTGCATAAGGAGGGAAAACTCCCATCCCGTCTCTGTTGCCAATGGAAGCGAAAGAATTGAAGTTCCACTTTTGGCCACAGGCTGCGCTGTTTGATTAATTGCTCCTCATAGCAGACGACTCTGGGCTTCCTATACGTGTTTTTACGTCTCCTTTTTCTACGCCAGTACGATGATTTATACTGCAAGTAATACTTTAAGGCATTGGATAGTAGATTTATGTACCTAAGGTACCAAGCCATCGACGAGAAAACTCTCGAGAGCGTCGCGAAATAAATAAATGACACCAAAGGCACACAGCATTAGGTGATGTGATCGGTGGATTCGTATATCGAATTCCACCCTAAAATTTCTAATTTATGATGTAAGATAAGGGAACGGAGTGCATTGAAATAATAATAAATGCAATTAATACGAAAGCTAGTTCATTTCCGGCTATTCGATGCCAATTTCCGTATTTCGAAACCTCCGCTAGCGAAATCAGCTGATGTGGTTGATCAAACTTGCGAATAGAATCTTCGCAAGTTTGTGCTTCCGGCGGGCTAGATATGAAAACAAGGTTATTGTATGCCATCGGGAGGAAAATGTAGCTTACACACCCGATCCTCCATCCCTAGGACTTTGTCCTTTCGAGGAATAGCCTACCTCCATTTTTTGGAGCTGAGACTCCGACTGATGAATAATTTCGAATAAATAGAAAAACACCACGATTGAAACACGTTCATGAGATTAATAGTGCTATAAATTCACAATTTCATGTGACCGTAATGGCTACTATGCGGCAAGAGCAACAATCGCCACCCAAGTCAACTTACATTAGCCTTAAACAAGATTTTTTTCTTTACGCCGAGAATCTTGTTCCTCCTCCTTGTATTCTCGTACCCTGTAGAGCACCCCGGCACAAAAAAACACCGCAAACCCATTTTTAACCAAATTCTCGTCGTTTTTCAGCACGTATTCACTTCGGTCTCCCTTCACTACAATGCACTACTCGTTGTCAACAAGGATCCATTGGGTACTGAGCCACCTATCGGAGGGTTCTGGAACGCTATTGACCTGCGACAGTAATTTTAGCAAAAGACGGTCGAAATCGCATCAAGAGTCGCGTCCTTATACAGTGTTCTTGATTAATATATAGGGAGATTAAAGTTAAGCCAATCTTGAGAGTGGATGGACGGACGTGAACACTTGATAGAGGAGAAACAAATAAGTACTGCGAACAGAAATCTATCGTAGCATCCACTTCGTATTGAAATTATGTCCCACAATATTGATTGGTTCATGAGCGTACATTTTCGAAAACTTAAGCATGAAATACCATTCATTTAACGTATGGATAGAACAAAATGAAGTATTTTGGGAAAATTTAATGGATTCACGTTGAAGAATAATTTCTGATAAACCTTTACTAATTGCAGGTCCTTTTTGAATTTCAGCCAGAGAAGCATTGCTTATGTTTTCTACCGAACCAAAATGAGACATGAGTGCCTTCTTTCTTTTATTGCCAACGCCGTATATTTTGCTTAATTGTGACGCAAAAAACTGTTTATCGCGTTCTTTCTTTGTGAAGTTATTGCAAAATATAAGATTTTCACCATAATATCTACTTAAAGCTTCGTAATATTATTGATCAACTCATCAAACGATAAATCACCCCGACAAAGATCTTCTAATTCTAGTACAGCAATAATTGATTGAAGATTTTTAGAGAAGTTTAAAAAATTAAAAAAGTTTCTAAATGCGCTAAATCTTTTTGGTAGTATCACTATGGGCAACTATTTGTTCCAAGAACTCTTTTTTTAAACCGACTTATGAATATTTTTTCATCTTTTTTCCTAACCAATTTATAGTGCTCCATTAAAAGGGTGTAATACTCAAGTTGGTTTAAAGGATTAGGAATCTTGCTTAAACCCTGTATGTCATATAGTTAATTAAAACTTCTTGAATAACAGTACGGCTTACACTCGTAAGATCCATTCCGTTACTGCGAGTAATGATCGGCCAACACGCATCGACGTACTTACTAGTAGAGGCCCGCATGCTTCTCGGGAAAGGCATCTAGTGAAGAATCATTTCCACTCATGGGATTTAGGCCCATCTTCTAGGAGTGCGGAGGGAGAAACTCCGATGTCATTTAAGAGCCGTCCAAAATTTTTCGCTCGCTCCCATAGTTCAGGAAGGAAAGTTCAGATGTCTTAGCTGAGGAGGAATAGGAAGGAAATGCAGATTGATGTTGGGCCAGTATCTCCCGGCGAATGACGAGCAAAATCAATGGTTAAATTAAAAAAAAAATCAATCTTAACATTATGAAGACCGAACATTTTTTTCCAATTTACTCCCTTGAATGGATGTTTTTTCGGCAGGTATTGTTAAAAATTGTGACTCTTCCAAATTCCAAAATGTAATTAAAAAACTGCTCTTAGTCAATATAAACACTCAAAAAATCAAATGTCATGCTATGATTATTGATGGAAAGATATATATGGACGAACTGACTATAATAAGTCACAGCAGGTGTTGGTAAAAAACACGAGTTATCTCGTGATCCGTCATAAGAAATAACGTGCAAAATACAAGTAAACTCGTAATCTGTCCGCGATGTGTGAAGCTATAGTTACAATTAATAAAACAAATGAAAGCGGCGGAAAGGTGTACACCGATAAGCGTTGAATAAGCTCTTGGGAGGCTGCACTACCTAAAAAATTCAGATCATCTTAGTTCTTGGTTGACTTGGAGTATGTTATTTAAATCCTACACTTATTCTATGCGAGAAACAAAATATGAGAGATACTCTGCTGAACTGAAAGGCTAAAAATTTCTTTGTTTGGAAACTTTGTTTCTTTGTTCTGTGAACGGAAAGTTTGTTTTTCCACCCTGATTCATGGAAGGAAAGTGAACTTTTGATCCTTTCTGTGTTCACTTTACGTCGTGTTTATTTAACCGAGCGACAACTTGTTTAAGTCAAAGTAAAGCTCAGTAATTAAGTAAACCCGTGTTTTGGCCACGCTCGCCTTTGTCTCGGGTGGTTGAAAAGTCCTTCTTCCCACCCTATTTACGTGATAAACTCTTTCCCTCGAAAAATAAATGCCTTCGACAAAAACGGAGCTATGCACTAAGGCCCGTGGAGGCACTCCGTTAATGTGAAATTCACTTTCTTCCACTTCCAATTCAATGTCCTCATTCCCTATCCTCAACTGGGGTAGTATGGAGTCCTTTATAAGGACTCTATTCTCTAGGACATTTTAGGACTAGGTTTAGAAATAGGTTTTAGGACTTGAGCCATAGCTAGGGTAGTAATAATAATAATAATAATAATAAATTTATTGTATTATTCTAGGAGTGAACTCCTTTAGAACAAGGTAGTACATAATGTGATGTGCAAGGACAAATAACAAGAAAATAAATCATATACTCCATCAGAAAACAAATAAAGAATAATTCGTTCATATAAAAATTAGTAAAGCCATCAAACAAAAAACCATGAGGAACCCAATAAAGAGTGATCTGTACATAGAAAAATTAAGAATGGAATCGTACAACAACCAGAGTAAAAAAAGAAAACTACACTTGAACTCTTGAACTTACACTTGAACTTGAACAGAAGTTAGTTCTTCAAACACATAAAGTATGTAGTCCTTATCAGTATTAAGTATTAAGTAAGTAGTATGGAGTCCTTATCAAGGACTTCATACTACCCGCTGTAGCTAAATGCTCTTGCGGCGGCTAGCGTCGTGATAGTCCGTCAGTGAACGTTCCATTTACTGAAAGATGATTGGCTCGTAATAGCGTCTGTCAACAGACGCTCCCACTGTTTTGGATGAATTAGTTAATCCCAGATATTGAGGAAGATGAGGCTTATTTTAGAAGTAAATATACTATGTATATAAATATACTACGCTTTAAGGGCATTCTGAATGGCTTGACACTCTCCCTTTAATTTAGCAATTCTCTCCGATTCGTCCCCTCTACATTGAAGGATTCCGACCAGGTTTACACTGAGGAAGTATCTTATTCGTAATTTTCAGGAATCGTTCTCGTATTTCACAAAATCCTGTCTTTTTGCGCCGTTTTTTTACACGTTAAACTTAAAATTATGATAGGTGAACTGTTTCGGTGAGATTATCGTTAAGTGCGAAATAGCCGCAAAGGAAAAAAAATAGATTTTTCTTTTTTTAATAAAAACGTGAAAACTATGCTTATTGTTAGTAAATTACTTAGGCGTAAATCATTCTTAGTTATCCACTTCAAATAAATATAACCTTTCATTCAAAAACAATAGCAAGTTTCATGAAGCCACGCCGGAAACCATTAATTTTATTCAGATTTTTCCATCCAATAAATATGCGATTTCCGTAAATAAACCAATGCGAAGAGAATCCACGAGTAGAATTGAGTATCAATGAAATTTAATTACCTACTCATCATGATTTTTTGAGTTACTAGCCAATCACCGCGATTACTGGAATAAAAATGAATATATTCGTTGGAAATGGCGCTTCGGTTGGCTTCTATGGCTGAAAATAGTGCTCACCATAAATATATCCATCCATCCATCCAAATATAAATCCATCAGTTGACCAGCCTCTTCTGTGACTTTACTTTGTTTTTTGGTACCTAAGACTGATCACAAGAGAAGGTAATATATTTGCATGCTTTTCTTTGACTTTAAATGGTTCAATCGCGTCCTCAAATCTTGCAAATTTAATTCAACTCATTTCCGGGCGAAATACTAAGGATAAAATTTTGAACAGTGGACAACGGAATATTCCTGACAATTTCTTTGTACTGTGACTAAAAAGCAAAAAATTATTATTCAAAACATACTTTTCGTAAAAAAAAAATCAAACCATATTTGACAATTGGTACAAAAAAAAAATAAAAAATTGTTTTGTCTTCAAGAACTTTACTAATTCAAAAACTTTATGTTCATCAATAGCTAAATAGTTAAGAGCGTAAAGATTGTATAAAATAAAAACATACATCGATAAGGGCGTGCTTAACAATATCCTTTTACGTTATCCATTAATAGATTTTTCAAAATTTGATTTCTTGAAAACTAAATTATTTTCAATTTTTTTAGTAAGAATTGTTTTTTTCCCTTGCTTTTGGTATAATTCGTTTGATAAAAGCATGTTTTTATACATTTTTTATTACTTGAGCCTCACAAACGAAAATTTGGAATTCAATGAGTTTGATTTCTCAAACTCATATAACGTGGTAGAATCTCCTCCTTACGAGAATAAACACGAGAATAAGTTGCCTTACGGGAGGGGGTCGCACTCTCTACAGATCAAAGTGTCGCGTGAGGGAGACGGGGTGGAGCAAGTTTAAAATGGCCCTTGAAGAATGATGAATGGAAAGAGGGTTGAAGAGGGCGAAGGTTAGGAAACAGGATGTGCAGTGAGCAGACGGTGGTGATAAACTTCTCTCTTTATACGGGAACCCCGTCGACAGTAATAACTCCCATAGTTTCTTGGCGTTGGAGACGAGTGGATATGTTTCTCACTTTCGACTGAGCCGCCCGGCAACCTCGCCGGATGCGACCCTTCCGTCAGAAAGGGGATGAAGTACCAAAGAATAAAATCTGCTGCGTCTTCAACATGATATAGCCGCAAAATTACTCAAATGTCTGCTTCAGTTTATTCACTGGCAAATTCCATCTCGTATAGATTGTTGGCTGGTGGTGGCAACGTTTCACCTCACATCCAGGAGGCGTAATCAGGTCAAAGGATTTTCTGTTGCATTTTGGCCGCTATATTTATTTAGGGAGTGCTGGTTGTTTAACCCTTCGGCTACCAAGGTATTTTTTCACCTAACCTCTCCCAAGGGGGGTAACTCGGTTACCCCACAGTATTTTTTTGTTTATTCGCTTAATTTATACAAAAAATGGATTCTGTGTGACATAAATCTTAAAGAAAAACAAATATACAAAATTATAATAAATATGATTTCTAATTAATCAAATAAGACATAAATATAATTGTAGGCTCCGATTGGAGCATAAAATTATCTAATCGGATGTCCTGTCTAGGTTTTCCTTTGCTGCTCTTTCCATACATGCACAGAAGTCAAGGAACTCGAACAAGTAAATCAGGTGTCATATACATTTCACGGCGCAGACGGCGCAGCGCCGCGCCCCGTCGGATTGAAGGCGCCGTGATGACCACGATTGCCGTCCACGGCGTGGTTTGATACATCTGAAGGCACACATAGAACCCCATTGTTATTTTAAATCTCGGTACTGTGCTGTGAATGGTGCACAGATCCTCAGAAAGCGGGCTGGTGAATCTGAGACGAACTATCCCAAAAGGGGTAACACAGTAACCCCAACGAGTTTTTCAGAAATTAGAAGAAAAAAAAACAATCAATGAATGAAGATTTCACATGGAATCGTATTGTAAGGTTTTAAAAAACGAACTCATGGAAGCATAAAAATATCAGAAAATAATTGTCAGTAAAAACAGTAAAAATGTGGCGTTGGGGTAACTGAGTTACCCCCCTTGGTAGCCGAAGGGTTAAGAGATTCCCAATTAGCTGGCGTAGCTTGCGTCTCCCTCCTGGCGCCTTGATTGGCTGTTCCATGATGAGATGCAACTACCATTTTCCACGTCGAGCGGAGGGTGTAATCGTCTTTACGGTTGAATTTTATCTATAGTTGTCGAAATCATATGGTAAATACTATATATACTCCATGACTCCATGGAGACATGGACAATTGGAAAGCTGGAAGAGAAGTGAATAAATGATTTCGAAACTTGGAGGCGGATTCTGAAGATCAAATGGACGGATAGGGCCAGAAATGAAGATTTGCATGATAGAAGGGAAGGAGAGAAAACCATTCTGAACGCTATGAGGAAGACAAAGTCCAGATGGGTGGGTCACACTCAATAGGGACAAAAAAATATGAGAGGAGCATATTATGAGAGAAATTCCTAAGAGAAAGGCTGAGGAATAAATGTATGGGCCAGATAAAACGCAATGTATAAAACAGAAGAGCTAAGAGGACAGAAAGAAGTTAGCAGAGGATATGTCAGAGGGAAGAGATTCCTCAAACCAATCTATGGATTAAAAGGTGAAGAAGTATAAATGTTTATAATTTTACTAATAAGACATCCTTCTAAGACTCCTACTGCGATGATGTATAGGGTTGGCGCTGAAAAGCGGCCTTCCTCGGATGAAAAACATGCAGGCCGACTGCCGATCCATGTTTAAAAATAGAAGCCAGTGGCCATGGACACGAGACTGAGACGCTATTCCCCAGAAATAAAATATAAAAGCTTTGATAAGGTGGCAGTTGGATGTCTCATAGATTTTTATAATGGTGAAATAAATATTTCAACGGTGTTTTCCAAGTCTACGTCTTACTTCTTCGAAGACTGTTTTCCTTAGTTCGCGGGCTTCGCAGTGCCGAACGAATCATTTCTGAAGAAAAGTGGCGATCGTCGTCATGGCGAGCACGTGGCCTCGGAAGTAAATGCGTCGTCGAGAAATTTTCTAGGAGCTCTATCCGGCTTGATCGCGGGCAGGGTGAGGGAAGATTCGCAGGAAGGGCAGAAGGTGCGCAGTTTTCCGCGGGAAGTGCTCTAGCACGGAGTAGGATATTACTTTCTGAGTCTTTCAATGGATTTCAGTGTTTGTAGGTCTTCGGATCTGATATCTTATAATCCCACTCTTTCATTTCGTATTCTTTGAATTTATTGCCAGATTTGTTGGCTCCGTTGGTGTCTATTGTGTTCCACGAAAGTGCAATGAGACGGTGTCGATCGGGGGGGGGGGGGGGGGCGTGGCGCATTTGTTTTGATAAACTATTCCTGCGATAACTGCCTTTTCCTGCATTTATAATGGTAGTCATCTTCGTAGTTTATTTTTCAAAGGTTAATGGTGATTTTTCTAAGCTAAAATTTTGTTTCCACTGGTCTATTTCATCGAAAACGGTGTCATAATTACAATGGGAGCAGTACGGCCAGGGGCTTAGCTCTGAGCTCCAAGGTCCTTATACCCAGGATATAAGGGTATATAGCAAGGGAATATGGACCTTGGTAAGCCTGAGTAAAGTTTTGTATTCCTAATACTGAACTTTAAGCCCGAGCTCATGGTGGCGCCGTGTGTGGCGTCCAAACACTCTGGTTTTAGAGGTAGATACAAAATTCGGTCCAGGTGTAAAAATCAGTACAAGTCTTTATTGCTTCTTCATTTCCTCAGGTTGGAAATCTGGGCACCAGAAACGATTCAATTCCAGTACAGCTTCCCTTGGCGATCCATCCGGTTTGCCTCATGATGCGGGGCGTCCCAAAATTACATCCTAAGCATGAAATACGATAAATCCTTCGCAATGTCTGTGTTCACTTACAAGGCTAATTTTCACTAATGATAAAAGTAACAAAATGATAATAAATAATATTGAAAAATAGTAAATTTATATGGGCAAAGGTCGAGCCCTGAAGGCAGGCTGCTAACACACCAGCTCGATAACTAAAGTGTCGCGGGTTCCGTCAAATGCTCATTAAGGGGGTGTCACGTTTATCTTAGGATTGGCGAATAGTCTTAGGCTACACTGTGCAATATTATTTTAGAAGTTGAGACGCTTCAAACTCATGTATGAACATATTAATTTATTGAAGCAGAACTACGATACACGGCCGCGTAAAATCATGCAGGCGATTCAGTTAACACTCTATGCTGTGATTCGTGGCTCATTGTAAAAAAAATTATTTAGCCCGAACGGCAAACATAAATAGCCTTTGTTCACTTAATCTGTTGCCGTAATGCAGTAAAATAAATGACCATGGGCTAGGTTGCATGGCATTTTACTATGTTACACTAGGTAGAATTTAAGTACAACCCATAGGACCCTCTGTAGCTCCCATTTCAAAATATTTATCAAAGTGTGCACAAAATTTCCTATCGTGTTTTTATCACCATTTGATCCTTCATGATTAGTTTGCAACAGTTCATACCCTTGGCCAAGTCCAAGGAGATCATGAGCGCTGTAATGTTCCTCGAGTTTCTTGTGCTCCATACCTTTATATTTAAAGGCAAAAAAAGTGAGTTCCGCCTCGAAGACTCATTTACGTTGCGTAAGTTTATGAACACAGTGGAAACTCGGTGGTTTTATCGTTGAGCCTCTTAAAGGAAGCTCTAGGTTTAAAGCCAATAGAAGTATATGGGCGCGTTTGGCTATCTTCTAAGCCCAAGCCGAGTGATATTTCTGGGAACGAAATCTTCCTGAGAAATCTCAGGCGGCTGAGGGCTTCCATTCTTTCTGGCACTTACATCATTTCGTGTGAATTTTTCGACGGACTAATTACTTACCCGAGCCAGAAGGATCAAAATTAGCTCCTGGTTAGTTTGATGTAAAAAGACTCTCGTTGGTTTGCTTATAATGATGGACTTAGTCATCTTATGTGCTTTCTCCAGTGCGTCAAAAGTGGCTGTCCAGCAATTTCCTTATTTTCATACCTAACTCTTCACTAGTGGAGTGGAGTCCAGATAATAGTTTATGGAATGAATAATGGGAGCTTTAGCTCCAGTGGGCCGCTAACTTTGCAGGTCATCAGCGCACTTGTTTTCCGTTGGTTTCAAACTTTAGGAGCAGTCCGGACCTTTTCAAAACAGTTCGGTAGCTGAGTTGATATGCGCTGCACGATAAAGGAACTTCTGTAATCGCTTCCACAATTTAAGTTTTTGAGTTAAGCTATGAAGTAAAACCGACAAACACGGATATTCTGGAGCCAATCGTGCGTAATGTATAGTATTTTAATCACTATTTAGTAAAAAAAATTAGTGTTGATATCCATTTCATAGTTACCATTGTCTTTCATTTGAAGTGGATATCAATATCAATTACTTCCACAAAGTTAAGCCTAATACGCTTTTATATGTAAAAAATAGTGTTTTAAAAATGTATTTTAAACGAATCCTATTGCTATATTCAAAATCTTCAGTCTTCAGCTCTTACGAACTTTAAAAATGCTTCCTAACGGTTGGCTACCGAACGTTTTGCTTGCCCGCATGGCTCTTTTCACTGTCGTTGAGTGCGGTGGTGCGTTCCGATCTGCGCTAACTTCAATGCCCCAAATAGAAAGCTCCCAATGAGTTGAGAATGGAATTACGTTCGGGAGGGAAGTCGAAATAAAACAGAATTAGTTCGTTCAGGTCGGGCTGGCTTTGTATACATTCAAACTGCTGAGGAATTGGAGTGCAGGAAACAAGTTTAATGGCATGGCATCGAGAAATCTCACCATTAAGTTCCGTGTTCACTGAAGGTTCACTGTTTGCGTCATGGGTTTCTTTAATTACACAAAATTTTTCTCAATCATACATGCTCACTCAAGGGAGACCGAAAAGGATGACTTTAATAGAAATAACGGGTGTGTAAAAATTATAGACGAAAGAAGACTCAATGAAGAGAGGAAGTTAGAAAATTTGGGAAAGGAATTACGGTTTATACATAAAGAATATCCTATTAAAGGAAGCTATGTGAGTGCTCCATGAACTTAAAAAACATGAGGCGGAATATCGAGGAAATATTATAATGCACGTCAGTTAAAGTTCGGTGGTGGTGGATCTAATTGTCAAGCTATATATTTAATTAGACTGCCTGTTGGTACCTGTTTTTATTATTTTTTCTGTATTTAATTGGCTAAACGCCAGGCGTGTGATAATGTGGGGGTTCAGGAACATGCCGTTGTTTGTTACTTTTATGGGCCTTGTAAACCTCATTCTTATTTCATCAGACTTATTTCTCTAATTTTTGTTACCAGGTTTTTAATAAGAATAGTGATAGCATTTCATTTAACACGTATACCATTTTAATTAATCTGATCTGTTCGATAATTCTAAAATATCTTCAAACGCAAAACGCAAAAAATTCAGTGAGCATGAATATTTTCTGTAAATATGCTTTTACACCACTATATTCATATCCTTCATATTTGTTGTCCCCCATCATGAACACTTCCAATTACAAATAGTAATTGTGAATACTGAGTACTTTGATGATTATAAAATATCTTCAAACGCAAAATATTATTTTCAGTGAGCATGAATATTTTCTGTAAACAACATGTTACACCACTATATTTCATATCCTTCATGTTTTTGTACACCACCTAGAACACTTCTAATTACAATTAGTAATTACGAATGTTGAGTACTTAAAAGAAATGGGTCTCCGTTTTTTATTAAATTAAAACCAATTAAAAGAATTAACTATTCCAAAATCAGAAATGCAGCATTAGGATGAAAGCCAATGGATTTTGACTGCCAAATCGAGGTGAGGCTTATGTGAGAAACCTATGAGCTGAGAATGTATGTACAATAATCTTCATATCGAGACTTTTAAACTGAGCAAATTGATGAATTCTTTTCGTAGTTTCCGTTGACTAAGTTGTAGTAAGTTTCCAAAAACCCATCACGGTAGCCTGTCTGACGACCCGCCGACCTGGTAACTCGAAGGTCGTGGGATAAAATCACTCCTAGGGCGTGGATGTCGAGTTATTCATTGAATTGGGGCGTAAAGTGGAGTTAATGTATTCCCAAAATGCCAATGAAATGAAATTCGCCGGGTTGCCAACGCATTTTCGAAAAGGAGCGATAGAGTTAGAAGTAAGGTGGTAATTCGGGTGGACTGCGAGGAACTGGCTGGAAACCCACGCAGATTGCGCGTTAGGCCGCTGTTGAAGGCGTACGGCATCCATCTCGCTCGTCACGATTGCAAATATTAAATGAAACCTGCATTTTCTAGGAATTGCTCGATTGAAAGGAGAACGACGATTGAATGAAGACTTACGTACCACTTCTCATTACCGAGTATTGCTCCGCTGACAATGGTCTATCCTTAGCATATTTCTTCTCCGATATAATTAGCATGGACTAAACAAACTAAAGTTTTCCCCCACGATCCATCTTTAGAGTTGTGCATTAGAGGATAATTAATTTGCTAGCATCCCATTGTGGCGATGAAAACCCGAGCGGTCTGAAAACACATTTTATGGCGAAGTCCTCACCTCGCTTTAGTTAGACGGTTAGGTAGCATGCATAGCAGACGGAGCTAGTAAAATTACATGCGTGCTACCAATAGTGTTTACGATAAGATATCCTTTCATATTAATGGGAGTATTATATTCGAACATTGTAACCATCTATCATTCGTCCTCCATTGTTGCTCCACGGATAATAGTTTAGCTCTGCGAAGGAAGCCCGCGATGAATCTGAAAAAGATGAATGCACCTGTCATTTAATTAATGGATCCATAATTCTCGCATTATCAGTCATCAGTCTCCCCAAAAAGATACAAATATTTGCATCCCATACTATTTAGTTCGCATACTTAAGAATACCCTACACCAATAGAAAGGCGAGAGACTGCTAGTGGGATTCAGTAGTAACTGCGCAGGCCCCAGTCACCCCCACTCCATATCGGAATTTTCGTTTCTGCGGTCGTGAGTGACCTCATCTTTCAAAACCGATTTTGACACGCTCCGAAGAAAATTAAATAAAACAATCGAAAAAATAAATTATTGAATGGATTAGAAATCATGAATTCTTAATCGGAACCGAGCAGCATAAGGGGAACGTCTTGCGGTCGACGACGTTGGGCAGTCGGAGAGAGAAACAAAACACGAACCGGACGCGAAAAAGAGGAAGGAAAAATATTCAAGAGTAGGGTTGAACAAACCGTGTAGCGGGTAGGAATGGAGTTGAAGGGGAAGAGATAGGAGAGCCAATGGGGAATCCCGAGGAAACATTTGGGGGCGGGGGGGAAAGCGGGAAAGGGGGATTAAGAGGGGGAAGGGATCTTCGAAGGAGGAAGTGCAGGGAAAGGCGGCGGTGTTAAAAGGGACGGGAGTGAGCGAGGGGAGGCTTTGCTTTGGTTGGGGGAACGGGGGGGTTGGGGACTATAGGGTGAGGGGCAGGTGAGGGGAAGGGGTTGGGAAAGACTTCTGCGTAGTACTGGAACCCCCTTCCGCCACTCAAATGAGTGCCATGCCCAGGAAATCCTCACCCCCCCCTCACTCCCTTTAACACACCGCCGACTGCGCCACAAAGTTTACCGCCTGCTTATATCCCCACCCGTCGTCCTCCCATGATAGCCCGCTTCTTTCCCATCCTCCCCCGCTCCAAGATTCCTCCCCAGACGCACGCCTCTTCTCTCCTACAGTTTAACCTCTCGGCCATTTCAATATTTCATCCCCTTCTCCACTCTTTTCTTCCTCCGCTCCCCCGAACGCAAGAATTGCCTCGTCCTTCCCGACGTCGTGCATACGCACTTATTTCGTCGTCTGGTGAGGTGCCCACTACGTGTGAAAGGGTTCAAAAAACAACCCCATGGCGAGGGATAATTAATGGGCGGAAGCGGATGGAAGGTGAATGGAATCCTCCCTTTCTCCGTCTAGCTGCGAGCCCGAGAGGGCGGAGTGGAGAAAAATACACAGGGATAAAAACATGTTGCGACGATGAAAACGAAAACAAGAGATGAAAACAATGTACTTCGCTGCTTTAGCCTTTTCCCACGCGCAAATGACGACTGCCAATTGCAGCCCATACAAACTACACAAAATTTGGGGGTGAAAAGTCCTGCGAGGCCGCAAAAATTATCGTCAATTAATCTCGGTGTATTTTGGACAGATTTCGTAGGTTCCACACTGGGCTAGGTATTATAAACAATGGAATATTTATGGTAATATGACCTAGTGTATAGCCCGAGGAAAACATATATTCAATTCATATTCTTTAATTGTGCCTGTGTAGTAGTAAAAATATCAGGAGAAGATAATTTAATGGTATATAATAGAACAAATGGTTCTCTTAAAAAATGGTAACATCGTTTTCTTAAAATTTTAAACTTATACTGTGTATTAAAGCGTGTAAATATTTGCATTATCCTGTCCAATGTTTAATAATTTAGGAAGTTTTTAAAATCATGGCAACGGCTTCTCGTGGAAATATGGCATCTATCATATTTTTATTTCGCATTCATCCTTTGCAATATCACCAAAACATTGCGGCTCATTAGTTCAATGCAAAACTGAAAAATACCCGCATATGTTGACCGCAAAATGTTTTACCCACTAACGAATATTAACTATCAAACCAGGGTTGAACTGTTAAATAATGGATTATGCATAGAATGAATAGCAGTCAAAAAAAATGAAGGAATTTAGCGTGAGTAAGGTATGTTAATTCAAGTAATAATTCCAGCAAAAAAGATTTGACTATTTGTGCTTCTTGCGGAAATGTGGTAGAAATTGAGCTAAGACAAGATCGTTTTAGAAGAAGTCGATGGGCATGCTTCAGCAAAATCGCTGGCAAAATATCAGACTCAGAATCTACTGCTTTATCCTAACATAAAAAAATATAAAATCTATACACAGTTTTCGTCAGCAGCATAGGTACCTACTTCATAATTACCAACATGGAAAAATTCCTATAAATATGTCGGTGAATCAAAATATTCCTAATTATATTTTTGCATTCAACCAATTCTAACTTTTATTATCTTTATTAATTAGTTAATTAAATTAATAAGTTAATTTAATTAGAGTTTTTATTTACTTCTATTATTATATATCAGTTATTTTATTAAATTTTATTGCTGTCTTAATAATATTGTGATAACATATTTCGACCATTGCCTAGTGCTTGAAGAATTTACTGGAAATGGTCCGTAGATATCGCCAAATATGCGACGCAAAAGCCTCCTTTAAAATAGGAGAGGTTGGCGACCCTAAAATAATGAACGTGCTTTGCTCGAAAGGTTCAAGATTTTTGCCCCGTGAATACATGCTTCTCTCTCCTCTCATGAAACGCAAATATCTGCCATTTGAGAAACAGGAAGAGTGACAGTACCTGATTACAATAAGAATATTCTCTACTTATCATTATTTTTCATGTTACTGACTCCGAGACCAAACTACCTGCAAAAATCTCACCAAATGAAAATATTACTTGCTAGTACTATGTAGTGAGCCAATAACCCATCTCTTCTTACTCTGAATGTTCAAGTGAAGATACCGCACCACCATATCTCTCCGATCTGATTGGCTCGTTAGACAATGGACTGAAGAAGCATTATATGGAGTCACTAAAAAGCCTAGGAATTTAGAAAATCCTTGTCGGTCTTCTTTGCATCGTTTCCACCGGGTTTGGGACATTAATTTGCTGATGATAATAAAAGAAGAAAGAATTACCGCGGACGAATATTTCATTTATGACGAAATGGAGAAAATTGCTTCAATGCAGTACTCACAAAATTATTTCAAATGGATGATAGACGAAAGATCCCCGCGAGCGTGTCGTGGTGCGCCTTTTTCAGGAGAGAACAATGGTGGAAGTGGAACCAAAAACAGCCGAGGGGTCGATCCTCGAAATTCCGTGATAATTATCGTGCGCAGAAGTAGCTTACGTACTGTCGCATGACATAAGAATATCTTGTGCCGCATCTTACTGATAGTTCAACCTGCATATCTCTTGCATAGCTCTTGAATCTCTATGAAAGTATGATGCTAGAAAATATATTAATGCTCATAGATTCTATGAAATTGGTAGACTGCCTATAATGAGAAAATATTCAGACATAGTAGATGAAATACGATGAACTATTGCCAACCTTTGGTTTGCGGGACCAATGCGCAGAGCACTACGCTATCCAGGCTTCCTAATTCTTTTGGAAATTTTTGGTGGATGCAAGGGAACTTGATCTTAGGCCCTTGTGGTTCATCAAAAATTCACTAAGATCAAGTTCGCTTGTATCCACCAAAAATTGCCACAAAAATTAGGAAGCCTGGATAGCGTAGTGGTCTGCGCATTGGTCCGGCAAACTGTGGTTCGATTCTAGGTCCAGGCCGACTTCTTCTCGTCGCAATTTCATCGTATTTTACCTATAAAGTGGCGAATATCGATGAAATTTAACTTCCAGGTAGGCATTTGCTTATACAAAGGCGTAGTTTCATAAACTTGAGTAAGATATAGTGTGATTTATGTTGATGATAGCATATCCTCCAGCCAATTAACCATGAGGTGGCTTGCAGGGTATTATGTAGATGTAAATAATGCATAAGTTAATACTCCTTGATCACTAAGTATCGTCTGTCTTTACGCTAGAATGTACAATCGACTAAGTAATGCGATGAAATTTGTTGTTTTGCTTACGTTAATTATAGCGGTGTACAGAGAATAGACCCGCTGGGACACGATCTTGGTTCTCAATAACGCCTACGCTCGCGTTATTTTTCACTAGAAATTGAAATGAGAACAATACGTGATCGTCATTTGTTTCAATTTTTTTCGGATGCCTTAAAGCATTGATGGAGTGCGCTCTTGGTATATTTACTGTATTTTCCTCTGGAGCGGTCTGAATTTTTAGTAACAATAACGAAAACGCAGAGTACAGGAACCGTGAACCCACCCCTGATTAATAACAGGTTTTCGGGCATTGCTTCACAAAGTCGTGATCATTGTTGAAGGCGGTTCCTCCGGCATTCTTATAGTCAGAAATGGCGATGCTAAGCCTAGACTTTTCGCGCAAGAATGGGTCTGTCACACTCAGCTGGACAGATGTCTTCGGCATGTATACCTAGTTAATATAGTTTCTTATTTCAACCTGACGGTGTAATCATTGCGAAGTGAAAGGAGGAGGATGGTGGGTTTGGGAGGGTGGTTGGAGATGAAGGTTGGCATTAAATGGTCGTAGGCATGCAAGTGTGTATTCGTAACCAAAAATTCGTGTGTCATTCTAATACTAAGGCCAGCAAAAATATTTCACTCGTGGTTTTAATGCATCAACGACAATATCAATTATTTTAAATAACCGCGAATGAGTGCCTGCCTTCATTATGCGTCACTTATGATGAGCATGCTCCATGGTCTGTAAAGTTGTATAATTTCCTGAGAAGGAATTTTGTTTGCGGAAGTGATTCCCAGTCCTTTTACAGCACCGGTGTTATACTCGAATTGCCAATAAAAATGTGAATGATCTGCAATACACCAATAATTACCACGCAGCACCATTCTGAAGCAAGAAGTGGATACCCTTGACCCATCCCATTTAGTAATAGGCGTGTCCAAGACATGGATTCCAAAACCCTTGGCCCGTGAACTGAATAATTTAAGTATATATGTATATTTTGTCTTATCAGAGTTGAGCATACCTACTGATTCAATAACTGAATAGGATACTCTTTTGATATCTGTCAGCAAAATGATGTTCGAATAAGTATTTTCATTTTGGAGATTTATATTCCAGAACTCATCAATAATTCTAAAATAAATTTTAAATATTAAAAAGTTTCCGTTGTCAATGAAACTAATACAGCTTTTGGTGTTGTTTCCCAATGCTTCCTGTAGCATATAGCCCGGTGTCTTACCTCTGAGTCCGGGAGTGTGGTGGAAAGTATGTACATCGGGTATTTCAGAAATATGTGATATTCATCAAGTTCTGCTGTCACATTAACTGTTCTCTCCGGTTGCAGGAACTTGAATGAACAGCAAAATTCCTCGGCCCAATACGGCAAAAAAAAGATCACGGATTTCCTCGACCAAAATTTTGAAAGAAAAAAAAAAACCATCAAAAAATAAAAAAATAAATTAGTCCCCATGTAAATTTTTGCATAACACTTCTGGTTGAAAAATTTTGAAGACAAATCCAATGAAAACATGAATATTACCTATTGCTAAAAAAAACTGAGCAGTGGAGGGACAATAAGGTACAGGTCCTGGCACCTAATCATGGAGTCAGGGTTTGAATCCCAGTCCAGACGAATGGTTTTTTTTACAGTGATTTTCTCACATTCCTCCACAGCGGTTAACGTACGGTTACATTTTCTGCTTGGATGAACCTTTTTGACTGTTCTTTGTTCCACCATAAAAAAATTAAAAACAATTGGCGTGTAAACGTTTAAACATATTGTTGCAAAAAATAATCAATCTACCATGGCCATTGCATATACGATTTCCTCAAATATTTTGATTATATGCTCTTATTTTGTGAACATTTTTCATTCCATACATCAGACTATTTAGTGATACCTATTTTTCGGGGCAATTATTGCAAGAAATTTGGCACAGTGAGCATAAATCCACTAAAATGACTGTTTGTGCATTACGACGGCTTCGTTATTCTCTTGTAGCTTGGACAGAGAGGAATGAGGATGTGAGGATCATGGAGGTGTTTTAGATCCGGATGCGAAGGAGAATTAGGAAAGCGGAACAAAAGAAGAACAAGTGAATGCTCCGTGTGCTGGATGCGGGGAGGAAGGCGATGGAAAGAAAGGAAACTGAAGGTCATGATGGAGGGGAGATTATTTGGTATACTGGGAAGAAAACGTCGAAAAACTTTGCGGACGCAAGCGAAGACGTCTTGTTAGGAGAGAGGGTTCTGACCTTTGAAGCATTAGGTCATTTAATTATTCTAATCTCCATATAAATCAAGCTCAACCGTTCGATCACCTCTTATGATAACGGTGCTACTAACGCTCCCTATAATTTTACGTATTTATTCCATGATTATGTCATTTATACTTCATGATAGCTTCTCAGAAACCAAAGCAGCCAATTTTAGAGGCAGAGTCACTGTCTTTCCCGAGGGCAACCACGACTTTTTGTAAAATAAGATAGGAAAATATTTTATTGCTATTGGACGTTCATTCCATTGCGAGCAAACAATAATGAAGATGGGTATTTTAGATCTAAAAACAGATAAAAGGTGGATAAATGTTTGCAACACTTACGATATAAATTCTTTAACGTTTAACGGCAAATTCGAATGGCCGGGGCTTTTAGATAAAACTTTAGGGAATGACTCAGACGTCAATCTGTGGAATACTTTCGCATCCAGCATTGTATGTATGTACCAAAAAGGTTTGCTTCTATTAAGTATTGTTAAGGATTTAGCAACTGTGTAATTTGAACAAATCTTTGATTTGTCGTGTTTTCAGATCAAAACTATGGCAAATTTTTACTGTATTACTTTGTAGCTCCAGATGAAGTATATTCTTCCTTTTTCATATAAATTGTAATGAGCATGTGAAAAATCTCAATCTCTCATTTATTTTTCACTGATGAAATGGTTAAGACGCTTATGTATAAATAACACGAGCTATTTATGCACAGGAATGGATATTTTGGATGGCTTTGGACAAGGAGGCTGCAGGCTAATGGCAGTTCCACGCCTCGAGGCATTTCCACCCCCACGTCTTCCTCCCCTTTCCATCCTCCCCTGTCATCTCCAAACCCTCGCCTGACTCATTTTCTAACATTCTCCACACAATATATGATTGCCCAACTTCAAGCTAACAAAGCCTTCACCTCGCCCCAATCCACAGGCAGGGACTCAAATCCCATTTCCTGATCTCTTTCTTTTCTTCCACGCTTTCGAGGTTTTTTTAGGAATGGAGCTATCGTCCCTCAGCCATCGCGGACCAGCAATTAAATCAACTCGTTAAGAGCCCGTGGAATCGCTAAGGATCTAAATTCCTCTCATCAGTGCCGCAATGACAGACAGTGATGAGGTATTACGTGATGAAATCGTCTTTCTTTCCTCGCGTACATCCTTGTCACGATAGATTAAAAAATGTTTTTATTCGGTCTCTTCGGATTGAATTAATAGTTTTATAGTTTTCAAAGTTTTGGCCTCGTCACCGAGCCGTCGTGATTTAAATTCGTTGAGATTTGATCATCCACGATGCTATAGCATATATGAACCATTGAAATTGCACGTGCGTGTATGTATGTAAAACCGAATATCCTGAGAGGCTGATTCATTTAGTCAATAACGCACAGGTCAAACCTTTGGTGACCTTTGTTATGCTTATTCTATTAAACTGTAGGAGCGGGCTAAGAAATAGCTATAGCAAAAAACCATTTTGAGGTTGTTATTGACACTATTTTTGTACTTTTATTTGCTGAGAAAAATGTCGAATTCAGTGCAAATGTCTCTCTTTAGCTTTTAAAAATAATTTTCAGTCAACTAATTCTATGGAAATTATTATTTAATAATTTAAAGAGTGCTGTGTTTTTATTTTTTCTTTCCATTTTCTTATACTATTCCTTTTTACATGAAATTGAGTTTACAGCTCCAAAACCATACATCATATAAAGAAACATGTTCTATCTATAAAATAATGAAACAACACATTCATGAAGCTTAAACGATTAGTCATTATTGAGTCCAAAAAATAGCTATGACGCCAGTTTTGCTTAAGAAATCCATTCAGGAAGTAGCTTGATAATCATCGCAACTTGACAAATCATCACCACTTAGTCCGCTCTATTTTTGGACGTAAATACTTGGACGAAATAAGGAAACGTGGCCCAAACTCTAGGTTCGTTTTTCAATGGCTAATAAAAATAAGCTTCTAATGAAGAATTATCCTGGTAACTAAGGAAAGATTCCATTATTTCCACTTTTCTGAGTATTTAATTAGCTCTCTGAATCACGAAGAACTTATCATGTGCGGAAATCGTCAATTAAGAATTAGATTGGGCCCGTTTCCTCCAAGTTCTACAATATTATAATTCTGACATGTAAACGATGGTTTCAGACCTCACTCGATGGAATTCCTTGATATCAGGGATAGAAGGATTAACTTTACAATTCCACATTGTAAAAGATTTATTTATAACCGGTTTCGCCGCAGTGCAGCATCATCAGGTACATAGACATATTTTCCACTCTATATTTAATTATGAAATTCTATGGATGAAGGAGAGGAGAGGGGGCGGGTGAAGGGGAGGGAGGGGAAGTCACAGGTAAGGCGTTGGGAAGGTATTGGGTTTGATGGGTGGGGGTGGGTGGCTCTATGTTTGATTGGATGGTGAGGAGCTAGGGTATTGGACATAATCCGGGAAGCGGACGCTTGATAGGGCGTCGTGGGAGGAGGCAATGGCCTCGGCAGCGGGGGATTGGTTGTAGGTTGAGCGAGGGTTGTAGTTGTGGGATGAGTAAGGATGTTGTTGGTAGGAGTCAGAACGTGTAGGAGAGGGGAACGGGAGGGATACAAAAGTTCGTTAACAATATGAAATTCGTTTTAATTCGCCCTTTACAAAATTTCCAATTCTTCCAAAGCATCTGACTTCGGTCCTTTTTCTTGCATGTGTAGAATTTTAGGGGTAAAATTGCTGAGTGTCCATTTTCTATTAAATGTTTTGCAAACTGTGAATTATAGTTATTGTTTATGTAACAGGCTCTATGTTCTTTCACTCTAGTCACAAATTTCCTACCAGTCTGTCCCACGTACGTCATCCCACAATCATCGCACTGGAGTTAATATACTCCACTCTTTTGTATCACTTCCGTCTTGTCCTTATTGCTTCCTAACAGGTTCCTCACTGTGGGCCTGTTGTAAAAGGCAGCTCTCACTTCTTCTTTGGGCAATAACCGTTGGACTTTTAATGAAATTCTTCCCAGGAAGGGGATCCTTCTCCATTTGGAAGCGTCTTTTTCTTTAGGTGTTGCACTGTAATTCTCCTTAATGGCTATCTGGGTGTGTTTTTGTCGGTACAGTTTGTCTATTAATTCCACAGAGTACCCATTGTTTAATGCAATTTATTTTATCATGTTTAGTTCTTTGTTATTGTTTGGTTCTGTCATAAGAATGTGACAAAATCTGTTCAAAAAACTGTGGAAAGCAGCCAACTTTTGTGATATGTGATTTCGCGAGTTGTAGTGTATCTTTTGATCAAAATAGCACGATTTTCTATATATTGAAAAATCAAACTTTCCATCTATGATTCTAACCGACAAGTCCAGGAAATTTAGCACTCCGTCAGATTCCACTTCACTGGTGAATTTCGCATTCTTGTCCATGGAGTTCAACATGGTGGAAAATGAGTGTAGCTGTCTCTTTGTTCCCGTCCAGACACAGAGCACATCATCACGTACCTGGACCAATGATGAACGTGTTTGATCAGGGAGTGGTTGGAGGAGAATAACTTCTGTTCTAAATTGTCCATGTATATGTCAGCAAGCAGGGGGGATAGAGGAGAGCCCATTGCCAAACCGTCTGGTTGGTGGTAGTACATTCCGTTGAATAGAAAACTGGTTTGTTGCACGCATGTTGTAAGCACTGTGTGTAATTCACTAATTACTAAAGGCGGTACTTTGGCTTTCGAGAGGAGGGCTTCCGCCAGAATGAGGGCTTCATTCCGTGAAACACTCGGGAATAAGCTAGTAACGTCAAAGGACACCATAGTACACTTGTGGGGAACCACTTTTTCTGATAACATTTTCGCAAATTCCACTGAATTCTTAATTCCATATTTGGGGATAAACCTGGAGTAACTGCGGAGAATTGATCTTGTGTGACAGAAGATGGTTAGGGGCGGAGACACTAGACACAACGGGTCTAATTGGTATGTTTTGCTTATGTGTCTTCGGGAGACCGAAGAATTTGGGGGATTCAGGATTCATTTGCACCAGGTGGGCAACTTCCCGGGGATGAAATAACACTTGGCAGGATGATATCACTTTTTTGCACTCTTTTTGGTAAATTGGAGTGAGATCTTTCGGCAAAATTACTATTTTGTTGTCATTAAGGTATTTTTCACATTTTTCTATGTACACACTTTTATCCATAATAACGACAAACTTGTCTGCTTTTGACAACACAAGATTATTTTCGGAAAGTGATTTCTTCAAGGATGATACTGCGATGATTTCCTTCCGGTCCACACCGTTATTCCGTGATTGACTATCGGAAATATAATCACGTATTTCTTTGGCAATACGGTCCTTGGCCCCTGCGTTTCCTCTACCAAGAGCAGTGTCACAGTCTACTGCTAGATTTTTAAGTTGGTTAATGGAAAGTGCGACGTTAGGGGCATATTTGAGGCCTTTATTCACAAGGTTCGACCAAGAACAAGTGAAATTGTTTTTAAAAAGAGGAATGCTTTCGTTAAGAAATTGAACAATTTGAGTGAATCTCAAGTAAAACTCCTTCATGAGACCCCAAAACTTCATACATTCACAAATAGAGTCTTGAACCTCACTCGGCAAAAATTTCAACCGGACGAAGAGAAACTGCTCCACTGGGCCATGAATTTCGGCCATAGTGGCTATAACTCTTTATTGCTCCTCAAGCAAGATAATATTTCACCTCCTTTATTGCCTATCAAGCCATTATTTCACGCTCAGAGAATTTGTTTTGCTCGATGCAAGTCATTCAAAGCATTTCCAAACGTAGAGCTCTTTAATTAACATTAGCTTCAATTTTCCAGCAGATCCAATTCTTCAATGATACATGAAGAATTGAAGTTAATTAATTGAATGAGTGTATCCTGTAATCAATAACCAATTTTGCAATTTTATGGGATAAAAAAATCAAGGTTCACCTCTAACGTCAATTAAAATAAGTTACATACATTGTCTTCCAAGCAATCTAAATTAGTTGATGACATTCGCCAAATGTCTTTAACTTATAGCATATATGTCTCACGCGATTATGACATATCGATACACGGTCTCAAATCCGGTTATATTTGATAGATTCTTTGAATTCACGGTGTTTCGCCGCATGAATTCGAAAGAAGGCGTTCAAGTGCAGCTGCGTTTGACTTGTTAACAGTTGTACCTTTTTCCGCTTTAGCTGGTTATATTTTCAGGTAACGTAGGTATGTCATCAATCCTTTAATTTCAAATATTTAGTGAATTAGGCAAATACGTCATTACCATTAAAGCTATTTTGCTAATGCCCAATGTGCCTTATTCGGAACATTTAAATTTTATGTACAAATATTAAAAAATGTTGACGCATTTTCTGCTCACTCAACCATTATAACAATATTGATGAAAATTCCTTTCATCTTAAGATAATTTTGATCCACAATTGTGTTAAGTAAACTTTACTTCCATAACGACGAAAAGGTCGCTTTCATTTCATTGGAAACTGAGCTCACTTGGAGAGCTTTTGCTTCAGCGACGATCACTTTTCTAAATGATGCTCATGTACATACACTGATGGAAGAGTTCGAATTACATATGTTCTACCTCGTTTTCTTCAAATGACGACCTCGATCGAGGAAACTCGGAAATCGCCTTCGCGGAGAACTTAATTCGAGCGAGCCCTCCGCAATGCCTGGCTAACTTTCTTTTTCTTCCGGGAACACACGATTGGTCTTCTCTTCTTATTATCCGTCCTCTCGCCGAGTTCCCTCCCTCAGTCCACTCGCCCCTCCGTCCCCATTCCTCACAAAATTCAGCATGACAACGACAACAATTCAGAGGAAAAATAATTTCAAATGTTTCTTTAAAAAAATCCAGCGTATCACCTTTTTCAGACAATATTTAATGGGATTCAAATTGCATTAGTGTTCCGAATCCAGCCGGTGTTTATTAAAAACATACTGAGTTGAAATCGAAAATTCCTTTACTATGTCACGATTCCCATAGCTACGTCCCCATACCATCACGTTAAATCGTGTCATCTGATGGACCAAGCATTACACTAGGAGCATATAACCTCTCTCAATAATACAACTAGAGCAAGCATGCGATAATACTCTTGTAAGAATCAGGATACCTCTGCGAAAATCTTGGCCGCTGTCACGACTTGAACCAGGGCTCTCCCAAAGGAAAGCCATTACTGTGCCAACCTCGCCTACCCCTCTCCCTTCCAATACGACGGTTGCCCTAAAAGCAATACCTCACATTTTTTTCTCAAAAATTATTTATTCTACAAAAATGAAATTTACACACATAAAAGAATGATGTTTTATCTACAAACCCTATTTTTCCACATGATCTTCTTTGAGATCTATTACCTTCCTCCAGCGATTCACTAGGGCGTGTACGCTCTGTCGGTACCGGTCCTTGCTCTGTTTATGGATCCAGGTGTTCACTACACTAACCACCTCTTCGTCGCCTTCAAAATATTTTCCACGAATGCTAACTTTCAGTGGTCCGAATGAGTGGAAGTCAGAGGGGGCCAGACCAGTGTTGTACGGTGGATGGGGTAACTCCGTCCCACTCAATTTTGTGATGTGTTTAGAAGTCAACAAACTTATGTGAGGACGAAAATTATCGCACTGCATCAAAATGTCCCCTGGACATTGTTATGGCGCTGAAGCTGCATTAAGGTAGTTTGAGCTAAATATCATTTTACGTAGAAATCAATGAATTTGGTCTCATTTTAAAGAAAAATATCTCACCCTTCCATTGAAACAAAAAATTCAACCCCTTACCTCATTACTTTCCGAGATATTCGCCAAAAAATACCAGCCCTTTTATATCATAAATGGTACGTTTAAGCACTCCAGAGAGATCTTATATTAAAAATGAGGCATTCCTTACACTTAAATTTCGTAAAAATCAACAATGTGTAGTTTGTGCGTTTTCTCAACTATTTTTGAAAATTAATCATATTGTCACCGCAGTAAATTCTTCGAAATCATAGTAATCCTTCCGTTTTGATGGAGTTTCAAACGTACCGCGTGAAAAAAATGAGTCAAGTTGAAGACTTATTTAGATATTTTCATTTGATTACTTGTAATTTCTATCATGTAAAACTATTTTATTGCACCACTAATCATGCAATATTTAATTTGTGTTTTTCACAGTTGGTGAAATTAAAAGTATAATTCAAGCATGGTCTCTAATATGACTAGGGAACTATCTCACTCGCACTACCTTAAAGCCGCGCAGGGGACGCTGCTCTTTACACTGAAACACATCCGAAGGTTCCGAGGCAAGCGTTAGGTTTAGCTTTACAAAATGTGCGGCATAACTTTTTGGGCAACCCTCGAATATATTACTCTCTCTCTCTCTCACCGTTTGAAAAGTCCGTCACATATTTTTTCCAGAAGAAAGGAAAACCGAGAGCAGGTCTCATATGACATTAAAATTTGCTTAAATCTATATCTTCAATTTGAATCTTACCTTTATGAAACAGCACTCTTTAGTTAAGTAAATGTAGTTCTCTTTAATTTTGATGGAAGAATGTTTTCATTTTCTTAGGACTGAGAGCAAAAGGAGGGGTAAGCATTTTTGTAGGAACCCTCAATTAATGTAAAAATGTTAATTATAGTGTAACTCGACCCATTCCTGAAGTGGATGGAGAGTCGAGTAGCATGAGGAATGGTGATTCCTCTAGTGGATCGGACTTTTTTAATATACATTTTTCCATTCCTCCACACCCCTCCTCCCACGCATCTTTTCTTTCTCTCATTGGCATCATATGAGACACTAGAGGTGGGAATTTCGGTTCATTTTGTGGATTCGGTTCATGGGATTTGATTCGTGGCAATGATTCGGTTCTTTAAATCGTTCATAATGAACCGAATGAACCAAATCCACGAGTGAATCTCGAATCCATGTGAATCTCGAATCCATATGAATCTCGAATCCATGTGAATCTTGAATCCATATGAATCTCGAATCCATATGAATCTCGAATCCATGTGAATCTTGAATCCATGTGAATCTCGAATCCATGTGAATCTCGAATCCATGTGAATCTCGAATCCATGTGAATCTCGAATCAATGTGAATCTCGAATCCATGTGAATCTTGAATCCATGTGAATCTGTCGACTTACTGCTTTTCAAATATTAGTGTGCGAAATAATAAACAAAAAAGTGAAGTGTGATGCTCCAATTCGGAAACACAAGACCTTTGACAAGGTGTTTCAAGGGTATTTAAAGAAGAAAGAAAGATATTTATTTTTCTAGGACTCTTGTCCTCTAAGAACAAATACAATTTACTTATACAAATTCTTAGAGTAGATTTAAACATGGAATTAATTAAATATAAAATCATGAAATCAACTCAACTTACTCATTGTGAGCGATAAACTAACAGGAAAATATAACAAAAGAGTTCCATTTTACAAAGAAATCATATCATCACTACACTACTACAACAACAACAACATTATACAAAGAAAAGCATATGATACACAACGTTCCAGTGACAAATCACAGAACCAACGAGGAAGAAGTTTTAGGAATAGCAATAAGTACCATGATGAAAAGAACAAACAACCAAAGAAATATAAGAGATACACATTTTTCTTCAATTTACAACCAAATAAATATAAGAAATACACATTTTTCTTCAATTAACCAATAAGTTATTATGGGGCAGTAAGTAATAAGTTATAGACTTTTGCCTTGAACGATTTCAAAAACCGAGTATTTTTAACATCATCTGGTAGATTATTCCAGAGATTGGATGCTACAACCTGGAATGACTTCTGGAAAGAAGTTGTGCGATGAGCGGGATAGTAGATTAAGTTAGCATCTGATCTTGTAGTCATAATAGTATTTTTAGGCTTAGTTTTAAAAAGGTTATGTAAACATTCAGGATTTTTATAAAGAAACAATACGTAAAGGAAGAGGAAATATTTTCGTCGTTTTTATTGGAAAGCCATCCGATTTCATTGAGGTATGGCGATATATGTACATCTCTTCGAAGGTTAACCTTGTCAATTGAACACAAATCTTATACAGGAATTTAATTGGCGTTGAAGTTTTAAATCAAGTTCATCTGGGATATCATTATAAACTAAACAGCAGTAATCGAAATGCGGAAAAACAATGGAGGATATTAACATTTTCCTGGTTTCAACAGGTAACAGTTCTTTGCTTAGTTTTAATTGATACACAATTTTACTGACTTTGTTGGAAATGTCATGGACATGATTTAGCCATGAGAGATTATTAGACATTGCCACTCCTAGATTTTTGTTGTGCTTGAAAAAGGAACATTAAAATTTCCCAGTTTAATGTTATTTTCAGGGTTCTTATTGAACGATTTGGATTTGGCGGATTCGGAAAATTGCTAGCAGAATCTTCTACACAAATTGTTCATATTGAACGATTTGTGTGGAAATCCAAATCGTTTAATATGAACGATTTGGATTCGGTGGATTTGAATCTTCCACACAAATCGTTCATGTTGAACGATTTGGATTCGGTAGATTTGAATCTTCCATCAAATCGTTCATTTTGAACGATTCGAGTGGAAAACGTAGATTCAATTCATTCGGTTCATGCCATTGAATCGTTCATTTTGAACGATTCATTCATGAACGACACAGCTCTATGAGACACGTGTCCCCATCTTCGGAGAGAAATTTTAAACGCCTCTTACCCTATTTCACAAAAGGCCCTCTGTGATCGCCGACCTTCAGCGCGTTGGGAGGTCGTTTATGTGAGAGAAAGGTTTATTGTCTTCGAGGAAATCGACTCCATCAATCCTTCGACGCGTAAAAAAAAGGGAGGCAATCGTGCTAAGGGTGACACGAAATCGCTGAGTGGTGATTGTCCGGTAAATTATACCCCCCCTCCCTCGGCTTTACAGCCGGCCTTTACGACGGACACTGTATGGAAAAAAATCGAAATACTTGAGACATTACATATCTCGGTCACCAATGAGTTCTTTAACAAGAAAATGGACTGCATATAATGAGCATAAAGTCATTCATTTTTATGTTTCATGATTGAGGGCATCTTATAATCATATTTTTTTGGGGCCCCGAAAGACAAAGTCTTCGCTAATACCTCCGAAAAAGAAGGTGCCTCAATTTTGAACGCTAATAATTTGAAAACCGCGCATTATATTTGAAGAGAAGGAAATTAATGATGGGAGGACCTGAGGAGTGTGATAAAAAATAGATAGGTAAAACTCCAACTCAGAGAATAGTGCTGCATGTTTCAGGAACTTAGTCGTTACGGGAGAAGGATTTGCTTAGAGTTGAGGTATTTGAGATGTGGCATGGAAATGAAAAGAAAGGGTCGGTTGCATAGCGAGGAATACGAGCAAGTGGATGCTGGAAATGGTGGGAGGAGGTGGTGGAGATTCGGAAAATATAGATTCGATGGATGGAGGACGTGTTGAGAGGTGAGATCATGTTGAGGAGGGTGATTGAAGGAAGGACGCTTGGGAATCGTGGAAGAGGATGCCATAGGATAGGGATTTGGGAAGATAACGAGAGAGGGACTGGGTTAGAGAAACTTGAGGTACTTTGAGCGAGATAGTTTCCTAGTCACAATGGATATCATATTCGAATTATAGTTTGTCATTCCAGCAGCTGTAGGAAGCATGAATTAAATATCTCTTTGTTAATGGTGCAATAATGTACGTTTATATGACTAAAATTCTAAGTAATTAAAAATTAATATCTATGTAACTCTTTACTCGACTCATTTTTTCACGCGTTACGTTTAAAATTCCTTCACAAAGGAAGTTGTTTTGTGATCCTAAAAAAATAATTGCGCTGACTATATTATTTATTAATTACCTTCTACTTCCTGTCTTAAATATCGGTGTGACATTTGCTATTTACCAGTAAGGGGCGGATATTTTGATAATTCAAGAAGGGTGGGATTTTTTCTTTAAAATGAGACTAAATTCATTTATTTATGATATTTCGATCAAACAACCTTAAGAAATATCTGATGGAAAATTATGAGCAAGAAAGGCAAAAGGTGTAGGATCTAAGTCTTTTCCGGCGAATGCTTAGGATGATGAGTTCTCGGGTTCTAGCCGGGTCATATTAATCCTTTCTATAACCCGGCTGGAAACCCGAGAACTCTTCATCTTAAGGCAAAAGGTGTTCCACCAAACGGGAAGTCAGGGAAAAGACTCCAAAATTCTACCAACAGCTGGTAGAATAACCAGCAATAAATTCAAATGACATTATAACCCTGGGATTTTACCAGGCTAGGAAATGAAGACAGCTCAGTCCTAGAAATCGTTTGTTTACTCTGTCGCATTTGGCCGACTGTAAGTTTTTGAGAGAGCAACCGGCAGGAAAGGAAACAACACCAGGCTGAGGAAATGATAATTAAGCGCGAAAGCAGTTGGGTAATTTAAGTCGGTGACTGAATCATCAAAATAGGAAAGTGGATCATCACGGTACGCAAGTTCTCCTGCTTAAAGCTGATTTTGTTGGCCTCCGATTTTGAGGCCAACGCAATCGGATTTTGACGCAAAATTCGAGCCAAAAATCTTGACTTTGCTGTTACTCGCAATATGGCATTTTACCCATTTTTTTTTAGAATCGGGGCAACAAAAATTTCGGCAGTAAAGTGTGCTTCTTCCCAGTTGCCAAACCAGTCGCACTTTAACGTTGATGAGTGTTGCGTTATTACCTATTCAAAGAAAGAAGATAATAGAAAGTTTGACTATTCAATGAAAGACCACATTATCAAAAGGAAAATTGATTTAAAAGACATGGGCATTCTTTTCGATTCAAATATGACTTTCGTTGGCAACATTTTACATGCATGCAAGGGTGCATGTAAATTACTTGGTTTTTTATGTCGTATTTCAAAGTGCTTCAAAAATGTATGTGTGGTAACAATGTATTGTACTCTTGTAAGGAGAAAATTAGGATATTGTTCGGTGATATGGAACCCATATGCTAAGTAGTGTAGTGGAACAATTGAGGAAGTCCAGACAAGGTTTTTGAGGTCTCTTTATTACGTTCGATGCAATGTTTTCCCCACTTTTGAAATTCATGTTACCTATGAAGAAGTTTTGTCAATGTTAAATTTTGATAAGCTTAGTGGTAGAAGAATACAAAATGATTTGTTATTCCTACGTGATATAATTAATAAAGGAGAGAGCTCAAACTTGTCATGCCAACTAAATATGCTTATTCTAAATATAAAAAAATTTACACAAGAGGACATTTTACACAATGAATATAAGTATTAACCATTGTGAAAAATCTCCGATGAATAGAATGCGTGCTACATTTAATACTGTGTGTGATGACTTGAGTTCATTTGAGGACAGAAAAACTATTTAAAGAAAAGCGTGTAATAAATTGTCAGCACCCAAATTGTAAAATTATAAATCATCCTTAAAGCGAGTTAACTCCCCGCATAACCCTTGGTTTTCCCTTTCGTCAAATACGTTTCATGTACCTTATGACACCCCAGTGCCGTTTTTTATTTCCATCGATAGCCATTTATGTTGTTCATTTTCAATATTCCATGTTCTAAGTATTATGTCCATCCGGGGCTGTAGTCTATCTCCGTTATTCTGTTCCCTTGTCCGAGAGCTTATCTTACAACTATTCGTTCATGTTTTTTTTCTGCGGGGTACGGTCTTTGACAGCTCACCCTTTTCTGAGGACCGCTTCTCCCAGTCCTGTCAGCCCTGACTCAATATCCCATTGGGCCTGATTACTCAATCAGTGATGTGTTGTGTAGGTTACGATGGTGCGCGATGTACAGGTGAGGTTAGGAATGGAATAGGCGCTTGATGCTGCTGTTAACAGCGACGCATCATATACAAGTTTTGCCCTTGGAGTTCCAGAGAAAGGTACGGCATTATAATCCATTACTTTGTCACCAATATGTCAGAGTAGGTTCTTCTCTCTTCAACGTTAAGTGTTCAAAATTAGCCCAGCCTTCTGGAGTCATCTCAGCTCAACAATTCCCTTAGCTGCTTATTTGGCAAAAACAAAACTTTCAAGCAAATTTAAAAAATACTCGAAAACAGTTTCGTTGATGTTTCTTAAATCCTCCAATTCTCATAATTATTCTCGATAAAACATATTTTGGCTCATTAAAGATTAATTGATTGCTAGTACTTTCATTTAACTCCTGCGAGGGTGGCATTAATTCCTCTGACGGAGATGAAAAGATATCTTCAAAAGCCATAAACAGTTTTTTTTTGTATTAAAATCAATTCGCGATTATGTAGGCAATACTAAATTAACTTTTTCCAAGCATTGGCATTTATCTTAGATTTCATATAAAATTCCTTTGCCAGGTTTTGCATAGAAGCAATTATTCTTCAATAAACTTCTGATAATCTAGAAGTACACCAAGAGACAATTTAAAGCAGGATATTTCTAGATTATCAAAAGTTTAGAATTCAAAATTTGCTAACAGGTTAAAGTTAACAAAGAGAACTTCTGAGTCATCGTAGGTAAAGACTAATGCTTCGAAAAATATTAATCTCCTCTTTTCTATATTCACCATGCATTGATGTTAGAATTGATGAAAAATAATAAATTACTTGCCGGATTTGGAGATCGTCTTTTCACAAAAATTTTCAATCCGTTAAAGCTCACCATTTTGGTCATACCTCTTATCTCCCTATCACCATTTCTGCATACCTCCCACTTCTATTCATACCATCTGAAATCCTAATCCTTCTTCATCGTTCCTATTCTCTTCCTAGTTTCCAGTATCTTGCAAAGTGACGATAATTATCCCAGCCCATTTAATTACTTGTGCCATCCATTCGTTCCGTTAAATAACATTCTTTCCTCCCTTATCGTGCCATTGACTCCTTCCTTCACCTTTCTCTCCATCCATCGCAGTCGCTTACGTCCTTCTCAATCTTATTTCCTTTACATCCAAACCTCGGACTCCTGCAGTATCTTCTCACTCTCCTCTCTTTCGAGGTTCCAGGTTTCACCACCATGTAGCTCCTCGTTTGAGTAAAAAAAAAGTCTCCCTTACTTCCTCACTTTTTTTATTTCTAACCTCCGACCATGGTTTTGACGCTAAGTGCCATTTTCAAGGTGTTTACACCATGGTCGTTTTACAAAGATTAAAAAGGTATAAATATTGCCGAGTATTTCCCTAATCTACTTAGTGAATGCTTAACATTACCATGAAGTGACGCCCGAGACAACCTTTTCTGAACCTAGTCAGCGAGGGTTTCTGCTAGCAGTTCTCTCCTATCAATTGCTTCTATTTTTCTGACCGGATTATCCCCGTGATATTCTTTGCACTTCGTTCGTCTAAAATTCTCCCCAAGTAACAAAACTGTGTTTCTTATGACCCCATGTCTATAATTTTGACTCGTTCTTCAAAAAACTGTAGTTTTGAAAAAAAATTCCGCAGTTTTTTCATTGTGCTCGAAGTTATCAGATCAAAAGTGTGAGTAGGTATTTGATTTTTTCATATTTCCGGTGGTACTTTTGAAGAATGGCGAAAAGAGTGTGTTCCACATGGAGCAGCCACTTGGCCGAGGTCTAAAGACCGCACGTGATCTAAAATGCGTACTTATGACGCAGTACTGCTTTGGCATGGCCACAAATTTTGAAAACTCCAACTATTTTCGAGGAATATTATTAAGGGTCTAGCTCCATATACTCCCCACAGAAGCATGCTCTTGTTATCAAACGAGAAATGACGAATCATATGTAACTACGTTAAAAATCTAATACCACTGCTTAACTTGAAGCAATGAGGGTGGAGGGGCGTACGATTGCGACGATACCAAAAGTATTAAAAATAGCCCCAAGAGTGCACTCAGAAGAGCTCCGAGGCAATTATGTGCAACACGACAAGCACCTGAGGAACTTTCCGTGCACCAAAGACCTTGAGAGAATGCCAAAATAAATAGGAAAGAGACCAGAGGGCCAAAGAGAGCGCATGACGTCTTTGCGACGCAAAAAAGTTGTCTCAGTTGTCTCTCGAGGGTGATTATCCTTTTCTCAGTACTTCAACTAGATCGATTATATTATTCTTGAACATGTCCGGGAATGGGTGTAAATTCTTCATGAAAAAAAATTCATTATCTTTACCGGAATTCGAAGCCGGATCTAACCATTGCCGATGATGCGTACTAGCCAGCCACACCGGTACTGCTGACAGCTGAAAGAGACGCCTATCTTCTCCTTATTATTTATCTAGAGTGAATGTGGCCAGAGGCAGCAGAAAGATTTTTTTGTAAAAGCTTAACAACAATTTTTAGAATTGTGGTATCCAGTTGGTGTTTACCAATGAATATACAATTGGCTACCGTTGAAGTAGAAGTAGATGCCATGTATGGAAATGCATATTTCGATTATTTTATCACTGAAAAGAGAGCGTATGCATTGAGAAAATTTAGCGTTTGTCTGTCAGTGCCAACCGGTTTGTACATTCGTTCCCTTAGATTATTCATTTATTTACCTCAACGAACAGCCACCTGTACATTTGATAAGGAAAACTTCCCCCTTGTATTTCTTCTAATGAACCTTTCTTTAATTCAGAAGTTTCATACTCTTAGCACAAAAATCTTAATTTTAATTTTATCCATCATTTATAAAACCTTCGCCTAATTTACTATTTTCAGCATCCCTTACCTACTAAAATTCTCATCGGCTTTATTGCAAATAAATTTTCAAACTAATTTCATCATCTGAATGTACCATTATAAGCAGTAATTTCTCTCGACACATTACGTAATGTTTTTTCAAACGTACTGGGAAAATGCCATACTGCATTGGGGTTTTCCGTATGCTTAATGGCCAACTGTGCACCGCGTGGCTATTTTTAACAACTTAGCCGCGTGCCATCATGAAAAAAGAACGCTCATGAAAAAAACGCATGCTAAAGTGTATCTCTCTTAACTGTGTGTATGTGAATATTTTCTTGAAAACCAACAGACCGTTTTTCCTGAGATTTCGAATTTCAGGTTTTTATGAGCGGGATCCATTGGATTATAGGCCGCAAGGCCCAAAAATGGGCCCATATTTTACACCCAAGTTTAAAAAATTGGAATCAGTGCAGAGGTTTCTTTATTTGCTTTTGTAAAAAATAACTTGCAATCACGATATAGGGTTCAAATATTCACTATCGAATCTCTGGCAGAAAGAATGAATTTTTAAATTCTTGCAATTGATTTTATTATATACTTCGTTTACATGCAAAATTTATGTTTTCAATGACAAAATTATCAAATTTTCTCAGATTTCAACAATAGCATTTTTCCTTCGCAATCTGAGCATTGGCTACTTACGGAAAATTTTTCCAGGGCGTTATACGGCTCATATTATCTTATTTGTAGGGTAATATTTGCATGCATGTGTCTTTATTTATAATTTCCGTACACTAATGATAAATTTTAGTGTTTGCAGCCCGTGCGGTATGGTTGCGAATCGCGCTACTAGGGCGGCTGGTCGTACGCGCATCACTCGTTCGCCTAAACGCCGCCCGAGTGTGCTATTCGCAACTACACCGCTCTCACAATGCAATGCCACTACTTACAACGAAGCAACATGAGTTTAACATGCCCACGGGCACAAGTGAAAAAGAGCAGTTTCTCTCTGAAATGATACATCGTTTTACCTAAGCCTAGCCTGCCGTCCTTGGTTAAAGTCATTAGTTTCATCCATAATGCAAAGAATACTTATGTCAGTAGCATTTACTGACTCTGTCAAGAAAATGCCCAAAAATAAAAGAGATTATTTTACCTATTTTCATACTTAATTTATGTTAATGAATTAATGGTCCGTATATATCTGCTAGATGTGTCCTGGGAAGAGAAACCAAGAGGTAAGAGAACTAGCATTAGATAGGGAAGGGTGGAGGGTTGCAGTCAACCAATCTTAGGATTGAACAACCAATGAATGAGATATCTGCTACTTTTTTTTCTTCAAAAGGTGAAAGTGCCCCGACCGCCATTTCTAAAAAATGTTTATATTCATTCAAACCCGGGAATCCAGGTGACTCTCACTCATCCACCTACGCAAAAGGCACTGCATGTCATATCTCTTACTTTTTTCAATGCCGTATCATGAAAAAAATCTCTCGTTCGAAAGGTTTCACGTGACGAAAGGTCGCTACGCTGCCAACAAGCAGCTGGCAATTAGCACTGCGCCATTAGGGAGTGCATTTACGTCTGGTTCAGGACCTCCCCTCCTCCAACCAGAGCACATTTATCCAAACGTTAATTGTTCCGTCCTATCTTCTTGCTATCCACCTCTCTTTTCTTTCCCTTGCCACCTCTTCATCTCTTCCATTCTCTTGCTCCTCGCAACTTCCCCTTCCGCCGCTCTTTCTTGTCCGCGGGCCAGAATCACCGAGTTCCCTGACTCTGTGGCCTCTTTGTTTACCTGTTTACCACCAGGGGTACTCCTAGCGAATGCCCGTACGTACTTTAATATCGCGACTGTAGCGGGGAGTGTTCCACATTTTTTTCGACCTTAGTGGCATTTTTTAACCCGCACCCGCAGGGAGTAAAAAAGTCCAAATGGACCCCCCCACTTTCGCCTTGGCTTTTGGGCAAGATGCCCTGATGTGCATGCCTCGGGAAGTTTTGCGTAGCTTTGACCTCGAAACCCGCCGCGAGGAATGCACCAAAGATGAATACATGAGGCACTTGCATCCCATTGTGAGATTTAAAAAAACCGCATTGTGCTGCATAACTATAGGAGATAGATAAAAATAATGAGAGTTAAAGAATGAGGTTGGTCTATCCAATGGCAAAGCGTTAAAAACAATAATAATGGACAGTAGAAAGTAAGCATTGTCAGCCGAAACAGGATGCTTTAATTCTGTCCCTCATCTTTACCGAAGGGCAAGTGGGAGATACAACTCCTTACGGCCGTTTCTTAATAAGAAAAAACTCACATAAGGGTTAATTATTTCCCTTCATTTTTTCTTGCTTCATTATGGGACGAATTTTTCCTATAAATATGAGCAGCTAACTACTCTTAACTAAACCCTCATGCGACCTCCTACCATGCACTACTCATCTGTGTCAGACACTGAGTACCGTGTGGTATTGAAAATGATACCATACCACCTAACTTGAGTTCTGGCATTATTCACAATAATCAAAGCCATTATTCCCATAAAATGGTCTCAAGTTTTTTCCTATTTTCCAATAGGACTCAAAATAAAAGGAAGGTCAAATGCTAGAGTACAAGTACCAAAGATTTTCCCTTATCCTTTTAAACTCTAGAATATAATTTAACCCAAATTGCAAAATTTGAATACCCTCCGTTTAAAAATTGGTGTCAAAGTCTATCTTGTTGTGGAGCATCTTTTTCTGCCTGGCTAAATCAGTATGTCTCTCCTATTATTGAAAAATTGATTATCATATATCCGTGCATACTCGTTATGCCATTTTCTTTTTACGAACATCTGAACGAGTTTTATATTCGATTTTAGTCCTATAAAACCGACTCTGTATTGATAATGTCTTCCGTACTGTCCTACTCTTAGTTTCCTCTTTTGCTTCAGTTACACTCGTACATTACTCCACATACGCCCTCCTGTTTTTGGGACTCCAAATCTTCCTACTATTATTTATAATTATTATTATCATTAATTTTCCCAACGATCAGGATGTAATTAATGACAAAATCATATATAATTGCACTTGATATAAGATACGTCATTTTAGGTACATACCATAAAAACGTTATATGCACATCACAATTATCTCCATATTATAACCGCCCACTATCTTACAACAACTATTACAATTTTCTTTAGGACCCAGTGTACTTAATTAAGTTACCCTTTATTCAAATACTCTTGCACAGAATAATGCATTTTCTGTTGCAAGTACTCTTTTAATTTGGACTTAAAACAGCCCATACTTTTTATGCGTTTTAACTTCGTGGGCGCATTATAAAATACTTCAATGCCCATTTCTTTGGAGCCAATTTTTAGCAGTTTAGTTCTGACAGAGTGGTAGTAATTGTCATTTCCCCTTCTTGTATGGTGATCGTGAAAGTTACAGTTACGGGCAAAACTATGAAGATTAGTTTTTTAATAGATTAGGTTCAGTATGTATATGCAAGGAAGAGGAAGTAGGTCTAAGTTTGTAAAAATTGGTCTCGATGGTGAGGAACTTACGAGTCTCTTCTTCCACATTCACTCATAGCTTTTCGGTCTTCCTCTTCCTCTCATAGCATTCTCTCCTCTATCACAAATCTCCTCAGTTATTCGACTCTAATCCATTCAATTTACTTGACCAAACCAACGAGGCACACTCCTTTCGTACCTGTCCATTACAGGAGCATTCATTCCACATTTTTACATCACCAACTCCTTCCTAACCGCAACCCTCCCGATTTTTCATCAAACACTTCTCATATGCCCAATACCCGCTGCACTTAGCCTTCCCTTATGCTTGTTCTGGCATCCTGCAAAACCTGATGATTTAATCATTTCTTCCGCACTGTCCTGTCCGTACATACTTCTTTTTCGTCCACTACATTCATTAATTGCTTCATACACACTCTCATGCTCTTAAAAGTGCTAATTTTCCAACTCTTAAGTTTGCTGGAGCGGTAATGGTGCGGCATTGAGGGCACATTTTAATAATTTGTTTAATAATTCGAAATAAATGTTTGGACCATATTTAAAATAATTTATCCGTTTATGAGTTTCATGTCGCCAAACAGGCAGTGATGAAAACTATATTGAAATCATGATTTACATTTGTTCGTGATTTAAAACATGATATAAGTAAATTTGAGTTTATAGCGCGGATTTCCATATTTGTATGAAGATACGACGAAAATATACTGAAATTAACCATGCTAATGCTAGTCAGAAATTCATGTGTTGTTTTCGAGATTTCGTGCCCTTTAAAGCCATCTGCTAAGTTTTCTTCACGTTCAAAACATATTTATTTCGTTTTGTTCCCCAATATAGAGAAGAGCAAACGCACAATATTTTGCCGAATAACATTCACTCCGCCATATTGCCCAGCCATCCATGACGCAACCGGCTTGGGTTTTCAAATATAAATTTGCTCTAGAAAGTCAATGCTTCTATGTGTTCGAAATCATATTTTGGTAAAAGTCAATCAAGTGTTTTAAATAAAACAATTTGATAGTGTTCAAATCCATTATAATAATTCCAAAATATGGTTTACAGCACCAACGGATTTTATCTCTTATTGCCAATACTCTTGCCCGAAATGAAAAAAAAACTAATTTTATCTTTTCAACGTGAATGTCTAACCCTTTCGCTACCCTGGAAACCTGATTTTACACTTCTTAAAGTCAATTGTGTGCGCAAAGCGGCCAATATTGGAGGCACTCACCACAATCGCTTACGAGACCTGTAAATACTAATTAGCAAATAGGAGAATGCACAAATAACCAGGTTAATTATAGGGAGACGAGCCGAATGAAAAGTGCATGGAATCTTGGGGTAAGAACTATCTGGCCAAATGAAATTCATAATAAGTATTTTTCTAAGCCTGTATTACAGCTAGTATTTGAGGAGTTATGGTCGTGAAGGTATTTCGTTCCTTGCGATAATTAGACGGGAAATATAAAGGATGTGGAGGAAGTGAGGAAACTTTTGGACAGTATTGGCTAGTGTAATAGAATTGACAAATTGCTGGCATGAATGATTTAGTCAATGTTTGAGTGGTTGACCCTGAGAAAGTGGTCGACTACTGAGTGATCACATAGTGAATGAAAAGGGTAAAAACTAGTTACAAACTGTTGAGAAAAAGAATTGCCCGTCGCATAACTGGTTTAAACATTAACGCGCTAATATAAACGTCGAGTGCAGAGATAATTTCACGATAGTTAACTTTCACCGCGCATAATGAAGTTGGAGAGGGATTCAGGGATATCGAAGAGTAGTGAAGGTGGAACAGACTTCACTTTCATAGTATCTTAGAGAGCATCACGGTTGAAAGTGAACTGCCCGGAAGAATGAGATACTAAGGCAAACGAGAGGAAAAGTATTTAAGTTGCCGTTCGATGAAATGAGAATCCATTGAGGGTTTTTGTTCAAGGATGAACCATTTCTAAGGCGGAGAAATTAGGAAAATTGTATAGGAAAAGGCAGTCTCATTATTTTTTGGGATCGATTGAAAGGAGAGATTTTAAAATAAGCTCAGTATAAAAGAACTAGTTTCCTGGATGAGTGAAAGGCGGTGTCGGTAGACTGCATTGAAAAATTCAACCGCAATCCACCGATTGTTCCTCCTCGCTGGGAATGTAGCGTAATTCAAACGATGATGTAACTTTCTCCCCTCCAATTCTCGATACCCGACCAACTGCATGGCCAGGTGGAGTCGAGATATCTGATTGATTTTCTGACAATTTATCGCCGCAAATTAAGGTTTGAATTCGTATTTATTTTTAAAGGAATGACTCCCTTTAAAACTTCATGCTTTGCCGGTCTGCTACACCTATTGGTTTACACTTCCAGCTTCGTATCTCGCATTCTTTTAACCAAATTTCTTTTGTGAAACTCAGGTTTATTTTTGATTTTATCCTGTATGCGCCTAACTGACACAGTGATTATTCTGATGCATCCACTATATGGTAGGCACACCCATCTACATATTCTAGGGAAATAAAAATCGAGGATATTTAAAAATTTTAATACATGCTTAGGGCTGGCATGAGGTATCTAAGATCCTTTTCCGGTAAAAATACAAATAGTAGATATAGCGGGGGTTGGGTTCGGTTTGAACCAGTGGTAGTGTGTTCGACTCCCGTTCCCGTTGACGGTTACAGGTTAGCGAACAAGCGACAAAGTAAACAATTTTCCTGGCTGGCCAACCAACTTTCGCACCCTACCCGAGTTTGACTCCAACACTGAGATGTAGCAGTCTCAGAAGGCATAGATTGCGCAGGTCAAGAAAATCGGACCGGTATCAATAGTCACAGCACCAAGCGAGAGTGGAGTTCACAGAATCCTGTGAAGGAAACCTATGAAGACTTCACTCAAATCAGACGGATAAGAAAACTGAATCCTGCAATGAGGATAGTAATCAGTGGACTTTGGAAAAGTATATAGTTTGCGAAAGTATAGGGCAAGTTCCGTTATTCTCAAAGTGAGTAATTTTAGAATCCTTAGAAGGAATAAATCAAGCATGAAGTACGGTGGTGCGAACCAGATATTTTAATTTCTCACTATCATAATAAAATTTAAAAATAATGTAATCATATCGAGAGTTCAAATTTTCAATTTCGATTCATTTTGCCATGAGAATATTTTTCCGGGAGTTTGACAGATCCTGTGGGTACTTCTTGGATATACAATTTGGATGAGGTTTTATAAGCTCGAATTTTTCATATTCTTCGGCATTGAAACAGTTGGTTTTTGGCGAACCTAATAACCTAAATTGGTCTTTAGCATGTAGTAATATATAGTAGTGATTGAATCCAATAGTTAAGTAAGAAACTGAATTATGGGAAAAAAGTTCAAGGTAGCTCCGGATTTTGATGCAAAATTCGATAGCCAATTTTCTTGACTGTGCCTACCTCGAAAATCGAAAGCCTGAATGGTATCTAGCTCTGCAATTTAAGCGCCATATGTTAGAACATGACATGATTTCCTATCTTTACTAGGAATAGCTCAGGGGACCGAAAAAGATGTTTACGAAGCAACTGAAACACATTGAAAATCCAATGATTTTCTGCGTCTTTGAATGCGCCATCCCTGATTTTCGGACGCCCAAAGGGCATCCCGGCAAACTATTGACGCGTTCTAAGATCGAGTCGGCTGTAATTGTCAATATTTACTCGGAACAGTTAAATGAAGTAAAATATATGTTAATGGAACAAAATATAATCATCTTGTGAGAATTATACAAATTCTATCATTCCTTTTTCAGGTAAAGAAAGCGGGTGTACTCGGGAGATTAAGCCTGCATCATAGGACACTTGATCTAGCACAATATCTAGTTTGCTATCCGCTACTTAAGGATGAAGATGGAATCCTATATGATTAGAGCAGTCCTAGAAGATTTTACTGTATCTCGATTTTCTGAGAATAGAATTACTTGTATTTTCATTCGTATTATAGCGTATGTCTATTAAAATTTTTAATGAACCTAACTCTGACATCTAGTATACCAAAACTACTGCAGGAACACATTCTTATATCGTTGATTTCACGGCCATAATATCACAAATATCCTCAATGAGGTGTAGGAGGCTCTAATTTCAAAATGTTAAGTTCGCGCCGCGGCCGCGTAGGCTGACGTGAACGGTCGACAGAAACTAGATCTTACTGGAGGCGAGAGGCAAACTAGTATCAAACCGATTATGAAATGAAGTAGCTCAGCGAGTATGACAGCGGTCTTACACTTTGGCTAGTTCAGCAAAAATAGAGTATTGGATTTCTTTTATTTTGCACGGGAGATAAGGAGGGGATATCGAGCTGCAGCAGAATACTTTCACCCAACGCAATATCTCGTTGGAAATCTGTATATTTATTTACTTAAATGTTTGGATATCGAATATAGATCACGTATGGAATTCGTCACCAAGAGACTCAATTCCATCTCCATCCCTTCATCCTCCTACGTGACCGTAAGTCACCCTAATTCTTTATTTCATCCGGATACATAAAATGTATCTAGCGCGACTGGCAGATAAAGGATTTCCGGAATTCTTCGCATCCGCCTCTTCCGTGTCATAACTCTTACCTAATGCCCATAAACTACGACCGAGAAGAAACAGCTTTCTTTCACACTCCTGCACCCAATTAAGAAAGATAACCAAGAGAAATTTTCCGTGCTAATGGGAAAACGGCACATGAAGATTTCCTCAGGAGTTGAATCAGATTTCAATAGAATTCTGAGTTTTCCAATGCATTCAGCTTCAGATATGACATTATTTAGTTAGCTGGACGCTGATATGAGTGACTGAGGACATAGGTTGAACGTTTGTGGGTGACATTTTTCGCCACTCACCTTCAGGGAAAGTGCTTGTTCATTTATTTTTTATTTTTCGAGCAATTTGAATACCTAACAATTGCCGGTGAAATCCAGCAAAATTATTTCCCATGCATCCTTCCTATTCGTCACGACTGAAAATAAATACACTCATTAAGAATGAACCCAATTATAAAAATTATATGCTTGAATCACCGGATAGTAAAACAATAATGCAGTTCATAATCATTACCTAACATAATTATTCCAAAGACGGTTCTTATCGCCCATTAAATCCGACGTTCATCATCTAAAATACCATCCATTCAAGACTTCTCCGTACTATGGACTTGTGCAGCAAAACCTAATTTCAGATAAGTTTCCGGTAAAAGCAAAGAGCTAACTTTTAAATAAGGTTCTATTCATTCGGTTCGCGAGGCCTCATCTCGAGAAGAGCCCGAAGCAGCAAAACTAGGAGAAGTTTCAAAATACAGGTCCGAGATATCCACTAACTCTTGAAGGAAAAGCTGGAAACCAAGGCCACATATTCTTGGAAACTCAACGATGATATTCGTTTCCTAAGCAAAGTAGGGGATGGGGGTGTGGGGTGCTTTACTTCCGGAATTATAAGTGGGGCATGAGCTATGCCAGCAAAGCGGTGACCTCAACCAATTCGAAACTGTTGTGAAATTCTAATTAGACAAAGGAGCAATCAGAGGCAAAGGAAAAAGAAATCTGAAAAATGAATGATCCTCACGGTTAGACCCTGACATTTCTCAGCTTTTATCTGCTCTGACATAAGCTCCAAAATTCCTATGATTTTCTTTCTGGCTTCATATCGAATCGTGGCCCAACCTCAGGGAGATTCAGGGATTAATAACCCATCCCGAAATTCGACGCACACAAAACTGGCTATCTCTTTCCAAAAATGTTTTTTTTTTACTTTTTTGAGAACTTTAGTCATTTTTGCACGAGCTGAGAGATATCGGGGGGAAAAATGTAGATAGTGCACTCGGCAGCAAAGCAGTTCAATCAAAGCTTGACTTGGGCGCTAGCTAAGCCAATAACATGCTATTTCCTGGATTAGAACAGGCTGAGACATTTAGAAGTAACAGATGATCGGAGTAAATCAACTGATCAATCTCTTAGGTATAAATACCTCCATCTTGATTGGAAATTAGACATGGTAATAAGCTGAAATCATTGGACAGTAAATTTAGAGCAGTTGCTATAACTTGAAAATTTCTAGACCCAAAAAGCATATTCATGCGGCATTGAAATGTGGTGCGGCATGCGGTGATAAGTCTTCATATTGGAGTAAGGATTTTGATGCAAATGAGTTTCAAATTTTAGGAAGTTTAGAAAACCACTGACTTAAGGGCACGTTAAGTCATCCATCACACTGTTTCTGTTTTTACACTGATAAAATAATACAGAATACTGCCTTGAAGGTAATAGAAATTCCTTTAAAACATTCACGATACGATGGGATTGCGTACTTGTCAGTCCGCGCAAGAAACGTCGAAGTCCGGCGGCAAATCATTATGACGTCGGCGGAATTGCTGTTTCGTCGGGCGAAACACGTACCCACTAGGGAAACCACGGGTAGTAGGGGAGAGAGGAATTGACGCCCCTACTCCTGAATTTCGACCGCCTCCCTTATCAGTAATACGCGTCGTAATTTACCCTCTCCGAACAAAATCAGCCTTCGGCTTGCTAATGGTTGGTCCTGGATGTATACCGGCTTGTTCAATTGTGTTGGATTGGGATTGATCATGCATGTATGCAAATTGAGGAAGTAATGAAAGCTTTTCTAGTCATTTGAATGCCCACACATTCCTGCAGCACCTTCGAAGACGATTTCCTCCGTTCACCATTATCATCATGTTCATATTATGTTGTCTCTGCCGCCACAGTACTTCAACCATTGCCTATTTTTTACATTAATTCCTGTTTTACAGCACATTTTGACCTGAAGATCATCCGCATATTTGGTCTCGGTGTTCATTTTCCGTTGCAACCACGGAACTTAAACTTCCAATGTATTTTTAATAAAAATGTACATACTAAGAGCTTTGCAAGTTCTTATGTGAAAAAGGGTAATATTTTAAATGGTAGGTGGTAAACAAATTTAGGTCGCCTCCATCATCTCTCATGTTTTCCAGTACACCCCACATTATCGCAATATTTTTCTCACGTACTTTTCAAATGCTGTCATTGAATATTATCCATTTCCACGTTTTCATCGCTTCTTAACCGTACTTTTATTAATGTTTTCCCCTCGTCTCACTCTCATTTGCATATAGAAATGTGGCTAAAATAAGCCAGGGGTAAACGCACCCTGGCCGTCAAGCGCTTGGCAATTTAGGTGCACGCGAAGGAAGTTTGATTGTGGCAGAATTGGAGCTAAGACATCTGTAACTTGCATAGAACCCAGGTTTTTGGGATACAATCGACGGAAATAAGCTGATTTTAGTTGCACTTGACTAGAGAGTTTGGAAATCATTTTTCTAAACGAAGGTTTTTCATATATTTATTATTCTCGTAAAAATGCTGCGGAAGGCCGATTACATTGGTCAAATTAAAACAATAAATAAGAAAGCAATAAACCAAATAACTAAGAGCAACTGTAAAAAAATAAACAAAGAGCTTAACAACAAATAACAAGAGCAGCTTTTTTAAATGAACTCAATATAACCTAGATAGACCGAGTGATAAGCAGGAGCAAAATCAGGAGGAGGGAAGTGTGAGAAAGAAATAAGATGAATGGAAACGATCAAATTCAGGGACATATTTCATCGAAGAATGGAAATTAGACGGGATTCTGAAGATAAAAAACCGTTTGGAGACGGAGAGACGTGGGGTTTGTTTAGTAATAACCTCTTTCAACCGCATCGATCGTAAACAAACGCGAGAAGAGAAAAGAGAGAGAAGAAAAAGATCGCGAAGTTCTCATTCTTTTTGATTCCATCTGAATTTAAACGTCTCGATTTATTGTTTCTTTCTCGCCTTTGTCGCCTATCTATCTATAGGTACTTTCACCATTGATCGTTCTCGGTCGCATCTCGCTCCAAAGGTCAAAGTATTTCTCTCAGATTCATGAGGCGCGGAGCTCAAGTCGTGGACGAGGATAGGAGACTCTCAGCCGTTGGCAGTCGCCCATACTTTAAACCGTCCCCCCCCACACCCAACTCCCCCAAAACACCCCTGCTCCCGCCCCTCCCCCTCGCCCGTCCCTCACGGGTCCTTTCCCCACGCCCTACCCTCGTTTTATCGGAGATGGTTCGTCTCTCCCGCGCGGGGCGCGCGCGCTTCAAGTTCTCTTCCGCATCTCCACCCATCCATCTTCGCGGTCCTCATCCTCTTCCTCTCGGAAATCCAGATCTATTCCTCTCACGGGCGGCGGTGCGCAGTGGTCTCCTTTCCACAGTCTCAGTCCACTGTTGCTGCGCCATAGTTCACGTTTAAAAAAAAATGAAAACCGAAATGCGCGCCCTTGTGATCTCAGTTGCGAAACCCTTGAAAGAGTGAGATATAGTCCGTCCGAGACCGTTAAATGTTTTCTACTGCTGAATAAACTTTGACCTTCAGATGGGGTATCATTGTGTTATAATTATTGCTACAGGTAATAGATAATATGATGAGTGCATGAAAATATAGGCATATCAATCATTATCTTCCGCTTAAGGCGAGTTCAGGTGGAAAATGGCCCCATTCACGAGTCTTTGATCGGCCCAGACAACTATTTTTTTTACATGATTTTATGGAAACACAAATTTTAAGTGTCACAAATCCATTATTCATTGCAAACTCTATATGATAATAAAATGTTGGTTTCGCAGCTGAGGACAGGACTTGTGCCATCGGTTGCAAAACCCTTGGAAGAACGAGGTATAGTCCGCTCGAAAACATGACACTTTTTCTACAGCTGAGAAAATGATGACCTTCAGAAGGGGCATCGTTGTGTAGTTATTATTACAGGAAATATGATGTGTGCATGCGCATATAGACATATTAAACATTATGTGTCGACTGGAGTAAGTTTGTGGGGAATGGCCGCAAGTCACAAGTCTTTAATGTGCCCAGATAACTACTTTTCTTACACGATTTTATGGAAATGCAAATTAAAAGAGTCACAAATGCATTACAATACCGACTCACCAGTTCAATAAAATTTTGTATTCCGCAGCTGAGGACAAGTATAACCTTGCTGTTATCTAGCTGATAGTCAGTATATTTCCGATCTACCTTAGCTTTACTGGAGAGAAGATTACCTTTACTTTCTTTTTTAAGTCGTAAACCTCGACCTTCTGAAAGTTCCATTACCTCGGTATACTTCCTTACAAGTCTTTATCTCTCTGACACCGGCGAAGATGAAGAGCTTTATGTTATGGCCAATCGAGACTGGCCAAATATCGGGAGAATACCTAAGAATAGAGGGGATTCATTGTTAAAAAAGGGCACGTTAACGAACCTGCGAAAATTAAATAACTATTGTTAATAATTTGAATGCGTTTATGATGTCAGATCTTAACTCCAGTAAAATTTCTAATCTATAACTTTTATTCAAAACTAGATTATGCTTTAAAATAGTAAAAATGTAAAATAGCAAAAAATTAAAGGTGAACATGCTTTTTTGGCTTCATTGAAAAGTATTTACCTTTTGGTTACGACATATTTCTCATAGAATTTACGAAAACGTACATTGTCGCTCGGGGTGTATTATGGTCATTGTTATATTTATTTCTTTGCGGTGTCTATCCTTTCACTCTCTGATTTATTGCACGGCGGGAAGGGGGAGGGACTATAGGGACTGCTGCTCCCCTCCCCTTTCCCTCAAATCACATCCGAAACTCCTCCATTCAATCAAATGAACTGTGAGAGAACCGTCACACAATGCTAATGCAATCGCTATTTTTTGAGCCACATTTTGTTCGGTTTATCACCCAGAAAATATGGCAATGAAATCATTCAACCGAGCATTCAGGAACGCAAATGATATATGTCCCAGTCGTTCGGAAACTCCCTCCCTTAAGTACTCCAAATCCCATTGGAAGTCTAATTTACGCATTTGTCTCCGTATTTTACTCATAATTTATTTCGGCTCATTTTTCATTTACGGAAGAATGAATAAAATATCATGCCACTCCATCTCATCATCAGCATTTGAATTTATATTCGACATTTATGGAAAAAAATCGCCTATTCTGTCTACATGAGCTACCTAATTTCGCACCTCATGAGCTAAAAAAAATGTTCGCTTCGCACGATCCTTTGCTACCGTTACAGATATTCTTCCTGCCACAATCATTTTTTTGCCATTGAATTTAAGAACCGGCAACGCGTATTTTTTAATGACAGCTTCTTCCGTGAGACTATCGATACCGTTGCTAATTCACCAGCACTGGACGGCTAAAACTACATTAAAAATTGGCTGAGAAAAAATGCTTGGTTCGGGAATAGAATCGGAGACCTTTGACTTTCCGGGACAGCAAACCTAAGTTGTGCGTTTTACTTTTTCTTTTCAATCCATGAAACCATGTCAGTCAGGGCAGGAGAAATAACTGTCAACACTTACTTAGAAAACTTATATATGCACTGGTTTATATTTTATACTCTATTTTACGCAATTACTATACTCAGTCCTACATGGCGCAATTCTGTCCTGTGACGCCGTATTTTATAGTCAGTGCAAGACATTAAAGCATCAACGTAATACATTGAAAGTGATATAATTTTCACTTTTCGATTACCTGCCATTCAGTCATTTTTACTTCTACAAAACTCAAAAACTCTGTTGGAGGAAATGTGACTGGATCTGCCCTTCCCTCTTGAAAGCCCTGGTCCCACGGTAATTTTTTTTTGTAAATTTTTCGTGACATCCATATTCATAAAACAAGGTTAATGATCGAGCATGCCTCGAAGTCACCCGAGTAAGAAAAGTTCACGAATTTGACGCTGACCGGCTGACAGCCTGAACGAAAATTTTTTGTCGCGAAGAATCTTTACTGCATAATCTTGGCGAAAAGAACAAATAGCGGATGAATTTCTATTGAGTCAACGAACCGAATCATAATGGTTAGGAGGAAATAAATAGTTTGACGTGTAAATTGAATGAATTGCATGTGCAAACTCACTAGCTCACGATAATTTACACAGAAATATCAGCGAAACAGTTTCCATAGTAATAATGCGTGATTTATTCATCAAATTACGGCAGATGATTAGACAACAAATGTTAACCTAAAATAATTTGTATTCTGCCATAAAATGAAATATTATCAACCATTTACTGAAACATATTATGTAAATTATACCGATATCGTTTTCTTATTTCAACTGGTGGTAAAGATAGCGCTCTTTAATGACGTTTTCTTCTCAAGTAATTGAAGTAGCCCCAAACAAAGGGTATTTACGAAGCATATAGGCGTAAAAAAACAAGCATTGGTCATATTTCGTCGATAATTCACGGAGTCATCTTTCTTACAGATTTTAACAGAATATTTGCACGCGAATAGGCAGTCCGGTTTTTATAGCTTTTATGAATAATGTATGAATTAACCTACGAAACATTGCCGAGTGACACCGGCTTAATGAACACATCATTTTTCCTCTCATAATTCGAGCGTAAGAAATTTCGTTCATAAGCATCAATTGTTGTATTGCAACACGGTACGATATTTCTTCGTACGGTATCACTGAATGAAATAGAAATAGAGTAGAATAGAAATAACACTTATTCCTCCTTAACTAATCACGTAAGTACAATTTTTCATCACAATATTCAATTTTGGTTAAGGGGAATATAGGTACCCCGTAGGAAAAACCTGTTTCGGGGCTACCATCATCTTACAATAAAGAAGCAGCGGTTGGTAGAAATACATACAAATTTTTCCTAGTTGCAAAAAAAACAAATACCATTCACAATTTACAGTGTTTTCATAACATAACAGCCTACATAAAATAGCAAACACAATTTACAAAGATAATAGGAGTCCAAAGAAGAGCCAAAATACTAATTCAAAATTACAGGCAAAATCACACAAAATCTTTTAATAATTTTTCCACTTCGTCACCTTCTTTGGAAAGTAGCCATTCTTTTTATTTGCGCAGGAAAATAACCTTGGAATTTTTGTTGACACAATTCTACTGGGAGGGAGCAGAACAACTTTGGTGCAGTCTGAATGTTTAAAGGCTTCGTTATTGGACTTAGGTATTACAATGCCTAAGCCCAATAACGAAATATGTTTTGATCTTAACTTATTAGAATTTTGAATCGGCTTTGTTCTGTTACCTCCTCGAATATAGAACATTTTTAGCGCCTTAAAAATAAATAAATACCTTAGGGGCAGTACATTGAGATTTTCGAACAATTAACAATACCGCTCTGATATCGCGCCGTTTTCAGCGCTGTGATTGCAGGAAAAAATCGCATCGTAATTTCATTTCACAATGTCTTGCTTCATTTGTTAAAGAAAAATCTCCATCGTAATTTGGTGCGTATTAACACCCATGTATACTATATTTTGGTATACTAACATTTTCAAATACTGGCTGAGCAAGATTACTTAAAAATTAAAGGCGTGTTATATTTTTTCGACATCGTTGCTTTCTAAGCCAGAGCATCGTCCACGTCACGTTCAAAACGAAACTGATTTCTAAACAGGTTCTTGACTGCCACCAAGGAAACCCGCTTTCATAATTAAATGACATGAAGAAGCCCAGAAAATAAAACTTTGCGTCGCGGCGTACGCAAGAAAAAAGTTCAGTAAATTGAGACCTTCCTTTTGGCAAAAATATCCAGCTGGACCGCGCTGTACCCCACTGCCAACCTCGATAAGGATAGACGATTTTCCCTTCCAGTACGACACAATTGTAGAGAACTCCCGTTCCGTATGTGCCACTGAACTCTCTGATGGCGTTTCCTTCCCTTTTCCTCCCCTTCGCCCCTAGTTCGCTCTTAATTATTCGAGCGTGGAGAGACGACGGGTTGAGTACGACGCCACTCGAAAACTCGTGCGCTCGCGAGAGGATGCTTCACGGAAGGAAAGAACGCATCCACTTGTCCCTCAAGCTCTGAGGATGAACATCGGTGCTCGATAGTCTGTGTGCATGGACGGTTGGAGCCCGATGGTCGATGTTATAGCCGTGAAATGTCTCATAAATCGGAGCAGATGGGGCAGGGTATCTGTGGCCGACGGAAATGCAGCAAAATTGTGAGCACCAAACATTTCATTATACTTCGATAAGTATGAGAGATATGTAAGCAAGCCATGTGTCTTTGAAAAAGGATTATTGAATCAATCAACATGACGGAAATCTCAGAATTGATTATGTCATTTAGCAAAAAAAAAATGCCCGCCAAGTACTGGTATATATTCACGCGTCGTCGTCAATCTAAAATTGGAGTAGCCTGACGAAAAACATCGTGGAAGAGGTCTATAAGTTAAATTCATTTGAAGTATTTTAAAGTGTTCTGCATAAATAAAATCACGGAAAAAAGCGAGTTCATAATAGTTCTTGAAATTTTAGAGATTGAAGTTTTGAATTATAAGAAAAAACGTGTATATTTCAGTGATCACGTTTAATTAACTCAAACATACGAATAATATAGCGTAATAAATAGATTACCAAGAAAAAATTTTAGAGGATGAAAGAACATTGAATTCTGAATCTAAAATTCCAGTATGTCGTCCGCACATGACACCAAAAAAGCTTTAAAATCAATTCGTGACTTACGTTACGTAAGACGTTAAACGCAATATATACGCAAATGACTGAGTCGCGAGCAATACCTGAATACCTTTGCTTGTTAGCCACCGATATGTTTACGCCTTCAAAGAATTGATTCCTTAGTTTCTTTCAGATACAATCTGCCATTATTGTATCATATTTCAGGTACAAAATTTACATTTACTAAACCAATATAATTATGTTTAATATATAAAGTTTGAACGTGAGGTAATCGGTGGTCATCGTTGGTGAGGAACACAGTAAACTTAAAAGCTTAATATGATTTACGGTTTAAACTTATAGAAATGCTAGAGGAGACATCTGTACCTCCTAATTGCGTGTTCTTACAAGTTGGTCCGACTAGGCTGGGTTGATACGCAAGACAAATGATAGGTCAGAAGAAAAAACTATATCCAACCTTATCTGTATATAAAGTACCACATTACTATTTACTCAATTATTCTCGACTTTGTCCAATAAATTATAAAACCATTAAAGAAGCTTTTACCAGTAGTCAGTTTTTTTAATCGTTGAATTGCTAATTAGTTTTTGATTGAATGTTTGTTAGTAAAGTTACTATTGGAATTAATCGAATTAAGCAATTAACTTGCGCGCGCATGGAACCATATGGATGTATATGGATATATGTTTTAGCAACATTCTGATGATGTAGCCTCTAAGGCCTATTGACAGAGACAATCGATATTTTTCTTTATGTTCGTCCATGCACAAAGTGTTCTATTTTTTTCTCTTCCATCCGCGAAGGAGAAGTAGGAACAATGAGGGCCGTGATGCACGATCGGACGAACCCCAGCCGCTGAGGAAGCCAGGGTAAATAAGCAGCGCCACTCTTGTAGTTTTGTGTACTGTGGACTTTCCACGCATACTCACTCACACACATGCACTCAAAACCCGCCCAACTCGCCCTCCTCCTCACACACGGGAGAAGAAACATCCTCCGCTCCTTGACCAGCACCCGCTGGCTTCTCATTCCAATGATCCGGGTTTGAATACTGGCGGTGGCGGAGATTTTTCTGCTGAAACTCGATCCGTAATCAATAAGTCCCTCTATTGCTCACTTTATACCGATTTTATACTCATTTATACCGATCATGTTTTAGACATGATACAGCTGCTATATAAATCTGTCTCCTTTTTCTTTCTCGTTTTCAACTTAGCATCTATTCCATCCAACTCTTAGTATCGTTTCTTCGTTGGTGATCCTCTACTTCCATTTAATCTTCATCACATCTCCGCTGCTTCCAACCTCTTTTGCTGTACAACTGTGTCTGTCCTTGCTGCAATGTAAGAGGAGGGTACGTATCTATTATTCAATGAAGCGCTCCCTTACTTCCACGCTAGTATTGCTTTTTAGCTTTGGTAGACTTCTTTTCTTCCAGCCCGATTCTCTGCTTTTTAGCCTGAAACATCGTTCGATGGATGCCACAAATGATCGGAAAAATCGGCGTCCTAATCATCATTATAAATCCCTTATCATCCTCATATTCTTCTCTATTCGGAGGAAGAGAAACATCTTCCGCTTCTTGGTCAACACACTCCCTCTGCACAGAAGCATCCTTCCTCCGACCCTCACCTCCCCTCTGCACCTCCCCTCCGTCTCATTCCTCCCTCCCCCTCTTCTGCTCCTCCCTCCCCTCTTCCAGATCCCTCTGCTCCCCCCCTCCCCTCCGTCCCTCCGCCACTCTCCGTCCCGCTTCCCCCCTTCCCTCCCCTCCCCGTGACCCCCTCCACTCGTTCCTTTCTCCCTCCGCACAGTCAGCTGATCGACGCCTTGCGCTCAGGGACGTCGTATATAAACAAAACACTGGAGCGTGCTCGAGCAGAATTTCACGTGCAGTGAGAGGTGGCACTTCTCTCTCTCTCGATAGTCTCGTTCTTTCTAGCCCCTTTTTTCCTTTTTGTTTCCCTTCGCGGAAGAATAGCCTAAAGGGTGGAGAAGGAGAGAATCTTCAAGAAGTGAGGACACTATACGGAGCGATCGAAATCCAAATCGTCGTCTTCTTCGGAGGACACGAGGAAGTTTTGTCCTCCCTCTTTGTTCGTGAGGAGTTTCGGATAAGAGAGTTTTTCGTGTGAAAACGGACGGACCGAACGCATCCCTATCCCTGTGGCATCCATGCACCCTGCTCCAGCGGGTCGATCTTCTCACGTAGTGGAAGAGCAAGAGGAGTGTTGGTGAAGGCAACCCAGCGGCGCAGTCGTTGAGGATATTTAATTCCGTCGCTCATAGAGAACGGAACTGAGAGGGATAGTTGGTTCGGCAGTTTTGCAGTCGCTGTCATCAGTGGTGACTCCGTCGAGGAACTCCCGTCGACGCCCAAGAGGAGAGAGATTGTGGCCCCGTGACCCTGTGGTTCCCCACGTCTCACTAGCTCAAGTGAAGTAAGTGCACTCTTCAGGTTTGACCACTGGTTGTTTTTATTTGTGTGAATGGAAATATTCATCGTGTCGACGAGAGATTCGGATCGAATGTTTTCGGAGAGGCAAGCGTCTGACAGGACGAGAAAAGCGAGAGAAGTTGGAAGGCAAGTGCGAGTTTCAGATCGATCCTTCAGGATGAAATGAAATAGGTTGCAATCAACTCTCAGTTTTCTCTAATATTATGTACATGTATTGAAGTCCAAAGACGCCAAGTCCTGAGCGTACGGGAATATCTTGAAGCAAAAACATCTGTGTTCGTTTTCGATCGATCTATGAGATTCATTTTTGATAGAATGACAAGGCTAGTACCCTTTCTTTTTGTAAAACATTATGTGTTGAAATTCACATGGAAGGAAAAGCGAAGGGGAACAAACGGGATATACGTATTGAGCCAAGGACGGCTTCAAGGATGAAGGATGTTACCGCGATCACTCTTCCTTCTGCATCGGTGTTTTCCTCGTCGCTAAGAAGTCGGGTTGTTCGTTTCAGTGCTCTGACTAGCGATTGCTTTAAGTGCCGTTTCGCTCATGTTTACATGAACTATTTACTCTTGTGCTTCCCTAGTATCTCGCGTCTTAATACGAGTTTCATTTCAATGTCCAAGAGGGTTGAGTGTTCTCGTCTACGGTTAAAAATATCTTTCGATTTTTTTTCTCGGATTTCCTCGTATTTGTCCAGACAGGTCCCCGCCGAACGACGAGTTTTGAATTTTATCGGGTGTTTTTGGCTGGAAATTCAAAAAAATCTTTAGCTTTTTACTCAAACAAAAATAATTCCTCCGAATTCGTCTCGGTTAACGCTTTGACCTCAACTGCGTCCTTATTTGAGCGAAGCGATGAAAATAAGGTAGAACGAGTGTAATGGAAATGGAGCGAGAGAGGAGAATTTTTAAAGTTTGAAAAATTTTTATCGGATACGCTTCCGCTGACTGAATCTCATTCTTTTTCTTTTTACCTCCACCGCTTTCATTTTCCATTTTTTTTTCAATAAAAAAACTTTCCCCAGCTGAGAAGAGGCCGTGGAGAACGCGTGTTCTTTGCCTTGTTTTCCTTCGAACCGTGTTTTTCCGCGTTCTTTGCGTAGTACATTCTAGTATTTTTTCAAAAGAACGGCGCGGTTGTGCGTGCCGCGTGCGGCGCAATAGAGACGGAGCTGCCACGGGCTGAAAGCTTCATGCTCCCCACATCAAGGGTCGCCCTCCCGAGCCCCTTCTCCGCCTCTCTTCCCTCTCCCCACCCCACAAGTGCGTGGGTTTCCTGCGAGAGAGAAACACATACGAGAGTGAGAAAAAGAGAGATGCAATGGTGGGATTCAAGAAAAATTGATTAGCGCAGTCCGTTCCCTGAGCAGGACATTCCGAGGGGTATGCAACTCTGAGAAATGGTATACGCTTGTTGAGAAATGGTCGCGGGACAGAAATGAATAGAAATGGACAGAAATAAATAGAAATGGACAGAAATTGATAGAAATGCGGTGTACGCTTGTTTTTGAATTTGCGTACTCTTCGGGACATTCCGAGTTTCTGGATTTTGTGGAATAAATTGTAATTATTTATTTGAATTGAAAGGCATCGCATTCAGGACTCCAGTTGCATATGATTTTTATGGTAAAAACATGTGAGATATGTAAATATTGTCAGGTTACCCCAGCTTGATGCTGACTATTGCTCGGTATTTAATGACCTCTGAAGTGGAAACGAGAAATTAAAAATACTCGTACAACCTCCTACAACTCGATTATCGTTCAACTCGATTTTTCGACCGTTCAATTCCAGGTACGTCGGGTCTCCAATATATAAGTTCATAATTCAATCCACATGAATGCGGCTGTCAAAATTTACTAAGTTCGGGCCGCTTGAACTCTTAGATATTAGATAGTGTCCGTTTGACAGGTAGACCTATTAAAAAGGTGCTATAATTTCAGTCCAACATGTAGAGTTGGACAGATTTTCCTCAAAACAAATATCAAGTGCTAGCAGTTAGGTATATTACTTTTAAATTAATGAAATTACTCGAGTATTGGTCAATGGTAAAAACTAAGCAAACTGGAAAATATAGTCAAGAGTTCACTTGCAATATTTGGCTGCCATGGCATAGCAACAGAAGCTTGAGCCTCTACAAATATTCCTTTGTTCTCTATTGTTAAATACTTGGGATGAATGCTTTCCCACAGCAAGTGGAAATTATAATATCAAACAGGAATGCATCGTAAAAGCTACATATTTTTATTTAGAGTGAACTAAAAGTTATGGTGGAATATTGAATACGCAACGAAACATTGAACAGAGAATTTCTAATACACTAATTTGAAACAAAGACTACTCAATAATTATAAGGAGCACATATAAAAATCAAATCAGTTCATGTTAATTTTTTTATGAAATACGTATGAACAAAAGTCACCAATCGTAGTCAACGGTAACAATTGAAAAGCATTTCAGTAATTATCATTTTAACTTGATATAAGCGGAGTATGACCCAAACTGGATGGCGGCAGATTAAAATAAAAACATTATCGTGTACTGGGAATTTCCCAGAGATTTCGGGAGAGATAGTAAACCGAGTGCAGTGCGTGGGAGCGGGAAGACGCGAGGTGAGAGATGGAGGGAGAGGGAGGAAAGGGTGAAAATACGATGAGGAGAGAGGGCGAGAGAGGAAGGAAAGAGGGCGGCCTTTGTGTATATCGAGCGAAAGGAGCAGTTGGCGGTGGCTGAGGCCGACTCTTCATCCTTCCCTCTCCGCCCTTTCCTTCCGACCTCGTCTCAATCTCCCTCTTCATCCATAGTCCTCTATGACCCCGAATTGAAAGAGCAAAGCGAGGTTTGGAAAATATGGCTTCCTACACTGAGGGCGCGAGTTCGGCCCCCAGAAGCTTTACTGGAAACTTATTAAGGTGACTGGAGTAGTAATCGTGGATCATTGAGAGAATATTTCGATAATTTTTCAGGTGTACCGAAAAAATATTCTTCAACCGCATTTCGCTGAAGGCACCTGTTTGATGCGCTGAAACTCAACGAACAGGAAATTTTGGATGTGATACAAGAGCAATATATTTATTCTTTGTCCTTAATTGAAGTATGCTGTGAATAGTTTTCGGTGTGGTACATTACGGCGTTAATGTGGGCGATATTTCCGTGTTTTGATTCGATTTATCAATAATTACTAACATCGAGCAGATAATTGTCAACAAACCGAAATGGATTTCACTAATGAGTCAAATTAATTCTCTTTCCAACGATGTGTAACACGTCCTTCCAATCATGATCAGTGTGAATGTGGAATACGTCAAGGTCCACGTACCTGTATATACTACTTTGACGACAAAAATAATGCCTTTTCTTCTTCGAAGCGCCGATTCGTGCAGGAAAGGCTCGTATTGTGTAGCTTGCTTGCAGGTGATTCATCTGCAAAGTAGGCGACATATTGCACCGTCCAGCTAAGGTGTGATGAACGAAATAGAAGAGGGAAGAAGTGAATATAGGCGTGGTCGGACCCTGAAATGGATAAATCCTCCATCTTCCTCAGTTTGTCAGTCGTAGGATTGATTGGCTTCCTTCGCACTTGCAGACGGAGACATGGATTTTTAGGTGCTTCATCTGCAAAGAAGGCTACATATTGCACCGTCCAGCCAAGGGTCATATTTTTAAAACAAACGGAAGAATAGAGGCGGGATTCGAATCAGTGACCTGTGGGTTCCCAGGCCGAAGAGTCAACGGCCTGGTGATTTTCATTCACAATACTATCTCTCTAACACCCAATTGTCTCTTCATATTTGGCAAAATGAGATCTAATTGAAAACGAGATTAAAATCGTCCTACCTCATACGTCCTCATCCTCGCTGTTACCTACAACTACCCAGGTATTACGTTCCTAAGGGACGCATTATGAACCCTACTTCCCCATAATCCCTTTTCGTTCGAGGTGGCGGAAAAGGTTCAGAAAGTTGATTCCCGTTGATTACGGTCTCCTCTTTTCATGCGCGTGGATTTTCTGGGGGGTGATTTGGTGTCGCATTCTCTTCCTTCTCTCCCGGTCCCTGGAGTCGCAATTGGAGGGAAACATTTTCCGATAATCGCAGGAAAATAGTACTTGGAAATCTACATTGTTCCTTCCGAAATGGTCGGTGAAATAGGGATTTTAAAACGCTGGTCCCTCTGTAACCTGAACCAGCGCTAATAATGAATGAGTTTGTTCCGTCACTGCACGTGCAATATTTAAGGCTTTAAAACCACAATTCTCTTCGATATTTAAAATCAAGCTGTGTTTATTTCGCTCAAATATCCGAACAGGCTTGGCGAGAGAAAATACTTCATCTTATTTTTACGGAAATAATGGTTCTATTGACAAAGCGAAGGAACTGATTTCATATTACACTTCATCCTCATAACGGCCGTCTTTTTGTGAATATTAATGATGCAGATCACGGCTGCAGGATCGTATTTAGGGACATCCTCGATGAGCGATCCGTTTGTCACTGTGACTAAGCGCTATTTCGTAACACTCGTTGGACAATTTCATTATTACAAGACACAGATACACTTGGTGTATGAAGCTGCTTTGATTATCTGCGGATTAAGTCCTGGATTTTCGGCAATTTCCAACCTGGTGAAGAAATGAATCGTCACTGAACTTTACACTATGGGTTACTCGTTCACTACTAATTGATTGGTCAATTTTTGAACATTCTCATAGCTTAATTTAATCCGATGGGTGGCCATCTTCGAAAGTTTTCTCCCTTCACTATTTGCTTGCGGTTTCTTTTCAGCTCCTGTTTCTTATTTCCTCCCCTTAGGTAGTCTAAAACTCCAATTCCTATCCTTTTCATGCCGCGCTGTCCCAATATTCTTCCTTCCATCGACCTTTCCGATCAGCTGTCTCATCTCATTCAGTCCCCCGCCAAATTTTTCAAACCTACGTATCTCCAATACGAACCCACTTGCCTTTTCTAACACTTTTATTCGTCGCTACCTAGCTTGCACTCCCCAATCTTCTCCATATCTCAAAACCTTTCAATCAACGGGTACCGTTTGTCCGCGAAGACGCGGCTTTCGAGACATGCATGTCGCGCTATTCTACAAGCTTAAGTGGATTATAAAGTTTTCTCCATATTTTCGCAATAGGTCCCGCTCATAAAGTCTCTTCTTGTCGGAAATATTTCCATAGCCAATGAAATTCTCCAACTTATGCCCATACTGCGATGTGTACTGTTTTGCCGAGACTTGGGAGGAACATCTCATTATTCTACGAGAAATGTAAGGCTGCCGTGTTTTGACAAGGTTAAAGGCGAGGTGGGGCAAATTGGAAGCTAAAGAGTTTCTTGCTGATTACGACTCATCAATATTTCATGGGTGCCGTCAGACGGGGCAATTTTTCTTTAACCCACTTAAAGACTTCCCTTTCGAATGGAAACATCCCCGCGGCTTGGAGCCAAATGTTCTCGCGGGCGCTAGATCGATGCGAAGAAGCCGTAAAACTTCGACTGGCTTCCATCAAGTCTTCTCCCGCTCCCCGTTCCCAGACGTGAAACGACCCGCGAAATCGCTTAACGAATCAAGCAACGAGCGGATAGGGTGGGATTTCCGTTGCGCCCCCTTCTCCCCCATCCTTCTCCCCTCCCCCACGGAGTACGTTTCAGTCCTAGGAGTCTCCTCCACCCAGTCGTCAGGGCGTTGGTCATTCGTGTATTTTTTACGGGTTCGCTGTGTTGCGCAACAAACTAGGCTGCTCGAGATAAATCTCCCCGGGCGATCCGTTCGCTTGCATGTTGACAGTTTCACCAAAGCGTGGTGGGCGGAAATCAAAAGAAAGCTGCCCAAAATTATGTTTTGTTGTTCAATTTTTATCTCGCGAGCGTGAATACGATGCGTTGATGTGAAGTATCGTATCTAGGTGACGGGTAGAGTACTGTCTTCCGATACTTAGAGCCCGGGTTCCAATCTCCTCGGATGTGGTTGTGATTTTACGGAGATATAATGATCTACTAGGGTGCTATATGCTGAGTGCTCAAAGTGAAGTTCCCTACTCTTCGGATGGGCTGTTAATCTGTGGACCCTTCGGCAGCTACCGTGATGAGATGGTCAATTCCAACGCCGAGGTTCTCTCCCTTCGTTTTTTATTCCGACCAACCGGCTAACATACCCACCTGTCCTCATTGGCACAAAAGACCTCAATTGTCGGTAGCCTCCTTCAAATATCCAGCCAACGAAGTGATTTCGTTATTCTACTACAAGTGTACCGCAAGTTATGCTATCGAAGAATCTTTTGGAAAGCATCAGCTAAGCAGAGAGGAATATGCAAATTTACAAAAAAACTGAAATCACTGCACATACTATTTCGGAATAAAACAGAGAGACGTATCATGGTATATACATACAAAGTACATACATGGTACATGGCAAAGTTACTGAGGATAAAATTTCAGAGTTATTTTTGAGATTAACTTGATTGTCATGAATTATATCAAAATTTCTGATAAAAATTTTAATAAAAATAATAATATATGAGGCAAACGTTTAAGTCGAGTTTTTATTTTTTGGTAAAATACCTCGAGATTAATTATCGGCGCAAAGAAATCAGGATTGATGAATAGAGCAGTAGGTATCCGTAAAATTGTGAAATTGAAAAGTCGTGTTAAACTTGCACTTTTTTCTTCGCGGTCAATACAAGTACGTTGATACTCATTGACGAGAACGTCGCGACGTTTGCCTCTCCGACTTCCGAGCACTGTAAGGGTTTCGAGATCGAGAGGCTCAGGTGGACCGCTTCCGTCACTCGCAGCTGTGTTCATCTCATCTCGGCCGGAGGCTGAGCGGTTTCCCAAGTGACAGCGGATATTTCGGCCTTCCCTCCGCCCACCTCCTCATCAGCAATCTAAGTAGATCTCCCTCGAATAAAGGAAGAATGGGAGAAAGCAAATCGATTACCTCGACCATCGGGGACCGGTTTCTTTTCGTCTATGCGACTCGGAAAACTTTCTATTTCCTATAAACAGCGCGTTGTCGTAAACGGAATAGAAGAATGCCGCCGTAGGATTTCTATCTTTTTGAATGGATCCCCTGAATGATATAAAGTTTGCATGGACACGTTGATTGGTTTAAGTATAGACTGAAGCTCTTTCTTGATATGATCAAATGGTCTATTTCATGCACCAATTTAGGTTTACAATCGTTTTCTCAGGATCAAGACTATTTTTGGAACTAGATATTAGACTATTAGGTTAAAACAGTGGAGAAGGGAAATTCAGTTTTTCCTCATCGTCCACTCTAGTTTGCAGAACAATTTTTCTATGATATATTATAAAATCCCTTGCTTATACGTCCATTTTCTCTGAGGAAGGCTTCATTATCCAAACAACTACTGCTTGCTTCCTGAAGCCATAATAAAGTTATTTGTGGCCCCTTATGATTTATTAATGCATCCATGACCCGCTATCATTGAGTACAACATAATTTTTTATGACTTGAATATAATCTATTTAAATTTTTTACCCTTAACTTTCATGAGATAATTTTTAATCATAACTGAACCCTGTTACCCACAAGGTGCCGATACGTCGGCCTCCATATGTTGCATTAAAGCATTCATTGTGACGCACACGAAAGATTTTGTGGCTTTAAACTTTTAATTTTAAAAAATAGATAAGACTTTTTCTCGAGTCAAATTTTAAATTTAAATTTGAAAATTAGTATCTGTTGAAATTTTTGACATATGATGTGAAACAGTGGACTAGCAAAACTATTTATTAATATATTTCAGGAATTGACAAAAACTTTGTAAGTTTTACGTGGAATATTTATCCGACGAAACCGGTCGTCCCATAAATGTTCTACGTAAAACTTACAAAGTTATTTTTTTTTAATTCTTGAACATTTTGGAAAATTCTTACAAAGTTAAGGCTGAAACTATTGAATTTGTTAATGAATAAATTGTTGAAATTCAAATGCAGAAATTACATGAAATTTCCGAGAGTGAAAAAGATAAATGCTGAGGTGGTGAAGCTGTCATTCAGCTGCAGAGGAAACTGTGAAGGTAACCGTTGAACAACAGCGGGTGAAATGAAATATCTAGTCCGCAAACTAGGCCGGAGATCCCCTTCAAGCCCTGTGTTTTCTCAGCGCGGATTGCGAGTCGCATGGGAGAAGCAGCGCGACCTACCGCAACGCGATCCGGTGTATGCTGCGACGGGCTTCTAACCACATGGCCAGCGCAAGAAAACAAATCAGACATTCAAAGGATCCGAGGCATACTCGCGGCCGATGCCTCAATTATTTTAGAGGATCGAGAATCCATGACCTTTTTGTGGCCTCCGGCGAAGACAGCTTCAACAAAACTGAACGATCGTGAAAATAAATTGGTAATCTCGAGAGGCACCAGTGATACACGGTGGAGTCTGATATCAATCTTGCACGATTGATGCTTTAACTGCGCTGTGAATGATCCAACAAATAAAATCTTTTAAGAAAAAAATAAGTGGAACAGTAGTGGCGTATTCAGCATTTCGCCGAGGACAATCAGTTGGTCGGGAAGAAAATAACCGCGGATAACTTCTGTAGTTCAAATTGGAACTTCCTGCGCCGATTATCACTGAAGAAAAAGGTCTAGTTATCTCACCACTGATAAGGCGAGGAAGTGAACGTGACCTTTAGATAAGAAGGCTATTAAAAAGGAATGAAATTTCCCCTGAAAAGACATGAAAGGAGGCCATTAAGATTCGACTTAGATCGACGGTTCCTGTATACATTTCAGTAATTGCTCGTTTCGGGAAATATCTCGTCATTTCAAACCTGAAGTATCAGTAAAATTTATGAAAATTGATACACCCAAAATGTTTAACAACAAAATTCGCTCTCAATGATAATAAGTTCCTCAGTTTATGTTAAATATTCCTTGAAAAAAATAGAACCTGGCCGGACGAGATACTTCGCTGAATTATCAATTAATTCTTAAATTAATGCTTAAAATAATTGGTTTCATAGACTCAGGGAAAGCAGCGACACATTTTTTTAAAGTAACATTTTTGTCGGTACTTCGAGGAGCAGAATTGACATAAAATAAAACTTGAGCTCCTTTTTAGAATTATTCAATACGGTGATACATCGACCTATGTGAGCAACTTTAGATGCTAATGACGGACCTCAAGAAATGCGAAATGCGAGATATGTTTTAATAATCCATGCTGTATTTCATTTTGACAGACGGTCTTTCGTTAGTAATATATCCATCTGATAACGCTTCTGCTCGAGTACTTGTAAAAAAATCTCCGTTACAATTGTCTCTCATCGATCTCACTGTGAGCCAAATGTAGTGAGGAGGAAAACTGAATTCCAGACAAATTATTAAAAATAGCAATCTCTAAATTTCATTCGGTAGAATGCTGAAATGCCGTCGGATCCTCTAGCATTACCAAATCGATGGATTATTTTATCTATCGTGGTGGGTTTGAATTTGGTAGCATAACCATATATTTCAATACCTGTTGACAAATAAATCCGAGTCGTGCGTGTACTCACGTACCGTTAAGACAGTATACCTATCGCAGATTTCATTGGCAACGTTCCCCAAATAGCTGAATTTCTCGTTAAGCGATGTGAGCGTAAATGACCGGACAGAGTGACCAAATGTCTCTCACTTGGAATTCGTTGAGTAACCCTCAGTCAATTTTTCTCGCTAAAGTCGCACTTCGCTTCTCCCTCAATTCCGACTCAGGCAAGTACAATCTAATTCTGATATAGCTATACTAATCGTTTCGGGAATCGTCCGAGAGTAATCGATCATGAGCAACTATCCTGTTATTCATTAATGTCTGCTAACAACATCTGTTGTTTTTTTCTATCTTTCCAAACGGCTTGCTATTGCAAATCTGTGAGCAATAGTTAACCATTTTTATACTCGGCATCATTGTTGATGGGAAGCGACTAGCTTCGTAGGACTAAACTACCAATGATAATTACAGTTCGTTGATTGAAGTTGATGAACGACTGACGTCTCCGGAGTCATACTGATTTACAGAAATCAATACTTCGGTGAGAGGTTTTTTTCTTACTTTCGTGACGATATTTTTCTAGGTTGAAACGCAAAATCTACGTAACATTCGAATGAAATGTCTGAACGGTGCAATTTTTGTGGCTTTCTTCCGACGAACTTTCCATTGTTTAGGCAAGAATTTTCAAATTACAATCCGATGGTCACTGAATACATATCTCGACTTGGAAACGATAGGTCACTAAAGGATCCCACCCTTGTTTCAAGTCCTTGGCAGAATAGAAGCTCTTCTACTTATGAATGTCGACATTTATTGACATCGCCGCAATCGCAAACGCGCTCGTAATGGCGCTTTTTTTCTCAGTCAAAGTTCAGGCGAAGCAATTATTTTGCACACTTTGAAGTATAAATGAATATAAGTAGAATATTGTATTGTGTAATGAGGAGCATTGCCAGAATTTATTCATAAATGCATTGACGAGAAAGAAGAAAATTGTTCCTGCCCCAATTCCGCGTCCGAGCTATCGCATATTTTAACGCACGAGGAGATTATATTCACTGCGTATAAAGTAAAAGCCTGGCGGAAAACCGCTTGAAGATTCTCGTTTTATGACATCATTATAAAAATAAGTGTCAAAGAATGGCATAAATAAATTTTCTCCGCAAAATTCTGCGAATGAAACCAATTGCTATCCCGAAACTCACGTGTAGGGACCTGTTAGCATAGAATCGGCGTTGTCTTTGTTGAAATGCGATGGACGGGCTCGGACGACCCGGGGCCCTTTGGCTAGTCAATATCCCTGTTCCCTAATAAAAAAAACCTTAAATTTTATTTATCTAAAGTTATTTCACCCTGCTATTGCATAGTGTTTTCCATTTCATAAGGAAAATTGACATCATTGTCATTGTCTAGCCGAAGCCCTCTCTGAGGTTGGGGTCGTAGGTAGCTGCCTAGTTCGCCTAGTCAGGCGTTTGCCGCTGATGGTGTACCTGCATTTTGTAATTTGAATAATTACTTACTTTCATTGATCGTGTAGATCTGTTGACGCTCAGACGTTTAAACACCTTGAATAATAACACTCTTTGGGAGCAGATCTAAGCTTCAACAATTTCAAAATGCTGTTCCACCACTTCTAACCATGCATCGTGGAATCTATTTTTTATTAAATGAATTTTTTTATAATAATTTAAATTTAACCTATACACTTGTATCGCAAATAATTTAAGTAAAGAAAGCCGAATACAGCTTATTCCCTCTTTTTTTAACATCAATTAACTTCCTTCCAGGATTTCGGGATTCGGAGGCCCTTTGTGAGGTGAGCTCCGTTCCTTTCAAGAAGGAAGAAGAGGAAGCGGATCCAAGATGCGCCCACAGTTCGGAGCAGACTTGACCAACCGCCAGCCGGGAGGAGTCGGCGGAGGCGGTGGAGGTGGAGGACAGGACAACAATGGAGAGGGCAACAACAATGAGAGCGCGCCCCCGGTGATGCCCCCTCCGGGAGGGGTCCTCATGTGCTCGCGATCGGCCGGGAAGGCCATCATTCGGGTCGTTGGGCGGTGCAACGAGGCACAGGAGAACTTCAACCTCGGTGAGTCAAGGAACAGAGAGAAATTTAGGCAGATTTTATTTCCGAACAATGAGGCCATAAAGATTATCTATCATTGTATAAAACTGAGAAAATATCCCAATGATTTCCTCGAAGTTTACTCTAGCGAACTACACCCTACAGACCAATTTGTGAGACTAAAAGATTGCTCATAAATAGCAGTGGAATAGCATGAATCATTTACTCCTCACTTGAATTTTTTTATGTAACAAAAATGTTTTTTATTTTGCTGTATCTAGAGAGCCTTTTTAATCGGACATCAATCTAGAAGAATCATGGCAGCGTCCTCAAATGCTCCTCTTCCGTGAAATGATATCCTCAAATGCTCGCTTTTCCAACGATAATATCGGGTATTCAAATTTTTATGGGCAATATTCCTTATTTTCTGTGTATTTACTGACAAAGTTCATTCGTGGGTGTCCTTTCTTCAAAATGTATGAGGAGAGGGAAGTGCGATATCATTATACCCTACAGTGGAATTATTATACTTAAAAGTTTACCCCTGCTCCGATCGCTGGGATTTTTTCATCGGAAGAACTACCCTTTCTAATTCCTCAGAGCATTTAAAAGTTAAGGGATATCATTTACCACCATGGCTGAGGATGAATATCTCATCTTTTTCATCTAAGATCATAAAAAACTAAGGTTTTATCTAAGTACTTTCCGTAAATATCATGGACGAATACCGTCGTAGGGGAGACTGACTTCATTGCGAACGTGTTTAACAAGACTCCAGTTTTTTGTTTCTAGTCTTTATGAGTGGTAATAAAGATTAAACAAGCGCATGAGGGAAAATTCAGCTACTCCGATTAAAATTTGGAAGAGATTGTCTCTTCTCAATGCATCTTTAAACCAAATCATTTCTATCCACATAAAAAGGTGGATCTTTCGATAAGCAGAAGGATTTTCTGGTTGTAATCATCAACAAACCTAATGTTATAACTCTAAAATGAAGCTGCTCTCTTACGTTTGGATAAGCTTCAATTTGAGCGTATGGAGTCAGTTCACAGCAGTGTAGAAGACTGGTGATCTAAAATACTTAACGATCCAGCGTCATGACCCTGAGCTTCACTTGATTGGAAGATGTCACAACCACATTTGGTGCTCAAGGCCCTTGTTAGTTGCCGGTACAATTTATAGAAAAATATAATTTCTACGTTATGTTGAAAATTTCAACGAAAAGATGACATCAAGCTCTTTTATGATAGGATAGAGGTGTGATATGCTAGTCCAGTCAAGTAGTGTATCATCATCAGTCGTTCATTCCTAAGATCGATCGCCGACAGCCCTCCAAAATGGATTTAGGCTGAATTGGAAAAGATTTAAAAAATCTTTCAGGTGTTACTGACATCCACCATCCATCACCAACCCACCTTCTCCTCGGTCAATTTCTTTCTTCTTCTCAGCATACATCCTGCCTTTACGTAATCATTCCGGCCCTAAAGCCTATTCTCCTTCTTTCTCTTTGTAGTACACCAAACGTTTTCGTCTCTATTTTAGATTTCAGCATCCCTTAGTCGTTCATTAACTTCCAATTACCTCTTTTCATCGCCTACACCATCTTCCCCTAATTTTCTGTAGTAATTTACTCTCTTCTACCTCCATAACATGCACTTCCTTGTTCGTCTTCCTTCTCGTCTACCGTACTTTTTCCCCATCTCTATATCCGCGCCAGCATCCTAGTCTCATCCTTTTCTTTTTTTTAGCATCCACGTTTCTGCACCACGCCCATGTCAGTGTATATCAGACCCAGTTGTTTTGTGCAGCACCTCATGTAGGCCGTCATACATTTTGCACGTCTCTTCCCATCAGCTGTGAGGATGTGCCATTCCAAATGATCTTGGAGAGAATCCGCCATACCTCGATTTCGTGGAACATAGGTACACCCCTCCGAAGTCTCTATCGATCGGTTTAAAGCCACCGCACAGTGGGGGGCGGGATAACGCACGATGTGGGCTCCCGCACCCCGGCTCGAGGGAGAGGGTAGGACCACAGGGGGGGGGGGGCAGGGAAGGGGTTCTTCTCTTCTGCGACGCACATCGTCGGTCCCCCTTTCTACCATGCGACGGATATGCATCATTCCGCAGGGCGCATCTCTTTCCGCGCGCGATGGCCACGCCGCGACGTAGTTCATGGCTTATCTAAAGGACGCCGCGCCGTCGTTTTCCCGAGCGATGCTACGTGTCCTCGGTCGGAGAGTGGCCTTGAGATTGGATTGGGGACTAGGGGTGAAATTCAGGTGGCAAGAGACGAATATGATTCAGTGACGCAAAATACCGCTCACCGCTGGCCGCATTGTCATTGGAAATGAAGTATTTCAACACAGTTTTCTCCGTTCGTTATAATTTAGTTTTCGAAAGACATAAATGAGCTATCTAAGAGAAAAATGAATGTTTCAGTTTTTGCAATAGAGTGAATGAACATTTTAATTCACACAAACACATTTTTAAAAACAATACTTTTCGTTTTCCACATTTCTTTAGTTTTATGCCCATGATCGTCATTGTTTCGCAACCAACCTTAGAAATGCTAAAAGAGTAAATTTTCAGATTTTTTTAACAGTTATGGGGCTGAATTTAAAGCTAATGGGGACGCACCGGAACACACGAAGGATTTGCGCTGGCGAAGCATCGGATAGCCAGCAGACAGGAAGCATTTTGTAGGCACACAATAGCCGCGGTCGTTTTTTTGTAAAAATTCAGCGGATTAGTTCTTACTACATGCTAAATAGTTGCATCACAACCTCACTAAACTTCTTACAGAACCAAAGTTTGACGACTCGACTGTAAATCGACGCGTTAATAACAATCGCGGATGCTACAATCTTAAATACTCTCGTTGTGAATCGCACAGCTGCTCATATCGAACCTGCTCCCCATTTTTGAAGAGCGCTGCCAAGTTGCGCAGTACCGGAAACGAATGGAAAGCAAGTGCGCAATTGTGTTGCGAAGAGAACGGCGCAACACAGCGGACTTAAAACGCTCAGTACTTAAAAATATTTGAGTGGCCTCGTGCTTTTGTTGGAACAGTTTTTCATTCCCCTTAATCGGTACACATACCACAACGCAAGACTCAGGAGACCGCAGCGGGTACTTCTATTGTCGGAAATCGTCGAGAAAAACGGAAGCGGATTTTTCGTTTTTAGCAACTACCGTTAGCAACTCTCGTTTCGATGTTATAGCACCAATGGAGAACATACATCTACAACTGCATGCTACCCTCCAAACCGTTGCTTGGGCGTGTGGGAAGGGGTGTAAGTACACCAGCCGTGCACAGGTGCAAGGGATAAGGCTTTTTGAGGTGAAATAGTGACGTGCGTTACAGGAATGTATTAAGTGGAATTCAGTTTTCATTATGGCTACTTATTGTGCGCGGAAATAACAATTTTTTGTACCTATCTATTCGGCAGTGTATCTCTCTTATTTTATCTCTTCTGTCAGACCTAGAGATGTAGTGAGGCGTCTTGATAATATTCTCTGTTTTGCTCTGAGACACACAAGTTCTGAATTTCTCAAGCAAACTAATCCTAGCGTGTAGTTTCCGAGTCTCCCGAGGGGCTCTTACCTTAATCCCTCTAAAAGCTGTGAAACACTATATGGTCGCTCGTAGCAGTTTTTAACGAAGCGCGCAGCTTTCCTTTGTATTTTATTAACTTTTTTGCCTAATCTTTCTGTCCAGGGTCCAAAATGCTCGCGGCGTATTCGAGGCGTGGCCTAACCGGAGTGAATTAGCAACTCTCTTTCACTTTTTCATCCGAGTGCCTTCCGATTATACGCCTAACAAATCCTAGTTCCTTTAATGTCGTGCCGCATATGTTTTGTATGTGTTCCCCACGATATATCTGAAGTAAAAAAAAATTCCAAGATATTTAACTTTATCTGAAGATTTTGTGTTAACAAACGAAACTGTTTCAGGCGTTACTTTGTGGAAGTTTTTAATATTCATAATGAAAAGATAAATCTTGGTTAATTCCACACTAATTTATTAAAACCGACCCAGGTTTCAGCAACTGAGTGCCATTTTCAAGGTCCAAGTACCAAGTGCCTTGAAAATGGCACTCAGTTGCTGAAACCTGGGTCGGTTTTAATAAATTAGTTTGATATTAGCCAAGATTTATCTTTTCATTATGAATTTTGTGTTAACTCTACCCACAGTGTAGATATGGCATATGTGTGATGACTATCGGAGGGAGTGAAGTGTGGTGCATTTACCAATAAATATTTCTAGCCCTCAATCCTGGCACCACGAATGAACGTCGTTAAGGCCCGATGACAGAACAGCGAAGTCCGCGTCTTCGAATATTTCGCGGTAGAAAGTTATAACATTAAATAAAGTAGACAGTCTCTGCAACTGTTGGAGGTCCAGGCTTGAGGATTCCCAGTGGAAGATGTCGGTTCATCTTCCGAATTTCGCTCCGATCCACGGAAAGTCGATTCGCCGTGACTCCCGTTCCTCCCTCCCGTGACCCCTCCCGTCCCAGAAAACCACTCGCTCGTGTCACTGTGGGGTCGCTTCGTGCCGCGAGCGGTCGACTCGTGGCTTCGCGGCAGCGCAGCGGTGTGATTCACGACGGTGGGTAATTCACAACGCGGAATCGCCGAGGGGATAAGATTTCTTTCAGACGCTCGTGGCGAAAATCTACCTGTTTCACACTCTCCCTCACCGCTCTCTTCATTCGCCTTTCTAGCGAGGGTGCCAATTACGGTTTCCAATTCTGGGAGAACGAATACCTCTTAATTTTGGACGCTTTTCATCTTTTGTTTTGGTACAGCTGTCTTTAAATTCGAAAATTTTTATTATTTTCATTCCAAGAATATTCCTCGCATTTTTCGATATAGGTCACAGTCAAATAGGCAATATTCAGAAATCTTGAAAACAAATAAAACTTCTCTCCTTGGCCCTGAAATCTCTTCACCCTGTTTTCATGCTTGAAATGAGTATTTTTTACTCTCCCTGTCATTATACACTCGAAATATCTTCATTCCCTTTTCATAATCAACCGAATACAGTAAGTCCTCGTTATGCGTCATTTCGATTTACGTCTGATTCGATGTTACGTCCATGCTGACAAGGACCTCCGGAAAAATTTTCCCTGTTTAATGCTAATAATATAGACCGAATGTGCATCTGCTAGCGTTTTGTGATAACTGAGAAATAATCATCCCATCTGAAATTGCTATTTTTTGCTGGATAAAGGCAAAAAACGAATTTTGAAGTTAACGACTTGATTTCTCTTTGGGATTAAAGTGATCACGAATATCTGGATCCGTTTTACGTTGTTTCGACTTACGCCGCTCTTCCTCAATACGCATCTCCGACGTTAATCGAGAACTTAGTGTAAGTAGTTATGAATGAGAAAATTCCGTGTTGTTTTGACAAACATTGGACTACAGCAACAGTATTCATATTGCTGAAGGACTACAGCAACAGTATTCATATTGCTGAAGGACCAAGGCTTGGGCGGGCGGGTCTAAGACAGCTTGGCTGGCGCGTAGGTTAAAATGATAGTCAAGGCGTCGATTTTGCTCTGACTCACGAGATTTCCACCAGCTTTAGTCGATATAAAGTAAGCCTACCATTGATTGCGAGTTTAAAGTTTACATCTTTACACGGCTGGTGACCTACCACCCCCTGCCACCCGCCAATGCAGCGGCTCGCGGGGTAGTATGTATATGTAGATGTTAACTCATGGCAAAGCTATGTATCACATTTTTCAGTCCCACTATACCCTCAATCAGAGAAGGCGGAATAAGGAATGCGTAAAACCTACTTAACGTTGTTTGAGCGAGAATTTTCTCTTATCATAAAAGAGACAGATTTAAATTCATAATTTAATTAGTTATAAAAACGTATGGTAGTCATAAGAATGTCAAAGACGAAAAAAAAATGTTTTAATGGCTCTCAAAAATGAACCAATTCTTCATAATCAAGGCTGAACCGACCCTTATATTCCTAGATATTTCACACCGTTCCAAAAGACGCATTCAGAACCGAAAGTAATATTTTGCGATTACATTAAATGTATAATTGTGACTAATGACATTGTCTATAATAATAATTGAGGAAACAAACGCAACGCACACCGTTACATTTCATGTTCAAATTTTGCGTCTCAAACGTCCTCACATTTTCTATTGATTTCCAGTTTTCTGGAGCAAAGACGCACCATATACCATGGGAAATGGATTATTTCTTTGCAGCAAATATGGGGATTTAGTGATTGATCATGGTTTAACTCAATGAATACGGATATAGGTTTTTTCGTGAGGAGCGACCAATCCACCGCTTCCTTATCACCCGCCGTTCCCGTCGCGACCTTCCGTTCGAAGACGTTCTGCCAGCGAGCGAGTGCCGATCGGAGGTGACAGAAATATAGGTACGTATATCTTTCGCACCTGCTTGAGGAGGAGATAAAGACGGAGTGACGTTTATACCCAGCCCGCCCACGAGGCCTTAACTCCCCCTCACTCCATAATGTACAGGAGAGAGAGTAACTGCGTCAAGTCAACTGCGCAGCTGATGTCTCGCGCGCCGCGGAGCGTTCGGTTCTCTTCTTTGTTGTGTGCCCGCGTGTTTGTAAACGCGACACCGCGTGCCCGCGTCTATCCTCTTTGAGTCAGTCGCGGTGTCGATGATCCCGGAATGGAAGGCGAGGAGAGGGGAAGAGAGATATGCAGAATGTGAAGGGAGGGGAGGTAGGGAGGAGGGGACTGCCAATCGCGTTTTTCTTAAATTAACAGTCGGCCTGAGTCTTCCTCACTCAGCGGAGCTCCAAGCTTTTATCAAAGTATCACCAAGCCGTTATTCAGAAGGGTTTGGTTCAGTGCCGTGCCTCTTTTATCCTGTCAAAGTTCAGGCAAACCTTACCACTACCTATTCCTTCTCATCATATATTTCGGGATGCAGACAGATTGCATAACATTCAATTACATTCCGATATATAGATAGATGTGAATCGTAGATTTTCTGGCCTTATGTATTCATTGCGCGCAGTTTGCATATTCACCGTTGATTTTAATTTGTACTATTGAAGGTCCTGTTGAAAAAGCAATACTGAACATCAGTAATATTTTGCCAACTAATGATCGGCTCTTTCCGGTGTAACTTTTCAAAGTAGCCGCGGGCAACATGTTAATGTAATGTCTAGGATCTATTCTTTCAGAAAATAACAACATTAGGTAGTATTCTTTTAAGAAGTGTCGACTCTTTACTTTAACCATCTCATATTGTTCTATATGATAACGATTTTCTTACAGCTCTCCACAGTAATGGCAAAGAAAATCACCACGATATAATGCTCTTGCGATCAAAATTTGTTCCATCGAGCCTACGGCGTCCCTCAAGCGTGAATATTCGAAATGATCCCATCACCCCCTTGTTAAATTACCATCCATTCGTCGCGGAATGTTTAGCGTTCGTTTCTGTGACTTCTGGTTCGATTTCTCGATCGTGGAAAAGTTCCTCTGGTAAGGCGGGAGGAAACATTCCGAGAGGAGAAAGACACGTTAAGTCTCATCTCGAAGAGCGGAACGCCCGCCGCGAGATATTCATCTGTTTCGACACAAAAGGCGAACCACACTTCCGCAAGGAGCTCTTCCGGATATTTCATGTGATAGAGAGAGAAGAGAGAGAGAGGAGGGGGAAATAAATGGCCGATATTGGAGAAATCAAATGCAAAATCTGAGTCTTTGAAATGATCGCAATCCACGGCGAAAAGAAAAGCTCATAGAGATGGTGATGATGAAACTACTTCCGCCAAGTTGTCTTTAAACTACTCTTCGCTGACTGTAGGCAATGCAGCAGTCCTGACTGCAGATTAAACGAGAGCAAATGGCGTCTGGAGTATCACAACTGAAGAATGTATTTTTTTCGAAAAAATATCCTATTGCGCTCACATTGTTCAAGAAATGTTCTGAGTAACTCAGTGCTTTTTTGGAAAATACGAATTTCCATTTCGCAATATTTTAGATAACTCATTACGGTATCACGACAATTCCGACTCTGATATCTTTGCTCTCGGCGTATGAAACTGCTCAGATGATTCATTCAACACAGTCGAGTACGTATTTAAATACTTTGAAATCGCCTCGGGCTTTCTTACCTTGTGATTCGACGTTTTTTTTTCAACCCGAATACAATTGAGGGATATTCTAAATTAATTCACTCTAAGCCAATGAACTTGCGTGATATGCGCCTTTTGAAAATTCTCATCAAGAATTGAAACTCATGAATAAGTCTTGCAAACAGGATAATCACAATTCCTATATTGCCTTTCCCACTTGGGCGTAGTGGAACTAAAATGAATGTTAGAATGACGCATTTTTAGGGTATTTTAATACCAAATACTAGTTACTATGAAACGAAATTGATGAATAAATAGCACCAAATACAAATGCTGAATTTATTCAAATTTTGATCCACATGAAATTCCAATTTAGCCTCTTCCTGTTCGTAAGTTTTCTTTGGCTGTTGATTCTTCAATTAAGTGTGAAAAATGCCGTGTTGTTTGTTCCACCATCATAAAAACCATTTGTTCACTCATAAAAAGTGTTTTTATCCTCATTCAATCAAAGTTATATATTTTTCATTAAAAAACAAATAGGATTAGTTTAATGTTAAAAATTTGTCGTGCTCAAAATAGAAACCTTGTTTTTTTAGTTTTTTTATCATTAACCGCTTTTACAATGATGGAAATTTTTCTTGTCTCAGATGTGGGAAATCCATGAAATTATAATTAATCAAATTCATTCATCCATGAACCAGAAAGCTAATGAGAGACCCTGGTCCTTGAATGAACGTTCGAAACGACACCCATTGGCGAGAGAGGGAAAACAACAAGCGACCTCGAGTGCCTGGATGTAGAGAGATATCAGGAACTCAACGGCGGCCAATTGCCTGCCATCACCTAGGATAGGAGAACTCCCCTTGCCACGGCGGTGCCGTTATGCTCTCGACTATTGATCGCCAAGTGGGACTTAAGAGGGAAGATTTGTTCGCGTAGAAAAAAACTGGGATAGATTTGGCAACATAGTGCTCGGGAGCCATCCTCCACTCTTGTGTTTCTTCTCCCTCTCGCTCTGAAACCACGTCGGAACGGAAGCCCAGGCGCATTCAGTTCCGAGACTGAGTCCATTATCGCTCGAGTCGAGTGAAAGTAACGAGGTGGGAGTGGGGGGAGGGGGGGGGAGTAGCAGGGTAAGGGGATGTGACTCCAATGCTAAGCGACTGTGTACTCCACCTAAATAATATTTTCGTTGAATTGAATTCGATACTAAGGAGTATGGAGATAAATAATTTGAGAAATCCAGAGGAAAATTTGTTTCCGTCACGTTTCATTCATAATCAAAACTGATTTGAGGGAGAATAAACTTGTATTTTTACTAAATTTTCCAGCAATTTTTACGCTACTAAAACTTTTGTATAAAATTAACGCGTTTTAGAGGTAAAATAATACAATAAAATCATTATTATACTCGCCATAATCAATTCAAACTCAGCACAGATTTTTTTATTTTTAAAGCGAAATAAAATCATATCGGGAAAGTAATATTTTTTACAAAAATCTCAATTTTTTTGCGTGTAAAGATGCAAACGTTTCTAGTTACTTGAAAATTATGCGCATTTTTACATATAATCATTTTACCGAGGAGGAAGCTCTACGACTTTGTTATATGATACACATAAGTATGAAGTATGCATTATTTGATGCTTTGTTTTTGGACCGAGGTAAAGCTGATACGCGGTTGCATTTATGCGTCACTACCATTTTCATTGCCATTCTCGTGTTCAATAATCTCCTTTCTCTCTCAATCCCCTTACCCCCTCCACAGTCCTTTGAATGTTTCTCTTCTTTTCACCCCTACACCAAGCGTACCTCCTCCCGACCCTCCTTCCCTCCATTACCCATAATCCTCGCCTCCACTCCCACTCCCCACTTGCAAACTCTCCCCACTCCCCCCCACGTGCAGTCGCGACCTTCCCTCGCCCTACTTATAACTCCGTGAATCTCCCTCCGGCTGGCTGGCTGGCTGGCTGGATGAATACGTATATAGGTGGGTGAGCCTTTATCTGAAAGGATCGCCCGAACGTCGTGAGCGTATACCCATATTAAAAGCGGAGTTCATAGCGAAAAGGCGAGACGGTAGCCGTGGGAGCCTCCCCTTCCCATCCTGACCTCTGCTCCAGCTTGGTTGTGGAAGAGAGAGAGAGAGAGAGGAGAATCTGCGGATTTATTTTCCAAGGGAACCGCTAAAGATGCAAAATCACCGCGGTTATCCCTGTTTTTTTTTTGCCTTTGTAATATTTTGCCCCATTTTTCGTGGCGTAGGTACTTCGACTTCAAAAGAATTGGCATATCTCGGATGAGGCACATTTAATGACACTATATGATGCGCTGGGTCATGAATACTTAGAGATTATGGGTGTTCTACCAAATAAATGGTTTCTCCAAGGACGGTGCCCCGACCGATCGGAGCTTTCCCTAACACTTTTTACATGAAACTTTCCGAATTTTGAATTCATTCGTGTATTTTGTGCGCGTAGGTACATCTTCATATATTTTGCTTTAAAGTAAACAGCCCCAAAGTCCTGCTAGGAATAAATTAAAATTGTGATTATGTAAAATATCTTAAGTTCCTCCAGTTCAGTTCACATTTGTCTTAATTGAAAATAAATGGACTCCTCCGCGATAACTCCCCGGAATATTCGCCGAACAATAAGCCATTAAGCTGTAAATATTTAACAACCGTAAGTCATAGATAATCTGTTTCCTTTTTAACATTTATGAGACGTTCATGACGGCGAATCCAGGATACTTCCAAATGTCACTAAGCGGAACCGGATGGTTGAAGAAAAAGTGAAAACACTATGTGCCATTATAAATTGTGACCACGCATAAAAAACTTTGCGTGGTTAAAGTATTCTTCCTTTACCAGTAGGTAAATCAAATTTTAAGTGGATATACATTTAAGACTTTCTTCCATTACATTACAATATTATCCTCCGCAGCGAATTCGGATTCATCATCTCTCATCAAAAGCGGAGTTCTCGTGGTTTCCTCTGCCCTAGAAACTGCCCAAAAACGGAGAAAGTAGGCGATTCATGTTTTTTTTTACTAAGTGGTGGTGTTTGAGCATTATCAGTGGCATTGACAGATACCGAAATGCCTACTTCTGATACAGGTTTCTCTTTTTAGTATCGATGAATGGTCCGAGAAACCATTCAGGTAAATCTCAGATGTATATGCCAGCTATGTTAGCGTAGAGGAGGGAGTGATTTAGCCTCGTGAATGGGAAGGTTTCGTTCCCATAGGCGAAGCACCGTAATAACCAATGAATTATTATCGACCTAGGGGTGAATAGTCTTAATTTAACACATCGCATTCGAGAAAAATCCCGATATGTTACTGAATAGAAGATCTGTGTCATTAAATGTCTGTGCCTCCAAAGTTTCTAATTATGTGTTCATTTTGTGACGACAAAGGTTGGGGAGTTGATTAACAAGACAAAGGAAACTTTTTCATTGGAGAGTCCGTTCTATGAGTAAATGTCTTTTACTGCGGAGGCGTGTATGAGGGATGAGTCAAAGCATGGTGAAGGAAATAATTACCATAATTCAGAAAAAAATGCGAAATAAAGTTTCTCATCAAATAAGGCCTCGTTTTAAAAACTTTGGAGTATTTTTATCACTGAGAAACCTATTTCATTATTTCACTCATTTTTATTCTGAAATTAAACTGATTCATATCCCAAGCATTATTAACAAAAATATTTCGAATCCACACTGCTTTCTTTGAAACCTAGATTTTTAAAAGAGAAAATCGGATATCATTCTATAAATTGGGTCATTTCGGTATGATACGTGTAGCTTTAAACTCTTCATGGTTTTATAAGATTTAGTTCTTTCTCGGCGAATTATATTTATAAATAATTCTAAGGGATCTTCATGGTTTTTCCTGCGCTGGTGGTCTGGATCTTTAATACATTTTAAAAGAAAAACCTTTGTAATGTTTCACACTAAAGATCCAATATATTCAACGGTATCTGTCGACGATGATCTTCCACAATATCTCGCCAGATACTGTTGAATATATTTGGATCTTTAGTGTAGCGATTTTATCTTCACCAATTACTTAAGTTGCTATTTAAAATCTTCATGAAATATTCCTTACTATAGTTAGGCATAGGTACCTTCACTGATTGCGAGCAGGAACTAGCTAGAATCCATCCGGGTCGCTACTTTTAGGGGGGCGCTCGTTACGAGCACGAGGTACAGAGACATCTCGTTCTTTCTTGATCCAGCCTTTAAAATTCATGCCGGGTTCTCTCGCAAGAGCAAACGTTCCGTGCAGTCCGAAGACCGAGTTCTCTTATGCCTTAACTATTCTCGAAACCCCTCCTTGAGCCTTGCTGCGTTATTCAAACCGTACTCCCCCTTGCACCTGTCTGCGGGGCACCTGGGTCGTCCCGATCGGGGATCACGACCACACGCGCGGTCCATATGTCGTCTTCCGTCCGTAACAACTTTCCTCTCCGGTGCAGCGCGAATGGAGACGGTAACGAAGCGGAATGCTGGCGGGGATCACTCAGGTATTCTTCGTTCCTCGCCCTTAACTATAGCTGCCAGGAAGTACGACAACTCGTTAACCTTCACTGGATAGGTATATAATGATATCAGGAAAAATCATTTGATAGAAATGATACAGTTTTCCTATGAAAAATACTTAGCTTCTAGAAGTCTTCCTCTTCTTCTTAGAAATGCAATATAAAGTTGCGTTTGGGGATCCATTTGAGAGGCAGCAGAACAACTTCGATGCAAGATACACGAGCCTATGTTAACCAAAATACTTCGTTTTTGGAGTTCGGGATTACTACATGCATATATACCCATCACGTGATCTCAGGGATGCTGTCGGTTTAATGGTCGGGGATTTAAGTACATGAGTTCTACTGTACGCGGATGATAGTGTGATGCATCAGTGAGCCCTTGGGGCTACCAAAAGATGCTGTATGACTTTTGTGATGTAGCAAAGTGATAACTGCGCGGTACGGTTATGTTAAGGTATGACTAACATTTTCATTATCACAGTCGTTATCAATGAGTCTTTTCTCCTCCTTCATCCTCCACAGCTCTTAAATCTTTCTCTTCTTTCACCCTCCCATTCCGCTTGCCAAACAATCGCCGCCAGGAAGTCTGGCCACTCGCCTTTCTCACCCACTCACTTACTGATACATACTCCCTCCATGACAGACGCTGAACGGTCCGACACGCAACCCTGTGAGGTATTCGAAATATCTCTTCGAATCCGTAACCCGATTTCTCTTCTGGGCCTCGAAAAAGAGATAATTAAGTAATATTACGGCGACGGGAACTTGCAGAGGAAGCACGGGAGTATAAAAAAAGAAACTCGGAAAGAGAAAGTTTTCAACGGGAACGTAATCCATTCAAATTAGGCATTCGCATCGGTCTTGCAAAGTTTTGTTCCCAAAGAAAATACTCCTCTGACTGAATTATCGAACTTTTTTTCGTCCAAAGCTCCAACTGAAAAATCTAAAGGAATATTTCAATTATTTTTACGATAGCCATGTATAGTGTCAAGGTCGCCCGATAAAGAAGTCCAGTTGTTTATATATATTCATTCTGAGTTCACATCACGTTTTTTTCTCAATGCCGAGAAGTTCCTCAGCCGGTCTCTTCTTGTAAAAATACAGGAGCAGAGGATTTATTGACCTTCATACACCTTAATGTAATAGTGCGTCATATTTAAGAGGCTGAGCCAAAGATCTTTTCAGTACGGCATGCTTCCTCCGATATGTCTTATTAGGCGACAACTTTCCAAGCCATCTTCTCTCGGTCCAATTTTCGCTCATGCATTTCAATCAAATATCCGAAATTGTGGTAAAAGTATGATTATATCGCTTGGTAAAAAGTATTTAGCATAAAAGAAAGAATTTAATTTAATTTTTGTGTTTTTGTAACCAGTTAAGCGTCATAACCACACAGTTCAAAGACTTGACGGTTGTAATTGGTTATTTCAAGTAAATATGTAAATCACCCTCCATTAATTTATCTCCACTTATATATGATCATATAATCCTATTTTTCTAATTTTTTAATGAAATATTTTGCCTCTCCATTACCCCTCGGTCTTTCCGATAAATCTTTTGCCATTCCCTACGAATATTTAAAAAAAACGAACGACTATGTGACAAAAACTATGATGATTGATGTTTAAGGGCAATTAACTCCTGATTCAGATAGTTTCCTTGTAAAATCACGGTTTGTTTTGATGACGATTATTGCAGAAGCAGTTAAAATTACGAAAAAAATTAATTTGATTATTTAGGTGCAAAATTTTATCGTCATTATGTTTGACTTCTGACTATTTTTAATAAAAAAGTTATAGTCGATTCTCCAATCCACTGGTTCAGAGTTTTAAGATGACTGTGGAACTTGCAGGGGCTGAACATATAATCCTTCCACTAAGATTCATTCGTCACCGACAGCAGGAAAGCTGCCTCACTCTATGATATCCTTCCTCCACCACTCCGCTCACTCCATTCTCCTTCGTCTTTCGAAGGGGGAAATAAAGTTGATCGCCAAGAACGACCTGTAAGGAAGTTCGAGGTAGTCGGAATTGGAAAGGCACCTGCCTCTTATGGTAACGCAAGGACAATATTCAGTGCCCATTAGAAGGGGGAAGCGGAGACGTTCACTGGACGACTCTGAGAAACTTCCGCAGGATACGATGGGAACTGTGGTTTACTGAACCGATTAGTACTTAACAGGTGGAGCGTTGCCTCGATCACCGAGGTTTGTGTCTCGTTAGCAGAAGTAAGGATTGTGGTATATACTAAGACCTCTCCCTCCAGTTGCCAATGCAAAATTGATCGAATTTCACTCGAATACAAGACCTACTTACTCCACTTTGTGGCTTCATCATTCCCCAATCTTAAGGCCTGGTCATATACATTTATGATAAAATATGTCCTCCAAACATAAAACAGCTTTCCCCATATTTCTTTAATATATATTTGCCATCGAATACGATCCGAGCTTGATTTTTCCATATCAGATATTTCAATGACCAAGATTTTCTGAAATTTCTTTACATTTCACCGTCGATTTGTTTCGGCATGGCAACACAAGTTTGACCTCTTCTAGATGACCATTTATTACGAGAGTCTGCTGCCAATAGTGTATCCTGGACAATAACAGTAGTAGATAAAAGAGATTGGAAGCGATGGAGATGTTGGGTTAACGAAGAATGATGAAGATGAAGTGGACGGAGAGAATCATTAGCAATGAAGTCCGGCGAAGTGCTGGAGAGAGAACAAGTGTCATGAAAACTCTGCGAAGAAGGAGAGAGAAACTGATTGGAAACATATTGTGGCAAATTATGAAAAGAAAAAACCGGAATTGAGAGGAGAAATAAATGGGAACAATTACTGAAGAAGATCTATAATGAAATACATCACGTAAATCATGAAGGACGTCTGAGTAAATAGTTTCTGAGGCAGTTGGCAGAGGAGATAGGAGTGGAGAGTTGCTGCAAACAAATCTTCGGATTGATGATGACTAACCATTATCGTCGATTTTAGATATTTGTGATTCCGCAGGTAAGCAATTCATAGTGGGTGAAAACCAGAGCGCCTTAAAGCTCGTTTTACACGTGGCTCGTGCACATAATTGCATAATATGATGTAGGAACGAACGTGCAATCCCAATTGCGTCGTGTAAAGCGGTGAGTTACAAGAACGTATGCGTGAACGCGAAAAATAACCCCGGCACGATTGTAATAATTATCACACGCGAAATTGACAAAAAAGTGCGGTTTTAAATTGCGAAATTTCGTGCCTCTTTTAATACGGGCTTAAGTTAGTTTGAGCGAAATATCGTTTTTCTTAGAAATCCATGAATTTGGTGTCATTAGAAAGAAAAATATCTCACCCTTCTAATGACACAAAAAATTTCCCTTACCACATTACTTTCCGAGATATTTACCAAAATATACTAGCCCTTTTACATGGGAAATGGTACGTATATGCACTCCAGAGAGATATTATTTACAATATGAAGTTTTTCTAACACTTAGATGTCGTAAAAAAACTAACAGCATGTAGCTTGTATGTTTTCTCAACTATTTTTGAAAATATATCATATTGTCACCACAGTAGGTTCTTGCGTATCACAGAAAACCTTCCGTTTTGAAGGAGTTTCAAACGCATCGCGCGAAAAAAATGAGTCAAGTTAAAGACGTATTTAGATATTTTCATTAATTACTTACAATTTCTGTCATATTAAACTATAGTATTGCACCATTAATAAAGGAATATTTAATTGATGTGTCCTACAGCTGGTGAAATTAAAACGTATAATTCGAATATGGTCTCTATTATGACTGGGGAACTATCTCACTCGGACTACCTTAATACGTTTGAGCTGGATTAAATCATGTCCCTCACATTTTTATCCCATCTCTCTCTCTTCCTCTCTCTCTCTCTCTCTCTCTCTCTCTCTCTCACACTCCCTCTCTCTCTCTCTCTCACGCACACACACACATATTTTCGCTCATGCAGTCAAACGGGGGCGAACTGCTGCCTCTTTGATTTCGCGGTTCTCGCCGCTGTCCCGGGGAGGATATATCTCGAAAAATGGGGCGCCCTTTAGAGCAAGAGTTGGCCCTCGCTACTCCCCCCCAGCCCCACCCCATCCTCAGTATCCAGCCTCCTCGCACACAGTGGCCTTCCTTCATCGTCCAACTTCGAGGTTGATGATGATGGAGCAACGATGCGACGGAGCACCGAGGAAGCCGTAAGCTCGGTTGCAGCGAATTCCACAATGAGCGGCGTCCAGCGGACTCAACACGTCGGCGCCATAGATTAAAAGTAGAGAATATATGGATCCATAAGGTACGACAACCTATGGGAATATTGGAGTGATTAAAATGCACAATATCCGGGAAGCTTTTCGCACGCGAGCTACAGGTTGTTCGCGGTCTACAAAAAATAATTAGACGCAAGAAAAATCATATTTTAATCGAATAAATACGTTTTATTGACGCAAATCATACCCGCTTCTGTGGTACATATTTATTAACGAACATGTTTCATCCAATTAAAAATATTTTATGATCTCAAGGGTAAAATACCAGATTGAACATATATTAGCTCTTATAAAGTGTTTGCATATATCACAGAAGTGCTTAAAAAAATCTTTATATTTGTTTTCTTTTTTCCCCATCTTCTCTCTGTCATGTATATACATCGGGAGTAAATCATGGCATGGTCAGCGGATTTTCCGAACGATTTTCAATTTCAGGGGTGCCCTTAAGCCTTCGATCAGTTGTGGTTTTGCATCTGGTTTGGGATCAACAAAGTAATGAGAGTGGTTAACCATCTTGTGGAGGTATCCGATCTCGTCAATTGTTCTGTATGTAGGCCACTCATAAGAACATTGTTGCGATCAATGTCTTTTTTAATGATGGCATTTTCTCTGTCCCCTACATGCAATCGTGTCCCTATATCAACAGCGTGAAGGTAAATTAGGCTGTGTTTAAAGGAAATCATTTATCTGTGTATCGCATCTTGATTTCGGCTGTTGAGCGCATGAATTATGAGTACTAAATGTGCCATAACAAATGGATCAGTTGAGCTTTTTAACTGATCAAATCATGGGCATTTCTAATTGGGATTGCGGCTGTACCGTAATGATTTTTAATAAAATACGCGATGGAAATAATTTCTAAAAACAACTACATGATTCATAAAATTTTGCGGACAAGTTACGCGCGATATTCATTTGAGGTGGATGATTTTCACTTGAAAAAATACACAGGCTTCAGTTTCGTGCGTTAAGGCTTGTTCTACTCTTTTTTTTTAATTTATGGTGGGCAAGAAAAAAACCCTATCATCAATGTTTGCTGCCTTTCCTTTCATTCTCCCCTATTCTGGTTCCACTCCAACGTTTCGATTCGTTCCGCGTGCTTATTTTATTTTTATGACGGAGCGAGTCTTTGTTTTGAGAATACTTCACGACGGCTACGCCCGACAATCCACGCCATCTCGTTGTTAGCGACCACAGATTCCACCTCGGCGATTCTTTTCATCTCGGTGAGCATTAAAAAACAAAAAAAAACGGATGAAGTTGTCCACCGTTTTTTATCTCTTTCAAACGTTCTCATAACTGATAAATCAAAATCCTCTTTGCTTTGCGGGTTGATAACGAATTAGACGACGTCAATATTGCGGATTCTCGCGAAGATAAAAAAAGCCGATATGCCTCATGATTTCCCCCAATCTGTTTATAATTGGGGAAAGAAGTAGGGTATTATGTTTTTTTTATTTTATCTTTTTACATCTTTTGTCATCGGATATATCGGGAAAATTATATTTCCCTATGACAACAGCAAGTGGTAACGAGTGTTCATACTTTAGAAATTTTGATTCCTTTGAATGGCTAGAGAAACTACCTCCACGGCGTGAATTAAATTAAAATCTATGAATGGAAGTTCACTAAGTACTTCTTTCTCGGCGCTTGGGGAATGGATTGGATCGTCAATACGTACTGAAGTCTGATGCAGCAGTCTGAGATGAAATTTAATTCTAATCTTCAAACTTCCGCATGCTATTCAGGATCCCTTAGATAAAGCTAATTTTTATTCATTACGATATCCAAATGAATCTTTTTAATGGGTATTCTTTTCCTCAAATATATTTTCCAATTAAATTTTCACTCGTTTGATATTTTAATTAGTTTTATGCCCAACATAATTTCATTTTTTTTTTAGCAAAGAAGGAAATCATTCAACGCTCAACGGCATGAGCTTTTAAATCTTTCCCAAATCTGCTCAAACACCACAGCTGTGAGCTTCATTTAAACGAGAAAATCTCCATCGATTCGGATTTTCTACCGAATGTATGATGTAAGCGTCGTCAGCCATTTAAGTCTTTCTAAACGCTAGTTTTTCATATACAAGTATACACCAATTTCCTCACACATTTCCATTTATCTCATCAGCTCTCTCCAACCATATAAAAAGGACTAATCCTTGTCCTCTTATTTCTCGTTAACCTATCATTCACCCTTCTATCAAGCCCTTCAACGTCCCATAACCTGTAATTACAAGCAGTCCGCTTCCTTTCGTGTTCTCTGTATCCCATGATTTTCCCTTTTTCCTTACCATGCCATCGCTTGTTCATCTGTCTACTGGTGTGCTCGTATTTTTGCCCGATCCTCCTCCTCCAAACCCACATCTCCAACTGATCATCCATCTAATTGGAGGATTTAGCCTCCGCCACAAATTACTTATATGAAATATCTAAAGATCACCATGAGAGTAAATAAAATGTGTGAGCGCTGAAAAATACATTTTTACATCCATAAACCAATTCTTACTAGATACTTTAATATGACAACTATATTCGTATCTGTATTGATGGGCAGATTTTATCAGACATCTTCACAGTTCTGTTTCTTACTAGCTTATTGAATTGAATTAAAAGGCAGACTGTTCAGAGATTACTGGAAAAATAATGATCCCTGATTATGGAAATTTCCGTCGACAATATGATATACTGGTGAAATCAAATCCTTACTCTGTAAACAAAACCATTTTCTTTTCTTTTGCCTGAAAACTTTTTGTCTGAAATTAATGGTATTGTATGCATCGTTTGTATTATTATGTTCCCTTAGACAAGAGGTTTGGTTGAAAAGGGGAATTTTTAAGACTTGGCTGATAAGTTTGGTTTAATATTTTCTCGATACGAAAACCAGTACTTGAATCTTCTCTCATCGTCAACGTTCACATCAACTAAGCCCTGTCTGATGAAAAATTTCGAACTTGAGCTCTTGTTTGTTAGCATTTATGTATAGGCTACTTTATCTCGCGATTGAAGTTAAACAGACATAATTAAACTGGGCCATCAGCGTCTCAATCACGCCCCACGTGATCAAGTCGTTCGTGCCTACCTATTGTAATTATCCCCTGTCTAAGTAGCGCCCGTTAACTAAAACAGTGATGGCGCCATGGTCTAATCGTGATGAATGCTCGGCTAGAAAATCTCACGCGTCCCCGAAGTGACTCGAACCAGCAATCATTGAACGGAGAATGTCACGAGGTGGAAGTGGAGGGGGTTGGGGAAGCGGCGTTGCTATAGCGACCTCAACGTGAATCATCCCCCTCACCTGGAGGTGAGGGAGCGTAGAAGGTAGGGGTAGGGGGAGAGTTCGTCTCCCGGGAGGGTCAACGCAACAGAGAGAGGCGTGTTGTGTGCACACACAAACACACGCACACATTCATGGTGCTTGCCCCTCCACCACGAGGCGCCACCAGAGCCACACTGCGTCGCGATAGACTTTCCCAAGCGGCAGTGGCTCCGAATGGCACCTTCCAAGGTCGACTCACTCCTCCCCCCTCTTACCTCCCCGAGGTAGAAGATGGATGAGGTGGAGAGATATGCTCCGTCTCACTCTCCACCTCCCATACACTTCCCAAGGGATTTTTTTCTCTTCCTCTAGGTTTATTTTTTTATTACCGGCCTATTCTGTATCGAAAATGCTCGATATCATATGCCTTTGAGTACAAAGTACAGTTTGAGAATTTAAGAACAAAACAATATAAAAGGTAATTAAATTGAAGATTAATCGAGATTGTGAATTGGATTAGAGGTAGTTAGACTTCAATGATACTGGAAGTGTACTGTAGAAATCGAACTGCGGAGAGGGCTGTAATGATAATGTGCAGTATCACAAAGCAGGAACCGTACTGTGGTTAAAACTACTGAAACAGTGCTGCATTACAGTGCTGGAAGTGTACTGTTGCAACAACTGTGCTACAAAAATCCTTGGTAATTGGGCAAACTGCACTGTTTATTCAATTTAAGAACAGTCTTCAGCACACTTCAAGTCCAGTTATATTATTGTTGGAGAATATATCCACCTTGGTTACAGCACATTTTTTCTCCTAGTCGTTAGATTGTCACCGCGTCGAGATTTCTGTATCATGGGTCATAATTAAGAGATTGAGAATCGCTCGGCTCTCTTCTCGAGGTTCCACCCAACCGCGATATCTCAAGACGAGAAACAGCACCTCACAGAGCGCGGATTTCCCACGAGTGGAATAGCGAGCCGTGATGTCTTTTCGCGCCGGATGAAGTCCACACAACATCAGCAGAGTCCGAAGGAGTCTTGTAACCGCGACCTTCACTCCTCCGCCGACAGAACAGATTATTCCGATTACGCTAGGCGTTATTTATCGTGGCGTCGCCGCCGCGTTTGAAAGTCTTCCGGGTGCCGCAAATGTCCGAGAAGTTGCCTATAGGTTCGACTTGTCGCTCGCTATCTCCTATCCCGCCTGCATATTACGTACTCTCTGCGCCTCGCAAAGATCCTCCGGACTGCTCGCGAATCGTCATTAGCACAAAGCTGTAAGGACGCGCGAACAAAAGAAGTGTGTTGGACTGCCTTCGCCGCAAATACAACCCTGGTTATCCTTCCAACAAAGAAGTTCTGTTTAAGGATCGAACATCTTGCTCACGCGTTTCCCGTTTCCTTCTGCATACCTTCTGCCTAGCAGTCTCTTCCTCCATCCCCCGCCCCCCAAAGAAGTGCAGCGACTCGATGGGGCATATGCAACATTGATGTCAGGCCAAGATGAAAAGATCGCATTCAAATTCATCGCCAAAATGAAACCTAGGGCGTGGTTTCTGGCGCTCAATATAGTTTTCTCCTCTTTTATTCTTTTGTTTACTAACTCTCCCCTGATCCAATCAGTCAATATGATCTTTACATCCGCCACCAGCACCAAGTAGCCTCTCTTCTCTTATAATCCTACTTTCCAATGCTCTATGTATATATGCCGTCTATCGCATCTTTAACTGATGTTCTTCATTCTGTTCCGACTTTACACTAATATTTTTTCTTCACACTAAACTTCAGGCACTGCTCCCTTAATGATAATCCCTTTTTCTTTTAACGCAACAGTAGTTTTTTCATCATCGTTTTAAATTCACTATATGTTATTTAGTGTAAGTCTACAAGTAAGAAATACTCAACAGGGATAGAACTCGAGGCATGTCGTCTACTAAACGAGGGAATGATTAGGTGCTTCAAATTGACCCAGTCAGCATCAGATAATGTCAGCAATTTCTAAACGGAAATTAATAAATCTCCTTCTTCCCACCACTTATATCCAAAGCATTTTCAACGAGACACTTTGGCTCACACTCATGATCACTAACAATGGACGAAGAGATCACAAGATTGCGTTAGCTGCGTAATGAATAACGAGGTAATGGTTGCGATCAATCTCAATCGCGGGTTCGCCAAAATGCTAAGGGACTGATTCGTAGTTGCAAGTCAAGCAGTTCCATTCCTTCAGCCATCGCGGCATGTAACCGTAAAGTCTTCTCCACAGTCAATATAAAAAAAATTAAGATGGTGGTCTATTATTTGAGGTTGTCCAAATAGTAAGAGAATTGAACGGAGGCCAATTTTCTATGATCACAAGAAGTACCCGAACGAGTTGTCGTTTCAAATACCAAGCGAAAACAAGCTGGCAATGAATAGGAAAGGTTGGGCAGTGCCGAGGGATAAAATTACACCCGTTAAAATATTTTTTTTTTTAAACTATTGGCTCGAGTCTCTAGGAAATCCAGTCATACATTACGTCCAGGAGAAGGCTTTTTGATTCATCGCCGTAGTGCACCCACTTTCCAAACACTTCTTCCGGAGCGATCAACGATTATGCAACTCCTGACCTTAAGAGAAAACTAGATTTGAGCGCTCTTAAAGCTCACTGAGGCATTCACGAAAGTTACCCGCGATTAAAATCGTTTCTAAATCAGCAATCCGAAACCCTGACACTTCCTCTCTCTTGTTAGCTTGTCCTGTTACTTATATCGATCGCCAACTCGGATTGCGCAATCTATTACGCTGGAAATCTCTCTCGGAGAGATTCGAGATCTGCTTCAACAAAACACTTTCCTCGCCACCGTCAGGATTTTTTGCAGGGATCATTAGGATATCAAAAGAGGAAATAGGGAAAGGAAAAATTAGGGGGAAAGAAAAAAGGAGAAGTACATATTAAATGTGAGAATGGGCTAAATATTGGGTAAAATGGTAGTTTTCTATCTGACATGAATTCCATATTCGCGGAAGACGGTCCACGTGAAGCGAATACTCTCAGGAAAATATATTTTAATAAAATGTGGGCACCATTCCGTATAAATTTTTGAGTAATTAGAAAATTCAGCAGAAATATAAGTCAAAATGCGTTACTTCAATGGTGATGACACTGCAGTCGACCCGGATGGCTGGAAAATGTAATCATTTGAGAGCTGATTTTTTTTAACGTCAACCGTCTTTGATACGATGGTAGAGATGGAATATAGGCCTTGTTCCAATCCGTAGGGTGCACCCTATGCACTTACGCCCTTATGCTCTATCCTGCACTTCACGCACTTTCCTGCTCTTAAGGTACCAGCGCCAAGGTCTCCCAGTGTTCAATGTCGGAACTATATCAGGACCGCCTCGGCCCGTAAATTGGTCTGCGTACTTCTTCCGCAGGCCGATGAATTGTATTATCCTTACGTCTGTCCCTAGTATATCACTCAAAATTGTAATTTATCGCAAGGCATCGCATTGGAAATTCGCATTATTCACGAAATACCATCCGCGAAAGAACAATAGGGCAATGAAGTAGCCAATTTTCATCGCTGCCCGTGAGAATAGCAATGCGTATATTCTATCTCCACCAATACTTTTAGAAGACACTGCGACTGATCTTCCTTCCCTTTCCAACGCAGAGCGTCTTCACCGCTGGCTTCTTAGGGCGCAAAAGGGAGCGTCGTCATACACTTACCTTCCTTGTGCACTAGCGCCCTAGTCATGATGCGCACTAACGGATTGGAACCGCACTATGCAACGTCACATCCGGAAAATGACAATCGAAAAGAGCATATAAGGGTACGAAGTGCGCATAATATCGGATTGGAACACGGCCACAATATTTGTTTTTGGCTCAGTCAGTCGCGGTAGAAACTCCTAAAACGGCTCCGTATGAATGTTTGAGTTGTTACGTCATTTCCAACGCTCAGAATTTCCGAGACCCTCCTGAATATGCCACCTGGCCACAAAGATAGAACCCTTTCACCTCTTCTTCGAAAACCCTTTCCCCTCCACTCAACTCCTCCCAGGGAGAAGCAAACCCGCGGTCGCGGAAGCCTTCCGCGCACCAATTAAAAGCAGCTGACGCCGCTGCGGTCGCGGAGATAGGGGTCGAAAATGAGTCCTGTCACTCTCCAGCTCGCTCGCCGGGAGAGTTGTTGAAGAGTCGTCCTACCTCCTTCGTCACGCTTTCTTCCTCCGGAAAAGACCAGACACGTAACAGCTGAGAGGAGGAGGCGTTCACCGCTCTCCCAGTAGTTTACTACGATACTCCTCATATTCCCCTCTCTCTCTCCACCCTGCCCGACATCCCTCTTGCCCCTCCCTCCCCTCACTCTCTCGCGGAGAAAGCGGATATTCAATAACTGCCTCAGAAATCACGGCTCCAGGTCAGTGGGCGCCTATTTTTCCAGCTCCGCGGATAGAGAACTGGGAAATTACGTCCCTTTTTTTTTGGAGATTTTTTTTCCTTGTTCTTAAGCGCCCCGGAGGCAGATAGGTTGGGCATAACGGGAGAAAACTTCCGGAAGGAAACGGTGAATTTAATTAACCCCGAAAGTGGGTCCGTTTCGAACTCTTTGGAGAGCAGCATCTGTTTTCACGGATCACTCGCTTCATCCGAGCTTCCTGTCCCGTTTGGCTTTATCTCTCAAGAGCTCTCGTTTTCATTGTTACGTGTACACAATCTCAGACTTTTCCTTTCATTAAGCAGGCAGGCAACTACGGCCTGGGACGATCCTTTTGGTGCCCATGAAGGATCAAACTCTTCGTTAATTAAAGTTTTACTCGAAGTATTTCGTAAGCTATCCACTGACAATGACATACACTCCATATGTAGCCCAATAAATAGCTAGAAGTATCAATTCCAAACCATTACGAGTCTCTACTCAATCTATTTTTTTTCTTTTTTCTAATTCTCCAATTATTGTTCTCATTTTCATGGCCTCCTCTTAAAAATTATTACATTATGAATGTACGATTCCCTTAAAAGTCATTTTTCTTAGAAAAGATTTGCTCTACATAGGTTTATAATCTTTGGGGTAACCTAAAGCTTCCCATCTTTTTTGTTCAATTGGAATGTACTTTGTATTTAAGAGGGAAGTATAATGAATTATTCTTATTCACGATATTTTGAATAGAAAACTAAAGCTCCCAGGAAATTTTTTCATCGTATATTAATTAGTTGACAGCTAAAGGCAAGTGTTAAAAAGGGGTAAGTCCTATTAAACTGCAATATTTACCGTTCTGTACTTCACCTATTATTTCCTCCATAAAATGATCTTCGAATCAAACATCAAAGCGGCAAAGTAGTACATGGCTCTTTTCGAATTCATTGCCTCGAATTGATTTATATGTCACAAGTTTAACTGATAATCTGCTGCTCTACTGTGTTGCTTCAGTGGTAGAAAATAAATCCCCATTTTCAAATGGTAGCAATTTTTTTAAGAATAAAATGCGTGTGCTGTGAATTTTCTGTGTTGTTGCAAAAAACTAGAGGAAACGTAGATGTCCAATAAAATGGAGGAAACGAAATGGAAGAGGAATATAGTTGCCTAAGTAGTTAAAAAATTAAATCCATCCCGAAAAAAAATTGCGGACCAAATACATTACCTTCGATATTTTATATGACTAGGAGATGTTCCCCGCACACGACGGATATCGTTCGGGCATGATATTGGGCATTAAACCGAGCAACCAGCTGCACGTTTACCCATTTTCTCGGAGGCGGCAATTTCGGATGCGAGGAGTGCCGTGGCGTTTCTTTGGGAAAATGATCGGTGGAAGACAGTAGCTTTCTCCCGAACAGATGCGCGAGAGTGGGTGGGAGAATCATCAATGGGACTCGGCGTTTTGGCCATGGGGATTTTTAAATCCGTATCCACCCATAACCGGTTCTGCGCAGTGCGGCTTCGTCGCCGGATTCAAAGGCGTTTGTTTCGTTCTCGATCGGCACCTTTCTTCTTCTCCCCTCGCCGAAGGGAGTCGAGTCCTCGCCCGGGAAAACTGCCCAGCTCTTTAAAGTTACATGCTTTGGCCGGCGTTGCTTCGAGAAAAGGGAGAGATAGGGGGAGAACACTATAGGGAAAGAGGCGTGCTATGCAATGAGAACGTTCACGGTCGATGTATAATGGGGGAGGCTGGGCGGGCGTTCTCTTGTGGTTAGCTCCTCCGTCGGCTCGCCACAATCGGGACTCCCCGTGGAAAACTTAGGGAAGAGCCCTCCCGTCGCGTCGTTAAAAATTCTCTTAGAAGCTCCACCAATGTATTCGATAGACAAAAGCCGCGCTTTAAGAGTTTTTTTTCTCTCCACTTTCAAAACTAGAAGACTCTCAGGCAAGAGGCAGTCCATATATTAAAATGGTCTCAGGAGCCTTGAGAGTTACAATGGGCTTTGCAGTCATTGTGGTGTTTCTAGTTTTTGATGGCACCCAACGCTGTATCTTCGTATTTTTCATGTCCTCATAATGAGGAAAATTATTTCCTTGCTGCTTCAAGGTTACCAATACGAGGTATCGACTATTCCCGGACAACCTGCTCCCGAGGATGGCCGCCAGTTCTCAAGTCTTTTAACATTGCACACAATACTTCTTCCGCTGTCTTTCATTTTTCATCATAAAAATTAGTATTTCAGCGCTTGAAACTACAGGTTTTTATTTACGACATGACAGTATTTGACTATAGATTAGGTTATTATTTATATGTAGTTTATTCCATGAGTTATTTTATTTACCAATGGTAGAGTAAGCCATAAAGTGATGCATTTTGATTGCTCAACTGACTTATTTCATCTATATAAGCCAAAACATCGACCATGTGTAATTGCCACGTGAAGAGTAGGCATTTTTCTAAAGTGTTAACAAAGCCGCAAACTTTCCCGCAATATAGTTAGTTGCAAGCGGGCATTTTTCGTTCGCGGTTAACAACACCAAAGAAATACACTAAAGCACTCGGCGCGAGATTGAGAGATCCAGGTTCGAATCGCGGTCTTGGCGAATGATTTTTTCCCTCTCTGTAAAATTACGCTCGACGAAATGTATAATTGAGTTCAGGTTCTTTTTGTGATGTCATCATCCACTCGGTTGTCTCAAAGGAGTTTTCAAAGTCACCCAAATTCTTCTCAGCGACGTTGGGGAAAAACGTCGCCCCGTCAGCTGAGTCAATCTTATTTAGAATGAGACGGGCATATTACTGTCACATCGTGTTCAAGGACGTACAGGACACGTGGGAGGACTGACTGAAATTTTTGCAGAAAAAGAGACAAGCCGTAAGCAGTAAATCTGCTGCACGGAGTAGGAAGTTGGGAGAAACGATGCGATACGATTCGGCGCTGTGGAAGAAAAATTTAACTCCCCCGGATGCTTGTGTCAAATCGAAGGACATCAACTCCAAGAGGTTAACAAACGATCACTATTTTAAGACGCATAGACATCTCCAACTCCGAGTGATACGACTGATGTTCCAAGGAAATTGTACATGATTCAGAAAACCTCTTGTTGAGGAAAATGTCTCAATCTGCGCACTTGTTTAAAAGAAATATTGAGGAATTTAAGAAATTCTGTTCAATCGATTACTGATTGCGCCACCCAATGAAGTCTGAACGACAGTGGAGAATAGAATTGTTTTCATTGAAACGTGTAATTTTCCGTCTCAATCTCACTTCTCAACCACTTCAGGTGCTGGAGCCGACATAAATATTTTCATGTGGCCTGAAGATGACGCTTAAGTGTTGAAACCCGGTGGTTTTTTTTTTAAGTATAAGGTATTGTAAATGCTATCATGACATTCTATGAATTATGGGATACCTCAAAGTTAAAAAGGAACTTGCATTATTTATAAATAGTTTTGTATTATTTTTCCTCAGTTTCACGTTGACAGATGTATACTTTAGACGTTCAACGTCATATTCGTGTGCCCTCGAAACCCGGGATATACGTTTGAAACCCGGGTCGTATGCTAGTTTAAAAAAGTATGGAATCGCAAAGTTAAATTTATCATTTGTATCCAGAAAGAAGGCAAATACTTAGTACTTTTCTACAGGAAATAATTATGAATTCAAATGTGAAATACTTCCACGAAGAGACGCCTGACTCAGTCAAGTTTATTTAAGTTTTCCATAGTAAGTTGGCAGGTGAAGGCGAGACGGGGAAGTGTAGAGGGGGATTTCGGAGAGAGAGATTAAGAGAAAAAAACTGATCGGTTTGCTTCGGAGGAAGGAAAAAGAGAGAGATAGCGAGAGAGAGGCGGGTGGTTGTGGGAGGGGCGACACGAACTTATGCGTACGTATTCTCGAGCTGTGCGTACGAGCGGGGAACCGCGCGTCCTTCCAGCGACTGTCATTATTCCTTATCGGGGGAGAGGCCAGCGGGTCCTTCGTAGCCCTTACATGGAAGAAGCGGGAGGGATTCTTTTATTTCTTTCTTCTTTTTAAGACAAGGTGGTCAGGAGGGGAAGGCCACGGGTGGGAGCGCTGCGAGATATACAACGCGGGAGGAACGCCTCGACAGAGACGGGATAAGAGCGCCATCGGCAGTCCCGTCCGGCGCCAACCCAAAATTCCAACGTCACCTTCTAACACACCTTGGCGCTTGTACACAGTAACGCTCGCCGAGAGCCGCTAATAAGTAGCGGTATTACGGGAAGTCATTTGGAAGGAAAGCTCGGCTCGTTTTTATTCTCTGTCTCTCTCACACGAACGGAGATTACCGGACTGACGTGTCCCTCGGCATAGTGGGTGTTGCAGAAAACAATAAAGGAATGACAGTAAGCAATAAACTGGGAAAGAGGAGGAAGTCGTCTGCTTCCGGGTAATATTCTGCCGACGCAATGGTTAAAAGTCCGATCCTCTCGAACTTCTATTTTTGGTCTCTTTGGATATCGTCACTCAATTGTGTCGATATATGCGCCATTATTTGGGCTCTGCACATCGCCATACGTTTGTTATCGTCTTAAAATATCCAACTTTTGTTTAGTAGCTTCGTATTAAGAATTACCTCTGTGCATGCGGTGTTAATTTGGTTGAAATTTAAAATATCAAAAGGTAAATAATAATAATGCACTGAGAAGCACGTGTCACTTCAGAATTCTGTTTTGAATGAAGCTTATCGATGGCTGTCGTGTACCGGTACCAAATTGATGTGTACGGAACAAAAACTGCTAGGTCAAGGCGTAAGGGTGATTGGAAACATTCATATATCATCTTGGCAAAATTTAAAAAGAAATTAACGGACCACATAACCGAAATAGTTTTATTTAATCTGTTTCATTCCAAAAGATATTCTGCTGATCATGACAAGGATCAGAGTGCTACTACGAACTACTTATACCATTAATTGGTGTACAATCTTGGGAATATTGGTTGATGCATCTCAACAGATGTAACTTGTTATGCGTGTTTATCGACGCTGATAATCGCATTATGCATAAACATTACTCACGATGATATTATTCCTCACATTCTTCGATTTAAGAGGCCGAATGTGGTTTTAGAGATGAAAAATAGATTGATCTATGACTGATCAGGTTGGTATCTTCAAGTTAAAAATAGCGAACACTAGCAAGATCTTCTAGACAGACTTTTTCAACGCAGCAATTAGTTTTATTGCTCTACCAGGACAAACGCTCATTTTGAAATTATTTTAAGTGCAATTAATCTATTAACGACATTCCTAACAGACGATTAGTTTGTTTCTGAAGCGTGAGAAAATTCCTTCTCGGCTAGTTAAACCACTTAAGGTAGTCCGAGCGAGATAGTTCCCTAGTCATGATAGAGACCATATTCGAATTATACGTTTTAATTTCAACAGCTGTAGGACTCATGAACTAAATATTGCATTATTAATGGTGCAATAATATAGTTTTATATGACTGAAATTGTAAGTAATTAAATGAAAATATCTAAATAAGTCTTTAACTTGACTCATTTTTTTCGCGCGGTGTGTTTGAAACTCCTTGAAAACGGAAGGTTTTTTGTGATCCCGAAGAATTTACTGCGGTGACAATATGATTAATTTTCAAAAATAGTTGATAAAACATACAAACTACCATTGTTAGTTTTTTACGACATCTAAGTGTTGGAAATGCCTCATTTTGTAAATAATGTCTTTCTGGAGTGCATACACATGCCATTTCCCATGTAAACGGGCTGGAATGTTTTGGCAAGTATCTCCGAAAGTAAAGTGGTAAGGGGTAGAATTTTTGGTGTCATTGGATGGGTGAGATATTTTTCTTTAAAATGAGATCAAATTCATTGATTTCTTGGTAAAGTGATTTTTCGCTCGAACTACCTTAAATGACTCGAACAAATATAGCATGAAGAGGAGAAAAATGGTCAACACATTAATAAATTTAATGCCGCATCGCTCTGCTTCCTCAGTAGCTTTCAGGAGACGCCGTCATGTTTTGGATTCCGCGAGAGCGATGTGGTGGAGGGAGGGAGGGAGGGAGGAAGGGGAAGGGAGGGATGGCGGTGTCGAAGGGGGATGGGGAGGGAAGCGTGATTCACCCTTTAGAAGTGACTCCCTCTCTCGCCGTCGGGAAACCAGTCGTGGCCTTGTGACTGCGCGACCTCTTCCTGGTTTAAACCTTTAAAAGCCACGCATTACTTCCGCCAATCGCCCCACGGGTCAAGGATTGGAGCGAAGTCCTCTGGTGAGGCTCAAATGTTTTCGCTTCCAGAAGAAAAAGATTCGTCGTTCACCGTGGGATCCATTCTGGCATCGATGATATAAAATAATCTATTTGGACCAAGTGCGGTCAGATAGCATATGGCAATACTGAAGTCATTAGAATTTGCATTCGGTCATATTGAATGAATTATTTTTGCGGCTGATAAGGAGAAACTATAGATATTAGTGACGGAATGATTTGCGCAGAAAAATTGTAAATTGGACATATAGTCCGAAGCACCACATCATAATCCATCGCACTAAAAAGCAAATAGCGTCGTGAATTGAAAGCTTATTTACAATAGCAATTTCAATTAGCTATAAAGTTCAACAATTTTCGTCTATATTCCGCAACCAACGAGCTGAAACTCTTGGTTGTCATTTGCAGTAAATAAAACCGTTTCGTCGTGAAAGCAATGAAGAAAACATCCAGAGACGTTCGATTAAATACCAAAGTTTTACACAAAAATGTACTGATTGCTGAGTTATATGAAATTGTAAAATATTTCATGACAAATCTCTCGCAAAAAAATCTAAATTTAATTCTGGAAACCTCGTTCGCAACTTTCATCCAATTCTTTTGCACTCATCACTTATAACAATCAGCAGATAAGTTAAGGAATAGCATCTACGAAATGAGCTGTCTTGGATATTATTTCGCCGATTGAAGTCTCCGACTTAAAAAAATAATAAATTTAGGCGACGATCGTAAAATAAACTTTTTAACAAACTTCGCGCCTAAATTTTCAAGCTAAACCTGCGAGCGTGGTTATGTCGCGACACCTGTAAGATATAGTTTCGCATTGTCTCACTAGGGTCTACTCGGCCTTCCGCGCTCTTTCCCTTGAAACGCTTATCCTTCGATCGCCTATTAGAAGCATCTAGCACAAGCGGTTTCTCGTCCGCGTATGTTTTTCATGGTTTCGGTGTTATTTTTTTCATTACTCCGAGGTGAGTAATCGGCTACAGCCATTAGTTCCCATCGTTCCATATCTAGAAAAGCAGAAGAAAACACAGAAAAGTCATCAAAGTTCCCTAATGGGAACCACAAACTACTTCCAGATGCATCTTCCACATTTTCGGAGAACTGTGATTCATTCGTATTGTTCACTGTATAGCAATCTGGTACAGTGTTCAGGCATTTCCTTGTCCCTTTCTCACAGGAAATCAAGCCCAGATTTCCTTACTACCGTGGCCGTAGTTCAAACTTACTGCCTGACTTCGGGGAGATATTTCGCTCTCCTATCTGAGAATCTGCCGTATTATTAAAGCAGTCCCAATTTTTCTCACTTTTACTCTAGTTGAAAAAAGACATAGTTAGGTTAGCATTATCGCGTCTTGCCAAGCTGTTAATCCCACTGATAAAAGATGAAATTAAGGTAGTTTGAGAAAGGATTCTCTTGTCAAAAAATTCAAGATATTTGGCCGAATAACATCAAAATTTCATCCTACTGCCACATGAGCGTTCCAGAGATTTGCTAAAAAGAGATACAGCTTTTCATGGGATAGGCACGGTACTGCTGTACGCTCCAGGATGATATTACTTAAACAAATAAGGAAGTCCCGGGGAGAGAAAAAGAAATTTCACGTGAAAAATTGAACTTAAGAGTATATTTTGTTTTTTAATTATTTTGCAGCAAAATTAAATAATCATCATTGTACAGTTTATGAAATCGAAAAAAAATTATCGCGTGTTAAGGGCGGCATGAAATGAATGAGTCAAGGTATAGCCTAGAATATGCATGCATATTGAGTGATGTGCTGATAAGTTAAGTTATGTAAAATAAAGCTTTTGCATCATTAATATTATTGTATCAACGCGTCTCACCATGCCTTTCAAATTTAAGATAAAAGTGGAGTGAATACTGGCCAACGAAAAATCTCAGAATAACTACCCTTTATATCCTTAAGGCCTGAACGGCTGAAATAGCATAAGGCTCTTTTTTCTTCATAATCCAAAAGCATGGTATAATATGCGCGTATGTACTGAAGTTGGAAAGGATAAAATTAAGGAACCAACCTATCTTAATGTTAGTTATAAGAATATACCGTAATTCTTTTAGCAAAATTAATTTCTTTTCTTTGAGTGCAGTAAGCTCATCTGACTGGAAAGAGCAATAACTGAAAATTGTATATTAATCGGCCAACCATTGATGAGGAATATTGCAAATGATGGCAGTAAATAAGCACAATCATGTGTCGGACCAAATCTTTACCTTTCCTTATGACTCTGGTAGTTGAGAGTGGACCACCTCATAATAAACGCGTGATTGATTAAAATCGCGCATCACATTATCACTATGAGATTTACAGGATAACCCAGCGCAGACTAAAAAAAATCCTCCGATTGTTAAACTGCCTTCGGGAAAGTAAGAGAGAGAGAGAGAGAGGGAGAGTGACATACATACAAGGCTAACTCGAGCCAAGCCGTCCCCCATTACAGTTTCCGATCACGGCGTTAGGTCGCGGTCGTCCTCTGACGTGTTAAAACACTTGCGAACATATCCGCCCTTGAACCAAGCTGCAGTATCCTTTTCATGAGTACCTAATAAGGAAAATTCATTTTTACCCCCATACTTGCTTTATGAAACAGATAGAACATCGCAAGCGTATAGGTAGATCATAGAATCCTAATGATGAAGACAGCAGTCCGTTCAATTTTTATATTTACAGTTAAACCTATAATAAATCTTCACGAGCGATTTTTTTAATTCTCACACACACTCTTTTCTCTATATCTGTCCACGTAAAAATGCATCTTTTAGCCGCCATAAACTCAATGCAAAACTAGCTAGGTGATGCAGCTCACAGGTGTCTATGTTCGGGAAACAGCCTAATTACCCGTTACTCGTTGAGGCAAACGGAAAGACTTTGAAAATCTACTTCGCTGCCTTAATCATTCTCAGGAGAAATTCATGTATGTTTTGTAAGCCAAACATTTTGAAATAGTAGCAGTGCATTTCAGCAGCAGCATGACAGCAGTCCTTCTAAGGTTCACAGAATATCGCACCGCGAGAACTTTGCCTTGCAATGTCACGAAAATTCTCTCCGCCGACTTGAACTTGATATCCGTAGGTTAGCTCCCGAAATATCCGTCCACGGGGCCACCATTTCGCCCCAAAATGACCTGCTAATAATAAATTGACCTGCTAATAGTTTAGAGATGGAAATACTTGATGCACGTTCCATGGTGACCTGTCCACGAATTTCTGTGGTAAGATCTCGCAATAAAGTCAAGACTTCGGCAAGTCATGGCACACTAGATTACTGAGAACTCCGGCATTGCATCGACTCCCGAGGTGCACTTGAATGATTCATGGAGTCTACAACGATCGATGAGCTCCGCTTGCCCTCAGGGGAAAAGCTATACGTCCGCGTAGAAAACAAAAGAAGAGTGACGAATCCGAAGGGTCTTTTAGCTAGGTATAAAATGGACATTTCCGATACTCGAAAGCGATTAAATTTGTGACGTCACAGCCGCGAAAATATTCATCAGCATTCGACGATAGAATTCATTAAATTTTAATTTGTGTAGCCATTGACGTTAATGCCTCGACTTTATCGATATATGACAATTTTGAGTCCCTCATTGATATGAACCCGTTTGTGCTGAGCTGCTGTTAAAGCAGTTCGATATATGAGTTTAAAATTCGATCTTGAGGTCTATTCTCGATACACCGTGATAATTATCGCATGCGAAATTACTAATTTTACCATATGACTTTGTCGATTCATCCCTGCTTGACCTCGTGCAATAATAATCATTGATTGGGGGGTAACGAATGACTTTCTATCATGCTTCACATCTGCTAGATCAAACGACGGTTTAATATATTGGCATGCAACAATTATAAAGGGATGTTGAGAATTTCATGTCAATTCATCCCAGGTTGGGAAACTTTGGAGTATTTCAAACAAGCCAATATCTCGATTGTATGATGCTCCTTCTTAGTTACCTCAGTAGGGATTATCCCGAGCGGGTTTCAGACAGCCTCCAAGAGTGAAGGAATTAATGTCCGTCAGTTTGGACGTGGCTGCATTGTTATCAATCCCCCCCTCAACCTCCTTCCAATCGCCAAACCGCCACGAATGACGTCATGGAATCAATTGATCCTCCCATGGAAAAATGTGGATTCTCAATGTTAGGAAGACGTTTAGTCTTGCACGAGAAATGCGAGATGAATTATCCTCTAGTTTTTTTTTTAAAACGGCGACGATGGATGCACAAGGTCTTCTGTATCTCTGACAGATCTTTTGTAACCATTTCTGCTTTTACCGTGCGTTCGGAAAAATTTGTTTTTCCTCTCCTGATTTCCGTCTTGTTCCTTTGATAGCTGCGGAGTGGAGAACCTCGTAATTGAAATGTGGAAAAATGAGAAAACGATTATGGGAAGGATGGAACAAATAAAATTCTGGCTCGTTATCCATGCGTCGTACTGTTATCTAAGTAAGCTTCCTCTTGAAAACTTTTAAGATAGTACCTAATGAGTTCTCCAAATCCAAAAATCTTTATGGTGATCTCTAAGGGAACGCGAGTTGAGCCCAAAATGTCCCTATCGTGAAATAATGTTTATAGCCATTCCTTGATTTGTTTTTGTGATTTTCATTCCAATAAAGTCATAAAATCGCTGTTTAACTTGTAAGAGCAATTTTTTAAAAATTATTTTTATCGTAAAATTAAGCATTTATATACCCGGTTTGCACGTTATCTATCGACACTATTTAGTGGTTGAGACTTGCATATGAAGAAAAAGACCCCAGAAAAATGTATTATTTTATGAAATTGAGTTTTTTCGTATGGCACTGTGACGATATGTAAAGCTAGCTTATCCTTGTTCCCACAACAAACATTGTCCTCAATCAGCAATAAACCTGTAACATATAGAATTGTAGCTGCTGTAGGTACACCAGCATGATGGATATTACTCCACTTCAAAACTTAGCATTGGGTCATCTCAGCCAAACAGCCTTTGACAAGCTCATTTTGAGAGGTTTAGCTATTTACTCGGAGGGTAAATTTCAAAAAAATAGTTTAAATTCTGTGACGTACTACGAAGCGTCCCTGGTTTCACTAAAATTTAAGATAAGTGTAGTCTCTGCTTCGTAGACCAAATCTGGATGACAACCTAATATTTTTATTTTTAAATGATGAGTGCTTCGCCTAAATCTTTAAGTTAGAGTGCATGATTATATCTACTGGCTCTATTAGTTAATGTTCCGAATCGAAAATGGGAAAATATTGGAGAAACTTTTCTTGCTTCTATCAACTACTTACTTGACAAATTACTACTCCAAATTATTCCCAAAATGGAATTTTGGATTTATGAAATTTTGTGTCCCATACGTGAAAGAAAAGTGGTAGTATCTGCACGAAAAATGCAAAAAAAAACTTTTTCCGTCTTATATTGGCAAAGACGATGAGCATTCAACCATTTGGAAATTTTTGAAAATGCTTTCGTATATGTCTCCGATGACTGCTGAATTCGTTTTAGATCAACATCTCCTGAAATCTGAAACAACATCTAAATTGCGAAATGTAAATCAAATAGCTTGTCAATATATATGTTATTTTTTCAACCACAGTCACGAAAAATAAAATGTAATGCGGACACACGAAGTTATTTGTTGTTATTTCATAATGAAAAAACTTCCTTCAAAAATTATTGCGTACCTGTACGTCTAAATTGTTTTTCGAAGCATTGCATGTCTTCTCGGGTCCTATTGTTTTTCATTTTATGCTCGGGGAACAACAATATACATATATATATTTACGTGCGTTCTTAATCCGACGTATGTCCGCCAAGAATAATAATTCTCCATTCTCTCCAGTGTCTGGCGTACAGGATTTTTTTTCGCAGGGTTCTGGCCGTCCGAAATTCGCGTGTTGGGCGGGGCTGCATGACCCAGATCGGTGAGAAAACAGGGCTAATCAATAAGAAGAAAAAAAATATGACAAGAGAGAGAGAGAGCATTTCCCTCTGCAGCAGCATTTCTTCTGGCCCGCGCAAACGCACTCACACGTGCGAAGCGAAGAGGAGACGATCGAGAAGAGATGGTCTTGATTATACGCGAGAGCGCTCCCCCCTCCTTCCACCCTTCCCTTATTTCCCCCACCCCTAAATCCCTCGTATCGCCCCGAGGTATGTTGCGCGCCGGGCGCCGCCTAGATTCTCCCCAGAGAGTAAAGAGATGAGGGGCCGGGGGAGGAGAGGGAATGGGGGGAAGGGTCAAGGTCACACAAACCCGAACGAAGGAGAAGGGCTCTGACTTTTTTTTTCATCTACACCGGCTGTTGCTCACTCTTATTGAAATACGATAAGGGTCGCTTTTGAAAGTGTTGAACGACGAAGGTCATACGCCAAAGTTGTGTATTGTGCGGGTGACTCACATGAATGCATGGCTAATAAAATAAAGAAAACGTTCCTTCGGAATTATAAAGATCAAATGAATGGAGAGAATCGTTAATGAATAATGTTTACCAAGAGATAGGGAGAAAAGAAGCTCCAGGAATAAACGGTGATATGAGAGAGAAATATACTACATATATACATTTCGAGGCATAACAGCTTCCCTAAAACTTACATGGAAGAAGCAACGAAAGGGATTACAGAGAGACGAGGAAAGGCTACCGGGAGGGATGAAAGACGGAATACATTAATTAAATGTTAGATAATTCTCAGAAATCAATCCAGAATGGAGAATAACTAGAGCTCCAGTCCTATCTTCCTAACCTATCTACGGATTGACGATGACGAATGGATTTCTGGTGATGGCACTTCATTAGTTAACAAAAAACATTGTAAATCCTCTTTTATCGTCGTCTCTTAAGGCCATTCAAATGATTTCCAATAAAATAAAAAAGTGGGGTAAAAAATCATTAGAAAATGCATACGGCTAAAAGTATGAAATTTTAAATATATTATAGACTTGGGAGCCCCAGGTGAAACAAAATGTATTAACGCGTGTAAGTTTTTTTTTATGTGACCCTAAAATCCGTTGAAATCCACTGCACATTCGTTCCGGAGGAGCTTCCGCAAATCCGGCTTTTACTGACGGACATCTCATCGCATTTCACCAGCCCTGATTCATCTCGCTTTAAAATGAAAGAAGAAATGTTAAGAATTCATGAAATCTAAGACGGGTCCCGTTTTTTTGAGCCCCAACTCAGATCCTTCAATGTTCCGCTTTTGTCTTCCACTCTTTATGCCCAGGGACGCTAATCTTCATCCCTTTTCCCCTCCTCCTGTCTGCGAAATGGCACGAGGAGATGCGCTTTGCTACCAGTGACTGTAGAGCGTCTCACATTAAGCAGACAGGGCTGGCCTCGTGGAGAACGCAGTCGCCAAACTTGGGCAACGTTTGCTCGCGCATAGGCCACGACGAAGGCGACCATCACCAACACCTTGGCGAATTTTAGCCGGGAAAATTTAGCAGGAAATTTATGGGGAAATATATCTCCTTGTTGGGAGAATCCAAAATGTAGATTTTTAGCAGTTTAATGCATAGCCGTGCATTAATTTCCCTGTTGTCATTGGCAACATGGCACACTAAGGAGACTCACATAGGAAACGAATCTCAATAAAGTCTCTCGACGTCAATCAAACGTGGAACGCCCTATGGTGAGGTCCTTTCTCCGGAGAGATGCTGGCGGAGACGGGGGAAGCCCTCCTCCTTGATCTATCCGTGGCTGAGTGCGTGCGACCGCGGAACTCGGAAAGAAATCCTTACGGCTGTCACTGCTTTTGTCTCCCCTCCCTCTTGACGACCTTGTGATTGCATTCATGGCGGGGAGGGAAGGAAAGGGAGGGGAGGCGAGGGATAAGGTCACGGAGACAGAGGCGGGGCAGGAGAGATAAGGTGGAGAAGCTATAACGAGAATTACGGGGAGGAGTAGGTCGAGCGTAAGCACCCACATAAGTCAGTATACACCATAGATTGAGGGAATAGATGGAACAATGGGGTGCCATTACAAAAGGGGAATACCGTAGTCATTAAAATGCGCAGTCAGCCATGCTGATTGGACTGGCTGAACAATTAATACGCCGAACCCTAAAGTAATAGAAGCGAAATAATGCCGATATCGTAATGATTTATTTATGAAAAGGCTATTTGGAAATTGATTTTTAAATAATAACTGCACTGTTTATAAAACTTAAGGGCAAATTTCGAGCTGCAGCCATGTTAGAAAGGTCGTTTTCGCGAAGAAACAGGCTTCAGCACACCATCTATACTCTTCTTTAATCTTGAGCGGGAATTGTATCACAGTGATCGCTCCTCTCGCTCTGAGATCAAATCACATAACTCATCCAAACATCATCGGTCGCTCAATCCTTAGGTTGGTTGACTGATGCCCTTCATCCTTGACTATCTAATGCTAATGATACTCAAACGATATCGTACTGTCTGCCAAATTTATTTCAAAATTGATTCTTAAATAAAGTCTCACCTGATGATGACTGCTAGACAGTTGAAACACGTGTTGTAAGAGTTTGAAATAAATTTGGTAGACAGTACGATATCGTTTGAGTATCATTGTTCAATATGCTGTTCTACAACATCTCGCCGGGGAAAGTGGAGTTTTTCCAAGGCTAATTCCCTTAATTCCTGGTAGCTCTTCTGCTGTACTTTACTCTTTACTTGGCCTACGTATTTATCCATTGCACTGCCTTTAGAGACTTTTCCCTCTATTTTTCCATCAAATATATTCATCACAAACGGACTGTACCTCAGTGTGTCTTCAAACCATCTGATTCTTCTTTTCTGTGAAGTGTTCCCTGTGGTTCTACCCTCTCCCTTTCTTCATTTTCTTCTTGATATCTGATTTTATTTGCATATTTGATTATCAGCATCCCCTTCCAATACCAGGTTTCGAATGCTTCTAATCTTTACTGTTCTGATTTTTCAATCTCATGCTTCCGATCATAGAGTGCCACGCTCCACAATAGTGTCTTGACAAGCCGTTTCATTATTCGTAGTCCTGTCTTCTTTGAACGCATAATTTGCCTTTTCATCATGAACGCTTTCTTACCTTGAGCTATTCTACGCTTGACGTCCGTAGCACTTCTTCTGATGCACTTGATGATACTTCGTAGACAGATGAAGGAACCCACTGGGTCAAATTCCTCTCTTATTTTGTGACTTCTGCATTCGGCAATATTCAACCAGTGTTAGGAACATTATTTTTACTGCTTGTTTATAAGTGATGAACCAATTCTGCTTAACTTTAAGTTATGTTTTAAAGTTATGCGCAGAAGGTTGAGGAGGGAGAGGTTGGAGCGGAGCAAGTCTCTGGCCGAAGGAGAGGCGAAACCGGTGCGGGCACTCACTCCGTAAGCAAACCGCGTGTGCGACCAACGATCGCTGTGAGCGAGTGGGTGGGCCGGGAAGGGGTAAAGGAGGAAGGTGCAGGAAAAAGAACGTAAGAAAAGAATCGAGTTAACCTTCTAAGATGGTCGGTGTACACGCAAGATGCAACCGCTGGGCGAGACGAGAATCCCAATTACAAATCCTTTCGCTCCCTACCCACTCGGAAAAGGTGGAATTTCGATGTGCTTGAGGGATCATACTGCGGTCCTAACGTAAAACGCCTTACACCATAGCAATCTATGGGAGGGGTTTTTCTTTCGTTTGATGCGAACAAAATTTTGATTTTCAAAAATGATTTTTTTGCTAATCGGATTCGAAATAACATAGCGTAAAATGTAAAAATGGGTCAAATTAGAGGAAAGTTATTATTTTTCTACCTTCTATATGCACTATTTTTGCGAAACAAGCGTACCGAAAGGAAATATTTTCCTATAAATTGGATGGTAATTAAATTAAAAAAACCTTTTCGTATTTCTTTTGATTTATTAACAAATAACTGAAGTCAGGCCATTAGTTAAAAGGAAATGGTGTTGCAGTTAGGCAGAAAAAAAGGCATTGAAAATATACATTAGTCGACTGATCATCATATTTTGTGCCTTATTATTTTCAGATTGCGCTGCGAAAATATTATTAATATGACATATATCAGTAGCACATCTTGGAGAAATTTTCATTGCATTTCTCGTGAAAGTTTTTTCGTTTAACATTTCCTGCTGCTGCTAACTGTATATTAATGCTTAGTACTGATTACACCATCATGGGCGAACACGGAAATTCCAATAAAGTTTACATGCGCCGTGAATCGAACCAATTTTCGAATCTTTATCCTGGTTCATTATCTGCTAGATCTGATTAGGATTATTTGTCTCAACAATGCCTTTCAGAATACGACCCATTTTCACAGTGGACTGATGAGAAAAATGTTTTTAAAGAATTATGAATTAATTGCATGGAACTCGACCTAATGTTTTCTGAATTGTGTTAATACCAGTGGGATAACTTTATAAATTTCATTTAATTTGATTAAATTAATTATTTTTCCCCGATCTCTTTTAGTGTTTCAACATTTTTAATTGGCATGGGCCACATTCCTCGATTGGCATTTCTTTCTCTTTGAAAACTTCCGTCATTTATTTGCTCCTTGCGATCAGCTCAAGAAGATCAAGAATGTGAGGGAGATTTTAAAACATTGATACATGGTTTTCTCCTGGACTAACGAACTTCACGCCAGGTAGTGAATCATATTTTCGTGCTTCGAAGAGGGCGCTTTTAACTACTCCGTCCCTCTGGCGGCGAAGTAAGAAGTACAACAGACGAACAATTTTAGCTTGGCTCGTTCTTCCGGGGATGTAGAGTAGAAGCAGCAAGGTTTACCGTGCTCTCAGGCGGAGGTAAACGTGAGGAATACATGGTTCCGACGAACAGTTTATAGTGTCCGACAACTCGGGAAGATCAGGAAGTAATTCGGCATCGCAGCGGAAAGTCTTCGAGCAGACACCTCCACGTGAGAAATGGCCAGTGGTGTTACGAGAGTCGTCCACCGCTGCGAAGAGGCGCAGGAGTCGTGCCATCTGGGTGAGTCGATCTCACACTATCTGTTCCCTCGCACGCATTTGAAACGCTGCGGTTCAGTTCCGCTTCCTCATTTCTCCCGCTGGGTCTATTTTAGGATTTTTACGTTGATTTCGGAGACAGGCGGAGACATAAGAATAAGGGGCCTCCGATTGTAGGTCGGCTATTGTATGTAATGCATTGGATACACCCAGATTCATTCAAAATTCATTCATTTATTTATAAGTACAAATATTGTTAACCGTATATTATGATATGCATAACCCCAAGAACTCGGCTGGGCAGTTTTTCGGCGAAATATTTTTTTTTAATTTCCATGCATTGACTACTAATTAAAAATTAATTGCATGAAACCAAGATTTGTGGTTTTCTTTGTTAACATAAGCAGATTTCTTTGACTACATTTCTTTAAAAAAAGCTAGAACTCAGTTATGAAGTTTCTCTTTACCATTTTAAATGGGTAGCCATCTTGTTGCTACCAGCCATCAGAAAATATTAAACTGCCGCCAACCTGAATTGGAAATCAAATCCAAACGTTAAATCGGGTATTCAGCTCGTCGCAGGCGCTCATGAAGGTAAGTACTAGATAATTGGTAGCGACTGCATTTAATTATCTTGAGATGAATCTTGATCAGTGTGTGCATTAATTGTGCCCCATAATTTTCTCTGTAGTTCAGACGAAATCAATGAAATACGGGTGGGTAAATTGCTTGACCCTCTATACACCGATTTTATTGTCCAACATATGCAGTCATTTCAAATGTTACCCCACTCGTGGGAAAATGGGGAACTAAAGGTTATGAATGAGATATTTTCGTTGCCAAGCTGTAACATTTGATGTCACTAATGGCCGGTTGCAAGAAAATTTAGTTATGGAATCAATAGTTATGAGATCCATAAAGTTATGGAACTCATAAATATATTCGGGTTGCATGAATACATCTATTAGTTACTTAACTTATTTACCAATAGTTACTAGCCTCGAATATTTGATCTAATCTTCCACCGCCGGATAAAAAGTTATGAAAGTTTAGCCTATGAATAATTGATAATGCACATTATAATTCGTCAGTAAGAGTAAACAAACTGGTCACTTGTCTCAAAACAACTCTTTAATCAAGTAATTAAGACTCCAAGCGGTTCATTACGCATCCGCCATCTTGGCTACTTATGGAACTCATAACTCCATGCCATAAGTTATGAGACCAATGAATTTATTGAATGTTTGTGCAACACTTATTGAATGGTTGTCATGGTTTATGGGTCCCATAACATTATGGAATACATATGTTACGTTCCTGCAACTGGCCATAAGGTATATAGACGTAAAGAAACCTAATCAGAGACAAAATTAAACTCTTCTACATGTTACTTCTAGGTCACATTGCATGATATGGGGTTAACATTCAGTAAAAAAATCTCAAATTAATTTTTTTCTCTGCGGAACGTTAATGCATACCATGCAAAATGCTCACGTTCCAATTCATTCTTCTTCTCCCCATATTCCGCCGTCCTCTCGTCTCCCACGTTTCCATTTCCTTCCAAACAAACACACTGACAAACGCCCAATCCGTAGCTTGCAGGGTAGTGCGTATTGCGCTGCGCATACCTGCATTATAATTTCGTACTTGAAAAGGTTAAGAGGTTTCTAAACGTTTATCCCCGAGCGCGAATGGGGAGGTGACCTCTGCATTCAAGGAGAGTGGAGGCCGCCATTCGCTCCGCCGCCCCATGACACCTGTGGCAAATGAATAACGGATTGGGGGGGAGGGTGAGCGCTGGGCGGAAGTTTGATCTAATCGTGGTCGCGCTCTGCCCCGTCGACAGCGAATTATCCTGAACTTGCCGAGGAGTGAAACTGTGTTTTAAATCGAACACGAGTGCACCCCGTCCTCAGGTTAAATAAAAAAGTAAAGGGTATCATTATTCTCTTCTCAATGGTTAAATAGACGAACATAAATATCTAAATAGTACCAATGATAGGGATCGGAAACCTGTTTCAAGGCCGCTTCACACGGTACATTTTATTGTACAGACGAATGTATCATAAAATGTACAAGGAACTGAGTGGAAATAGAGATGGTTCTATTTCCCTCTAAGTCATTCAGACAATCATGCAATTTCCCGCTTTACACGGTACAATTTTCCACATGCAAGAGTTCATACATTCTTGCGTACAATAAGTTGTACCGTGTAAAGCGGCCTTCAGAGTGCGAGCAAAATACGACCAATTCTCTGATGCAATTTTTTTCCGTCTGCCAACTAAAATTGTTGGCGAATACTTTATTTGATATCTAGGTATTTTATTTGAAAATGGTCACGTAAACCATAAAAAAACTGACAGAAGGAAAAAAAATGTGACAAGCATTTATGAAAATATTTTCTTATGGATATTTTAATAAATAAAGTCGAGATATCTACTGTTGTCTTAAATCCTAAAAATTCATTAGCTGCTGCTCTCTACGCCACCATATTTTCAGATAACCACTTTAGTCCTTCATAATTCATCATTTGTAATATCCCTCGAAATATTTAGCATTCTATTTTTCTTAGTAATTGTTCAAATCCATTATTTATCCGTATGATTGTTTTTTGACCTCTTAAAAGTCTCCTGTAGTTCCAAATTACCTCGCCTTTTGTTCTTCCAAGAGTTTTCATCAAAAATTGAGAATATATTTTCTTCTCAGCACTTTGCAGGAGTACAAATGGGTCGGCGATTCTCTCCATTTTTGGCATTTGATCTTCATCTGTCTAAAAAAATCTACGCATCATCACTGGTAATAATTAGTTTTTCAACCCAGAGATATTTCCACTCTATCCCCACATTCCTTCCATTTCCGTGCTCTCTAATTTCCTAATACTGTTACCTTCCTGCATCCATTTTGATTTTGTTCGTGAGAAAGACGTAAAAAAAACAGAAGAGGAATATTGTACTAGGATTCTAGCCGATGGCAGAAATTGGATAAGTTTGAACACACAGAGAGAAGCTCTCGGCGAACAACGGAAACAGTCCATCGGTCTCACAAAGCCTCCGAGAACAAAAGCCTCGTCGATTCGCGAAAGTCACGCTCGTCCATTTGCGAATGGGACGTATTCCATCTCGGCCGTAGATTGAAGGGGGGAAGGGGTGCCAATGAATGCTTTTGATTCCTTCTGGTGGAATAGTAAATGGAAGGGACGACATCGATCTCCGGATGCGCTACTTCCATCCCGCCATCCACTCGGCCATGCCTCACTTTCGCCTCGTCGTCACTTCGATTGCTCTTATTCCTCGAATGTACGGGCTTTACCTTGGCTAGGGTAAATATCCAACCCGTCCCCTTTCTGAGAGGGATAATAAGATTCCCACTCCTACTGTCCCATGTTTGCTTCTGCTCATAATTATTTAAAGAGTGAATTTCCGTGCTTTACGAGATTCGGCTGCGTCGCAGTGAAAATCTTCATTCCCATTTTAACTCCCATATCTCGTAGCTGAACTATCACATTTCTTGCTCATACTAGAATGTTTTTCGGTGGTGACTATACATGGTGGTAGTCCCCTGCTAAAGAAATGGCGACAATATGAGGTAGGCTCATTTAGGAGGGGTCGACATAGGAGCGGAGGAAAGGGAGCAGGTCATCATAGGAAATACTGCCACCATAACTGCATTTCACCTTACAGGACGGGAAAGTTTCAGCAGGAGTTTTTGGGCCAAACATTTGGGTAAAGAGCTAATGATAGCTTAAACTTTATCAAGCGTTCGCCTTTTGAAGGTGTCTTTAAAGGTTTGTGATCTTCAGGACCCTGCTTGAAAAATACAAAGACTACCTTATTCCCCCGTGCGGAGACATTTCGTTTGGCAATGGCTCTTCCTATGAAAGGGATTTTCTGCCTAACTGCCCCAATGTTTCACTACCACAATACAGCACATCAATATCAGCAGTTTAAATAGATGAAGCTATAAAAATATATAATTTACATAAAAATATATAATTTAATTAAAATATACAATTGGTTGGCTCTATATCTCAGTCGTCCTTCTCGCTTCAGCATGATGATTCAGTTTTTTTCAAATCCAAAGGTACTTTGCAGAGTTGACTTAAAAAAAGATGAATGCATATAAATGGATTTACCTGTCTTGCTAATGAAACATTTTGATAGTATTTCGCATGTAGTCTGGCACTGGTGAATACTCTAGCTCCATATTACCATTAGTTAACGCATAAATCGATATATTTTGCAACTGTGGCAATTTAATTTGTATTCTATCATTTTAACAGCAATGCAGATGAAGGACATGAATATTTGATAACTTTTCAACGTCGTTCAAACAAGGATCCTAAACTTTTAGGAAATATGAGAATGCTAGATTAAATTATGCAGAGCTGCGCGGAAGGCCGCAGGGTACCTTGCCTGAAACTTGAAACAGCTTCACCCAGTCACGCCAGTCTCAATGTCATCTGTTCTACGCGATTACGTGATGAAATTAAGTATCATAGAATGATGGATTTTGTAATAATCGCATTTTGATTTTGATGCATAACGTTCTAGAATAGAGGAAAGAACAAAATTGGCTTATTGATAGTTTAAAAAAACATAAATGTCAAACACTTCCCTCCGTATAGAAATGGTGCCGTTCACCCGTAATTGTTTATTTCTCTGGTAATTTTTATCTCATTTTCTGGTTGTTAATTACATTTACCCCTTCTTAATCAGGTGCGCAGCGTCTACAAACACGACACTTCTAGCCTCCAAATCGAAGAAGAGAATCGATGGAATCATTTGGCTTAAGATACAGAAGCCACTAAAATGTGACATGGACCAAATTTATGATTTGCATTGACGGCCATATTGTTGATCAGCTAAGTAATTAATGCGCCGGAGACAAAGATATTATTTTCCCTCCTCAATGTGACTTTCCGCAACGTTGCCTCAATGATTTTTCAATAAAAATGGTCAATGGGTAAGATTATCTAAAAAAAAACTGCATTTTCCAAAAACATTATGGACTAAGTACGCGTGACGGCCATTTTCGTGGATCATTTCTCGCAAAGAAGAACAAGTTTCACTTTCCTGCAATAACACGCCATCTACTTATTCTAATCAATGCGTCCGAATGCATCTGACTACCATCAATATAGCAATGGACAACCCGTCCCAAAGTTCGCACACAGTTGTCCCTTGCGAGACTGGATGGCGGTAGAGAGATGTAAATAGGTGTATTGTATATGAGTGGTTCCGTAATACATCGCCGAGTGGGTGATCAAGATCAATGCCGGACGACAATGGAGAAGACCGATATGTCTGCTCCAACTGTCCCCCTCCCAACCCTGCTCCCCCACCCTTCGGGTACACTCGTCAGTACCTCACCCTCTTTGTTTACGTTGATAATCGCATCATGCCACACGGAGGAAGTGGGTGGACAAAAGAGAAAACGTGTGCCAGATTAAAGAAAAAAGGGGGAGTAGAAAAAACAAGAAGGGATCGCGGAACGCAGCAGAATGCAGCAGCAACAGTTCGCTTCCCATTCCATTCGATCTCAATTTCACCCGCCCTCTCCTTCCCCCTCCCTCACCCGCTTTCCCACCCCTTCCCCTTCCATTAAATCCTCCCCCGCCCACTCACTCTCCCCATTCTCCTCCCTCCCTCCTTCCCTCCCCACCTTCTTTCCCACACCCTCTTCGCACGCCCTCCCACGCGATCGCTGACAGCTGAAAAATCCTCTCGTGCTTAAGGTGGTTTGAGCGAATTTTTACTTTACATTTTACTTAGAAATCAATGAATTTGGTCTCATTTTAAAGAAAAATATCTCACCCTTCTAATGACACCAAATAATTAACCTCTCACCACTTTACTTTCGGAGATATTTGCCAAAAAAAATACCAGCCCTTTTACATGGGAAATGGTACGTGTATGCACTCCAGAGAGACATTATTTACAAAATTAGGCATTTCCAACAATAAATGTCGTAAAAATACTAACAGCGTGTAGTTTGTATGTTTTCTCAACTATATTTGAAAATTAATCATATTGTCACCACAGCAGGTTCTTAGGTATCACAAAAAACTTCCGTTTTGAAGGAGTTACAAACGCACTGCGCGAAAATAATGAGTCAAGTTAAAGACTTATTTAGATATTTTCAATTAATGACTTACAATTTTTGCCATATAAAACTATATTATTAAACCATTAATAATGCAATATTTAATTGATGTGTCCTACTGCTGGCGAAATTAAAACGTATAATTCGAATATGGTCTCTATTATGACTAGGGAACTATCTCGCTCGGACTACCTTAATAGTGAGCGTGTAGTATAGTTTTATAGTTAGTGTGCGCTCCGGGTCGCCCTCGTATCCATCGAAAATCGCAATGGAATAATTAAGCACGTAGATTTAGTATGAATCGATTCACATATTCGTTACGTAAGCTTTTATCCTGCAACTATGGAACTAAAAGATTTTTCTAGCAATCGACAAAATCGGGCACTTTTTTTCGCTGTCACAACATTTTGATCCAACTTTGATGTACATAACAGACGCGTCTTAAATTTTTGAAAAGACAGTAGAGATATGATTCCCGGTTTTCGAGTTTTTATCCTTCAAATTGTTGATGCGGTTCTTTTGGCGTCAAAAACGTAGACACCTTTGAATAGAATCCTGGTAAAAATATTAAGCTGCCGTAAAAAAGTCTTATACACAAATCACAGTGCCTATAAATGGATAGTAGTTAACGTGTAGGTTATTTCATTGCAATGGGCTCATTAGTTGTCAATATATTAGAGACGTTCACTGCGTTTACCAATCGTACTCAGATCAATTTGGCCGGTTCAGCTCGGTATGTTACACGCAACGGGCTATTGGGATCTATATGAGAAGCGGGCTAACTCGGCCCGCTTTCTCTGCCAATCGGAAATTTTAAATCGAATTGAACCGATACAAATCGATCTTTAAATCGATTTCGCATTGGTAAACCAGGCGATCCGAGTCGGCTGGCTTAGAATGTTCAGATCGGTCCGAGTTCATATCGATCCGAGTTCGATTGTTAAACGTAGTGTGTGTTAATTATTTTGACTAAGGCCAGGGCAGTCTTTAAGGGAGTTGATCCGGGGCTATTCTCTCGTCATTTCATCGCAAACTGGCATTGATCCCTGCAACGGATGTCGAATAAAGTCTAGACTATGGAATGCTGGATATGCATACCATTAAAGTATTGTAAACAAGTATCAAGAAAACAAGTAAAATAAAGTATAAACAAGTACGGAGTAGCAGAATTAAGCTTTCAGACTCATTCGAATTTGCACTTTGACCGGAACCAATTGAAATGTATTAAGATAAGCAAAATATCGTTAAAATCGCATAAAATTAAGAGAATCTGGCCTCAGCATGAAATAAGTATCTCACCATTCCACAGATACCAAAATATCTTGCCGATAAACCCTTACCGTACCACTTTATTACATATTTTCCAAAAAAACACCACCCATTTTCTATGATGTAATTGACGCGGGTGTGCACTCCATACAAAATTCATCGGTAAAAATTAGGAATTTTCAAATGCACAAATCTCGTCAGAAATGTAACAGTGCGTAGTTTGAAGGTTTACTCAACTATTCAAAAATAAATGAAAAAATCCTCGAGGCAGCAATTTTTACAGGATCGCGGACAAATCTTTGGTTGAGAATACGTTTCAGTGTACGACGTAAAAAAAATTAGACAGGATAAAGACTTATGCATTGTAACATTTATTATATTTGAGATATTACTTTGAGTTTCTCAGCATTTTTTATGCGGATACAATCTGTGATAAAACAATCAACAAACATCAGAGCTATGCAATGACACTTTTTTACAATTTGCTAATCGCAAATCTCCAGTTTCGTTTTCCTCTTCTAGGGGTCAATAATGCTTGTTGTGGATACCAACTTGTAACTATTACACTGAGTTGCACCTGCAGGAACGCAACCCCAAACACGCCCTGCATCAAACGCCAATAAACGCGCAAACGACTGGCACTTGTGAAGGCACTGGATATGATACCCATTACAGCATATATGTTCAGTTTTACCGGCAAATTCAGTCGCATTTAAGGTAGTTTGAGCGAAATATCATTTTACTTAGAAATCAATAAATTTGGTCTCATTTTGAAGAAAAATATCTCACCCTTCTAATGACATAAAAAATTTAACCCCTTACCACTTTACTTTCGGAGATATTTGCCAAAAAAATACCAGCCCGTTTACATGGGAAATGATGTGTGCATGCACTCCAGAGAGACATTATTTACAAAATGAGGTATCTCTATCACTTAGATGTCGTAAAAAAAACTAACAGCGTGTAGTTTTTGCTTTTTCTCAACTACATTTGAAAATTATCATATTGTCACCGCAGTAGGTTCTTGAGTATCACAAAAAACCTTCCGTTTTGAAGGAGTCACAAACGCACCGCGCGAAAAAAAAAAATGAACCAAGTTAAAGACTTTTTTTAGATATTTTCAATTAATTACAAAAAATTTCTGTCATATAAAACTATATCATTACACTATCAATAATGCAATATTTAACTGATGTGTCCTACAGCTGGTGAAATTAAAACGTGTATATCGAATATGGTCTCTGTTATGACTAGGGAACTATCTCGCTCGGACTATCTTAACTTTTTCTTGCGCCATGAATATTATCATATTCCCTCCTTACAGCTACAGAAATCAAAAAATAAAATCGCATTACGGTCGCTTTAAAGGCCTCGTGACTCGGCCATCTCGACTTTTTGCATGCACACTGTGTGGGTAGGTGTGCTGCAGTAGGGCAAGAGGCAGCGCGACTCGGCCGAATCGATCCACTTCGGCTTTTCCTCTCTCGCCACACCACCACCACCCACGCTCCGGGTCAACCGCTTTGCACCTGACCTTCGCAAAGCGCTCCTTACGCAAATACGCCATCCTTCAAGAGTCTTGCGCTCCTAATGCCACGCCTTTATCCGTCCGTGCCTACGTTCCCTCGTTCCATCGTCTCAATGCAGTGTTTATTCCTCCATCACCGTATTTCTCAGAAGATGCTAGAAAAAAATAACCTTTTCCCTCGACCTTTTTTTTCATATTTTTTCAAAGCGTTTTAACGTCTCGTCTCCCGAGACTCTCTTTTGAGACGATGGTGCCGCAGCATCGACGATGGGAAAGTCCTACAAAAGCGCACTTCTGCTCCGATATTGACGCGAAACAAGTGAATGCTTTCACGCCTCTTTATGTGTCAAGTATTTCTTTCTTTTTTTTGAGATGCGGACAGCAACAGAAGGCCATTTAAACCATTAGGTTTTCCAAAAACTTATATCACATTATAATGCCTGGTTGAAACAGAAGATGCTGAACAGGCGAAAGCGACGAAGTTACGAGTGATACTCGAGCAAGTGGACCAGTTTTGAGCATAAGTGTAACGTTGATTATAAGATTTTTCTTATAAAAACGACGCCGAAAATCACGAAGAGGAAGTGTTAAATTGAAAGGAAAAGATTTCTCCGGTTTCGATAAATTCTATCGGGGCAGCTTATCTCCTCGAGTTCATCGTCATCAGTAGATATAAATCCCAGGATTGGTTTGGTGCAGTCCTCCATTCCCCTATCCTCTCAGCTAACCGCTGCCTTATCACAACATTATTTACTCTGACATCTCTCATGAATCACCCGATGTGTTCCGCTTGTGGTCTTCCGTTGTAACTCTTCGCATGAATTTGCCCTTCCTTTATTGTTTGCGATTGGCTGTTGTGTCACAGTATTATTCCCATACGTTTTTCTCTCCTTCCTGGAGGGATTTTCCTTTTTCATTCGTCAGTAACACCGCATGTCCATCGCGACCATTCTCTCTTGCTTTGCAGCTGTTATTGCTCAGGCTTCACTATAACGCAATAGCATGCTTTAAATGTGTTCTTTGTTTATATGTGTGTAATACTTCCTGGCTTTTGTCTCTAGCTGTCTGCGGACTTCTGTTAGAATACTTTCTTTGCTTGGGATATTCTGCTCACTATATCTTTCTTGGTTCTCCCAACGCTGCTGACCCTGCCTCACAGAAGGCAAAATTCTTCCTCTCGCACAAATATCCGCTGTCCAAGTTAAAAGGCGGCTTTTATCTTTTTGTCTCGAATATACCCGGGAGCAGAGCTTAGGAATAAATAAATATTGTTCTCACCGATCCTGCTAAAAAATTCTGTATAGTTTCCTTATAAACACTCCTACAGAATTTCTTAAAAGTTCTGTAGACATTCCTTAAAGTATTGAAACGCCATTTTACGGAATTCCCTACGAAGTTCTGCAGAATACCTTAGAATGTTCTGCAGAATACTTTAGGACGTTCTGCGGAATTCCTTAGGACGTTCTACAGAAGCCCTTTGACGCTCTGTAGAACTCCTTACAAGTTCAAGGGAACCTCACTTACTTCCGTAGAGTTTCTGAAGTTCTACAGAACAGCTTGTAAGAAGTTATTATGCTCTGCAGAAAATAACTCTACAGAACCTACGTTCTGTAGAGTCAGGCTTTCATGTTCCGTACAGATCCTTAGAAAAGAAACTAGTTCTGAAGAAAAAGAGTCAATTTCTGTAGAATTCCTTACGTTATACAGAACTGCTTCTAAGGAAATTTTTAGCAGGGGAGCGCTTTCCGCCGTACTTGAAAAGCAATGCTCGTGTTGTGGCTACCCACGTTGGGCTCTCATCCGCGCGAGGCGAATGTGGATGAAAGGCCGTCATGCAATTGGGTAATCCATTCCAAAGTTGGATCTCCACTGCCATTTACTTTGTTCCGATTCGTTTTGATGAGGGTAGTTGTCAATTGCACTTCGTGTTTCGAGCATCGTAATTGACCTGGATGCCACGGGCATTGACGCAGCACTCAACGCAATTGGATCACTGTCCTAATGCATTTACTAGATTCGTGCTTCCATGGCGACTGCTCAAAATTAAGTCTGGTTGACTAGTCTTGTCCTTTTGCAGCGATTGGCCCGGATGAACTTCTCGCGGAAAATTCATGCTAAGCGTTTTTTTGTTGCAAAAGTGATATTTCCCCGGAAATTTGATGAAAACCGCCAATTAGCCAAATATTCTTCTGTCTCGAGTAAGCCCACGCATGGTTCAAGGCATCCTTGGGCGAAAAATACTTTCATACTAATAAAAGTACTTTGGCGACCAATTTGAAAATATAAAGGCTTATGCCGTGCCCATTTAAAAAGCTAAATTTTCAGCAACAATGGGGAAGTCTGTAAACATACTAGAAAATATATTCAAAATGTCACTGAAGGAAATTTAGTTCTCATGTTATATTTTTCAATGATATTATAACGTTATAACTGTTTACATTTTTATCATGAGTACGAATATGTGTAAAAATACCTTGGTTTTAAAATGACAAATTTGGGAGAAGATAAAATGAAAGAGTTTGGGAAATTTCAACGCCATTACTTAATACTGCGACTCTTTTGAGCATTCTACGACAACGGAAATGTCTAAGCTAGAAGATATCTGTCGTCGCATTAAACGGCAGTTGTCGTCAGAGGAAGTGAGACAGCTTTAAATCACTATCAGCGAAACCTTGACGACGCACCATGAGTATCATGACCGACGCAGGAGAATGATTAATTCCTTTCTCGTGTAACGAAGCGCTCGGCGCGCGCAACAATGGAGTCCACTCGTCTGTCAGTCAACACGCGAACGCAATGGATCCCACCTCACCGGATTATTCACCGTCCTTCGATTCCCATTACCCCCCCCACCCCCTCGTAACTCGACGTTGCCAGTCAGCAGAAAGCTAAGAACTTGATTGATAGCTTGCTCATAATTTGGCGCCTGCTGATTGACCCTGTGTGAATCGGATGAAAAATTGAAACGGTTGCTTCCCGGCCTGCAGCGTCATTAATGCGTGTTAGAGATATTTTTTGAAAAGACAATTGAGCGGAAATAGCCATTCTCCCTGTTTTGGACAGTTATTTTCATCGATAAATTCATCGTTATAAAGAGGTTATGTATATTCGTAGCTGTCCCTTGGAAATTTGGTAATCAGATACCGCTGAGGTGACGGATATATTGTAGACACTAATATTCTTTCGATAAGATCTCTACGGGTTTGAACAGGTGATTGTTCTGATATCAACATTTTTTACGTATTCGTAAAGACCTCGTATCGCGCATTAAGTTATAAGTTGTTTTTTACCGTTTACTTTTTCCAAAAATGTTGGGCGCTTCCCAGTATGCATTTCGGCTTGGTTTCGTAAATTTCTCTAGAATGACGCGCTTGATGACTAACTACCAGTTAGCGTGAGTGATTTTACGAGGGTTTTGTTTTAAAAAAAGCAAACATTCTATTTGAATTTAACACACGGTGACAGACCGACACACAGCGTGTAGACCAATACTAATAAGCAGCTAGATTTCATTAAAATAAGCGCTGTTTTTTTTTAAATAATTTCATCCGTTTCTATACTACTCTTTCATACAACTATAATTACCCTGATACTTTCCATCCTTGGTCTTCCAAGTAATTTTTTTCTCCGACTTTTTCTACGAGCTTTTATGTGTAATAATGTCTCCAATAAATTAGATTCCTATGCTAACAAATGGCAGAGTTGTGAAGTATTTCTCTTCTACTATCTATTAGGACTTTACCATTTAATTTTATATAGTCCTTTAAATGATAATTTAATAATCCTTTTCCTTCCTCATTTGTTTCCTTTCCTTCATTCATGCAAGATGAAGATCTGATCAATGAACAGATCTTCACCATGCATCCATCGAAGTACTTTTCCATCGCTTCTGAAGGAATACGGCAGAGATATCGTGCGATTAGAATTTTGTAGGAGCCGTAGGTAGTGTGCGTGCAACCTCAGCGATCGCTCCCGCCCTAGTCCCTCCCAAGTTCACGTCGCCACACCACGCACAAGTGTGCTTCTGCGCGCGAGAGTGACGAAGTGACCCAATGGCCGAATTTCTCACGGGCGCGCTACGTGAACTTCGCAAGACGGATTGTGTTCCACTGCCGCTTTCCCACTACCCTTAACCCACATGCGATGTCGAAAATCTGCCGCGCCTGGCGATACGAATGAACCCTTTATTAATGCAGACACTGCGGAGTAAGTCACATAATGACTCTGAGGCCATATTCACACTCATGCAGTCGCAATCCTTCCACCGTTTACCTCCAATCGCTCCGACTCAGCATCGCGTTTACCGTAATATATCTCACCGCAAGGTTGTAATCGCCGAGATCGGAGTGGAAATTTTCTTGAACCGAGTCAGAGGACAAGTGTTTGTGCAGTCACGCACCGATGGCAGATTGCCGGGAAGGTTGGAGGAAAAAAAAGAAAAACAAAGGCAATGGCAAAGCCCACATATCAACTCCGAAGCCTGATTGGCTCCACCCGCCCAAGCTCACAATTACGTTTCCAATCTGCTTGGATCCGAGAGATTTTTCAGTGCTTGCAGCCCTATCCTATAATTCTTCGGTGCTTTTTATTATTTTTTTAGATTTCAATCGGATGGCTTCCATTTGCTCCTTTAACGTTGATTACCTATCCAATGTGGGTAGGTAGGAATGAGAACGATGGTTTGAAAACAAAATTCTGGATGCCAGTCACTTGAAAACACCCTTTAAATCGCCGATAGGAGGTGATAGAACGTGAATTTTGCAACGGACAGAAAATAGAATGCGTATTATTACATTATTAACATCTCACTTGAAGATTTACAAAAACTAATAGTATAGCTTTCGAATTTTATTTTAGGTGCTTTTAACAAAGAGATATTTCAGAACCGCTCCGACTAACATGGATTCATAGGTGTTTTAGCAAATTAGTTATATATTCCCATGGCTGAAGCTCGACCTATAACTTCTGTGTTCCCAGGCCAGAAGTAGTCCGCTGCCGCTTTGTAGAGAAACTCTCTCGGACATTCGCCCGGAATTAAAGTCGTTAGGAGATTTAATAAACTCACATATAACTGACCGGCATTTAGGAGATTGTGATTCGGATCTTAGCCAAGCTGGAGGATTTCTTTCTCGGCAAATATCCGATGAATGTGCAATAACCGAAAAATTGAAGAAGTATAACGGCTGTCACTTTACGCATGAAGTAAAAAATTTTCATCTTCCCCGTTTGCGAAAGATCATTTGCTAGTTTTCGTCCGCCAACTTGCGAAAAGTGTGCTTGATAATCGTAAGCGTGTGATTTGATTTACTTGACGGGAAATTGAACTCTCTGGTCAAAGTTTTTGTTGGGAATTCTGAACTACATTTCATCAGTGACTATTTTAAGTGTACTCGCCATAGTGAATTTTTGATGAAACAAGTGGGGAGAGATGATGTCAAAAAAATTAGAGATGCTCACACTGAAGCAAATTAGTAGTTGATTGGTTTTGAGGTTATAGGTGGCGCATAAACATGGAATTTTTGCAATTGGCGGTTCACTAGAAAAACTAATAACTGGGGGTTTCCGAATGATGAGCATCCACCGGCCAAATCCATGGCAGTGCGTAAATTGTTTGCGTTCCACGTTGACCACCGCGCGGGAGGGAGAGCATCGGGGTGTGCTCATTGCAGTTTGGCGTCATAGTCATTCATAAGGGACGCGGAGGCGTTGTTGACGTAGTCGGCAGAGTAGAGAGTATGTCTCGCGGCGTGCGATATAGCACACGCGAGAGGGGAGGTGGGGGAGGGAAAGATGTGGTGGAGGAGAGTAGAGGGGGCACCACAAAAGAACGCCACGCGTCCGCGCGGACACGCACACACACACGCACACACACACGACGCGACGCGTGCTAATGGGTCGCAATCATCCCCGTCACTTATTTTTTTATTCATTCTTTCGCGTGAATCACACCCATCGACCGTCACCCCATCGCACACAACATCGCATTCACGGGTCGTGTCGCAACGCGCCACCCCCTGGGCAATGTTGACACACTCTCTTTTCCCCTCTCCCACCCTCCAACCGAGCAATAACAACACAGGTGCACGCCCCTTATTCAGGAACCAACCCACTTCCTCCTCCCCTTATTCACCCACATATTGCGGGGCAGTCCGTCTGCATCCGTCCGTTCCCTCGATGCTGGACGCAGAGCACACACGCCGATTCTTCAGTTCTTGCGCATGACTGAAACGCCGGTTTTCTTGTTTATTTTTCCACTCAGTGGGAAAATCCGAGGAGGTTTGTTTAGAATTGTAGGCGAAATTCCACTTCATTTTTTTTTAATACACGAGCTAATTGTTGAAGATCAAATTGACGGATAAAATAAGAAATGATGAAGTTAACAGAAGAGGAAAGGACCATTTGGTCCGCCATACAGAAAAGAAGATCCATATGGATTGGACACGCTCTGAGGCACAATGGGTTTGTGAAGAACATAATTGAAGGTAAAATAGAGGGAAAAGTCCCCAGAGGTAGATCCAGGAATAAGTTCATGGACCAAATAAAGAGGAAAGTACACAAGAAGAGGTACCAGGAGGTAAGGGAACTGGCATTAGATAGGGAAGGGTGGAGGATCTTTGGATTAAACGACGATGATGGCGATGAGCCATTATTACGAACTAATAAAACTTGGTTAGTAGATTTTAATTGGCGCGTTGCATGTGTGGTACGCTGGTTTCAATGTAGTTTCGTTGTACTGCTGTATAATTCATGCATGCCTGGTGTGGAAACACCCCCTGCCACACACCTTTTGGGTGGCTTGCAGGGTATGACGTAGACGTAGATATAGATGTACTTTACTGATATCAGTTTGTCTCATTTAAGTATGGGTGAAACTGGAAATACAGTTTAAAAACAGTACGTATGTATCCGAATTTCTCAGCCAAAGAAATAAATATTTAGATTAATTTCGCAAATATTATAGTTAAAACTCGTGGGTATCCACCCTATGGTTTGTTTGAAAAGTTGGCCATGCGATCTTCAACTGCTCTCCGACATCTTCCCTTGAGTGCCATTGGTTGGTTTCAGCCAATGAGAGGTCGTGTGCAGCGTGCCGAAAATGTTTTCATACCGACCATCATCACTAAACTACCTCCGCTTATCACCAAGCATATTTTGCCCATTGCCGGGTGATTAAACTTCATCACCCTGCTACAAAATCGCTAACGGTGATAACGGGTGAAGTCTTTCGGTGAAGATCATCACCTATGATAGGCATCACCCGAGTGACAGAATACGACTCCAGAAGCCAATTCCCCAATCATATTCGGTGCAGTTTATATCTCGCATTTCTTTTAATTTCCGACGGTGGCGTTTGATATACGCCAATTCTAAGTTGATATCCACAGGTAGTGAGATATTTTGTGACTGCCAGGCCACGCTTACTCGATACAAAATCCTTACCATGCACCCCTACTTCTTGCATCACCTTCGCCCATATACGTTCAAGGTTATATCTCCTCCGTTTCATTTCAACCTCCTTGGGAAAATCTACCGTTTTGATTTTTCGAAACGGAAAACTCACGCGTACAGAGCGCCGAGTGTTGTGTAAAAGAAAGGTTGCGTGATATCGCTCTGGGGTGATGATGGCAAATATTTGTATTTAACTGTATCTGTGAGAAGTTTTTCCTCCGGAGTTGTGTGATTTCCTATGTTTAGGTGAATAATTATTGAAGTATAGATGTAATCTCAGTGCGCGATTCGAGCCAGATTTGCGTTGAAAAATTGCCAGCGGAAAAGCACTTTCTGGATTTACGATTACGAATCGATAAATGGACCTTAGACTTTCTAGGCCTATTTGCAGACCACGACGCTAACCATAAATTCCCATGCAAGACGGAGTTCCGTAAGTCGTTTCTCGGTCCGTGAAGTAATATTACCCTCGATTTTAAATACAGACCATTCATCCACACCATAGACGACTCATTGGATGTAACTTCGAATAAGCAGCAAGACCACTTCTATCATATTTTTAAATACAGGATTGACATAGCAGTTATGTCATAAGTAGCACCCTTCAATGACAGCTGATGAATGGTGTACTTGAAACTTATTACGAAAGACAAGTTTATTATAATAATGTTCCGCCTATGAATATAAACCGCGAGCTTCAGCTTTAAATTCTAAATGAGGGCGGTGATAAAACATTCGCTGAATTGTTTCAAGGGAAATGATAACATGTTTTTTGATTGCTGAAGTTCGATTTGTACGATTGTTGAATTTCGATGACATGTTGTTTAATATTGAAGTCTCGTCTCATTACTATGAAATTGCGTCGCTATGAAAAATCATGGGGAGTCACTACTCAATATGATGGTTCTTCTTAACCGATACCTTGGTCACAAGTGAAAAAGTTTTGCTCTTTGTGTCACATAGAATACCCTACGTGAAATTGAGTGCCACAAGAATAGGACTATACCTACTTGATTTATGCACTCATTCAATTTCTTAATGGCTGCAGAGCTCTTAATTTTCCTTTCTCACTCCTTAGCATGAGAATTCATCTGAAGGTATAAGTCAGCAGGTCAATAATTAGTTTCAAACAGGTTCTTTTCAAGTTCCCTTGCGCAATACCGGTAAAAGTGTAATGAAATTCCAAACGATGATCGACCTTTTGTTAGTTCCACGACAAATAACACCGCATTCTTATCATTAACGTACGCTAGATCCAAGAGAGGTATTTGCTCTTTCAGATTAAAATAACTAGGGGAATCCGAAGTACAAAATAAAGGAATAGTGGTGCCTTCATGGTGCCTCTATCATAAGTATGATCAATCGTTTCATTTACGCAATAAAATGTTTACGAGTTCTCATAAAATAATATTTCATTCCTTCAAGATTTATCATGAGGTATTTAAGAGGGAGAAACTGGACGAAATGGCCGAAATATGAACTGATTGATAGTGTTTCAAAACCGAGGGACCAGTCGGAATCCTCAACTAACTCCCGACTTTGGCAAATTATCCTCAAGGTAGGGTGTTATCATAAAATGGAACCCAATATTAGGGCGGGCAGACTAATAGCTAACTCTCGTTCAATGATCAGATTGGAACAACTTTTTAAACGTACTTGAGTGATCTTCGCTATCATGATGTGCTCATGACAATACAAACCATTGGCTGGCACCGTTCTTGGGAACTGGTTTGCTCTTTCAAATTAATAGTTATAACGGGCGTCGCTTTGGCTCTCAAATCTTTTTGTAATGGCGGGAGAAGCGGAGGCAATCATCACGAAAAACAGCCATCCAGTTTTGCCGTGAAGGAATCGATCTCATTTTAAGAAACCTTGTGCTGAAGTGGTCATTTAGAATCCAACGATCAGTTTCATTCCATGCAGTTTTCCTGGTATTATTTTTTTTAAACCTCGTTGAGATTCTCATATATCTGAGTTTTACGGAAGATTTCATAGCAAACAAGTGATACTTCCAAATCTTGCCATCGGTTTACCTAATGCGAACGTAAATTTTGCCTCTTAAGGCTCTGGTCTTCAAGCGCTACAGTATATGCAATATTTCAAACCCCATCTTTATCTGTTCCTCATTATTTGACCATCGTCATTCCTAATTTAAACGTTAATTCAATAATGGGCTTATCGCATCAACTCTAATTGAGGGTGTGTCCGAGATATCTCTAAGTTTGGCTAATCTGAGTTGAACTTCATTCTTTCTTTTCCCATAATTTCTAAAGACACTTCTCTATAACACTGCATCATTCGTCCTTCAGCTCATGGTTGCGGAGTCAATGATTCTTTTTAGTGGCCTTAAATACAGCAAAGAAACTCTGGTACCGGATAAATCCGAGGGAACATTGTCCACTTTTTTATATGAGTTACACGTGTTGTTAACCCACTCTTCGGGTTTTGGCTATTGTGTTTTTCAAATTCGTGGTCATTTTTTTTAAATATTGTTACCATTTTCATGTCATTTCTTTACGGGCGGTTATCATTATTGCATGATCGTTTAACACCAACCGATAGGACAATAATACAAAAAATGTTTTAAGTACAAAAATCTGTTTCTACCCATAATCCTGATCTGATCTGTGGTCCATTTGGTTACTCCTTTACGTACGCTATTTTTCTCCAGTTATTCCAAGCGCTAATTCCTTAAGAATCGCCGTATCTGATAAAGAAAAGCATGGTGCAACCACACCTTCATGAGCGCAATCTTGGTTTGGATTATTTTCCATTTCACTTGGCCAGAATTTCTCCCTCCCATGTAACGCTTTTCCTGAAAATATTTCGGAGCTGAGTATAATGGACAATCAAGACTGAGTATGGGAGATCCTTCCTCAGGAGTGCCGCGCTGAAGGTTTTTCTTGATAGGCTAATAATTCTATTTTTAAAGAAAAATAAACGATCGCTTTCTTCCCCAGGTCCGTTCGTACTTCATAACGAAAACCTCCCTCGGCCCCCCCTTGGGACTCGTTCAATGGAAGCTATCGTCATTCTGTCTCAATCATGTGGGGGGCGTTGTCTTTGTGGTGACCGAGGGCCTTTTCCCCTCTCTTGCCGCGTTTCCTCGGAGAGAGAAGGACGCCCTCGGATGGCTGTGACGCATCGGTAGGGCGTCGAGATGGAAGGCAGGGACTGACTGACGCCGCATCGCCTTCGGACGGAACGAGGGGCGCGAATGCGACTGCACAGCAATCCATCATTTGTCGCCCCGCAAAATGGCGAGCGTTGTCTTGCCATTTTTCCTGATTGCTCGAATGGAGCCCATAAATCCGTCACGTTGGCAACCATCGCTCAAAACAAACGATTTCTCTCTGTCTCTTTCTCCCGACTCAACCTTCACATTAATCCATTCGTCTCCGATTGCGCACGTTTCTCGTCCTCATGATTCGCATCTGTATATTCTCATCCCTGTATTTCACGGATGCAATTGGAATTAATTCGAATTTCTTTAACTTTTCCGTCTTCTGAGAGTAAACAATGCTTCAAAATTCTTCAAAATTAATGCGCGACAGATCGTTCTAATAGGTCGTTATAAAAGAAAATCAATGAATAGTTAATTTATAAATGCCTTTCCCTACGCGTTAAAATATCATGTACGATTGAAAATAAAGTTAATGTGAGGGATGAATTTATTCACGTCCTTCACGAAAATTGCTACAGGGTATAAAACTGATGGTTAATTCGTGAGAATCAGCGAGATATGAGGGTTGTACCGCGGACCAAATAGAAGTGCTCAATCGTTATAAAGGCCGTACTAAGGCTAATATTTGCATTGACAGCGTTTATCCAAGGAACCTGGGCAGATTCGCAAAATCGGGTATGCGGAATAATTTTCGCAGAGATTCAGCGGAATATTCTCTGAGATCAGAGCGTTTTTATAAAGGTAATCTCGTTACATTGCTGCGATCAACCTTACGGAAACACTTTCTTGATTTAGAGCGAGGAAAAAATGCTACAAGTTTTTCATCATTTTCTTAATACAAAGGATTTGGAAAGCGCTATGAACTCACTCCATAAAACTTGGGGTATGTTTTCTCGGGGAAGTTGGTGATTAATTGGAATCAATTGCTTGACGTGTTTCTGGGTCTGCAATAGAAATAGTCCATGGAAATGTAATGAGGCCATTGAGTAATTTGCAACATTCCTTTCGCCTCAAAATACTGATTCGCTATAAAATTGGAGGAGAAAAGAAAGTAAAGCCAAGAAAAGGGAAACAAGTACCATTTGTGGACCAAATTATTTTTATTGGGAAATGATGAATTCCCTCTACCATTAATTAATGACGGTTACAGAAAACACTTTAAAAACTTCGAAGTATGTGATAATTTTGTATAATATTCAATTCTACCGTTTCCGGAACGTCGGGCCTTGGTAAATAAGTTAACTCCAGAGGTTAGTATCGTGTTCGGCACATACATGCACTGACATTAAAAGAGCTAAAAGAGTGAAAGTAGTGGAGCAATTGTTCCGTTCGGCTCATCAGCCTCGTTCTCATTCTTCGAGTTGGGACGAGTCAAAACGAGACGAGGGGAATTGAAGGCACATCATCGGGTGGCACGTGGCACTGTCTCGAGGCACACGTACCAAACACCACATTATCGCCCTGGTTTTAATGGACGCTTCCGTCCCCCTCGAGGCGCTAAACCGGGTCGACAGGAACTGGCGTTTCACCGGCGCACAAACACAATTACAAATAGGGTCAGTAATTTAAGAACGCGTGACAGTAGATGAACGACCCGCTGAAAAAGGGTTAAGCAAAGGCCTAGGGTTCGGTGAATGAGTTACAGTGGTGCAAGCAACAACACAACCTCGTTGTCAATGTCGTCTCTTTGATTCAATGCGACCAAGTTTCGTCGTCGGCGAAACAAATTAGTACGAAGATCACTTACTCATTTTAACTCCTTAATTATTTCACAAATTCTAGTCACGGGAAATCGTTATCGCATTTCCAATTCGATGACCAGCTCAATGTTTGACGATGTAATAAAAATAAATGTTGAATTTATTTTGACAAATTCTGATACAATTTTGATTTATTAAAAAAGATAGTAAAACCGTCCACGAGATTCCGTTTGGTGACTTCATGTTTCTAATGCCGAAATATTTTGATCTTACACGTCTCTACTAACCTCAATGTTAAGAAACCGAGAGTGAAAATTAATAGCGATCCGTCACCGATGTCGATGCACGGAAAACGCTGCACTTCTGCCCTCTGTCGCTATTTGTACGGCCAGTATGTAAATTATTGAATTTTGCCACATGAATGTGGAAAGACCTATCGAGATAAGACGAGAACGCCGTGAATGAGAAGAGGGTGTGAGAAGCTGATGTCATTAATAACTTATGACGTGATATGCCCTGAGGATTTACCACGGAATGGATTGACTTAAGCCGTTCAGTTATGGAGTTACGATCCCGGAAAAATATGAAACGCAAAGTTATCTTTTAACGTTAAAAATTAATGTATAACAGTGTTCGATTCACTGATTAGTTAAACAATGACATTTATATCGCATTAATTTTATGAATCTTCTAGTTTTAATGGATATGCAATGTGCGAATGTTATTGCAAATTCTAGAAATAAATAAAATAAACTTTAGGTTTTTTGCTCATGCTCAAAGCCAGTGGATGTGTCATTCATTAGAAACGGATGGCTCGCACTTGTAATAATTTATATGACAGGTATGTAAACTCATGGCCTCAATGTTAAAAAAAAACAAAACAAATCATTCATTTTCGTTATCTTGTACCGTGAGAGCATTCCACCTTTCGTCGACCCTTTCGTCATTCGGGGAATCGTGTCCAATTAGCGTCCGTTGCAATTCGGGATCATCGTAACTTTGGAGGGAGAAAGTTTACGGCGTCATTACACGCCACTCTGTCGTGGCTGTGCTCGTATTCGTTCGTGCGATCGCAAGGAGAATCACGTACCTCCGAGGTGGACTTCATAAAGACGCGTAATCGCGATACATTGGTATAATACACGTACCGCGCAAAAAGGGCCGAGCTGTGCACGCCTCGCAATGTAACCACGCGGAGGGTGGGAGGGACTATCCGCCCGTCACGGAATTGTTAATTGGAGGGGAGGGTTGGGTGGGGTGGGCGGGACCGCTCGGTGCACGTAACCGGAAGTCCGGACCGCGGCTTCCGGTCGCGAGAGAGAGAGGAGGAGGAGGAGGAAGAGGAAGGGTGGAGTGAGAGAGAAAGAGAATCGAGGTAGGAGAAGGATAAGCAAGGGAGTCGGGGGAGACGCATATTTTTTTTTATTGGGGGAGCGTGAGTGAGTGGGCAGTGTTGTGGTGGATGGGATTGGTGTGAATAGCAAACAAGAGACCTGAGTGAAGTAGGCAACGCGAAGGAGCGTGTGGCTTGTTTGCTGCTCGAGGGGAGTGACGGGAGGGCTGGGGTCAGTGGCGTGCGAATGGTAAATAAACCTCTCACGGAGCACCCGCCGACAAACTCGCTCAATTTGCAGATCTCCAGGGAAGACGATCGCGTGGGCGGGCTGAAGTCGGGGATGTTCGGTGGAAATAAGAAAGAGTGAATTTCATTAATGGCTATAAAAACCGAGTTTCCAAGGAACACACATATTCATATCCATCCTTCAATATAAATTTTTGAATCCGATAAATAACGAAGTTTATGCCGTTGGGTATAATTGATACAAATCCACGGTGAATGAATTTTAACTAACATTTATACTTATTTTAAAACCAATAAATGAAAATTATGAATGTTTGTATTAGTCGCTTCCTTGAACGGTCTCCATAAAGATCATAAAGAGTCTGGAACCCTGGGATAATATGTCCTGATGATGCCTCTAAATGAAGATAAATTATTGGTATTGCTTTTAAGAGTAATAATTTATGACCAATATTTTGAGAACTTGAAAACATTGATGAAAAGAGGTCAAAAACGTTCCGCAATTTTTTAATTAGCCATTTTTACTACCTGGTAACCATTAGTCTCCTTGAAAAGAAATTGTGATCAATATTTTATTTTCATTTTTATCCATATTGAGGAAGAGACACTTAAAAGTATTTCGGAATAAAAAAGTCATAATCCGAAATATACCTTCCAAAAATATCGATGGTATTTTTATTTTTACAATTATTTTGTAAACCCGGAAGTAAATATTTATATGTTACGAAAACATGCCTAATAGAATCAGAAGTTGTTTTACGCGCTGAAAGTTATTATAAAAGTTATGGGAAAACGACAAGTGGCTGGACGAGAGAATTTAAGCTTTATTAGTTTAGACTAGGAAGGAATATAATAGGAATTTTAGAGACAAAAAGAGGAAGTTTTGATGATCATATGAGATAGTTCTCAATCGCTGAAAAATTGATGAGTATGTTAAGGAAGTTTTAATATTATCCAGAAATGAGGTGCCATAGGGAACAATTCATCATATCGAGCAATTAATTCAATTTTGAATGGGGTCAAAGTGTACTCATAATTTACAATTAAAATGAGGATTTAGAGTATATTTTACTCCCCCAGTTAGGCTATAGCGCACATTCCGACCGGCTATAATGAGCATTCTTAGGACGTTGTGTCTTGAAAGTCGAAATGTTTTCATATTTTTTCTTCCAAGCATCGCGTGAGAAGTTCGCAGAACTCGAGTTGCCGATACATGTCCATTGATGCCATTATCAAAGAGTCGGGGAGTCCAGCAAATAAAGTTCAGTCGAAAGCAAACAATGGGGCTGATTCACTCTGATGGAAGCGGGCGTTTGTTCGTGAGGAAATGGCGGTCGGGAACACGCAAGCGTGGGTGCGAACCAGTTGAATTTCTCGGCGTCCATTGACGACGGAGTGACTGAATACAGGATCGCCGCCTTTAAGTAATGAAAAAAAATGACGCGTGCGTCCGGCACGCGTGTCGCCAACAATGGCCCCTCTGAAAAGAGGCATCAGTCACCACGAGAGAGTAAAGAATCGGAATGCGCTCAGGAAATAAATGCCTTGAAGACTTTGTTGTCATCCGATTGTTTCACCTAATGACAGAAAGCCAATCGAGGATTTAATACAAGCCATATACATTTAATTCCTAATCATAATAAAAAAAATGAACAATGATATTTAGCTCAGCTTTATTTAGATCAGTTCACATTAAAGGAATCTTCCAATTCCAGGAGATGAAGTTAGTGCAAATCGAAACACATAAGAGCACAGGAACTACAATGAATGGAATGATGTGCTCAGACGAAACGTTGAGCAATCTATTGGCATGTAGCATTCTGTAGGTACACAAAATCGCCGGCAAATTTTTTATAAGCAGCTAGCGAAATTATTTTAAAAAGTGACTTTTACTTATTTAATTTAAATATAATTTTAAAAAGTAAAAATTTACATATAAAAAAGTAACTTTTTAAACGCAAAGTTATTATACACTTTACGTAACCTATGTTTACAAAACAATTGTGGATACGATTATCGAATGAAAAGTAAAGAAAACTTTGTAATTCCACATAAATATTTAACGTACGACCTAGGTTTCGACGTGGCACGTCATCATCACCAGATGATGACGTGCCACGTCGAAACCTAGGTCGTACATTAAATATTTATGTGGAATTACAAAGTTTTCTTTACTTTTCATTATGTTAAGTCGATTCCATGAAGTCATGCCCGAGGCAAGGAACGATTATCGAAGTTCTTTTCATCTGAAACACTCTACATCGCACATCAACTCTGCCGCCTAACACTTTATGGTCAATAACGATTCCTGGGTCGCAGGAACTGAAACAAATGAGAAACAAGGGTGTTGTTGTGTTACAGAATGATCAGGGCACTAGAGGGAAAGAGCCCTAAGATGGGAAAGCGAACAAGAACCGAGAAGCGAGAGAGAAAACCGAGAGAAAGGGGAAAGCGAATTTTAGGGGTGGGAAGTTTAATTCTTGAAGCGTCTTTATATAAAGAGAATTAAGACAGGAAACTGCGTAAAATCCTAAGGGAAGAGTGGCACTGTACGTATAATTTTGAAGAAATGCTACCCAGTTGACTCAATATTTGAGGTAGAAATAGTTCCTAGTGCAGCCATGTGAATTGTTGAGTGGTTTGAGTAGTGTATGAAAATCTTTCAATAGAAAAATTAGAGTGTGAAATATGGTCACCAAAATCTTCGCGCCCTTTATATTCATTGCGAAAATTATATCCACTATCGAGAGACGAACTCATTAGTTTGAAAATTTCTTGATGAAGCGACCTAGGGGTTAACTGATTATTGCGCAAATCTCATTATGAAATAAGTAATACACTATTGACACGTATCTAAACAAGCAGTCATGTTTTTCTCGGAGAAAAAATAAACTGATTTGGAATGTGAAGTCCAAATTAGCCCGGAGACTCATGATTCGCTGGGGAAACAGGTGCATTTTTACACTCAATGGCGTTTTTGTATCGATAAATATATTTCAATACAAATTATAAATGGTTACTTGGCCATCATTATTATCACTTAAATTGATATTGTTGAGTTTCTTCCGAGAACTCCATACTTAATATTTGTGTGTGTCCAAGTCAGTCCTGGTTGAATGTAGTCGAGAAAAAACTGAAAGAACCCCTTCGACGCTGAAAGAGGGCGGGACCCCTGCGATCTTCGCGATTGCTCGTATTTTGAATCCCTTGCTAGTTTTGAAGGAAATAGTGTTTAGTATTCAAACTGTGTCATCAATGTACAAGAGTATTTGTCCGTAGTGAAGCGGATGCGTTAGGCTGCCCAGTTGAAAATTAAATAAGGTTCATGCTTTCGCTATTCTTCAAACGCATTTAGTTGCGGTGATTTGGGAAAAGAATTCAAGTGAAAATGTAAGCCTTGCAGACAAAGTGAGCCTTCAAAGCGAGCGCTGCTGACTCGCGAGCTTATCATGGCTGACCTAACTTGCTCGTATCCTCCTTTTTGGAAGTCCACCGGCCACTCCCATTTCCCACCCTCGCCTCTGACCACCCAGAGCACAAACGGTGAAACCCTTTGCACAGCGGCGACGGAAGTGGGAAATCGATGCTGCCCACCTAGAAATAGGATTTCAAAGACCTAAACAAGGACGAGGAAATCATTAAAAGTTAATCGAAAATCCTAAAAATCCAACAGAGAAAGATCCAACCACCATCGGAAAGCAGTGTTCTAAAATGACAAGCGGTTTGAAAACCACTGTTAAACCGTTTAAAAAAAACAGCTTTTTGACATGTCCTTTGCCTTGATGAAAATTGACATGCGGGTTAGGGTTATGTGAAACAAATCAGGCTTGAAGGTAATCGAACGAGAAGATAAGAGCGACATCATACCGATAAAATGTTTAACTAGAAATTATCCTAAAAATGCATTGAAGAGAAGCACGCATTGGCAGTAATATTGTACACTTCACTGGCCTTGGATATGACAAGCAACTATTTTCAAACCATTGCATCCAAGGCAGTTTTCAACGCTATGACAGAATAACTGTAGATAAAACTTTAGCGTAGAGTTTCTCTTCACAATTTATCCTAAATTAGTTTTTTTTACGAGCTGTTTTTCGTCAAACTTTTACATGATACACCCCCATCTGGAGGTGAACCATGGTTTGAAGATTTTGTTTAGCTCGTTTACAAGTCTAGTGAAAAATGATAACAGCCGAAATAGAGGGAAATATTAACGTTTTTGGCAAGAAAATAAAAGGGAGTTTCAGATCGCTATCGATTTAAAAATTGTGGACAACCTATAATAATATATCCGAAAATTTAGGAAAATCTCAGAATACTTATAATCTTCCTACTTCTCCGCTTCCCCTACCTGGTAGCCCTTCTCATACATTTTTCTCTCACCTTCCCCGATCCGCTCGTAAATCAAAATCTCCGAGTTGATATCATGATATGAATAGTCCATCAGAGTGACCTCCCTTGTCATTTCCGATATGCATCAGCGGCTCGTTCGACTTTTACGGTTGGGATAAGGGGTGTGGCCCTTTCGCTGGCGCGATTTCCGGAAGCTGAAAGAGTGAGGAGGGTGATTTATAATTTTTTTCCCGCCACTTTTCCGGGAGAAGAGAGAAACGAAGGGAACGAAGGGATGTGTCGGGTGGTGTGCATTTTGTGCGAGGGGGCCGACAAAGAGTCGAGGGATCTGGCTCGAAATAGGTCAGGAAGGATGTTTCAGGAGATTGAAATGGACACTGGAGGCGCTATCTTCTATCGCCACCAGAGAAGTATAGACCTGGATTTGAAAGCGTTCCACTCTAACCCTAGCATCCTTGGTATGACATGTTAACATCGTTGAAAAGGAAGATAATTTTCCTTTAAATTGAATAGAATTAGGGTCGGTATCATTCAACTCCACGATGCGAGTCGTCATAATTTCCGATTCGTGTCCCTACTCGCTCCACGCGATACTATAATATTAAACACTTCCCAAAATTCCGCTTTTCTCTGCTTCGGTGGTCCATATTTTACAGAACTCCCTCGACTTCAACTCGTCCTCAAGATATCCTTCCTTAGACCTCTTCTCTCCATCCAACTATCAAACTTCTCTTGTGTAATGAAATCCCAATTGTTGACTCCTGAGTCATTTTGCTGGTGCGTTACTTCTTCTTTCAATGACAGTCTTTTTCTTGTTCCGTTATTACCGTTTTGTACGAATTAATTTTTTACTGATCAGTCAATGTAATTAACCGTTTTTTTTTTGTTTTGAGTAGATCGAAATAATACATAAATAAATCACATCAAAACACAATAAAATCGCCCGACGTCGGGACTTACTCCTGATACTGTCTTCGCGATTCAATCTCTTTGTGTTCATTCTAAGGTATCAGACGTTTTTCGGTGAAAATCCATTATGATTAAATTAAAATGAAAATAACTTAGTAACTTTTTCACTCTGGTATATTCTCAGACGACCGGTTTCATTGCATAAGTGACACCTGCAGTTGTCGCCCATGCGATGAAACTAAGGTACTAAGTTATTTTTATTTTGACTCCTCGGGTACGCTGGGTGAAGGAAAAGTGGAATAGTACGTGGGCGGTCGAGCGTTGTGCATGGCCTCCTACCTCTTTCACCTCCGCCCCGTGGACCTCACCCTCTCCTCCACGCCCTCCAAGTCGAGACCTTGACTCTCTGGCCCGCGATGAGGAATAATCCAGCTCTGTCGGAGGGGGGTGGAAGATCCGACGGTATCCGCCGGGGCTATTTGGTACTCTTAATCTCAAAATCACCCCAATGCGATATAGTAATCGAAGGGACAATGCTATATTTCCATGGCAAACTAATCCGTTTTAAATACTGTACGCCTGTCAGTCTGAGTGTGATAATGTTGACGAGCAAATGGACGGATTAGATCATAAACGAGTAAAAGGCCATTTGGAGCAAAATAAGAAAGAATATATCTAGATGGAATGACTACTCACATAGGAGGCTCAACGAATACGCAAGGAATATTAAAGAAAAAAAAGCCTTATGAGAAAGACTAAGGTATTTTCATAGAGGGCTGCAGGGAACCAATGTTAGAATTGAATAACAAATGAAGACAGTCTAACGTTTTCGATATTAGGATCATGGAAAATCTAAATGACATTGGAGGTTTTTTCAGTGTGCGGATAACTATCGTCCATAGCGAGATATTGGTTTTTATAGGTGCCATACATAATTATCACAGATATCGCGTAGTCAGTTAATGTAGATCAAATCAAAAAGTCTAAAATAATCTGGCATATCGTCCTAACGACAATATTTTTACACTCGGTGGTGCAGTTTCTCTTAAATATTCATATTGACCCAATCTTAATGAATAACGTATCTGCATCTTCAAAATACTCTCCATGGTACCTCACGTTATGAATCAGGGGTTGATTTATCACCATTCAGTACTACAGTACCACAATAATTAACCTACCAATACAAATCATCATTAACATTAGAAAAAATGCTAATTCTTGTTATGGGTAACACCACACCAATATGATTTGCTCTACAGGAATTCCACCAATGCTAGAGAATAGGTATATTGATATTAATGTCCTTAAATCGACATGACCTCTTCGTATTTTCAAGCCTTACTACCCTAGTTCCCAGGCGTCCGATCGAAGACTTCTGTACACCCCCGCACGTGTAGTTAGAACCCGACCCCGATTGTCCCCCACCTCCCGCCGAACGCCCCCCATTTTCCCCGGAGAGAGAGAGAGAGAAACTAGTCGATCGCCGGACGTTCGCTACCCTTCCCCCCCCACCCCCCGTACTCCCGCTTTCTCCGTCCGCCCCTCGAATACCGTATCCCTACACCGAATTTAGTATTCTTCAACTTCGGATAAGGACTTCAATCGAGGTCTGGGATTTTTTCGAAGAAAAAGGGGTGAGACTCCTGATATGTCGCATGAGGTGAAATGCCGTGTGTTAGAGGGTGCCTGGATGTCTCTTCCCCGTGGATCTTATCCATTGATCAGATTTAAATAGAAGGTACAGTCAAATTTCCTTCACTTTTCTTGTTATATTACATCATCGTAGATAGTAGAATTCCGCAGCGATTTGATGATAGTGAGGTGGCTTCCGGGTCTGTGTAGATAGAGCCAATCGCGACCCTACGTTTCTCAGACTGCTAAAAAGTTCCCCCAGGGATGGAAGTGACTTGTTGAACCAATTCGTATTTCGCTCTTGAAGATCCCGCAAGTGGAACATGTGTGCGAACTACCGATCAAATGCTCTTTTCCAATTGTAAGTACTTATTAACGTCTGGTTAAATCGTACTTGATGAATGACAGCTTATAATAGGACACTAAAAGTGTAAGATACAACGCCTCGGAACAACGCACACAGGTGGGATGATTTATCTAAAAAAACCTCTGTACTTGACCATTACTACGCCTTGCTACTCACCAATGTAACTTCTCCAAATAACGGTATTTCATATACGTTTGACACTAAGGCAAAATAAATAATATTAAATAAGGATTAATCCCTCTTCACCCTTAAAAAAACAATAAAAGAGCTTAAGGCATTTTTAAGTGTTAAAAAAAAGAAATTCCATGAATTTGGTTTATTGCATATTAGAAAATTAGCAGAGATGCCTCCAGGGATGTGTGCCTAATTTGACACACCTGATGACCTTGCTGTTGTAACCTCAAAATTCGCTCGATTTGATTCAGTGAGAAATCGTCCGCTGATGTCATTCGTAACTTTTGAGAAGATGCCTCGACGTCTGATTTCAATGTCGAGCGATTACCCTTCAATTATTTTTTTTGTCTTTTTTTCACGTGGTCGAAGGGAATCACGATAGGCAATCCGCAGTGTGCCAAATTACGCCGAAATCGTCACGGGCGAGGTTTCCGCGGGCGGCGTACGCCTTCGCTCATTATAGCGAGGGCCTACCCCGTCAAGCGTCAAAAGAGGTGAGGAGGGGAAAGAGAGAGAGAGAGAGAGTGTGTGTGTGTGAGAGGGAAACTGGTCCGTGCGAATTACTTGGATCTCCTCCTCCCCTCCCCCCTTCCTCCACCCTCCCTCCGACACACTGCAAGAGGATTACGACACCGAAATAAAAAGAAAAGAGAATCCCGAGAGCCTCGCTTATGAAACGCCCGGATCGGGACGCCGATCTCATAATGAGATTACACGATTCAGTGAATGTAGAAATGCAAGAATTTCTCACAAAAGAGAAAATAGGTTTTCGACCCAAGTCACTGGGGGGGGGAGGGAGAGAGGGGGTGTGAGCGACCGAGAAGATTCATTTTTTTACTGTGACGAAAGATGGGCGTGTTGAGTAATTTTTTTACAGCAGTTTGTGGCGAGATTAAAAATTTATTTTTTGTAGATCCCTGTCATTTTCGAGTCTTCTTTTTGATTGACGGAGAGTGAGTGTGTACGTACGTAGAGGCACCCAAGACGTCAAAATCAAAAGCGAAGTGATGCCAGCTGACTCTCATTGTGCTCCAAATGTAATTACTTGGTGGGAAACGAAATTGTAACGCAGGATCGATCCACGTTCATTTTAAAGAAGTTGAAGGATCTTTTAAGCATGACGTGAAGGGGCAGCGAAAGGCACAACATTGGAGTGAATTAATTATAATCCAATGACAGCTCTCAATAACAATTGTACCCCCCAAGTCTGTGCCAAAATAGTTTTACTCATTAGAGTTAAGTCTCAAGCCTAGCCCGAAAAATAAGGAATTATTTTGTGGATGGATATGATCAGATGTCTTTCATAATGTTCTTATGACTTACAATTGTGAAAACATTTGTAAGTGCTCACGAGAGCAAAATTGTGCTATTGATGCAATATTTAATTCTAGATTAAAATCTGGCGTATGCCTGAAAGATACATGTTGTGCAAGTTATTTTCCCAATATGCATATCAAATGAATACCATTAACTGGAATTCTCGTGTGCGTGACGTCACTTCCCCACGTCCTGTTAAGGTCTAATCTCTCTACCAGCTCAAAAGGTATTTGTGAGTCAGCTAAGAAAAACTTCACTTTGTAATTTTTCTCTAGTATTTATCTTCCAAAATTATTATACTCTCAAATTGGCGTAATGATTTTAACATATGTTAATGGCGAAACAAAGTTCTTATCACCATATATGAATTAGAGAAAATTATTCCTGCCTCTAGCGGAGCGAGAGAAATGAATTATTAATTGAATTAATATTGCTCTTTTCAGGTATTTCCGTCGCGTGTTTGGTTTTTTTGACAACAGTTTCTCCCCTCTTCCTGGGGGCGTCTTCACCTTTTCCAAAATTACAATTACAAAATTACATTACAGAATTACAAAAATGTCCAACGGACCTGAAGACGCCCCCAGAAAGAGGGGAGAAACTGTTGTCAAAAAAACCAAACACGCGACGGAAATACCTGAAAAGAGCAATATTAATAATTATAAGAATCGCGGAAGCCTTCAAAGAAATATTAATTGAATTGTTTACCACAGTACTTAATGTTGCCCGTTTCGCGAGAAAACTTTATACATTGACACCGTGAGGAGCTCATACGGGACTTCCACAAGAAATTTACTTTATCTGAATGTTGCTCTGAGGCATTTTGGTGTTAAGTACAAAAAGTAAATGGCTGGGGATATGTGTTGGTACATCACCCAGGTGAAAAATCTCTTCTTTTTACAAAAATGACAAATACGGTGTTTCTCATCATTCCGTCAGAATTTTCATTTTACTCCCTTTGAAAACAATACATTAAAAAAGTTAAATAGCTCTCAAATGTTTTTGCTTCGTAATGTTGGTAGATTGCCAAGTAAACGAGGAGTATAAGTCCTACAGCTTTTTAAATTCATCAGACCCCTTTCGTAACTTAGAAACGTTGAACTATTAAACACCCGGAAGACCGACGCCTAATTTGATTTATTCAGTCACGGAATCCAAATATTCTGAAGAAATTACATGAAAAACTTCTTATTTCAAAGTCCAATTGCTGTATATTTTATGTTAATGTCTTCGACTGGTTGGAACCTAAATGAGCATACCGACACAAGTTTTCTGACGCTCGTTGAATCAAGCCAATTTGCAGGGCTGATACTAATTCATTCATGCATTTTGAAATTATAGTCATATCCCAAAGCAAACATAATCTGAAGCAAGTGCAGTATCGCGAAAAATTTTTAATTTGAATAGATTAAAAGAAAATGTTTTTCTCAAAATAATTTCCAGCGCATTTCAAATGAGATCACTGCTAGTATAGTAAATTTGAGTGAAATGTGACTCTCTGAATTAAAGGTTTCACTGTATATGTACGTAATAAGAAGAGCTGGAAAGAATGTTATAAAATGTACGATAAGATACGTACAAAATTTTTTAATTGAATAATCCATCAGTAAAGTAATGTTTACTGGGGTGGAGGCTGGTGCGCTGGAGGTAGGTGACGAGAGTTGTTATTTTTGGTGCCCCGGTCAACCGTCCACCTCTTGCGGCTACAAAGTTTATGGGCATACATGCCTACTGGTTATATATATATTGCCCAGTATTATTATTATTATTACTAATTGTTTTTCTGTAATGTAGCACCTGAGAGAGTGAAACTATTATTTTTTCTTTTTTGCCATTCTGTTGTTTTTTTATTCGGTAGATTATTCAGTGTTAATGTTCTCAAAATTTTGTAATTGTTTTTCTGTAATTTATGCTAAAGTAACAGGGAGAGTGTTTTTATTTCTAAAAATATAATTATGTCGAATCTTGAGTCCGAAGGACTTGGTTCTTGAAATAAATTCTGTCCTATTCTATCTGCATGTTTAAAGACACACGCACTCAAGCAGATACAAATGCCATACATCTGTGCCTCAATGTAGATATTCAAGTGCGTGTGATCACGCGAGAGTGCCAAACATTTTGAGTGCATAACTTTGGCGATGTTACAAGTGGAATATTCAAGTACGGAGATGACAGCGATCAACATGCTCATCTTTTATCTCTCTCCTGTCTCCCACTAGATCTCTCCGAGTGCCAGCTGATGCAGGTCCCTGACGCAGTTTACCACCTCATGCGGCACACGGAGCTGAGGGGATGCAATCTCTCGTCCAACGCAATCACCAAACTCCCGCCCAAGTTCGCTGCCAAGTTTTCGCTCATCACAGGTAATTAAATCGCTTAGTACCGGTTCGAATGGGACTGAATTCTGAGGCCGGGGCCTAAATTAGATTTTAATTACTGGGAGGCTTTCTTGACGAAGATCCCTTTGCGTTTCCGTGACTGGCTCCCACTTCCCTGACACCAACTTCGTCATTGGCCCCTTTGTAATCCACTTCGAAACTAAGAACAGCTACATTTCCACCCGTTTAACTTGTAAATAATGCCAGAAGAAACGTGTGCGTTAACATTTTCCCCTGCATTCAACTTCGGCACAGTCTGTGCTTGATCTATTTTGCCTCGGAATATATATAATTAATTAACCCGGTCGAAGGACGATAAAATCGTTTTCGAGGGAGACCTTCTTGCCCTTTAGTTATATGCATTTTTATTAATTATGCTCTTTACACATTCCACCTTCCCGTTGGCCTATTGGTTATGAACTTTGAATAAAATAATATGAAGACTGAATATGTATTTTGAATGGGTAGGCTATTCATTTCCTTGAAGACATAGATATCATTAAAGAAGTGGTTATTTTTCTCTCATTAGATCCAAACCGCTGTTGATCTTTTTTAGCAAAGTGCTTGTTACCCATGCCTGAAGATTCTAAGTAAGACATCGAAAGGGACATACACATTTATACATTTGTTTTTCATTGTGCGTTCTTGATGCTTGGATATTTTCTAACCCCTAAAAATCACTTTCGATGTATCCTTTAGAATTATTGACTCCTGATGAATAATTTCCGTTCTGCTTGGTCGAAAATGAGGGATCTTGTCGACAGTATTCGGAACCCTGTATGTAAATTTGTGACATGTGATCAATGATTCATGACTCAAACTGTAGTGTATGAAGCTGTCCCTCTAAGGGCAAACAGGGTATAATGATAATAGCGGATTTAAAAACCCTCTATAAGGGCTCGTCTTAAAAACGCGTGCCCCTTTTCCTCGAAGTAATCTGTCTGGGGGACGTGAAGGATGGGCTACAAGTGTCAGATATCAGGATGTTCAACCCTTTTCCCCTTCGTGGAGGGGTGTAAGGCCCTTTTAATCTTCCGCAACCCCCACCTTCCCCAATCCCCCCTCTCTGTCTCTCTCCCATTCCATTTACCCCCCTCCTCTCCCATGGCGAATGTTGAGAGAGCGGGTTTTCCAGTCGCCAGACACCTTCGGAAATAAACACGGCGAGAGTTTGGCACGGCCATTCGCTATGCTCCAGAAATAGAGAAGATAGCCGAGAGCACGTGGTCTCTCGAGATGAGGAAGCAAGAGGCGTCTTGGGCAACGCCGGGATGTCGGTCGGATTGCGACACGCAGTGCGCCACAAACACTGAAGCGATGTTTCCCCGCTGTTCGCGCTGGGCAGACGGACGGGGCCCTTCCGGTGCGGTGGTGGTCGACGCAGGGAAGAGGGCACTGTGCAGGCAGGCGATGCACGCCAATCAGCTGGACAAAGGGACGGGGGAGTATGCGCGAGATGAAATTCCACAGGCGGCGATCGTTTTGCACACGCCGGGCACGATGAGAATCCCGTCCGTGACGAAACTATGCTAGCTTTCATGTTATGGTTTCTCGGAAGTCACATCGACCCAATGGGTGGATTCAAGCTGGCATAGCATTAGGAGAATTTAGTCCTGCAGTGAAACCCCTCTTTATTCAAATCTCGCATTGCCATGACATTTTCCGACGAAGAAGTTTATGGTCGAATATCAACATGAAGCAAAAATAATCCATCTTGTTGAAAGGTGGCTCCATTTTAAAGTTATTGAAATATCCAATAATTCATATTACGGCTACTTGAAGAAAACTATGCCCTCTATTTGATATACACAACCACATCATACACCTCCTCGCTTTTTATTCTCGAATTTAATATGAACTTACACTGTATTAAGAGCCTTGGTGAAAGAACGGGTGAAACTTGGATTACAATGATAGTAATTTTCCATTTAGCATAAACGCCTTTTCTTTCCAAAAAAATTAATTAGAAAAAATGACATCCCTCAGGAAACTAAATTAATTTCAAATTTACGTAATTATCATCCTTATTATTTTAGTTTTTATGAAATTACCGCAAAAATCGTAGTAAGAAGACGGTGTTTCTACGGAAATGGCAATGCAGTCGTCTTCAACATAAGAAATAAGGGTTCATATAGAATATGTTCGTCGAATCGTCTGCATATTTTTCCTCTTAGCTATACTTCTAATACTTGAGGCTTGTCACCAGTGAAAGTTGAAAATTTTAAACGAAAAAAAAGATGGATATTTTCATTTTTTTATTTACTAATAACTACCATCTTGAAACTGTTCCTCTCGTTACCCCGGAATGCTTCTCGTTACCCCTCTCCACTCCGTCTTGCATGTCTTTCCCTTCCTTTCTCCTTTCCTGTCTTTCCTTGCATTCACTAATGAATTCACTCTCAATCGCAATCGTCAAAATCCTCTTGCCTCTGATTACTGGATTCATTCACCCGCTTTGCCTCTTCCTGTTGCCTTACAGTGGCATATTTTTTTCAATGACATAATATCAGGCTATAGCAGCATTAATTTAATTATATCTAGCACTTTTTATTCTCGATCATTGCCCATCTTGAATTGCTTTCTCTCATCAATGTCGGAGTACCTACTAGACCTGACCGCAAACACTATTTGCTCCGTGGGCCTAGAAATTTTATTTACAATTTTATTGTACGTGTCGCTAATTTTCGCCGTATTCACCCATGGTTCTAAGTCATATGACAGTACCATTTCAAGTCGGAATCACTGTATATGGGCGGTTTTTAAATAGCAGTTTCCCCATTAGTCTTCTTTTCCATCCATTACACCTCCACAATTCTACTCGCTGAATCGCCTTCAGTAGACTCTCATTCGTCTACTTCTCTCATTTCACGCCACTTCTCTCCTCCGTAAAAAAACCATAATTAGTGGGAATCAAACCCTTTCTTTATACCAATACTGTGCATCCTCCCTCCTAAAAAGAAGTAATTTCATCCTGTCACATTATTTTTTGGGATACTAGGAAATATTAGGACTGTGATAATAAAGTATTTCCTTATATAGTTCTTCGCTTTTGCTAACAGACCTCTCAAATACTTCATGAATTCCTCCGAGTACTCTCTCTTCAACTACTTAATCTTATTCTATTTAAAAAAAATGCCATTAATTTCTCACAATTCTCCCTCCCCCTCCATTCAAGTGCGGCCTATGCCTTCCCATTCGGCTATCCTCGCCGGTACTTTGATGCCTCCGGCCGTTGAAGGTAGCTTTCAAATTGAAATTTCAATTATGTACCGCGAAACGAAATTGGACTTCACGTGAACCCACTCCTGAAAATTGTTTCCACTCGGAAAGAACATAATATGGTTGTTACTTGCTTCTACTTTCTCCGCATGAAAATCGTGGTAAATCACTGAGTTGATTTCATTAGCTTTCTGATGGTTATCGCCCAAAACTCTAAGCTTACATTCATTAGACACGCGATGAATTTTACGGTAAACTGTGCAATGGACGGTTGAAGTTTCCCGAAAACGGGGCTGAAGTTCTTATAAACTTCACTTCTATGTAATTCAGGGGAGGCAGACTTAATTTCGCAAGTAAATACATTTTCTGTTAAATAACCTATTGCGTCTGAAACGTAACTCAAATCTAAATCTGTTGCTAACCTAAACTATGATATTTAATTTGATCTTTTTTACGATTCATATGCTATCTTTAATGGGTGGTTTACCTTCAATCGGGCATAATTTCTCAAGATGCATGCCTCCGATCTTTTTTATTAACTGTTTTCTTCAGTGATCGATATTAATGAGCGACTATTCAATAGTGGCAAGGAATATTCGAACAAAGGCGGAACACTATGAAAATTCATTATGTAATGCTTACCAATAATGATTGACTTTTTTGCCACTTTGTCGAATTCATAAAGGTGCGCCTAGAAAAATAAGTGAGTTTGGGCACAGCATTGGAGAAAATTCTTTCAATTGCCATTCCTTGATTAACATGTCGAATGTTCGCCTGCCTGCATACAAAATATAAATGCATGATACAGCAAGTTAAAGAACTTGTTTCCTTTCGCAAAATAAATCGTATGGAATACTTTACAAGAATCAGATAAGCAAAAGTAAATCGATTAATGGAACACATGAAATACATTGTAGAAATCAGCTGATTAACGACAGAAACATTTAGACATTGAACTTACCTCACTGAGGCGACTCAAAGAACCATTGAATAATAATATGACATATTTCCATGAAAATAAATATACTTTTAGTTTCACTGTACACTCAGGAGAGGAAATTTCATTGGACGAGCGTTAATATTAGATGCCGATTTCAAGTTTCTCTCCCACGAGTAACAAGGATTTCTCACGAGTAGTACTGAGGGAAAAATCCTGTTCAAATCGATCGCCGATATGGACTTTAGAAAGGGATATGTAAAGGCTGGGGAGTATTCAGGAAACAATATAAACATTCTCCTCAATTCCTCCTCTTGCGCAGAAAAACAAGATGTCTGTTTAGAAAGCGTCTCAAAGCGAAAGTGCGCTATTTAACTTAATTATTCATAAGGGAGGTTTTAGATGTCCCCATGTTGTGAAAAAGTGTCATACATCGCTGGTTCCAATAATAGATTGATGGTTGAATAAAAAAAACGAGAATTTTTTTGCGATGACGTACGCATTCTCTTCTTAGAAAGCTAAAGGAATGCAATCTAAAACCGCCTTGACTTTGAAAGAGCGAAAGGTAAGAAAAAAAATCCTGCACTCTTCCAGTTTTGGTACGGAGCCAAGTCTTGCCGATTCTGTCGGGAAAAGGATCCGTTGCCTCGAACTGTATTTCGAGAGCGACAGAATTTACAAACCCGAGACCGCCTTTAATTTTAGTAAATCCTTCGGGGGAGCGTCCTGGAATCTATTTGGGGGCCTAAATGTTTTGACGCAAGCGAGTCGAGTTCGATGCGGGAGGAAGGTCTTTCACTTCATCGGAGTTGATCTTCCTCGCGGCGAGAGAGGAAAAATAAAATATATATTCTCCCCAAAAATCTCCGGAAATAGTGGCGTCTTTCTTAAGAGCGCGAGTTGCCTGCAGACTCTGCCAAGGAACAGCCGAAGAGGAACTCGGGGACGCGAGCCAAAGCCGACGACACCTCGGGATACCGCGAACTCAGGCGGAAAACCCGAAACTTAGAGAGAGAGAGGGAGAGAGAGAGAGAGGGAGAGAGGGACAGAGAGAGAGAGGAGGGGGAGAAGGAGTAGTAGAAATGGTAATATAGCTTGTGACGGTTTGTCGACAACTTGATGATTCTGTGCCACGTATCACCGTTAGGTAAAAGTATCAAGTATTGGAATAAAAATCTGAAATAATATAATGTAAAAATTACCTTAGTAGTAGTAGTGGTAATATAGTTTGTGAGGGTTTGTCGACAACTTAGGTTATTCTGTACCATGTCTCACCGTTAGTTAAAAGTATCAAGTATTGGAATAAAAATCTGAAATAATATAATGCAAAAATTACCTTAGATTCATAAGCTTCTTATAATCTCTGATATATCTGAGCTTCTTATAATCTGGGATAAAGATGTTAGGTGACAGAATATTCTTGTCGTCCCCCAAGATGCACCTCATATCACCAGAAATTTTCAGCTTGGATCACATCTGGTAGTGTTCACATCCTGTCGTTATATACTCAACGCGCAGGGTTTATTGCAATAGTTAAATTGAGGAGGATCCTTATCCCCAGTAAATAGGTAGGAGTGAGTTTGGGCGCATTGGCCTTATCTAAGTCGAGTGATAGCTAATTCCTGAAATGTTTTTCTAAATATATGTGTTCCCTACCTCTTCAGTATCTTTAAAATAATATCCCTCGAGCCGCCGCTGAGGTTCGGGGTATTGAGGGCACTTTTAGGCCACTTAAGGAATAGGGAGATGGTAGAGAGTGTGATGGGGGACAATTGCGCGTTAATGGGGAGCCTTAGTATCTCTCTGTTTTTAATGCTAATAAATGTTGAATAGAAAGAAGGATTTTTGGTACCCATTAATTTGGTAGATTATCTCTATCATTTATGCCGCTTCTATCAGTTCTGCAGATATAGTGCGGGATTGAAATAATTTCTGAAACTGCCACAGTAAAACTCGCTTTGACTGAATTTTCAAGCAATTCAAGCCTAGAGTGTACCCTCTTGAGTCTCTTGCAGCTCGCACCCTAGTCTTTACATCAGCTGTGTAACACTTTCTGTTCGCTCGTAGCAGCTTTTAATGAAGCACGCGGCATTTATGCACATATATGCATTTTTAGATTCGAGTATTGCACCTTTCTGTCCAATGTCCCAAGTGCTCACTCGGGAGTAATTCTCATTACTTGGGGCCGAACAAGGCTGCAAGTCGACGGAATTGAGGGGTAGGAGACAAATGAATAGTAGTCCGCGCGGCGTCTAAGCCTCCATGAGTCGGCTTCAAAAAGGCGCCTGGGTTCGGTGGGGTGGCCTCTTTATTGACGTTAAGAACTCGATAAACTAAGGCATTTGAAGCAAGATTTAAGGTTTTCCCGGCGAATGCTTAGACTGTATAGCTCTCGGTTTTCCAACCGGGTAATGGTGGTTAGTGACACCGACACACTGGAGTATTTGACCTCAAATGCTGGACAAAAATCGAAAAATCAAAATTTTTGGATAGTTTAAAAAAAGTTATTTTCAGGTAATTATGAAGATAGTGCATCCCATGAATACTATTGCAACCACCTCGATCACTCCCAATACAACCGAAAGCCAGTCGAAACTGCTATATAATGGTAGACTTGTAAAATTAGCACAATTGCAAGTTACGATTCATTAATTTTTTCAAACAAAAAATAATCACTGAATAGTTGCTATATTATGTATTTTGAGTAGAAAGTGTTTGTATTATTGTTAAATTCGTTAAAATGAAACTATGCCGTATGGTATAGATTTATTTGTGTATGAATATTTGAAAATTAATACAAAATTACAAGAAATAGTTAAACAGCACTGTTTTTTTTAAGTGTGTCGGGCCTTGTCGGGCAATGTATAATCTTAATCCGTATTAAGTAATAGTTATTGTGTACGTAGAAACAAAAACATCCTGCCCCTTTTTGCTCCTTTTCGAAAAAATCCATTTTACATTTGAGACGACCGCCTTAACTTTAGCGTCAGACAGGAGACGTCATGTGTGACCTTTCTTTACTGATTTAATTGAAGTTCATAATTAAATTATTTCAGTTATATTTTCCGAGAATACTCTTTTTGATGGTACCGATATCAAATAAAAATAAAATATTTGCTACAAAATTTTTATTCGAAAATATGTGCTTTTTTTCAATATAATTTTTCCCGAGTTTTACTCGTAGAATGAGATATACTAGGCTTACCTAAATGCTATAGTCTTAAAAACTGATTTAAATTTTACGCGCAATGTCCTAACTATAAGAAGCGACGATTATGTAGTCGATTGAGCTGAAGAATATAAAAAAGGTGGACAAAATGAATCAGTTTCACGCAGGACATCTTAAAATTATTGATTAAAAAACAGAAATTCTATGAATGCTTGTAAGTAATGAAAGTTGCTAAGGGTCAGCCTAGTGAATTAACAGCAAAGGAATACACATAAATCTATAATGAATCTTGTCTTGACTTTTGTTAATGTCATGAATATACATAATGGATTCAAAGGTTTGGCATCGTTGAAAGAATTGTAGGCTTGGATTAATGATGGATTTTCTTTGGTTATTTTGTAACTGAGGCTTAATGTTTTCGTTCTATTTTTTTACTAAATGTTTATTTTACTCCATATCTATACTAACCAGTAAGCAAAGGTTGATTATTTACGTTCAATTCACTGCGTTTGCATTTGAACCACCGCGTATCTCACCAGTACTAGAGTGGCTGTGGGAAAATCGACGAAGTCAATCGTTTTGTTTACGAGTGTGGTTAGTTAGCGGAAAAATATGATAATATTTGTGATGTGGTTTAAGCCTTTTCCATTATTTAATTTTATTTTATATACTTCAACGATGGAGAAAGAAATATCAAGACAATATCTATACAATTTAATGAAAGAACGTAAGGATAATACAGCTAAAGGTAGGATACTTTACATGGAAAATTGACTAAATGTCATGAAAATAATCGAGCAAAGTTAAGTCGAGCTTTAAGGTATTTTAAATCTGACTTAAAAAAGAAATGGGCTTCTGCTAGGAGAACAGATGAAAAATTTTTGAATGTTTGAATGAACCTTTAAGTACCACGTTTGAAACAAATTCAATGAGATCTTCAAGTTTGGCCAGCTTTTGAGGTCAAATACTCCACTGTGCGACGTTTCGAAGGCGTTGTCTGCCGTCGTCCGCAGGGTGACCTTCTCAGGGTCATCACCCTAGCCACTTATTCCTCCAATCCTCCATTCCTAGCCACTTATTTTTGGTTTTGGAGAGGATAGAAGGGTATGGAAGGGAAGTTGGATGGGGTTGTAGCGCGGAAATGCGAAAATCTGCGCATTGGTTTTCCCCCCGCCCGTGGCCAGTGACCCGCGTGGAGGCCGCCGGCAAATGATCCTTCGCACCCGTTTTGCGTGGGCATCGAAGATGAGCGCTGCCTCCGAAACCACTCCCGTTCCAAGAAACAAACTCAACCTTCTACTTTCTCAATGCCACCCATCGAGACCTGTGCCAAACTCCGTCGCATTTATACCCCTACCCCACCCCCGCATCTGGCCACACTCCTCACCCCTTAAAATCTCCTAACCCTTGAAAGAAGAAAAAGGCAATCTCACTCTAAAAAAAAATTTCTGTGCTTAGAAGGATATGAATTTTTTTATTTACACAGATTTCTTTGATTAAAACATTTCATCGAGATCTCCATGACCACCTCCGGGAATTAGGCGTTCATAAAATAGATATTTTGTTATAATTAAAAGTGAAGTGGCCTCTGTTCGCTATTTCTTCGACATATTGTCTATCTAAGAGACCGAATCAGAACAACCTGCTTATGATAAATTCATTAGCATCAGGTCCTTGTAAAGGCTATGATATAGTATATGTCAAAAAAAATCACTACGACCGGTTTAATCCGATAATTCTCCTCAGTAAGAAACTGATTTATTATGAACACTTCTCCATCAGTTTCAGTGCATGGAAATTATACCACCGAAGCTATTTTTGTTCATTCTTTTTCCTGGAAGAGATCCATTAAAGAATAACCTAAATTTTACTTTAAACTTCAATCCCTTATATTCATGCCGTGCTCTCGACTTCAACCACAATAGCATTCGGTTCCTCTCCGCCCTCTATCTCACTGCTCAGTCAGGATCACTGAGAGGCCTCGTCCTTAAAGGATTTAACGGAGCATATACCTGTAGGATTTAACGGAATACATACCTGTATGATTTAACGGAATGTATATAATGTACCTGCTAATTTCAGATGTGTAATAAAGGCCTCACACTGTAATGTACATTTTCATGGAGGAAAAAAATTGGTCAAATAAACTGATTATAGAGAAACGCTTCCGAAAAAGGTACAAGTATGGTCGATTAATTCAAGGAGTTGCTGCAGTTAATTCGAACGTGAGAGGATTGTTGCAAGATCTTTGAATTGTTGAAGAGGAGGTGGATGTAAAAGGCAGTGACAATAGCGAGAAATTTATGTCAACGGGGAAAGAGGAGGAAATTGTTGTCTGTTTTCTTTTCACATACCACTAAGAATATCTTTAAGAGCGAAGAATGACAGATGAAATGAGTGATTCGGCGGAATAAACACTTTTTTCTCCCTGCACTGTTCCTATGAACGCGCTGAATTTTCTACATTATTTTTCAGAAATCGCCCGGAGTATGTACAATGAGTGTGTTTTGGGAGCGTTATTCAGAATGAGAAATTTGCGAAAATGCTACATAAAAATAACGCGTTGTGTGGATTTTATGTTAAAAATTCAGTGGAGATTAACGTAGTTTCATTCTGTTAGTCGACCGATATTTCGTGTAATTTTTCCTGAATATGATAAAAAACATCGAAGCCCGGGTCGTGCAATAGTGCTAAATGTGGAAAATTGCAATTGATCCAAGTTATTCATTCGAGAGCCTAATCTTTTTTAAAAAATATAGAGTATTCTGACGCAGGCCTCTAGAGCGATATACAGGTCATGGTAATAGTATGTATAAATGGAGTTGATTGATTCCATTCGTATACCAATGTGACTTTTTGAGGGGAAAATGCACGCAACGTTTCCATTTTGCTGTGCTGTCTAATTTGTTCTAAAGAGCCAACGCTAGATACCGACAATATTGAAAATTGGGGGTAATGGTTGGCGGAGAGTAAATATGGGAGATAGGACTGTTTTGGCATGATAGATGATGCTTATTAAAATGCATGCAGAAATCTGTTTTCGTATGTATGCACTTTCCGTGTATTCCTGTTACGCATGAGTTGCGCAGACGCGGAGTCTTGCTCTAACATTTCCTATCAACGAGTACATGGCATTTATTAGCATAGCGGGTTGCAACGGAGTGTTTGTCCAGAACCGAGCCTGTTAACGTAATTAGTCTTTCCTTTGTGCATCAAGCGTTGAATAAATGACTAGCGTCTGGCTATTCACGTCGGGTCGTCATTATGCATTCAAGCTCGAGAATAGCAGATTCAACTATCATTTATATCTTCTCCGGTGACGTTTCCTTAGCTTCATTTACGTTAATTCATTTTTCACACATCCATTTTAAATATTTTATTAACTCCCGACACTTCGTCATTCTCTTTTATTGCTTAATTTATTTACTTTATATTGCGCTACTAATGGGTATCCTTGAGCTTCTGAACTTCATCTTCTAATTAGCAATGAACTAACTATTCCTTTTTGACAATTCAGCCAAGCAGTAAAGAATTTAATTCAACACCATGCTTCTCTGTGCTCCACCTTGTATCTCATTCTCAGTTGATACGTCGATAAAACTTTTGTATGATCCTCCCCAGATCCCACTTGTATCCCAAGTCTTTACATGTATTAATTTCTTTTAGGTCTTTCTTGGAATGATCTTTCACAGCGTCGTTTCATTCTCCATAGCCTTCCAACTCTTCGACGAACGATTTGCATGTAGAGCTGACATTTTTAATGATCAAGTCTTTTGAGCGTAGATCCAGGCACGTGATGGAAATCCGTCATAGGATAAATTTTCAGGGTGGTGATAAATCTCCTTACTTAAACTTAATCGGGCGGATTAAGTTGAAAACTTATAGTAAAGAAGCCTGACAGGATATGCTTTCAAAGTATCAGATACATTATGAGGTATTTGATAGTTTCCATTATTTCCAGACCGACTGGATTGGATCATTCTAAGAGAGACACTTTCAGACATTTCTTTTGCATTAAAACACATTTTTAAAAATGTGAATTGAATATTGAAACACCGTTTTGCACATTATGTTTTCCAGGAACGAAAAACAGATTTTATGTATCCTCAATTAACGTAATTTCATGGTTAGGAGAAAGTAACAATAAAATAAAATTATTTTTTTCTTTGCGTGGTCTATCAAGTGATAATCAAAAGTTTACTTTATATCACGGTTTTAGACTATTTTCATGACTGTGCTGGAGGAAAGGAAACTATCATCTTGCCTATTGGCGGTATTTTTTTGTTATCTTGATCTTTTTCATATCTGTCATCGAGTATGAGGATTCGAATGAAACCTGTGCCTGGATACTAAGCCGCGGTATATAAGAAGAGGAACCCCTTTTCCTTTAGTGAAGCGTACTAAGCCTTTAAATGTTCTTAGAGCGCGTCCAACGATTAGTAAATGCGTTGGCTAAAATCCGCTATTTTTTCTCTGGCCACAGTCAGATGTCCGTTTGCAGTCAGTTTCAAGAGCAGTGTTTCAATTATCAACATTACTGACTCTCTGGAGATCAAGCTGCAGTGGAGGCTAAAATTAATAGTCATTGGGCCCCAGGGGTTGATTTCCTGCGATGACTCAGATTTTTTTAGTGGATCCTCGTCTAGTTTTCTCGAGCTTAGTGAGTGAGAAGAAACTTAGACATAGTGCTCCGTTCATCAAATTGGAAATTAAATGTTTGTCCCCAAGGTTTATGCCGCAAATGATCAAGCTAAACGTGATGCTGGATTTCCCGTCCTTCCATCGTCCTTCCATCGTCCTTCCATTCTGATGATAATCCCTCACTTAATAACTTAATCTAAGGCTCGGTTTTATAACATCGGGTTGATTATACTCTCGGACAGAAAACCGAAGTTAATATATACATTCTTCCTTTGATAGCGATCAAGTCAAGCTACGGACAATCTGATGGCGTATAATAATCCCCAACTATCAGTTCACGCCAAGTTAGCGAATAAACAGCGTCATTTTGCGGTAATCATTAACAAGTGTGATAACACCGGACATAACTCTGATTAATAATATGTAATAATAAAATCAAGCATCCAAATCATTCGAGGCGTATGCATGGTGAGGTACTAGTAATTACATTATTAAATAATTAATCATTTGTGCAATGTCTAATCTTACCAAGAGAAAGTAATAACCTAATAGAAAATAATTACATATTTCGTTATCATTATTATTTCTTGTCGCCAGTTAAATAGCGCCTATGACCACAGTTGCCAGTCATCTTCCCTAATCAACTACCTAATATTGTTACTTCAACTGGGACGTACGTAACTACCTTAATATCCATCAAGATTTGCGCTCAGCGATCTGATTTGAGAAGATAATGAGACCGGGGAGGAACTGGTTGCTTGCAAACGAGCGCTCCGAGACTCCACCGAGTCTCGCCCCGGTCCTTCCCACCCCTCCCTCTCTCCCTCTCGATTCCTCCCTCTCCGCATCCCCGCGGCCGACCCTCCCTTCCAACCCTCCCCCTCTCCACCACCTCCATTCGCGCACATGCCTCCTCCCCTCCCTCCCTCCCCATTGGCGCAAAACAGCAGGGAGATCGCGGCGGGGCCCTTGGCAACGGCGGCGCCAGCGGGGGAACGGAATAAAACGCCCCGGCACCACTTCCTGGACAACCCCTCTCCCCCTTTTTCCCTCAAGGTATGGACCCTCCCGTATAACCCGTTTCCCAACGACCACCCGCCCCCTCTATCTCTCTCTCTCTCTCTCTCTCCCTCCCACTTTACCAACCTCCCTCTCCACTGTGTTTATCCGCCCACACCCCTCTCCCCTCACTGCCCTACCCACCAACCCCCCTCAAGCCCTCCCTCCGTCACATCAAAACATCGCATGCATGCACTTTCCACCCGTCCGCCCTCGCTTCTTCTCCATCCAGCGCCGCCGCAGAAATTTTCCATCACTTCGAGAGACGTTATCCGACGTGATGGGGCTTTTAAAGTTATTAAGGACAGCGATGGTCGCCAAATCAATTAGTTATTATTCATTTCATCGAGTACGCTCAATTCACTCGAAAGGCAGAATTCCCTGATTCAGAAACATGGATATTTTGTACATATCCATGGAATAAGAACGTTTGCGAAAAGAATTATGTGAACTCTACCGTTGTGAAAAGGGTCGTGGTAAATTTTCCCTGGGCTGTGTCCGTTTTGAATGATACAGTCAAGATGGGTGGAGCAAAATATATGTACACATCCTCATGAAAAGTGCTAAAGTCCCTATTGATACTTTGACATGAGCTCTACATGAAAATGAAATTAAAGGAGGATCATAGGTGACAAATTAACTGGTTCAAAAATTTCAACATTGATCTCATAAAGATAAATTCAATCAGTGGTCATTAGCCAGTTCACCACAATCAAATTGTATTGCCAAGGCGAGGTCAACAAAATCGCTGAGTTTGTCTCAACAATTTTCTTGCGAACGGAGAACAGAAATTTTGCGGCTTACTTTGAATTTGGTAAGTCTTTAAATATTGCTGTGAAGAGAAGCATGTTATAATAATATTCGTCGGGGTTTGTTTATGGACAAAAGATGAACTGTGATTGGTTCCTTAATCAGATAGATAAAGCGAATTTTGGCAGCTTTCTTAGAATTTTCTATTTAAATATTTCTGTGAAAAGAAGTATGTAATAATAATATTCATCGGGGTTTGTTCATGGTGAAAAGATGATTTGCAATTGATTCATTAATCAGATAGATAAAGCGCCTCCATTCAATTGGTTAAAATGAAAACTAATAAAAAGCATTTCAGTAAATTTATTGAGGTTGAAGAACACCATTTAACGCCGCAAGAATGATCATTCACACTTGAAATCTGAATAAAAAAATTTGATGAGGTAGTTGAAGCCAAAAATAGCTTCATCTTAAATTCGATGGATGTAGCCTCGTTTTCAGGAAAAATTTCTCATTAATTTAGTAAAAAATCAAAATATCGACCACTTACTACTATACTTTAGAGATATTTGTCAGAAAATATCAGTCATTTTTGTGTGAAATAAGATGGTTTAACCACTCTAGTGAGGGACTTTGAGGAGTGAGGAATGTCTTACTCGTAGATCTCGTAAGAAATTTAAGAGCGTAGTTTGTATTTATTTTGAACTATTTTATAAAATATATCAATTACTCACCCCAGCACAATGTACATGAATAGCAAAAAAGAAGGTTGTGAAGGCCCACGTCTCGACGCAAACAAAATGAGTCAACTAAAAGACTCATGTTTGCATAATTATTAAAATACTGAAGATTTCAGTTGCATAAAACTATTTTTGCACGATTAATTTTACATTGCTTACTTCAAACATCTCAAAGCACCTGAAATTAAAAAGATCAAATGCGAGCACGGGCTGTGTTATAACTAGGGAAAAATATCTCTCGAACCACCGTAAGACAATATTTTTTATTTATATACATACCAATCACGCCGTTCCCTTCCGGGGTAGGCACAGTCACTAAGTTTCACTCATAAATACATATTTGTACACCTAACTCTGCTTCAATAATTTCCTCCATACTGACCTATCCTTGCAAACCTCTTTTGCCTCATTTACCCCCATACACTGCATCATACGCGCCCTTCTGTTTTTAAGACTACTTATATTCCTCCTCCTAAGAATTTCCTCAACTACATTCGACCACAACTTTCTCGACTTACCTCTACCTCTTCATTTCACACTTGTATATCTGTTTCGTTATTCGACTCTCATCCATTCTCTCAACATGGCCAAACCAACGAAGCACACTCCTTTCATATATGTCCATTACTAGAGCATCAAAACCACATTTATTTATTACCCATTCATTCCTGACCCTATCCATCCTACTTTTGCCGTAAACACTCCTCAGATAACTTTCTTTTTTTTTAAGAAAATAAATGGACTCCAGACCTTAAATTTTAATCTTTTAAAAAACGCAACAGGTGCATATGGGGCCTAAACATTGCCGGAGCAAATGTTTGAATAGGGTCGGGCCGAGGCACTTCATTGCCTCTACCCTTAACCTACGCCACTTCCCTTCCCCTCCCATCCCTCCCTATTCACCCCTCCCCACCCTTTTAGTCCCTCCCTCAACCCATCAACAACTTCTGCGTCGCGACGCGGGAGAATGAGTCCGGGAGCCCGACGCCTCGGTGTCCATAAACCACGCTTTGTATCCTTCCTCCCTCCTCTTTCTCTCCCCCTCGTCTCCTCAATGCAATTCCCCCGCCGTATCGCGTCCGTCGGGAATGAATAAAAAACAAAAAACACTCAGACGAAGGATGAGTGGGGTAGCGCGCACAGCCCCCTCCTTCTCCGCGTCTCCAACGACGGTAAATATTTATCGCTTAAAGGTGATCAACTGGGGGAGAGACACGCGAGAACCCCTTTGGAGGGTGGAACGCCGCCAGCCCTTAGGATTTCCTGGAAACCGCGGCTTCTCAGGGAGGACTTGAAAGATGAGAGAATCGTATTCGCGTCGTTATTTATCGCTAACTACCCTGAAAACAGGGGTACATAATAAGGGAGGTTTTCTAGGACAAAACGAAGGAGAGCAGCCGATAACGTCGGTTAGATTCGCTGACGACCGGGGAGTCACTTATTCAATCATCCAGAAGACAGCACACGTCGATAAGTGCGTTAGAAAATGAGTGCGAGAAATATGTAATTCAGGTCAGTTACGAGAAAACAAAAGTGATGAGGTTTTCTAAGTCAAAGAAAGCGTAGCTGACCATTATACTGGGAAGGCAAAAACTGGAGCAGAAAGAACATTGAAGACTTAGTTAGCTTGTTGGGGGGAAATGGGCAAAGTGGTAAATATATGAAAATTACATGTATGTCAGAAAAGGAGGCGTTAACCAAGAGGTGAGGATTAATGACGGGGTAATCGTGTAAGAATGTGAAGGGAAGGCTAGCACAGAAACTTGCATGGGTATTAGCGTTATATGGCTCAGAAACGTGGTCTCTTGAGGTAAGAGGGTGAGAAGAGGCTAATGACGTTGGAGAAGTGGGTGTGGAGTGTATTGGAGAAAGCACGATTGACGGAAAGAAGGGCAAACGAGGAAGGGGTCGGAATGGTGGTGTAAGCGAGGAAACTGATGACTAATTCATGCAAACTAAGTTAAGAACTGAGAATTTCAGGCTCACAAGAGAAACTTTTCCTCCATTAATATAACGATATTAACTGCATGCATTTACTGCCGATCCAGTTAGAGAATTGAATTCGAATATAACTCGGAAAAATTTCCCAATTACGACTAGGATAAATCATGCTCATACCACCCAAAACCCGCTTTAATCAGCAGATCACCTTTGATGAGAACTCTGAAAGCAGTCCCCAGAATTCCTTCTCCTCCCGCTGTATTTTCTACCCTCCCACGAGAGCTTCGAGCTCACGACTCCTCTATTATCATGATGTTCAAAACCCAGTCATCCAAGCTGGAAATTAGTTTGTAATTGGTCTTTTTCCGTTCATACAGAGAAGCGTCACGTGGAAAGATCTCAGACGTAAATTTAGGAGTGCTCCGGATATGCGTCATTTGACAAGGCCTCGCCTGCAAACTTTTGGAGTGCGTTCGGCAAAAAGAAGTTCAATTTCTGGTTTTAACTGTGAATGTGCGTGAAAATATCTCATTTGCATTCATGTTGAGTAAAAATTTTAACCAGAAGTGACACTGAAATATCACGTGAACTAGCGTAATTACGGCTGATGCAGGATGTGATATTTCATCATCCTCCCTTTTGTCATGCTGTGTGCATATTCGCTATTCAGTGTCCGCATCCTGCAATGCATCCTGCAATTAGTAAATCTCAAAGACCTTTATTATCTTCTGTGGCCCTTGTTTTTCGTTATTGATATCATAATTGTTTTACTTCCATGGCTTGAAGAATTCTACCGGCGTGTTTTCTCGCCCTGCATCCTTTAATGTCTCCCCATCTTCGTTGAGAGCAGTTTTCTTTGGTCTTATGTCTTCTTAGATCGAGCTGCTTCCAAACGGAAGATGTTTTTCTAAATAATTTTCCCCATATCCGAAAAATTATGTCAGAAGGTTCTCTCTCACTCACGTTTGTACTTCAGCCTTTACATGATTCATTTTCTTTCTTTCTTGGAAGTTTCCAAGACGTAGAAACCCAGCGATGTATTCCACGCCCATTTTCTGGTGATTTCTTGCCTTCGGCCTGTTATTTCTAGCCTTCACTCGACGACAAGGTTCACATTGAAATTCAGTAGCAACCTCTGAATAATTTTCATGGTTTAGTCAATATTCCTCCATTTATTTTGCCCGAATTATAATCGACAGTTCTGAGAAGAGAACTTTTTATCACTTAGCATAATACGTATTGCCTCATCTGACATTAATTCCTTAAATGCGCGTTTCACTTCTGACCTTATTCATTTTCAAATAACTATTACACATAATGCGTAAATTCTCTCTTTGCACCTCGTTAGAATTATTAGGGGAGATTTTTTGTGGTTTAATTTCATTAAGTCTCTCCTGGTTAATCTGGTTAAGAATAAAATTAAGAAAGCATATTGGTCGAAGAAAACATATTCTTCATCGCGAAACAAAATTCCGCATCCTTAAAGATAGATAATTACTCGAGTGATTCTCCGTAAATGTCATAGTTGAGTTCCCAACAAACTTGTTAGCAAAAGGGGCACCGATTTTTACTTCCATTCGCAAAGGGGGTTTGGCCGCGAATTCTACCCAAGAGGCCTAAGTTGCAGAATTAATGCCGTGCAGACGGAATTATTTTGAGCTTTCCTTTCGATATTTCGAGAGCCTCGATAGAAGGTAAGAAACCCTTTTTGACGCTCTTACTGCGCGTCAAACGGCAGTCTGGACCACACGCAGCACTCCCTTGTGCACCTGCTATTTATCTCCCCTACATCCTTTGGGAAGAGTCGTCTCATACGTTTCCCTTCGCGCCGCGCCATCACATTACGCTGCCGGTGGTTGCGGGGGTAGTTTTCAGAACGCCTCAGGACCCGGCGGCTATTGTATTGCTCCAGTGGAATTGAAAATTGGAGACCCTTGCCTTTATGAGTAAGGATGTTTATATGCACTTATTTTTATTGATTAGTTTTTGGATGGTAGCATTGTTTTGGAATATTAGTTCCCAAACTTATATGAGCAGACACCATTCCCTCGGACGAAAACCTTGTCGCGATGGAATGGCCCTCAGAGCTGTACTGGTGGGATGATAATAATTGCTCCTGTTAGGGTTGCCCATAGCGCAGAGGTAGAAGTCCAGGAGCAAGACGAAAGATAGTTTACGACGTGAACTTCGCGTGATGGTGTCACGGTAAAAATACCGCTGGGCTCTTTCATCTCCATTGCGCCCTACAATCAACTTCCTGAACAAGCATGAACAAGCATCACGTAAGATAGTTGATATTTCAGAGGCCAAACACGTAGCATTGCAATTGAAAAGAAAAAGATTCGAACATCGACTCGTTCATAAGCATTCGGTCGAACTTTCTTGTTGGTAATAGGAAATATTCCACCGTTCCCTCACACGTTTTGTTAAAGGGTAAACGCCACTCTCACAAAATATAGTGAATAATAAGTTTTTTTTAAAAACGAATGGAATTGATCGGAAATAAAATGTAGGCTCCTCATCATCTTACTTTTTATTATTTAGCAAATTTCTGCAACCACTGAAGTCAAAATGCGATAATTCATTTAAAAATGGCGCAACATTCACCTAATATTACAATAAAAAGCTCTTGTTTAAAAATTTATTCGTCAAATAAACTGCATATTTCGCACCGAAAACCTAATATTTTTAATGTCTAAGTTGTGTCGTTAGTGAAGGCATATTTTTCATATGGAAAAGGTGGAATTTTGAGTTTTTATTATTTGCGCAATCGCGGTGGGGCCTTTTTTTAAAGCGTTAGTTTTAAACAGGCACGTTCAAATACATAAGTATAAATAAACGCGCTCACTCGTTCACTTTCCTCTGTTGACCTTGCTGGCGCCAGCGCGAGGTTTTTCGGGAAGTGGAGGGAGAGCGGTTAGTATTTTCGGTTCCGCCTTCCCCTCTCCGTCCGAAGGATGCTTAAATTTAAAATACACTTCCCTAACCCTTCCGTGTCTCCCAGACCCGCCCCCCACCCCAAGTTCCCCTCACTTCCCCTACCACATCAATCCTCCGTCTCCCACACTTCCCGACTCCATGAGTTTCATCCCCCCCTCGGAATAAAGAAAAAAAACCTCCGCAGATATTTTATCACTCCGCCGTATTTTTTTTTTTTTTAACGCTGCGTTCATGCCCTTGCGCGAATTTTTATAGGTCCCATTCCGCCCTTATCGTCTTGGAACTAAGGAGAAATTTTTGAACTGAGAAGTGACCATAACTCCTCCCTTCTCTTCCTCCACAATGTATCACACCTAAACTCACCCCGCCCATCACATCTATGCACATAATTCGCCCGCGCTCAATGCAGACGTGACAGCCTCATAGAACACGCTCCACTGACTGCAGCTCGAATCCATGTTAAACTTACTCATTCTTTTCCCCAGGTAAACAAATAACTTACCAGCTAATCTGTTGATATGAACCTAAAGTGATCACAACCAACACCTGGAGGATCAATTCATAGGGGATCGGATTGGTGTGGTGGCTAGAGTACCCACCTGCCACATGGGCGGCCAGGGTTCAAATCCCCGCAGAGGAGGATGTTTTTCAGAGGGAAGCTGATCCCTTTTTGAGTGTCTTGTGGAGGGCACTTTAAGTAAAGTACTCCGTCTGTCGGATGAGACGTTAAACCGTGGTCCCTTTGGCGCCTTTCGTTAAGAACAGGCCAATGCTGACGCCGGGATTCTATCCACCCTTCCTCCCTAACCTATCCCCTATGGCGCAAATGACCTTGGCCGTCGGTCGCCTCCCCAAATATCCAATCCAACAATCTATAATGAATTGCTAAGCACAGAACTGGAATCATCCGAAACTTCATACCCAAAAAAACCTTCACACTAAAACTCCTCACCCTCGGACTTGAAAATAATCATTTATTCGCCAAGTGCAGCGAAAAACTTGTCAAAGAAATTCTGCATAAACAAAACGCATCTTGGTAAACTTGTCCATATTATATTGCTATTCATTGCTGGGGAAAAAACCAAATATAAATGATACAATTTATGTTTCAAATGTGTCATATATCCAAGGCCGTTTCGTGAGCAAAAATATGTTTTGTAAACTTGTAAACGTGAACATATTGCTGATTATTCTCGCTCATTCGTAGTTTTTCCTTTATACATCTCATGTTTGCCATATTCTTTTGAACTTAACACATTGGAATGGAAATTATATTCTATTTTCATTTCAATATCACGTAACGCATTATTTTTTACATAATCATGTTCCTTAGGAGAAAGGTTTCTCTGGTCACAATTTCGTAAAGAGCCACTATCCATGTGTCTCTTCGCACTCTCGGGCTTCCCTCCAGCTATCCACTCCCGAGAGTTCCGAAATCCTGCTGCGTTGGAAGGGATCGCGCAGCAACACCACACTGTCTGCCTTGTCCCAGCCTCCCGCCCCGTCGAGCTGCCAAATATTCTCCCCATTTTTACTGCCCCCCTCTCATTCCTCCCAAAAAAATTGATGACGTCGCCTCCCGTTCCGAAGAGCGCAGGGCGTCTAAATCCGTTCGCGGGTGACGGAGACGTTTTCTATTCCCTTCATCCACCCCTCCTTCCCTCCCCCTCCACCACCTTCGTCCCCGTGGAGACAACCCCCGCGTGACCCCGGAAACGAAAATGCCTCATCCCACTGCCTTCCTGCGTCTTCTTTTACCTCTGAGAGGACGTGGAGACGCAAAAGAAGAATTCCCTTGTTCCAGTTAACCAAGGCGGAGTGAATGCTATAAACGCTTATAGTCGAGTTTATTTATTTAAATACGCAGTAAAAGAGTGTTTTTTGAGACAATCCAAGATAATGGCGCTGTTAACAGTAATGCAGCCAATTTGTAAACACGTCCAGTACCGTTTGTGGAAGGGAATCACGTGAATGAAGAATCCATGATGGTGGCCATTTCTTTAAACCATACGATCGTGAAAATTTTTTTAATTTTTTTCATTTATTTCTGAGCTAAATTAGAATATTTCAACTGCGCTATAATCTTCTACGGACAATAAATACTAACGGAGGATTGCTGATGTTAACGTCGAAATCATGGCTTAGAACCAAGCCTCCAAATTTCAAAATATGTACATCGTTTAAATATTCTTCCATTTCGTTTACATTTGGATTTATTAATGGTTAGTGCATGAAATGGTGCCAAGAGCTGTGTTTTACACATTAAAACACCTACTCTGACACGTCACTCTCTCACTTGAATTCAGAAGAGGTGAAGTGAAAAGAAAATTGTGGAAAAGTTCTCATTCACTCGCTCGGGCACTCTCCATTTTTAAAGTGGCATCGCCTGAAATTGCTTCGGCCTCCAACTCGCGCGGCTCTCGCAATCAGGAATCATCGCGACTTGAAATTTATTGGACCTTGACGGCCCCGGGAAGATGGGACGAGGCGCCAAAGGAAAGGGGCCCGAGTCGGAGCGGCACTTTGGATGCGACTTTGATCAGTCCCAGAATATCCTCCCGCGAAAATGATTAGTAATTGATTAAATGGGAGGTCATTAAAAGCATGGAATTACCATCCGTGACGGAGAATTTGGAAACAGAATCGACCGCATCGTGTATGTTTGTTTGCGTGAGTAGTAATGAGCGAATGCACAAACCAACAAAGGGTGACTCTGAATGGTGGATGTGATTGAGGGCAAATTCGTCTTAATGTCGCCGTTACCATTAGCTAATTAATGACACAAAATGAGATGATCATCATCATTTGTCATTCAATCCTAAGATTGGTCGACTGCTCCACTCCCTGCGTGCTCCGCCCTGTTCCCTGCTGACTTCTTCATGTCCTTCTAGATCTTCTGTATGATGTTCTTTTTTATCGTTCTCTGTATTTTTCCATAGGTCTCCCTCATGAGGCTTTCCCTTCTCTTACGCTTCTTACAAATTAGTTTTGTCTCAAAGTGTGGCTTATAAATCGGAACCGTAGCATCATGATAGTGCTGCAAATGATTTTCTCCTATTCTATTTTCTTTAAACCTCTTCGCTCCCAGATCAAATCCTTCTATATGATCTGCAGGATCCGCCTCGAGCAGTAAGTTTCGAAAACTCCTGTTCTCGTCTGTTTTTAGCTCTCCAATGGTCGAGTCTCGAATAATCTCTCATGGTCATCGAGCGTCACACTCCACACGAATGATTGGAGGTATATGATAATAATGAAAGATTTTCACTTGATAATTCATAAATATTGCTGTTTTGGCATGTAGATAACTGTCGTTGAGGGACGCGGGAGTTGAACATTCGATTCAAAAAGAAAATGAGCTCACCAGTGGATTCAAAGATCTTGCCACTGACGCAGTATCTTCCCCTTCCATTAACAGTCTCCACCTCTTCCGAGCATACCTACTCTTCTCCCCCCCAAAACCTCCTTTTTCCAGCCATCCTTCCCAGAATCCTTTGGTACCCTTTTATCACAGCACTCTCACATCCTACTTTTCACGACGCAGGCTTCATTATATCTACCACCGTCTCAGTCTCCTGCCGGTCGCCAACCCCGCCGTGCCCCAACCCAGGTCCCAAAAGCACTCCCCTAGCAAACCCTCGAACCCTATCGTCTTCCTCCCATCCCTCCCTCCTCACATCTTGCTATCCTCATTTAAAAAAAAGTTCTCCTGGAGCATCCTGTCACTTAGAGGAAACATAGACTCTTGGCATACTTCCTTCGTGGAAATCCCCGGCCCAATTATAGAACCACACGCCCGCTTCTCACGACCACGCCTTCTCCAACCTCCCCTCTTGCACGCTGAGTACATCCAGCTCACGAAAACTACGCACAGGATTGTGTTACGAGATGGGGCAACAGCGGCGCGGGGAGGATTTAACCCCTGTCCGACGCGTTGTGGCGGACCAAGTTCCGTCATCTTGGTCATTTTGAACCCTGCGTCTGTTCCACGGGAGTTCGGGGTCAGGAGATCATGTGTTGAAGCTCCAACGACGTTTGGATACAAATGACTAATCCCAGCGAGGTTGGAAACTTGCAAAACTCCGCGTGTTTGGCACGAGTACTTGGTACACTACCCGCCTCAGACGATGATCATTTCTCTTACGACGGCAGGTATTCGGAAACTATCTGGAGTTCGTAAAATTATCAAACTTCGACCCTCATCTGCTTCACTGACAATTTCCTGGAAATTGATGAGAATGGGTAAACATGATCAATGAATCGAGATATTCAGATAGTTCAGGTTTATGATTTGAGTTGGTGATCGTAAGCGATAGTGATAACCGTGATATAAATGCGATAATGTTGGAGAAAGTGTCCTTTCATCTATTGAGAGTGACATTATAGCTTGAAACAAAATTTCACTGCACAAGCATGCGACGCACTTTCATTACACATTTGATTTATCGAACTGTTCCGTTTATATTTACATCCGCGAGAGATTTTTATTATATGAAGTCCCATTTGCATGTGCTGCTGCGCATATGAACGAGATATTTCGTAGGTCTTCGTTACATCGACAAAGAGTTTTCTTTAAAGATTAAAGAAAAGACGGTTTAGATATTTAAATATCCGTTTCATTGATTTGTGCTTTTTAAAGCAATGAGAACTAAGTTGACCTTATATTCGCCCTCAAATACTAGAATTCTTGAATATACCCAGTCTCATCCCTTGGCAGTGATTCCAGCTAAAATGACCTCAAAGAGACTAAAACTTTGGAATCATTATGTACATTTTGCAGTAACAGTTGTATAGCAATAATAAGTGATACACCATTGGTCATATTTATTAATTATTATTTATGATCAATCCTATCATAAATTTTCCTATGTACTCACATTTTCAACAAAACGCTACAATTATAATTTTCATGTACTATAAGTGCTAAAATAATGGTCATATGATGGTTAATCATTAATTTATAAGCACTGCATTCCACCTTATCTCTCAATAATAATTTAGATGTTCTTATATGATTTTGAATGGAATCAATTGATCATTTATTTCAGAGCCAAATGTAATATCTCAAAGGTTTGCGACCTATATCATCGGTTCATTCAATCTTTCTTCACAGTGGTTTAGTGCTTAGAAACTATTGAGAATAATTCTTTGTCTCATTTACTTCCCTGGTGTTATATGTAAGCATTTTATTATCAGTAACTTACCACAGTGGTCACAGTGGTAAAGTATTTCTTATCAGTTTCAACCAGTTATGTTTTCAACGATTCTGTTACCCGTATTTCTGTTGACATTTCTTTTGCATGTTTAGCGATAATTAATTGTAGTTATCGTCAAGTATCTTTATACGTGCTAAAATATTTTGCAGAACTTATGTGACATGTTGCCTTATGTGACTTTTTTTCTCTCTTCATAGTTCTGAATTTGTCACGCAACAGACTCAGTCGCCTCCCAGAGGAATTCTGTGATCTCTCAGCGTTGACCAAACTCGACATCTCACACAATGCCTTTATCAGCCTACCAAGAGTGGTGTTCAAAATCCCCAATCTTGTCTCACTTGTTGCCACGGACAACCACATAACGGGTAAGAACGTTAATTCAATTTGTGGTAGGTTGATTTTGTTGGCAAAAGTCTAATTTCAATGTTGTCTTCTATGTGATTTTGATACAAAATCAAATTAATCATTTTTCCAATTGGCCTTACTATTGGTGTTGGTCTATTAGTTTCAAGTACTAATACATAAGTTTATGTAAGCATTTAAATAGAGTTTTCTTCGAGCATGTCGAGTGTGTAACATGAGTGTGGGTATCAAAGTAAAATTAATTAGTTTATTTATTTATTTCATTAGAAAAGTTTACAAAAGGAAACTAATACGTAGTATAGATACATGTTAAATCCTACACAGGTAAATTTAATTAACTGTTCGTCAGGTTACTAAATACTAACTTATAACTGAAATAAAATATTATATTAAGCTAAGTAAAACTTAGAGAGATACAATGTAAAAATAAGTAACATCCAATAAAAAATATTCATACTAATTCGTTTTAGTGAATAGCAATTGTCTACTAATACGACTATGTTGTGCTATATATTTGATTTCACCCAATGTTTTAACACCCTTTCCCTAATATCTAGGTAATTTATTATCTTTAGGTCCTTTAGCAGGTTTTGAATAAATTATCTGCTTATTATAGTTATTCTTACAACCAATAGATATTTACCTTTGCGGTATTATAATACTTTTTATCCTGGTAATTTTATTAGGATTTTCAAATTTTTCTTTATGAATATTACAGTGAAATTTGAGGGATTCAAGAGCAGAAATTTGTAGAAGGTTTAGTAGATTTTTATCAATTACAAAGTGATTGTAATGAACTATTTTCAGCAATCTATTTTGTAAATTTTGTTATAACTTCAAATTAATTAAGTAAGCACCACCCATAGCTGCATTTCCATAGTTTATAATGCTATGAAAAAAGCATAGTTTAACTTCCTGAGAGTATCGCTAATCATGAAATTAGAGAATCCGAAAAATGTGTTTCTCCCAACTCATTTTGTGATAAAAATTGTACCTAAATATTTGTAATTAGAAATAATGATGAAATCCTACATCATCAATGTGCTTAACTCGATGGTCCAATGTATTTATTAACGATTGAACTTACACATTCATGAAACGGTCTTGGATTTGATGTTTTATTTGTTGTAGTCCTTTCTCAAAGCGCTTTCATATTTATCGATGGGAGTCAAAGATAGATTACTTTATTTTTACCAGCTATTGACAACACTCTGTGAGTGAGCTAGCCCGATAAGACCTTTGTAAAACCCTCAGGCCGTATGTGAGATCAAATATTCCACCTAAAGCTATGGCGTGATGCAATTTTTTCCAGCTGTATTTAGGTCAGAAGATGATTGGCTTGCTTTGTATTTACCAGATGATTTGATAAATGTTTCTCACTATAACTAACTGAGATATTGTTTATTTGGTATGATCTTCTTCAAAATTAATTCTGCAATTCTATTCGGAAAATTATTTTTTGCCTGTTTTTGAAAAATTTCTCACCACTCTTAAAATGCCATAATATCTTCAATATTTTTGTACAATCCCAATCTAAAATGTGATATTTGGTGTAGATAACCTGTTTCTAAGGTGAGCAATGGGTAGGGTAACCGTAGTTTTCCGGGTCGATCATTTTATATTTTTGTGTATTAATAATGCCTTTCGTGGAAGTTGTCCAAGTGAGCAGTTTGTCAAAGCCTTATCTTTAGAAAGTTTACCACGTTAACCACTCTTTGAATGGAATGCCTGCATGATACCTTTTGGGGAGCGACAAATTTTGGAATATATACTTATGCATAATTGCTCATTTTTAGCTATAATTTTCTCTTAATTATAAAAAATAAACTCATACTATTTAGATAAAATGTTTAAGTTAAGCCACTTTTTACTAACTTTTTAATAATATTTTTTTAATAATTACATAGTAAATTCTGAACTTAAATACCATTATAAAAAATACCAGTCAAAATGTCTAACGCAAAATATCAAAATTCATTAGAAAATTATTCCAATCCGTCATTACAGTATGGAAATATCAAAACTTTTTCTCAAGGGTCTGAATTAATTTCGATTTCTGCAGAGAGAATTAGTTAGCTCATGATATAAATTCAGGCAAACATGTAAATAATCTTTTATAAAGATTTTTAGCGTATTCACCTTTCGACCTGTGACATCTGTGATCATATTGTTATTTTGGGCAGGCATCTTCCTCCGATTTCCTCGATTGATTCAGTATTCGATTATAATCCAATTTTTCGTTCCTTCTGCCTACAGACGTGGAAGTGGACAAGGTCCTCGCCGCCCCCGAGCTCACGGACCTGGACCTCCGCCGCAACCCTTTGAGTCGCCGGGTCCACACGGAGCTGTCGGCGCTGCCACCCCGCATACGGCTCGCGTTGCCCCCGCCACCGCCCCCGGAGGAATGGGAGGACCTCTCCGACGTCTAAATCCTCGATTAAGACGTGGGACGGACATCGCCGCGTAGTTTCACTTACACACACAACGCTAGAGGGGCGTGCTTGCCTGCGCGCCGCTCGACCAAGACGCCGCCACGACCCTTAATACGTAGAGTCAGTCCCCCCACCCAAGCGTCCAGGCCGTCGCCCAGCGGCCGAAATGAAGACTCGACGGGGGACGTGGATGTATTTAGGAAAACTAAATGATGGAAACCGAAAGAGGGAGGCCGACTCGAGAGGAGACAAGGAGTTTAAAATTTATATATTTGGAAAATACTAGAAGAAGATGCATTTCCGAACACCGTCGAGTAAAAGTAAACCTGAAACATAAGAAGAATTAATAACGACCCTGCTCGAATGCGCATGTGCCAACGAAATAGGAGTTAATCGCGTCCCTATGCGAACGTGTATGCACATGCACCTGTCGCTCCTGCGACGAATATATTTTTGCAGTACTCGTGCCTGTCCTTGAGATAGTAGAGGGTTTGCGCATTATTGGAACACGCGCGATATTGCTGAGACAGGCTGATGATCAACAATTGAAGGCGAACGGTTGAAAATTTATGATAACGTCAAGAGTTAATCGAATCTTGACCAACACCCTTCTTCTGGGAATAGTTAGAGAAACACCTGCAACGGTACACAACTAGATGCATGATGTGGAAGGAAATCATCAGCAACATGTCAGAGTTGGATGAAGATAATCAAGTTTGCTAAACGCGAGAGGAATACAGCCTCCTATGGCTCTTCTCTTCAGATTGAACAAACGATCTGGCCGATAGAAAGTGATATAATGTTCCAGAGAAACCTTCAACATCTCATATGCGGGAAGAAGAGCAACCCAGACGATGGAAGCATTTAAGTGAATCGAAGCTAATCGATTTTCTGATCCAACATATTCCTGTTAGAGTCCAACCGACTGAGAAAATAGGTGTGTGTTAGAGGGTAGAGGTATTTTTTTAATCAAAAAGTTTTAACTGTCTGCTAGTGATCGATCAATTTGTAGACACAAGCTTCATCCAATGAAATCGAAAACATAACTAACCTAATGGTTCTCAAAATCATATCCTAAAAACAATTCTTCTTCTTTTTCTTCCGGCGGATCTGACTGGGCTGTCGTGGTGGACTTTAGAGAAGGGGTCACCGCCCTGTAAAATAATGTGTGCTAGGTTGAAAACGGGGGTGTGCAATGCTGAACTGATGAGTGAGATACTTCTGACTTGACCGGGGTGCAAAGTCACGATTGTACCTTTTTTACGCGCCTGTGTTTTACATGAGTGCACCAAATCCAAGTCCTTGTTGAGCGAGTGAGTGACGGACACAGGTTGCTGCCGCGACCACTCAAGAATATTTCATTCTGTTGCGAAAAAAAACGCAAAGCGTTTTGCATTCGCATTGATATTAAGTGTATTAATTTGTAAGATGTCACAAAATGTGTGTGTTAGTTACCCAAGCCAATTGCCCAGTACAATGTGTTCCTTCGAAAGTACTGTCAGCATATAATTATATGCGTATTATTATACTTATATATTATTATATATACATATATTGGGAAAGGGGTGATCGTTACGATGACTTCCTTTTCATGAAGCCAAACCGCCGTAGTCACTAGCGCGTTAACTTCACGGATTGGCAGTAATTTTTTTATTAATTCCATAATACTAACTCTGCACCGGATTTTTTTATGGCTGCAGCATTCAGCGACAAGGGTTTATTAAATCTCTGACTTAAACTCCGTTTGAAATTTTAGTGGAGAAATACTCGTGTAAGTTTTTTGGCTTCTTCATCATTACTCTCCGTCGAGTGAAGCACATTAAGTTAGCCTTTTGATGAGACCATTCTAAGAAAATTATTTATTTTTGTGGATTCTTTTATTCATCTGAGGAAGATAAGGTTTCAATATTAACATTAATTTCGATGATTGTAAACCAGATGATTAGAAGCGAGAAGCCCTTATGCGTCTGACCACAAAATCTACATTTTCGTAGTGTGTGAATGCGCTGAGCTTCGACGAACCTATACAACCTATCATTCGATGATTTTCAGAATTACATTTTTTAAGGAAACCATTGTAAAATCATTCTTTTCTTTTTTGTGAAAATTGAAAAACGGTGATAGTGGAAGTGGTTTTGGAAAATATGTTTAGGTCGAATGAAACTTGATAACATTATCAGATGTTACTATTATCATTTCTATTTTCGAACGGATCCTTATGGTGTATTTATACTGAATCATACGTTTACATTTGATGTTGAACCAAGAAACATACTGAGCGTTTCCAAACCAGTCATTGTATTCCGTTGTTGTTTTTCAACGTAAAAATGGGGATCTTTTCTGGATTTCGCTTGGTAAAATACTCCAAAAACATAATCTCAATCACTGAATATTTGTCTCGGTGCTGTTTCGTAAGGGTGTGCAACGTTTGCTTTGAAGATAGATCATATTACATGTTTTCTCTAACCCCTGGCATCAGGAACGTCATTTTGCAGCTTTGTACACCAAATTGGGCTGTGGTGTTACATTTTTTTATATTTCATAAGTTATTTGTGGTTTTTTCGTAAGTTTGTTGTACATATGTTTGTATAAAACGATTGTTTCAAAAGAGTTTTTACAAAGAGTGACAGTATTTTTTTACACTTTGATAAAGTTGACAAAAAAAACGATGAGCAGGTTTAATTTAAATCATCTAGTCATCCGCTGATACGATATTCGATCGGTGAGATTTCCCGTAGCGACTTCCGTGGAGGAAGGACGGACGTGTTAACTCGCCTCCCCGCGGAATGGACTCGTGTGAAAATCAACCTAATCTGGGATGGCGAATAGTCAAGTTCTGGGAGCACTTTTAGCTAGCAGAGATTTTGGGAAAGACATAAGTCCGGCACACAGGGGACCTTAGTCAAAAGGGAAATTAAGGCGAATTACTGATTATGTTCAGTGTTTTTCACCTCCAACGGTCCGCGTGTAGCCCCGGCAACGGTGATCGGTAAGCTTCCATGTCTGAAGGTCGAAACGGACAGCAAAGAACCTACAATCTTGGGGCAGGACCCGTCCTATTTCTTGAAGTACACCCGATCTCAATTTTTTTAATCCCATCAAATTACTCTCACCAAATATGAAACCTCCGTGGGTTTTATGTATAATTAGGCTTCACTTATTCTCAGGAAAAACCGGAGATCTCCTGGTTAATTGCTGTAGCATTATCCCGATAAAATCACCCCGAAAGTTGTTTTAAAAGGCAACCATTTGAATATTTTTCCTTGATGATGACGGTTTTATTACCCCGAGGCACTACCTTCTATGTCAACGACTTTCCTGCAGCTTCGGATTCCGTCACTTTAGGAAAGTCTATGTAGTATAAGTGCCATTATTCAGCCGGGGTTTATAGATATGGGCAACTCCCCGCCACACAACCCTGAGGTGGATTGCAGTGTACTATGAGAATAGAGAACTAATATTCCTTGAAATTTAATTTCAAAAAGAAAACGAGTACTCAAAACTTCAGAAATAGACAGTCCTGCTCGCGATGATGAAAAAAAAGTTAGCCTATCGTGGCCGTATAACCGTTGTCAGAACTCGCAAGACTACGACCGAAAGGGCGCAGAATGCATTTCGGAAGGCGAGGATTCAGCCGTCGTCGCCAATGGTCTCGATATTTAAAAAATCGCGAAAGAGGTGCGAAAGCGCCATCAGAGCTGTGCTAATAGATGGCGCTCTTCACTAACTCCCCGAGTGGGGTTTCGCATGTGACTGAAGGTACCCTGTAGGTTGGTAAAGGTGTCGGGCGCTATGCAAAGGATGAAGTGCGGGTAAAATTGACTGTTGCAATGGGCTTGTGTTGAATAATTTCGATGTATTTTTACAGATTGTCTTTTCTTAATGGAGATGAGTTGAATTTTAAAAAATAAATCGGTAACAATGAAACCAAAACTCTTGTTTTTATTGAACCATATCCTTCGAAATAGAAACTCTTTGAGCGAATACCAATGAGGAGAATGCATATCATTTAATATGAAAAGTTACTTAAATGTTACGCATTGCTCATCAATTTGAGAAAATTGTATCGTATTGAAGACAATACTTCTTCGACCTTTCTCTCTGACATACAAAAGCTAATTAATGAAACTGCAGTATTCTACCGGTTGGTTGGTTTTCAGATGAATCATTTGAACTACTAACTTTTCCATCTTAGAGGTTTCTTTCCTTCCATCACCGACCTCCACACCAAGCGCACAGGCTCCATCCTTTTAGTCTGAAAGGCACAGGTATGCATCTTCTCCGCTTCCCCTCATTCTGCCTCCAATAAAGGTGTCCAACATCCCCTCCCGTAAAAATTATTTTTTTCAGTCCAAGTACATGTCATACTCCGAATCTACTGCAGAAAATCGATTCCCATCCATAGAAATTACAAGAAGTTCGCTTGTCGTAACTTGCCGTAAATCGCACAGTCTACAATGCTGCACGGGCATCCTTGGTCGGGCCCTATAAGTAGCGAGATTAGCGGTCGAAAATCTATTTGCATAATCAACTCAGTTTTCCTCAGGCATTCAAATATTTTTCTAACGAAGGATATTCATCGTACTCTGTAAAACGAGCTTAAAATGATATTGATAACGTCACAAGTCCCGACTAGACAGCCTGCATAATTATGTCAGGCCGAGTCAAATGGGAGAATTTTCTTTCGGGAACATGTGCCGTTTTCCCGAATGACACAATTTCTATTAAAGTCGCTCCCCGTAATATTAAGTCCATTCTATAAATCCCATATTTTGTTATTTACTTTAGAAGAATGCTTAAAACGACCAGTTAACCAGTTTTAATAATATTTAATATCTCAAAGAAATTCTAAATAAAGGAATAGAGTTTCAGGTTTCCGCTGAAAGCACAGTAATTGCAAACGTGGTGAAACCAATTTGAAATAAAAAAATCCCTGGGAAATGCCTGCATATTTATTTCCCGAGGACAGAATTTCCACGTGAGCTAACACATGGGCATTGAGCAAGAAATCGCTGGTGTGGCGTAATTGAATTTTTTTATTTTTTTTGTATCTTTCGGTTTTGCATTACATTTAGTAATTTTATTTTAGTATGGCTATTTAGAATTATTTACAAGAGAAAGACAAGCAGAAAATAAAAGGTAAGTGTGGCTTGAATGAAAAGAACTCTAAATAAGCGTGAGAACGAGTTTCCTTTGGTGTTATCCTGGAATTTCTCATTTTATTTGGCTTGACTTCTACTATATATTCAGAAATATATGAAGCATAAATTGAGACGAGGACCTTAGAGAGAAAATTTTAAAAATATTCAAGTGCTTACGGCCACAACTAAGTCGCAATATGAGCAATAAAAAACCTTGGTACCAAATTAAGTAAATTTTCCCATGAGCATTCAAAAATTACAGGCGAAGGATATTCATAATACTTACACATGAAATCCGCAACTTTGGACGACGCCAATGATGTAATTGAAGAGAAACCAGGTTAGGTATGGTGGTGATCCGTGGTATGGGGAGAATGGATCGCCAAGGGGTCAATGTCAGGTCACATCTGAGATGAAAGCGCGAATTGAATCTATTTAATCATTTCTCCATTTTAAATATCTTTTTCTCATCATAAATTATCTGAAAATACATTCAAAGGGTACGAATTAAATTAAAAAATTTATGAATAAATTTAATTGTTTTTATACTGATTATGTTCCATGAAAAAAAACCCCATTCTTGATCCATGTCCTCTATTTCTGCAGAAGGACAAATCTTGATTTAAGTTTTTTGGGTATACCATGTAATAACTGCCATGACTGGCCACCATAACTTTTATGCGTTCAACTATAGGAGGGTTCCATATTATCGGAAGGTCCTCGGGTGAAAAATTAAAAGAGAGATGCTACTTCTCCTTGGTTGGGCCAAATCTTGAATGTACCTCGAGCGTTTGGGACCCTGGACGGAAATATTGTACAAAAAAAACAAATAAAATACACAGGAAAGAAGTTCTCTACATCAATAAACGCTACCAGCAAAAATGTGGCCTTTCTCAGCTTTAAGAGGGATAACGTTGAGGGCCGCTAGAGACTCGTAGGCTACAAGCTAAGCTTAGTTTGTCGAAAAATTCAGAACAGATGTGCTTCAAAACCACACGGATAATATCATTTTGACGCCACACTACATACCCATCTAGGTCCAACAGAGCGATAGAATAAGGGCCGGTTTATCCATCTCCGGGTAACGCGATTTTATCCTCCTCCTCCTCCGGATCCTCCCCCCCTCCTCCTCCGGATCCTCCGGATCTCCTATCCTCCGGATAAACCTAAGGAAAGCGTTTATCCAAGGTCGTTTAAGCTTTATCCGCCGAATAAATTTACCCGCTACTTCTTCCTCCGGATTATTCTTTATCCGGAGGATAAACCCATTTTCAAGATGTCTGCCGCAATCACCTGGCATGTTTAAACTGTTATTTTGGACGCAAATCTATATTTACTCGAGTAATTCTTTTTCAGTAATCCTAGTTATTGGTGGTTTGACTGCTCTGAGAGAAATTCGTGGCATCAATCGCCGAAATTTTTTAAATTATATAGCCTTACAAATTTCTCATATCTCCTGTTTACAATACTAAAAAATGAAAAGGAATTTGAATATTTAATGAATGGAATGCTCATGGTGATTTTCGTTTAAATAAATTTGAAGCATCAAAGTTCATTTTTGAGTCGATTTAAGATGATGTAATTGGCCGAAATCATCGTGAAGCCCCTGAAAAATTTGGGAATGCGCGACAGTGTCGGGATTTCATGATCACCGACTTACGGTATGAATACATTCACTTTATGGTTTTCTTGAGCACTATTTTGGTTTATTTAATATTTAAAGTCTTTAATTTATTAGTTTGGCGCAATAAAATCGTTACGTGAAGGGGTGTAACTTTCCAGCTTCATGATTAAAAGATCCCTCAATAACTGCGACTTGCGCTTACAAATGCTCGGCAGTTAGATATGTCAACAAACAAACGACGCGGGGAACTGTGGTGGAAAATTATTTTATATTCAGACCACCGCAATGCTATTCATTAATTTTAGTTAACCACGAACAGTCCTGAAGATTACTTTTTTTCGTTTTTTTTCCGTAATATTCGTAAAAAAGCTAAAAAGTGAATGTAAACAGAGCTGGACGTCTTAATGTCTATTACTACCAAAACAAACTCCGACAAATAACGTATGTATTGGTTATTATTACTATATATATGAATAAGTTGAATCTTGAGGTGTTAGTGGTACATTGCACTAATTTAATTCTACAAACCCGGTATTTATCTTGAAACATATTATTCAACTAGTGGTCATCGTAAAAATATCCACTCAGTAAGTAGAGCAAAAGAGTAATAACAGTTTAACGATAGCATCAGAAGGCTCATTTCTACCATTTTTATTTACATCCCAGTGGTACATGTTATTTCAACATACCCAGAAGCTCCGTAAAGAGGTAAATTCAAGGACTTAAATTCTTTTTGGATTCACAGATTTCACATATCTGTATCCTTTCACGTTAATTATTCACACGAAATATTTTAACACTGAAAACGGCATTCAAAACGAGTGAAAGAGTAGACACCAACTTTTAGCAGAAAGAAACAAACACAAAAGCCACTGAGTATTCGGCATGAAATGATATCGTATCCTTCTTACACTAACGTTGAACAACCCTTAATAAAGTCACCATGTACAGTCATACGTTTAACGACTTTGAAACAAGAATCTGAGATTAACCTCGCGCTTGAGACAATCTTCGCCAAACAAATGCTTAAGATACGACCATGAAATAGTTCTTTGTTAAACGGCAGCAAAATACACCACATTGAAATACGCACTTATATCCATAACGAGCTCGTGCCGAGCCTGGCGAATATCGGAATTCTCTTGTTCAGAGCATTCAGTGGCCAATTACAACGGTCGCTTCAAAATTCACGTTCACTCTGAGTTGACAATACCAGCGTTGCCACATCTACCTATCGGGTAACTATCCGGCGAATAAAATATGATTGATAAACGGCACATAAGATTCATCCGGCGGGTAGCAATATCCGGCGGATAGTTACCGGCAAGTTTACCCGGAGATGGATAAACCGGCCCTAAGAGAGATACATTGCCCAACAGATGAGTATAAAAACTCGTTCTTTCCACGCACAATAAGTGACCATAATAAAAACTGAGCTCCACTCAAGACATACCCATAATACACTTCACCATTTCACCTCCCAAAATCTTATCCTTTACACAGTAACACGTCTGCCACACGTCCACGCGGCAGCTCGCAGGATAGTATGTAGAAGATCTAATTTGTAGTCAGTTATCAGTAGATGATCTAATTTACAAGTTCACTTCAAAATGAAACACTGCACTCAGTACTACATTAATTTTTGGGACATAAATCTTTCCTAATATGATCTCATTTATCTTGAGATAAGCAATTGGAGTATGCAAAGGCATAAGGTAGATATTTTTCATGAATTGATGCTTTTATTCAAAAATGTATTTAATCATCTCATCCAAAATTTATAAAGTTATAAACTTTGCCTGATGTCCATTACTTAAAGATATATTTACCCTCTGTCTTGTTGGTACTTCCAGTTCGTCGAAATATAATTTTATAATGTGCATACCGATGAATTGTAGCTTATGCTTTATGTATTTCGTCATGCGAACAATGATGATCAAAATCTGGGTCAATAAAATGAAGCGCTGTGTTACGGAAATCCTCCGTTTAATGGATGAATAAATTAAAAGCACTTGGTCTTCTTGAGGAGTTTGGACTCAGTGGAAGAGGCACAGTGGAAGGAATGGCAGTAATTAAGAAGGCAGTGAAGCTTCGCCTCCATCGCCATTTGCCCGAGTTCAGAAGGCTTCAAATCGAGCGAAAATTGCAGCGAGCTTCATCATCAACGCTTGGCCTGCGCTGTCTGGAATCGGATGCCATCTCCCCGCTGCAGAGGGAAGTTCAAGGCCATCCCCGAAAGTGCACCAATTTTATTTCTCCTCGTGATAAACTCTCTCGGAATTCTGCCCAACTCTCGGTGAAACCGGGACCACATAGTTAAGTGCCTATTAACCCTGGGCTCAGACTTGTCCCCTTCAACTTTCACCCTTCGCAGTCGCATGCAGCTACCTTTTATTCTCCAAGCTCACACTTCAGTCCCTTGAAACGTTTTTACGTCAAATTCGGCCCTCCCTAAATTCCTGGGCTTCCGCCTTCCTCCTCCCAGAGGTGCGTTATTCTTCTACCCACCTTTGACGATATCGGATGTTATATCCTCCAGGAAATACAATTTCTTCCCCAAAGGCTTGTCCGCAGTCGATTCCACAGGTGAGAAATCCTGTGTCCAGTGCGGTAGCGGAAGGAACCTCAGAAGATTTTGCGGTGCTTCAAATTTTCCAGGTATTTGAATCACATTTTGTGTTACTATTAGCCTTACTGTAGCTGTAATATTATTTTATTGGCAAGCGCACGTTTTGTACCTCTATAAATGAAAAATTCTGCCCTTGAAAATCATGCGTTATAGCCTCACTCCCCGCGAACATTCTAGAAATATTATTTCCTTTAAGGCTGAAACGTTGAAGTTTATAAAAATACTCGAGCTCTTTTCCTGCGATAACTACTCGAAGATATTCATATCATAATATCGCGGGCAAGAAGTTTCAATTTTCACTCCAGGGTAAAGCTTACTGTATGATTTCTTTCTTAGATGCATTTTATTAAAACCGTGGAGAGGCTTATCACTGTGTGCATTTAATGGTCAGTTGTTGGCTGTGAATTCCAGCAGTTAATATCGCAGCTAGTTTTTCCCCCCTCGATGGATCGATAGTTGTAAATGTTTGCCGCATATCGTCGTAGACGACTCTATTGGTCGAGTGGGTACTCTGAAGCAGGGGCGATCCCAGGAATTTATTTCGGGGGGAGACTACCTCAGTAATCGGAGTGTTCAATGTTGTATTTGATAACGACATCTAGTTGCTAAAATTGTTTTGTAAAACCCTAAATTTTTGGGGGGGTGTAACCCCATATCCCCCCCCCCGCCCCCGGGATCGCCACTGCTCTGCAGGGAATATCTGTTGAATCATATCCCGTAACTACTATCGTGGTTTTTGGCCACGTACACACTACCCTCGGGTCTTATTTGACCCGAATTTTCGAATCGTTCTAAAACAACAACCGTCACCCGCCCTGTCTCAAGTTCAACTGGCTCACTCCCCCCTCCCATAGGATTGCATTACAGTCAAGATCGGTACGAGCGGCGTTTTACCACTACAACTTACAAAAATTACGTCTGGCCAAATAAGACGTGACGATACCAGTTGAAGGTTAAATGGCGAAATCGGCCGCTCTTAAAGGTGTAGAGTGTTGTATGGGAGTTTCGAGCGACACGAAACGAAAGAGTAAAATCCAACCCTTACCACGGACTTTGATGTTAGAGCTATACCTTCTGGTAATCGGCCTACGATGCCCAGTTTGACAACTGCACAGTTGTTCATGGATGCTCTCTCTGCCTCTGTCTATCCAAGAGACATTTAAATTAGTCAATATTGGATATAATCTAGATTTGTTATCCCCACGTATGAAGGTTACTACACAGTTACATTCATTTCATGTACATCGAAATATTTCGTTGATTTTTTTGCTTCCTCATGTCCATGTGATTTTCAGAGTTATTAAGCCAACCGCATGGAATTAACATCATACTTTGCTTGAAGCTTAATATTTTCACTGCTATCCTGTGGAATTTAAAGCACTTATTTGGTTACGAGCTTTTAGTCGGATGTCTTCAAATTTCCCATAAAAGATATATATAGCACCGCAACGCAATACCTTAGTGGCCGTGGTAGTCCACTACAACCGTTTGTATTAGTGGCAAACCTAAATCGTGTTTTTCGTCATTATTGCCTACCATCGGTATTTCTCATCTCGATGGATCAGTTCTAGTACTATGTCCTTTACCTTATGAGTCTTAAGGTTCGGGGGCACGTACTTCCAACAGTTTCATCCTCAAGATTAAACGGAATAAATGTTGATATTTTTTATCTGAGAGTTTATTCCCTACTTCGCTAAAGAAGTGCTTTTTTGGAATCCGCTCCAACATAAATTAGAGAAGAAATTGTTAGAGAGGAATACCAGAGAAGAGAAGGAAGAGAAAAAAGAAGATGGCGACTTGTTTCACAAAAGCGCAGCCTGTATCTTTGCAATAAAAATCCACCAAATACGACCGTTCGAGCAGTTCGTCTATACATTTCATGAATAAATACATTGACTCTCAAGAATTTTGGATTGGGCGGACAACAATGAAATTGGCAGTTACTTATATCAGTTATATTGCGTCGGTCGCCTTTTTTATGTAGGGGATATTAGCTTTCTTCAGTTCATCAGGAAATTCACCTTGGCTAAACTCGTATTAAAAATATGCTACAGAGTATCAACAGTGAGGACGATAATATTGTCGCATTTATTCTGTCTCCGCTAGATGATTTTTCATATTGAAGAGAGCTCACAATTTTTCGTGTTGCAGATGATTTTATGGACTCAGAGTACAAATAATCAGGATATTTAAGTTTATAACGTATCATTCTAGGTGCAAAGACATTTCCACGATGAACGTAAGTATTTTGGGTCGATTCGAAAACGCTAATAAGATATCTACTTGTAGAATTCTTTCGCAAAAAACCACTGAATTTGTGAGAATTTGAGCATTAAATCCTAACTAAGGTGTGAATGAATTCCCAAGTTTCTCGCAAGTTACTTCTTTCAGAGCACTCCACTGCTCTTACGCATTACCTTTCGACTTATCAAATTATTCACTTTAGGTATTAATTTTGTGCTGACGGTATTCCATGAATTTCCACAAAATTTGAGAACATTCGTTGCTCGGAATCGTCAATACGATTTATGCACACTTCGATCTTCTTACGAAGATGAAGATGTGCTCATTGCAACGATCCCAGTTTGTCACAACACTCATCCAGACGCTTTTCTTAGTCTTCAATGAGTTTAACTGATTCCTCCAGCCTGTTATACACCTCTTTAACTGTATCACCCATATTTAATGCCACTGACCTTAAATCACTTTTCGATTCCCGAAGTAGTGCCATTAATTCAGTGTCTGATGATTCTTATGATGGATTTGTTTGGTCGGCGCTGTCTTGATTTAGGTCTCATAACCTGTTGAGACAATCCAACCTAACTATCTTCCTTTACTATCTTTCTAATTAATTTTTGTTTAACCAGATTCTTCCGATCTGTCAAACTTGTATATATTTTCTAACAAAACCAAACAAACTCCACCACAACAAAACAATTAAAAAAGACGAACGTAAATCATGTCAATACGACAAAAGTGTATGTATCCAACACACTTGAATAGTTTATAAAAATAAACTAGGGGTCTGGCCCGTATTCCGTAAAATTTCGTAATAATGCGTAAATTTTGGTTTAGATTGGTAGCCCAGGGGTATAAAAATTGCTCTTAGAAGTTATAAGGATGGGCGGGATGGGGGGTCGGGGAGGGGGACGGAGGAAATGGAGGAAGTGGTTCGTCCAAATGCAGGCTTAAACCGCACACGTTTAGGATGTGCGCAAAGCGGAGAAAATTGCCGAATAACTGACTCGTCGAACTGCGCCAACAGTCCTCGGCCACTCGCGCCCACAACATCGCCATTCATTTTTATTCAATCACTTCCCCGAAGCAGCGTGACGCATGGGATATGGACAGACGGACCGACGGACGGACTTACCAAAATATTTATATAGATTTAACACATATAGCGACCTCTCACTCTTGACAAAGATTATAATATAGGTTTTAAAAAACAACGAAGCGTTCGAGCTCCCGTCCCTCATTTTTTTACTGCATCTCCACCTTTGCATGCTATCCGCTGATCCCCGAACCTATTCCTTGGAAAGAGAGACAGCCAAACAGAGCCCTGGGTAGCTGTTGTTACAAGCACTACACGACACATACACTGTATTCCTAATGGTTATTTTGCACGCGATACAAAGAGAAATTCTTCTTTTCCAAAGTCTAGGTCGACTCGCATTCGTACGACAAGGCCCCGAAGGGTAAGACCGTCTGTTCCCTTCCTGAGCTAGCAAAGAACTGATGGCGTTGCACATCTTCGATTAGCGGCGATAAGCTATAAGGAAGTCTTGTCTGTAATGTGAAGAGCTCCGTTTCGCCCCTTGGCACTATTCGATGAAAGAAAAACAGTTCCTTGCAAACTGTTTTTTCCTGAAGACTCAGTCCTTGGGTATTTTAAAATCAGCGATAAATAGTTTTTTTCTGTAACAGAAGAGGAAAATACAATTCAATGTTCCGCCACTAGCGACTTAGGCTCAAAGCATTTAATATTACGGCTGCGTATTTGTGACAGAAAATGTGACAAGAATCTGGAGATATATGATTAGCGAATTTGGTGAGGCCAATGGAGGGGAGTTCTAACTTAATTATGAAGTTGCACCTTCAAGCTTAAGCTGAAGAGGTAAGAACGAGAAATTTTCATGCACCTCCATTCTGTTTTCGCACAGTGGATGTAGTGTGCGAATCTAAAATATTTGAGGAACTGAACCGGTAGTCGACATGCTCCTTAGCGAAATCTGCTTGTTTTCGACGTACGTGTAATTATTATCGCTGAGTGAATTAAAGTACCTGATGAGATATCATCTGATTTGATTAAAGTAAAATGGTAGAAAAAAATGATTGAAATGGTAATTGCATTTCTGTAACTTCATAGTGTTCGACGCAATCGAACCCAAAATTTTCACCGCAAAGTGAAGCCATCAGGAGACCCAAAATGGACTTATCAAATTCTCAAGCGTCTCATTCGATGGATGCTAAGTATGGCTGATTAAAAATCTTAGAGGACGATGAAGTTTGTGGAACTAAGCGTCCACTGTTTTTTTTTCGTACCGCAACCCACGCAGGCAGAAGAGAAAATCGATAGAGGCGCAGTGGCGCACCACTGGTGTGCTGTGCAACTTAACTATCCTCACTAGCTTATCAACCTCTCCATTTTCTCTCTCAGTTTTCTCCAGCCATTTTCCCACATCACGAAAATTAAGTCATATATCATTTGAATGACTTTGCCTTCATAAATCTTGAGAAACCCTCCGCACACACTCTAAATCCGTACAAAGTTAAAATCTATGCAAAACATATGATTATTCACCATTGATGGTAAAGAATCCTTTAGAAATGTGAATCCACGGTAAAGATAGATATTCTTTAGAAATGTGAATCCACATTTTTTTCAGTATAAAATGTTATTAAAATACAAGAGCGTATCGGCCACCAATATCGGCGATCTCGCTAACACGGCGATCTCGGCAAGCGAAGCAAGAGGCGGTCGCTACGGTCACCGTTGAACCATAAAATGCAGGTCAGTCATGGTGGAAAAACTTTTTATTTACTCATGACGCGCAGCGGCCTGAGACGAGAGGTAGAATTTTAAACTAAAGGGGATTTTAAATATCCAGAAAAATGTTTGGAAAATTAGGAAACGAGATTTTATTATAGTAGATGCATACATCTACATCTTTTTCCTCCCTGCCAAGGTCAAAACAAGCTGATATATTTTCCATTTTAAGCTCAGGCGGAATTTCGGAATGACGTTTCATTATCGAAGGAGAAGCTGAACAGTTCGTCATAGGAAGCAAAACACGCAAGTAAACCGTGAGCAATAAAGTAAACGGTTGTGCTAAATTCCACAGGGGAAAAATCATCCGCCTTGACCGGGATTCGAACCCGGATTCCTCGATTCCCGACCGAGTGCTTTATCCCGTTAAGCTACCGAGGCGTCCTTTGTGACCTTTACGGCACCAGATGTTCTCGACTGCTGGACATACAATGTAACAATCAGTCGCTACTGAGCGCTTAGCGCCACTGCCCACGAGGAAAGATCGTACTTTGAACACAGAGAGGCGTTCACTCTAATTGGCAGATTTTAAGCTATCCGGGACTGAGGTGCGGATATAATACGGTTATTTACATATTTTTCTGAGCTAGGACAGCAGTTATCTTCATTAATGCTGATCACCGGTTAAGAAAATCGTTTCAAAGTAAGGAGCGTATCAAGAAATGATTCTGACTACAAATCTCTGCTACAATTTAGAGTTGAAATATGTCAGCAAATATGTTAGCATAAACGTGATTATGATGAATTTTTTTCTGTAATCTCTTTCTTGAATTAAAATAATCTCGTAGTTTCCTTTTCCGTCGAAATTGAAAATTTTTCCCATGAAAAAGCTCCATGAAGAGCTTCACATTTTTTTCCGACACGTTCATTTCAAGCAGCAACTCGGATCATGATGGGAAAAGATGAAAGTGTCCGGGGACTGGCACAGAAATCACCGCGAAAAACCCCCGCCGAAGACGCCTGCAAACCTCCAGGATCTCCCGCTCAGCGGCCATGCTTAGCGCATTCCACAGCAATTGCAGGGTTTCGCTAACAAGTCGAAGTTTCGTCAAATGAAGGAATGAAAGGAATTCGGAGACCACAAACCCACGAATGTGAGAGATTCTCTTTAGACATTAGTCGGAATTCGTGGACAATAATACCCCCTTACGGCAAGAATTTTACGTCTTGTATAATGAGGGACATGTGGCGTCCACTGAATTTTATTATCAATGATCAGGGAAGATTTTATTACTGTTTCTGCAATTAGCACCCTTTTTGACAGCTCATAAACCACACGCCCTAAGGCTTTCCGCGTTTGTCCACGAGGTTGTTTATATCCGATAGTTTCGTATCCATTCCATGCGACATCTTCAGGTCCAAGTAATGACTCTATCAGACTCACTACCGAGAATTTTTTCGCCATTCATGGGTAGTCATTTGGCGGTGAAAGAGCTCTAACTGGCCATCGGCTCACTCGAGATACGGCCTAAGTAGAGTGAAGTAAAAACTAAGGAAATTTTGAGCTCCTCGGTCCCTTAAGGAACTATTTACACAACTATCTCCAACGGCCGTAATAAAAAAATAAAAATAGCACCACACGTCAAAGGCACAAAGCACGACAAATTAAACCAGAAAAACCTTTTTGTGGTGGTCCACGGTATAATTAATTCCTCGCCAGTGACCAAGCACAAGCACAAAACCTGAAAACCCTTGCTGTGGTGGTGGTGAGACCACAGTAATGTTACTTCCTCGCCAGTAAACAACCACAGGACACACACTCAACACAACAATCGGATCCTGCAATGGGCCAAAAGATCATGACCCCAACATCCTTTATAACCCCAGTATCCTTTTGATAACCCCAGCATCCTATATCCCTGTGTTTGGTAATCCCAGTGTGTTTCGTGTTTGGTAATTCCAGCATCCTAGGAAGGATGCTGGGGTTACCAAACACACTAGGATCACCAAACGTACTCTCTGTGAATGTATACAGGAAATATTTTCCGCTCCAGGGACCACCAATTTTGTGCGAGATCCAGTTGAGTGAAGTAACTTCTGAATCAAGAGGTTGAATGGTGGACTGCTGTATAAATTTCCCAAAAAAAATTTATCGGGGTGGATTGCAATTACTTCAGCAAAGGAGTAATCAGAAATGACGGTAATTAGTCATAAAAATTACTTTCAATAAAAGCAATTACAAACACAAATATATCACAATTACTTCATATGAATTACTTCATATGAACCTAATCGTAAACTCTGAGATAACCGCATGAGTGACATCTAAGACCATTTAGATTTTTAAAATAAAAAAGCACAGCATTGCGTCATAAATTGCGCAGAGAATTCTTCCATTGAAGATCTGGCATTAGAATGCCCTGAAGATACTAAAGGGAGCGATGATTGAAACAGACAGCGGAAAGAAACATTCGCGAACATATAATTTTGCTGTCGATCCCAGTAAAAAACTGGATTAATCGACAAATTTACTGACCGATTACGCACCGATTAAAAATGATCCTGAGAGTAATTATTAGATACTTTAGGACTATATTACAAAAAAATACGTCAACAAAAAATTAACGTCGTGAGTAAAAAAAATAAAAGTAATATTAACATAATCTCTACCGGTTATCTGTTTACTTTTCATCAATTACTTCCCATTCAATCGAAATATGTACCCATTAGAGAGTGCCGCTGGTCCATGCTTGTAATGTGTGTGTGGAAGAAATTAGGGCTCCAGGAATGTAGGAAGGCCACACCGACTTGAACCAAAACATTGAAATCGAAATGTGTTTAAAGGGTAAATTCAACCACTCAATTCCGGATAAATCATCAGCCTCAACTTATATTTGTCCATAAAAAAACTGTTAGAATTTATTTTATCATCGCTTCATAATTCGCAAAACTGCAGCGGGACCTGCATTCCGAAACGGAGCAAAGAGTAAGATACGTGTCTCATATTCTTTGTTTCTATGGCGATTGTACTGGCTGACGTCACATATGAGTCAGCAAATGGTAATTCGTTTTAAAGTGGGCATGCTAGCTGAACAGAGAAGATTCCTTATCCGTATATATTATTTCTCAAAGGCGTTTCTTTGTCGCAACGCCATAACTCCCATAATTTTTCATCAAAATTAATGATTCAAACATCATTTTAAAGCTTATGTTCCCCGGTATTGACGAAAAATATACAAATGGTATAAAATTAAAGTTTTTGTCAATAATGATACAGTGCCATCTGTTGACAATATAATCAACTAATATGTTGGCTATGATTACGTGCTTAAAAGACTAGGAAGCGCCATCTATTTACACATCGTTTATTTATATTGTTTACATTCTACATGCAATCAGTGTGACCGTTTACGTTATGTATCTTTAACACAAGCATAAATAACATACAATTGCCCATGTGAGGAAACAAGTAGAAGAACAGGAAGAAAGAAGGAAGAAACAGGAATAAGCCGCATACTGTGCAAAATATTCGACAGGCAGAAGGACAGGAAGAAAGGAGGAAGAAACAGGAAGCACAGGTCAGCTAGTTTTTGTTATTTTTCCAAATATGCAAAAAATAAATACATTATTATAACGGATTCGGTATCAAATCATCCTTTTCGATATTTTAGTTCATGATTTAAGTTTATATAAAATTTTGTCCAGAGGTCTAATGAAGGAATTGGCATTAAATTCGTGAAAAATCAACTAATAAACGGTAATTCAAGATTCTACATAATTTTCACGATTTTTTATTTAGCTCAATTGGCTTCAAAGGGTAGCTGAGAGTGATGTCCTTGTGATGAAACCGGTCGTAGGAACCAAATACAAATTTCGAAGAAAAATAAACATCGCTGTATATAACCATTCTCGAAGGAAACGTTTGGCGTTCGAGATGTCTTCATGAGATTTTCGTCTTGACTGTAGGATACTAATACCATCTGGAGGACATTTATTTTCGAAATTCTCGTCAAAATATAATAATCCCGTAGATATTTACTCGACGGAAAATTTTCCAACCAGCATGGTGGTCTTTTGACCGTACAAAACTTTCCGGGATAGCGCCTCCCCTATGCAAATTTATAACTAGAATCTTAAGCAGGTTTTACATGGGAGATGTTATTGAACATAAAATTTGATGTGTGCGCGAATGTGCATTTCAAATTGCGTCGTGTATAGCGGTGAGTTGCAAGAACGCATGCGCAAATGCATGAACGAGAGATGGTCAAATAGCCTCTGCTCTCATTCACTAATTATTGCGGTACAGATTGAGAAAAACATGCACTTTTAAAATGTTCATTTACATGCTTTGTGTAAGACTCCGCAAAAGCTGTAGAAGGAAGTTACCCTCGCCGTCCGTTGCCTTCGATCAATCTAGCAAAATCTCGGCCCCCCAATGTCCACTGCGCTCCCTTAGGCGGGAGTAGGTGGATCTTCGCCCTCCTCATTTTTCCAGCGAGAGGGCGGAAAAGAGGGCGTGGCGATCCTCCGAATCCCCCCGTGTAAATCGCTCACTGTCGAACACGCCACTCGAAGGAGTTTGAGAGAAAGAAAGAGGGATAGAGTGTACCACAAAAAACAAAGTTCTGGTCAAGGGATTGGATCCGCTATATTTGTGGCACTTGTACCTACACTCACGGAAGTAATTTCGGCCGGTCTGCATTTAAGTTTCGCGCAGACTTTCAAACCTATTGCTTAAAACTCCAGTCGATCGAAGCCTACACATACAAAAAGGCAAGGTATTAGGATGTATGTATTTATTATTCAGATATATGGGTAGTGATATCTATTCCCGTCAAGCATTTCAGTGTTCTCATTAACAAGGAAGAGCAACTGGCTCACATAAATAAGAAGTATGAATTCAGGGAATTAAGTGGATGATAAGTGATTAGGGGAATTAATAATAATGGAGCGAGCACATGCAAGATCCATTTGCGCTTGATTATCAAAGGTAGTGTATCTCAGCCTGTGGTATGCCTTCTCTAATGAGTAAAACCCTAGCTGGCTAAGAGGTACCACGATGAGCTGAATAATGGTGGAAGTGGAGTCAACGTATTCCTCAATGGATAAGAGTCCAAATAACTGAGTGACTAAGAGATGTGCCAAGAAGGAATGGGCTTCATGGGATTTTGTGAGTCAAAACGATTTTGGTCTGGTGATAAAAGGTAAGACCACCTTAATAGATTCCATCCCACATTTTTACAGTCATTCTACCACTCCATAGAACTTCAAAACTGGCATTTATAAATAAAACAAACAGAAATCCATCTTGAATGTGTTTTAGTTCAAATGGTTGATAAATCATTCCTCTCTCTCTCTCTACGCATTAACTAAGCAATCTCCAAAAGATAAGCACTGAGGAAGGGAGATTATTGGGTCTAGGATAGAGCTTGTCATACTCTCAAGTTGGTTCTGCTCAAATACTATTCACACTGATTATTTTACTGACACATGTGTATGTCATCCAAGAACTGTCCCAAAGAGACATAAGTAGGTGAGGTGATTTTCCAATTTCTTAACTAACAGTGGTTTTTACATGTCACCACAACTCCAATTGCAGCCTCTCATGAGTCAGGCTATTGAGGAGCAGACTCTGGGTGGGCTGCCAATTATCTGCCTCATACTCTTCAACTCATGTGATAAGTTTGTTTCCACCAGGAGATATGACTATTGTATCCTCCAGTTCAGCTCTAGGGGGTTAGGTCTTTCATGAATTTTTCTTGGATTTTACCACACAATGTATGTACAACAATAGGAGACTTCATAGAGATCAACTGACGAATAAGCTAAGTTTTTTTTAGAAATACCATTGTAAAGCAGGATTTGCCGATAGAGATAAAACTGGTACTCTTCCAGGTCAATTCCTCTATCACTGCTGACATTTCAATTAATGAGTCGACCATCATCCTCAAGGCGTAATGATTCACCCATTAGGGTGTAGAAGAGTCCACTTCCTTCTGAGACACCTGCAGCTTTCCATTATGGTAGTTTACTGAAATATTAACATACATTTCATTTAATTCATAACCTAGTTTGATATGAAGAATGATACCATACCTTAGCAAACAATTTTTTTCCCAAATTGAACTAGCATTAGGTTGAGTGTAAAGCAAAACATAAGTAATATTTTTATAAACAATGCAGGATTTTATGGAGGTATTTGTTTGAATCATACAGTTGCAGAAGAACTTCCTTAATTTCTAGGGTTGAGAAACTGGTGCAATTTTAACCAGACTGTCGACACGTATGACTAATACTATGATGTCCAGTCAAGAGCTAAATCATGGAGCACTATTATTAGGTCACTATGATGTATGAAAAAATGAGACCAAATTGCTCAAATTTATTGCAAAATTAATCTTAGGAATTGACAACTGATGAATTTCTACTTACTATACACAATCATAGTATGTGTTCTTGCAGTTTGCATAGTTATTGAGGTGTTATCTTGCAGATGATATCTCATAAAAATATACACTACTAATCAAGCAAGATATGACTTCTGAAATCATCATCATGTATCCTTCAATTCTAAACTTGACTGACTACCACATCTCACTTTTCCTTCTTCCCTTATGACTCATATGTGATTCTAGAGATTTTATTCTAAATACTCTTAAACTGATGACATTATGGTCAATGAATGGATAATTGAAATCTTACTTTGACTTTCAAGAACTCAGCAATCAACCAATGTGTTCATTTCATGGTTGAGGGCAGAACTAATTAAGCACATAAGTAAAATCAAAAGCGATTTCTCAAGTGCTTATCAAGTATTCCCCTTCTTCAATGATTTCTAGCATTATTTCCTTCCTCAATAATTCCTCATCTGCTTATGCTGCCTCTTCAACATTTCTTCCATCTCTATTTTTTCTTCTCACACCATCCCTACAATTCTCTTATTTCTCATCCTCACTACCCAACTTTCCTTCTCCATCCCCTTTCAAGCCCACATCTTCAGACCCCCAGTCTATGCACATCCACTTTTTGCATGGCCAAGTCTCCTTTTGTAACTCAATGTTTCACATCAAAATTTAACTTTTCTTTCCTAAGTATTCACTCAGAGCCCTATTCATCCTTCCACTTTACTGTATAATTACTTCAACAGCTACTGTGATTCTATGCTAATTTCATCACTACTAAGCCAATGATAATCTAAAGATGGGTAACTTACAGTAATTTTCATTTGAGGTCAATTACTATAATTTTCTAAAATTAATGTAGGATTTATAAGGAAAGCCAATAGCAACAGCAAGGGGTTAAGGACATTTAAACCTTTACAATGGCTACATTAATACAATAGAAATAGAGAAAAACAAAAACAGCAGCCCACTCACACTTTGGCGTTCTTTTGTATGGTAGAAGTTTGCATTCAAACCGTTCAAACAATAGCCCCCACAGGTGTTCCACGAGTAAAATTATTCCACAAATGAGTTCTATAAGCCTTAATTTACAATTATGATTGTATTAAATATAAATAGACTTGACTTAAAATAATGTGTTTGGAATATATCAGTGTGAAAAATATCTGAGATGGAGGTGCATTTTACTGAAAATCTCAGTACTTTTCAGGGGTCCCGGAAAATTATGTAAAATATGACAGTAATTTACAAAAATTACCATGGTATTTTTCAGAATGGCCTATCTCTATGCTAATCCAAATTGCTCTCTGGATATGTGAATTACTTCAGTTGCTCCATTTCATGCACATCTACCATCCTTTACAGTCAAGTCTTTCTCTTTTCAGAATATCTCACAATACTTTTCCATTGATAATCGATTTTTACGAAACACATTCCACCCAGTACCTCTTAAATGCTCATCACAGACTGCAACATATTCGCTAATAAACTGTCTGTCCACCAGAAAGTCTACTTTGATTTATCAGCTCCCATTCTACTTTTATTCTCTTGCATTCATTCTTGGAAGTAAATGCCCAAAATTAATGACATTAAAAGACATTGGGGTGACCAAGTTTCACTCCTTTCTCCATCTATGCCTATTCTGATTCAATCTTTGGCTACAACCGTGAACCCTAAGCTCCACTGCCTCACTCATGCAGGGGTTACTTACATGCTATCTGACCCAGTTAATTTTGTACTCCTAATTTCTTCATTAGTTCCTCAAATTTTCATTCAAATCAATTCCTCAAATGTGTTCCCAAGATCCACAGGTCAAGTAAAATTTCCTGAAAATTTTCTAAGCTTTTTTAGTACCTTCATAACACCTATATCATCTCATGTCCTCATTCTTCATCAGGTCATTACCCAGGAGTCTATGTACATCATGCATACCCATCACACCATTTCCTTCCGGGGTAGGCACAGTCAAAATGTTTCACTCATTAATACATAATTGTATACCTAACTCAGCTTCAATAATTTCCTCCATACTGACCTATCCTTGCAAACCTCTTTTGCCTCATTTACCCCTATACACTGTTTCATACGTGCCCTCCTGTTATTAAAACTCCTAATATTCCTCCTCCTAAGAATTTCCTCTACCACATTCAATCACAACTTTCTTGGCCTACCTCTACCTCTCACACCATTCATTGTACTCTCATATATCTGTTTCGTTATCTGACTCTCATCCATTCTCTCAACATGGCCAAACCAACGAAGCACACTCCTTTCATACAAGTCCATTACTGGAGCATTTAACCCACATTCATTCCTGATCCACTCATTCCTGATCCTATCCATCCTACTTTTGCCACAAATACTCCTCAGATAACTCCCACTCACGGCATTTAGTCTACTCTTATGTCTATCCTGACATACCCATGTTTCACTACCATATAGCAAAGTGGGAAGAAGTACACTTTTGCACACAGCAATTTTCGCTTCCTTAGACAAGCACTCATTCCTTGATATGCTCCACATGCTACCTACCACTTTCCTTCCAGCATTCGCACGTCTCTTTATCTCCTCATCTATTCTTCCATCTTTCGCATACATCTTACCTAAGTATACAAAATCATTCACCTGTTCAATTACTTCACTATTCGCCCTCATCATACAGTTATTCTCCCCATTCTCCTTATCAAAAACTACTACTTTAGTCTTGCACGCATTTACCTTCAATTCCATTCTCTCTGTTGATTCACAAAACTTATCTAGGAGCTTCTGTAATCCCTGTTGACTGTCTGAGATCAAAACAGCATCATCCGCCTATAGAAGAACTCTCTGCAACAGCATCATCCGCCCATAGAAGATGTTTACATTTCCAATCAAAACAGCGTCATTTTCACTATGTGCGTCTCTAACACATTTATCCATAAATACATTTAACAACCATGGAGACATTATGCATCCTTGCTTTACACCCCGATTTATTACAAACCAATCACTCAGAACTCCATTAACTCTTACCCTTGCCTTACTATTGACATACATCACCATCATACCATTCAATAACTGCCCATTCACTCCATAGTCACTCAAAACCTTCCACAACTTCTTTCTATTTACTCTGTCAAACGCCTTCTCTAAATCGACAAATGCACAGTACACTTTCTTTCGGACACTCATACATTTTTCTATCACTTGCTGAAATGCAAAAAGCTGGTTACTACATCCTCTCCCAGGCATAAACCCACACTGCACACCCCATATTCTGTCGGAAGTAATATTCCTCACTCTTTCGATTAATATTTTACTGAGCACCTTTCCCGGGATACTCAATAAACTAATGGCCCAATACTTATTACATTCGGTCTTTCCTCCTTTCCCTTTGTACAACAGAATGATGATAGCATTCTTCCAATCCACTGGAACAACAGACACCTGTAAGCATAAATTGTATAGTTCACGCAGCCTACAAATTAATAATTTACACCCACACTTCAACATTTCACTGGATATTCCATCTATGCCTGCAGCCTTCCCATTTTTCAATATTCTCACAACCGTTGTGACCTCATTCTCACTGATATCCTTTTCCATCATCACATTCTCACATACCACTTCACAAGGCTCATCCTCAACGCCTGCAATATTATTGTACAATTCTTCAAAATACTCCCTCCAGCAGTCCCTGATATTGCTCTCGTCCACATGATCTCTCCACTTTTGTTCTTTACCGCATTCATTCCCCTACCTTCACCAACCTTAGCATTCTTTACCCACTTCCAAAACAGCTTTTTATTACCTCCAAAATCACTCTGCATTTTGTTAGCTTCATCCGCACGCATTCTTTCTTTGCTCTCTTTCACAACGATTTTGCATTCATTCTTTTTCTTTCTGTAAATCTCACATGCCTTAGTACGCTCTTCGTCAGATTTGGCAGCAATCATATCCTTGTACACCTCTTTCTTTTCTCTGACTGCAATATTAACTTCTTCATTCCACCAAGCATCACCTTTCGTTCTTCCTACCACTCCTTTTCCACGTACACTTTCAGCACATTCCACAATCCACAAGTGACCCAGTGTGTCAGTACACCGCATGCTGGCTTTCAAGGTAGTCCTTTCAGAAGGGATCCTAGCTTGAGCAGAATTGGGAAAGCGGGCTTAGGGTATTACTATGCTTTGGTTTCCCTGGTGGCATACTGGCGAAAATGTGTGCCATACTGTGCCAAAACTGACCAGTAGAGCACCGTAACCGTTAGCAGTTAAAGCTGCATGTGGTGCGGGTACTGCAAAGGCTGGTAACCTTGCATACTCTATTACAACTTACTGCTAAACGTCAAAATGTTGCCTCAGACAGCCGGAGCCACGATGGGCGGCAGAAGCTGAATAAGGTTGGCCCATCAAGATACGGACTGAAAACGAACTGGACTCTCGGTACCTGGAATGTGAGAGGAGTGTATGGAAAGGAGTATGAGTTGCTGAATGGAATGAAAGTGAGATGAATGGATGTTTTGTGTGCATGTGAAACTAAGCATAAGGGGCGGGATGCTGTTACATTAGATGGTGGTAGTCTGGCATTGTGGTCAGGAGTTGAAGATTAAGTACACGACAGTCAAGGTGTAGGATTCATTCTTAATGAGAGAGCTAAGTTGCTGGTAAGGAAGTACGAGTTAGTATCCCCTAGATTGCTCTGGGTTCGCATGAAAGTAGGTATTAGGAGAGTTGTGATTGTGGCATGCTATGCACCAGTGGATGGAGAGAGTGACAGTGTGAAAGATGAGTTTTGGGAAAAACTGAGAGAGGTTTTGAATGAATGTGATCCTGGTGAGAGAATAATTTTACTTGGTGGCATGAATGCGTGGGTTGGTGTGAGGCGGGATGCATCTGAGAGAGTGGTTGGGCCTTTTGGTGATCCCCGAGTGAATGATAATGGTGAAAACTTGGTGGGTGTATGCTTGGAAAAAGGATTGTTTGTGTTGAATATATGGTTTAAACATAAGAGAATACATATGTATACTTGGCAGAGGGGCGATTGTAAAAGCATGATTGATTTTATTGTGTATGATGAGAGATTGAGAGAGTTAGTGTGGGACACGCGAGTGATGAGGGGTGCTGAATGTGGAACAGACCACTATTTGGTACTCTCCAAAGTGAATCTGGGCAGAAAGTTGGTACTAAGGTAGAATGTCGCACATAAGCAGTTGAGAGTAAAAGTGGAAATGTTGCAAGACAGCGAGGTAAGAATGCGGTATAGTTGCATGCTTGAGGATGCTCTATCGTTGAAGCAGAGAGAATGGGACGAGCATATCAGAAACGAGAACGTAAATGATGCATGGGAGTGTTTAAAGAAGCCTTTTTTCTCCAATTTGTCTGGTAATATCGTAAAATGGTGTGACTTTGATTGGGGGGGTGACTTTGATCATTACGTTAAACCTAGCATTAATCTATTAAAGCCAACGAGCAACTTAAGCTTCATTGTGAATAATATTTCCTGTTCCTTCAGTTGTACTACAGACTTTTGCGTGGGTGCCCAGGGATCAAAATTATCACAATAATGTATTATTGAAGCTAATTCCTTCTTCTAGCTTGACTAATTTTATATAGGATCCAGGCTAAGAGGTAAGGGTACCCTGACTCTTTGACCCTACCAGGATCAACTGCCATCGGTTGTGCTACAGACTCTTGGTTACTCAGAAGTATAAACCATCTGCTCTGCTAAGCGTCTCATTGATTTTGATAGGCCAAAATGGTGAATAAATATATAAGTCTGTTGCATAAAAATATTTCAAAATTCTCTTCAATTTTAAATTTATTATGATCATCAAACTTCAATGCAACTATAGTTACTCATGGGCACTCAGCAGTACTAACTTTTCATTCATTCAAGTATTGCATTCTGACGTCTTGAAAGATTTACAGCTGAATTTAATTAATCCAAAGTTTTAAACAAGAGGCGAAAAGGTATTTATTATTAACCCATTCGCCTCTTAATTTTCCTAGCAATTTCTGGCCCTAAGTTCCTATTTAATTTTCTCAAAATTTGCATTTCATTTTCATTTTTTATCTCAGGCTGAAGAGCACCTTTCAGAATAAAATTTCTTCAGTGGTTGAATTATATAACTCGTATTTTTAAAAGGATTAAAAATGGTGTAATTGTTCACATTTATTAGTTACACATTAGTTATAAACAAATTAGGAATAAATACGTTTCTAACGTGACCGGCGACTCGCCGGCTCTTTACCTTAAAGCAAAAAAAGACAGCCTGGCAATTCACCGGCTCTTTATGCGAATGGGTTAATGATTGGCACGATTAACTTAAGATCATTTTTTCAATCCGATTGGCGAAATAGATTTGATGATTCTCTCCATTATTTGCATTTGACGGACACCTCAAAGCTTGGTATTGCCGATTGGCTGTTTAAAATATACTCAACACTTGAAATACTGAACAGTAATGCTCAATTCTTACCCTCCAAGGTGAATTGTAGTTTAGATTTCACCAATATTCGTTATTACAGTAAGCATGGTATGAAGAAATTTGTTGAATGAAAACCTCTTCGGTTCAAATGCAAAATGTAGTGTCTAGCAAAATCAAATGGCCATATAATTCATGCAGTGCCCCATGGTAGACAGTTTTGACCACAGCAACATATTTTATAAAGGGAAGAAAATAGGTATCTAGGTAGGAAACCTTTACTCAGTCAAAGAAAATTCATGCTGTACTCATTCCTCCACCTATCAAAGAATGTAATGAATTCATGAGAGATGTTCATCTATGTGATATATTTTTGGCCATAAATAGGGTGAACATTAGATCAAAACAGTAGTAGCTGTAATTTTTCTCTGGGAAAGATGAGATATACTGTGATCAGTGTTGGTTACCAAACAAGCATAAATGGAGTGTGATTGATTATTAACAGTTTCGAAGAAACTGTGGCCCATTCAAGATGAAATCTTGATCTTGTGGGTGTGGTTTCAAATTCTCAAAAACTGCGATTATGTAATTTTTTAGGAAAAGTTATGCAAAACAGCTGTTTAATAAATAATAGGGTTGTCAAATGAATATTGTCATCTATAATAGTCTCCTTGTGCAAAAAATAACGTAACATTACACCCAGAATGTTTAATTGAATTTCTTGAGAATTGGTCAGTATATTTTGTGCAGGTGGAATGACTCTGTGGAAATTCTAAAAAAATAACTTAGTGGTGGTATATACATATGTATTAGCTATATTTTGTTCCAATAACAAATATTAAGGGTTACAATGACAAGTATAAAAGCTTAATACAAAAGTTTCAGCCTAATTCTTATTCTAATGGGAAACTCCTATTTAGTACCCCCAAGAGTCCATGAGCAACTTAAGTTGCATGTAAATATTTCCTGATCAATGATTGAAATTTTTTTTTAATTTTTGGCCTAAATGAGTTTAAACATCGTAAATGAAGCAAATGAAAAGGTTGTTTGAGAAAAAAAATCGTATGGGCAATAATGGGTAAAAAATAAATGATGCACTCATTGTAGTTCCAGCTCATGCTTTCACATACGATACCTGGGACTAAAATAAGCCTAAAATTCAGTGTTATTCCTAACAATTTTGCTGTGAACAAAGTCAACCCTTGAAAATAAACTTTGCTGGGCAGAATGATAAACTAAACTTAAGGTCATCTTCACTTCTCCTCATTCTTCAGCTTCATTCCTCTTTTGCTTTACTTGTTTTGGGTACCTATACAACTATAGCCTGTTCAACTTAATATTCCAGCCTCACTCCTTTCTTGCATATCCATCAAATAAGCCAAATGTTTTTCTGCTTCCTCTTCTTCCTCAATTCAGGCTGAGGGGAAAGATTACCAGGAGCTCATGGTATTTTTCATGAAAAGTTGGAGGACACAAACTCGAGCAAGTAGAGCAATTTAATTACTTTGGTAGTACGCTAGAGGAAAACAGATATAGTAGCAAAGACATACGGAAGAGAATAGTGCTAGCTAAAGAGGCGTCTAGTAATAGAAGGGAGCTGATGACGGGGACATTGGGTGAGGATGTGAAGATGAGGCTGGTATAGAGCTTGATATCGAGTGTAGCGTTGTATGGGGCAGAAATGTGGACCCTCAGAAAGGAGGATGAGAACAGGCTGCAGGCATTTGAGATGTGGGTATGGAGAAGGTTAGGTGGACGGAAAGGAAGACTAATGAGGAAGTGCTCAAGATGGTGGGCGAGGAAAGGAAAACTTTTGAATGAAATCCGGGGAAGGGAGGGTAGTTGGCTGAAAGATGTAATAAAGGGTGATGGGTTGCTGAAGATTGTGATAGAGGGAAGGATGTTGGGCAAGCGGGGTGGGATAAGAAAGAGAATAGGTTTCGTGGACGGGATGAAGATGGGTAGATCTTATGCAGAAGCAAAAAAGGATATTGTTGAGGGAGATACCGAATGTGTAAAAGACCGGGAGGAGATTCTCCGACATTCAGCAAAACCTACATTAACCGGTAGTATACTTTGAATGAATGAAACAGGGAGAAGTGAAATAAGGGTGGGAATATGCAAAGAGAGGCACAGGCATTGACTGTAGATGAGATGATAACACTCTTGCAAGAGAGAAGAGAAAGAAAGACCATGAAATCATCTTGGAGAAAGAATGAACAAACAGAAGAATAAGAGGCTGAGATGAGTAAATCAATATTTTATTCACTTGGATTCTACTGGCTGATCAATGGGTTTTCGGACAGTCCTTCTCCCGATATTCCAATTTTGGGCAATCATCTCACTTTCCTTCCAATCGATGACTTGCCTTAAGGTCTCTATTGAATTCCTCATATCCTTTACCTCTTCTTATTTGGTTCAGAATTACTATCCTCTCCCCTCCTCTACCTCACTCCCCCAGCATTCCTCCCTCTATCACCACCTTCAGCCTGCTCTCACCTCTCAAAATGTCCTCAATCCTTGTCTTCTACCTGCTACAAAACTCCTCAACTAACTCCCTCCCCTCTCCCTGCACACTTAATACCTTCTCATTTGTCTTCCTTGCCACTCAGTTCACCCTCTCCATTCTTATTCATTCCCACATCTGATTTTTCTAAAGACTGTGCACATCCTTACTTTCCAATGGCCAAGTTTTTAACTCAAAAAGTGCCATTCTCCATACAAGAGTTCTCACCAGCTTTTTCATTATGTCTCTTCCTAGACCACCCTTCCATTCCCTTCACTTTGAAAATACTTCCTTGGCCAGGCGAGTTAATACCCTCTAACCCTTATAACATATTCAGCCCCACCATCCTTTTTCACTTAGAGAAAATTGCATCACTTTAATCTCCTATTACTTTTCTTCATCCCATACTTTTGCAAAGCACTTCTAATGGGTTCACCATTGACTGTAATCCCTTGGCATATTGGCCAACCAACGCTTGATCATCAGCGTATCTCACTGACTTTATCAGATCCCACCTTTATTTCTCCCTCACCATGTCTTCTGAATACTCATGAAAAAGCAATGGCATTAATGGGCTCCTTTGCCTAACTCCCTGTCCCATTACAGCCCACATTGATTTTCCACACACTGTACTCCAATATGTGCCATCTGGCTCATTTGAAGACTCGATATAAGATGTATGTCCCTCCAGTAAACCCCTAGTTTCTTCAGCATTTCCATGAATTTCCTTCAGTCCACCCTAACCATCTATAAAGCAAGCAAAAACATACGAGTCATATTATAGGCTTCTCTCTACTAGCATCCTCATCACTCCTATAACACCCTGAGTTCCATACCTCCCCCAAACTCAAACTGGTTTTCTTCCAGGTATTCGTTAGCCTTGCTCTCTAGCCATCAATTGATAATTCAGAAAACAAAGTTGACCACAATTGACAGACAGACAAAAGACAGAACAATTGACCACATGAGATATTAAACTAATTTTTCCATAGCCACATATTTTTGTCTCACACTTCTTCAGAATAGGAACTAGTATTGTCTACATGTCCTCCATCCATACCCCATTCTCATAAATCCCATGCAAAGAAGCAAAATGTTTCCTACTTCCATTTTTCCTCCTACTATTTGGAAACCCAGCAGGTCTGTCATCTATTCCTACTAACTTACTCCTTTTCATGTCTCAAAGTGCTCTCTTGATTTCACAATCAAGGACACTTGATTCAAATCCATTCCTGATGTCATCTTCCCTTTCTGCATCTAACACACTAGATCTCCTTTGTTTTCCATAAAAATATTTCAAAATCTTCCCTCCCCCTCTCAGGCATCTCTATCAATTCTACAATCAGATTTCATCTTGAGTATTTTGATCGGCATTACCCTCATTCTAAGAAATTTTAATATGTAGATGACTAGAAAATGGGGCTAATGACTCTGTGGTTGACGATTAATCTGGGTTATGGAGAGGAAAAAAGAAAAAAGCCTACTTAAATGGTCATGTGAGCAAAAAAGAAAGGAAACTGATGAAACTTAGAATATAGCCATGCATGGGTGTAGACAGAGGAATGCAGGGTGGGAGAAGCTGCCCCCCTGGATGGGACATTTCATTCTAAATCTACTACACACAGCCAGACAGGATATTATACTGCCCCCCCAAACATGAATCCTGGCCATGCAGTCATGTTATTGTCTGCTTGATAGACTCTGAGAAGTATTTCAGAAGGTACAGAGGACCAATTACTGCATGTACTTCTTAAAATAAGTATATACTGCCAGGATAGATGACTTTTGAAGTGTGAACCTGAACCAAATGATGCTGGTAAGGGTAGCAGGTGGTGAATCAAAATAACCAATGACAGGCAAGAGTGAGAGGCCAGGGTGGTCTCTATCACCTTTCCTTTTTAACATGTACTTGAAAAGATTGGCCAGAGAAGCATGCAAAGTGTTTGAAGTAGAAGTGGAAGTAAGAGGGTAGTCAATAAGGTTAGTTTCATTGGCTGTTGATTAGATATTATCCAGCCATTCGTTAGAGGATTTGTAGGGAATGATCAGTGCATTGGAGTGACAGAGTGAAATATGTGATTCAAATATTTACCATGAAAAAACATTGTTAATGTGATTATCCCGAAGTAATGAGGCTTCAATAAAAATAATGATCAGAGGGGGCAACCTGGGCAGGTGGAAAAGTTTACATACCTGGTAGTTTAGTGAATGTAAATGGAATGGTTGCATTGGTGATCAAAGCATTTATAAAAAAGCCAGGATTGATAGGGGGAAACTTAAGCATCATTACAACTAATTAGTGTGTAAAGAAAAGACTAATTAAAACCCTAATAGGGAGTTGATCATTACATTATTCAGAAACATAGTCAATGTAGAAGGATGAGCATTAACAGGCAGCTTTTAAAGGATGTGGAGAAGATAAGGAGGTTGAGCTAGTAGGAAAAATCAGATACTTAATATTTGTAATGGAGGGGGAGGAAAGAAATTTGATAGGAAAGATAAGACAGAAACAGAAAATTGGTTGGTGGCCTTAATAAGAGACGAGGACATTTTGAACAGGAGAATATAGGGAAAAAATCCTGGGTAAACTTAGGAGAGGGAGGGGAAGAGAAAAATTTATTATGGTAAAAAGGGGCACAAAGTATGAAAAGAGTTTATTTAGAATTCCATGAATATTTTTCAGCTCAAGCGTAATAACAAATGGAAGTGTATAGTAATTCCCTTGAGAAAAATCCCGTTGGACTAGAAAATTGAACCGTGAACCTTATTCTGACCACTGCACTACCAACAAAGCCTATAGATTCCTGAGAAAGTGCTGTTAAGATTTGAGAAAAAAAATGCTAGGCCCTAACAATCAATTGTGGTTAGTACTCATAAAGGAATATGAGCCTATAAGAATCGGCCTCTATGAATCACACGCCCAAATGGTGGCTCGCAGGGTAGTATGTAGATGTAGATGAAGAATGCTCACTCCATGATTATCTATGTACAGAGATTTTTCACTTCTACTGATTTTTCAATGATGAATACTAAGAGATAGTGTCAATTTGAGTTTACCGTCAGAAAACAATGTAAGTTTATGATTCTTTCAAAATATTTGCACAACGAATATGACCAAACTGAATCTCCAGAGACTTTCTGCACATTGGTAATAGCCCATTGGTGTTTGAATAGTACATGTATTTATGAATGGCCAGGTATTGCCATCATGGTTACTTCTCAGATGAAATGCCAAAGCTTCCTGGCCATGATCATTTCTTCTTCCACTCTGATACCCTCTCCCTTGCTTCCATCCCATCCTCATTTCAATTCAGTGGATATTTGCAGGTTTCATACCCATTATTTTCTCCATCTGACCTGTCGACTCCAGCAATCAACTTCTCTCTCCATAAGTACCTAATAAGAAGTGGGTGTGTATAGACTTTGAGTATGATTACATTTATTGAACGACCCTTTATCACATACCACGTCTTCATTTATTTTCTCAAGTCTTCTTTCCATTACTTAGGATGGTCTTAACTTTCCAAGATCTTATCAAACTGGAGTGGTCCTATCCGCTGCCTTCTTTACAATTACATTCATCTTAGCTGTTGATCTAATGCAAGCAGTTTGTATGATGATGACTTCAAAGGCACAATTACCCATGCTGGGTACAGTTTTCATCCTATAAACTAAAACTTGTAGAGAACAGAATTCATTCTATTGGTTCTATCCATCATGGGCAGTTTCAAGGGAGTCTCCCCCATCATTCCTGGTTATATAAAAAAAATAGTAATCAGGTTTTCCATAACCTGGAGTAATTCTCCAAAACAACGGCATAAATGTCCCCCTGCTATCGATTGTCATAAGATGAAGTAAGGAGGATTTGATGAAAAGTAATAGATGTATGTGAACAAAATTAATAATGAAAGGGGAGTGAGGCCAGTAGCATAATAAATACTGCTATTAGCACATCATTGATGAAGATAAGAAGGCTCTTAATCAAACTTCCAAGTATCCAACTAAAATATCTCGCATTTCAATTTCCTCGGCTCCTTAGGTTTGCAGGAAACTTTTGGAGACAAAGCTTCATTCTTCAGCTGGAATGAGTCTTTGAGAGAGAGAATGTTATTGGCCTTTATGTGAGTTGAATTATAACTTTACCGACCAAGAGTCTTCATTTTCATCATACAGTGACTGCACCTCTGCTTTTACTGAGAAGATACCTGAAAGGATCACAAACTTTTGGAGTTTCTTAACTTATTAGTAGCCTCAGGCTTACTTCTTGATCACCCACCGTCGACACCCAAGGTGTAGGCACAGTCTTGGTTGAGCCAGTTATAAAGCTTCATACACTTCATTTAGTCTGGTTGTTATGTATCAGAAAATGCTGTTCTTATGTTATTTAGAAAAATATGTTGTATGTTGGACAGTTTTTCATACTCCATTTAAGTCAAGTACCCAAGTTAAGGATTATCATCATAGCAAGAATCTTATTCTAGTGCAATGAAATTTTAGCTCAATATGAGAGCAAACTAGGTGCAAAGCTATGCTTGGACAATGACTGTCAAATCTGCAGAGCTGTTGGAGAGAAAAGTACTGCGGAGAATATACAGGTCTGTGAACACAGAAGGAGCATGGAGAATCTGTCATGACCATGAAATATACAGCCTCCATAAAGAAGCCAGCATTTCCACCTACCATAAACAAATGAGACTCAAATGGGCAGGGCTTGTCCTGTGGATACCGAAGGAGAGGGCAGCTATGAGAGAGTTCACTGGACAGATGGGAGGAAAGAGACCGGTGGGAAAACAAAGAGCTCAGTGGGAAGATAACATCAGCAAGGATGCACACGAACTGCTCGAGGTGAGGAGTTGGAGAAGAGTGGCAGAGGATAGAGAGGAATGGAGGAAGGAAATTGAAGAGGCCTAAGCCCAACTTGGGCTGTAGTGCCATCAAAGAAGAAGAATGAGAGCAAAATTTGATTCTTATAAGTAGAGTATGTTACTATCTATATTGGAAGTGCTTGAGACATAGAACTATTTGTGAAGGATAGAGAAGTCTAGCCAACTAAAAGAAGGACAAATGAAGCTTTGCTTGACATGGAACAGGAGGAATTAATGCTGCTCGAGGAAAAAAGGAGGAGGAAAAGCGATTGAATAGAGCAAGTTAATAAAGGCAATGGGAAACTGAAAGCTATATTATCAGAAATAATGATGTAAAAAGGGGAAGAGGTGGAAAGAGGATAAAAAAGTATGGAGATGCCTCATGAAAAGGGATAGAAAGAATTTTTAACCAAAGACACTATGTGAATATATCTCCATATTCCAGAAAGAGCAATAAGAAAACAGACAAGATCTATCTAAATCGATCGGTTTCAATAGATCTTGGCTATGCCCTGACTGACCCTGACAAACGCCTTTTCATGGAAGAACTGATTTGTAGAGATCTTTTAGACAACAGAGAAGTTGGTACAACTTCACAGAAAGTGAAGACATCTAAATTGGAACACAGTTGGGGCCAAGATGGCTCCACTACGCAGCAGAGTTGGTACTTGTCTGAGAACTGAGGGGGGTCTCGCTGGGATGCTAAAACGTGCCAGCCGTGCCAGGAATGGGCCTTCAAGTGACTCAAGAGCAGCCATGCTTTGTCGAGTGAAATGGTTTGCTTAGTACCAAAGAAGTATGCGAACCATTTCCAGGTCCGACTTCGCCCCTTCGGTTCTCATGCTCCTTCACTTCTGTCCGCGTCCCCTAAAGATCTGACGTAACCCGGTTGGTTCCCTTTTTTGCTGTTGACGCTTAGTTGGAGTTGCTTCCTCAGCTGGGTTCAGGGAGCGAACGAATAAGGATTAAGTTGGTTATGGAATGTTTACGCACTTAACATTTTTCTTAGTTATAATAAGGTTGTTGATTTTCCAATATTGGAGACAATGGGAGAGGACGTTGGAAAGTATCCGTAGTTCCCCGCGTCTCAAATGGTGAATTACCGTTATGAATGCGGAGGGCGGGTGATTTTTGTCGGGCAAAAATAGTAAGCGAACGTCAATGCATTAGTGTGGATATGAATTAGGAAACCTAATGCTTGAAATCCCGCTATAAATACACTATAACGCAAATATACTCTCGCTTCCAGTCCAAGGTTTTTAAAAATACTTTTAGACTTCCGCGCTGCGAGACGAAGCAGTTTCAAGTTTGTCCATTGCGGTTTAGTGGCGTTCCACAGCAACACCCCATGCGACATCTCTTAGGCGTATTCAAAGGTATTTTGAAAAATCTGATCATTTGCGGGAAAGAATTAATTCGATTAAGTAACCATCACTAATCATTTTTTTCTTTTTAAAAAAGTACGTCCAGGGACATAAAAGACTAAAGAAACTTAAGCTTTTCTATTGACCGCTATTATAACTGCCATCGTACCCATTCGTTCTGATTAACCTTTTCCGGCAAAAATAATTATATTCGAACTGTCCCGAAATATTTTGCATGTATTTACCGAATTTTAAAAGTTAATCAATTTACTCGTTTGATCAATATATAAATTTTGAATCGCATGCATTCATTATTGGTTGGAGATGTAGAAACAATTTGATACCATTAGTAATCAAGTTAGTAATCAAACGCACATCCTTTCGGAAAGAAACATCGTACCATTTTATAAATTTTTATGCTCTATTTATATTTTTTTATCGATTCAAATCTAATCCTTTCCCGTCTCGCCATGCTAGAGATATGGGGGCAAAGTTGGTCAAAGGTGATGCGGTGGGATTTCTTGATCCAACCGTTCACATCGAACGTCCCGGATTTTGATATTTCCATCCCATTAGGGCACGTTGGCAGATTCTCATCGAGGATTCGGAGAAATGAAAGCGCGTCATTCGCCGAATGACGTATTCTCAGAAGACAGACGGGAGATAAACAAAGTCTGCCCATGAAATATCTGAAGGCATTTGTCAGTTTCGGCTCGTTGCTTTTAATGAGAGTCGACCGAAGACGGAGTCCATTCGCGCCATTAGAGTCGGATAGGATAAGGTGACAAGGGCCCATTCAGGTATTCCGTAAACCGATTTTAGCCACTCTTTGACCCACCCACCACGTGACCCGTCCACGTGAGACTACGTGACATTTCAAGTACCTCCCACTCACCTTCTAATATAACGTAGTACACATTCATTTTTGGAAGTGAATTTCAACAGGCATTGGTTAAATTTTCCAATTACGACGATTATGCACAATGCCTTGAAGGCCTTTGTTTGTGCTGTGCGGCGGTGGAACAAAAACGTTTGCTGAAATGATGTGACGCATAATCCGCGAGAGCGCAGATCCACTCTCATGCTATTGGCAGTCGCCGAACTTGGCCTTGAGAACAGTTTTTTTTCATGAACCGGATACTCAAACGATGTCAATTACCATGGAATCATAGTGCTAAAATTATGTAAAATCCAGGAATGCTGAGTACTAGCCACTCAACAACACCTGAAACTATTTGCGCTCACCTCGCAAATTAAAATATTAGATTAATTGACATCGTGCTGGAGGCGTCTAGCGTTGAAATCTCAGCGTCGGTGTGACGATTATTATGCTATCGACCCAGGGCAACTACTGGTAGTTTCACCTTTCGGTAACTCAATCAGAAAATATCCGGACGCTTCACAAACCTTTCCTTTTGGGACAAACTTAACATGACGCTAACGCAAGGCATACTGTGACTATACAATTCACGCCCGTCATCTCCCTCACCATTTCCTTATTCCCTCCTCTTTCATGGGTGGTGACATAACACATCTGTCACACGCCTCTGCGGTGGCTCGCAGGGTTGTACATAAGACGGGAAACTATGCGCTGTTTTTAGGGCTGCGTGTGTTTTTTTTTCGTCTGATAATAAGTGTAAAAGAGATACAGATTTACGCATGAGAGGGAAATGATAACTAAGATAATGTTGGATGACACCATGCAAGACGAGGCTAACCCTCTTACTCTTCCAAAATGTTTCACATGAAATTTGAATTTATGGCCTTTAAGGTTGTCGAAGTGATTTTGTTTCGCACAGATTAGCGTGGAACTTTCGGTGCATGTTCTCATCAGTGATGTTCATAGATAAAACTGATTAAAATTCCACCATTCCGATCTGGTTTCCCTGACAATTGAATGTTATTTGAGCACGTATCCTTACGGTACATAACACATAGCTCGTAATAATTCGATATAATAAGTACAGATTTAGGTCTGGCAAATACACTAAAAATTATATTTGAATACAAGATTCTGAAAAAAGAACTTGAAATATAAATTCTTGTGCTGGATATATTAGAAATACGAATAAATTTCAAAATACATGCTTTAAAATGCCGCAATCAGAGTAAAAATCTTAAAGAGATCTCATTGAAAAATAAGCCAATAAGAATACAATACAAAGCAATTAACCAATTAAACAATATGAAATACAAAACATTTTATTTAAAAACTTAGTTCATAAATTAAATAAGATACGAATTTTAGTGGCCGTATCTATGCGAAACAAACCTTTCAAATGATAAAAAAAGAGGTTTTAATGCCCACGATTCAACACGAGACTATAATCCTATTAGGATTGAATTTCTGTAGTATCTTCATTGGTAGTTCTTCGAGAATTTGCTGATCTAGCCCTTCTCATTTTGAGTTCAAAACTATACTGGAGAAAAATAAGCTATGTGCAAAGGAAAAAGTTTGTCATAGTAATAAAAAGTCATCCAGTATCATGGGGGTGCAGCCAAAAGGGGGGGGGGCGACTCCCCCCCCTCTTGACGAGACATTTCATAAGAAATCTGTTATACGGAGCCGGGCAGGATGATGTCCTGTCCCCCCCCCCCCCTGGCATATATCTACAGCTACGAATGTCTGTCCTGCCCAACCTGGCATAAATCCTGGCTACGCCCATGACCAGTATATTTACAAGTGGAAATTACTAAGTTTCAAAAATATCATCAGGGACCCAGTAAAAGAAATTACTCATCCTTGTATCCCATCTCATGAAATGTAAGACGGCCCTGAAGTTCAAAGGCACACACATCCTACCCTCACGCCAAAGACCCTGCTAATCCCACTCCAGACCTAGATGTGACTGCTTGTGAGATGAGTTGAGTCACCATTCTCTTATCAATAGGGTCACCTGCCGTGGTTTAAGTTGGGGTTAATTTCAGGAACTAATGGTAAAGTGAAGGATGGGGATTGCGAGCCCTTCATTTCAATTGGCCCAATATTAAAGCAGTGCCCACATAACAATTGGCTGCTGACCAGGGACACGAGCTCGGGCAGCAATATTGAAGATTGCGCGGATTATTCGCTGCATGGCAACGATTGAACGATTGAACAACGATAGAGAAGTAAGCCTGTAGGGCAAATACCGCTTCGCTTGTACGTTACTTCGTCCAATGCATTCTCACTAGTGGGTTTTTTAATGTAATATTTGCGACAAATAGTTTTCAAAAGGTCAAATTTCTTTAATAGACTGTTTAATCAAGTCTTCAAGATTAAAATACCGGTTTCTGATTTATCCTACGTTGAAAACTGATACTGTTAGAGAGGGTTAAAGTTAAAAACGTTTTAGATTTTTGGGATAAATAAATGGAATTGTGTGATAACTATTGCACTTACAGAGCCCATATTTAGCACACTTCTAAAGTACGGTAATACCCGTACATATTTTAAGTTTCATACGATTTCCTCAAAAAAGATTGAAATTATTAACAATTTAAAAAATAATCATTTTTCGTGCTTTTTTGCGATAACTTTTGTTGTTAATCCGATTTTTGTTTTACAAATCTCATTCTGTCGATAATTTTATTTCCTACGATTCTTCTGCACATCACTTTTCTCTACGATGCATAGTTTTCCGAGTACATTGGAAAAACTGATTTTACCCTCTAATTATTTAAATAAAACTTAAATCAATAACATTTTTGAATCATGAGATGAGAGGACTCTTCTAATACGACTCCCTTGAGTTTCTTGCAATGAAATCGCTGGTAAGAATTTATTTTTTTAATTCCTGGCCTAATATAGCTAAAATCAAAGAATACGTCATATGGAATTGGCTTTTTTGCAACTCATTGCAAATATATCGCGTAGTCTTATGACATATGACAAATATTTCGTAATAATTTGGCTACGGATCTTCAGATTCACGGGCTTTCTTTCAAACCATTGAGGTATATTGAGAGGGCACTACGTCAACAAGCTGAAACCTAGCAACCGAAATAACAGCCAAATTGTTTAACCATGCTCTTTCCATACTTTCCTATGAGTAACACGACAGAATGGACGAATAAGTTGACGTAAATCAAGAATATCCACCATCTGTTTGAAATTTAAACCAAGTAACTCATCAAATATATTGGGTAATTAGTGCTATGGATTCGACTCGATTTTAGTCTAGTTTTCAGCGGGAATACGGATTATTTTTAATTTAAATAAATAAAAAATATGTAAGGATAATCCACATTAAAGAACTAAGTGCATGCTGACTTATTGTGAGTTATTGACGAAGAACATAGTAAAAGTCCGAATTAGAGCGTTAGCCCGCAAGTGCTATAGGAAAATGAGGGTCAATGAAGATGGCGGACTGGCTTCAGCTCCTAGCTTTGACCAGCATAGCAAGTGGCCTTTCTATATACATCAATATTCCAAACGCAATATAATACATGTTATCATTGTTGCAATGGTTGCTAATAAATATCAAGGCGTCTAGCCGAGATCAATATTTGATAATGGCATAATTCACCATAATTTTGCCTAAATTTTGAATAGCGTGACGAACGTTAAAGTCATTATATACTTCAAAGAAATAAACAAAAATATATAATTCTTGTTTCATTTCCTAAACCCTCTATCACGCTGAGCGACCTAGAGGACATACTGAAGAGTTCCTTTTTTGTATCTGATAAGTTTTGGTAACGTCTATATGCCTTTGTGGCATCAATTTTACAGCTTGGCAACGAAAATATCTCTCATTCGTAACTTTGACTTCCTGATTCTCCCACGTGTAGGGTAACATATGAAATGACTGAGCATAGTAGACAATAAAAGTCAGTGTATTAAGAGTAAACCTTGTGTAGAGTGAGTTCCACCGTATAAAAAGATGCACTTTAATGAAATGTCGCCCATTAAGTTTTATTCATCGACTTGCATAAAAATATTAATAGGCTTACTCACTGACCCACGATTACGGCTCCAGTCACCTAAATCCAATTTTTAATAACGGCTTCTCCGACTGGTCACGAATTTTGATGCAGCTTTGCTCGGATCATAAATATCGCCTTGAATCGCGCCACTGACACTTTCCCGTCCTCTTAGGTTAAATGGTAAATAGCCACACTGTCAATGAGCCATTCCAAATAATATTGGATGCTTTATTATCACTCTTCCCCCTGTCTCATATAACCTATAAAAAAAACCTCCACTCCCCCCAAACCTGCAATGTTCAAAGGGAATTTTACTCCAGGAAGCTAATTTCATGTTCTAAATCGTGATGACCACTTAAGGGCTATTCCATATCTAAATGTTCCAATGATGGTTGTATCATCATATTTGGTTAAATCCATTTTTCTCGCACACATACCTACGTATTGGCAGTTGAATGCAGCCTGAAGAATATAATCCCTCCTGTCTCCCAGCGGCAAATATTCTACGTTTCATTTAAAAGTCCGTTAAAGGGACAAAACTGAGGGCTACTCTTGGTCTTTGTATTTTTGAGCCATATATTTTTGAAAATGTCCCCATCGGAGAGAATGAAGTCAAAAATGGCAGATTTATAACGCAAGGCAATATTCAAGAAGAAAAAGGGTAATTACAACGCGATTAAAACGTACCAAAACTACTTCCTGTACTTAATCGATTCGAATACTATAGTTCTAAAATCTGAAACATTCCTTCGTCGTCCAGTTATCTCTAAAGTCATTTTTTTCTTGAAGAAAATACATGTTGATCTCAAGTTCAATTTCTGTAGCAGAAGAATGAAAAGAAACAAGAAAAATTGAAGACATTTTTTTAATTATGTGGTCTGGTTTCATTACCTCAACTCTACGATAATAAGTTCATGAGATATAGTTAGGGATGGGTAAACATTAAAATTCTTGAAAATTATGGAATTATCACCATCTTGGAAATATGTTAGCAACGATAAAACGAGGGATAAAATTTTTAAATCGTCACATTCAACCGCCAATACACATAAGTATGTATGTGCAAGACATGGTTTTTTTAATGGCCATGTAACCGATTAATTTTTAATTGGATCATTTGACGTAGAAAGACATTTCACCTTCGAAATGTTCAGCCTTTTTCTTTTCAAGATACTGATGATATGGATTTCTTTGCTAAACCCATGCATCTGAAAGGAGCTATTTTGATTAGCATTGTTCATTTATGGCCAGTGACTATCCAGAGGGGCAGGGAGTGCGCCCGTCCCCCAAAAATGTTTATTTTATTAATAAAAACCGCTGTGAATGAAACGGTTACATTTTAATTTTCATAGAAAACTTTGATTTCATTCATTCTTCATCTTGAATTTTTTTTCAAAATATGCGCATGAATTTTTCACGAAAAAAATCGTGTATAGTGTATTCTTTTAGAAGCTTAGGCTGCAAAAACCTTTAAAAATTGGCTGATATTCAGTATACCATTAATATGCAATTCCCTCCTGACTTTCAAAATATTTTCCCTCTCTCCCTCTTAAGCTCCCGACGTATACTCAACATGGACTCCCCCGAAACAATATCCTGCCTGTCACTGATTAGGATTAAAATCGTCAAAAATAATCAAGCCGATCAAAAATTACCACGCCCACTCTGTTAGTTTTCTTAACTTAAATGTGAACGTTGGAGCGCCATGTAACCGAATCACGTGAGTCCGTTGGGAGCGCGAGTGCTCGACAACTCCCTCTGAAAATCAAGAGTCAACGTTCGCTATCGAACGTCTAGTAGCTGTCTCGCAGACTTGTTTTCACAAATTTGCTTCCCCCCCTCCACCCTCTTTGTAGCCCCGTTATTTATTTGGATGCAACCTTGGAATTTCAGAACAAGAGTCTATAGCCGGTCCTTTCCTTGATTTATTACTGCTATAAAAGCGAGGAATAAAAATAACAAGACGTGCGTGGGCATGAGTGCGACCTTGAGGGATTCATTTTCGTTTAAGTGGATGCAAAACAAAAATTCGAACATCCAACGTGAGTATTTGATTTTTTATGGATAAATGAATGTATGACCACAGGAGATAATAATGATCCCGATAATTGATCTGACAATGGCATAGGGCGATGATATTCACAATAAGTCCTAATTATAATTCGTAGTTAACCTATCGATTAATTTATTTATGGAGAAATAAACAATTACATTAACAGTGCAAACAAAAATTATACAAATGAATAACAGAGCCTCAACAAATAATGCAAAATCGACACAAAAGATGCATATAAGGTAAAAATGACAGGAAACCTTCAAGGAACGTCAGTGAAGGAAAAACTTCAAATATATTAAAAAGTACGAGAAAATCTACTAACTTCTGATCGCCAAAGTTGATAAGGAATATTATCGCAGATTTTTAGGCATTCGGACAGACAGTATTCACATCACAATTCGGAAACTCAATTAAGCAACCCGTCATCTGCTATGAGGAAAATAATATGTATAATACCTTTCTCAAAACTTTACAATGAAACACTCTTCTCAATGAAAGATCTGAGAAAGGACTTATGATAAATGTATCGCTGTCGCGTGCCAATTACAACAACTTGTGGAGAAATCACAGAAAAAAAACATTGAAATTATTGCTAAATAAATCTTTTCAGCAAGTTCAAAGCCGATCTCTTTCCCATGACGCCAAAAAAATTCAGCGAACACCAGCATACTACGAACGACGAGGGCTTTAACTATGGAACGAGAATTACACTGCCGAATGGAGCCTTAAAAATGTCGAACTTTCGCAAACGGAGAGGGGCCGAAACGACTCTTATTAATTGCTAGACAAGATACCTAGTTGTTAGGATAATCTTTTTTACCTAGTTATCTTTCAATGCAAATACGTATGAGTGTACTTAATCAATTAATATACGTGGACTACAGTATAGTTCCTAAAAGCTAAATATTAAGCAGAATGGACAAGACTTGGGGAAAATTCATCACCGGCCACACATTGTATCGGGTAGGTGGGGTGTATAGAGTATTGGCTTCCCATCTGGAATTATGACGTTTGCAGAGCGTTTTCGGCGTAATTTCAATATTTGCTTGGCTGCCATTTGGAGAGCGCTTCAAATACTTAACTCTTTTTGTCGGTAATTTCACCTCTCAGTTTTACTCTTTAGACACTGCATCTACCTTCCTGCTGCTAAGCTCTTCAACGTGTTCCTTCTTCCTTTATAGAATATCCACCGGACCTACGAGCAACTTCCTATGCCAGCTGTATCACTCCCATCGGATACAACGTTATACCAGGGCATCTTGACGTCATTCTTAAAGAATGGGCTAACACCGATACCAGGTTTCGCTCCTCCCTTCCCCAATTTCCTGAACAATCCTTCCCTATCCGTCCCACCAACCTATCTCCAATGGCGCCGATGACAGCAGTGATTGATAATTGCCTTCCCAGATAGCCCACTGACATGCCGAACAGCCCTGGAGTCACTAGCACGGTATTACCACCATGAAAGATATTAGCCTTAACCCCATGGCATGCACTATGTACACGTAACTTTATTTTATCTACTTATTCGTTGTTTATGAACTTTTTTAACAACTCCTTACCTTTTTACTGGGTGCCTTTTATCCATTTCATCCTTTTCGATCTATTATATAATCCATTCACTCAATTTTAAAATTTTAAATCAATTTACCATGTTTTATCACTGATTAATACAATATCGCAAGCCCATGGCACTTTAGTACTCTTTTTAAACATTTTTTTTTTAATTCAGGTGGATTTTAAGTAGTTTACTAAAGTCTACATAATTTTATGATCTTTTACTGTGGATTTTGAGAGCTTCTCTTAATTGTTAGGTTTTACTCAATTTTTAACACATTCATGATTTTTCTAATTAATTATTTTGATTAAGTAATGATTAAGGGTGTCGAAAAAATTTTATTCAGCAAGCTTTGTTATTTTAAAACCTCTCCGGTTTGAACATTTTAAGAGTTTTTTAATGTCTAGTTTTCTCGAAGTATTTTGCCCGATTCATAACAGTGAAATGATCAAGCGGTTTAATTCCTATGTTTTACATTAACTAGATATTTGTTTAGCGGAATGCCAACATTATGCAACATTATGAAATTCCCATCTGGAATCATGACGTTGGCAGAGCGTTTTCGGCGTAATTTCAATTTTTACTTGGCTGCCATTTGGAGAGCGCTTCAATTACTTAACTCTGTTTGTCGGTTATTTCACCTCTCAGTTCTACTTTTTATACACTGCGTCTACCTTCCTGCTGCTAAGCTCTTCAACGTGTTCCTTCTTCCTTTATAGAATATCCACCGGTAATATTGTCAGAATATAAAAGAATAAGAAAAGTAAAAAGTACTTATATTACAGTGCATTTGAAGAGATACTGGATTGGGGAAAGAGAGTTGAGAGGGATGAGGGGGGGAATTAAGGAAAGACTGGATTAGGGTCTTTTTCGCCCCATTTGACCCAGTTAAAATAAAACGATGAAAGTAAACAAGTATGTAAGCATGAAGGGTGAAATAATCAATTGAAATGCGCTATACTATTCTCATGAATGAAAAGGTCAGTTGGGTACTAAACGGGAATGCGGTGGAGGATACCACGCAAATGGCGAACGGTGTGCTCAGAATATGTAATAACGATTTTCATCAATGTCATTTTGTCGATAAACTCCTCACGAATTTAAAATATGGACATTTACCGAGGATAGGACCGAATAGGGAGAAATTCTGGCTTCACGCGATGAATATAAGGTGGCTGAGAAGATAAAGGGGATAAAACGGCTGCAGATTGAGTGAGAAAAGAATAGGCAATGAAAGAACATGGAAATGATGGCACGCGAAGGGACTACTATTAAAGCAGGGATCTTCGTCGGCATTGTAGCGAGCATGCGATAGATTATGCAGGCGTGAAGAATGAATTGAAAATTAATGGGTAAATATGATGTAGAAAATAGTCCAAAAGTGGAATATTCGTCGTCCTTTGAACTAGAAGGTCTGTATGCATAAATCGTTGAATAAGATTTAAGAGAAATATGTGCTTAGGATAAGGACAGAGAATAGGTCTGGTAACAGGCAATCATTAGACAGTTGAATGCTCTGTGTAAAAATATATAAAAATATTTTCCTGTCGTAGTGCATCCTTAAGCAACCATGCATTTCATAATATTCTCCTATTTTATGCATTGAATCGAGTTTCAAACTTATATCTCAATTATTTTAGCGATGACTTCAACACAAGCATTGAGTATCGAAACTGATCGTTTAGACAAATTTGAACTGAAACGGAGGAACTGATGCAAGCCAAGATATGAAACAGGCATTCAATAGGAGGCAACCACTTCTGTACACATTTGCTTCACTCGCACAAACGTTTATCCATCTTCGAATGCACGTGGAACAATAATCTGCGACTCACTCAGACTTCCTACAGGGGGAACGGGTGAGTGGAGACGGGGTGAGCTCCCAGACCAACCGCCTGAACCACTGCCCCTCGTGTTCCTGCCTTCGTAGCGGCATATGTTCCTCACCGAACCCGAGAAGGAGCTTCCGCGGACGTATCTCCACCCCCTCCGCATTGCATTCGGAAAAAACGTACAGGTAGACGCACGTTTCTTGACTTTAGAAAAGCGTTTGACAAGGTTCCCCACTGTAAGTTACTCGCGAAGTTAGCATCATACGGAATACACAGTAATATAGTACGCTGGATAGGAGACTTCTTACATGAACGCGTTCAAAGGGTGGTATTAGATGGTGTCAGCTCAGGCGAAGTAAAAGTTACATCGGGTGTTCCCCAGGGAAGCGTGATAGGCCCAATTTTATTTCTTCTCTACGTAAATGACTTGAATACAGTAGTAAAAAATAGCAAGCTACGTCTTTTTGCCGATAATGCAGAAGTGTATAAGGAAATTAGAAATGAAGAGGACAGTCAGTGTTTAGCTAAGGATTCATATGCAATTGATGATTGATGTGATAGTTGGCAGCTAGAATTAAATTTGAAGAAATGCGAGATAATGAACTTTTGGAAAAAGAATGGCTTTCCGCGGAATTATTATTGCATCAAAGAAAAGAATATATGTAACGTATAATCTATTAAATACTTAGGCGTCACCATCACTGAAGATATGTCATGGGGGAAACACATCGGGGAAATAACTAGTGTAGCAAACCGTAGATTAGGATTCGTAAAAAGGGTTCTAGGCAAATGCGATGAAAGAGTGCGAGAAAGAAGCTATTTTACAATTGTCAGGCCTCATTTAGAATATGCCGCTAGTATATGGGATCCGTACGAGGAAGGTTGGATAAAAGAATTAGAGCGTGTGCAAAGGAGATCCGCTAGATTTACGAGTTTAGTAGAAGAACTAGGATGGGAATTACTATCAGAATGCAGGTTAAAATTTAGGTTAAACCTTTTAAGTGAAGACAAAACCGATTTTTTTACAGATGATCTTAGATATATATGAAGAACCCCTGCGTATTTTGCTAGGTTTGATCAGATTAACAAGATTAGAGAGATAGATTGTCGTACCGATAGATTTAAAATGTCATTTTTCCCGCGTGCCATAAGAGAGAACAATAGGCAGCGTAGCAAAAGGATAGGTAGGTAAAATATAGAGTAGTCTGTAGTGAATGATGTATGTAATAACAACCATCTCAGAACGCAGGTTAAAATTTAGGTTAAACCTTTTAAGTAAATTCGAAACCGATTTGTTTCGAAACCGATTTGTTCACAGATGACGTTAGATATATATTGAGATCCCCTTCGGATTATGCTATGTTTGATCATATTAACAAGATTAGAGAGATAGATTGTCGTACCGATAGTTTTAAATTGTCATTTTTTTTCGCGTACCATAAGAGAGAACAATAGACAGCGTAGCAAAGGGATAGGTAGGTGAAACATAGGTAGAGTAGTCTGTAGTGCATGATGCATGTAATAACAACCAATAATCCCTTTCTTATTATGTAGATACTAACCATCTAGCTGCATGTGACCCTGTTCTCTAGCATGCATCCCTTAAAATCCTACTTGCTTGCCAATAGTGCATGTTTGGTGATCTTCACCCCCTGCCACACACCCTCGTGGTGGCTCGCGGGGTATTACGTAGATGTAGATGTAGAAAAGTTTCGTTCGAAATATTATTCCCGCGAGGTGATGCATGCTGGCAAACCGTCGGGGAGAGACATTCTAGGCCTCGAATACTTTCACAATCTCGGTAGTAACAGACGGTATACATCAATTTGTCAGAATTTTTGCCAACATCGAGAGGTATAGTTGAAATATTACCACATTTTCCCAGAAGCCGAGGTTAGCGACCACATTTTTCACGAAACCAATAAACCCAAACCTTCCCTTACAACATTTAAAACTTCATATACATCCACATAGCAAGCTGCAGCCTCCTCTAACGGTGCGTGGCAAGGGATGAGTTAAATCTCCACCGTGCACTTTTCGATACGCTAAACTTGTTAGTGAAACTAAGAACATAAACGAATTAGCAACTTTCAGTGCCATACTCCACATTTGCATATTTTTCAATCTGATAATAATTTCATCTGAATACGGAATTTTTCCGTGCCGTAGACCAACACCTTCTTCACTTATTTTATGGCCTGACTCTTGTCATAGCACTCCTCAGCCTCTCATTAGCCGTATTGAAATACTCGAGTTTTTTTGGGGAGCATATTAACTGCAAGCTCAACGAAAATACAAAAGGACTACTGGTTCACGTATTCATAGTGCCCCGCAGGCCATCCGAAGGACCGGATCAACTGACACGAAAAGTTGAATCCTGTGAAAAGTAAGCTGTTTATTCCACTGGCAAAATTCTGAGAAATAACACTTCGAATTCCAAAAGTAAAAGATTACACCCAACGAAGTCAATTTGAGACCAAACTTCGGCTGCCACATTCAACAGAATTACCTAGCTCGAATAAATAATGAAATTATTGACAGTTTATTATTTTAAAAACCTTCATTTTAACATAACATAAAACTCAACAAAGAAATGCATTTTTTGTACAGATCTTGGGTTTTAAAGTTCCTCCAGCTGACTCCCTTACATAGCACCATCTAGTCTAAGATCCAAATCCTTATACAAACAGAATATCTACTCTTTAAACGGAATTCTTATCTGCAATACTTTATTCAACATACAAATAGTATAGTTGCAATACATCAGTAACATCCTCGCTACCGCGGTAATGGATGCCTGATTAAATTATGATAGAAAAGTTGTATTGAACTTTAAGGAAAATTGATCATCGACAAGCAAATTTCGTGGAAAATTTTCATGGTAAATAATTGAAAATTGACCGTGAAATTTTGCACCAGAATCTGTCGGTGCCAGTTTCTTCCTCTCCCCAGTCAATTCTCTATGATCCTAAGCTTGTAATTCCTCATAGCTCATAATGACCTCCTTCATATTCCTTCTACCAATTTCTTCCTATACTTCCCATCTTCAAATACTTCCCTTTTCACCTTACCAACAGCACTTCCTCCTCACATTGATTGTAAAAATAAGAGACTGACTACTCCGTGGTTTAGTTGCTTCCTGTAAGTTAAGTGAAAACGTTGAAACCGGTAGAGGAAAAATGAAGTAGTAGTAGAATTATTGTTTAAGGGTGCGTCGATTACTGCGGTCATTTCGCACCACGGAAAAATGAAGGGTGCAGAAAATTACAAAGAGAATATTTCTCTCTAATACTGACCTATGTTCACCTTTACTTCGGGCAAACAACATTGCCCCTGCGATAAAAATGACTGGAAAATACGTTAACGCTAAATCTTTTGATTTGAATGGCCAGATATTTTGTTTGATATCGTTCATCCCTAACGGGCAGCCTAACTGCCGAAACGGTCGGCGAAGGGGGGCAAAGGAGGCAGCAGGTGTCTCCCTTTAGATGGGGAGGGAAAAAGAATAACAGGTCATCGAGATATGGAAAGAGTGTGCGATAAACGAGGGGGTTCGGAGATAGGACTCTCACCTCCGCGGGAATCGCACAAGTGCTTGCGCCGGGTGGGGGGAGGGTTGAGAGGAGGGGGAGGGTTGAGGGTGGGGGGACAGAGGAAGAGGGCGAAATATGGCGAGCGCGCGAAGCAACGGTTGGGCGCAAGGGGGAAAGGACGTATGGCAGGTGCAATCGTGTGATGCGATCGTGGGCGGGGGAAGGGGAGGGGTCTATAACTAAATAGCGACGTAAATTCCGACGGACGGCAGACGGGGGTGCATGCTCGCGTTGTGGTTGGGGTGGAAAGAGGGGGTTGGGGGTTGGAGTAGAATTCAAATCTTTCGGAACAGGCGGTTCAGCGTGCGTAACCGTCACCCTCGGTTTCACCCAATCATAACCACGAAGGATTTTTTGAACTCGCACCAATCAAAGAAATGACATTCCGCAGAGGTACGAAACTGTGTCATACATGGGTGAGTGCCCGCAACCCTGTAGGGGCGAATTTCTGAGGTACTGCAGAGGCTTATCTGACTGTTTGAGTGATTTTTGTTGTACCTGTACATTCACATGGCACCATACAAGCCACCACAAAAATGAGTGGCTTGCAGGGTACTATGTATGTGTGGCACCTATATGTAGTGGCAGCGCGTGAGTTTACACCTATGATACCCTACCACTAGGTATATCTGCCAAAGACAATGTAACTACAACTATAAAGATGCAAACACCTTGAATTATCTAAGATAGAAGTTCATCGGATAGCAACACATTATATAGGTACTCCTAATGTTGTCTATAGAAACTATGATGATTCGTGTAATTTTAGAATGCAGAAATAAACAGAAATACATGTATTGTTCAGGAAATGTGCAACACGTGATACAGTATTAACTATAAAATCAAACAATCAGAAAGCACTTATTCTTCAATTCAGGAAAAGATAATTTGTTGCACGTCAGTTATTTTTTGGCAACTTAATTGTTTGGGGAGGTGACTTGAAACTTAGGTCAACTGTGGAATTATGGAAAATCGGCGATGTATTAATTGATAACAGCAATAAAGTAAAGGGTGCATTATTCTTTACTCCTTTAGGCATCACATTTCTATAATTGAAAATGCATCTACTTTGACAATTTCCAAAACTTCAAGAACCACGCAGCCGAAAAGAGTACGATTAGGGTAAGTAACGATAATAAGTGACTCACCGCAGACCGATCAGGCGCGGCTATAGGTCACCCAAACTTTGATGTGAAAAAGTTACCTCACTCCAATGATTTATGGTGGAAATAGTCTTCAGGTAAACTATCACCTCGGAGATGAAGAGAGTTCAAACCTCATGGCATAGCAATTTAGAATTCGGGTACATGTGGAAGCAAAATACAGACACAATAGTTGCATTAATATTAATTGATTCTTTACATAGATTGGTAGCAAACATTTCATTGGATGATGGTGAAACTTCATCTCCTGACGCGCATTTTCAGGTTTTTGCTAATCCTTTCATGGCCGTGGTAACATTGGCTTAGGTAGGATTGCATGTCGCCTTTGCACATCAAGTTGTAGAGAACTCATCCTAGAAGAGGACCATTCGGTACTGTGTACATATGGACTACGAGGAAAGAATGAAAAAATATAGCAGGCGTTTGGAATACGAGTGATGAGAAGGACGGAATATATCCGACGCCCGGAAGTGTAGACAAACGAAGATATAACTTGTACTAAAATATCAAATAAAGAATTTGGTAAGTGAAATTTGGAGAAGGGATATTTGGTTGAAAAAATAAGTTGAGGTTGAGAGATATGGAAGGAATTGTACGTGTTTCTTGATGGATTTTCTAAATGTTATCTGCAAGTAGGGGGCTAAATCTGAAGCTAGTTCTCTATACACGCGGGAAGGAATTCCTTCAGGACCGGGTGACTAATTTGGACTGAGTGATTTCAATAAATTTTCTATTCCGCGAGCACAAATATCAATCGGCGACATCGTTCGCTGGTAATGATAGTTAAGCCTCACGGATGTATTCTGCGAAGGCCCGGTGAACACGCTTTGGAAGAAGGAGGTTAATACTTCACTTGACTTTCTAACTGCAAAACTGTGTTTAAACTTGAATTGGGTGGCCTGTGAAATGCGCATATAAAAATTCTTTTCGACGAGCACTTGATGGAACAACACACAACTCCTACATCATTTTCTGGAAATATTTCGGCTCTACTTACGATCTCATCTTTTACAGCTATAAACACACCTCCTCCTGCCCTCGCAAATCGGTCTTTACTATACATTGCATAAGATTTTGGAATGATCTCGCTATCTGAAAGTTCGCTCGCCAACCAGCTTTCTGTTCCTATCACTACATCAGCGTCCGTGCTTAAGATACCTATTATGTGGTGCATGTTGGTGAAAGTAAATTTCTTCACTGTAGTTCATGTTGGTGATAAGTCGCCCCCTGCCAAACACCCCTGTGGTAGCTAGCAGGGTAATAAGTAGATGTAGATGTAAATGAATTAATACAGGGGTTACGTAAGTTATGCTGAGTTTAAGAAAGATATAAATATGGATAAAAGAGACGTTTTAAGGAGTATAAGTAGAATGAAATCGACTTATGAAAACCTAATTAAATCGGTAAAAATCTTAAATATGCTCTCCTACTTAAGTTCTTCAGATACGCTAGACCCTGCTCCGGGTCAAAGCCATTATTTTTTCTACCCATTGTGCTCGTAGTTTTTCTGTATGAAATATTCAATGTGTTAAATTTGTACCCAGTTGTCTCAGGCGTGACTTCGTGGTATTTACTCAACGTTGTAAATGAAAGTAACTGTGTTATTCCGCAAAAATTTTACTTTAGACGACCCGTGTTTCGATGTAGCAGGTCATCATAAGGTGATGCGGATAATGATGATGATTATTAGATACTAACCTCGCATGCAATCTCCGGAATGATATAGCTCTTGCATGATTTAGTTTCTTGTAGAACTATTTATCTGTTGCAGTAATTATGACCAGTTGTCGTATCTTGAGTAGTTTACTGCATGGTAGCATGTTCGTCTACGTAGCACTCTCCTAGTTTCTGGTCTGACCGCGCACTGTTATCCTGACCGCTTTTGATATGTGCTTGGCATTGCGGGGAAACGTGCGCCGTTCTGATTTCAGCTGGGATGAGGGCTTCACGCCTGGTGTGGGATCACCCCGTGTCACACACCTTAGTGGTGGCCTGCACGGTATTTCGTAGATCTAGATGACGTGCCACGTCGAAACCCGAGTCGTCTAACATGAAATTCATGCGGAATAACAAAATTTCTTCATTTAAAACGTGTTTTTGGATTAACTATTACGCTGCAAATTCAGGTACGACTTTGTGCTGTAGCCTTATTCATCGGAGTTAACCCTGGAATACACTGAAAACAGCATAAATCACAGGAATGTCCGAACATGAAAGGTATCGCATACTCTCCTTTGGATCACAAACAATTCTGAAAATATAAAAAAAAACTATTATCAAGTATTAAAATCTCCGAAATCGGAAGAGTGTGGAACTAGGTAATGATTTAATATTTCCGTGCATTACAAAAAAATAATGCCATGAAAAATGAGAGGTCGGTGGTGAGAATAAGTATGTATTTTTCCAGTTAATGCCAAACATTATATCATTTCGTGGTAACCCATTGCACGTACATTATATTCAAAGTCTTGATAATTGATGAAATGCAATGATTTTTAGATAATTGGTTATCCGTTGCGATACAAAGTTTTAGGTTTTAACTTCAATGATACATTCCTTAATTTAGAAAACTTATCGAGGGTTATTTTTTTATTTTAATCTGATGGAGATGTATACCTTCGGAGATAACAGATAAATCAAATCTATGAAGAGTAGATAGTGCAAGTAAGAGTGGGAATTTAAGCTTCCGAAGATTCTTTTTAACAATATCAATTTTTCCGTAAGCAATGTGGAACCGTATTTGCTGCAATGCTTCAAGGATAAATAGATCATTGGAAACTTAGCCTCCTTATCTAAATGTTAAACTTGTTAAAACGTTTTGATTTACGACACCGTCAATAACTACTTACAGAACAGCTAGCATCCCAGCTTAACTTTTCAATGTATAAGTTGCACAATGGATTGATACTCTTTGCCCGTTGAGTAATGACAAGGAAAACTATCAACGTTCTTGTATTTCAGCGTACTGCTTTTAGGGAATAAAATCACCCCTCGACATGTACTTGAGGTGGTATGATGGGCACTACAAAGATGTTTAAAGATATATAGGAAATAAAATAAGGATTTCCGCCTGGATATAACTTAAACCAACAATAAGGTTATCGTCATGATCTTACTTACGGAAACGTACTCGAGCATACTTTCACGTAAGTTTCCTAAACGGGAATGAAATGATAACGAGGTGGAGTTCTGACCGCACCTTCTTCATGGTAGCGGGGAGTAAAATTTCCTGTAATTTACCAGAGTTCAGTATTTATTTCCACATCTCATCAAAAATCACTACGTAGCGCCATTTTCTAGTTAATAGTGCATTAGAAACACTAATGAGAACTAAGTTACTGCGAGATTCGTTGAAACTGAGACAACATTCAACAATAAGAAGAGCACCTTATTCTTGAAAGTAGTTTCACTTATTATGTTCTGACGTTAAATCGGATATTCTATACGCAGATCAAGTTTGAGTAAAAATCGTTTATAACTATCACAATTTGGGAATTCCCACTTCTCACAAAAAATTTCCTTCGGGCCGGATTTGAACCAGCGACCTATGGATATCTGTTTCATTTCCCCCCTACAGTCCACCGCTCTACCAACTGAGCTACCGAAGGAGTTAACGGAATGCTGAGAAACAAGTTAGGTGGAGATACGTTGGGCAATAAAGATCTGAGGTGAATTGAACATTCGCAATACTTATTACAGGTGGTTTTCAAAGACCCGGAAAGATACTCTTCATTACTTTTCAGCTAATCGCGCTTTCCCTAAATTTACACGGGAAGATACAAATATTTACGTCCTGTATAACTGAGAGTCATCAACGCCCTGCCGCAACTTTAGAATACCACCCCGATTAAAGGTGCAGAGTTTGCCAAGAAAACGTTTGCTCGAAGGTATAGGGATCCCAAAATTCATCCCCGTGATAGGAATTTTAATGTGTTGGGTGAAGAATCAGTATTCGAAGTTTCAATAACATTGTGGGATGTAGAGAAGAGAATGACGATTAAAGCATCAACTGCCGAAAGCTGTAGAGGTGATTTGGTTAGGTGCAAGGAAGGTGGGGTAGTTAAGGTACCTATCGGTATAAGTAGACTTCAAGTTGGAAAGTTCTGTGCAGTACGAATGATACCCTAAATGGATTTCTACTACTCGAGGGAAAGAAACATAAAAGCAAGGAAAAGGGGAGGAGATGGTGGATGGAGAAGAGATGGAAGAGAAGAAAGCTATGGGGGGCTCGGAAGAGAGAGAAACATACAAGACAGACCCCCAGCCGAGAACGGAACGATGCCTTGGAGAGTTGAGGAAAAGGGGCTCGGTGCGGACTGGAGGAAAGTCTTGGAAGACTGAGGGTGGGGGAGGGCAGGGGCTGAGGGGGGGAGGGCATAATAGTTAGAGTGGGGAGTGTGAGGAGGGGGAGGCTTGGGGAGTCGAGGGCGAGGTAGGGAGAGTGGTCGTGGGAGGGGAATGGCGTCGGTTGTGAGTGTGTCTTGGCGGTCGCCGCTGCTGAGGAAGGGAGGGTACGTTGTAAGGGGAGGGAAAGGAGTGGCGGGAATTGGGGGGAGGGAGACGGAGGGGTTTTGGGGCGCAGACATGTTCGACCCCCCTCAAAGGCCACGACGGGGGAGCTCTACTGTGAGCGAGCGAGGTGGTTCTGACGAGGCGCCTGGATATGAAGAGGAGGTGCATTTGAAGAGCTGGATGAGAACGGAGACGGGGATGGGAAATAAAATCGAAACTATCGATATAGCGGTGTCTATATAATGTACGTCAAGTGAGAGGCGGGTTAGTTAAAGTAACTTATTTCCCGAGATTACCTGCAGGAAAAGTATACGTCAGAGAAGTTGTGAGAGGAAAAGGATGAAGAGTACAGTAGTAGAAATTAAAGATTTATGGCTTAAGGATGTAGGAATCAGTCAACAACGAGCGGAAGGACACCTATCCGATCACTTACTGAAATGTTTGTCCCCATTGGACGTCTAATTGTGAAGAACTATTTGATGCCTGATAATGTACTCGCGATATCGCCACAGCAGACATTCCGGTATCTGGGAGTGACGCTGGACCGTCATCTTAACTTTAGCCACCACGCAAAGAAAACAGCTCAAAAGGTGAAAGGAGCAATCCTGATCCTCACACCCCTACTTCTATCCAAGTACTTCAGAATAGAGACAAATCTGCAGATTTATAAGATGGGCATTCGGCCCATTTTGACACATCCATCCCCTGCTTGGTGTGGAAGAGCATCGAAAACATCACTTAGACCCTATGCAATGGCCGAGAAATCAGAGTCCAGAAGAATCCTGGCCCTCAGATGGAGACACGCCGAGAAAATTACTTACGCCCTCACAGGAGCAGACCCCATTGAAGACCATCTGGTTCAGCTGGAAAGAAAATTCTTTGACAGCCTACGGAGGAACAGCCAAACAGAAGTCCAAGCTTTGGACAACAACAGACCTCTCCCTTTGGAGAAGTTGTAACATCCCAGAGCTGCCACGGACCGCAAAGACGACCAACCTGCAATGAAGAGGAGGCGCTAGGGCGAAGGGCCCTTTATAAGAGGACGACGGACTGACGCAGACGACAGCAGATGAAAGACTACATCGTCGAGCAGCCGAAAGGCCAGGGCTATACAGTTTGCCTTGCCAAGAAATCCCTCCCGGGCCACAGCAGACGTTGGCCTGCATTGACACGGAGAATGTGTGACCAGACGCTTTCGCTATATTCTGTTGAATACACTAGTTTCCCAAAATGACTGTGTTCTATCTTCATTATACTTGACGCTCCGAGAATTTACCCTGTCTTTTAGGGTAATTTGAGCGAAAAATCATTTTACTGAGAAATCGATGAATTTAGTCTTATTTTAAAGAAAAGTATCTCACCCTCCTAATGACACCAAAAATTTAACCCCTTACCACATTACTTTCTAGTTTTTACATTTACATTTTACATTGCTAATACTGCAGGAGAGTAAGCAATATGGCATCAGGTCTCGACTGCCTACACGAATAACCAACCAGATGGCACTGCTTTCTGGTTGCTTTGCTTTGCCCAACTTTCGAGTTTCAAGCTACCTGTTATTGGGAAGCAGCTTTCCTCGAGCCATGACATCTTCACGAATTTCCGTAGCATTTTGAGCCATCTTATTCAAGGATAGCTCCCTACACCGACAAGATACCGCCTCGTTTAGCCCACGACTCCTTATTCGTCGAGTAAACTGACTTACCTGCCAGCTAACCTCTGCATCTAAAGGTCGATCCGCAAACTGCCACCAGGCGATGGTACTTGGTCGAGTTTTGGTAGGATTATACCCATTGAAATCTTAAGGATGAGATTCTCAGTTCACTATACCTTTTCACAGACATATAGATCATTAGTAATTGGGAGAGTTCATCAAACATATCGAAACTAGGAATTTAGTGGGCCGAAAATTATGCACGCGATGAAGATACATGTATTACGTTGAACTGCTGGTAGTATATTCATGCACAAGGGGTGCAAAATTAAAACAATAGTCTTGAAAAACTAAATACGCCATGGAATTTTTAATCTGACAAAAAACAATTATAAATATGAACGAAAACATGTACGATTGCATAAGAAGGCCATATATGTACTTCAATAATTCCATGTATTCCATATGTATAATGTAATATAACTTCTTCTAACACTATAAAATAATAGACGCCTTACATGCTATATTCTATCAAAAAATAATCCAAGCAAATATCATGAAGGGTACTACTGGGGGCACAAAAGTCTGAGAAACAATGGATATTGACAGACAGCCACCACGACATCCGCCATTTCATTCAAGCATTGTCAGTTTAGGAAACGTTAGCGAGAATGTATTGCTCTGCAATGCAGTAGGATAGCATCAGGAATGACGAACAAGCATATCATTCATTATTCCAGCCATAATTTTGGCGCTGATCAGAGTTACACTATTCGAAGTCAACTCCCTCAATTCTCAGCAGTTATTTATAAAAACCTGCCATGTTCGTAGTTCTCATTTATTACTTTAGTTGCCATGTAATACTGAAATTTCATTAATTATGCAAAAGGTCTGCTCCGACAATAGCACTGCACGGCTCGAGCATGCGGTATCAACCTCAAAGAGGTATGTACAACAATGCCACGAAATAAAAAATGGGGTTTCCCGTCACCTTGGCAACAATTGGTAAAAGCGGTGGTCCTTAACGGAAGAGAGTAGCTTACTTTAACGGTGATTATACTTGAGATTGGCGAAAAAAGTATAGAACTAGGTTTCTTAGTGAAAACTAAGTGCCCTTAAGCGGAGTTAAAAACCTTCTGCTGAGTATTCTAATATTTATCGTGCCCACAATTAAGAACGTGACTTTGTGTCGTGGGACAAAAAAAATTACTCCAGCCGCGAGTGGCTGTGAGCCGAGTGGCAACATGGAGGAGAAGCTACACGATGATTTTTGTCACTATCTAAGACACACCTCGTGGTGTTTGACCATGCTGCCCAAACACTTGCACGATCAAACTGGCAAGTGGGTCAAATATCTCCTGGGTATGAAACCGGCAACCATGGAAAATAAGAAGTTGCGAAACATGCATTTGTCCTCGCTACTGTTAGACATGACTTTTGGGAAAGTGCGGGGAATTTACGCTGAATGCGATCCACCAAATCTGGAAGAACCACTGCCTCCCTACCCGGCGGCCATCGTGCCCGAGGAAGCTCCAGCTCAAGACCACGCAGACCAACACAAATGCCTTCCAAATCAAGAAATGGACACAGATATAATTGGAAACGAAAACTCCAATCATATAAAGGAATTCAAGATTGCCGTGACGGATGAGGAGAGTTGCTACCTGGAGGAGAAGCTGCACCAAGATTTCCTACACTACCTTAGTCATACTGAATGGTGCTTGAAGTTTGTGCCGGAGACTTCAAAAAAGCAAATTGGCAAATGGATAAGATACCTCATCGGTATGAAACCCGAAACCCTGGAGAATAAAAAGTTGAGAAACTTTCATCTGTCTTCCCTACTATTGGACATGACCTTCAGGCAATTGAGGGGTATTTACGTTGAGTGCGACCCACCCAAGCCGGAAGATCCACTTCCACCGCATCCAACGGTAATTGCTCCCGAGGAAACTCCTGCTGAAGGCCCCGGAGAGGAAGAGCAACCTCTTTTCATTCCGCGTCTGGCCCTGGAGATCACCGACGAAGAAGACGAGGAAGCTGGGACAGAAGAGGCTGAGGGAGAGGAATCCATTCTGGGATGTGACGTGGATATCACTGGAAACAAAAATTCTTAAGACCTCCACGAGGAGACTCCTGCACAAGACCTCCAATGCAAAGAAGAACGCCTTAACATTCAGGGAATGGAAACGAATGGCATTGGAAACGATAATTTGTCATATATAAAGGTAATAAAGCCTGCCACGACAAGTTGTGGGAAAAGTTACAACTTGGCTCAAGAACCCCGAGAGATAGAAGAACGATCTCCAATCCCGGATCGTGTGCAGAATGTCATCAATGGAGAAGAAGATGGGAAGCCAACGGAGGCTGTAAAGGGGCCTGCAGTGACGAAGGAGTCCAAGGACGAAAGGAATTACCTGCCCACGAAGCCCTTCCCCCAACACTCCCGCGACGATGACTCCACGTCAACCGAGAAGATCAGAGAAGGACCTTACGATGGTTTCAGTCGTGGAAATACTTGCATCAAGCCCGATCCAAACGAGATGCCCATGGACCACCACTTTGATAGACCGGGCACTGAAGGGAACCACGGCGGCTTCTGTACAAGCTCTACTCAAACGAGGGCATCCCATACGCTTACGGGGAGGAAACCTTCGGAAGATTTGAAGACGATGGGCAGAATATATGACGCTATCTTGTCGCAACTGGAGCGGGCCATGATAGGCGAATCGATTCCACAAATTGAAACAACTCTACAACAAATGTGGGAAGATATAAGCATGGATACAGAAGACGACTATCTATACCACATAGCACCCGATGATGCAAGAAACGAATTATTAACTAGACTGTATGAACAGTTCGTTCTCAAAAAGGCACGTCTAGCACGAAGAGAGGAATTTTTACGGCACACGGAGAACAGGGAACACGATTTTGGAGACTGTCCGAGAGCGACTCAGGTGAGGGCATCGCAATCGCAAACGCTTGCGGGAAGGGAGCCTCCCGAGGCATGCGAAAAGCTCAACAGAGCATACGAGAGTCTCTTGTCTCAAATCGAGCGAGCATTGAGGGGAGAAATAATTCCACGGGTGGAGAGGATTCTTGAGCGGATGTGGGATGACATGCTAAGGGATCCCGCAAACGAATATCTCTGCGATATGCACCCACATGATGTAAGAAAAGAGTTACTTGGAAGACTTTTTGATGTGACTATTAACAAGAGGGGAAAGCTAAGGGAAAGAGAGGCATCCCTGCGGCGAATGGAGGCCAGGGTCTCCGCTTCCTTCGATGGCAACGCTCCCGTCCAGCAACGAATCGTGTGTGACCACAAGAGGACAGCTGCATCTAAATCCTCCTCGGGCCTCAGCGTGAATCCACAAGCAAGCTGCACTAATAGTAATAAGGTAAGTCATTGCTCGTAATGCATCAAATTTTCTCAAAATTGTAAATACTCTACCGGGAAATGATTGCCCTCGTTTCAAACTCTGCCACGAGACATTAACTTTCCATATTGTGATGCAGTGCAGTGCGACTATCACGTCCAAATTACGTGAATATAATGTTTAGTGCTTGAAAAGGAATGCCTTCAGCGAAGTTGTGTGGCACCGATACTTTTTAACGTGAGAAATTTATTAGGAAATAAGAATGCTAGAATCACGTTAAAAGTAATTCCATGGCAGTGGTTGAATAAAGTAATTTGATTTTACTTTAATTAAGAACAGAGACACTCTTTAAAGAGAGAGTAACGTTCGGAAAATGAATCTGGTAGGGGGCTGTTTTTGTGTTTGCAGTTATTATCTGTGAAGCTTTGCAACTTTTCATTTGGATACAGTTACATTTAAGTTAAGTTTTTTTGATGATTAATTATTTGGGTGCGATGCAGCTCATCTTAACGAGGCTTTGATTTCACCAAAGAACTTTTCACAAGGTTATATCCAAATATTAATCAATTTTTACCGAGATACAGTGAATTAGAAAGTGCTTTGCCATACTTAAGTTATTTAAATTGAGTGATAATATTGAATTGACAGTAGCTATGTGCCCGGACACAAGCAGAGCCTTAGATGTCCTTTAAACTAATTTACCCCTGCGTTTCACTATCTTTTGCGGTAAAAAGAAACATAATACCAAAATGTTTACTTTATGAATAGGCTACTCAAACCGACTCATTAGTTACCAGTTCCAAGCGTTGTGAAGTACTGGAGGAGCAACTGAAAAAGCTTCAACATAGGAATAAATGTTTGTCGAGGGCTATTGAAGAAGGAATAAAGACGATAAACATGACGAGGGAAAAATCTAAGGAATTAAGTGAAGAATCGAAGAAGATGAGTGAAGTCCATTTCAGAGAGGTGGAGGAACTACAATGCGAATTGCTTGACAAGGAAAATCGTCTTTACGACCTGATGGCACGTCACGAAGAAATTCTTCGTCAGCGACAATAATGCGATGATGTCCCTGAAGAACCTTGATACTAGCAATGAGTTCTTAATTTTCGTTTTTGCCTCTTTATTTTTCTTGCCATTTATTGTTACTTTAAGTCAATCAAAGCAAATTCAATGTATCTCTGTCACCTGATTAATGAATTATGAAACCATTAAACTTTTGCTCTATCACATGAAAATTTCTTCAGTAAAAATCCATTGGAGAGAAAAATGCTACAGTGTTTCATTTGTCTCTTGAAAATACCTTCCCCGCGCCCAGAAATACGTCCTTGGAATGGTGTATTCACAATGGCGAAGAAGGAGGCTTATAACTTCCTGACATAGAGGGGTTTCTAAGCTCCGAGTTCAGGCTCGGACTCCATTGACATCAAAAATTCAACCCCTTACCACATTTATTTCCAAGATATTTGCCAAAAAATAACAGCCCTTATATACGGAAAATGGTGCGTGTGTGCTCTCCAAAGAGAGTTTTATTAAAAATGAGGCATTTCCTACACTTAGATCTCGTCCAAAAATCAACAGTGTGTAGTTTGTGTTTTCTCAACTATTTTTGAAAATTGTCGCCGCAGTAACTTCTTCGGGATCACAATAAACCTTCCGTTTTGATGGAGTCTCAAACGTACCGCGTAAAAAAATGGGTCAAGTTAAAGACTTATTTAGATAGTTTCATTTGATTACCTACAATATCTGTCATGTAAAACTATATTATTGCACCGTTAATAGTGCAATATTTAATTCATGTGTCTCACAGCTCGTGAAATTAAAACGTATATATCAAATATGGTCTCTATTATGAACTATGGTCTCTATTAGGGAACTATCTCACTCGTACTACCTTGAGGTAGGTTTTGCTCCTCTCAGTTTTCTACACTTTCCGGAGCCTATCTCTCTTTAGTATACATATATACTTTTTCGCCTCGGCATACATCCGCCGTTCTTCATCCTGCCCAGGAAACCTCATCTTCCTCGCCTGCCCAACATCCTTCTCTCTATCGCTCTTCTGAGCAACTCCTCGCCCCTTATTACATCCTCCAGCCACCTACTCTGCCGATCTCGAATTACAGTCAAAAGTTTTGTTTCCTCGCCCACCATCTCAAACACTTTCTCGTTAGTCTTCCTCTCAGTCCACCTCACCTTCACCATCCTCCAAAACCACAGTTCAAATGCCTGCAGCCTATTGTCGTCCTCCTTTTTGAGGGCCCACGTTTTTGCCCCATGCTACTCTAAAGAATTTTAATGGCAAACGCTTATTATGAAAAATTGGCACCGGATACTTTATTTCGGTTGCCTAAGTTATTTGGAAAATAACACCCATCATAAACGAATAAAGTGCGCTGCACAGACAGCAAGACGAATGAGGTAGTTCCTGGTATATAGCGTAAGAAGAGGAAACTTCCGCAGAAGTTCAGGATGACGCAGAGTAGGTGAATGGAAGAGGTGTCGAGGGGTGAAAGGGATGCTGAAGGCCGTGATAGAGGGGAGTTGATTGGTAAGCCTAAGTTTTGTATAACTTCTTTCCTACGACTCGTTAATCTTTGTGAAGCTGTAAATACGTAGCTTTAGGTTAAGATTTATAGAGAAACAAAGACATAGACTTTGTGGACGGGACGGAGAGAAGTAGGACGTATGCCAATGTAGGACGAGTGAAAAGACGGGGGTAGTCGCCTGTAAAAATATATTTTTTAAATTTTACTTATATTTCAAACATTCAAGCATACCAGCAGATCATTGCTTCACGGGCTTCGGAGAAACTTAATATACCGGATGAAAGTACCGGTATATCGATTTAATTACCGACCATCTCTTGAATGGAGAAGTATATCGCCGAGGGGTTGAGAGGGAACGGTAGGGTGGGAGCAGTTTTGAGGGCGGGGATAGGGTGAGAGTTGAGGTCTCATAACACAACCTGAGTGCGTGCAGGTAGAAGGAAGGGAGTGGAAGAATGAGAAGACGAGAAATGAAAAGAAAAAGGTAGGGGAGGAGAGGAGATGCAGGTGGAAGGAGTCGGGAGGAGGTAGGTGGGAACGGTGGAGGGAACCACACAACCAGCGGGGCAGCTTTATACGCCACCTCCACACGGTCCGTCCCCGAGGCGGGAGAATATGGGGAAGTGGGGTGGGAAGGAACACCGACCACTCTCGACTCAGTATTGCATGGGAGTGCGTATCCAGCGGCGGTCGAACCGATGCCCCAACCCCCCCCTTTTTAACCAGTGGGTGCGGTGGCGCACGGCAGACCCACCTCGGCGGCGGCTGTCCGACCGACCCAGGGGCAAGTGCCCTCACCCGCCCCGACCAGACGCCTTCCGCCGACTGCTAGACTCACCAGGTATCTCCGCCCCCCACAATGCATGGCGAGGGCGCTTCTTCGCTTGATATGAACGCACACACACGCACACGGGATAAGTGCATGTATTCGTCATGACAGGAGAGTCTCTTCCGGCGGGCGTGACAGAAAATTGACGGGCTTTGGCATTATTCATGATCCTTAACACTCCCGCAATACGGAGTAGCACGCACAGACTCTTGCGGGTGTAGTAAGGTAGCTGGAGCCAGATTTTTATGCAGTCATTATAGCAACCATACACGAATTTCATTGTAATTACTTAAGCACTTAATTATTTAAGCAGCCTGAATTAAATATAAATAAATGAAGGTAGTGTGTGGGAAGCATCACCACTGAAACGATTATATGCTTTGAACTCAACGGATTTTTAGTAAATAAATGAATTAATTACATATACATACTAACCTGAGAGTCGCCGAATGTGTGTGTAGCAGGGGGTCTTAGGACACGCATATGAAGCGAATTACTAAGGTGTGCTGTCGCATGAAACACAGTTTATACGTAATCAACGCTGTAGTTATTATTACGGAACCTTACAACCACATACATTTTAAAATAAAAAAATTCGAGTTCTATAATTATATAAGAAAAAATCTCGCTTCTGCTGGCATAATGCCACAAAAAAGTTTTATTAACTGAAGTAGCAGGTAATTAACTAAATATGCACATTTGAGGCCTTAATTTGGCCAATTTGCTTTATGCCTTTCCCTGAAATTAGTTCCACGAACGATTGCTTTGTGCAATTTTTTTAAGGTATTTCAGTGAGAAAACATGTTCATATAGTTGTGGAAAATGCATGTAATTCTTGTAGTTCACGCATCCCGAGACTTTCTCCGCCAGTTTCCCTTCGCCCGATTGTTAACTAACGGCAATTTTCTTATTTAATTGATTATTTATCTCCTCCTTGACATACACTTGATTCCTTATTACCGCCTCCTGCCAAGTTAATACTGACGGTTTTCACCTTACATCCCTCCTCATTTTTCCAGTTTTTTTCACTCGAGACACATGGGTCCTTGATGCTCTATCTTTTCCAATGATGTCCACCTGCTTTTTTTATTCTTTAATTTAAACTCCTATTAATTATAAAACGTTCCGTCGCTTCATCCTACTACATTTACATAACCTTGCTGCGGCTCGCAGGGTAGTATGTATATGTAGATGAGCCTTATGAATAAAACATCAACGTCTACTTAATTGTGAACCGATAGTTACCATTTACATTTACACCCACTTTACAACCATTTAAACCCGTCTACGTTTACGTAATACCCTGCGAGCCACCACGAGGGTGTGTGGCAGGGGGTGAAGATCACCAAACATGCACTATTAACATGCACTATTGACATGCAAGTAGGATATTTTTTTATGGAGACATGCTAGATAATATGGTCACATGCAGTTAGTTGGTTAGTATCTACATAATAAGTCAGGGGTTATTGGTTGTTATTACATGCATCATTCACTACAGACTACTCTATATTTCACCTACCTATCCTTTTGTTACGCTGCCTACTGTTCTCTCTTATGGTACGCGGGAAAATGACATTTTAAATCTATCGGTACGACAATCTATCTCTCTAATCCTGTTAATCTGATCAAACATAGCATAATAAATACGCAGGGGTTCTCAATATATATCTAACGTCATCTGCGAACAAATCGGTTTCGAACTTACTTAAAAGGTTTAACCTAAATTTTAACCTGCGTTCTGATAGTAATTCCCATCCTAGTTCTTCTATTAAACTCGTAACACTTATACAATCAACATAACGGCCTTTACCAAATCTAGCGGATCTCCTTTGCACACGCTCTAATTCTTTTATTAAACCTTCCTCGTGCGGATCCCATTAACTAGCGGCATATTCTAAATGAGGCCTGACAAGTGTAAAATAGCTTCTTTCTCGTTCTCTCTCATCGCATTTGCCCAACCCTTTTTACGAATCCTAATCTACGGTTTGCTACACTAGTTATTTCCCTGATGTGTTTCCCCCATGACATGGCTTCAGTGATGGTTACGCCTAAGTAGTTAATAGATTCTACGTTAGATATTTTCTTTTCTTTGATGCAATAATTATTCCGGGGAAAGCCATTCTTTTTCCAAAAGTTCATTATCGCGCATTTCTTTAAATTTAATTCTAGCTGCCAACTATCACACCAATCATCAATCGCATCTGAATCCTTAGCTAAAGACTGGATGTCCTCTTCATTTCTAATTTCCTTATACACTACTGCATCATCGGCAAAAAGACGGAGCTTGCTATTTTTTACTACTGTATTCAAGTCATTTACGTAGAGAAGAAATAAAATTGGGCCTATCAAGCTTCCCTGGGGAACACCCGATGTAACTTTTACTTCGCCTGAGCTGACACCATCTAATACCACCCTTTGAACGCGTTCATGTAAGAAGTCTCCTATCCAGCCTACTATATTACTGTCTATTCCGTATGATGCTAACTTCGCGAGTAACTTACAGTGGGTACTGGACTATTGTGTTCTTAACTGCGATAAATACTCCCCCTCCCGGTCGATCCTCTCGATCTCTCCTGCATACCCTAAAATGTACTGGAAAAATTTCACTACCAGCAATATCGCTTGTTAACCAACTTTCCGTTCCTATAATTATGTCAGAATTAGCACTCTCTATAAGGTAATGGAATTCAGGTATCTTGCTTCTTAAACTACGACAATTAACTACCACTACTGTAATGTCTGGTTATTGTATTTGTGGGGTTTCTGTTTTCTAAATTATTGGGAAAGTTACAATGTGGAAATTCATGGGTGTTGTTTTGATTTATACGTTTTTCCTTTTTCTGTGCTTTCTTCCGTCCCGCTAAACCTATACTGTGTTGTCTGATCAACTCGCTTTTCTTTGCTATCCTGGTGAATGGCAAGTTATTTAATGGCCCATTATTTGATCCACTCTCTTTCCTAAATTTTTCTAATTTATTGTCATCTATTAAGCTTTTCCTAGGCCCTAAACTTTGTGTACTCTTTATTGTCTGGCTTTCTGGAAATGCACTGAATTCGTTCCCGCTGACTGTCCTACTCTCTTGCCTACCTTCTATGCTAAACTCGCTGGGTATGCTCAAATATCCTACACGCTACCTTCTGCGATGCCTCATACGTATAGTGGACACCCGAGCGATTTAATGGCACTCGACACGAATCCAGCAACGGCCTAAGGTCCAAGAACCCAGCTCCCTTGCTCCCGCAGACATCACTGTGAGCTTCTGGTTTATGCCTTCCACTCGGCTCCAAACCATTGAACCCCGATCCGTCCTTGGTACCAAGCTGCATATCATGAGCCTCATCTTAGTTCCAGAGCCGCTGCGTATACGGCGGAACTCGGAGCATAGATCTCTCACAGAGTCTAAAATCTCCTCTGATCCCCGACCCACAACGTCATTGGTCCCAACATGGGCCACTACAGGCAACCTAGATCAGTACGTGCCCTTGACCGCCGACTTCAACGCCTTCGTCACCTGTGCCGCCTCTCCTCCAGGTAAACACCAGGAGGTGACCCGTACATCGTCTCCTTCCCTCCGGACCTTACCACGCAGTTGGGCCACTATACGACGGACATTAGAACTACCTATGAGTACTATTCCCTCCATTCCCTCTCGACTCCCACTCGGCGACCCACTTCCCAGCTCTATTTCCGATGTCTCAGCCTCCGCCAGAACATCGAACCTATTGCTCACGTCACCGGGAAGCAACGCGGGTTTTTCAAACTTTTCCTGCACTTCTTGGCAATGATACGAGTATATAATATATTTGATGACTGTGTTCCCCGGCATTTTTCGCGTATATCTACTCCCGAGAATAAGTTTAATAGAATAATATCCCATTATAATTATATTATATTCTGAATTTGAAAAAGTCTCTGTCATTACAAATTTATTACTCATACACAATTCAAATTCATTCTCCCCGGGGTCATTTCTGAACTTAAGTCCATGCTCTCTCACTTAATCCCCATTCCATTCGGAATTTTCAATCCCTCATTATTATTAGGTTTTTCTATCGCTCCACTATCTCAGTAATCTCCGTCAGCTGGTCATATACTCTATCCACTTCTACAACCTTATGATGATTTACACACACATACACCAGCACCACTGCGAAATTAGTCGGGGTTGCTTTATTTTAACCAATAATATCCTCCCGATGATCTGTTCAATGTTCCCCTTTTTTATATTCAATACCGCCCATTGACTCTCGCCCGCATACTATGATAACTTAATGAATGTCACTTCAATAGTACCCGCAGTCCTTCCAACTCACCACACACAACCCCAATACCTACATTCTCTCCTCAATCTGCTATTTTCTTTATATCCTAGGTTACCTGCCATAATTCCAAACTTACTATCTTTACTGCTGCTTTCCTCCTCTTCTTCACCTTCATTCCTTTGTCTTAGCCCTTGTATCAGGATTTTTTATTACTGCTCAATGATTTCGTGCGATTATGACCGCGGTGACCTTGCCTCCCCCGCTGACATCGACCTAAATTGGGCCGAGTCCTTTAATCGCTAAGATTCAACTCTGAATCATTTCATTCCATGTTGAGGGAAATAGATTGTGTAAGAGGGTGGGTTCTCATTGCTATTCTAAATGATATTTTAGGCGGGGTACCATCGCTGGAACTACCTCCGTCTGGCACCTGCCCTTCGACCTATCTGTCATTGGCGGTCCTACCAGTAGCAATCATCATTCCGCACCAGTCCGGCTTTATTTGTAATTTGAAGGCACAGGCCTTCCCTCAGGTCAAGGTCTTAGTTCTACGGGAGGTATCCGAACAGATGTAATAAATGTAGAGACAAAAAAGGAGAGCGAGTGAGAAAGTGCCTGCAGATGAGAAATAATGAATAAACAGGAAGTTTGTATACGTCCGAACCCACAACGTAGACTACCGCTCACGCCCATTTGAAAATGAAGACATCGAAAAACTTGACAATAGTTCTTACGCAAAAATTTACTATAAGGGAACTGACCTTCAGTGTAAAAGACCTCATGAACGGAACGATTCCAAAGCTACCACTAATCTACATCGACGAGATACCGTGCTAGCCACCACTACGGTGTGTGGCACGGGGTGATTCCACACCAGCCATGCAGCACTCATCCCAGTTCAAATCAGAACCGCGCACGTTCCCCCGAATGCCAGGCGCAGGCCAGAAGCAGTCAGGACAACGGTACGCAGTCAGACCACAAACCAGGAGAGTGATACGTAGAAGAACATGCTACCATGCAGCACACTACTCAAGATATAACTACTGGTTTGTATAATTAATGCGACAAATAATTAGCACTACAAGGTACTATAAGACATGCAGGAGTATATCATGCCAGAGAGTGCAAGCGAAGTTAGTATCTACAATTCATGTTAAGATACTGAGCACTACTGAAAACACCTATTTAACCTAGTCAGTATCCTAGAACTGATCTATTGCAACTATTGTGGTCCCTTTATTTACGTGGAAAAAATGACATTTTTAAATATATCAGTTCTGCAGCCTATTTCCTTAATCTTATTCCTGTGATCGTTCCTACCATAATAGTTTGGCTCTAGCAAAAGATTTTGAGTGGCTGGCAAAAAATAGTCTACAGCAAACTTTCGTTAAAGATTTAACCTATATTTCTCCCTTTTATATATATATCTTACTCCCTTCTTTATATATCCCTTACATATATATCTCCCTTCAATCGGATAGAGGTTCTCACCCTCAACAAATTTGTAACACTACTATTTTTATCATAACAATTTTTCACAAATCTAGCTGCCCTCCGCTAATGCGCGAGTCCACGTGCTAATTAAAAAAAAAGAAGCGAGGAGGCCTTTGAGAGCTCATCCACTTCCAGGACGGCCGGCAGATGAAGAAAAAAATAAAAGGAAAAATGACGGACTTGGACGACACGACACGCTTACAACTAGTACGTATAATGCTCACGCACATACAGGAAGAAGGCAAGCCGACGGACGGCGAGGGGAGGGCCACCTGTTGTCAACCGGCATTACCACAGAAAGAGGGGGAAGGGATGAAGAGGGGAGGACTTAAGTAGGGGTGGGGGAGCTTAGAGCGTGTGCTATTGAGGCTCGGTTGAGAGTAGGAAGGAGCATCGATCTAAAAACATCGATGTTCACAATCGATGTATGCATCTAGATATCGAATTCTGAGCATCTAGAATTGATCAAAAGCGTAATAAAAGACGTGCGTAAGAACATTCGCGACCCACAATCTATTTCACTGACTTGAAAAAATAGCCACTGATTGATAGACACAACTGATAAGCAAGAGGAAAATATAAATTAATATAAAGGAAACTCCATAAATAGTTAATAATAAATACAAAATAATAACTATTTCTTGACATAACATCATATTTATAAAATAATATTTGCTAACTTGAGCCTAAAGATCCCTCGTTTGTTGTTTTCTTTAATATTTTAGCAAGGGCAGTTATTTCTTAACTGAAGACCGATATTGGATTGAATTGAATATCCCTCAGCGACTATCGGACAGGAAAGCTGACAAATAGTGGTGATCGAAAACTGAAACCCAAAAAAAGTTCCTGTGCTTTAAAAGTTCTAGTCCCAACCAAAACAAAGGCCAAAAAGATTCAAAAGATATCGATTAACGAAAAGCATCGCTCATTCAACATCAATATCCGAAACTCCGAACATCGTAATGGAGATTCCCTGTAAAATATCGAATTTAAGGAAACATTGACCACCTATATCGACCATCCCTATTCGAGGGAGGGAAATAGAAGACTATAAAGATAAGAAGGAGGAGGACAGGAGGAACTTGTCTCTCCCCCTTCTGTAAGACCCCATCCCTCCTCTTGCTCTCCTACCCTCTCCACGGCTATCCCCGTTCAAGGAGAGAGGGGGATTAAAAAAAACTAGGAAAAAGAGGCTACAGACGAAAGGGAAGAAAGGTCAGGCGATGGGAGGGAAGGAATAACAGGGAGGGTCCCTGCATGTCGGCCAGCCTCCCCGCCGCCGCCGCCGCGAACGCCGCTGGGGGTCCATATTGCCGGCGAAGCCAGAGGCGGCGTCGATCGTGGGAAGACGGCGAGCAGCTCAGTGAGACGGCTATAGGTTTCAAGGCATTGGTGGGAAAGGCCACGTAACGTGCTATTCGTACAGGAGGCTATTGGGTAAAGTACGCCTCATATATTCAGCAGAATTGTTGGATTATCCCTTGTTATACTCCACCTAGAATACGCTGCCAACGATAATGATAAGGAAGCTTTAACGAAGGACCTTCACGCAATACAAGCGTGGTGCGATGCGAGTCAATTAGAACTAAACTTGAAAAAATGCGTTGTTATGAACTTCTGGAAAAGGAAAACCTCTCCTCAGTATATTTTTTATTTACAAAATACCCAATTAGAGACTGTAGAATCTGTAAAATACCTCGGAGTTAAACCAACTAATGATGTCTCGTGGAGCTAACATATTCGGGAAATAACTGGTCAAGCTAATCGTAAATCAGGATTTGTTAAAAGAGTTGAGAAGTGCAACGATTAAGTTACAGAAATCAGCTACTTCTCCCTTGTTAGACCACACTTAGAGTTCACTGCCAGTGTTTGGGATCCTCATGAGGTAGACTTAAAAACCGACTTAGAACGCGTGCAGATAAAATCAGCAAGATATATGAGGGGCCGTTATGAGAGTCTCGTTAGGATTACTGACATCTTGCAAAAACTAGGATGGGAATCGCTTTCAGACCGTCAATTGAAAATTAGATCTTTTAAGTAAATCCAAAAGTGATATATTTTCAGAAGAAGTTTTCAATAACTTACGAGGTCCTACATACTACGGTAGATCAGATCATGAGAATAAAATAAGGGAAATAGATTTTAGAACAGAAAGGTTTAAATTGTTGTTTTTCCCACGATCGATAATTGACCTTAATGGCTGCATTGAGACTTTGAAGTAATTGAGTTGGCAGGTAGTGTAGTTGATTAATTAATATGCCCCCTAATGCATGTTTTTAAATCTGCCGAGTTGTGCTAACACTATATTTTGCATGTTTCCTGCATGACATATGTGTCACGTTTACGTAGTTACATTATAGATCAATTTTGTCGTTTCTGTAGCGTTTGTAGCATACCTTATATGTGGTGCATGTCGGTGAAAGTAATTTTCTTCACTGTAGTTCCTGTTGGTGATAAGTCACCCCCTGCCAAATCCGCTAGTGGTGGCTTGCAGGGTAAAAAGAAGAAGTAGAAGAATACTACAACGTGCCAAGATTAAACGCAATTATGGCAAGAAGTAAAATTTCGACTTGCATTTGTGAGAGCTTTCCATTCCTTCCAGTTTGTCGCTCACTTCGCAACACTACGGTGCGTTTACTTTCCATTCGTTTCATACCCTGCCCACTCGGTGACATACTTTTAAAAAACAGGTACCTTTATATTTGATGTGAAGTCGAGAAGAAAATAAATTTGACCATCGCAACATCGATTGTGCTTGATTTTCTGATGTTCATCGAAGGTGTCAAAGATGGAATATTTAAAGTACATATATTTTCACTATAGGGTGAAAAGTTTACGTTGTTAATAATCATTTGGAGGAAATCTGATTAATACGTATGAAATAAGCAGCCATGGCACCTGTATTCTTACAGAATCCGGCAAATTTTCAGATGACCCAACTTTTCGCCAGCTCGAATTTGCTAATGTGTTTCATTCCGCGCCAAATTCAAAGCATTAAATGGAAAGATTTTTATGACCCGCATCATAATCAGCCGTTATCGGCTCAAAGTTTGGATTGCCGCAGTTCTCCACTTCTATTTCCTCACAGTTAGCAGCTTCATTCCTCTATAGATTTTCATTTCTAAGTCCCTCGTATTCCAATATTTCTAAGTCCCTCATATTCTATAATTCTTCACACATATTCCAGTCTTGGTCCTCCTCGGCTGACCTTCCAATTTATTGCCCTTCCTTTATTTTCTTCAAGATGTGTTGAGGGACAGATTGCATCCTATAACTTTGCTTTGTCTACAAGTTGCAGAGTTTTCAGTGTATATATTTTCAATCCGACTCTTCGTTGAGGTTGGGTTTACACCGTCAAGTTATTTCCTCATATTTCTTCTTTAAGAGCTCGCAGGTAATGTCCCTTTCCAGAAATCTTCCTAAGTGAGTTCTAAGAGAGATAGGCTGCTGTTTACAATAGTAACAATACGTTTCAGTAAGTGACCTCACAAAACTTTTGTAGCATGGAATTTACGAAAAAAAAACGTTTCCGGGAAGTAACTTGTGAAATTGATTTTCCAGATTAAACCCACTTCAAGATATAATCATTGGTAAATCTCTCCATCCATTGGATTCATATAGTTCAAATGGTGTCGTTGTTACGGTTTCGACGAATTCCGCAGTAATTCTGTTCCCATTAGCGTTTCTAGTATCCTATTAACTAACAATTAGCGCTTTGGAGCGCTATTTGATGAAAGGTGGAAATAAATACTGAATTCTACCTAATTGAAGGCAATTTTACTCCCCGGTGCCATTAATAATGTGCGCCGAGAACTCCACCTTTCGCCAATCCCGTTATCATTTCATTCCAGCTTAGGAAAGTATGTTCGAGTACGTTTCCGTCAGTAGGTCTAAGACAATGACCTTATCGTTAGATTTTGTTATAACCATACGGACAAGCTTCTTTTATATGCCATGATAAAAAAAATCAAATGTCTTTTATATCCTTCGGTAGCTCAGTTGGTAAAGCGGTGCATTGTAGAGGAGAAACGAAACAGACATTCATAGGTCGCTGGTTCAAATCCGGTCAGAAGGAATAATTTTTCGTGTCGACGGCATTATTTTTTAAAGATTCTTTCTGCAATAATTAGACGGAATTCAATACTGATATCTTTGTGTTACATTTATAAAAGTGGGATCTAGAGATTATCAACGCTGTATCTTATGCGCGTAGGGCTTATTGGAACAGTAATCGGATAATTTGGCAGAATTTGACCCAAGTCTTTCTCGCGGATGAGGGAATGAATTAAAAGTGCGCGGAGAAAAATCTTTCCGTGGGAAAAACCGAACCATAATTTTCCAAGGTTTGAAGGAGTTCGAGAAATGTTTATCATGTATATATCATTTGCTCCCATTAATTCAGAGATAGGTATTCAGCAGCTCTCCACTCCCCTCTCCTAGCAGCCAACTGCTTCACTCCTGCTTTTGATATTCCTTCGTAGTGTTTGTGCCCTCTTCGATTTCCTATATCATTCTTCCCTTGTACTTTTCTCTCCATAATTGTTCACAAAATGTTGTTGAGTCGCACAATTTTTCCAGTGTATTCGCCACATCTTCTCTCTTCAACGCTGTTTGGGACGTCTTCGATGGTGATTCTCTCATTGTTATTTTTAGATAACACCTCTCGTTTCCTATTTCTTCCGGTCTCTTTTACTGTATCGTTGGCATTGTCCAAATATATGTTTTGATTGCTTGCTTACTTTGTTCCATGCTCGTGTTAATAGCTGTCAACGGACTCCTCTTCTGGCAAATGTCTACTTTGCTTGGGTTAGTCTGATCACAATTCTTTCTTACTTCATCCATCGCTGGTGATCCTCCTTTCCAGATAACTAAATTCTTCCACTTGCGCAACTTTTTGCTGTCCAAGTTAAACGGTGATACGGTCTTCTTGGTTTCTTCCATAACCATACCCACGGTTTTCTTAGGATTAATCTTCAAGTTGTTCGTATTAAGAGTTTTGTCCCTTGAGTTCAGCATCCTCGTCAGATCTTCTTTCTTCTCGGCAAGAAGCTCGATGTCGTCAGCAAAGAGTAGTATGGTGATCATATTGTAATAGTGATTTTATTGTCTCCTTAATTACATTTAAGGCTTTTATAAAGTGTATAGTATTGAAGATATGGGCGACAACGCGCATGCTTGTCATTCTCCCTGCCGAACTTCTGCTTCCTCTGCATTTCTGGCACATGTTATGACGGCCGGCTGTCCCTCATTTAGTCCTTAGATGGCTCTTCTGCAATAAAATGAGACTCGTGTACTCATCAACGTAGTCAGCATTCTGTTCCAATCCACGGAGTGAAATGCTTCCTCTTGGTCGATGAAGCAAAAATATGTGAGCTAGTCTTTTAGAAACATTTAGATTTCCATCATTTTTTGATAATACTACATTTCCATAAGTGATAATCTCTCTTGCTCTTCGGCCAGAGTTACTCAGAATCAATTACCAAACAAGATAATGCTCCGAATACGCTTTGATATAGTTCTTCCAAAATCAAGATTTATGTTAGTAGCTGTCAGCAGACCCCTGGGCTTGGGACATTCTGTTCACAATGTCTTCCATGTTTCTTCTATCACTGGAGACCATGCCCCCCTATTCAATTTCTTCCTCTTGAGAAAGCTTTTGCTACCTGCGTTGGAATCTGATTCTGGGTTCATCATTTCTACCAGAAACCATAACCATGATTTAATTAATAGGTTTGTGTCAGTATAATATGCTTAAATATTGCGCTTATGACGGCATCCGCCAAGAGATAAAAGCTACAAGCCATAGTGCCCGCTTCGTAATTCATTACAACGCGTATTAACGTCTGGGCGTCATCTTCAGGTACAAATTGTATTACAAATTTCAGGTACGCACAATTTTGTACTAAAAGGTGGCATACAGGCGTTGAAACGGGTTGTAATAAATATAACAAGTGGACAGTACATTGTAACTCTTATCGATTTAAGAGTGATTAGTATTGTTCGTCTACGTCTACGTAATAACCTGCGAGCCACCACGAGTGTGTGTGGCAGGGGGTGAAGATCACCAAACATGCACTATTGACATGCATTTAGGATATTTTATAATGGAGACATGCTAGATAATAGGCTCACATACAGCTAGTTGGTTAGTATCTACATAATAAGGAAGAGATAATTGGTTGTTATTACCTGCATCATGCACTACAGACTACTCGAACTATATTTCACCCACCTATCCCTTTGCCACATTGCCTATTGTTCTCTCTTATGGTACGCGGGAAAAATGACATTTTAGATCTATCGGTACGACAATCTATCTCTCTAATCCTGTTAATCTGATCAAACATAGCATAATAAATACGCAGGGGTTCTCAATATATATCTAACGTCATCTGCGAACAAATCGGTTTCGAACTTACTTAAAAGGTTTAACCTAAATTTTAACCTGCGTTCTGATAGTAATTCCCAACCTAGTTCTTCTATTAAACTCGTAACACTTATACAATCAACATAACGGCCTTTACCAAATCTAGCGGATCTCCTTTGCACACGCTCTAATTCTTTTATTAAACCTTCCTCGTGCGGATCCCATTAACCAGCGGCATATTCTAAATGAGGCCTGACAAGTGTAAAATAGCTTCTTTCTCGTACTCTCTCATCGAATTTGCCCAGAACCCTTTTTACGAATCCTAACCTACGGTTTGCTACACTAGTTATTTCCCTGATGTGTTTCCCCCATGATATGTCTTCAGCGATGGTGACTCCTAAGTATTTCATAGATTCTACGTTAGATATTTTCTTTTCTTTGATGCAATAATTATTCCGGGGAAAGCCATTCTATTTCCAAAAGTTCATTATCGCGCATTTCTTCAAATTTAATTCTAGCTGCCAATTATCACACCATTCATCAATCGCATCTAAATCCTTAGCTAAAAACTGGATGTCCTCTTAATTTCTAATTTCCTTATAAACTACTGCATCATCGGCAAAAGGATGGAGCTAGCTATTTTTTACTACTGTATTCAAGTCATTTACGTAGAGAAGAAATAAAATTGGGCCTATCCCACTTCCCTGGGGATCACCCGATGTAACTTTTACTTCACCTGAGCTGACACCATCTAATACCACCCTTTGAACGCGTTCATGTAATAAGTCTCCCATCCAGCCTACTATATTACTGTCTATCTTCTATGATGGGGAACCTTGTCAAACGCTTTTCTAAAGTCAAGAAACGCTGCGTCTACCTGTACGTTACCTTCTCCGGAAACTAAAATATCATGAACAAAAATACCTGATTGAGTTTCGCAAGACCGTCCCTTTCTGAACCCATGCTGGTTTGTTATCAATAAATCCTGGCTATCGACGTGTCCCATTATTCATGTAACTATTTTTTGCTCTATAATTTTACTTATTAATACTATTATTTTTCAAAATAATTCAACAAATTAGCCTTATCTAAACTGGAAGTTACTATTTCGCCTCTATCGTTTTTCAAGGAATTAACCATTGACTTTTTATTTCCCTGTACTTCCCTAACATATGACCAAAATGCTTTCGGATTTCTCTCTAGTTGTTCTCCGAGTACTTTTCTCTTCAATTCACTAAACGCTTTTCTAGGGGCTGTTTTTGCGGCTGCTTTACAAATTTTATAGTGTCGATAGTATTTTTTAGATCGCTATTAGCTACATCTTTCTTCATTTTTCTTAGTTTCGCGTGGCTAACTCGTTGGCGTTTTAAACATATACTAACCTCCGCGTTGTACCACCTTGGTTCCCTATTCTCACTCTTATACTTATGAGGTGAAGGAATCTTTTGAGAAGTGACCGCGTAATTTGGAGGAACTCTTATCATGTATTGTCTATATCACTGTTTTTGCTGATGTTCACGAATTTTTCAAAAGATGTCTTTTAAGTCACGCCTAAATCCGTTAAAATCTGCTTTACTAAAAAGGTATACCTCTCTTTTTAATTTAAAATTTTTTTCAGTATTGAGGGAAAATTTTACGTGTACTACCTTGTGGTCGCTTCTTCCATCGACATTTTCAACTTTTTAATTGTAATTTTGTGAGATTGTAATTTTGTGGTTTCTGTCGGTGAAAGTAAATTCCTTCATTGTAGTTCATGTTGGTGGTAAATCACCCCCGGCCAAACACCCCTGTGGTGGCTAGCAGGGTAATAAGTAGATGTAGAAGATACCGTTTCACTGCGTCTCACTCAGAACAGATGAGCTTAGCCAAAAGGTGAGGCAGCCAACAATTATAGCAGCAATTATACGCCCGAAGTAATGAAGCTCAATGTTTTCCATGGCATCAGAAAAATGCCTAGTTCATGCCTGGCTTCCGAATTCCCTCTAATCTGCACGCCCTCGAAGCGACCCTGAGGACATGACGGTGGGGTCTGGATCGCAATGAACCCCAACCAAGGCCTTCTCCACCTGAGCGAGCACGACCTCCGTCGCGCAGATCTCTTCCGCGCAGCCGTGGACTTGAGCGAAGACGAGACCCCCCCAACTCCTCGTGCTGGAGGTCGAGATGCACGCGCTCGGCGCACCTTGAAGTGTGCCACGGGTTCCCGCCACCGCCCGGCGGCCCGCCTCTCCGGCTTCCACCTCGCCGCCGCCGCCGCCGATACCTACCCTTCCCACTTGCTCCTCTCCTCCTTCCTCTTTGTCAAGTGAAGCCGGCTCCCTCCGCTCCCACTCCCCAGACATCGCCTCCCGCCCTTGCGGCTCACTCGGCGAGGAATTCGCGGGGGTCCACGCACCTGCCCAAGGACCCCTCCCCACCTTGTCCGCCCCGCGCCCCTCCTCCTCCTCTTCTTCTTCCTCCCTCCTCTCTCCCTCCCTCCTCTGCAACACTGCCTCTCGCATCCCCCTCCCTCCCACCCGGACACGAAACCGCCTCGCGCCACGACAAGGAAGTGCCTGCTAAGACGGCGCAGGATTTCGGACTCACGACAGCGCTCGACGACCATGGTGTATTATTTCCTTTCTTCATCTCCTCACCTGAATAGACACCGACTTGCCGGGTGAGACACGTACGCAGGTACATGGCTGGGTAAATACTGCGGGGAAAAGGCACTTTGACACTCAGTCGGGCATAACATTTTTCAAATTATCCTCGATTTGTAATGATTCGTAGAATCCCTTGATAGTCAGAGGCCAGAAAGACGACCGCTTCGGGCATAAATCTTTAGCGGGCACCTCGAAGACGAAAGGAGCATTTTGACCACAAGTGTGACCTCGCGACCTATTGTATATACCTCATGGAAACCAGTTGTATATACTTTGTGATTAAACTTGGGTAGAATATTACAAAGCTACTTTTACTATCTGTCAACAAGTTATATTATGCTACAGTCACTATAAATAAGTACTAATAATAATATGTTTGTGGGACCTCTTATTTTTTTGATTACGAATGACAAAAATGAATAAGGGAGTATTGGTCGATATTTCACAATAAACATCTCAAGTAGACGTATCCAACGTTCGGTCTAATTTATTGAGTTCCTCAGGGCTACAGGGCATCCACCCTCCTTAAGTTCCGTGCTATCAAGGCAGGAGTCGATGACAAAAAGTCCACCCATACGCATTGTCACGGAGAGAGACCGGGTGAATGTGGCCCACCATTTAATAAGTACGTACATATGCATCTACGAAGCACCGGGCAAGCCACCCCCAAGGTGGACAGCACGGGTTGATTCTACACCAGGTGTGCATGACTCTTAATGTAGGTAGCGGAGAAGTACATATAAGGCAAGGGGGATATATCTCGGTCAATCAAAGAGAACAATATAGGAGAAGCATAGAAATAATTATTAGGGTCATGCCAAGGTTTTTTAGCTACCAGTAAGAGAGACACTTGACGATACCACCTCACGGGGATGGCAAAGTGAAAAGCCTATTTGCTGTTGATTGACAAAGGAATTATAAGCTGTTCATATATTTATCATAATCACATACACGCCACATTACGAAGTTGATTAATGTGGCGTGTATGTGTGTTGTATTTTTTTTAGGCTATGAATGAAAATTATGGAAGGACAGTCAATAATTAGCAATAATCATTCTGATGACCAGTTCGCTTAAACTTTCCTCTCCAACCTCCTTTTAGTTAATATTTTCATTTATTCATAAAATGACAGCTACTTGCACAAAAACACTGTAGAAACCCAATTCTCGAACAATTTTATTACTATTCGCATATAATCAACTTCACCGAAATATCTGTAGATGTTGGTGAAATCTTACGATCTCATTTTCATCTGCTTTCCGGAAACTTTAAGCTTTGAAGTTTTGCACGAATACGGAATTCCACTAGTAATACAACATTGGGAAAAAAATATACCTGTCTTTTCTAAGAGTGATAAAATGATATCAGAATATTTACCCTGTATAACATACGGCCGCGAGAGAAATACGATTTCACCCAGGCCATGGGTATAAGATACTACGGACAATATTGCTAGAAAGGTATACTGCGAGGGTTGCCCAAAATTTTATGCCCCATATTTTTTTCTTCAAACCTATTAATTCCACAAAAATGAAATTTGCGCATACCACAGCGTGATGTTTTATCTGATCACTTTAGTTTTGCACTTTAAGCTCTATTACATTCCTTCAGCGATTAACTATGGCGTGTATATCCGGTCAGTACCGGTCCTTGCTCTGGTTACGGTGTCAGGTTATCACAGCGGAAGTAGTAGTTTGGAAAAGTACTTAGTATCATTTTCAAAATGGATTAGAAAATGATAGATATTACGAAAAAAATTCACATTCTTTCTCGACTTTAGTTTGTGCCAGACTAGTATCTGCGAGCCTAATCTTGCAGTCTGTCATCTCTTGAGTTCACAAAATTGGTGAGACCATTCAGATGTAAGATACGGTTGCGTTGTGATAACCTGATGAGGCTTTGTCACCAATGGAGATACGTCTCTCGATGATCGTTTCAACGCTGTGATTACTCTTATAGGGGAGATTTAAAGAAATAAGGGGAATTACTTTTCTGGCAACTCTCACATATACTTAGACTATAATTACATAGACTACATAATCTATAATTGTACGCCTGTAGCAGTTAACATGTCAATGGTCCGTCAGCAATGAGGAGCTACAAGTCTGGGCCTCTCATAAAACCGAGGCGAACGGAAATGTTACCTGAAAATTATCCATTTCATAAATAAATTTTGAAAATGTTTGAAAAGACATGACTCAAAAGACTTATGTTGTACTCACTGTTTATCTTCAGAAGCAAGAAAAACAATGTGGGTGAATTAAATGTAAAACAATCCTGATTCTATGCCGCGAAATTTTCGGGAAAAGCCTCCACTCTCAACTGCACGAAGAGCCCAAAAATCCTTTTCGCCAACAAGGCAGCCCTATGCTATTTCTTCTCCATTTCCCCATCCTGTCTCCCACTTAGTATACGCTCTCTCCCGACCTCAGTTCCAGCGGGTGGCGCGGCGGCGGAGTCTCTCGGGGGCAATACCTAAGCACCCCAGGGGGTAAGGCCCCCCCGGGAACATTTTCATTATATTTTTATTTTTTTAAAAACATTTATTCTCTATCACAATCTCTCTCCCTCGTCTTCCTTTTTGCTCAGGAAGCAGTCGTCCCTCCTTTGTTCCACGCTGCGCTGAGCACGGCGGGGGGTCGCGATGGGGTAATTGGACTGCGACCCCCTCCTCTTCCTCCAAAAAAAATCCCATCCCACTAGATTATTAACCACCCCCTTCCCCCCGAAAAATGTGTTCCAAGTTATGATGTTCTCATTTTTGTTCTTCCAATCCTCTCCGTCTCTTTGTTTTCCCACGAGCGTCTTTAATGATCGCCATCTGTTCGGTTTTACGATGAGAGAGGGGCGTAGAGCTGCGACCGTTAAACAAAAGGCTGTGGTCCACATGGGGGGGCTGAAAATTACTCCTTAAGAGGCTTAAGATTCCTTTGAAATCCTCTCTCTTAAATTAAATTGACCATTGTTATCAACTATTACTTCAAGGAACTAATTAATTTACGAAGATTGCATAAGAGTGGGCGATGAAAGCAATTGGAGGCAATTTTGCATCCGTTGATGAGTTCCGGGGGATACATCGGGATTCGGTTTGTCCTGATATCAGCTGATACGTCTCTTTACTTGTAGGGGCTTGTGATGAATTATAGTTGAGAGCAAGTGATCTTCAGACATATGTATCATAGCACACTTATTACTACAAGGAAGCAAAAGGAAGGAGTAGATCAGTATAAATGGTACGAAGGGAGCTCAAATGTACATTCTATGTCAAATACCTTTAACTTTCCATTTTAGTGTACTTGGATAGCATTAGTGCTATATTTTTGCGCAAAACAAAAACTATTTTTATCAGCGTGCGTAACCCCTGCGATTTTTCCGAAGGACATTCAAAATGTGAGGTAAAAAGTGTTAGCAAGAGCAAAGGAAAGGGAAATGCATACAGCTAATTAATCATCAACGCCTTCGTCCGCGAAGTGCCCTGCTCGCTATTTCTAGGGTGTGAGACAACGCTTGATTGGTATAGTATTACCTACTCTACTAATTCAAGAATTATACGAGAAACTAAGTAGTCCAAGTAAACAAAAACGTGAAGGACATCCCATGTGGGGTGAGATGTTTGTAATGATGATAATTTATTAAGCACAATTATAAAGCCCATCTCATCACGAAGTTCATCTGAACTACTTAAAAGCAGCTCTGTACCCGATCTTTTTCTCTCCTCTGTACCCTATCTTTTTCTGAGACTCATCCTACTTCTTTAGGATCTCGTATGCCGGCTGTATGCTGCGATTGGGGTCTCACGAGAGAAAAATTAAATCACTCTTTAATTTTCTCGTCACATTTTCCCAGGATTCTTTCAATTAATCCCAGTTCGCGGTTAGCTTTTCCGCAGACCTCCCGTACGTGTTTCCCCCGACAGAGATCGTGGGTAAAGGTCGCACCTTAGTCATATTTAACTGAATCTATATTTAATAATTTGAACAGATCAATGGAGTAACTCCCGATGATAGAATCGTTCTTTGACCAAGAGTTCATGATCACGCGTTTATTTACTCTTTATTTTAACTGCCCAGTATTACACCGTTTGGAAATTTACTCTCAATTTTCCAGTATTGCACCGTTTGTCGACGGCATCTAGCACTTATTTTATCGCATGCCTGTCAGACTCAAGGACCATATCGCATCTCGCTACCTTTCACGAAGATCATTGAAGTGCGAGTGGATCGGCATTTCCTTTCCATGTAATCAAACGTCACGTCCGCTCCTACCTTGGTGATTTCAACGACGGAATCCCTGCGGATATCGTGAGCGAGTGCGAACTATTCGTGGTCCGCTCTATAAAAAAAAACACGGAATGATCCTAAGCCTACTTCAAGAGACAAGCTCTTTACACGAATATCATATCCCCTTCAATCCATGTATTATAAATGGATACAAGTGACTTCAGTTTACGGTGTCCTCCCTCAGATAGTCAACCAACCGGCTATTTCCATTCTTGCCTTAGCCATTGCGCTTCAAGCCCAGCGATTCTCGCCTTTTCACGACGCAATGTTTACGCAACATGATGTTGAGCCGTTTGGCTGCAGATGGATAGATTTAAAATGCCATTTTTTCAGCTATTGTTAGGATGATATAGTACCTCCTATTGAGAGTATAATTACACATCTCCAATGGTAGTGTAGCTTGTAGTGTACTTATTTGATGTGCTCTCCAATACTTTTATCTAAATTTGCTAGGCATAGTACCAACAGCATATCGCGAATGCTGCCTGAGTAGCTTTGGTACGACTTTGAGCCTAAGTAGCAGCAAATTCATTCATATTGATTGTTTCTATAACATTCTGTCGGCCCCGGTGGCGGCGGGGTAAAGTCCTCGCCTGCTACCCTGAGGGTCGCGGGTTCGAGTCCCGCCTGGGTAGAATATTATCTACCCAGGACATGGGTGTTTGTTTCTCGTCCGTTGTTACTGTTATCCACCCGGCGTAAATTGGCACATTGTGCTGTATTCGGGATAGTGAAGATAAATAAAATAAATAAATAAATAAACATTAGTTATACATGACGTACTTAGTATTAGTGGAAATTCACCTCCTGAGACGTATTTGCAGGTTTTTACTGGTGCATCAATAATCATAGTTTCATTAACATTTAAAAGATATTTTCGAATTGGATATTGGTGAAAAATCGCTTCCTACCGCGTATGCAGAGTGGTGGCCTTCAGAGTAACATATAACTTAATGCCAATTGCGCATATATACATGTAACACACTCTGCTAAGGAATGTCAGGGGTAAGACTACTTTTAAGATGGTCAACGCACCAGCGTCACCAATTTTCAATGGGCGACCTTGCGGCCGACGGCAAAGGGATTCAAAGCCCCCACGCGGATATTGATGGCACTTCGTCACAGTCGCTTAATAAGAGGACACCGTCCGTGACAGGACCCCGAGAATTCGTCTCCGGTCCCTCAAAAACCTCATATAAGCCGGCGATTCCATGATGAGATAAGGAAGGGGGAAGAGGAGACCTGGCATTAGGAAGGAAAGGGTTCGTGGACTCTTGTCGTATCCGAAGGGCAGAGTTATCTTGTCGTCCTGATCCGCTTGCGGGTGGTCTATCTGGTGGAGTGGACGAGGTAGGTCCCCTACCAAGGAGAAAAATCTTCTTCACGCAGAGGTCAGGTAGAAGGAAAGAAAAACTTAGGGGAGGGAAGTAGGAAGACGTTGGCCGGGGAGGAGAATGTAAGCACGAATTTGAATTAGCCGCAATATAGAATATACTAGAGATGGTTTTATAGAAATTTAAAGATCTTACACTCCAAAAATATGCTCCAGCACGAATAAACGTAGATTAAAGAGTAGATTAAATTATAGGCTTAACCTCTTAGCTAAATTTCAGGAAAAACATTTCTCTGACGACGTAAAAACATACTATTAACCCCCTCGCACTACGTACGGCAGGTTATATCACGCCAATGAAATTAGAGTGATAGATTGTAGAACTGATAGGTATAAAATATAATTTTTTCCGCGTACCGTTCGGGACCATAACAGCTAAGATCATCGTCATGAATAGTGCGAATAGTGAGATAAGCTAGATTGTAGATCTTTTCCTTTATATTCTCTATCTTCTTATTTATGCATGATGTAAATATTGATGTTCTTATTTAGGCATGATATTTTGAATCTGTAGTAATAGTCCTTGTATCCCTTGCATATAGGAACGTTTGACGATAGAATGTTTCTTGGTTAGTAGATTTTAATTGGCGCTTTGCATGTGTGGTACGCTGGTTTCAATTTAGTTTCGGTGTTCTGCCGTATAATTCATGCATGCCTGGTGTGGAAGCACCCACTGCCACACATCCTTTGAGTGGCTTTCAGGGTATGTCGTAGATGTAGATGTAAACGCAATGACCTTCATCGATCGACGCAAGACGCTTTCAAACACGCCGATATTATTGAAGAAATGAAGATCCAGAGGATCTAATATGACTTTAAAAACGACATCTGAGTCAGTGATTAAACTAAGACGCAAAGTTAACTCGTTCTGTAACTTCGTAAAATTCGGAGCAGAAAGATTCATTCACGGAACTGGTAGTTAATTCAAAAGAAAAAAAACACAGTGAAGAAGTATGGATGTATTTTCTGGATATTCTGCGCAAAAGAATCAATATATTTCTAGCAATTATAGACGTTAACCTCTCTAGTGATTAACCTATTATATAACCTCTCTAGTGCAACAATGGCAAAGGAAAAGACCTCAGGAGGCAGAGGAAGTTATTAACCTTATTGACTATTCAAAAACTCAAAATCTGTAATGAAAACAATGGAGTTCATGGGTAGAGAAATTTATACAACTCAACCCTAGGAAGGGAGTGTTATGCGTTCAACAATAAAGCGATGCAAAAGAAAAATTGAAGAAAATATTTTACATTTTGAGTAAAATAGTACAGTGTAAGTATCTTTTCTCACCCAAGGTTAGTTTGTGAGATAATAAGGTTAAGTAAAATCAGAGTGAACTTCAAAACTGTTAAAAATCCGCACGCGACATCTTCGAAAGATTGCTACCGCGAGAAGACGAGGAGGGATTACGTTTCAAAATCGTTTTAATAAACTACCAATAAGTCTATATATGTGCGAGCAAAGTATGGATTTTTTTCAAAAATTGTCATCATTGGTATCTGGCATAGAAGAGCCCGCGATGCAGGTGGTATTGGGTCTCTAAACATTAGTAGGAGGAAAGAAATATGATCGTGGAGGAAAAGGAATAGCTACACTAACAGAGTAAAGATGACTTTGTCCGGTAACGTACAAGTCATCTCTAGGATTTGTGGAACGAACACCAAGCTCGTAACACTCGAACAAGTTCGAACCCCGCACGCTCCCCCACATACCGGCATGTTTTGGTAATAGGCGAGACTTTTTTTCTGGTGTATTATAGCGGAATAACTTCTGGTATGTTTCAACTATAGTATTGGTAGTGTCAACTGATGTGGATTGGGAGGGAACTACGTCATAGAACTGAAGCCTGAAAACCGAAATAACAGCCAAATTAGTTAACCCTGCTCTCTCCTTACTTTCCAGTGAATAGGACGACGGAATGGACGGAATTAGCGGATGTAAAGCAAGAATAACAACCATCTGTTTCAAATTCAAGGCAAGTAACTCCTGAAACATATATTGGCCACTTAAGTCTATGGATTCTACTAGGGATTACCATAGTTTTCGCCGAGAATGCTGATGATTATTAATATAAATGAATAAAAAATACATATCAGGGGAATGCATATTAAATTAGTAAATGAATGCTGATTTCAAGTGAGTTATCGATGGAATGTTTCGTAATGGAAAACATAGTAAAACTGCAAAATTAGTGCGTCAGCCCGTAAGCGGTAAAAGAAAATTGGGGTTAAGAGAAATGGCGTAAAGGTCAAGCCCACGTTACAGCTTCTAGAATTGGCCACCACAGCAAGCAATGGTAGTGTCCATAAAACTAAAGTATTGATATCTTAACAAGTGTATTGCAATTAAGCATATTTACAAACGTGATGCTATATCTACATCTACGACATACCGTGCAAGCCACCACTAGCGTGCCACCAAGTGTGTGGCACGGGATGATTCCACAACAGGCATGCAGCACTCATCCCAGTTCAAATCAGAACCGCGCTTGTTCCCCCGAATGCCAGGCGCAGGCCAAAAGCAGTCAGGACAACGGTACGCAGTCAGACCACAAACCAGGAGAGTGATACGTGGAAGAACATGCTACCATGAACCACACCACTGAAGATGAACTACTGGTTAGTATAATTAATGCGATAGATAAATAGCACTACAAGGTACTAAGACATGCAGTAGTATATCATGCCAGAGATTGCATACGAGGTTAGTAGCTAATAATAATCACGTTGACCCTTTGAGTGCGGTATGACGTGATATCACGTCATGCTTGCCTTTACGCTGGTGCTGATGACGTGATATCACGTCATGGCTACCATGAGTGTTCCAGTTTTCACTAGGGGGCCTAGTGAAAGTTCTCTAATGAAAGCTGGAACACTCATGGTACCCTTGACGTGATATCACGTCATGCCGCACTCAAAGGGTTAAGATATTTAGCACTACTGAAAAAAAAAAATTTAACCTAATCAGTATCCTAGGACTGATCTATTGCTACTCTTGTGGTCCCTTATTGTACATGGTAAAAATGACATTTTTAATCTACATCTTCATCTATGAAATACTGTGCAGGCCACCACTAAGGTGTGTGGCACGGGGTGATTCTACACCAGGCATGCAGCACTCTTCCCAGTTCAAATCAGAAAAACGCACGTTCCTCCTAATGCCGGGCGCAGGCCAAAAGCAGTCAGGATAACAATGCGAGGTAAGACCTGAAACCAGGAGATTGATACGTTGAAGAACAAAATAATCTGTTCTGCAGTCTATTTCATTAATCTTATTCCTCTGATAGTTCCTAACATTTTACTTTGGCTTTAGCATAATATTTTGAACGTCTGGGAAAAAATTAGTCTGCATCACTCTTTCGTAAAAGATTTAATCTATATTTTCCCCTTCGAACGGATAAATGTTCCCACCCTGATTCCCTCAACAATTTAGTAACACTACTATGCTTATCATAACAATTCTTAACAAATCTTGCTCCGTTCCGCTGTATTCGATCTGTATCTGAAAATAGTCCTACTTCGTAAGGGTCCCATAACTATAGCTCCGTACTCCAAGTGAGATCAAACGAGAGAGAAATAGCATCTCTCCTTTACTCTTACGCCACATTTTCCTAGTATTCTTGTAATAAATCCTAGGTAAGCGAGGTAGGGAGAGTTGTTGTGGGAGGGGAATGGCGTCAGTTGTGGGTGTGTCTTGGCGGTCGCTGCTGCTGAGGATGGGAGGGTACGTTGGAGGGTGAGGGAAAGGAGTGGCGGGAATTGGGGGGAGTGAGGCAGAGGTGTTTGGGAGCTCATACATGTCGGACTCCCCTCAAAGGCCACGACGGGGGAGCTCTACATCTACATCTACGAAATATCGTGCAAGCCACCACTAGGGTGTGTGGCACGGGGTGATTCCACACCAGGCATGCAGGACTGATCCCAGTTCGTACCAGAACCGCGCACATTCCCCCGAATGCCTGGCGCAGGACAAAAGCAGTCAGGGCAACTGTACGCAGTCAGACCACAAACCAGGAGAGTGGTACGTAGTAGAACATGCTACCATGCAGTACACTACTCAAGATAGGTTTAACTACTGGTTTGTATTATTGAGGCGACAAATAAATAGCACTACAAGGTACTAAAGCATGCAGGAGTATTTCATGCCAAAGATTGCATGCGAGGTTATCATTTAAATTCATGTTTAGATATTTAGCACTACTGGAAAAACCTATTTAAACTAGTCAGTAATCTAGAACTAGTCTATCGCAACTATTATGGTCTCTTATTTTTCAGTGTTATTGTTTTAGTTTGAAGTAAAGTTTAGTTCAAGTAAAGTGTTATTGTTAGTGCATGTTTGGTGATCTTCACCCCCTGCCACACACCCTCGTGGTGGCTTGCAGGGTATTACGTAGATGTAGATATTGTGCGTGGAAAATATGACATCTTAAATCCATCGGTTCTGCTGTCTATTTCCTTAATTTAATTCCTGTGATCGTTCCTACCATAATAGTTAGGCTCTAGCAAAATACTTTGAACGTCCGGCAAAACATAGTATACATCAAACTTCCGTAAAAGATTTAACCTATCCCTTCGATTGAATAGAGGTTCCCACCCTGATTCCCCCAACTAAAGAGTAACACTTCTATGTCTATTATAAGTTTTTGACAAATCTAGCTGCCCTCCTCTGTATTCGATCCATATCTGCATGAACCCTTGTATAATATTATATTTCTTATCATTCTCATCCTCCCAAATTTTCTCATTGAGTGAAAATCTGAGTACTGTACAAGCCTGTACTAAGGTGCATGGCACAGGGCGATTCCATACCAGACATATCATACTCGTCCCATTTCAAAACAGAATCTCGCACGTTCCTACGGCCGCTATGGGCCGACCATACAACATGCATGTTCGCCTGCGTAACATTAAGATACAGCTACCGATTAGCATTTCCAATACTATTTATTCATAAATCCTACGAGATACGAACTCGCGCAGAACAAAATCAAGCGGGAGATTCCAAGCAGGTGGAGGTTTTAATAATGATGATATGGTAAGTCTTCTCTATCGAGTTAGGGTAGATGCTTCATTGATGTATCTCAATCATTATGATCCATTATACTACGCGGGAAATATTACATTTTCAATCTATTGGTTCCGCCATTATTTCCTGAACCTTACCACTGATATGGCTTTTTTCTTCATACGTCGGCTAACCAAGTGACTATTTATCATTTGGTTTTCTTCCTGATCTTCAACTCAAATTATACCAATGGTTCAACAATTATTTTTGTTTATATCCACTTCATGAGAATTCTTTTGACAACGAAACGAAAATACATCTACATCTAAATCTACGTCATACCCTGCAAGCCACTCAAAGGATGTGTGGCAGGGGGTGCTTCCACACCAGGCATGCATGAATTATACGGCAGAACACCGAAACTACATTGAAACCAGCGTACCACACATGCAAAGCGCCAATTAAAATCTACTAACCAAGAAATATTCTATCGTCAATCGTTCCTATATGCAAGGGGTACAAGGAATGCTACTACAGATTCAAAATATCATGCATAAATAAGAGCATCAATATTTACATCATGCATAAATAGGAAGATAGAGACTATAAAGGGAATGATCTAAAATCTAGCTTATCTCACTATTCGCACTATTCATGACGATGATCATAGCTGTTATGGTCCTGAATCATACGCGGAAAAAATGACATTTTATACCTATCAGTTCTACAATCTATCTCTCTAATTTCATTGGCGTGATATAATCTGCCGTAGTACGAGGGGGTTAATAGTATGTTTTTTACGTCGTCAGAGGAATGTCAGAAAATAGCAAGAAGGGACGAAAATGTACGATTTCTAATGTCGTTTTTACACGTAATTCTGTGGACAGGGCGTCCTTTTTTGTTTTAAAGTTCTCCCAAAACTTGTGATGTTGAAATATATCGTCGCGAGCTTGTTTTGTTGATGTTCCCGCCAAACGTCGACTTTAAAAAGATCAGTGGCGCTTCCGAGGTGACAAGTGCGAGAGGAAAGAGAACGAAGTCCCAATTTCCACACTATGATGATAGCCCGCCATTGTAGCGTAAATGCACGTTCGGATCATGGTAATCCAGAGTTCCTAACGCTGTCACTTGGCATAGGTCGAGCGCTGGTGTCACGAGGAATAACCGGAAGTGATGAGCAACGATAATGAAAAAAATTGATAAATAAAGTGAAAGCACGTTATGCTAATGCAATGAATAAGCATATAAGCGTGTCATTGTTTTAAAAACATTTTGAAGGCCTCAAAACGCCACAGGAGTATGGCAGTCCTTGTTTCGTTCGCTTGCTCTTACCTTGTTTGTATCAATGCCCTGGTGAGGGGGGTGAGGATAACGCTGATGCGCCGTTTAAACTACCATCGCACGAGCGAAGGTAGACTAAAGTAGGCATGAGGTGCATTCGAAAGGGAGCAGGGGGATTATTAGATATAGCCTCGGAGTATCCGAGCCTTAAGAGTACCCCAATTTGAAGTTTAGGCCACAAAAAGTTCAAATAGGACAATCCCAAATTTGGGGTTTGTCGGGGGCTGTGACGTAACATACAGGGATTTCCCGAGGTTCGACTTTTCCATTTTTCAAGGTTTTTCACTAATAGGGCATGGAATAGTGAGGTAGTCGGCGTGTTTCGATAGGTGTGGCAGTGTGTCTGTCCACTCTAGACATTATTCCGCGACCCCGAGAAATATTTAAACCACTCAGGTACGTGGTGATCGATGGTCGCCTCTTTTAATTTTTTCGGGTCCCATCCTTATTTCCAGCTATATGCCATTTGTTTTTAAGTTTAAGCATTAAGGCTCACAAGATTTTCCTCTCAGAGACAGTTTCAATTATTTTATATTGCCATTTTCCATGGGTTGTCTCGGCTATGCTGACATAGTCTAATCTCAGCCAGTGATCCATTCCTGAGGATGACGGGAAGCATGAGTTTTCCAACCCATAATATTACTCTTACGATAGTGATTCAATGGCGTTGTACTGACAATACTTGTCTCCATTCAAGGTGTTAAAGTTATCGTACATTAGTAAAACATCGGCGCCATTCAGCGCCAACGGGTGACGATGAATGTTGCAATGTGCGCGGGCGAAACGTTAAGCAACCTGCCGATAAGTGGCTTGCTGCGGGTGCACAACAGTCACGCATTTTTTTATGCATAGCAATCGAATTCTTTCAAAATAAGAATTTTAAAAACGTACTTTTTGCCACAAAATGATTTAAATCTTTACAATACCCATGTTTGACGCCTACACGTATGATCAAAATTTTAAAAAACTAATGCGGATGAGATTTTCGACGTTATTTTGCCGCTAAGGTGCTTGGGGTGATATTTGCTTACTTACAGGTTTTGGGTTAAAATTTGCATATACATACTCATTAGTAATACGTATTGATAAAAGGGGAAAAAATGCATGTTACCGATTTAATTTCTGGGCAATTTAATGTTATCTGAACATCTAGCCTTATGTCACTTGACATATATTTTTTGACATTGACGTTATTTGCTGAGGAAGTTTTCAATATCTTACGAACTCCAACATACTACAGTAGATTAGATCATGAAAATAAAATATGGGAATAGATTGTAGAACAGAAAGGTTTAAAAACTCGATCTTTCGAGTAAATTCAAATCCGATTTATTTTCAGAGGAAGTTTTAAATATTTTGCGAAAGCCAACATACTTCGGTAGATCGGATCATGAGATTAAAATAAGGGAAACAGATTGTAGAACAGAAAGGTTAGAAAGATAAGAGACCATAATGGCTGCTTTAAGACTTTGAAGTAGGTTTTAGTTAACAGGTAGTGTAGCTGATCAATTCGCATACTCCCTAATGCATGTTTCTAAATCTGCCGAGTAGTGCTAACACCATGTTTTGCATGTTCCCTGCATGACTGTTGTACATATCACGTGTATGTAGTTTCATTATAGAATAATTTTGTGGTTTCTGTAACATTTGTAGCATACCTATTATGTGGTGCATGTTGGTGAAAGTCAATTTCTTCGCTGTAGTTCATGTTGGTGATAAGTCCCCCGCGGTCAAACACCCCTGTGGTGGGCAGCAGGTTATAAGTAGATGTAGATATATTTCGAAAAACTTCGTTGACATATATACAGATATTCCCTTAACACGAAAACATATCTTATTGCAATGGTTCCGATTAAATATTAAGGTTTCATGCCAAATTAAAAAAAACACGAATTTACGTACGGTTCTAACATTAATTTTAATCCCGGGCCTTAAACCCAAGTCATTACGCTTTGATAGAGACGACAATTGTAAATTATTATTCTTGCATAATTTATACTAGAACATACATTGTTATTTCCAACGTAAAAATATATGTACTTGAGTGAAGTGTGGTCCAAGAATTGTTTTTCGACTTACTTGAAACTTTATTTAAATCTGCACTCAACGGCTCACGATTCGCGCTCCAACCACCCTAAGCGCTATTGAACCCTACTCCCGATCTGTTTGAAGTGCGTTACTTACGGAAAAGGGCCTGAAATGAATGGAAGGCAAGTGCGTTGTTGTGTTCCAAAGTAATTAAATCACTGGAGCGAATGGAAAGCTCACAAAAACTGGAAAATATTATGAGTTATACGTAATTTTTGCTCCCCAAAAATGAGTTATGAGTAGATCCTGAAAGAAAGTAACGATTCAAGATACAAAAATATATATGGGTGTATAACAATCTACTGTACAATAATCAAAAGGTCTTCACCGACGTTCACGAAACATTTAATAGCAAAATGTAAGTTTTTATCGATTCAAATATGTTTTTAAAAAAGCCTTAATGAAATGAACAATTGGGGTGAAATTGCAAGGTAGGTAGCTAAGTATGGAGTTATGAGGTGCGTCGATGGCCGTGGTCATTTGCACCATATAATATACCATTCATGATTTTCATTTTGCAATTAATCCATCGTCCATAGTAACTAATGTTCGTCATTGGAGATTTTAAAAAACACCAAACTGAAGCGCTCCACAATAATGAAACTCTTGCATTCATTTTGCATTAAAAATTCCCTCTTTCGAAAAGAAAGCCACTACCTGGTCGATACATCAGCATTGTTTCCATTCCTATTTTCATTCCAGCATTCCTATTTTCTCCGCGTTTATATTTACTTCTCTCTGAATATTACTATAATAATAGTCATTAAACTGTGACAATTCAAATTATCTTTCTTGAAGTCGCTACCCTGATATAAATAAGTCCGCCAGATTTTAGGCAAACCCCAAGTTCCGAGACACCTCTGGCAAATGGAGACACAACTTCACAGTTTATCCGCCCTTATCCATATTCAGACGTGTTTCTATTCGTGACCGTCTCCTTGGAATTCACCGTTTTCACTCTCTCGCACAGCTCCCCCACTGCTCCAAGTCCGAACCACTCCCTCCAATCTCACTGCAGCCCCCCAATCCCTCCCCACCCCCCATCACCTCACAATTCTGGCGTTCTTTATTTACTCCGCCCCCACAACCTCCCCACCCTCCATCCCTCCCCGCGCGGCCTCCGCACAGATTTCTTTCGACCCCCCGCCACGACTCCCCTTCCACCCCCCCCCCCCGACCCGCCCCTCTCCCCGCCCCCTAAAGACCCCTCGCCGTCCCCCTCTCTCCACAACAACACACACAAATGAAGCGAGGCGGGTGGCCCATCACGATCTGACCCTGCGGGACCCAAAATCGCAGCGGCGAATCGGCATCAATCAAGCTTGATTAATCGCCGGGGGAGTGGATGAATCTCGTCCTGTTATATACGACTACTCGAACCGCAGCGATCCTCCGCTCCGCGCCACTCCCACCTCTCCTCCTCCCTCGCTGCTTTGACTTCGCCCACTTCCTTCGCCGCGACGGCTCTCCCACTCTTCCCACCACCCCGCATTCGCCCACCGCACCCTCCTTCCCTCTCCGCACCCAGTCTGTCTGAGGTGCTGGCTGACCACCGATTCCCCCGAGGAGGGGGAGTGTGGTACCCCGGGCCGTGTCCACTCCTCCCGTCGCATTGACACGCACGCGACGTTTCTCACACACAGAAAAGAAATGAGCCAAACTGGTTACAGCTAAACAGTGATGTGATGTAACGAAGTAAAAGTAATCGAATTACTTGTAACGATTATACTTTTGGTAATTTTTACTTGTAATCGATACATTATTTAAAAAGTAATTTTTACTAGTAATCTACTTCAAAGCTCGTGTGAGTAATCGAAAGTGAAAATTTGAATTCCTCGCACGCTGAACGCATCGAGAGGCAGTTTTAACTACATTGTCAAAATGGGGGAAGTTTTCCCAGCTTCTGATGAAGTGAATCAGTACTTCTTTGTACTTCAACAGAAATAGAATTACTTCACCAACTTCCAATTCTAAAGAGAGCATTCATCAAAGCAAACGCTTCCCTGCCATCCAGTGCTCCTGTGGAGTGGCTTTTCAGTGTGAGCAAAGACATTTTGGCACCAAAGAGGGCGCGAACTATCAGATGAAAATTTTAAAATGCATTTGTTTTGCAAAGTAAATTCAAATATTTTAAAATTGATGTTTTTACCTTAAATATATTCATTATATTGTGTTTTCTATTTACATGCATGATGTTGATATTAGAATACATCCTCGTCCACAGATGTAAATATTTATGCCAAAAACTGCCTAAATCCAACATTTTAATTGTTCCTTAATGCTAAGGCATTTAAGGATAATTAAAATGTTGGTTTGCATGTTAGCACTCCCTCTTTGAGAAAATATTGACTACGATTGCGTCATTCACAGGAGCAAAATAAAAAGTAATTGTAATTGTAATCCTACTGATTACTTTTTCAGAGAGTAATTTGTAATTGTAATTAATTAAAAATTTGACAGTGTAAATGTGATTGAGCCCGATTACATTTTTTCAGTACTTTTCCCATCACTGTAGCTAAATCAACATCTACGCGGTACCCAAAAGCTACTTCAGGGGTAAAGTTTGATATATCAGGCGACAACTTGTCGAAATGAGTGACGGATAACATTGTCATGACGAAAAAGTTTGTGAATTTCTACACTTCATTTTTTTCAACCGAACTAGATTTCGGAGAACATTGTCACTATCAAAGAAGAAAAATTCTCGATGCTGGCAATGTTTGCCTAAACGTTAAGTCGGTAAATGAACTTAGTATGGACACATAGATTATCTAGGAGATTATGTTATCACCTCAAAGAGTTTATAGCGATGGAGACCTAACACTAGACATGAACTTGCCATTTTACAATTTATCATACCGTTAATATCAATTATATTAAATCCTTACTGATAACAGAAGAGTGTGTAAGGATATTTCATGCGTAATACAGAAGAGCACGGGAATGAAATGGCAGATCATCAGAAAACAGGTTATTGCACTGAGGGAACGCATTTAGTTCTTCAATTGGCACTATAGACAAGGTACATGATAAACAACTAGATCAAATGATTTGCAATACACTATTCCATGAAATTATAGTGTAACGGATTGATGTGTTCTGAACGCATACGAGCATTGGCAGTCCCACCAAACTATTCCCACGACAAAATATATGGACAAAGAATTAAATGACGCCTTGTTTCCATCTCCATTTTATTAAACTGCCCATGTACTTCGGTAAGCCAAGTTTTCTGTATGCATTTTTTTTAATGTCCAGGCTTAGGGCGGAACCGATAGGAATAAAGGATCGAGATCTTCATAAGGTGAAACATTTTCCATAAAATCTTTTATCTACTCCTCCAATGCTGATTGACAACCCATTTTTCCACATGACTTGTCACGATGAACCGCACATAATGTAAGATTTCCAAATATTTTCTCCCCCGGACATACATGGAGTATCCCTTATGACCGCATTCATTACTTCCAAATTACCTGAATATTACATTTTACATCTAAGGAATAGTGCGATGGGGAATTTCCTTGTATCCCAGAGGTAGTAAAACAGAGGGTCACTTAAAAGATGTGGCTAATTAGACCACCGTACCTAATTTACAAGGGATATAAAAAAGGTAAAGATTTATCCATGTCTTACAGGAGATATCAATTTTATTCGGAAGATAAAAACTTGAATCAGTAGGATTAATTTGCATGGGAGACAAAAAATACATTTCTCTGCCTAAAAAACTGCTCGTGATGGTTGGTGAAATCAATTACAGTGAGCGACAAGGTTACCAAACGGATACAACAGAAATAAATAATCAGGAGACCTCAGAACAACTCGTATTAGTATCGAATTGTATTGCGTCGGAAATCAATGAAAAAAAAATGAAAATTATCTGCTCTTTTCGGGAGTAGAAATTTACTTCCGTGTCGTGTCTTTCGCGATGGCGTTGAGAAATTCTATGGATAGAAATGCACAGCGTTGGAGAAGATATTTGAGTGTGATTTTCAAGATAATTCGTATTCTCGTTTTCCTCAAATTCGTTACACAAGATAGTTGGAGTGAGGTTTTTTCCTCGTCATAATAGTGCCCTTTTCAATTTTTATTTCACTATGTTAGCGGCTGTTAGAGGTTTGTATTAATTTTGTAACATTAAATACGCAGAATATTATATATCTAAATGCTTCAGTAATATTATAAGAGAACAATTTTGAAGCTCCAACTTACTCGTACATTTTTGCTCCAACTTATAGTGAACTTACGCATTTTTTCAAGCTCTATGCAGAAAGTATCTTCGAATCCTGAGCTTATAACATCATAAAAACTGTTAAGCGGAGTGATCAAAGTACTGTTACTTATAATCGATAAAAGCATACGAATAATGATAAGGAGAAGTCCTCGCAAACCCTGATAGCAAGTCTGATTGAGACCCACGACAGATCACTGCAGTCGCATACCTAAGGGAGGGGAATTTTCATCGTGTTTCACGGTGAAAAGATACAACTTGATTAATACCACACTAATTTATTAAATTAAAACCGACCCGTGTTTCAGCACCTAAGTGCCATTTTCAAGGCATACAACTGACTTGAGTGACTGAGTATTGCGTCGGAAATTTATTAAATAAATGATAATTATCTGCTCTTTTCGGGAGTAGTATCATAGCTTCTTTTAAAACAGTGAAGGTGGAGGGAGAGGGAGGAAACGAAGGGAGAGGAGAAGGGTGGGGGGCATTGAGGTATGCTAGTAGAGGTGACGTGAAGGCGGCGGAAAGGATGAGTACAATTGGGTGAAAACTGAGTAATTTGTAGGTAAACAAGAACAGATTGGATGACTGACTGGATGACAGATTGGAACTGATGGTTTTAATTTAATAAATTAGTGTGGTATTAAACAAGTTGTATCTTTTCATCATGAATATCCAAAACTTCCACAAAGTAACGCCTGAAACAGTTTCGTTTGTTCACTGTGTTTGTATTGGTCTTGGGTAGAAGTGATGGCTAAGGTTTCCTCTTTACTTCAATTTCTCATTTTTAGTACCCGAAATCTTCTGCTCTTTTCCCACTCCTCGACCTATTTCAAGATTATCGCACAGGGGACATATAACCCACTATCACACTTTCGCCTGTAGAAACACTTTTCTGACATGCGAATAACACTTTGGTATATGCACATCTGAGGGATCTTTATGTCAAAACTTGCTTATTTATCTCATACATCTACATCTACGTAAGACGTTGCGAGCCACCACGACGGTGTGTGGCAGGAGGTGAAGATCACCAAACATGCACTATTGACATGAAACTAGGATATTTAATGGAGACATGCTAGATAATAGGCCCACATGCAGCTAGATGGTTAGTATCTACATAATAAGGAAGGGATTATTGGTTGTTATTACATGCATCATGCACTACAGACTACTCTTAACTATATTTCACCTACCTATCCCTTTGCTAGGCTGCCTATTGTTCTCTCTTGTAGTACGCGGGAAAAATGACATTTTAAATCTATCGGTACGACAATCTATCTCTCTAATCTTGTTAATATGATCAAACCTAGCATAATACGCAGGGGTTCTCAATATATATCTAACGTCATCTGTGAACAAATCGGTTTCGTCTTCACTTAAAAGGTATAACCTAAATTTTAACCTTCGTTCTGATAGTAATTCCCATCCTAGTTCTTCTATTAAACTCGTAACATTTATACAATTATCATAACGGCCTCTAACAAATCTAGCGGATCTCCTTTGCACGCGCTCTAATTCTTTTATCATACCTTCCTCGTACGGATCCCATATACTAGCGGCATATTCTAAATGAGGTCCTGACAAGTGTAAAATAGATTCTTTCTCGTACTCTCTCATCGCATTTGCCTAGAATCCTTTTTACGAATCCTAATCTACGGTTTGCTACACTAGTTATTTCCATGATGTGTTTCCTCCATGACATGTCTTCAGTGATGGTGACGCCTAAGTATTTAATAGATTCTACGTTAGATATTTTCTTTTCTTTGATGCAATAATTATTCCGGGGAAAGCCATTCTTTTTCCAAAAGTTCATTATCGCGCATTTCTTCAAATTTAATTCTAGATGCCAATTATCACACCATTCATCAATCGCATCTAAATCCTTAGCTAAACACTGAATGTCCTCTTCATTTCTAATTTCCTTATATACTACAGCATCATCGGCAAAAAGACGGAGCTTGCTATTTTTTACTACCATATTCAAGTCATTTACGTATAGAAGAAATAAAATTGCGCCTATCACGCTTCCCTGGGGAACACCCGATGTAACTTTTGTATAGCAGCACCTTTTCCCATTCCATATTTAGGAAATTATTTCGATACACGGAGATAATATTTACTAACATTTGGGCATAATAAGAAAAATTAGTTTCTTTTTATCATGAGGTCAAATTTATTGAGTTTATGAGGGATAATACCTCGCATCAACTACCTTAAAGCTAAACTTTATCCTGCAGTGAGTACAAAAATAAGAACTATTCAATGACCACGGCCATTTAAACAAATTTATCACTAATTGGTTGAAAAAATATCTTCATAGACTTAAACTGATGCGCACATTTACGTCATGCTGCAGTACTACTCAAAGTAAGGCAGATTTTTCAAGCTCATCATCGGTACTGCTGTTAAAATTTTACTTTTGCTCGCTAGTCCTTAAAATCCTTGGCGGTGTTCGAAGATAAGGCGTAACACAAACAAGCAATGAAGGAACACATTCCATTGGAGACAAAAGAATTGAATCCAGGGAAATATTGCTTTTTTTGTGAAGCATAAAATTCGTGAAAGGAATTTTGATGACGAGAACATATGTCAAAGGGATACGATGAACAAACACTCGTGCCTAATTTTTGTGCTAATATAATGGGCGAGGGTTGAAACTCGACAATAGAGAGGAATGCAGACACATATGTCGTGTATAGTGGAGGGGCGGAAGAAGCGTAAGATATAATCAAGGGAGAAGGAATATTATCAGGTACAAGTCGAAAGAACGAAAAGTAGATAAACATTTTTAGATCAAATAGACAGTTGTTAGTATGTACCATTCGCAAGAAAACTACTTGAAAAATTATAAGAATTCTGGGAAAGTAATCAAATAAGATGACAGTAACCAAAAGAATTCAAGGACACTTGATGAAACAATGTCTTGTCTATGACCCACGTTTTACGTTATTATGAGTTGTATAGCTTCAGAATTTCGTCATATTCCGTCATTTTTTTTAAATCTACCCAAAATTTAGAAAATAAATAATGTATTGGAAAACCTACTAAACAAAACTGAGTAAAAATGCTGCTGTATCTCGTAATCTGCGATTCTCCGTACCTGGTGAATTTCATCACATTCTCTGGCAATCCGATTGGCCGATTATCTCATTTAAATCTCATGATCCCCACCCACAATGCTTACCTTGTCATTGCCACTATTTTTTGGCATATTCCACGGTCTCACGTGGGGTCAATTCCCTCCCCCCGAAACTTTAAACCCCCTCTCTCTTATTCTTTCCCTTACTATATCCACCCCTTCCGAGTCGAGGTGAGAGATTTCCTTTTTTATCCCTCAGAAAATGTAGACCCCCTGAAGAGAAAACTCTTGGCAAAGAGTAAAGGGCTTAAATAGCACCTTCGCTCGCGTCCCTCGCTCTGATTCCTTCAAAGGATTTAAGGATCCTCTATGTGTTTTTCTTCATGGGAACACTCAGTTAATAGAAATATAACTAAGTTTTTACGCAGTTAAGACAGTATAAAACGCCCGGTTAATGAGTTTAACTTTCCATTTCCCAATAAGATAATGTTGAGGAGAGGTTAAGACGGTATCATTGATTGACTTAGAGAATTAAAACCGGACATCACAAATCATAAAATTCAATAAATTAGACTTTAGAATACAACAAATATTTCCTCTGACTTATTGCAATACTTTTCGAGATATTTGTAGAAGAAAAGCCTATTCCCATCGGATTTAGTTCGGACGTGCGCTGCAGAGTGATATAATTTGTTTTTTATGTTCTGGCGCACATATCGGATGAGTTATGTAACGACTTGTGTTTCTCATTCTTTCTGGATTATTCAAAAAGAGAGGAATTGATTACTTGTAATACCTATAACAAAAATGACACAAAAACCTGCGGTAATGCAGGCGTTTTAAGCGAACGTTATGGGATAAATAAGCCAAGCTAAAGCTTCGCATAAGTTGTTTTAGTGTTTAGTTTTAGTTGATTGCTGAGAAAATTAGCCTTATAAATTTTTTTTTTTTTTTTTTTTTTTCCGCGTCATGAATTTTGATACGTGTTCATGCAGTCATGTTGGCGTTGTCGAGGACTGCGTAGCCAATTGTAAGCAAGATTCACAACGCAGACTGCGTTGCCGAGGGAGTTGCTTGGATCTTCATTTTTTGACCCTGCATGCGTCACTGGAGCTGCGGCAGAGAGAAACGACGCTTTCTTCCTGTCATTTGATGGTGACGTATTTTCCCCAGAGGAATTCTGCATCATCTCTGTATTGTTGACAAAAAATGAACTTCGGCTGCGTAGCACATCTCCAATACTTCTCGTGTAAATGTCCATTTTTCATTGCAAACACCACAACGAACAGTAATAATTAGGAAGACTAAACGCGTCACATTTTCATACTGCCTTCTGTTTTCATCCTATGCGACCTCTGCCATGAAAACGTAATACGCATGTGACACACGACGCAGAAACGGCTGCATTATAACGTAGCATTATTTATCTGCCTTACAGGTGCTAGAACCGTAGTTGGCTGGGAGCCTCGATTACACACACTGACATTCCCGAAGACCTCTCACCCGTCTCAACACTCACATATCGACATTGATATTCATCTTATAAGACCTCCTTTCCGATTCGATGCGTTTTTCCTGCGTTTCCCCAAGGTAACCTTCAATCGAGATGGGCAGACACCTATAATTTTACTTGAAAATTTTTCATTAAAAGGTATTTGATTTTTCAGCGACAACTCTTGTGCATGAATTTTTTATCTCAGGTTTGAACAGAGAGCCTAGACCTTCTGATATAAAAGTCATCGCGTTAGAATCTGGAAGTGGAAAGTGGTGTGGTGCCGAAAACATAGCCACCACCAGCCTCCACTCTTCTACATCTACATCTACGTAATACCCTGCGAGCTACCACGAGGGTGTGTGGCAGGGGGTGAAGATCACCAAACATGCACTATTGCCATGTAAGTAGGATATATAAGGTAGACATGCTAGAAAATAGGGTCACAGTTTATTAAATACTACAGTAGATTATTAGTTATTGCAAGTAATTGCAGTAGTAATTACAATAGAATATTAGTTATTACAGTATAGTACAGGTTAAAATCTACATAATAAGGAAGGGATTATTGGTTGTTATTACATGCATCATGCACTATAGACTATTCTAACTATATTTCACCTACCTATCCCTTTTGATACGTTGCCTATTGTTCTCTCTTATGGTACGCGGGAAATATGGTACTCTTATGTAATATATGGTACTCTTATGTGGGTCCCAGTCACCGCGAGCTCCCGTGCTAGTTTTCATAGTCATTTGTTTGCCATTTTGCCACTGCGTTGTGCGTCAAAAAAATGTAGCGCTTCCATTGTAGCGGCTGCATTGGATGAAAACAGGAAGCTTTGAACAACCGTGGCGTGTCTAGCATTTCTAATTATTCCTGTTAAATGCGAAGAAATCAAATTTGTTGCGCAGTTTCCGAAGGAATATATTTGTTCACGAGAAATATTAGCCATGGAATGCTCCACCTCAGCTAAATGTTCGTCAACAATCTGGTGATGACTCATAATTCCTCGGTAAATAATCACGTGGCCTACAAGTGACAGGCTGAAAACGTCGGTCCTCACTCCCTACCGTAGGTCCGTCAACACAGGGTCGCATATTGAAAGACGGAAAAATTCGATGTAAACGCAGCCCGCGTTGAATAGTTGGCTTCTAATTGACTACGCAGTGCCCGGAAAAGCACATACGACCGCATGAAATCGTAGCTTTCCGACCGCCGCGAACATGCGCAGCACGAATTCAGCGTCACACTCTATGACCACATTTATCCCAATCGTGTCATTGATGACGAAATTGTGGGCAAATCGGTCCGGTTATCGCGTCCGAATTCCGATATGAAGAAGTGTCCGGCAACGGGCACGAATCGTCATCGAGAACAAGTGAGACGGACGCAGCGAAACCCGGAATACGTAGAAATGCCTACCACGGCATGCGTCTTTATTGGCCTCTTGCAACAACTTGGATGGGAATCGCTTTCAGACCGTATTTTAAAAATTATACTCAGTCTTTTATGTAAATTTAAAACCGAATTATTTGCAGACGATGTTTACAATATCCTACGAACTCCAACATACTACGGTAGATCAGATCATGAGAATAAAATAAGGGAAGCAGATTGTAGAACAGAAAGATTTAAAAAGCCGTTTTTCCCGCGATCGATAAGAGACCGTAATGGCTGCGTTATGTCTTTGAATTAGGTTAGTTGATAGGTAGTGTAGCTAATTTCTTCGTATGTCCCCCTAATACATGTCTCTAAATATGCCGATTAGTGCTAATACCATTCTCTACGTAAATGACTTGAATACAGTAGTAAAAAAATAGCAAGCTCCGTCTTTTTGCCGGTGATGCATTTGTGTATAAGGAAATTAGAAATGAAGAGGACATCCAGTCTTTAGCTAACTCGTAACATTTATACAATTATCATAACAGCCTTTAACAAACCTAGCGGATCTCCTTTGCACACGCTCTAATTCTTTTATCATACCTTCCTCGTACGGATCCCATATACTAGCGGCATATTCTAAATGAGGCCTGACAAGTGTAAAATAGCTTCTTTCTCGTACTCTCTCAACGCATTTGCCTAGAATCCTTTTTACGAGTCCTAATCTACGGTTTGTTACACTTGTTATTTCCCTAATGTGTTTCCCACATGATATGTCTTCAGTGATGGTGACGCCTAAGTATTTAATAGATTCTACGTTACATATTTTCTTTTCTTTGATGCAATTATTATTCCGGGGAAAGCCATTCTTTTTCCAAAAGTTCATTATCGCGCATTTCTTCAAATTTAATTCTAGCTGCCAATTATCACACCATTCATCAATCGCATCTAAATCCTTAGCTAAACACTGAATGTCCTCTTCATTTCTAATTTCCTTATACACTACTGCATCATCGGCAAAAAGACGGAGCTTGCTATTTTTTACTACTGTATTCAAGTCATTTACGTACAGAAGAAATAAAATTGGGCCTATCACGCTTCCCTGGGGAACACCCGATGAAACTTTTACTTCGCCTGAGCTGACACCATCTAATACCACTCTTTGAACGCATTCATGTAAGAAGTCTCCTATCCAGCCTACTACAATACTGTCTATCCCGTATGATGCTAAATTCGCGAGTAACTTACAGTGGGGAACCTTGTCAAAAGCTTTTCTAAAGTCAAGAAACGCTGCGTCTACCTGTACGTTACCTTCTCCGGAAACTAAAATATCATGAACAAAAAGACCTAATTGAGTTTCGCAAGACCGACCCTTTCTGAACCCATGCTGGTTTGTTATCAATAAATCCTGGCTGTCGAGGTGTCCCATTATTGATGTAACTATTATATGCTCTATAATTTTACGTATACCAAAGGTTGCAGGCGTTCGAGATGTGGGTGTGGAAGCGTATGAAAACAGTCCGAAAGTCGGAAAGTAAGACTAACGTGAAAGTGCTCGGCACAGAGGATGAAGGGAAGGACATTCTTGAGGAGGTGAGTTGATAGTTGGGGAAACAGGCAGAGGGGCGAATAGATGCCAATGTCAGTTGAAGAGAGGAGGATGTAGAGTAAATGGTAGAGGTGAAGAAAGAGAATAGACTTGCCATTTAGGACGAAGAGAGGTAGAGGGAAAAGAGGAAGAGGGAGTAGGAAGAGAGTTCATGGAAGGACAGACTTTCAGCTATAATATTGACTTAAGTATTCCACGGTCCACCTAAACCAACCTCAACTGGTAAATTACCTCTTATCAAGGAGTATAGAGACTATACTCTACTATATCTACATCTACATCTACGTCATACCCTGCAAGCCACCCAAAGGGTGTGTGGCAGGGGGTGCTTTCGCATATAAGTACTCCTCGCCTCTTATGATACAAATCGTATGATATTCACTTATTTCAAATGCGAATTTGATTAAAACTGAATAATTTGGCAAGTGAATGAGGGAATATTTCCGGAGTTCTTAATTCCATTCCATCTACTCCACCACTGACACGTATTTCTCGGCCGTTCGTAAGCGTTCTAAAATCCAGCGTGTCTTTTTCTGGTCACCCCATTGTCCTCTCCAGTCGGTCCCTCCCTCTCGACAAACCCATAATCCTCCCACTTCCACCCCCTGAGGCGCAGGCGACAACAAAGCTTGGCCACATCACGCCTTTTCGAGGGGAGTCCCGACGTCTCCGGCCCTCACGCAAGCGCCGCCTCTTTGGTCGCGCCCGACTGTTTCTCCGCCTCGCCATTCCCTCTTCTCACGTCCGTCTGGCGGCGACATCGACTCTGCCAGGTCACCACCGTATCTTCCCTCCCGCTCCGAAGGGTGGCAATGCCACCAGTGGTGTCTTGTGTGTACCTAACGGGAGCCACTCCCCAAACTTGGGGCGCCATCACGGAGGGGGCGGAGTGGCGTGGCGATTTTGTCATCCCCCAAAAGATAGGATAATGTTTAAGTACAAAATTTGACCTCCCCACCCCGTATAATTTGAAAAAAAGTAGAGTATGCGAAATAGGAGCAAAAAGAGAAAAATAGAGAATTAGATAAAAGAGGAAGGAGTCCGCCACCCCTTTCATTATTCCACGGGCGCCAGATACACTTGGTTATACACCACTGAATGAAGCTCCTGCTGCTTGTACACTAATAACGAAACTAGTGAAGTTTCAAGCCGTCAACAAAATCGTACATTTACATTTATAATTCCTCATTATGTTTTCGCATCTGTATTTACGATAGATGTGGCTAGACTTTAGTAAAAGCTCATGCTTTGAAACTGATGGCAACAAGCTTGACTTGGCAATAACGATGGATATCCACGTTTAGGGAACCAACTTTGAGTTGCAAAATAGAAAATATAAATAAGAATAAGATTGCTCTATCATTATGGAGCTCATATTTCGTGATTTTCAAGTTTTTTATAGCGTTCAAATTGATTATTGTTGGTATGAACATCGGATTTTTCATTTACAGTCGCATGTAATACATTTGACCACAGTTTTAAAATGCTCCAATCCAATCACAAAATAAAGCTACATTCGGGTGTACACCTTATGGCGTGAAAGAGGCGATCTTGAACCAGGATGGGCATTGCACATCTGGCGTGAAAAGTTTCACTGAAAGCACCCCGTGCCGCACCCTCTGAATGCAGTTTACACGGTATTTCGTGCATGCAGGTAATATTTAACATGCTGTTCATCTCGCTGCAATGGGTTCATAGGATGTTGAGATATGACGCCTCGAACACGGGCATCTAGATTTTATGCATGGGCAGAAGCTCTATGCATTGCGAATGGTGAAATCTACTAATAAAAAAATGAGTCTGTCGCATTCAGTTCGAAAACTTGAATAAATCCAAAACGGCGTTTCAATGTTCTTTCTGGGAGCTAGAAGCTTATTTATTCACAAACGAGCTGGCACTACATTTTACGGTGCTCGATTTCATTGCTATCCCCGTCGACTTATGATGATTTTGCATGGCGCCAGAGGGTATGCTCGAGAAATTCCCCAGATATATGGAGTGAGGCCGCGTTTCATTCCGCTATTGTGCTTCGAAACCTTATCTGCTCTTTTCGATTGTCATTTTTCCGGACATGATATCACGTAGTGCGGTTCCATTCCGTAGGGTGCATGTTGAGAAGAGCGCTAGGGCGCAAGGCAGGAAAGAGTTCCACAATGTACCCTTGTGCGCCTTAAATCACTGATCTACCGTGAATCACGGCTGTAGCCAAGAGGTTTTCCAACGTAAATCGCGGAATCTAAGCAGAGAAGGAGTATATTTCTTTTTTATTGATGGTGAACAATTTACTTCATGAATATATTTTTTTTTGTTTTTCTAATAAATTAAATGTGAACTATAACACTCTGCAGGTGTTTCAATGTTCTTCCTCGGAGATAGCTCTTTAATAAAAGTGAACTCATGAAGAGACATCGCCGAATCGCCAATCACGGCACCGTTATAACGAAAGCCTTATAAGTAAATAAACAAAATATTCTTGAAGTCCCGTAAAATGGGGTGGACCAGAATTACACATTTGCGTTTTTTTAATGACGTGACAAGTCCATGGGCTATCGTTTTGGGGTAATATGAACTTGCAGCAATATTTCAGTGCTGTGGAAGCATACTTACTGGCAGTTTTCTGCCAATATTGTTCCATAAATTTTAACAATTTACTTCAATGGCGATGCAAAGTATTCCCAGCAGCGAATAACTGCATTACGTTTTCACTCCCTGCCATATCGAATGGAGTATATGAGGTTTTGTAAATATTGATTTTTACTCTTTCAAAATTTCTTTCCCTGAGAATCATGGTGCAATTTAGTTTCGCAAATCAACCAGATTTGCTGAGTGATTTTCATTGCATACCGTATTCTGCTAAATATTATAAAACATGGCTCATCTATATGCATGCGATTCCCTATCCGATACATAAATGGCAATTAAACTTTCATGTCTCATATGATGAACAAAAATCCCAGGAGAGAATCGTGAGGTAAGTTATTGAAGTTTTTTTGAAGCCAGATAGAGGAGTGAAAGAAGCACGATGGTTATTTAGCCAATACCAACGGCGGTATTAATCAAGACTGTATAAAGAGAATCTGGACACGGTGCTAGTTCAAAGCCTACCGGCCACTTTAAAAATGCTGACGGATCTTTCGGCACAATATTATTGATGGAATTGTGACGTTTTGGTGTGACAAGCGGGGCGAATACTTCGACACTGACGATAAACACCACTCAGACATCCCTTCTCCGAAACACTCACCCTTTCTCAAAATTTCCTAGCGCCGAAGGGGAGGTCGCCAAAGCGATCGTAGAGGCCCCTACCTTGAGGGACCCCCGTAGTACACCCGAGTTTCCTCAATCCGGGGCCTTTCTTACCCTTCGGGCCAATTTCCACTCTCATCCCTCTATTTCGAAACCACTCCCCATTTCCTTCGAACCTCGAACTCCCCTCCCTTTTATGTCTAATGTCCAAAAACGTGACAAGCGAGTGACAAGTATGGGGTGCCTACTGCCTGGTGCACCCTTCACACGAGGGTGGGTTTAATGGGGAAGGAAAGCCCGCTTTGGGCCTTTGGAAGGTTGCGAAGTGGTCACTCGACGTGGGGCCAGAAGCCTCCTCACCCCAAAAACGTAAATAGGAGGCAATGAGGCGAGGAGAATGCGCTTCGTAAAAAGAGTTGACCATTATTTGAATGACGTTTGCCATCTTTTCCCACTGAAACTCCACTTCGCCATGCAGGGGGTTACAGTTCTTAAGCTTCTGTGATTTTGAGAGTTCAGTGAAAACAAGTTACCGCTGGTTACTTAGTTGAGCAAGTTACTCAGAGGCAATGATGCATGATTGCTTGTGAACTTTTTTTTAAAACGTATCACTCTCCTAATATCTTAATAGGACCAGCAATATTAGCGATATTGGTGAAGTAGTAGACAGTAAAGATAGACCCCGACTAGATCTATATCTAAATCTACAAAAATACCGTGCAAGCCACCACTAGGGTGTGTGGCACGGGGTTATTCCACACCAGGCATGCAGTTCAATCAGAACCGCGCGCGTTTGCCCGAATGCCAGGCGCAGGCCAAAAGCAGTCAGGGCAACGGTACGCAGTCAGACCACAAACCAGGAGAGTGATACGTAGAAGAACATGCTACCATGCAGTACACTACTCAAGATAGGCTTAACTACTGGTTAGTATTATTAAGGCGACAAGCAAATAGCACTGCAAGGTACTAAAACATGCAGGGGTATATCATACTGGAGATTGCATGCGAAGTTAGTATCTACAATTCATGTTAAGATATTTCGCACTACTTAAAAAACATATTTAACCTAGTCAGTATCCTAGAACTGACCTATCAGAACTAGTTGCAGACGATGCTGTAGTGTGCAGGGAAAAACCGTAGCGATAATGACAAGGAAGGTTTAACGAAGGACCTCAAGGCAATTCAAACGTGATGCGACGCGTGGCAGCTAGAAATAAATTTGAAAAAATGTGTCGTAATGAAACTTCTGTAAAAGGAAAAATTCCCCTCAGTTCAGTTATTACGTAAAAAATACCCAATTAGAGAATGTGGAATCTGTTAAACACCTCGGAGTTAAACTAACTAATGATCTCTCGTGGAGCAAACATATTCGGAAAATAACTGGTCAGACTAATCGTAAATTAGGATTTGTTAACAGAGTTGGTAAGTGCAACGATAAAGTTACCGAAGTCAACTGCTTCTCCCTTGTTAGACCCCACTTAGAGTTCGCTGGCAGCGTTTGGGATCCATATGAGGTAGGTAGGCTTAAAAACAGAGTTAGAACGCGGGCAGAGAAGGTCAGCAAGATGTGTGAAAGGCCGTTTTCTTAGTTTAGCTAGTGTAATTGACCTCATGCAAAAACTAGGATGAGAATCGCTTTCAGACCGTCGATTGTATATCAGCCTCAATCTTTTGAATAAACTCCACTTTCTCGGGCGAGATGTTGTAGAACAGCATAATGAACAATGATACTCAAACGAAATCGTACTGTCTACCAAATTTATTTCAAACTCTTACAACACGTGTTTTAACTGTCTAGCAGTCATCCTACCTGATGATGACTGCTAGATAGTTGAAACACGTGTTGTAAGAGTTTGAAATAAATTTGGTAGACAGTACGATATCGTTTGAGTATCATTGTTCAATCTTTTGAGTAAATTCAAAACCGATTTATTTTCAGAGGAAGTTTTCAATATCTTACGAACTCCAGCATACTACGGTAGATCGGATCAAGAGATTAAAATAAGGGTAATAGATTGTAGATCAGAAAGGTTTAACATGTCCTTTTCCCGCGATCGATAAGAGACCATAATGGCAAGATTAGAGAGATAGATTGTCGTACCGATAGATTTAAAATGTCATTTTTCCCACGTACCATAAGAGAGAACAATAGGCAACGTAGCAAAAGGGTGAAATATAGTTAGAATAGTCTATAGTGCATGATGCATGTAATAACTACCAATAATCCCTTCCTTATTATGTAGATTTTAACCTGTACTATACTGTAGTAACTAATATTCTATTGTAATTACTACTGCAATTACTTGCAATAACTAATAATCTACTGTAGTATTTAATAAACTGTGACCCTATTTTCTAGCATGTCTACCTTATATATCCTACTTACATGGCAATAGTGCATGTTAGGTGATCTTCACCCCCTGCCACACACCCACGTGGTGGCTCGCAGGGTATTACGTAGATGTAGATACATGTTTCTAAATCTTCCGAGTAGTGTTAACACCATGTTTTGCGTGTTCCCTGCATGACTGTAGTGTTACGTTTTCATAGTTACATTATGGATTATTTTAATAGTTTCTGTGGCATTTGTAATATACCGATAGTGTGGTGCTTGTTGATGAAAGTAAATTTCCTCACTGTAATTTATGTTGGTAATATGTCGGCCCCTGCTAAACACCCTTGTGGTAGCTTGCAGGGTAATAAGTAGATGTAGATGTATATCCAATGTTTCTCGACTATTTTTCTGTCCGCGCCGAGTGATCAGGGGTGCGAGCGGGATTCGAGCCGGGACTGGAACGAGTACTGTAAGCTTCGTTTAGAATCACCTCCTGCTACACGCCTTGAAAGTAGCTTTCAGTTTTACTTACGCAGATGTTGATGAAAACATGATATCGGTCCATGGGAAAATTCCGTCTTTTTTCCTCACCGTATCGGTGAATTTAAAAAAGAAAGAGTACACCTCGATTTTTTGCAGGCGACGCAGTAATGTACAGGGAACTCCAAAGGCATGACGAAACGACTTCGCTAACGAAGGACCTCGATGTAGTCTAAAAGTGGGACGATGTGACATGCATGGCAGTTAGAAATATAATTTAAAAATGTGTTATCAATTTCAGGAATAGCAAAAAAAATCCCCTCATTACATACAGCTTTTGTATGCCTAATGAGTGCCGCGCCATTGCGACATTAAAGTTGGGGAAATCAGCTGCTTCTACATCTACATCTACCTTTTACCCTGCTAGCCACTACAAGATGTTTGGCAGGGGGTAACTTATCTTCAGCATGAACAGCTGTGAAGAAATTTACTTTCGCCAACATGCACCACATAATAGGTATTCTACAAATGCTAAAGAAACCACAAAATTAATCTATAAGCAACTACCTAAACGTGACACAAGGATCATGCAGGGAACATGCAAAACATGGTGTTAGCACTACTCGGCAGATTTAGAAACGTGCATTACTGGGTCTTGGGAAACGTGCTTTTAAGTCTTCTAATGGGGTCCAGTTCAAACACGCTGCCAGTAATTGGGATTATTTTGACATAGGCTCCAAAACCATGATAAAACATAACACTTGCAGTTAAAATCTGCAAGGCACGTAATAGGCTTTTATGACGATCTCTTTAGTGTTACATGCCTTCTGCAACAACTAGGATTTAAATCGCTTACGGATCGTTGCAGTGGTTGGAAATCGAAAAACAACTACATCTAAGTCATACTATGCAAGCCGCCCAATGGTTGAGTGGCAGAGGGTGTTTCACACCAGGCAAGCATCAATTATACGGCAGAACACCGAAACTACATCGAAACCAGCGTACCACACATGCAACGCGCCAATTTAACGCAGTCGCTGCATTATTTTGTACCGCGACCAGCGTCTATGATGGAGGTGTACTGAAAGCCTTCTCAATAAACATGAAAACAAAATAAAAATGTTTAAAGATGTAGTTCATGCAGATCTTACAATGCAAGAGGTATAACCGTAATGGTTCAAAGGGTCCAAGGGATAAGTGATCGGGAGTTCCATGTAATATGTTCGTGGTGCGCGAAGGGGCAGCAGAAAAAGCTTGTGCATTGTAGGTGGCATCCGACGAGGGCGAGGGAGAGATATGAGCGATGGAAATACACATCTACATCTACGTCATACCCAGCAAGCCACCCACAGGGTGTGTGTCATGGGTTGCTTCCACACCAGGCATGCATCAATAATACGGCAGAACACCGAAACTACATTGGAACCAGCGTACCACACATGCAACGCGCCCATTAAAATCTACTAACCAAGAAATATTCTATCGTCAATCGTTCCAACATGCAAAGGGTACAAGGAAAACTACTACAGATTCAAAATATCATGCATAAATAAGAGCATCAATATTTACATCATGCATAAATAAGAAGATAGAGAATATAAAGGGAAAGATCTACAATCTAGCTTATCTCACTATTCGCACTATTCATGACGATGATCATAGCTGTTATGGTCCCGAATGGTACGCGGAAAAAATTGCGGTTTTACAATCTATCTCTCTAATTTTATTGGGGCGATCTAATCTTTCGTAGTACGAGGGGGTTACTAGTATGTTTTTTACGTCGTCAGAGAAATTTTTTCCTGAAATTTAGCTATGAGGTTAAGCCTATAATTTAATCTACGCTGTGATAGCTATTCCCATCCCAATTCTTCTAACAATCCAGACACACTACAACTTATCGTAGCATCGTTTAAATCGTAAAATGTATAGTTCTCTGCAAAAACATCCGTATGCATGGTTTATCTCAAATGAAATAAACATAAGTTAGCTTAACATCGGGTCCATGAGGGTTGGTTATTTAATTTTTAATCTAAATCCAAACTCGAGTCCATGACTTTTTTCACTAACAGTAAGATTGGCCACTTCCAAATAGCTTAGTCCGATAGAAGTTGGTTCCATGAATAAAAACCATTTGAGATCCCGGGAGATTGCGTTTGAAGCCAATTTTGACAACAGTTGAATTTGTATTCTCAATAAATGAGCAGCAAGCAATCTAAAATTAAATCCCATTTCATCTACATCTACGTAATACCCTGCGAGCCACCACGAGGTTGTGTGGCAGGGGGTGAAGATCACCAAACCATTTGAAGAACTCAACCTAAGAATTACGTTAATTGCAGTTGATTGGCTGAATCAAAGAAGCCCATTGTCAAAATATACACTATCAATAGTTTAAATAACGAAAATTTTAGTCGAACTCGCATATTATGGTAATGATGGCGATTAACATGTAAACTAAAATTATAAAAGCCTGCAAACGATGATAGAGGAGGAAAATATTGCATACATTTACACTTAAGCTGGAAATTGTGGGTAAACATATCAGTTACGGAGATGGAATATTATAAATAATCATTTTCGTTTTCCGGAAGCTTCCCGGAGGATTCGGAGGAGTTGGCCACCTTTTGCCGCACCCGGGGAAAGAGGAGGCAAACGCTCCAGGGCGACGGACGATGTGTCGTCCGACAGACTGATCCGCAAGAGTGCCGAGACGACAGCCTCCGGGTAGGATAATACAGTGCTTCTACCTCCGGGGTGAGGATGTGGGAGGCGGAAACTTGCCTTCGCCTGGGTAAAAATTGTCGGAAAATGACCCCGAGGTAAAGTCGTGAAAGAGGAAGTGTGGGAATGACAAGAGCTTCGGTAATTTCGATGTTTGACGGGAGGTACGCCGTTTCCCACTCGTTTAGGTATTCAATCTTAGGTTAAAACGGCGTTGATGGAAAGACTACAGCATTTTTCGAGTACTCGCTACGTTTGATGTATCTGATGACTATAGTTTGGCTCTTTCCCTAACGAGCGTCTTCGAACTTCCTGACCTTCGCACCGATGGACGCGGAATTCCTTTTAAGGAGTTTAAACCATGGATGCGCTCTTAAGAACCATACCATAGTGTGCCAAAAAAAGTAGATATCAAATTTTCCAATTAAAAAGTAACAATTTTTCTTTGAACTTAGATGATAGCTTATTACTCTTCCAACGGTGCGTGTAAATAAGCCATAACAAAAGTTCATTTTTTCCGATATTATACAATATCGGATTGAATACGAATGGGACGTCTTGAGTCATTACTTCGGACAAATACCTTACGACAAACTCATGAATAACTAAGTATCCTCTCTAGTGACACAATAGTATTTCGGGAATAATGGGAAAAATTGATTCAGAACAATTTCTAGTGCAAATGTGAATGAGCGAATGAATATAACCCGTTGCAGAAAAGGAACCTTAAAGATGGCTTTCAACAGAACTCATAATACTAGAAAAACTAATAAAAGAGAGGAAAAAGAAAGGAAATGGAGCCAATAGAAGAAAATGACAAACCACCATCGTATACATTATATCCACAAGATTTGACCGCGAAAAAAATTCGCCCAACGTGGGGCTCGAACCCACGACCCTGAGATTAAGAGTCTCATGCTCTACCGACTGAGCTAGCCGGGCGTCGGGAGGAAGTGAGAAATATTTAATACTTATACATACATAAAGAGTATTTGCCCGAATAGTTATTTTCTTAGTTTTGAAACATACTTTTATTTAATACGTTAACAATTCCGGTCGGTAGACACTCATTTTTTTTCCACGGTAATAGTAGGCATATGGAGTGTATTTTACTCAGCCACCAATAACTCCGGAAATGCCTTTCGTTCCATTACTCCTGTCCCGTTTTGCCTTCATGAAATAATAATTTCGCTTACGCTAATCTGTGATTATTTTCTCATGGTAGCGTATTAACTGCTCATTCAAATAGCAAGTATAGCCAGGATTTATGATATGGGTTCCGTAATATCCACCTGTAGATTAAAGTTTGGGGGGGGGGAATCATTCCGACTGGTACAGTATTGAAACTGTATAACGCGGGTACGAAATTGAGCCATTTAATACCGCATAATTTTTCAATCTGGCCCGCAATAATTATCACATTACAGCAGGGGCTTTTTCTCCATCTCATGTTCTTGCAATTCATCGATTTTGGCGATGCAATGCAAAATTCTCATTCATCAGATTGTGCATTTAGGTGCCCCGAGTGAAACGTGGGATCGGGAGCGGGCTTAACAGGTGGGAAATGGAGGGGAAAAGAATGTTTAATTAAAGTAAACGTCACCACCACCAATTGTTATCGGTTGACCAGGTATAATCGGCGTAGGGAAACCGGTGAAACCGTACTTTTTTATGAGGCATATTTATATATTAGTTCGGTGATCGGCAAACAATTATCAACAGTACAACAATTGAAATTAAATTGTTATTAACTTAGCAAGGGTTCTCCCAGGATGGGCTTTGCTAATAATGTTCATATTCTGATTGAGGTACGTTTGCTGCGGTGGACCCCTTCCAGCTTTTCCATACACACTCGTCATACATGAGTACTTCGTCATTTCCTTTCGTTCATCTTCTCTATACGTCCAAACCATCTCATCATACCTTTCTCAATCCTCCGCAATTTTCTTTCACTCCACAGCGCTCCCTAAAGTTAACTTATTAAACATAACTAAAAGTGATGTCTTAGTTAAACTAGAGGTACGTTGAATAAAACTTGATATCATACTTAAATTATTATAGTTATAAAATTAAATTGTAAGTGCTCCATAAAATTGAATAATGATTGTAATTGGCAAACACTTACGTGAACAATGGCCTAGCACCTCCTTGGAAAATTATATCTTCATCTACGAAATACCGTGCAAGCCACCACCAGGGTGTGTGGCACGGGGTGATTCCACAATAGACATGCGGCTCTTATCCAAATTCATGCCACGCACATTCCCCCGGATGCCAGGCGCAGGTAGAAAGAAGTCAGGGCAACGGTACGCAGTCATACCACGAACCAGGAGAGTGATACGTAGAAGAACATGCTGCCATGGAGTACACTACTCAAGATACAACTACTAGTTAGTATTATTAATGCGACCAATAGATAGCGCTACAAGGTATTAAGACATGTAGGAGCCATTTAGATGTAATAAAAAAAGGCCTTAAGTGTTCGCCATTCCCCTACTCTCCCCTATATCATGCCGGAGATTGCATGCGAAGTTAGTATCTACAATTCTACAACTCATGTTGAGATATCGAGCACAACTGAAAAAATCATTTTAACCTAGCTAGTATCCTAGAACTGATCTATCACTACCATTATGGTCCCTTATTACTTGTGAAAAGAATGACATCTTAAATCTATCGGTTCTGCTGTCCATTTCCTTAATCTAATTCCTGTGATCGTTCCTACCATAATAGTTTGGCTCTAGCAAAATATTTTGAACATCCGGAAAAAAATAGTCAACATCAAACTTTCGTAAAAGATTTAACCTAAATTTTCCCTTCGATCGGATAGAGTTTGGGTAAGCTACGTTTGTAAGTTGTTTTTAATATTTGGCACGATTCCAGGTTCTCGTCAATAAGACAACTTCTCAATTTGCTCTTGATAAGGTTCATGCTTGAAAATGATTGCTCGCATGAAAATGTAGACCCGAATAATGAAATAACAGCAAACGCTAGTTTTTCCAACCGATTACATGAGTGCGGAATAATATTACAGGTGTTAAAAATCAACATATCGTCCTTCTCTAGGTCTTTCAAAGCGGGTCACTTGTGTTGTGAACAAAGTTCACATTTGTTCTTCTCCAATACTTCTATATCAGCACAAAGACGTTCAACTTTCGAGCTCCACAATTCTTTGTTTTTTACCCGTCATACGGACTCCAGAATCTTGTAGCGCATGCGGATTCTCGGCACCGCTGCGGCGATCGATCACCATGAAGTTAAACTTGGCGGTTTGAAATCAAACATCGTTTATTTTCCATATGCTGCCTGTTCATTTAATATTAAATGACACTGAAACAAATCTTAAACGCATTTCTTGTGGGAGATTTTTTTTGCATTTGTTTGAGCATGCATTACTAATTACGTGGGAATTATTTTGGTAACAAAAGTCAGTAAGTTGAAATATTTGCCTACTCGTTGTGCACAAGTGACATTATCATCGCTTGATTTTTTTATCCAGGTTCTTGTCAACTTCTATTTCCGGTGGTGTACTCTGAATACTATAGATGTATGTTCCTTTGTTCCCCGGTCGAACGCACTTATGCAATCCGTCCTAGTTCGTGTTTTCGCACCTCATTCCTGTAATTCAACCGGGAAACTATGCCATTATCCCGATTTATTTACTTTTCCTGAATATTTTGTTCAGTAAAAATGACATTGGTTGCAATTCTACGCACGTCTAAAAGAATTTTTCAAGTGTAAACGGCAATTTGTTTATTTTTATCTTGCTAGTTTGTGACTTATATATAATATATATATTTAACTATGCCACACTTAGTGGAATTACTGTACAATTTTATTTCTTTTTTTTTGTTTCTCTAAGGCAATTTTTGATCATATGCATAGACGATAACAAAATTACAGACTCTCCCTTTTTGGTTCATATGATACCATTATCATTGCTTTGATAAATCCACAAATCGACAAATGGTCGGGATGACAACGATCAGGAAGAAATTTCCCTGCATAAATTTTTTGCATAGCCCCCACCATTATTAATTAATTACCCCACCCCCATAATAAACCCCACCATTATTGTTTATATTTTCATCCAGCTGAAGGTTTGCAAAAAAATATCCCAAGTTACATTTCGTATGCTCCCATGATAAGGACTGCCTACCAATATCCTGTACAATTTATAACCTAAATTTGGGAGTGATGTTGCCCCGTTTACATTATCCAAATATAGACATTCTTGAATAGGTAATCTGAGGAAAAATCGTTTGCCCAAAAACATCTTCATTGCTTTCCTGGCTCAGACGGAATAAATTCCCAATTAGGATAACGGCCTCTAAACCAAATTTACATCGACATTGATTCACTCAACAGGGAGATAATACTTTCCCAAATTCAAATTAAAGTCAATCCAAGTGATATATATTCGGGTGCTAACTTACCAGATGTCCGTCTTTCCTATGTAGACTCTTTATCGACAAACAAAAAATATCTAAGAATATTTTGAAGGAAACTGCTGATATACCTGAACTCACCTAAAGCAATAAAAAATGACTCCTAAGTTGAAAACAAATACTTTGGAGAACCTTTATTGTCTGGCAGCTATCAGAAGTTCAACGGGGAGGCAGGAGAAGTGAGATAATTTGCGTCATTTAGGATAGATTGGCAGGTTTGCTAAGGAAGTTTTTTTGGGAATGGAGGGAGGGTGGAAAGAAACCCTGCGCCTTTATAAGCCTTCTCTCAACGAAAGCCGCACATGGAACCACAATTTGTAGTGTCGTGGGACGTGCAAAGTTCCTAATTTAATTAAAATGCATTCCAAAAAGTTTCCTAATAGGTATCAGGTTTCCTCTGAAAATCGTAAGCCATTGCTAAGACCGTAACTTGGAACCCGAATCATCGAAATAGAAAGATAGAACTCTTACCACCATGCCAACTCCTTCCCCGAAATTTTCGCTGTTAGTCAGTTAAATCAATGTACATCTACATCTACGTCATACCCTGCAAGCCACCCAAAGGGTGTGTGGCAGGGGGTGCTTTCGCACCATGCATGAATGATATGGTAGAACACCGATATTACATTAAAACTCGCGTACCACACATGCAAAGCGCCAATTAAAAATCTAATACCCAAGAAACATTCTATCTTCAATCGTTCCAACATGCATGTGTATGTGCATTCAAATGTGTGTGCATGCATGTATGTACATTCAAAGGAAAAACTTTATTTTAACTTGCTTTTTTTAAATAATATTCATTTATGCTTATGTGCCATTCGAATGAAATATGTAGGTACATTTCCTCGAGTTAGGGCCGTAAGACGATTAATGCCATTTTTGACCTCCCACCCTCCGCCCTAGGTAAGTGAATGTAAGACTTTCCCAACCCACCCTCCCTCTCAATTTTACGCAAGACGTTAGATATTTGTATCAACTCTTCGTTAAATGCTCGCTTTCTGCTGTTTCACCTTTCCATAGAAGCCATCGTACAGCGTTGAGCACTGGATATCGAGTAATTATACAGTGTTGGAGTACCACATACATTAGCAATTAGAGAGAAACAGTATCACAGCTGATGAATTTGTGAGCAATCACAGGATATTTGGAAACGATAAATGTTTCAAGACGGACAAAAATCTTACGTAAATTGGTTCCACACCTCCTGCCCCCTCTTCTTAAGACAAAGTAAGATGATCCCAGTCCCCCAGCCCACAAAAACGTCTTATACGCCGATATACCCCAGGGAAGTGTCATTGGTCCCTTATTATTCCTGGTATCACCACCGTCGTAACGAGTGAAATTCGTATTTTTGCGGATGACACAGTATTGTACAAGGATATTATCACAGAGTCTGATAGAATTGCGTTTAAGCAAGACCTAGAAGCTATGAGCGGATGGTACGACACTTGGAAGTTGGAATTAAAGGTTAATAAGTGCTTTGTTATGAATTTTTGAAGGAAGAGTGGGTTAACCAATGAGACGTACACAATTAATAAAGCCGAACTAATAAGTGCAGAGTCAGTTAAGCACTTAGGAGTGAACACTACTCTGGACTTGTCGTGGGGGAAACATATACTAGAAATTTGTGGACAGGCAAGTCGTAAATTATGAATTATTAAAAGAATACTAGGAAAGTGTGACGAGAAGGTAAAAAAGCGATGTTATTTTTATGTCGTGACCCCACTTGGGGTACGCCGCTAGTATATGTGACCCTTACCTAGGACTAGTTTCAGATATAGATCGAATACAGCGGACGGCAGCTGGGTTTGTCAAAAATTGTTATGATAAACATAGTAGTGTTACTAAGTTGTTGAGGGAATTAGAATGGGAACCTTTATCCGATCGAAGGGAGAGATATAGGTTAAACCTTTTACGAACGTTTGAGGTAGACTGTTTTTTGCCGGACGTTCAAAGTATTTTGCTAGAGCCTAACTATTATTATAGGAACGATTACAGGAATAAGATTAAGGAAATAGACTGCAGAACCGATAGATTTAAGATGTCATTCTTTCCACGCGTAATAAAGGACCATAATAGTTGTGACAGATCAGTTCTAGGATACTAGCTAGGTTAAAATGATTTTTTCAGTTGTGCTCGATATCTCAACATGAGTTGTAGAATTGTAGATACTAACTTCACATGCAATCTCCGGCATGATATACATCTACATCTACGTGATACCCTGCGAGCCACCACGAGGGTGTGTGGCAGGGGGTGAAGATCACCAAACATGCACTATTGACATGCAACTAGGATATTTAATGAAGGCATGCTAGATAATTGGGTCACATGCAGCTAGATGGTTAGTATCTACATATAAAGAAAGGGGTTACTGGTTGTTATAACATGCGTCATGCACTACAGACTACTCTAACTATATTTCACCTACCTATCCCTTTGCTACGCTGCCTATTGCTCTCTCTTATAGTACGAGGGAAAAATGACATTTTAAATCTATCGGTACGACAATCTATCTCTCTAATCTTGTTAATATGATCAAACCTAGCATAATACGCAGGGGATCTCAATATATATCTAACGTCATCTGTGAACAACTCTGTTTCGAATTTACTTAAAAGGTTTAACCTAAATTTTAACCTGCGTACTGATAGTAATTCCCAGCCTAGTTCTTCTATTAAGCTCGTAACACTTATACAATTATCATAACGTCCTTTAACAAATCTAGCAGATCTCCTTTGCACGCCCTCTATTTCTTTTATCATACCTTCCTCGTACGGATCCCATATACTAGCGGCATATTCTAAATGAGGCCTGACGAGTGTAAAATAGCTTCTTTCTCGTACTCTCTCATATACTCCTACATGTCTTAATACCTTGTAGCGCTATCTATTTGTCGCATTAATAATACTAACTAGTAGTTGTATCTTGCGTAGTGTACTCCATGGTAGCATGCTCTTCTACGTATCACTCTCCTGGTTCGTGGTATGACTGCGTACCGTTGCCCTGACTGCTTTTGGCCTGCGCCAGGCATTCGGGGGAACGTGCGCGGTTCTGGTTTGAACTGGGATCAGTCCTGCATGCCTGGTGTGGAATCACCCCGTGTATCTTGCGTAGTGTACTCCATGGTAGCATGTTCTTCTACGTATCACTCTCCTGGTTCGTGGTATGACTGCGTACCGTTGCCCTGACTTCTTTCTACCTGCGCCTGGCATCCGGGGGAATGTGCGTGGCATGAATTTGGATAAGAGCCGCATGTCTATTGTGGAATCACCCCGTGCCACACACCCTGGTGGTGGCTTGCACGGTATTTTGTAGATGTAGAGCTCCCCCGTCGTGGCCTTTGAGGGGGGTCCGACATGTATGAGCCCCCAAACACCTCTGCCTCACTCCCCCCAATTCCCGCCACTCCTTTCTCTCACCCTCAACGTACCCTTCTATCCTCAGCAGCAGCGACCGCCAAGACACACCCACAACTGACGCCATTCTCCTCCCACAACAACTCTCCCTACCTCGCTTGCTTAAGATTTATTAAAAGAATACTAGGAAAATGTGGCGTAAGAGTAAAGGAGCGATGCTATTACTCTCTCGTTTGATCTCACTTGGAGTACGCCGCTAGTATATGGGACCCTTACGAAGTAGAACTATTTTCAGATGCAGATCGAATACAGCGGAACGGAGCAAAATTTGTTAAGAAGTGTTATGACAAGCATAGTAGTGTTGCTAAATTGTTGAGGGAATCAGGGTGGGAACATCTATTCGTTCGAAGGGGAAAATATAGATTAAATCTTTTACGAACGTTTGATGACGGCTAATTTTTTGCCGGACGTTCAAAATATTATGCTAGAGCCAAACTAACATGGTAGGAACGATCAGAGGAATAAGATTAATGAAATAGACTGCAGAACAGATAGGTTTTGTTCTTCAACGTATCACTCTCCTGGTTTCAGGTCTTACCTCGCATTGTTATCCTGACTGCTTTTGGCCTGCGCCTGGCATTAGGAGGAAGGTGCGTTGTTCTGATTTGAACTGGGAAGAGTGCTGCATGCCTGGTGTGGAATCACCCCGTGCCACACACCTTAGTGGTGGCTTGTACAGTATTTCGTAGATGTAAATGTAGATTTAAAATGTCATTTTTACCATGCACAATAAGGGACCACAATAGTTGCAATAGATCAGTCCTAGGATACTGATTAGGTTAAATTTGTTTTTTCAGAAGTGCTATATATCTTAATATGATTACTAGCTACTCACCTCGAATGCAAGCTCTGGGATTATGTAGTCCTGCATGATTCAGTACCTTGTTGATATATTTAATACACAAAGGGAATAATAAGGGACCAATGTCATATCTCTGGGTTACATCGGATGTGACTTCCTACTTCTACAACTCCTACCTCTACAACTATTCCTGGTGCAACGTTATGGCTTATTAAACTGAACAGAAAAATTTCATTTAGTATTTTCCTGTAGGTAAATAGACAAAAGGAATCGATCGGCTCCTCGATCTCTCCCGATCTTTATTCCTGGAGTAAGGACCACCTTATCCACGGCACCTTTCGCAATATTCTGGGCGAATATTGCACCGAATAGCCGAGGTTCAAGGTACTGCCACAATTATCGTATCTTCACATTGAAGGTCATTCACTCGAAATCTCTTCATTGCGTTTTTCCTCATAATATTTCGCTGAATTTTTCTATGTTGATATAATCCTCATGAGCAGAATGAGCACTTACAATCACTTCTTCATTTTAAGAAATATCACTCCCACCCTCTACACGTTAATTATTTAGTTCTTCCCATCACTGCATTCTGCAGCCAGTCTTATTTTGTCAGGGCTTAATAACTGGTTTGGTAATGTTCATACCAGAAACTATGTGTAGTAAAAAGAATAGTGAGGGATTTCAATTGCGCCCACATGTATGTGTGCACAATTGAAAGACTCTTCGAATCTTTCACGTGCTGACATTCACGTGGATTGAGAAAGAACGAGCGATGACGAGTCCTTGATGGCAATGACGCTGGGCCCACAGGGCTCAGCCAGAATCTTGCGGTCATTTTTTACGAACAAGTTCAAAGGAAGTGAAAATTAAAGCTCAAGCCGTGGTTTGGTGACGCCATCAATTTCAGGGACATTTGGTATGATATGGATTCTTGTTCTTATGTCAATCAGGTAAAACAGTCCTGTGTTCCGTTACCGTTTCCCTAACAATTCATCTACATCTACGTGATACCCTGCGAGCGACCACGAGGGTGTGTGGCAGGGGGTGAAGATCACCAAATATGCACTATTGACATGCAACTAGGATATTTTTAATGGAGACATGCTAGATAATAGGGTCACATGCAGCTAGATGGTTAGTATCTACATAATAAGAAAGGGTTTATTGGTTGTTATTACATTCATGATTCACTACAGACTACTCTATATTTCACCTACCTATCCTCTTGCTACGCTGCCTATTTTTCTCTCTTATGGTACGCGGGAAAAATGACATTTTGAATCTATCGGTACGACAATCTATCTCTCTAATCTTGTTAATATGATCAAACATAGCATTGTACGCAGGGGTTCTCAATATATATCTAACGTCATATATGCACAAATCGGTTTCGAATTTACTTAAAAGGTTTAACCTATATTTTAACCTGCGTTCTGATAGTAATTCCCATCCTAGTTCTTCTATTAAGCTCGTAACACTTATACAATTATCATGACGGCCTTTAACAAACCTAGCAGATCTCCTTTGCACGCGCTCTAATTCTTTTATCATACCTTCCTCGTACGGATCCCATATACTAGCGGCATATTCTAAATGAGGCCTGACAAGTGTAAAATAGCTTCTTTCTCGTACTCTCTCATCGCATTTGCCTAGAACCCTTTTTACGAATCCTAATCTACGGTTTGCTACACTAGTTATTTCCCTGATGTGTTTCCCCCATGACATGTCTTCAGTGATCACGCCTAAGTATTTAATACATTCTACGTTAGATATTTTCTTTTCTTTGATGCAATAATTATTCCGGGGAAAGCCATTCTTTTTCCAAAAATTCATAATTGCGCATTTCATTAAATTTAATTCTATTTGCAGTCTATCACACCAGTAAGTTCCACCAGTTCGTTCCCAACAACGTAATTATATTACATAGACAAGACACTGAAAAGGTGTTTTTTTATACTTTTTCATTATTATTAAAACCTTATCCCCAATGGAATATCCTGCATAATTTTGTTTTCTGATAGAATCAGTATCTCGTAGTATCAATTAATGAAAGCACAGGAAAAACCAATCGGTTTCATGTACCTTAACTCGTGTACTAAAAGCAACATATAATATCTAAAAGCTTCAAATTTTAAGAAAACATACAAACAGTCGTTTTCCAAATTTTAAAGATAAATAGCAATAAATCGCGCCCTCGCAAAACTTTGGGCAGAGAATCCGCATTAGATTTTCACGTCCAATCCAAAATAATTTACACGTTTGTTGTTTTTTTTTTGACGTATAAGAAAAATCTACCCAAATAAAGTTTTTCCTCAAAAGAAAAATGTTTTTAAATCGTACTCAGCTGACTTAATAGTTGTTAGGTCAGGTATTTATGGAAGAGGAAAACCTCGACTCTCAATATGTCATCAGCGATTCCTAGTACGAGAACACTTGAGTGAGAGGGAAAAAAAATTGCATCTTGCGCCTGATATTTAATTATTGTAGGAACAAGGTAGAGCTAGTTTCAGCATAGAGGCTTCATCTTTAAAACTTGTACCTTAACTTGTAAAAACCTTACGCTCATAATTATCAAACATCAAGGGAGAGATTAAGTCTATCCCTCTCACTTCAAAAACGAGTTTCTACATCGTTAAGCCTGAAACCTTGAAACGAGAAGAACTTTCTTTTGTTCCCCAATTTCCATACGTATTTCGCAGGTGGGGATGTGATAAACATGTTGCTCTCCTAACCATAGATAATCCTGACCAATGTCATAAGTGGCAACTTGGCACAGGTAAATAGGAACATCTCTTGTGGTAAAGCGCTCCAGTTCCAGGACGATTGGGTCGCTTAAAAGACTCGTGCAAAAAAACAAGATAAGAGGTAAGTACTCAGCCGCGAAACGACATACATATTCGCCATTACTGATTTCCAACTAACCGCGCTCACAAAGTTACAGTTAGGGAGATAATTTAACATCAAACCTACGATTCAGTATACAGGCCATTCAAACGGAAGAGACGTAAACATTTTAAAAGAACATCAATGCGTAAAGTAAGAGATACCAAAAGAGATGATTGGCACTAAAACTCGGCGGGGGTAACTTCACAAAGCTAGAACCAACTAAACTTTAAGGGAAACCAGCCCTCCGTTGGTATTCATATATATCTACATCTACAAAATACCGTGCAAGCCATCACTAGGGTGTGTGGCACGGGGTGATTCCAAATCAGGCATGCAGCACACATCCCAGTTTAAATCAGAACCGCGCCCGTACCCCCGAATGCCAGGCGCAGGCCAAAAGAAGTCAGGACAACCACAAACCAGGAGAGTAATACGTAGAAGAACATGCTACCATGCAGTACACTACTCAAGATACAACTACTGGTTAGTATTATTAATGCGACAGAGAAATAGCGCTACAAGATACTAAAACATGCAACAGTATATCATGCCGGAGATTGCATGAGAGGTTAGTGTCTAAAATTCATATTAAGATATTTAGTACTGCTGAAAAAACCTATTTAACCTAGTCAGTATCCTAGAACTGATCTATCGAAACTATTATGGTCCCTTATTATTACCATATTGCCGTAAATGCCACAATCAACATCTACCAGTAGCTAAATAAATATCCAATCTTGAAAAAGTAAAATGAAGAAGCATATAAGCACACCCATCGAAAGGTTTAGAGCCGTAAAAAGCGTCTAAGTAAGTGATAGACTAGGATACATAAATGATCTCATAAGAAAGACACACAAAAAATTCTTGACTTCGCATAAATTGGCACTTTTGGTGATGAAGAAAGATATAAAGCTTTCCCGGCTTATGGTGAAATTGAAGGTAGTTCGGGTTCCACACCGGGTCAAACTCTTCATCTCTGCCAGCAGATATGAAGAGTTTGACCCGGTGGGAGACCCGAATATCCTTCAATATCGATAATGGTGATGTTCGCTGATTCACCTCATCTATCAGTAAAAATTCTTTTCGCCTCAGTTTTCGTTCCAATATTTTGAAGAAACGATTTCGGAATTGCATTGTGATCTGACTTGGTGTAAAAATATAGGAATATTGTGCATTCATGAGCGTAATATCCATTAGCAAGAGTTAACCTGCAGTCAATTTCCCGGAAAACACTGCCCAGCTTCCGACACCTTGATTCGAGAGGCGACTTAGCTACCTACTTAACGTACTTGACTTTCTGTCTACATAACACCATGCAAGCCACCTCAAGGGTCTTTGGCAGAGAGTGAGTTATCATCAACATCACCTCCACTGTAATGCAATAAAATTAATGAAGCTACCTTCATTAGTGCATTAGTAAAGAAATCATGTAAATACTAGTCCGGAGGTGAAAAGTCACCAACATGGATTGCACTACAAACATTCCAACAATGCAGGAAAAACTATTTGTATTAATGTATATTGAAATTACACCAGTGAACAGATTTAGAAATGTGAAACGTGTGGAGAACATTGAGAGAAATGCACAGTTTTTTAAATTTCGAGTCATGAAGTTATTCCACTCAGTTACGTCGGGAACAACCACCTTCATCGCGTGGAGACATGATTTTTTATAGAGAAAAAGGATGTTTCTCACCATTTTCAGCATGGTGTAATACTTATTCCAGTTGTTCCGCAGATATATTAATATAGTTATTAGCGAGGTAACCGATCAGCAAATTAGCCATTCAGACATGCACCACTTAAAAAAATTCGACCCTGCCAGGATTCGAACCTGGAATCTTCTGATCCGTAGTCAGACGCGTTATCCATTGCGCCACAGGGCCCAGATGGAAAACTTAACGCAGTATATGCATCTGTGCATGGGAGGGTAGAAAACCGGAGGATTAATAGTGTGAACGTAACCTCAGGACTATGATGGAGCTGCAGTAATGAGTGGTGTTTACAATGGAGTACAACAGCGCATAAAGAAAAACAATCTCACCCACATGTTTCGTGCATTGTGTTGCTCACAAGATGAATTTAGTCTGGAGGATGCTGTGGTAGGATTCAGTAATATGCCGGCTTTTTTAATATCTTCAAAATTATTCAATTTTTTCGCCTTTGCTTTGTTCGATGGAACGAATTAAGAACAGTAAAAAAGAGTAAAGTTCCGCTGAAAATTCTATTAGTCCAACTTGCAGGGCTGGTAGGCACGAAGCAGTAAATGTGTTCATACACAGGTTTTGTGGCATGATGAAAAGTCTCACCCGCATAGTTTGGACTTCCAAATAGAACAAGAAAATCAATAAAGCACAGTTGCTGAAATTAAAATTTGAAACTTTTGACTTTGTCTTGCACTTGGAAGTTTAAGAGTCGCTGAACCTTCCTTCGAACTCACTTCTATCTAAAACCATGGAACTGCTATCTGCATACGAGATATGGGGGAATGCGTTACTAAGGATCGCAGAAATGCGTAGGAAGTTTGAAGAACTTGTGACAGAAGCTTCCAAAATGTTTAGTGCTTAGAAAGTGAACAATAATTTTCGCTAGAACAGAGTAAGGAACGTGAAAAAAGGCTTTGATGAGTTATGTGTGCCGAAGTACCGAATATGATATTGACAAAAAAGCAGTTTAATGTGTTAACAATTCTCCAAATGGTGAGTCTCCAGCTTTTACTTCACAGACATGTATAGTAAGAGTGTACACATTAGTATATAAAGAATTCGTTTCAAAACAAACTTTAATTAATCAAAAGTGTTAAAGAATTTGCCGATCTCATGAGGCTACCCCGATGTTTGTACAGCGTGCATTATGTAATTGAATTTGCTTTTGAATGTGTTTAAGGCTGAAAGATCTTTCTATGGACTAAAATTGATCAATGATTGCCTGGGAAGTATAATGCCTCAGAAAGACTCATTGTCAGTAGCTTAGCTTTGCTTTCAATTGAGAAAGATCGAGCTCAACAAATTAACTTTGAAAAAGTAATCAATGAATTTGCTTCTTTGAAAGTTAGCAAAATGACGAGCATAACTTATAAAATTATTGTAATATTTTAGTGAGATCAATTTTGCATCTTACGCACGTATCTTGTAGATCTTCGCTGCGAAGTTTTTCACTATTAATTTAAGTTTCAGATATCATCATGCAATTCTCCCCTTCTGATATCGGATATGAACTCCCTTTCATCGGATATGCTGTGAATGAAATGCGACGTCCAGAACAATGGGCGAATCACCAAAAGACCAATGAAAATTAGACTTTGAGCCTCTTGTGGCACTCAAAACGTCAGAAAAAAACAAAGTGTACCCAAGGACTCAAGGAGAACATTTCAGGGTTTGCGTGTCTCATTGATATCATTAGGTACGCCAGAAACATCGACAACCGATCAACGGAAATGACAAAGTTTATTGCGAGTGAAGGATGGCCGTAATAAAGATTTTTTAATTCAACACACTCAAGTAACCTTGAAGAATGCAGAATAGGTCCCTTATGTGCCAAAGTGCTGAGCTCGATGCCGACGCGATTAAAAAAGAATTCGTCATGCAACGATAAGAAAATTGGCTCCGCGGCCGAAATGCGAAGGTCGTTGGAGGCCACACCCAACTTGAGACCGAGTGGTCGGGCCCTCTTCTGCCGATGCTCAGTACATTGGTGTAGGAAAAACAGGTAATGAACATGAAGAAAGGTGGTCAAAAAGGCTGCGGGAACGCAATGCCGAGCCAAAAAAAATGGGATACTGGGTGTGCCACTAAACCTTTAGATCGGCCCTTAGGCCAAGCTAAGCCGAGAAGTGTGATTTTTTTTAGTAAAACACCCTCTGCAGTGAAAGAAGGCTTAAGGTTTTAGATTTAGCTTGGTGGTCTTAAAACCTCTTGGAGCTGAAAGACGATCAAGGTTGTAAAGAGGATGAAAAAGGGAATAAACAGGGCTAGCGGGAAATACTATAGGGTGACGTGTATAGGTTTATCTAGTACAGAGTAGGAATAAATGCTTCGTTACCTTCGTCAGGGCAAAGTATTTGCCTCATAGAGAGTCTCCGACAAACTGCATATTAGAATGTCTAAAATAATTTGAACTCAAAAGAAAATTCCATATTTTCTGTGGAAAGGCTCGTCTTGACAAGACTACTTTTATGTAAATTCAAAAATAATTTATTTTCAGACGAAGTTATCAATATCTTACGAACTTCAACATATGTACTACGGTAGATCTGTTTGGTGTGAACTTGGCAGTTAGAATCTCAAACAACGGCTTCCTATCCGGAAAATCCCTGGTAGTATTTTTCAAATGGACCTATTTCTCCAAAAATATAACATGGACACAAATAAGAAGAAATACTTTGGGATCCTCATGAGGTAGGCTTAAAATCAGAGTTGGAACGCGTGCAAAGATGATCAGCAAGGTACATGAAAAGCCGTTATAATAGTCTTGCTTGCGTTACTGACCTCTTCCAACAACTTGGATAGGAAACACTTTCAAATCGTCGATTAAAAATTAGGCTCAATCTTTTAAGTTAATTCAAGATTAATTTATTTTCCGACGAAGTTATCAATATCTTACGAACTTCAACATATTACGGTATATCAGTTTGGTGCGATACTTGGCAGTTAGATTTAATTTTCTTTATAAGTTCTTTGCCATGAATTTTCGGAGAAATAATAACTTCACCAACGAAGCGTACGCAATTTATCAAGCCGAACTATTAAATGGACAGTCAGTAAGGTATTTCAGTGTGACCCCTACTCAGGACTTGTCCTAAGTCTCATGAGTCCTAAGTCCTCGTCCTAAGTCTCTTACTCAGGACAAGTCCTCAGTAAGAGACTTGTCCTGAGTAAGGGTCACACTGAAAGGGACATAAGGGACAAGTCCTGAATAAGAGTCCCACCCAAGGGGGAAGCACTAATGGGAAATTTCATCTACATCTACATCTACGTAATACCCTGCGAGCCACCACGAGGGTGTGTGGCAGGGGGTGAAGATCACCAAACATGCACTATTGCCATGTAAGTAGGATATATAATGTAGACATGCTAGAAAATAGGGTCATAGTTTATTAGTTACTACAGTAGATTATTAGTTATTGAAAGTAATTGCAGTAGTTATTACAATAGAATATTAGTTACTACGGTATAGTACAGGTTAAAATCTACATAATAAGGAAGGGATTATTGGTAGTTATTACATGCATCATGCACTACAGACTATTCTAACTATGTTTCACCTACCTATCCCTTTTGCTACGTTGCCTATTGTTCTCTCTTATGGTACGCGGGAAAAATGACATTTTAAATCTATCGGTACGACAATCTATCTCTCTAATTTTGTTAATATGGTCAAACCTAGCATAATACACAGGGGTTCTTAATATATATCTAACGTCATCTGTGAACAAATCGGTTTCGAATTTACTTAAAAGGTTTAACCTAAATTTTAACCTGCGTTCTGATAATAATTCCCATCCTAGTTCTTCTATTAAACTCGTAACACTAATACAATTATCATAACGGCATTTAACAAACCTAGCAGATCTCCTTTGCACGCGCTCTAACTCTTTTATCATACCTTCCTCGTACGGATCCCATATACTAGCGGCATATTCTAAATGAGGCCTGACAAGTGTAAAATAGCTTCTTTCTCGGACTCTCTCATCGCATTTGCCTAGAACCCTTTTTACGAATCCTAATCTACGGTTTGCTACACTAGTTATTTCCCTGATGTGTTTCCCCCATGACATGTCTTCACTGATGGTGACGCCTAAGTATTTAATTGATTCTACGTTACATATTTTGTTTTCTTTGATGCTATAATTATTCCGGGGAAGGCCATTCTTTTTCCAAAAATTCATAATCGCGCATTTCTTCAAATTTAATTCTAGCTGCCATCTATCACACCAATCATCAATCGCATCTAAATCCTTAGCTAAACACTGTCTGTCCTCTTCATTTCTAATTTCTTTATACACTACTGCATCATCGGCAAAAAGACGGAGCTTGCTATTTTTTACTACACTATTCAAGTCGTTTACGTACAGAAGAAATAAAATTGGGCCTATCACGCTTCCCTGGGGAACACCCGATGTAACTTTTACTTCGCCTGAGCTGACACCATCTAATACCACCCTTTGAACGCGTTCATGTAAGAAATCTCCTACCCAGCCTACTATATTACTGTCTATTCCGTATGATGCTAACTTCGCGAGTAACTTACAGTGGGGAACCTTGTCAAAAGCTTTTCTAAAGTCAAGAAACGCTGCATCTACCTGTACGTTACCTTCTCCGGAAACTAAAATATCGTGCACAAAAAGACCTAATTGAGTTTCACAAGACCGTCCTTTTCTGAACCCATGCTGGTTTGTTATTAATAAATCCTGGCTGTCGAGGTGTCCCATTATTGATGTAACTATTATATGCTCTATAATTTTACATGATAGTGACGTTAATGATATTGGTCTATAATTACATGGCTGTTCCCTATCTCCGCTTTTATAAATTGGGGTCACGTTTGCTATCTTCCAGTCTTTGGGAACCGCGTGTTCTTCGAGGGATTTGTTAAATATTACTTTAAGATACGGAGCCATTTCAAGAGCTAATTCTTTATAAACACGAGCTGGAATTTCATCAGGACCTGAGGACTTGTTCGGGCTAATGTTACTTAGTAAGGATACGATTCCGCTACAAGATATATCGATTGGGGGCATTGGTTGTTGAAATCGGCCTGGTATGGTTTCGCGGAAACTATGCATAGGTTGATTAAAAACACTCTGAAAAAAGTAATTCAAACAATTTGCCTTATCTAAACTGGAAGTTACTATTTCGCCTCTATCGTTTTTCAAGGAATTAACCGTTGACTTTTTAGTTCCCTGTACTTCCCTAACATATGACCAAAATGCTTTCGGATTTCCCTCTAGTTGTTCTCCAAGTACTTTTCTCTTGAATTCGCTAAACGCTTTTCTAAGGGCTGTTTTTGCGGCTGATTTACAAATTTTATAATGCTCGATGGTATTTTTTAGGTCGCTATTAGCTACATTTTTCTTCATTTTTCTTAGTTTCGCATGGCTAACTCGTTGGCGTTTTAAACATTTTCTAACCTCCGCGTTGTACCACCTTGGTTCCCTATTCTCGCTCTTATACTTATGAGGTATATATCTGTTGACAAGTGACCGTGTAATTTGGAGGAACTCTTTCCATGTATTGTCTGTATTGCTGTTTTTGCTAATGTTCTCGAATTTTTCAAAAGATGTCTTTAAGTCAAGCCTAAATCCGTTCAAATCTGCTTTACTAAAAAGGTAAATCTTTCTTTTTAATTTAAAATTTTTTTCAGTGTTGAGGGAAAATTTTACGTATACTACCTTGTGGTCACTTATTCCATCGACATTTTCAACTTTAATTACTTTTTCAGGGATGTTTGTGGCAAGTAAATCGAGAACATTTTCCCCTCTATTAGGCAAATTTACTATTTGATGTAGTGCGTGTGATGCGAACAGGTTAAGCAATGACTCGCAGATTTCTTTGTCCCTACCTCCAGACTTATGACTGCATGTTTTCCAATCTATCGATGGTGTATTGAAATCTCCACCTACAATTATCTGTCGTTCGTTACTATGGGAATTAATGGACCTGATCTGTTTCTCGAGTTCTAATACTGAGTGTACATCGGAATGGGGTGGTCTATAGTAGGCACAAACATATATTACTTTCGAATTAGCACATTGAATGGAACACCATACACTTTCTATTATATTATGGGGAATCACTTCTATTTTGCTGACTATTGTGTTCTTAACTGCGATAAATACTCCCCCTCCCAGTCGACTCTCTCTATCTCTCCTGTATACCCTAAAATTTACTGGAAAAACTTCACTATCAGCAATATCGCTTGTTAACCAACTTTCGGTTCCTATAATTATGTCAGAATTAGTACTCTCTATAAGGTGATGAAATTCAGGTATCTTGCTTCTTAAACTACGACAATTAACTACTACTACTGAAAATTCCTCTATTTTAATATGTCTGCCTATTGTATTTGTGGGGTTCGTGTTTTCTAAATTATTGGGAAAGTTACAGTTTGGAAATTCATGGGTGTTGTTTTGTTTTGTACGTTTTTCCTTTTTCTGTGCTTTCTTCCGTCCCGATAAACCTACACTGTGTTGTCTGGTCAACTTGTTATTCTTTGCTATCCTGGTGAGTGGCATGTTATTTAATGGCCCACTATTTGACCTACTCTCTTCCCTAAATATTTCTAATTTATTGTTATCTATTAAGATTTTCCTAGGCACTAAGCTTTGTGTACTCTTTATTATCTGACTTTCCGGAAAAGCACTGATTTCGCCCCCACTAACTGACCTACTCTCTTGCCTACCATCTATGCTAAACTCGCTGGGTATGCTCAAATATCCTGCACGCTACCTTCTGCGATGCCTCGTACGTATAATGGACACCCGAGCGGTTTAGTGGCACCCGACACGAATTCAGCACCGGCCTGAGATCTAAGAACTCCGCTCCCTCGCTCCCACAGACTTCACGGAGTCTTTGGTTTATGCCTTCCACTCGGCTCCAAACCATCGAACCCCGATCCGTCCTAGGTACCAAGCTGCATATGGTAAGCCTCATATTGCGACTCGACCCTCCGCGAATACGGCGGAACTCGGAGCATAGATCTCTCACAGAGTCTAAAATCTCCTCTGATCCCACATCCACGGCGTCATTGGTCCCAACATGGGCTACCACATCCAACTTAGAGCAGCCCTTGTCCCCGACCGCCGCCTTCATCGCCTTCTTCGCCTGTGGCACCATTCCTCCCGGTATACACCAGGAGGTGACCCGTGCATCTCCTCTCTCCTTGCGGGCCTTTACACGCAGTGGAGCCGCTATACGCCGGACATTCGAGCTACCTATCACTAAGATTCCCTCCCTTCCCTCGTCACTCCCTCTCGGCAACCCACCTCCCAGCGCTAGTTCCGATGGCGTAGCCTCCGCCAGCACATCGAACCTATTGCTGACGGGGATCGGCTCAACCTCCGCACTTGCCGTTCCCCGTTTTCGGAGGGTGACCCCATGGCTACGCCTTGAGGCCACAATCCATGCGTCCGAAGCAACGGAGGGAGACTCCTCCGGAGGCACAGAAGTCTGGGGAAGTTCCTCCACCCTCCATCCCGTGACAGTGCCCGAGCTTCCCCGGACCTTGACACGTTTGGAGGGTGTTGGGCCCTCCCCATTCCCCCGCGACCTTCCAGGACTTGCCACCAACCGCTCCACCATGGCACGGAGCTCGTCCACCGTCCTCTCAAGCCCAGCGATCCGAGCCCCTAAGGACTCGCAATCGGGTGAGCTCCTGAGGAGGTTAAGAGCAGACCTAAAGGAAGCCATCCTAATCACAAAACCTTTTTTTTTTTTTTAATTTACGCTGAAGGCCTAGCAGATAATTTCCTGCAGGGAGTGGCTAGGGAGCTGACAGCGGGAGGTAACTGACTTTCACTTTTAGGACGCTAAAGATAGGGGAGGAAGGACAGGTGATGTAACGCAAGTGAGCTATGAGGGGTTGAAGCACTGACGAACAACGCGAGAAAGATCTGTGTTTTTGGATTCAACCTAACTAAATGTTATTATATTAAATAAGTGCAAAAGTAGTAATTAAAGAGGCTTTAACTGGCTATATGTATAAATTACAATATCAGTCGATGGTTTTACAAACGGTCTTAGGTAAAGGTTTTTTTTAATAACGTTATATATACTATATAAAAAAGGGAGATGGAGAGTAAACTATTTAACGACTAGAAAAAAACAACTATCAATCAACAAGAAAAGAAATGTAGTTAACTATTCAGTATCAGTAGACTAGGCGTAAAACTAAAAGTTCAAAACAAAAGTTCTAAACTACTAAAGTTAAAACAACTTCACAACTAAAATAAACAAAGAGTTTTCAATAACGATGATAAAAAGAATATTATAGACTCAGTAATAAAATATATGTACTTAAGTAAGAGTAAGTAAGAGTAAGAGGCACAATTTGTGGACAGGCAGATCGTAATTTGAGATTATTAAAAGAATGACGGGAAAATGATACAAGAAGTTAAATGAGCGATGTTATTTTTCTCGTGTGAGATCTCACTTGGAATACGCCGCTAGTATATGGAACCCTTACGAAGCAGGAATAGTTTCAGATACAGATCTAATACAGCGGGGAGCGGCTAGATTTGTTAAAGATTGTTACGCTAAACATAGCGATGTTACCGAGCTGTGAAGGGAAATAGAGTGGGAACCTCCACCCGATCGAAAAGATAGATTAAAACATTTACGAAAATTTGATGTAGACTATTTTTTGCCGGAAGTTCAAAATATATTGCAAGAGCCAAACTGACATGGTAGGAGCGATTACAGGTATAACATTAAGGAAATAGACTGCAGAACCGATGGATTTAAAATGTTTTTTTTTCCGCTTGCAATAAGGAACCACAATAGTTGCGATCCATCCGTTCTAGGATGCTTTGACCCCGACAAATTATAATCGGTTTTTTCAGAATTGCTAAATATCTTAACATCAGTATTAAATACTAACTTCGCATGCAATTTCCGGCAATACAATACAATACAAATTTATTTGCCCAAAGATCAGGATACAATTAATGCACATGATATAAGGCACGTCATTTTAGGTACATACAATAAAGATACCAACAAATATCATATCACTTTATATGCACATCACAATTAACTCCATATTATAGAATCTTATTAAATTAAATATCTTATAACCAATAATAGATTTCCTTTAGTTCCCCAGTTTACTACATTAAATTACCCTTTATTCAAATACTCTTGCACAGAATAATACATTTTCTGTTGTAAGTACTCTTTTAATTTGGATTTGAAACAGCCCATACTTTTTATGTATTTTAACTCTATGGGCAAATTATTAAATAATTTAATACCCATTTCTTTAGGGCCAATTTTTAGCAACTTAGTTCTGACTGTTTGGTAGTGAATGTCATTTCCCCTTCTTGTATGGTGATCGTGAATGTCACAGTTACGGGCAAAACTATGTAGATTAGCTTTTACATAGATAATTAGGTTCATTATGTATATGCAAGGAAGAGGAAGTAGGTTCAGGTTTGTAAAAATTGGTCTTGATGGTGAAGAATGCGGTTTTCCAGCTATTATTCTTACAGCTATCTTTTGGATCTTAAAGACATTTAGTGATAAATGTGAAGAGCCCCAAAATAAGATGCTATATAAGGCTATGTAGCTCTTGCACGATTTAGTACGTAGTAGTACTATTTATCTGTCGCAGTAATTACAACCAGTAGTCGTATCTTAAGTAGTGTACTGCATGGTGGCATGTTCGTACAGGTAGGACTCTCCTAGTTTCTGGCATGATCGCGCATTTTTATTGTCTGCTTTTGCTGCTGCGTCTAGCATCCGGGAAAGTGTGCACGGCTCTGATTTCCGCTGGGATGAATGCGTTATGCCTGGTGTGGAATTACTCCGTTCCACACAATCTACATCCACATGTACATCTACGTAATACCCTGCGACCCACCACGAGGGTGTGTGGCAGGGGGTGAAGATCACCAAACATGCACTATTGACATGCAACTAGGATATTTAAGGGAGACATGCTAGAGAACAGGGTCACATGAATAGATGGTTAGCATCTACATAACAAGAAAGGGATTATTGGTTGTTATTACATGCATCACGCCCTACAGACTACTCTAATTATATTTCACCAACCTTTCCCTTTGCTACGCTGCTTATTGTTCTCTCTTATAGTACGCTCTCTTATAGTAGTAATCTATCGGTACGACAATCTATCTCTCTAATCTTGTTAATATGATCAAACCTAGCATAATACGCAGGGGTTCTCAATATATATCTAACGTCATCTGTGAACAAATCGGTTTCGAATTTACTTAAAGGGTTTAACCTAAATTTTCACCTGCGTTCTGATAGTAATTCCCATCCTAGTTCTTCTATTAAACTCGTAACACTTATACAATTATCAAAACGGACTTTAACAAATCTAGCGGATCTCCTTTGCACACGCTCTAATTCGTTTATGAAACCTTCCTCGTACGGATCCCATATACTAGCGGCATATTCTACATCTACATCTACGTAATACCATGCGAGCCACCACGAGGGTGTGTGGCAGGGGGTGAACATCACCAAACATGCACTATTGCCATGCAAGTAGGATATTTAAGAGAACAGGGTCTCAACAGATTTAAGGGAACGGTTCTAAATTTGGCCTGACAAGTGTAAAATAGCTTCTTTCTCGTACTCTCTCATCGCAGTTGCCTAGAACCCTTTGTACGAATCCTAATCTACGGTTTGCTACACTAGTTATTTCCCTGATGTGTTTCCCCCATGACATGTCTTCAGTGATGGCTAGTGGTGACCCTAGTGGTGGCTTGCACGGTATTTCGTAATGTAGATCAGATCATTAGAATAAAATAAGGGATATAGATTGTAGAACAGAAAGGATTAAAATTTCTTTTGTCCGACGATCGATAAGAGACCATAAGAGAGATAGATTGTCGCATGAGAGATAGATTGTCGTACCGATGGATTTAAAATGTCATTTTTCCCGCGTACTATAAGAGAAAACAATAGGCAGCGTAGCAAAGGGATATGAGGGGAAATATAGTTAGAGTAGTCTGTAGTGCATGATGCATGTAATAACAACCAATAATCCCTTCCTTATTAAGTAGATACTAACCATCTAGCTCCATGTGACCCTATTTTTTAGCGTGTCTCCCTTAAATATCCTAGTTGCATGTCAATAGTGTATGTTTGGTGATCTTCTCCCCCTGCCACACACCCTCGTGGTGGCTCGCAGGGTATTACATAGATGTAGATGTAGATGAATGCCTGCGTTAAGACTTTGAAGTTGAAATATTGGGATTCCAGGAACATACGGGCCAAAAAGTATGTTCGGAGAGTAACAAAGTAGGTTAGTTGAGAGGTAGTGTAGCTCTTCAATTCATGTGCTCCCTGGTGCATATTTCTAAATCTGCCGAGCAGTACTAACACCATATTTTGCATGTTACCTGCATGAATGTTACGTCAAGTTTACATAGTTTCATTTTCGATTGGTTTAGTAGCTTCTACGGTAACCATAGCATGAACGTGGTGTGGCATATGTAGGTAAAAGTTAATTTCAAACTGTAGTGCATGTCGGTGATAAGTGACCCCCTACCAACATCCTTGTGGTGGCTTGGAGGGAAAAATGTAAATGTAAATAGTACAGGTATTAGTAATTAGGTTATAGGTATGCTTTTAACCATACAGAAACTATCAGCTTAATGCATAATGCAACTACATAAATGTAATGATGTCGGCTGGACGCTGGAAGCAAAACCCCGACACGGGTTCGTCTCCGTCACGGCTAATTCGTTGAAGTAGCGTGCGTGGGAGAGATATCACCGCCGTACTCTCCGTCGAAAGAAGCGTGGATTTCGACGCCCGTCCCACTCTTGACGTATCGCCGGCCGCAGCCCGCTCCTAGGCACCGAACAATATTTTCGAGAGCAGCTCCTCTGGTCAATTGCATTGCAGCCGAGAAATAGGAGGAAGTCGCGAAGAATGCGGCGAAAGTATACGGTACTACGGCTCCCCGGGGGATATTTTCGTGTCCGAGCACCGCCTGTGCCCGCGAGTGAAAGAGAGAGAGGGATGTTCAGAGAGAGAGTGGAGAGATTGACTCGCGAAGGAGTGAGGTACCCGACTCGTACGGTTCAGAAAAGAGAGAAGACGGGGGGGGAGGAGGTGGCATTGGAAATGTGAATAGCGCTCTTCTAAATAATACCTCTACGTGGTGAGAAAATAAGGGAAAGGGTAGATCTTACGAAACACAATTGGCCCTCTTCGTTCATGACATCTTACTCTCGGGTGAAAATAATGTTTAAGTTGACGCGATATTCCTCGATTTTAAGAAAGCTTTCGATAAGGTACCTCACATTAAGTTACTCTCCAAACTAGAAACATATGGATATGGAATACATAAAATCATTATTAGTTGAATTGATCAGTTCTTACATGGACGGGAACAAAGGGTTGTCATAGATGGTATAATGTCAAACACAGCGTTACATCGGGTGTTCCTCAGGGAAGTGGCATTGGTCCACTTTTATTTCTCTTATACATAAATGATATTAGCAACGTCGTTAAAAGTAAGCTTAGACTCTTCGCAGACGACGCGGTTGTGTATAGGGATATTAACAATTCCGAAGATAGCGACTCGTTAACAATCGACCTACTTGCTATTCATGCTTGGTGCGAAAAGTGGCAGATGGAACTAAACATAAAAAAGTGCGTAGCAGTCAGCTTTTGGAAAAAGAAAAATTGGCCAGTTAGGGCTTACAGAATTAAAAATACAGAAATTATTCACGCCGAGTCTGTTAAGTACTTAGGAGTCACAATTAGTCACGACCTATCTTGGGGAAAACATATTAGGGAAATATGCGGTCAAGCATATAGGAAGCTAGGCTTTATCAAGAGAGTACTCGGAAAATGTGATGAGAAAGTGAAAGAACGTTGTTATTTTTCAATCGTTAGGCCTCATCTGGAATATGCTGTTAGTGTATGGGATCCATACGAAACGGGGTTGATATCAGAGTTAGATCGCGTCCAGCGAAGAGGAGCTAGGTTTGTGAAACGATGCTATGATAAGTTTGCCAGTGTGTCTGGATTGTTAGAAGAATTGGAATGGGGATCGCTATCACAGCGTAGATTAAATTATAGCCTTAACCTACTAACTAAATTTCAGGAAAAACATTTCTCTGACGACGTAAAAACATACTAGTAACCCCCTCGTACTACGTACGGCAGATTATCACGCCAATGAAATTAGAGGGATAGATTGTAGAAATGATAGGTATAAAATGTCATTTTTTCCGCGTACCATTCGGGACCATAACAGCTATGATCGTCGTCATGAATAGTGCGAATAGTGAGATAAGCTGGATTGTAGATCTTTCCCTTTATATTCTCTACGTTCTTATTTATGCATGATGTAAATATTGATGTTCTTATTTATGCATGATATTTTGAATCTGTAGTAGTAGTCCTTGTATCCCTTGCATGTTAGAACGATTGACGATAGAATATTTCTTGGTTAGTAGATTTTAATGGGCACGTTGCATGTGTGGTACGCTGGTTCCAATGTAGTTTCGGTGTTCTGCCGTATTATTGATGCATGCCTGGTGTGGAAGCACCCTCTGTGTGGCTTGCAGGGTATGACGTAGATGTAGATTATCTAGCATGTCTCCTTTAAATATCCTAATTCCATGTCAATAGTGCATGTTTGGTGATATTCATCCCCTGCCACATACCCTCGTGGTGGCTCGCAGGGTATCATCTACATCTACATCTACGTAATACCCTGCGAGCCACCACGAGGGTGTGTGGCAGGGGGTGAAGATCACCAAACATGCACTATTGCCAAGTAAGTAGGATATATAATGTAGACATGCTAGAAAATAGGGTCATAGTTTATTAGTTACTACAGTAGATTATTAGTTATTGCAAGTAATTGCAGTAGTTATTACAATAGAATATTAGTTACTACGGTATAGTACAGGTTAAAATATACATAATAAGGAAGGGATTATTGGTAGTTATTACATGCATCATGCACTACAGATTATTCTAACTATGTTTCACCTACCTATCCCTTTTGCTACTTGCCTATTGTTCTCTCTTATGGTACGCGGGAAAAATGACATTTTAAATCTATCGGTACGACAATCTATCTCTCTAATCTTGTTCATATGGTCAAACCTAGCATAATACGCAGGGGTTCTTAATATATATCTAACGTCATCTGTGAACAAATCGGTTTCGAATTTACTTAAAAGGTTTAACCTAAATTTTAACCTGCGTTCTGATAGTAATTCCCATCCTAGTTCTTCTATTAAACTCGTAACACTAATACAATTATCATAACGACATTTAACAAACCTAGCAGATCTCCTTTGCACGCGCTCTAATTCTTTTATCATACCTTCCTCGTAGGGATCCCATATACTAGCGGCATATTCTAAATGAGGCCTGACAAGTGTAAAATAGCTTCTTTCTCGGACTCTCTCATCGCATTTGCCTAGAACCCTTTTTACGAATCCTAATCTACGGTTTGCTACACTAGTTATTTCCCTGATGTGTTTCCCCCATGACATGTCTTCAGTGATGGTATTACGTAGACGAAACAAAGGCAACGCCACATATCTAGGTGGCGTTGCATGGGGGCGCTGAAGGCAGGGTGCACACCGAGGGGTACCATAATGTCCTGGAATGAATCAACTCTCGATTCACTGGATTTGAAATAACCAATAATTCAATCATTATTGTATTAGATTTAATTTTTTCCCAGCGAAGGGAGAAAGATAGGTTAAATTTTTTACGAAAATTTGATGTAGATAATTTGTTGCCAGATGTTCAAAATAGTTTGCTAGAACCAAAGTATTATAGTAGGAACGATCATAGGAAAAATATTAAGGAAATAGATTGCAAAACCGGTAGATTTTAAATGTCATTTTTTTCCACGTGCAATAAGGGACCATAATAGTTGTGATAGATCAGTTCTAGGATATGACTAGATTAAATAGGATGTTTCTGTAGTGCTCAGTATCTTAACATTAATTGTAGATACTAACTTTTCATGCACTCTCCGGCATGATATACTCCTGCATGTCAAAGTGTAATACATTTTATACATACCTTTTATTGCACATATACCTTGCATGCCTGGTGTGGAAGCAACCGCTACCACTCACCCTTTGGGTGGCTTGCAGGGTATGACGTATATGTAGATGTAGAGGTATTGCTATCTATTTGTCGCATTAATAATACTAACCAGTAGTTATATCTTGAGTAGAGTAGTGTGTGAGTTGCATGTGTGGTACGTTGGTTTCAATGTAGTTTCGGTGTTCTGCCGTATAATTTATGCATGCCTGGTTTGGAAGCACCCCCTGCCACACACCCTTTGGTTGGCTCGCAGGGTATCACGTAGATGTAGATGTATCACTCTCCTGGTTTGCGGTCTCACTGCGTACGGTTGCCCTGACTGCTTTTGGCTTGCGCATGGCATTCGGGGGAACGTGCGCGGTTCTGATTTGAACGCGGTGATGCATGCCTGATATGGAATCACACCGTGCCACACACCCTAGTGGTGGCTTGCGCGGTATTTCGTAGATGTAGATGAATTTTAATAGCATCCGGATTCGGTTATGAAGTCTACGATTTAAAGTTTACTTCCAGGGGCGTGGCTTAAAAAGGTTTTGGACGGAGATGAATAAGACAGGCGGCAATGTAGGTATCGAGTTGGAAGATGACTAATTTCACCATTAGAAAGAGAGAATATCTCCGTGGGTTCCACGGATCTCGTCTCTCTTTGATCTCGCCCGCATTGACAGTGGCTGAGGGCGAAGAGCAGAGTGGACACGAAGAGGTGGAGGGAAGATGTTGAGGAAAGGGAGTTGGTGCGTTCGTCGCACGGGTTGATACGACGCGGTTGCCTCCCCTTTCCCTCGCATAACTCTCTCCCCCTTCCCCCCCACTCCCCCCCCCTCCGCTGCTTTCGGTGCAAGTGGCCGAGGGAGTGCGCTTTGGGTGTCGTCCGAGTGTCGTGTGAGTGGTGACGACACGGCAGCGACGAAGCCGTGGAAGGCACCGCGGGGGGGCCCTGAGAGGTGGCGGAGGGGTGGGTGCGGGGGACGTGGGACCCGGGAGGCGCCCAGCCGGGGCCACCAGAGGGAGAGGGAAGGGAAGGGTCCGAGGGGAAGGAAAGATGCGTGGGGGGGGGGGGGGGTGTGAGGGTAAAGTGGGAGAGAGGCAAATGCAGAGAGGAGGAGGAGGAAAGGTGGGTTCCTGGAGGCGAAGAGAGTGGAAGACGGCGGCAGGTGGGTGAGAGTGCGGGATGGGGAGGTTATAGGGGGGGGGGGGGTTGAATGCTTGGTGTGAAAGCAGCGTGGGAGGGGGAAGGGCACCGAAGAAGAACAGGGGTAGGCCAAGAAGTCATGTTGTGGGGGAAACAAGGGGGCATAAGTGTTAGCCAGTAAAGTCTCACAAATGGGGATTGGGTAGAATGAGGGTCGGTAAGAGAGGGGTGTAACCCCAAAACGCTTACCTGCATTACAAGTTCTGAATTGGAAGAGTTGGCAACACGTATAACCTGTGGCATTAGTTCATCGCCATCGCATCTTGCTCTTGGCAACATTCGTTCAAGCCATTTTATTTGCTGGAGAATGATAATGTTCCTCATTACGTTCCGTAGTTTGAGACTCAACCTTATGGAAGTTGAATTTCACAAATGAAAAAGTAACTTTGTTTCCTTCCACAGATTTATTTCCTTAAGATATACAATATGTTTCGACACAGCGGTGTCATCATCACTTTTTGAGTGCGTACCTGATGATGACACCGCTGTGTCGAAACATATTGTATATCTCAAGGAAATAAATCTGTGGAAGGAAACAAAGTTACTTTTTCATTTGTGAATGCTTCTCATATTTTTTCTATAATAGGTACGGACTGTCATATTTGAAGGTTGGATATTTCAAGCAATACTGACGAAAATAATGAATTCATTATCTGCTTCGAATCACACAGTAGCTGTGGAGCTTCTCTAGTGCCTGTTGCCACGATGTATGCTATTTATACTTGTGAAAGAAGACGCGTTCACTAATTTTAATTACTCCGAGTAAACAGGTCAACTTGCCCAAGTGCACGCAAGTGAATAAGATGCGATAGGCCCTGATCAAACACAGAAAAATGAGTTCTCGCAAATATTCTTGCACTGATACATAAAAATGAGTAAACAAGCCAAAAAGAGAGCACGGAGAAGAATGTATGATGCGTACAGTAGAAGCTAAGGAATTTTCATAGCGAAGGATGAGGGAAGGTTAGGAAATGCGGGAAGTATTTTTAAGCGAAAAAAATTGACCGACCATCCGTGCAGGTAGGTAGTGAAAATTTCGGGGCTGTATGTGCCATGGGTATGGTATTTTCCCCCCGTTTCGCCCGACGTCGCTGAGTGGGTCCATACGATTCCGCAATTTCACGGCGTAGCGCTGCCGAGGATTTTTTTTTCTGGCGGCCGGCCGCTTTCTCACCGTTTGGCGGCAGGAAGGATGGGTGATGGACGGTGCAACGTGGTTCTATATCGTAATTTCTTTCAAGCATTGTACCGGTAAAAGGCAGGTTTTGTTGAAATTCAAGGAATCTCCTCCCTGTTTTCTACACTAATGTCCGTCAAAAATTAATATTGAAAATTTCTTCTTAGACGCTCCGAGCAGTAGACCAATATATTTATGTATCTAACATAAATCTATAATACTTGGTTCACGTTAAATACGACTACATCTTGGTCATGGCATCACGTATAAATTGAGCGAACATCGCCGCGCCATGTGGTAATGTGTTTGATAAATTTTACAGTATCGATTAAAAGAATAGCTATTATTCAAGTTTAAACCAACAATTTCCCCACTTTGTTTACAGTAAAAAAATACTCTCTTCTCTAAACGTTAAAATCTAGATACGTCTTATGGAAAATATCAAAGTCAGATATTATCTATAGAGGATGAAAAAAAACCACACCACGTTGAATCCATACGTAGGTAACCTAATTGCTATCAGGGGGTGGTAGCCCATAGGAAAGCGGAGACGCAGGTTTACAGTTAATAATCGAAGTACTCGAAGATGTGACTACGGATCACTTCGCAAAACTCAATACGTTGGGTAATATCGCATCGATACTACAATTTCTTCGCATCCATAGTACAAAATTCTTTACTCGACAAGCGTAGAGTCTTTCCAGTTGACTATCACATGTACTGTCATGATCTTACCAACCGTAGTAACTACATCTACGAAATACAGTGCAAGCCACCACTAGGGTGCGAAAGCACCCCATGCCACACACCCTTTGGGTGGCTTGCAGGGTATGACGTAGATGTAGATGTAGATGTAGGGTGTGTGGCAGGGGGTGATTCCACACCAGGCACGCAGCACTCATACCAGCATTCATCAAAACCGCGCACGTTCCCACGAATGCCTGGAGCAGGCCAAAAGCTGTCAGGACAACAGTGCGTAGTCGGACCAGTTACTAGGAGAGTGATATGCATAAGAAGTAAGTAGTTCCCACCCTATTTCCCTCAACAATTTACTAACACTTCTGTGTCTGTCTTAACATTTTTTAACAAATCTAGCTGCCCTCCGCTGTATTCGATCTAAATCTGAAACTAGCCCTACTTGGCAAGGGTCACATATACTAGCGGCGTACTCCAAGTGAGCTCTCACGACAGAAAAATAACATCGGCCCTTTAATTTCTCGCCATATTTTCCAAGTATTGTTCTAATACATCCTAATTTACGATTTGCCTGTCCACTATACATGCTGGGTATCATCTACATCTACATCTACGTAATACCCTGCGAGCCACCACGAGGGTGTGTGGCAGGGGGTGAAGATCACCAAACATGCACTATTGCCATACAAGTAGGATATTTAAGGGAGGCATGCTAGATAATAGGCTCACATGCAGCTAGATGGTTAGTAACTACATAAAAATAAAGGGATTATTGGTTGTTATTACATGCATCATGCACTACAGACTACTCTAACTATATTTCACCTACCTATCCCTTTGCTACGCTGCCTATTGTTCTCTTATGGTACGCGGGAAAAATGACATTTTAAATCTATCGGTACGACAATCTATCTCTCTAATCTTGTTAATCTGATCAAACCTAGCATAATACGCAGGGGATCTCAATGTATATCTTACGTCATCTGTGAACAAATTGGTTTCGAATTTACTTAAAAGGTTTAACCTAAATTTTAACCTACGTTCTGATAGTAATTCCCATCCTAGTTCTTCTATTAAACTCTTAACTTTCATACAATCAACATAACGGCCTTTAACAAATCTAGAGGATCTAATTCTTTTATCATACCTTCCTCGTACGGATCCCATATACTAGCGGCATATTCCGAATGAGGCCTGACAAGTGTAAAATAGTTTCTTTCTCGTACTTTCTCATCGCATTTGCCTATAACCCTTTTTACGAATCCTAATCTACGGTTTACTACACTAGTTATTTCCCTGATGTGTTTCCCCTATGACATGTCTTCAGTGATGGTGACGCCTAAGTATTTTATAGATTCTACGTTACATATTTTCTTTTCTTTGATGCAATAATTATTCCGGGGAAAGCCATTCTTTTTCCAAAAGTTCATTATCTCGCATTTCTTCAAATTTAATTCTAACGGAATCGGAAGATGTCACTAAATTGGTCAATTAATAAATTAATAATTTAAATTCCTTGGAAAATATGAGGTATTCCATTATTCAGAGGATTTAATGGTAACATTCACAATACCACATACTTAAAATGACATGACCTGAAGATGACGCTTATGCGTTGAAACCCGGGTCGTGTGTGTTTTTTAAGTATGTGGTATTGTAAATGTTACCAGTAAATCCTCTAAATAATAAATTGTTTGGATCTAACAAGAAAGATAAAAACTTAATCCACGATCTGGAACCGATTCCCATCCCAGTTGTAGCAAGAGTAAGAGGCGGTGTCGTGGAAATCTCAACTCTCTGACGTCCCTCTCGCCTCTCTCTCTCTCCCCCTCTTCCTTCTCCGCTCTCTTCCACCCCCCCCCATGCTCACCACCAAATACTCCCCTCATCGGACGGACGCAAAAGCAATGTGAGTTTTTGGACTCTTCCCTCGCTCCTCCTCCCCTCCCCCCAAATCCCCTATCCCACCCCACCTCCCCAAGCTCGCCAGCCAGCGACTGCGGTGTGGTCTCCTCCTCGCGAGGGACCTCCCGAAGGCGCCGGGGACGAAATTAACCCGGCACGACTCTCCCGGTGCGGTGTTGGACGTTCTCGAAGGAGGAGGAGAGGATTCGTTCCCGACAGCACCGAGTTCCTCTTCTCCTGTACGCGCTGAGTGCTAACGAACTAGTAAAAAAAAATTAAATTAACAATCTCCAGTTGAAAAAAATGATAGTGATTCACGGATCATTTTTTTCCCTCCCATCCGACATTGGACACGGCGAAGGAGATCGTTAATTTAAATCACGTGACACGAAAGAGGGAGAGGGGGAGATGTCCAGCGAATGCCTCCTCTCTCGTTCCTTGCTTGCGTTCCTCGAAGAAGAGGAACGGAGACTTTGGGGTCTTCCTTCAGTTGCAACACGTTCTCTGCGGTGAAGATTTATGATTACCGGATTGTGGTATGGTTCCTTAATGGTTCGTTCCCACTCTCGTTACATTAATACAGTTTCAATAGCGTTTAATTTTCTCTTTTCTTAGGGTATTCCCTAATTCCATACGAAGCGGGGTTGATACCAGAGTTAGATCGTGTGCAGCGAATAGGAGCTTGGTTTGTGAAACGATGCTACGATAAGTTGGCTAGTGTGTCTGGACTGTTAGAAGAATTAGGATGGGTATCGCTATCACAGCGTAGATTAAATTATAGGCTTAACCTCCTAACTAAATTTCAGGAAAATCATATCTCTGACGACGTAAAAAAAACATACTATAACCCCCTCCTACTACGGCAGATTAGATCGCGCCAATAAAATTAGAGAGCTAGATTTTAGAACCGATAGGTACAAAATGTCATTTTTTCCGCGTACCATTCGGGACCATAACAGCTGTGATCGTCGTTATGAATAGTTCGAATTGTGACAAAAGGCAGACAGTAAATCTTTCTCGTTATATTCTATTCGTTCTTATTTATGCATGATATTTTGAATCTGTAGATGTAGTCTTTGTATCCCTTGCATATTGAAACGATTGACGATAGAATGTTTCCTGGTTAGTAGATTTTTAATTGGCGCTTTGCATGTTTGGTCCGCGGGTTTCAATGTAATTCCGGTGTTCTACCGTATCATTCGTGCATGCCTGGTGTGGAAGCACCCCCTGCCACACACCCTTTGGGTGGCTTGCAGGGTATGACGTAGATGTAAATGTATTCTTTGTGCAGTCTAAGTCAGACGATAATAATATACGAAAGCATACGGCAAGAGCGACTGGTCTGCTGAGGGATAAAGGTGCGGTCTTTAAGTCAGTTTTCATGCGTTAGTATTTCATTCATTACGCTTTGTGTCCGGAGGCTCTCAGTCTCGAACACCGACTAGATATTTCTACTTGACTGACTTCATAAGAATTAATAAGTTAAGTGAAACGTCAAGTTTTTTTTTATCGATGGATAGCGGTGGGAGTGATGATTCCCGACACACGCTGTCAATTAAGAAAGATAAAAGATTTAAAGTGGACGAAAATAGCGTCCAATGTTGATGGACTACGTGACACATGAGATATGAATAAAATGCCTTTAACGATTCAGTTCATTTAAGAAAAAAGGCAGACTTGACTCCGATAGACACGACCGCAAAAAATGGGAGGGAAGTTTTTAGGGCAAGATTTGATTCGAATGCGCGAGACGAGGTTGAGGAGAACAACACTTTATAAACATTCGTTGAACCATTTCATCATCTAACAAACCACAGATAGTTTGACACAAGATAGAAATTCAAACATTGCGAAGAGAGGTAAACGGACTCCACCGTCAGCAATCGTGTTGAGATCAATCTTCATCGACCTTACACATTTAGCCACTTTAATCTTTGGAATCGTGTAACAGTCTATGAGTCATCAGAGGTTACCCATCAGACTGTAGTAACAATCTCTACATGAACAAGGATTCCGCCCGAAAGGAAATAAAGCCAATGGTTCGAAATTCCTTCGCACGGTGCACAGAGAATTTTAAGGCGCACCGAGTTCTAAGTAAGCGTATTCAACGCGCGCTACGCTTCCAACTCTAATTTATCTACTTCATAACTCAAGTCTATAGGTACTCAAAACTTTATAATTTATGCCATGCAAAGCTTTGTAACCTCTACAATGCGGACTCTAAAGGAGTAGAAAGAGTGAAACTTTATAACGCTATCACCTCACTCGCCATATTTGATTTTTAAGGCCTGCAAAACTTATATTTATTCCCACTAAACAGGGGACCGTTAAAAGTCCTTTTGACTCGCTCATAGAGTCTCCTGGTATATACCAACAAACTCAAAACACTTTAATCTTGCATCACTTCCGAAACGTTGAAAGGTGAAGGCTTAACAATGCACATAATGTTGTCTTTGAAGGACTTTAAAATCGGCTTGGTGGGTTGATAACCCGACCTTGCATGCAAGTCCTCGAAATGTATGTACACTGAGAGAGTCAGGTGGTACCGATGAATGTTTATCATCCTTGTTCAAGCATATGATCCACAAATCAAAAGTTTCAAAGTTATTAAATGACACTCGGAAATAGACTTCCGGCGGTGACGAACGGGACCCGCGCACCAGTCCTAGTCATTCAGACAGGAATAGATTAAGAGTAAAGAATAAATAAACAATAAGCATGACATTTCTGCCTATAGTCTACGTTGCACACTTAAGAACGTTTAAAGTTTTAAACTGCAATGTTTTCAATGCAGCGATTTCGGAGACAGAAATACATAGGATGTGATATTAAGAGTTTCGACTTGAGACGAGGCCCCCCATGATCCGCGGACGACATCTCGGCCGCTTCCCCGCCCGACTCCCGCGCGAAAAATCCCATCCGCGCCCACACTCACATCCCCAAGCCCCCCGCGAACGGAGCCGTTCCCTCGGGCGAGAGGCGTCCGGCGGAGGCGCGGTCTCGGCGCTGCACCTGCTTTCGCGTCCCTCCCTCGACGCGCGCGCCAAGTGTCCTCGGGTGACCGTCCGACCACCACGGCGGCGGCGGCGGCCACGCACCCCGCGCCTTCTAGGGAAGCGGCGACACACCTCCCCGGTCTCTCCTCCATTTAGGACCCCCCACCACCACTCCCTCGCCTTCGCTTTTGGAAAAAAGTGGGCGGGGAACGGAGGGAGGGAAGTGGCAGGGGGGGGTCTTTTTATCGAGTCCAAAGGATCTCCCTCATCCCTTACATCCCGAAAAACCCTCATCCCATCCCTCCCAAAAACCCTACTCCCCTCTCCCTCTTCTCATCCTCAATCCCTCCCCCCAGAGAAACCCAAACAGCCAACCTCCCCCTGCCTCTCGTCCCGAATCGCCAGGCCATCTCCTCGCTTCCTCAACTAGTCCTACCCCCAACAACGAAAAGAGGTGGAGGCGTTGGAGGTTCTGGTGGTGGGAGAGGGATAAAATAGAGGGGTTGGGGGGAGGACAGAAAGGGACTCCGCAGGAGGTTGGGGGAGTGGTAAAGAGAGAGGGGAAAAGGGAGTGGGGAAAAACCCAAAGGGTATGAGGAGGGGTCGTATGAGTGTGTGGGAGTGGAAGGGGGAGGGAAGAGAGGGTTTCTTCCTCCCATCCCACTTCCACTCCCTCTGCCCATCCCATTCCGCCACTACTCCCACTCCTCCTCCAACCGCCTCCGACCAACTCCACCGACTTGCCCCTCCCCGGAATCGTCCGCAGGGGGCCTATGCTTCCTTCTCTGCCCCTCCTCCGCCCCCCCATTCCACCCTCCGCCCCTCCCTCCCACTGCCAGGCGCGCTCCTCCTCGCTGGTAGTGGCGGTGGAAGACTCGAGCCGTGAGCAAGTGCGAGGAGGAGCGGGAAGGAACAGCAGTTGTTGCCGTTGAAGGGGGAGTGAGCGAGGGAAGGAGAGGGAAGAGTTGTGTGGAGTTATTGGAGGGAGGAGAAGGAAGGCTCTTTTTTCGGTGGGGAGGAGGCTTCCCCGGGGTTTCCAGCGAGCGTAGGAGAGGAGCGAAGAGAGTCCTTGGGGGCTTTTTTCACGGGGACTACTCCCTCAGACGAGACGAAGGAAAGAAGCACTGCGAAGCGGCGGCGACGGTCTCTTCTTGATTTTTCCCCCGCCGGGAATGCTCCTCATATCATCCACTCAATCCCGAGAGGTTTCCTCAGGAGATTTGTGAACGAGCGACCTAAACTGAGAGGACTGCCAGAAGGAAAGGTGTGCATCTTCCCGCAAGTCCCGGGATCCGCCGACTCTTGGAAAAGGTGAGTCTCTTCGGCAGAGCGTGTGTTTTTGTTTCCGTATTTTTCCACATGTCCTTACGGAGTGCATCCACTGCGAAGGTGTTCGTTCGTCGTGACTCGAGTTTATCTCATTTTCTTAGCGCGTGCGTGTATTTAGTCTGCTCTCGTGAGAGAAGGCGATTTGCGTTGCAGTGCACGAAAGCGGGCCTTTCGAACTCTCCGCGGCGTCACCGGGACGGGCGGGGGGCGCCACGGCGGGCGGCTGAGTCGGACCCCCCGCCGCGATGTCGGGATATGTACGGGTTATCGCGCGGTGGTCTGAGAGACGGGACGGCGATTTTTTGCTGAGTTTTCTGTCGGAGCGATTGGGCATGATTTTCTATCAAGTGCTTGGGCTTAACTCACCCGTATGAATAGATAACTAGTGGAATTCAGATTAGTAATCCTAATGTAGGTCTGTAGGAGTTTTTCATTATAAGCTCGTACCCGCCGCCTCCTGAGAAATTTGATGGTGATATTGTAATTCTACAGTCCTGCCATCTTTTAGTATATATTGTTTGGAAACAAACTGCCTTTTATTCATATTATAGAATGTTAGATGGAGTAAGAAAGGAAAAAAATCAGTGAATTAGGGGTTTGAAAGGCTACTTTTTCCGGGACGTCGAATGTGAACCACTTAGCCCTCAGAAATGGTGTCATGTGTTCAATTGACGTTCATTCATGCTAATTTTGTACATAAAAGAGCTTCGAAGTGATCATGATGTTATTTTGCTGTGTGGGATGGTTTTTAAGGGGCCGGTGAGTGGGATCGTGCGCAAGGTGTTGCCATGGGATCTGGAACGATCCGTTGGTCCAGCAGCGCTCCAGGTAACTTCTTGAGATGAGTTCCGAAACCATTTAGGCTAATCGTGAAAAATGTAACTCTGTTTGTGCTAAGTTAGGTGACTTGGATTTCTAGCGTGGTTTGAATGGTTATACTTAAGACGGCATAGCTCAAATCTTCGGGACCATGAGTCATAAAATGGCCCCGTATCCTAATCACTACTCAGCATTGAACCAAGTAAGTAAAACGAAGTATTGATCAAGAAATCCATTTTTTGGGAGGGTAATTATTGTCCAGTTTCGTCTTTTATTTTTTTAATCTACGTACTTTTCTCGGTATTCGTCATTGTCCAAAAGGACAGTTGAACCATTTGAAAATGTGCCGAAAGTTTATTGACCAGGTTTTTCCATGGGTATTCCCACAATTATACATTATAATCTTCGAATAATCTCTAAGGCAACTGATTTCTCACTTTGGGCTGCGCGCCCCTTCGCGTGCGGACGTACAATTGTAGGTCGCGATTGTCTCCTCTCTTTTGCTTCCGCGGTACCTTTCCTAGGTACCAATCACCCTCAACAGTTTTTGCAACCCTCGAAGGAATTAGTGTGCTTTCAACCACCAAAACCTGAGAGATTCTGGATATCTATCGTGCCGTGCTCATGAGGGTAGGACTGCTAAGATAATAAATACGAATATTTCAAAGCGCCATACCCCAATATTGATCAATCCTCGGGGTGAGAAATGAAAATATCAACCCATGAGATTCTATTTCCTCAAAAAAGCACGTTGAGATATACCTGTCATGCAAAGTTCAGCTTGCTGAATACAACTTCGCTATTTAATCCATGACGCTGCGTTCACGTAAGTTGTCATGCCTTCGACTCGTCATGGAATTGTTTGTTATTAAATATAAGTGTAATCGTTAAATGTGGGAGAATCCCCGTGGATTAAGGTCATTGCTAGGACTAGGAAGGACCTTTATTACTAGGAAGATGTGTATTTTGGTTTAGTGTCAAAGAGTATCAAATATATTGGGGAAATTAGCGCTTAGAAGGTGCTTAGGTACCGTCAGATCATAGAGACTCGTAGGACGGACTATGATCGAAGCGGCACTACCATATAGTTAGCGCTAAGTTCATCATACCATAAAATAGCGATTTCTCCGCGATTCAAACAGAGGCAAGCAGGTCAAAATGGACTGGCTTCAGCATCTATTCAGAACCTCCTCGATCTCAGAGCTGATTTCGTTTTTAAGTATCTTATGAATTTTACTCATTTCCTCAAGTTGAAACCAGTTTTTTTACTCCGAGCGAAAGTACTTACTGTATTTATTATTTTGCTTTACTCTTCGAAGACAGTTTCAAACTTGTACGTTTTCTTTGACGCCTGTGTTGTTGTCACTCTGCGAGTCTTAAAGGGCCAGCACGACTGAATCCACTGCTCCCGTCGAGGGACGTGAACCTTGAAATTACGGCAGGTGCGAACCTAAAACCTTCCCATGGTTCAGTGAGTACGAGGCGAGACTTAGATTAAGAAAACTTACCCCCAAGGGTGCGACATATTTTTACTCTGAATCAAGGCACATGCTCCCTGGAACGGATTTTAAATGGGATTGACTTTCCCCGTCGTTAGCATTGTCGTTAGCATGGATAACCATGGAAGCGTGGCTACGTTTTTGAAATTTCAGCGGCAATCTAGAATCACCACCATGCCTATTCGATCCTGACAAGGGTGTGAGACGAAGTGCATGACGACTGGAGGCGATGTGAACTCTTGAAGTATCCTTCGCTGTAAGACCACTCGGGCTTAAAGATAAGCATCTTGCCAATCCCAGTCGCCAGGTTGGTTACGCGGGAATTGGTCACTGGTTTGAAACCCACAATAAACATGGAAGATATATCTTTAAGTTAAATCTTAAGATAGCCGATGCAATATACCCTAACCTGACGGGGCTATCAATTTTCAAAGTGATGTTTTCGGTGCATGAGAACGATTAAGGCCAAATTATTCATCTAATCTCAACAGGAGTCACTCATGGCTTGCGTGTGATAAATATCGGTCAGTCTCACGTGGTTGTAGAGTTGTTTCATTCTTTCTTTATAAGTTACCAGTTCCTCGGGCTGGTGTCTTTTCGAGACATGAGGGCATTCCTAGAAACCGGCGGCCCCCCAACGAAGTCTTTCCTTCTCAGCTGACCCTCCCCGCCCCAGAGAGGCCGCCGCGCCGTCCTTCCTTCCCCGCCGCCTCCCGGTCCGTTGTTACTCCTCCGCCCCCCTCCCGCTCCCACCGCCTCTTCTCCGACGGCGAGTCGTCGGTGACTCCTCGCTTCCACGTGCCGTGCCTTTGCCTCCTCCAGCGCCTCCCCCTCTCCTCCCTCACCTTCGTCCACCTCTGTGAAGCGCCGTGCAAGGAAGCTACTTCCACGGTGTGTGGTACAGTGTGTTTCCACCCACGGCATGCAGTACTCGACGTGTAATCTCCTACCACTCTCCTTGTCGCCAAGCGATGACCAAATAGTAGTTCTCAGGAGAAAAATTAAAGGGCTAGCTAGACCATTATATTGGAGAGTGGCACGTCATTAAACACGCGGTTCACCGGTGAAAATACAAAAAATCTCTTTTTGTATCTCTGGATAAACAATTTTTTGTTGCCTAAACCGAAGTTTACACATTCCCCCAATCGATTGGACGCTCGTGTCGACTAGCCTACTTTCTAATGTAACTCACCAAAGTCTTATCAAACGTCTCTTAAGTGAAAGAGAGACGTCTTCTTGCCGTCAACGTTAAACTGACATTATAATACAAGGCCTGATACTGATTGATTATGTACACTAATTCATATGAGCATTAGGATCAAGTGAGGCATTACATTTTTATGTGACACATTAATAGTGATAAGGCATTATTGATCATTGGAGCATTTTCCACCCCATCAATTGAGAGCCATAATCTTTTTCAGGATGGGCTATTCATATTAAAGTGAGAAAATATTGTTGTCTCTCGTAGTCCGTCGAGTGAATCATATTCTTATAAACAATATCCACCGCAAATATTCCGATTCTTTGTCTCACGGAATGTTTCTACCGTAGTATGATGGAGGTAGTACGTTGGGCCTTCCCCTTTGTCACCTTCAAGGGCGTGGGATCGCTTCCTCCTTCACGAACGCCGCTACAGCCTCGCCTCACCTACTCGCCAGCCACCTCCTTTTTTCTCGACAACCCCCCTACCCCCCCAACTCCCGTCGGTCGCTGATATCCAACCGAACGTGCTATGTGCACCCGACGAGCCGTATCGCTTGTCCGAGACCGTGAAGCGTGAGGCGGGTCGCAGATACGGGGGGCCGCCACCCCACGGGCAAACATGGAGGCATTTCCTTCCATGGGGATATGGGTGTGTTGTGTGTGCTCGCGTTGAATTTTTTCCTCCCCCGCACGTCATGTTGTGATCCCCCACGAATCTGAATCTTTTTTCGAAACCTTTGGCGATCCGATTCATGTCTGTTGTAGGGGTTGCCACCTGGTGGTGAGCCCCCATGCATGTGTTGCTTTACCGACGGTTGTGGGTGCACTGGGGCGTGGTGCTTGGGTGAGTATCGTGTGCTGCCTTACTGCAGAGAGAGAGAGAGATCAACAGATGTCGACCACTTTGCCCTATGGGAGAGACTCGCCGCAATCATAGCCGCTTAACGGAACGAATAGGCTCTGGGCGAATGTATTTTTTTTGCATCGGCATTCAACGGCCCATCTCACCATTTGATTGCTGTATTTCTGGTAGTTTAACGTATATTGCTATTGTCCACTCGGTCGGATCGCGAAGGAGGAACGCCCTAATATTCTTTTCCTGAGGAATCCATCCTTTTTCATCCATGAAGTTGTACTTCTAAGGGAAATATTAACCTATAAGAAAGATAGCCTCGGAGCTAGAATTTAGAATGATTTATGTAAGTTATAGCTTGTTCGTATTCGATGAAACCGCGGAGAATCAGCTTCCTAATTCCTTCAAATAAAGGGAGTTTTATGTTTCCACAAGAATGAGTTTAATTGTAATAAATAGGTTCTCATTAAAACCTTCTCTCCTCCTGACGTTTGTGAAGTAAGTTGTTTAACAAGGTTTCCTTATTTTTTTCAATTTATCACAATCCCAGAGGAAGGGTCGCATCGAATTGGGATCTGTTAGAGGAAGGTATTTATTTATATTTCCGAACTCCTTAGCCAAAATGGCGCTGAGAAGGCCATGTTACGCTGAAAATGGCGTCCGTTTCTAAATATATTCATCGCCGCGGCGTCGCGGTCCTCCATTTTCTTCTATCTTCACCAGCCCTCGTTAGTAAGCTGCACAGCCTCCGCATACAAGGTGAGAGATGGCAAAATGATAGGATATTGTTGATGATGACAGGGAAATCTGAAATCGCGAGCTGGTGAAGACTTGCGTGAATAGGGAATTTAAACGCGCGGGAGCAACAACTATACATGAAATTGATAATTTCATGTATAGTTGTTGCTCTTTTCTAGATTTCTTTCGTTTAGAGTTAGTAAAATAATCATTGTCCATTATTTTAAATGCAATCTACCTACAGAATCTACTTCATTGTCTTTTTTGTTATCATTAAAGTCATGTTTTCATAAACCTTATTTCCTCTGGCCGAATTTTTAATTCGGAATGAGTTTCAATTACGCCAATATTCTTTTCTTAGAATGGACAGTGCATTTCATTCTCTGCCTTCGGAAACTTCTGACTCGAAGCCATTTTCAGCCTAAAAGGCACTTCATTTATTCATTAAAGCCATATTTATTCTATCGCAAGGTTTTTTTTATTCACCGCAGTCCTCCATTCTTCCCAATTCTTTATTGATTGCTCCACAGCCTCCAAAATTATCATTTCGTGAAGTACATCTACGTCATACCATGCAAGCCACCTAAAGGGTGTGTGGCAGAGAGTGCTTCCACACCAGGCATGCATGAATTATACGGCAGAACGCCGAAACTGCATTGAAACCAGCGTACCACACATTCAACGCGCCAATCAACAATCTACTAACCAAGAAACATTCCATCTTCTATTGTTCCGACATGAAAGGAATACAAAGACTACTACTGCAGATTCTAAATATCATGCATAAATAAAAACATCAATATTTACATCATGCATGGATAAAAACGAATAGAATATAAAGAGAAAGATCTACAGTCTAGGTAATCTCGCTATTCGCACTATTCATGACGATGATCGTAGCTGTTATGGTCACGAATCGTACGCGGAAAAAATTACATTTTATACCTATCGACTCTACAATATCTCTCTAATTTCATTGGCGTGATATAATCTGCCGTAGTACGAGGGGGTTAATAGTATGTTTTTTACGTCGTCAGAGAAATGATTTTCCCGAAATTTAGCTAAGAGATTAAGCCTATAATTTAATCTTCGCTGTGATAGCGATTCCCATCCCAATTCTTCTAACAATCCAAACACACTACTCAAGTTATCGTAGCATCGTTTTACAAACCTATCTCCTCTTCGCTGCACGCGATCGAATTCCGATATCAACCCCGCTTCATATGGATCCCATATATTGGCAGCATATTCCAGATGAGGCCTAACGATTGAAAAATGACAACGTCCCTTCACCTTCTCATCACATTTTCCGAGTATTCTCTTGATAAAGCCTAGCTTCCTGTATGCTTGACCGCATATTTCCTGAAAGTATAATGTTTTCACTCATCTCCTATCTAACTTCCAACAAGTTACTCCAGTGGAAACGTTCAGTCGTATCGCGATGTTGTTTCGCTGGCATTCGACTCGCAAACCGAGTCGTGCTTCCCGTCGCCACTCAGCCTCCCTCGTCCCTCAGTGGATGGAAGGGAGAGGGAGGGCAGCGGCGGTGATCGCGACTCCGACGTAGAGCAAGTGGACATTCGGAGTCGGCCACGCATTGCAATGTGGGGGCGGTTAAGCATTGCACTCTGGGAATTTATTTTTCAAATCGGACCAAAAATCTCTTCACCGTTTGGGGTGGTAGCGGTGGGGGAAGCGGGGGCGGTTGTGCTGGGCGGCGGGGACAGGTGTATGCTGCCGAAAGAAAGGTGGGGGGACGGACCCCGAGAGGGACACAGGGGTGGCCGCCGTTGCGTGGCGACACGGCGAAACCAAGGCAGGGAAGGAACCTCCCCCCCACTGCTTCTTCTACCAGATAGAGCGGAAGGCACCGCTTTCCTTCTGCGGGACATGCGGGTCCTCTTCTGCCCCCGCCGCAAGCCGGGGCAGAAGCTGCCCCCCACGGGGGTCCCCGTATAAGGGGGGGAGGGAGGGAACGCCCGCTTTGGTCTCCCTGCGAACCCCGCCCCGCCACACCCCCTTCCCTGATCTCTCCTCCACTTGCGCCTGAAATACTACGCCTTGCCTCTGAGCGAGAATTCGTTCTTTTTTTAACCCTCGTTTTCTTTTACTCGTCCGCCATCTCCACGCACCAGGCGGCCATTTTGTCCGTCGCGATCCAGATCGTTAATCGTTCAGCATATTCAAGAAAGGTAATTTATACCTCTCTCTCTAAAATTTTGACCGCAAATCCCCTCTTGGAGCGACAATCTGGGCTTTAATGGCGGTGTTGTACTCATTCCGATATCATTTCTTGGGCCAGTAAGGCTTAGAATTTTCTAATCTTCGATATCCCTAGCTGACGTTTAATGAATGCCGTCGCTTACTCAATGTTATCGCAATTATGAGTGGTTGAGTTTGTGAATAATATATTTAATAGAATACTCCTAACAGGAAAATCACTCGCGGAGAGTTAATCGTTAGCAATGCGTATTACACTGCCGGCACTAATATTACAATCGTATTCAATTTGTAAAGGCGGTAGTCTGTATTTCGGCATTGTAAGTGCCAAGTTAACTAGTACAAAATATTTACGTATCTTGGGACAAGGCAGTTTATTCAACTCAAGATTAGAGGTAGTTTATTGGCGTAAAAATGTTTTTTTACATTCACACCCGGAACCACTTCAACATTGGGGTGTGAGCCCATGCATACTGACTGAGAAAACTAGCGATAATGTCTGTTTTGAGTACCCATTTCCACTCCAACCTAAATGAAAGCTGCGCAAGTTAATGCATTACTGTAGAACGATGGTGAATGAGGAAAAGAACTCACCTACCCGCAGTAAGAGGATTTTACTCACGGTCGCAATAGATTAAGAGAAAAGCTCATACAGTCTACCAAAATTTAGTAGGCCACTATTAAAGAAAGTTTCATGCATTACCGAAAAACCCGTAGGTAGCATCAAATAAAAAGAGAAATAATTCACATTTCACTGAAAACGTTTTTCAAGCATTACCATTTTATGATCTAGCGTCAACGAATTGGTCGTCTTTAATCATTGTTTATTCAATTGCACCTCATAATAATCGCACGGAGAAGAGGTGCATCTAAGAGTTTTGAAGAAATTCCGAGGTACCTCGGCATTAACGATAAGAAAATAACAATTACATTTAATGAACAAGGCAAGCAAACGATGACTAATGAGAATGTTGTAACAATTGAATTCCTATTTTCCCACCACCGCTTCGGATTTCGAAAGATTCGCCACCGAAATATCCCCTGTACGAAGAGTAGAGCTGTCCCCCCGTTCGCGCAGCGCTTGTCGCAAGAAACGTATAGGAGGATTAGAGCGTGAGAAAGACGGGTAAGCCGTGACAAGTCTTGTGCCCTACCCATTAAGAAGACGTCGCCCAGAAGGGAAAGGTGTGCGACTCGTAGGTAAATCTATTTCAGTTCAGTCTCCTACATTAGGTGGAGGAAAACCCACGAAGTGAATGACCTTCCCCTTCAGAGGATGTGGGCAACAGATGTAACTGGAGATAGGCGATTTCGCTAGGCGCCACCTTATCTCGGAGCCCAAGGCCTTTCGACCCTTTTTCGCGGGCCCCCGAGGGAGTTTAAGGAGGGCAGTAAGTCTGTATGTAAGTTAGGAGGTCCTTCGCCCGGAAACTGCTGCGATTGCATGATGGAGCAACAACCACGAGGGGACTAGTGCTGGGTGTGGCCCCAAAGCTTCGAGGCGAAGAGACCAGTGGCTCGCGAAAACCGAAGGCCGTTCGGTTCTTTATTTGTTGTTCTGTCGGCGAAACCTGTACGAATTACAATACGAAAAAAGGAAAAACGATGACTGTTATTGCTATTTAAAAAAAAGAGGATATGACGTCCGGGAACTTTTTTCTTAAGTCATGGGTAGTCGATAAAACGGGAACTTGTGGTCTTGAACTCAAGCTATCTCGGGCAACCGAAGAATGTATTATGCATTTTTACTTACCGTTGAATGGGGACACACTACTAGAAGTTTTTTATAGGAAAGGACATAAAGAATGGGTGGGCCATCGTTTTTAATTCATTTAATTCGTATCATTAGTCATAAACGTATTATTATGAGATACTATTTGGTTAAAGTATCGTTAAATGTTATCACTAATTTAGTACTAATGCAACGTTTTCTCTGTGGCGGCTCAATCTGCGTCATATTTTCGTAACCTTGTTATTTAATGGACTAGATGTGATGCATGAATACCCGATCACACCTCCATAATTTTATTCTGTGACACTCGTAGTGTGATGAAGTTGCGAAAATGAGCAAGATTGCGGAGCGATTCTAATGGTTCACTGTATTCCTATCAACTTATTGAAAAACAGTTCGTTCTAATGCTTGCAATTCCCGATTTGACCATGAGTATCTGAAGGAAAATTAATTCACAAACAGCATTATCTGAGCATATACTAGCGGAAAACACTAGTTTCGAAGCAGAGCATGAAGAAACTGTGTTCACCTGAACTGAACGGGCGTAAGTATTCCGGAAACATAGATAGTCATGTGGTTGAAGTTGTCTTCCTAGGAATGTTCCCATATTCTACCACTATCTACTAATATCTTAATGGCCATATATTAAAAAAATGGATCGATGGAACCGTACGGTACTATGGCTTCGGGTAACATAGAAGCTATTAAAATGTATCATCAGCCTTATTCAATAGATCAGTTTTGCGGTGAATTTGCCGAAAACAGTCTCCAGTAAAGGAATCATCGTGCTATCAAAATATCTGTAAAATGGAAATTGGAATTAATTTATAATGAAGAACTGCTTTACTCAAGATAATGTTCGGACAAATACGCGCATAACCATGGTAGGTGAATTATTTTTCGCAAAAAAAGCATCACTTCCGTGCGTCAAGAAGCCATCTGTTTTATTCTACAATGCGTGGTACTGACTGACTGGTTGAGATATATTATCTGTGGTCAAAGGTAAGGCGATATTTCTAAAATTTCCCTATCGGAGAGGTCCGTAGTATTTTATAATGTGTTCGTCATTTAATCCGTTGTGCGATGAAGTGTCGTCCATTTAGTAAGTGTACTTAGGACGCGCCTTCCTTCAGAGCTTTGAGGGTCGCGGAAGGAATCCATGCGCGCCAAGGCAGAAGCATCTTTCAACCAGTCACTGCGGAAATCAGTCTCTTCGTCCTTGTCTCCGGAGAGTGGGCATCTTCTTTCCTCTCCCTGACCTTTCACTGCCTCCCTCCTCGCGACGGCGAAGGCCGTACTGGGCTCCGCGTCTATGGAAACCAGGTTCCCTCCGCTGCCGACTGCAAGCAATGACCGGGAGCGAGAGAGGTAGCCTACATTCTTTAAAAAAAAACTTCGTTTCTTCTCGGCGCACTCTCAATCACGACTGCAGCGATGCCATTAGCGGGCGGGCGATCACAAGCGGGCCGCGCCCATCCCGGTGGGCCGCCCAAAGGCACTGTCAGCGCGGGCCAGCATGTGGGCTCGGCCTTCATCTTTCCCTTGCGGCCCCAGCGTCTCTGCCGCTTTAAAAACTATTCTCTTTTTTTATTTTCATTTTCCCTTTAAGGCCCGAGGAAACGTGCGGGCGCCGAGTGTGCAATCGACACTTATTCGGTGGCGTGAATCAGGATGACTAATCGCGCCGAGCGAGTGACTTGTGAGCGCGCGGCGGGCCGTGTTGAGTGCTCGCGGCTGGCAGACTGCGTTTCCATCTGTCTCCGCCTCACCCGTGCTAGGTGCAACTCTTACTGAAGGGTAATTTGTATGCGCACGAACTGACACGCGGACGATTGCACACAAGTATAATCCTCCCCACTTCACTGTGTGGCAGTGAAACTTGGGTTACAAGGATATCCAAGAGTGAAGGCTAAATTCAGTGGTTTCAGCGTATCTGAAAATTGCTTGCGGTGAAGGTTTAAGCGATTGGAATGAGGATGAAAGCATTATGAAAGAATATAGATTGAACGCTCTAGTTGTGGGTATGAAAAAAGTATGCTTTTCCGTTTGTCCATGTTGAGATAATGTATGAGAATCAAAAATTGCTACTAATTTATGATTGAAGAGTGAATGATGCAAGAGGAAAGGCTTAGAGTGAATTTCGTGGATGGGAAAATGGAAAACTAATTGAAACAAATCCTATTACTGTTTCCAATAATTTTGCCAAACTATTCGCCTTCTCCATATGGGATCGATTCCTACGAATGAAATGCAGAACATATGTCTCATTCTACCAATACATGCGGTATCGACAGTATGATTTCCGCGTCCACTGCACGGGAGGCACGTAATTGCGACAGATGCGCCATGGAATTTTAATCGAATGCGCTCGAGGCATTGCGCAGATGCAGGGACGCGTGTACACATTATAGCACCTACGTCAGAAGACTCGCCGTGAAAAAAAATATTCGACTTAACCGGGATGCGGACCCGGTTCTCCTCACCTCCGTTTAGGTGTGTTTATCCCAGCTACCTTCTTGGCTACGATGGGGTTCATTGGAACTTGATGTTCCAAGCTTTGTAGTTTGGCTCTAGAGGCATTGTTGTAGTCACAGACCGTTCAGGATAAACTTTAAATAGTCGTGACAGTCCAAGGGTCCCCAAGGGGTGGTCAATATGATAGAAAATCAAGGGTTGAGATGATAATGAGAGGATCGAGACAGGCTCGGTGCTCGATGCAAAAAGGATTACTGAATCGCTAAAGCAATAAATACCAATCTACTATTGCATAGCACATTAATTTCCACGCGGCATGTTTCAACGAACGATATCGTCACACCAATGAATGCACCTCAGTTTTCACATTAGGTCACGTAGCCATGGCCCTTACAATAATAAATAAATCTATAAATCTTATAGGCATCTTTTCCGCTTGTCCTATTATAATGACGAGTTCGGAAAGATGGAAAAAGAGGGGCCAATTAATTTCGAGAAATTCTTGAAAAGATTGACGCTCAAATAAGTTTGGGAGCCCATGGATTTTAAGAGATTTTTACACAAGTATGGATTGTGCAAATTACGTTAATATTATGGTCGTCGGTCAATACCCATGAGTGGGAGATATTGTGGGGAACGGGAAACGAACGTGGACGCAAACATGTGGGAAAATCAGCTTTTTTTAATCATGATACTCTGCTCTGGCGAGCATTCGTGGTTTCTTGAGTCGGAATCGTAGCCCACTGAGAGTAGTATGTAAAGAGATGTAAGGGAAGATTGAAGCATTGGAATTGGACGCTGAATTAGACAAACCGTAAGTTCACGGACTTAGCGGAGAAACAGCTTAATTCAGAAAACAGTGGGAAGGTAATTGTCGGAGAAAATCAATGGTTGCCTTTTAATTTCCTTAAACAGCCAAGTTGAAGGCCCATACTTAGCACCTCTCCCTCTCTCTCTCTCCATGTTACGGGATTCCCTGTCGTCTCGGGAGACAAGACGCGTGCCCTGAATTCAGAGAGTCCCGGATAGCCTTGTTGACACGCATTCAGAATATTTAACCCCCAAGGCTGCGGTTAAAGTATCCAAATGCGCACTTTTCGCTGATAAGTACTTGCATTCGTAATGTAACCGAAACAACTCAGCCACTCACGCGTCCCCACCCCTCTACCCATCGCTGACACATTCATTTCTCAGATAAGCCAATCGGAATAGAATGCGAATGTTTTCTGGGATGGGACTGGTGTAGTGACTAGAATATAAGCCTTAAGGGCCCGGGATGCAAATCTCGAAAGAGGAAACGGATCGCGGATTATTGCTGCGAAATCCCAATTCCTACTGGGGTACTGTGCATAGATCATATAAACTGAAGTACCCCACCCGTCAGATGGGAAGTTAAATTGTGGACACCTTGGAGCTAGCTAATGCCGACGCTAGGTTTCTCTCCGTCCTTCCAACCATTCCCGTTCCCAACTACCCGCCTATTCTTATGGACGTAAATTACTAGCGTTGTCGCTCGGCTCCCAAATTAATCATCTGAGCGATAACTTCCAAAAATTTTTCAACCGGAAAACTCGAGCACTAAAAAGAGCTTAAGAAAGGGAAAGGGATCGTGGATGCTGATTGATAAGAGCGTAAATGGTCTCGATCAGATAGAAAAGAAGGAAGAATATAGGAAGTGACCGATAGCATTTCGCAATTAGCTGCATGAGGGTGGGCTTGGATGAGGTTAAGTATTGTTAACCGAGGAGTGAATGGAGTGAAACCCAGCTTCGGCTTTAACAAGCTCATATCGAAAGAAGTAACTGGTGAACGCCCTTTTTGGACGGACGAAGGATCCAAAGGTACCAAAAGGGTAGGGATTCCTTCGAAATGTCTTTTTAATTCATGATCGCGGTAAATTATGTGACCAAAGAGAGGAGCAACTCGGGTTCAACTTTATGAAAATTTGTATGAATTTTACGTTAACTTAGCGAAGTGCGATTCAATTCGGGAGGTAATAATTATTTGTAGCCAATACTGCATTGGAGATGTAACATATTGCATGCGGACACGTTAAATCCGGTTTCGCTGAACGGTTAGTATGGCAGAGAAGCCGACCTCCGTAACTTTTTCTTTCAAATTATGATCAACGCGTACATTTCTCGGTCAGTGGCAAAGGCTGTTGTTCCCATCCTTGTCCCGAATTTAGTCTCTATATTTATCCAAATAATGTGACATTTTCCGCGGCCGAGTGAGGTAATGCACGGGCGACCCGGTCAACGGTTTTACCAATCCCAGGCCGGATGTCGTGGGATAGCCGTCAGTCTGCCACGTTTCGAAATCTGGGCGGGGGGGGGTAGGAGGAGGCGTCCGTCGTCGCCGCGCCGACAAATGAGAACTGGGGGAGGGCGCCTTCGGTCGCGGTGGGAGGAAATCCGCCCGCCCGGCCTCAGAGAATGAGTGGGGAGGAGGAAGAGGAGGCGGAATCGCCACCAGAGACTCTTGCTCGTTGGGGTGGGGCCCGTGGCCGTCTCCCGGAGGCGGCGGCGGTTGAGAGCCCAGTCCGTCCGTCTTCTTCTGGGAGGCGGGGGGACTAGACGCGATTCGACCGTGGCCGCCGCCTCGGGGACTGGGGGTTGGGGGAGGGAAGCAGCAGCCGGGAGGGGAGAGAGTTGTTGTGGGAGAGCTGGGAGGAGGGAACCCCGGCCGACCAGGAAAAGGACGCCCACGGGGTCGGCGCCGGCGACGCCCGTGAAGAGTTCGTTGTTGGAGGCCTTTCGGTCTCGGCTCTCCTCGCCTGGGATGGAATGGAGGGGAGAGTCGCCGCGCGTGATGGCCACCTTGTGCGTCTCCCACCTTTTCCCAATGACGACCCTCCTCTCAACACGGGCAATGCACGGGGATCACCGCGGTGGGCGAGGGAAGAGGTGGCGGTAGGGGAGGCGGGAAGTGGCAGCGCGTGTCCCGGTCACGAGATTTCTCGTCGCCGCCGAACCGGGAAGGATTGAAAACGTGGGGGGATGGAGGAAGGGGAGCGAAGAAGAATAAGAAAAGGTAATAACGTTTGTTGTCACTCATGCGTGAGGTCGGAATCCTCGAGAGAAGCCCAGACTTAGGGAAAAGCGTGAAATTCTAATCACATTATTTAGTTGGCGAAAGGAGCAGCGGCTTGAGGAAACGTACTGATCGACTTTCAAAAATGTGGATAAAAATACAGGAGAGAAGTTCACCGTTAGGAATTGCTTTGCAGTCCGGAAACTAGGGACCCAAAGAAGAGAATTGAAGTAGAAAGTAACCTTAGCAGATATGTAGTTGGGACCATATTTGTGAAAAAGTGGGATGAGCTGAAGGGAAAGAACTGCTAGACATTCTAAAACTAAAAAAAATACATAAAATAGCGCATTGGTTATGTAGATCAACAATGATTATTCTTTTCACGTGACGAATGACGCTTATGATCTGATCATACGATTGTATGACAGCTACCTATTATTTTGTTGTGCGGAGAAAATATTTTATTTTTTTACCCCTGCGTTTGCGAATTATGCTGGCGAAAAGGAATTCCTGGCAGACTGGTAGGTTGCTTGTAGTAACTTGCTTCTCTGAACTCTCCCCTTGGTCTCCTCCGAAATGGGATATTTTGGAATGCCAAATATTGTCGAAAAAAAACGTGCCCCCTATGAACCACGACGCCCATTCTTGAAGTGCTAGCTAGGTATTGTAATTGAACAGTGGAATCCAAAAATATCCATCCGTCAAACCGGATCTCAGAATCGTTAATAAATCACAATGGTCAGTAAAATATATGTCATCGCCAGCGAGTGACTCGTAAAACTGTGTATCTCAGCCCTCGGGATGATTTTATAACCGCTTAATCGGTTCCGCGGGGCAACAGCGACTCTTCCCGGTGGCCCAATTTCTGTGACCCGTCTTAAAATTTTCGCAATGCCATTGTTGATCGCGACATTGACTTTGAATGAAAGTTTACTTGTTCGTGGCATTTTTACATTAAACATCGAAGAGATTGAATCACCTTCTTTTCTTTATTCTGAAAGTCCCCTAACTTTTTATATCAGGGATTGGTATAATTTCTCTGTGTCGGTAAGTGCGTATCAGCTTTGGTCAGCACTTAACGTGCAAATATTTTAATTAATCATTAGATTCCTAATATTCCTCTCATGCTTATGTTACATATTTTGTCTATAGCGTACGCTCTATATCGAAATGGCCAATGTAAAAACCTAGGGTATTTTCTCTTGGTCATGATTTGTTCCTCAACGCCCAACAGATAAATTTGATTTGAAATTCATTTTCGTCGCTCAGTAGTTAATAAGTTAGGTACGAAAAATAAAACGGCCAACAATCAAACCACGAACTTCTAAAGTTAAAATAAAAGTTTGAGTAATTGCATATTGTAATATATTTGCAATCTATACGGCTGATTGGCGGTGGGAAATGTTTGTAAGAAATCATGAATGGAATAGCTTGTATCGGCTTAACATATATTTATCAAGAGCTCTTCAGTCCACCATGTTTCACACAAATTAGTGACGCCAAGTCTCCACCGTATTGAGCGTTATCTCTTCTCCGCAACTACCAGTGGCACATTTAACGAAATAAACGGTCTAACTTGGGACGAAATAATTTTTTCACGTACGTTGCACCCGAAGAGCCAGATGAACACCCAAGAATTCCTTCCGAAAGGGTCGTGCATGGGCATTTAATTGAATTTGACCCCGCGGGGATGGACTGTCTGGCGTGTTCTGTCCCCTTGGGCGGCACGTCCTGGCATGCACGCCGACCACACTGCAAGCAATCGCCGAACGAGGAAGTGCATTCGGTCACCAAACTCTCCCACCGCCCGGGAGTTCGATGAACTCTCGGGGTCTTTTTGCATTCTCGCGGCGCTGCTGTGCCGACCGGCGCGCATTTGGACCAGCGCACGCGAAACGCGCGTACGCACGAGTGACGATGCAAGGCGAGGGGGTAAGGGGGGCGGTCGTGGGCGCGGATGGTTGTGGACTGGATGGGGAGCAGTGAATTACTATAAGACCGCATAAAATTTCGGCCGGAGTAGAGGGAGGAAATAGTAGAAATGTGTGTGCCGTCTCCACTCTCCGCGGTGCCACCAGCATCGTAAACTATCGGGCGTGATTTTTAAATTTTCAATCCCATTTGTAGTAATTATATTGATGGAGTTAGGTGTCACCCCGTGGAAGCTCACAATATTTAGTATTATGTATAAAATAATTTGTACTATTCCGCGTTTTTTTTTATTTGTCCGATCGATTTCAATATCTTGGCGTGATTCTCAAGGTTCATAAGCCACAGGTGGATCGTCAAAAAAGCGCGAAATGGCAATAAATATTTTATTCAAAATACTTACCGCTAGTAGTGAGTTCAGAAGATGCGTAAAAGAAAGTCGCTGATATTGAGCGATGGGGACGTTCTCATGGCTGTACATGAAAGCTCACCTAAGTTGGAGGAATGTTGGTCCTGTGCAATTAGGAGTTATATAAAGGGGTATCTGGAAGAAATTATAAAATCAGATTTCGAATGGATGGGTTCGTCTCCTGGTAGTGGTGGAGAACATCAGATTGAATTTTTGTTCTCGTAGTTTGTGATCTGTCAAAGGCGTCGAAGCGAGTGAGCCAAGACAAGAACTCCTTAGCTTCTTTGGTGTGTACTTAATGACTTTGCTCTCACTTTGTCCACTCCCATTATAATTCTTCTCACAACATAGATCGTAATATGGGGAAATATCGGTCCCCTCAACAAGCTAGGGCTAGAACAAAATAAATACACGAAACCGGAGAACAATTATTGTATTGGTCATTCCGAAGTATCTCTGAGTAAAAAATTGCATAGAAGTTTAAATACCTTGTGATTTGATAATAATAGAAATAATTAAGTATTGGATGATTGAGTTTTTATATGGAATTTGGGAAAATACTCTTTTGCAATGAGCAAGTTTTTCTTCACAGAAGATTTCGTCTTGAGTTCATCCTCCTTATTTAGTAACAATTTAGATTTTTTGTGCCATGGTATAACTGCAGGTGTAATTTAATTTAACACGTTTGCTGGGCACGGCTAGAGATCGAAATGTCACATAGTTAACGGCCCTGAATTCCTGATCCAATGTTACATGACTGCGAAAATGTCGATCGAATGGATTTTCCAGTCGTGATCACAAATATTTTATTTGTTTATTGCGTAGGACTCTTGCAAACATCTTTACGCCTCGTGTTCTAGATTCTGGGGTTAACAGCTTCTAGGAAGGGGGAGATAGATGAACCGCCTATCTGGTGATTTCAATGACTCATTAAGATGGAAAGTTGAACACTTAAAACTGACGCGGGTTTTTGGTCGTTCGCGTTGCTCACTTGTTAAATTACGTTTAATCTACGTTTTTTATTTAAGACCTGTGCCTCTCTCTTTTTCGTTTTCACATAATATACAGTAAATAATAGCATACAAAATTATAACTTCAGCGCAGGAGCACGTGAAAAACATCAATCTTTAAGACGATCGTGGGAATCTAATATGGTCTCTCAATAAAGTATGATTCAGTCATATTTGTACTAGCATTATTAGTCACGGATCAAGGCACGTTTTTTATCCAGTCTTAAACTTCCACTTTATTCTTTAACTCTACGACATGGCATCAGTGACTTTGAGTTTAACTACTTCAATTTATTTTGGCAGAACCTTTAATTTGTTCCCACCAGCGTCGCGGTATTGGCTAAGCAAATTCTATATTTATAGTTGACTATAGACGAGCTGCATGATTATTACATTACCTCATAACCTATTCCAGTAGAGGTTTAGAGTCCATTTTGTAAAAATGGTCTCTAAATTTAAGCAAAGTTATCCGATTTCTATATTTTTACCCCGTGGCCAACTATTCATCATCTCTAAATTCACGCATTTCGGCATTTTTCATAATTGGAAATGCAGAAATATGGTGAGTCGTGTGTGCGCAGTAAATGAAAAGTTTGCTCTCTGTCGCGTCTCATCCATAGACTTCGCCTCACGCCGCTGGCCACGTTTATCGCGTGGGGGTCACCGTCGCTTGACCCTTCTCCGCTGCGATTCCGGATGGAACTGGATCGCCGAGCCGGATCCTTGGACCTCTCCAGTCCAATATCTGGTGACCTCTTCTATACTTGCCACCGTGCGTCGCCCTGCCATTCCAAATCGCCTATTAAACGCTCGCGAGTTTTATGGCTCCACCCTCGATCTCTCCACTCTTCCGTCCCGCATCCTCGGCATTTTTTTGCCGAACTGGAATGACTCGAAGAATTACTGCGGCAAAATTGTTGGGGGGTTTGTATTTGCTAGATATTCCGCAATTAGGGGAATCACCGATCTATCTAAAACCGCTGACATTTCCCAACCGATTAGATCTGGACTTTCTTCGAAAGCATATATTAACATATATCGTGTAAAGAGGAAGATGCGCACGTGGAAATTCCTTTTTAAAAACGAAACGCGAGTTTTTTGTGATAATCATTTTAATGGGGATGTTGGTTCAAGTCTATTGGTTAAATATTCTTAACACTTACTAAAATCGATTACGTCCTGATTTTGTTTTCCGAGAGTCTACTCCATAATGAAATAGAAGAAAATGTGATTGATTGATAACATTCAATATTTTCACTATGATTTATTTTATTTAGATCGGGTCGAGGTCCGGGCTTTTCCTTTAGAGAGACCTGTTATTGTACTAACTATCCCCATATAGAATTGTGCATCATTTACCCTGCGAGGCTTGGTAATGGAATGCTTATGTTATAAGTATATAATTTTAGCATATGTCGTGTAAAGAGTAGAGTGTCCTCTCTCTCGGGGAATTTTAGTTGGTTTTCTTCGCAAGGTAGTCCTTTTTGATCATTCATGAGAGAAAAAGAGGGGTTCTGATAGCCAGTTTTACTTATAATTGGGGATAATTCATGCGCCTACTAGATCAGCGAGGCTGCCCTCTTAAGTGTGTTGAGGTATAATCGTCATTAGTTGAGATCAGCGCGAGCGATTTGCACAGTTAACTTGGTTGGAGCGCCAATTTTAAGCATTGAGTGAACATTTAAAGAATTTTTCAAGTAAGTCGAAAAAATTCTTGGACCACACTTCCCGTTAGTTTATCCATTTATTCGGCAGAATTAACCATACGTGTTGTTACATGAATTATGCAAGAATTTTATTTCGAACTTTTCGTCTCAATTGAAGCATTTTTATGACTTGGGTTTATAGTGCGGAATTCGAAATTTAAGCAAAAATTATATGTTAATGTCTTGTTTTTCCTCAGCATCACATATTTATTATGAACCAAATTGATATTTATTAGGAACCATTATAATAATATGAAACATATGTGGTGGGGAATAGGAATCAATAAGTACATATGTATGCGAATAATTTCGAAGTCGGCCCCGGTGGCGGCGGGGTAAAGTCCTCGCCTGCCAACCCGAGGGTCGCGGGTTCGAGTCCCGCCTGGGTAAAATATTTTCTGCCCAGGACATGGGCAGAAATGTGTCTCGTACGTTGTTACTGTTATTCACCCGACGTAAATTGGCCCATTGTGCTGTATTCGGGGTAGTGAAGTAAATAAGTGAGTTAGTAATAAATAAATAAATAAATAAATAAATGTCCAGTTCCATAAGGCTACGTGTAGAATTAGTATTAAGTAACCAAGAAACCAAATCTGTAGAAAGCAACCTTTTTTTTCCCTTTATCAATACATGCTCCTAATAGGTACGCGTTTGCATAGCTTTACATAAATTGTACGAAAATGAAAATCGCTCCAACCACCTTAAACCTTTCCTTGGCTTCGTATTATTTTCAATTGGGCTGACATCATTAGGTATTAGCGTAAAATGGTCCAAGAATTCTTAGAAAGCAGTGTCTATAGGGAAGGAATCAACGTCTCGTAGTCTGTAATCAATTTTCTATCAGCCACTAAGGGTTGGTTAGAGTAACGTCATCTTTGTCGTCCAAAGGTCGTAATAGAATCTAACTGCGCATTACACACGTTTCCCAGTCAACTGCTTTCGTTTGTTCGTTCGATCGCACGTGCGTTCACAGTTGGAAATAACCAAAATTGACTTCTAATAAAAAGCACCTTAACTTTGCAATCACTTAACTTAGGGGACGCCTGCAGTAACCTGAAGAAATCACGGAAAAATATCGCCCGGATTAGGGCTCGAATTCAGTGGAGACACGTTCGAACCACGGTCTAGTTGAATACACGTAAATGTGTTGTAAATTTGAAACCATTGTAATATCTCACTTGGATTGATATGTTAAAATTAAATCATTAAGTTAATTGCACTCTTTCTTTTAATAGCCGATCCAGGCTTCACCACAGAGTGCCATTTTCAAGGTCCCCGGAATTCACACATCCTGAAACCTGGGTCGGCATTTAAAAACATGCGTGAATTTACCGAGCGATTTCATTTAAAAATAACATTCAGACTTTACGCTAAGAACCGCCTGATTCTAATTCTTTTAATGATGAATGCTTTCCATGGGCCTATTCATGCTGTATTAAGAATATAACGTGACGAGACACTCAAGAAGGATCCGGCGGAATTGGTGGGGTAACGTAGGCTTTCATCCAAACCTCGACGCGAAAAATATCCCGAAAGTATAATTATAACCTGTGTTAAGATTTATCATCTATATGGAGAAGATTTTAAATACTTGACCAGGGACGGGCCTTTATCAAGCCCTTAGTCAGACATGCCCGTGCCTGGATGGAGTTTTTGAGATTTCACGGTTGTCCTCCTGCAGTTTCGGTCGCAACTTTTACGATCTACTAAATTACTAGTAGGGTGGAAGGGGGTGTAGGGTGCGGTGAAGAGGGGTCGCATCTCTGGCTGCGAAAGGCTGACACCCAAGGCGACGAAAAGGCGTGTCCACGCATCTTGAGAGGGGCAGTCAGGTCGTACGATTTCTTCTTTTTTCTACTTCCCGTTTCCTCTTAGGAGAGAGAAAACAATGGTTCCGCCTCACGTCGGGGGCCCTGGCACGAGTGAGTATCTCGCGTGACGTTGCAACCGGTCATTTGAGGCGGACATCAAACGTTTCCCATATGAGTCTGAATTTCGGGACAGGAGAATCAGGAGACCCACCCCAAGAGTTTTCTCTAGATATGTAAATGGCATTGCAAAAATATTCCCGAGCTACGGGAAGACATTTATTATTTAACGCAAGAGAAATTATCTACTAAGACAATAAGCGTTTTACATTCGCCTTACTGCAGGGAGATGAGGCGGCTTCCTTCCTTGGAAGGTCAATTGGATAACATATTTTATGTAAATGATTTTTCTGTACAACTTCGTCAATATTTTTCGAGTGGAATTCATCTGCCATTGGGCCAAACGAGCCATAGAGATGTGCATATTTTATAGTTAGAGTAATTGATTTGATTGACAACCCTGTAACCAAGAAGCCATTAGCATCGAGTCAGAAGTCATCGAAAAGCTGACATTTAATTGAGCGAGTTAAATATGAGTATCGCTCTGAGCGATCAAGATATGTTTATAATGATAAAATAATTTAGCCTCTGATGTTTCGCCCACGTGCGGGGCTAAGTTTTGAAAATTTACCGTGCAGATTGTGGGAGGCTCTGCCAGAGTTAAATCCATACCGAGAGCTGGTAGCTGCGCGTTTAGCGCGGGCGTTGCTGATTTTACGCGTGGGCGTGGTTATCGATACCCGAGGACACATCCGCCCACACCACTCCCCTCGCTCGTGCTCTGCTCGTTGAAGTCCCGGGACGCCCGGAGACCTGACTCCCAATCATTCGGAAGGGCCTTGCACCTTTGTTCGCCTCCCACCAATATCAGCGAGCTCTTCCGCGAAAAAATCCTCCATACGGGCAGGAAGGCTGCGGGGCGAGAGAAGATAGGGTAGGGACTCTTAGAAAGAGGAAGGCCGCCTCCCCACCTCGACCATCTTTCCTGCGGTGCATCACGTAACGTATAAGCCAGTCGGAGGGGAGGATAGTGTTGAGGGGGAGCGGAAAGAGGAGCTGTTGGTGGCTTCGTGCGGCATTGCCACTGTCATGCCCCCGCCCCTCGGGTCGACTCGAAGCTGGGGGAGGGAGTGGAGGGTGTCAAAAGGTGGGGGGGAGATGGTTGCGGACGTCCCCTCCGTCGACCGAGAGTGCACGGGCCTCAAGAAGACGGATGTTGCCCGCTCTCCTGGCATCCGGCTGAAGGAGCATCTTATTGCGCACTAAGTGGACGCCTGCCACCGGCCGAGCTCTTCTCGTGTGTATATTTCCTCCCCCTCTCCTCCCACCGACCGACCGCACGCGAACCCTTCCTCCTCACTCCAGTTTTCCCTCGCACTGCATCTCCACTGCTATTTTCCTCGAACGTGCATCGTGAGGCGCTATCCTCCTCCGGGAGACTCCTCCCCTCACCTGCGTCCGGCTTTGTGCGTTCAAGATTGTAATTACTGCGAATCCTCTGAAGGAATCCGACCAAGAGAGCAGGAATTAATCCGGGTACCCGAGTTTTCGAGCTTAATCCTGTCTTGCGAGCTCTACGCAGGTGTCCGGGCTTTTAACTTTTCCCGGGAACTATAGACGGTTTTATGGATAACCGTCTATCGTCAAAGAATGGTAGGCATAGGGTTGGCTCTAGGCATATAGATTTTTCTCTTAAATGTTAGATATGTGATCATCACGGATACAATCAGTAAGTGCGACTCTAAATTGCATAAAATGTCCAGAGAAACGAGAAAAAATCTGCAAGGGATAATTGGAGTCAAAACATGGCCCGTGTGGAAATGAGCCTTTTCCCCTCAAGATATTCGACCTAAATAAACAGCGATGGAAAGTTTATGCATTAAATTAAGTTGGAGAAATAATATAATATTTTTAGAATGCCAGTTATGGGCATTAAATGACGAAAAAAAGTGCGGCCTCAGCTTCGCCACCCATCCATCTGGCTTCAGAGCCATTACGGAAAAGTCTCGTACTCTACCCGCGATTTCATGACTATCCTAGGTACTCCAATACTGGGATTTTTTTACCTCTTCTCGGTACCCGAGATTAAACAGGGCTAGTTCACATGGGCAGAGCAAGTTCCGGAATTCCTATTACATGAGCACGTGCTCACTTTTCAGAAGAGTGGAAAGAGGATGTATGGTCAACATAAAAGTTGCCTGCACTTCATCAATTATCTTACCCGCAGATGGAGTTTAAATCATCCTCTCCGAAGATGGAGGCTGCGATTAATAACCACCTCCTCATAATTCTTCCGTCGCGAATTCCTGCGTAATGTCGACTTAATTGCTTCAGTTGGTTCCTTATTAGGGTTGCGTTTATAGAGCCTAATCAATGTGCAAATACCCAGAGAGAATCAGCACTCTACGACAATGCCCACATTTATTTCTAGTGATGGATTTTTTTTAATTTTCGACATAAGCTAGATTAGTGCATTTTTTATAAAATGTGCCTTATCAGACTCCCGTCTTACGCTTATATTACGCATGAAACACTTACCCTACATATTATCTTATCGTATAAAAATGTATTATTGAACTTGTTTAAATCTGTTCCATTTTTAGCAAACTCTACCCCCGAAACCTTTCACTGATGGGTTCTCGACAGTTCGTTTGCAAATTACTCAGAATTATTCCCTTTCCTGTCACTCGCAAAGGTCAGGCGATCACCTTCTCAGCACCCACACCCTTTACTCCTTTCCCAAACTGGTTGTCAAAGCGTGTGGCTGAGAATTTCCTTATGTGAGCAACATTCACCCTTGTTTATTCAAGTCTTCCATTTTTCTCGCGGCCATTAGAAAGCTGACGAGGAGAGACGGGAGTCTAAAAATCTTATCTTGAAATTCGGAGGACAAGCTGTTTTCGAAGAGCGAAAGGAAAATTCCGCGATTGTAACTCTTCTTTCTCCCTCCGTCACGCCCTCTCTATGCCTCTCATTTCCACCCTTCGCACAACTTGGCAAGTGCAAATAACGCAAACAGATTTCGAGCGGCCGAAACGCGGATTTTGGAAACTGCTGACCACCCGGATATAATCGTAATGCTGGTCTTACTCAACCTGCTGGGGGCAAACCGTGGAGGGAGGCAAAGTCGTAGAGAAATGAGTTTGGACTTAAAAATAATTGTCACGGCTGTCGCCGAAGAAGCACTGCAACGAAAAAACTCGTAGATGGGATCCAAGGGTCGTGATGCATGAAAACATGCCACTGAGAAGGATTGTCTACTTATTCCCAGAATTTTCTTCGCATATTGAACACATTGTATATACTGTGCATACATCTAATTTTATTTAATATTTTTTGTGTGGCTGAGATTCACTGAAAGCCCAATACGGTTTAGCATTCCTAACCGATTGGCTACGCTTATATGCTATAAAAAGTGTCTACGTTGAAGAGAGGAAGGTTGAACATTGTGCCCAATTTTTTTTGCAACTTTAGGACCTTCTAGGAAGGAGGGATTGGTACTAAACTAATTGGTAGCCCTCAGGAAGATGAGCCACTGATCGAAAGTCTTAGGTTTGAAGTTTAGGGTCAACTTTTAGACGCGTCAGTTAACATCCAAGCAGTAAGGTTTTATGGGGAACACATCTTTTAAGGTTTTCTGGGCAGCCACGGTGTGCCACAGAACGAGATTTGAGATTAATTCTAAGGTCTCTTGTGGAGGATGCGCCTAAAAAAAACTCGAAATTACTAAGATCATCAAGTAAATATTCATATTACCATCGCTCATTCTTCATGTTAAGGACAAAAAGAAAAAAGCATCCAGCTTACTTTTCCATCCATCAGTAGCTATCATCGAATATTATTGTCTCAGTTTCCCTACGCGTGGCTACTTCTATTCCAGAATCTTCGGTTCATTATGTGAGCATAAGGCGGCCAAACCGGTGAAACCGGCCATCTAAAAAATTGCATCCTGGTCCAGCATGAAGAGCGAAGTGACGTTTTGATTATATGGTGAGGGTCGTCTGAACTTATTCGTACAAGGACGCTGAATGCGTTCCTTGGTCGAGTGTCTGGACTAACAGATGGGTGGAGGAATCATTTCACCTTTCATAGGGCGAAGGAAAATGGTACGAATATTAAACACTTCAACTGGCCTTTCCCATCTCTTATGTCCAGCTCCAATCTCCACGGTGGATTTACATACCTCAATGAAGTTCTTGTCCCAATTTTTTCTAGGATGGATTGCACTTTATATGCAGGGCACCTCAGGGTCACTAGTTTAGTTTTGCATGACAAGTAAATTATCGTCGACATTCTATCTCGTGAAAACTAGAGGTATACAAAACAATAGAAATTTGATAGAATTTTACATTTCACCGTTCGGAATAAAGAGTTCGAGGCTGAAATATTTGAAAATTAACTCCCCATGTTTCGAGTTTTTCCTTCCCATTTAAATGAAGGATCTTTCTTATGATTTCTCTCAAATCCAAAGATTGATTCAAAGAAATAAAAACTATGATTGGTGCACCTTCAGTGAAAAACCATTTACTATTATAGGGATTTTTCTTCGCATGTTACATATTTACAACATGTTATCCGCGCAACCTTGCAACTGTAACGCTACCGATGCCAAAGTAAGAGATGGATTCTCAAGGAGTTCAGTATGCGGGGGTTACAGGAATGAAATGTGTACGGTAGGAATTGCGGCTTAGGGTCGGCTGTTTATTCTCTCATTAAGGCCACTTACCACGGCACATTTCATTGCACAAACGAATGTATCTTAGATTGTACAAGAAAATTAATGGAATTAGAGAATGTTTTATTTTCCATTCAAACAATGTTACAATTTGCCGCTTTACACGGTGCAATTTGTATCATAAAAGAGTTCATACATGCGTTCGTAAGATAAAATGTACGGTGTAAACAGCCCTTTACAATAAAAATGACTTGAAAACAATAGTTATAATTTTTCTCATCACCAAAGTTCTAAGGAAAAATTGTTGGAATCTCCGAGCGAACTTTAAAACGCTTCCGAAAATTTCATCAGTTTAAATGTGACATTCAACGTTTTGACGGGGAATTCACTTATGGTGTCATTATATCGTTCATTAGTCGCAGAGAGGTAAAATTTAACTTATCAAGGCCATCTTTAAGTTTCTCAACTAATACCCCATTGAAGTAAGAAGTAAGCTATCCATTAACGTAAACCCTTTGTATGAGGTGATAATAGAAGAACGTTAATTTGCTTTAGTTCAGTGCCTTTAAAAATATGTTGCTTACATGTTGGAATTTAATTGGAAACGTCGGAAAACTACAACATTTTTCAGAAGGTCACCATAAAAAAATTAAAAAAAGGTAATTTATGATGAGGATTACGAATAATCTTTCTGACGACATTTATTAATTATCCTACTTCATTGTTGGCTGGATTACTTAAAAAAATCTTTTGATTTATCCTTTTCCACGTCAATTTAATTTGTAAAAGCGACTTGCATTTTAGTCATTTGCTTAGTATCGTAGACACATTTTTTCTTGCACTCATCCAGTGATGGTTTCTTCACTTTACACTCGACATAAAGCTAGTTAATCATTATTTTATGATTGACAACACATGAATAAAAAGCATTAATAATTTAATGTTCAAATTTGAAAACATTTAGTTATTTACCTATTTATAATATAAAATATTTAACGAGAAGAATTATTATTAAAAATGTTGGCATACATTTAATAAAAACTTGAGAGTTTATAGAGGGGGATTTTAATGATAGAAGTGCGATAATGTTAAAAATGTGACACACAATTATAAAAAGTGACCGGCGAAAAAACACATCAGCCTTTCTCCGAGACAGCTAGCGCTGGACGCACTTTATCTGTTTCGTTTCGGGAGACGGAACGCGTTTGTTTACCATTCCTCCGCGGACGACTGCCGCCGCCCCAAGAGGGGAAGAGGTGGAGGGGGAGAATAATTTCTTCCGCAGACACGTACGATTTCGTGGCCCGTCAGAGGACACAGGCGGGAGAGCCAGCCGCAAGGCTAACGGGATGGAAAGCGGCGAGTTGGTTGGTGCCACGGCGTTATTGGCTCCGCGCGCTCTCCCGCGGTTCTATTATGCATTTTTTTTCCTCACTTTATTTCGCGAACCCTCTGCTGACGATCTCGCGGAGCAGCGCGCGTGCTTGTCTTTGTCCTCGGCTCGAAGAAAGCGGCCTCGGTCCGACGGTCGGGACGGATTCGTTCCGTTGAACTTGGGGCGGGACCCGTACGGCGTTGAACTTGAGAGTTATTCCGTAGCAATGGCAGTGAAAACGATCAAGGTGGTGGCAGCTCGGTTTTTTTGTTCAAGGAAAACTGTGTTTTGTCAGTCGAAATCACGTCCTTTTTTTGCTATTTCCGGTCAGTAGGTGGGTGATCTCATTTCACGCAGACTCGATTCTCCGACAGAAACCGTTCAACACTTTAGAGGATGTCGAGTCCTTTAGACGGGAGGAGAATCTGTAACTGTTCACCAATAATTCGATCCAGTCGCAGTCTTTCTTGCGGTGTTGATTATTTTCCAGGTTTAAACGAACCCGTGTCCTTGGTGGCCCAGAAGTATAATAAAACCCCTCATTCATTTTACTATCTACCAGCCAGTTCTCTCATTCTCATAATACTTTCAAATTATTTCTATGACTAACACTTGGCCATTGATTGAATAGCGACGATAGAATGATAGGCATAATACCAGTGGTGCTTCTACCCATTGATGGCACATCCATCCTGTCACGACTGAAATTTAATTATCATAAAAAAGTTTTTTAATCGTTAATGTTTGCTTAAGTGATAGAACGGTACCTATATACTGGCCATCATTTCGTTAATTAAGGAGTGAATGCCACGAATATGGAATTTATTAGTCAATTGCCAGCCGAATATTTTTTCATACGATTAAATGAGGTTTTGCAGAAATACGTTCACTGAGGGTCGCGTTTGTCATTTTTCGGGAATTCGAATCTCCAGGCCTGGGGCATGAGGATGGAGCCTAACGACATACGCACGGCTGTTGGAGTTTTGCAAAACTTAGTAACGATAGCCGGAAAATGGTTCACAGGTGAATCAAGCGTTGATGAGCGGGCAGAGATACCGAAGGATTCCCGGAGGAACCTATGGAGAGACAATCGGCCCATTGACTGCCACCTCTATCGCATGTTATCCTCTTCAGGACCTCCCGCTCTACAATAACGAGTGTTATTCCCCTCCCCCAAAAGTTCCGTTCCCCAAAGCCTAGCGTAGAAACGCGGAATAATATCCAATGAGGGGTGACGGACGGCAACCACGAGTCGCCTCCCCATATTTGCCTCCCATTTCTGCCACAACATTATAAGTCTCTTCAGTTAAGCAAGCTCAAGAAGTTGTTTACCAACGGAGGTTCTCGAATGCACGAGGCAATAAAAAATGGGCAGCGGTAAGAGTTTCTGCTTTGTTAATTCACGTGATGACTTTGTGCACAAGAAAACAGATGCTGGTTATGCAATTGTATAAAATACTCGAGATAGTCATGAGGATGTTCTTGCCTCCTCTTTCGACATGCTTCTATGGAGAAAACCTGAAAGACTATTGTCGCAAAATTGTTTTTTTTTTGTTCATTGGGAGTTAGCAACGAAAAGTTAAATGATGGGGAAAAGAAAAAATATTGAAGGGAATAGTTGGGAGTAGGGTTCTAAGAGCTAGCGATCAGGCCTTCAGCATCAAATTGTCAAAATTAAAGTCCAGCAAAACATATTTTACTTCTCGTCTTGTCCTTAAATAAAATGATATTTCAGTAAAAATCAGCAGCACGAGTACCTACGTATGATAGACCAATAGATTGAAAAATTATTGAAACTACGCTAATTCAATCGTCTAGATTCCCATTTGGATTTTCAATGTAAAAAACATAGGGCATGATTAGTGCACCACACGTATGAAACCATCTATACACCTCGCCTGAAGCAGTTTGGACATCAAGCACATCCCTTCAAGCAAAATACCCTCTCTCCGATATCTTCATCCGCTTAACTCGTGGAGCTGGCGATACGTGCATGCTATGTGCCAGTTATATTTTTTTTTCATCGTCATTCTCAAGAGATCGAAGTGATATCTAGTCGGGCGCCTGAAAGTTGTCTATGCGACGATGAGCATGCATCAAGAGTCAACCAACGTGATCATTCGAAGGAGGGAGACTCGGGTGTTTTTGTGAGAGGGTATGGGAGGGAGAGAGAGAGAGAAATGGGAAGGGTAGGAGAGCCTCCACCGCTGCGTGCTTTATTTGCCCGCTGGTCGTCGCGGCTGTGTCGAACTGGATATAACCGGTTGAGGTTTCCCGAAAGGTCGCGATGTCAAGCCCGACGGTCAGGAAAGACGTTTTACGCTCGCTGGACCACGGACCCCCAGCCGGGGGAGAGAGTGGGAGGGGGAGAGAGGAGGGAATCAGAATGGCGGGGAAGAAGAGAGGGTTGGGCACTGGAGGGGCGGGAGACCGCGGTGACGTACTTACGGACACACACATTGGCAGGGGAAGGAGGAGAGAACGAGAGGGAAAAGTAGGCGGCTTCCTTATAGGGGATGAGGGAGGGAGGGATGGAAAGAGGAAGACGCGGTGGATCCCATTGAATAAAAAAATCGAAATCGCCGCGGAGACCGTCCCGGGGGCGGAGGGAGGCAAGCAAGCAAGGGAGACGATATCTCTTTTTTTTTAACGGTTTATAACTCGAAGGCTTTCTTTGTGTCTGTGGGTTACTTTATTAATAGACGGTCAATTACGTGTTTTGATGAGCGCAATGCGGGAGGATGATGATAGAGAGAGGATTGGAGAGGGGGCGGGAAGGGGAAGGAGACGGCTGGGTCTCTCTCCCCCACCCCCTTATCGCTTCTACCGTGTGACGTTTTTATCGAGAGGGAAAATGGAGGGGGGGAGAATTTTTGGATGGTGTTTTTATTCCAACCGACAGTCGGGAGGTGGGAGGCAGTGCGGACCTTGTGGAGAGTGCCCAGGTTTGATTGAGGTGGTTTGCTGCCACCCCCCCCCCCCCCGCGGGGGGTGGCAATGTAGAGGAGGAGGAGGATTGGGGGGATGGGAGGGAGGAAGGAGGCGGCTCCACCGCTATTTTTTTAATGTCTATCGGTGATCGCCGTCAGGCACGGGAAAGCGGAAGGGTCCAAGGGAGGCTACTCACTCCAGCCCTTCCCATTAAAACGATGGATGAGGAGTGGGAAGAACACTGGTGCTTGCTACTTACTGCCATAAAATTGGGTGTTCCAGTTCTCCAGATTGCTGAATTCGGTAGCTTGTTTCAACAGTCCCAGGTTCGGTCCGAGCGAATGCTCCAGAAACGTCGCACCAGCAGGAAGTACCCTTATGGCCTTATTACTGTCATGTTGAACATGGGACAGGTGGGGCACTTTAGAGACAGGAAAGGCCGTGGCTGAAAATGATGCTCCTGAAATGACAAAAAAATTGGTCTCGCTCTATCATCATTATCGGATAAGCCCCAGATTTGTCGACAGATTTGGTATAATTGGACTGGAATTGGTGACATATGCGGAAAAAACAATGTGTTGTCGTACAGGAGATTGTCTATGCATCCAAGCCAATGAACGTGAATTAATATCAACTCTCATTCATAGCAATCTCCTCTGCATTGGAAAAATAGATGAAGATAGTTTGTGGGTCGGGTGTAACTTCAACGGTGACAGTATGAAAGTAGAAACGTATGTAAACATTTATTCTGCGAAACTACTGAAAATTTAGTTTCGTCTATTGCGAATTTACGTAACCATTCATTTAAGCATTTCTGAGACTGAAAACAGTGGAGTATGATTACTTAATATAATTTCTGTGCATGCTAAATATTTTGAGCCCCCAACCTCCCTGCTTCTTTCCAATGGGAAAAGGAGATAATCACCGGGTACAAAACTGCGAAGAAAGACTACATTAAATCCCTCCAACTGGTTTAGGTACTCAACTCTTGCATTCAAACACCACGCTCTTTTACGCTCTGTCTCCAGCTGCAGCAGAGTTGCCGACACTACCCTCAGGATAATAGACTTAAGCCCCGTTCACAACTACTTGGCTTAAGCTGTTCCCGAGTGCCAATCGGGGCCTGAAATGTCCAACCAATCACAGCACGCCACTTTCAGCCTCCTCATACAACACAAACAGCGTAACCAAGGTATCCTACATCGATAGTAGTAATCGATTACTTCCGCACTATCGATAGTAAACCAGGCCATGCTATTGGCTAGAATTAAGAGAAAGTTGAGAAATGCTCAACTCTAAGACTACGCCAAGTCGAGTTAAGCCACTTTAAGTTGTTGTGAACCTGTGTGTTACTTTCTCACGGACTCAACTCCTAAGTCGCGCCAAGTTAAGTCAAGTTAAGTTATTGTGAACGGGGCTTTATGGGCCGACAATGGCCATGACCGATCTTCACCGCTTCAATTATTTTTCGATAAGACCGTTATCTAAAAGGAGGATTGCGGGAGACTCCTTTCCCATTCCTCGTGTACTTTTTGGGTCAGTAAAATGAGTTCGGCGAGGGAACCTTCAAAATGATGGCCTCCGAGTCATTTATAGATTAATCCGTGGTATCATTATTATACGGTCTACTTCTTAAAAATAAGGAGTGACTATCATATTTTTATCTAATTTTGAGTTCATTAAGTTCATTACCATTCTCCATATATGTGCATAAGCGGTCCTAAACTGTCTTACTGACAACTCGCTGGGAAGATCTGAGGTCCTCCCGCACTAACTTTCTTTCGGGAGATCTGGCGTTGGTTATCTTTTATGAACGTGTAAAATATTTAGCAGGCATCAGGAGACGAGCATTCAACTGTTTTGAATAATTTATCTATGCGTAGGTGCTTTCACGGCGTATTGGTATTCACTTCCTGTTAATACAGGCCACTCGATTTAGTGAATAATATTTTTAAGAAACTGAAGTCTCTTAGAAGGAGAAGTTCATTTTGCGCCGATCATCAAACCACTCAGTCGTGAACTCACTTTTACCTCCCAACTTTCCATCTCCACTAATCAGCCATGGATGAAGAATGATGCTGAAAAGTCATACAAAGCCTTCCTCGTATGACTGATCCGTGAGGAGCAGAACTAACTTCGTATTCTGAGGAGTATAGGTTTATGAAATCCGAAATCTTTCTGGTTGGCTCTACCAGTCCTCTCGACCTGGCGCATGTGTAGGAGTTGAAGTCACTGGAGGGTTTTTTTTTTCAAACTTATATTTATTTGAAATAATTCTCACGTGTTTCGCGTGAAGTAAACCAAAATTAGAAATACCATGGGAAAGCCTTGACTCGGGTCCGGAGATAGTCAACTACTTTGGGACGACAGATTTTCGTTTATTTCCTCAGTATAGTATGTGTGGTAGTTGAAAACCAATTAGAATGACTTCTTAGAGGATATCCAGGTATACGCTTCATGCTTAAGCCTCGTAAATGGCGTTAAGATGCGACATCTCACAACCAAATAAACAATCAGGATTCCTTCCGGCTACTGCGCCAGGATGTTATCATTGTTGAGGTTCAGAAGTTTTTGAAGTAGGTACTTCTTAATTAGGGGCAATTGATAGGAATTGTTTCCGTGGCTATTGAACAATTACTTGCAAAGTCAACAAAAACCTCCAGATTTAATCTTGCATTCAGGATTACTTGTGTTTTAGCCATGCTTGCTTCCACCTTTTTCTCCCTACTCGCCTTTGCCGCTTTTTCTCGGCCCTCAATACGTCACAATCCTCATGCAAACATCAGCAGGTCTACTACTAATTCTTATAAAGAAACATGGCGAAGTAAACCTTTGATACATTGCGATACTGTGTCATTGATGCCACTCCTCCTGGAAGCAAATTTTCCGAGTAATTTTTTCCACGCATGGGACATCAGGAGGATTTGTTACTTGTGCTTTTTTTAAGCGTTCAACCACGCAGGCTTTTTACTCACGACAGCGATAATCCGCAAGGAGGCATGTCGAGAGAGAAAGAGAGGGATATGAGGGGGAGGGGTTAGGACGAGGCGCGGTGGGTGGGGGTCGAGTTCTTTTCGAGGGGGACGGAGGGGTGGGGTGGAAAAAAGAGGAGGTGGGGGGCAGTGGTCGCCAGTTCTCCAGACGCTTCTTCGTTGGCGCCCCGTGAAGGCCGAAGCGAGAGCAGCGAGTCTTGCGGGTATTAGCCGACCAGTGTTGGACTCGCGTCGCGGGGGTCCAGATCTGCCGCGAGGAGAAAAAGTCAGTGCTAGTGACTCGGGAGTGTGGACGGAGACGGATAGAAGAAAAAAACCCAACGGCGGCCGTTGTGCTCATGGGAGCGATTTCTCAGGAAGGGTGAGATGCTCGCTTGAATCTACTTCTTTTTGATTTTTCCGAAATCTTTCGAGAAAGTTCACCTGCGGGTGAGGGGGGGAGACAAGTAAATATTGGCGGGTCCACCGAGTTTTCGGTTTTCATTGGAGCATTTCTCCCGTCTTCGTTTTAATCTTCCGGTCGGCAACCGATTTGATTTCGGCAGCGTCTGATATCGGCGGCACTTTCTCCTTCATTTCGAGGTGGTGGCTTAAATGGCTGGGAAAAATGTTTCTCGTGAAACGAGAAATTGACACAACCGCCGATTTTTTCCTTCCCAGACACTTGTATATTGACGTACACAGTGTTTTAAAGATGACTAAAAGGCTTTCTCCATCACTGTCTATTTTGTCTTCTCGTGATAACTTATAGTCAGTTGGCTGGTTTTGGAAATATTAATTGTGGAATATTAAATGCAGCATCACGACTCGTGATATCCTTACATGAATTGAAATGAATTTCTTCAACGAGGCCAAAAGTGATTTAAAACCATAATACTAGATCACAAAAGGGAAAAGGTTTACTGCCGTAGAAATGTCGCATTTATGTCGAATTTGATGCTATTTTGCAAGATTTTTTATCCTCCCTTCTTCTATGACATACATTTCGTTACACATAGAGCACCTATCAATAGCCATCAGTCGAGATTCTACGAGGCACATTCAGAGCAATTCGGGACGAATTGTATTTTATACGCATACCATTGGCAAGAGAAGCGAAGTGGATTGAACGAGAGTAGAAGACCATAGTTATTTATAAACTGAGCACCGAAGGGCTTGTATTGTATTTAAAATTGAATTGAAAACCCAGGAAAAATATAATTAGACAACCATTTAAATAGACGTAATTATTAGTGTAGGAAACTGCTAGTAATTGACATAAGACAGCATTGGACTTTTAAACTTCTTGACGAGGAACAAGATTTGTTTTCTTTGACGTTTGTGAAGCGTCTGATATCTACTGCGTCCAACTCCACTGACGCCAAAATGCTCAATTTTGATCGAGTGTCCTATCGTCAACATACTAAATGCATGGGTGGTCCTTGGAATTGATTAGCAAGGGGTGTAGGCGAAGCAGTAGCGTGCTCTCAAGCAGTTTCCCGTCGGAAGCAGCGCCAGAACTGCTCACTATAAGATGCTAAATCGCCTCCTCATCCGCCTCTTCATACTCGAAATTAATGAGGGAAATAGAAACTGATAGCTTTCCGCAAGCCAAGGATTTAGGACTGGAGATATTCAAATGCAATACAGAGAACTGAATTGACCATTATCTTGCCGGAAACCAAATTGAGTTTTCTCAAGACTGACCTATTTGAGACATCTCAGGACCCGTACAACTCACAAGAAAAATAGGTGTTTACACCTAACGAACCCGGAGGTTAGGTTGGTAATCCAAATATCACGGGTTCCGATCCCGTCTTTGACATGGATATTCTGTTTGTCTTAGAATCAAAATTCTTAGACAAGACTTAGGGCCACAATTTTAGCGGTTAGAGATCACAAAAAAAAACTTGAGGCTTTGACTTACACCAATCCATTATGTGAATGACTGGTGGACACCTGATTTGACATTAAGTTCCCGAAAATTTGTACTTCCGCTGCGTCCTGCAGAGTTTATGGATCTGAAAGTTCGCTGATGGATGAATTTATTCCATTCCAGAGTACCAAACTACAGGAAGGCAGCGAGTTGAGTTGGCGTCTCGTGAGGAAGAAGTCGTCGACGACGGGAGCGATGGGTGAAACCCTGGAAGAGATCCAACAACCAGTCTCCCCAACAATGGTGGTGCAGGTGAGTTGCAACAAATGCGCCTCGACCCTCCCTTCCCATTACTGTGCCTCCTCACTTACTCCTGCCATCCGCCACTCTGCCGCGATGGCACACGGTACAAGGTTGCGATCAAGGTCCCCTTTCCCCTCGCCCCCTTATGAGGGATCCACTCAAAAGCCGCATCCCAGGCCTTGAATATTAACGATGGCTGTAGGGAGTCGAGGGGGGCTCCCAGCGGGGGGTCGGCTGCGCAGGTTCCCGCGGCGAACACACTCCTCATCCCCGCGGAGGAAGGGATTCGTCTCGCGCCGCTTCCCTCCCAACATACATCCTCCAGCATTCGTCCGCTGGGGTCTTGCCTTTGCCTGGGGTCTAACACTTTGTTCTCAGTCCGTCTCGCCACTCCAAACCAGTCTACGGCTTTAATTAGGGCCTCACCATTCCTTGGCAGTTAAGGTAGTTAAGACCGAGATATCATTTCACGTAAAATTTAATGAACTTGGCCACATAACGGTGAAGCTCAGCTTTGCTCCCCAATCATGGCGAAATATCAGTCACTTATCGCTGTACTTGGTGAGATATTTGCCTTAAAAATTCAACCCATTTTTCACTGCACATAATAAGAGAATGCACGCCATCGGGACTTGATTTTTTAAAAATTACGAATTGTCAACGCATAGATCGCTTCATAAGTTGCGTTGCTTGTATGCGTTCCCTACGTGAATTACAACATTCTCAATATAAAACTAATGGCTCGCCGGAGTACTCTTCACAAGATCGTAACTATAACCTTATGCAAACGGCGTGGAAAAAAAAGAGTTAACTCCTTGAATGGGCAAATTTAGTTGATCTCTGATAACTTCATCGTGTAAAACAAGGCTTTCGCGTCACTGATATCTCGAGGTTAACTGCACGCTTCTAATAATTGCTAACATTTAAAAAATAGCATTGGAATAGAACAGTCAAAGTAGAATAGTGTGCTCTCCAGAGAAAAATCCCGCACTAACTCGAAGAAACGAATCCGTAAGATTTTACGTCAAAACCGGGCTGAGGAGGTGTCGATGAATGATTCTCGGGTCTCCTTCCACATCATTGGACGGCGGTTTCGCAAACATATCCCGATCTTCTCCAGATTAATTCCACTTGACTATTCTTATTTCATTGAGGCTTCATGGGGAGGAGCATAAAAAACAAGGGAAGTAACATCACCTCACTCGGAATGTGTGAGTGTAAAAAGTCTCGGGGTGTTGTACGAGGAGTCCTTAGAGTTTGAGAGGGAAAATTCAGTTTTTCACTCAACCTAAGGACGTGCACTGATTTAGTAAAGCTAAAATAAAAGGTATTCTTTTGCTCTTCTCTGGAACTGAATGTAACATTTAAATAAAGTCATGTATTCAGTGTCATTGTAAATATTTTTGTTCGGGAAACTTAGCGGTTTTAAGGACTGATATTAAATGAATGAGGTTTTATGAGCCCAGTTTCACATCCGCTAGTGCGGACGTGCGGTGAAAGTTGCTGATGCGTAAAATGATAGAGACCTTGTACGCGCGTGCATACGGAGCGGATGCTGTATTATGGCCATCCGTGATCTCAAGGGCTCTCTGACGCGAATTTTGGAGGTTTATGAGGGGTGGGGAGGTTGGAGAATGAATTAGAATGAAAAAATTATTTTAGATTTTTGTAGCACGAGGATTAAAATATCTTCAATGCTATCTCAAGTTTTGAGGGGTTAATTCTTCTAACAGGAGAAGCGTGGATTAATAATTCCAAACGGTTCCTAAACAAGGTAAGGAAGGATGTCCAGGCCATTACTTGTGAACAGGCGGGTAATAACATCTACATGGCACTGCAATAGCTAATATGTTAAATCTTTATTCATGAGTATTGAAATAGAGAGAGCAAAATCCCTTTACAACTCATTTAAAGACATAAGTGTAAATCATTTAACCATTAGTGGGAGTTAAAATACCGCAATCTTTTACCGTGAAGCACGAAACAATATCAAATCCTTAGCCCTGATTGGTGCATTGTGGTATTTTCATTTGTGTGCAAGTTTTGAGGGAGGTTTGATTATTCCTGTAGCGGAAACTCGAATTAAACATTCTCAACGGACCCTAAAATAGGAGAGGAAGGATATTCCACTACACAACTCATGCATGGGCGAGCATTATTATGCACAAAACTGTACTAAATGGCACATTAATTCATTTCACACATCATTGGGCATTTAGGTAGGGTACGAGGATCGCTTCTACACTTTTCGTAACTCTTCCGCCCAGAGTTTTGAATTTTGGCGTCAGCAACGAGTACTAAGGACAAGAGTACCACAACACTTAACTTCAAAGTCTGCTCGACAAGGAAATTACTCGTTAGGTACTTACTTAGACCAAAAGAGAGCACTCGCTAATGAAAAATTGAATGAGACGGTTAATTTTCATGAAAGATTTGAAACCTAAAAAATCTCGGTGTAACGCTGCCTGAACTCCATTGATCTAATAGTGCTCGTCGAAAGATGATTTGAGTCCGGTTAGGAGCCAAATGCTCTAAGGATGGAACCACCACTGGGAGGATTTCTCGTGAGAAAACAAAAGCGAAATGTAGGTTTCACTCGCTACATACGTTCTCCTTCAATGCGTACGATTAGGAAAATGTGTATACCGTAGGGGTTGAATGTGGAGTCATTAACGCGGATGAAAATTAATGCCACTCCCAGTACCAATTTAGACCTCTTTAAAAATTTTGCCCACCCACTCGCCAACTTTTCTGACGCCCCCGCTTATAAGGCGTGGTCGATTATAACTCTGAAGGCTGTAGTAGAAGCTCCACGGACCATTTGAATCCTACGGAAGCAATCTTGAATTTTGGGGACGGAGGCTCCTTATCCTTGAGGGGCGTTGAGGTCGAAGACCAAACTACTTCCTGGGTTAAGGAAAAAAAATAAAAATTCTAAATGACTTTTCCTTCTTCCTCTTGGAACAGAGCGACAGCGAAGAGTCCACCGCGTCGACCTTGGGACTGGGACCCGGCCTGTCCGGAATGGACCTCTCCGGCGACTCAGCCGAAGGTCGAGGGGCTGACCCAAGGAGTGGCGAGAGGGAGGGAGGTGATGCACAGGACGGCGGCGAGGGGGAATTCTCGTGCAGGTAATTCTACAACATGGCCATGTCCCTGCTGACGGTAGTTTAAAGCGAGATTTTTCCTTAGTTAATGCGGAGACCATATTCGAATTTTACCTTGTAATTTCAGCAGCTGTAGGGATCATTTCAATATTAATGGTGCAATCGTATACTTTTGAGGCTGAAATTTTCTGAAATCAAATAAAAATTCCTAAATAAGTCTTCAACTTGACTCATTTTTTTCACGCGGTAATTTTAAAACTCCTTCGCGATGGAAGGTATTTTTGTGATTCTGGAAAAATTACTGCTGTAGGCATATGATTAATTTTTCGAAATAGTTTAGATAACACAAACTGCACTTTATTCATTTTTAGACGTGATCTTGGCGTTAGAAATTTATCATTAAAAAAAAAATAGTCTTTCTGGAGTGCGTACACGTACTATTTCTCATGCCAGATGACTGGTATTTTTCGGGAAACATTTGGGAAAGTTCGGTAAGGGGCTGATGTTTTGGTATCTTAGGAAGGGTGAGATATTTTTCTTTAAAATGAAACCAAAATAATTGATAAATATATATATGAAATAATATATCGCTCAAACTAACTTAAAGATGTGTCTTGATACGTAAATATCAATGAGTTTGGCCTCATGTATAAAAATAAGACCCATAAATTATAATGAAAACAAAATATCAGCCACATTCTGTACCAATCTACTGTATATTTGCCAGTGAGGTCATTTTATTAAGGATGTGGCATGGCTGTGCGGTACCTAGTGGCATTTTTGAAAATCTGAATTTCTGCGGCGTAAACCGCATCTGAAAAGTAACGGTGCGCAGTGCATTTGATTCTTGATTGATTTTTATAATTGGGTCACCACTCACCTTAATACTTAGTTTTATATCACAAAAAATGTTCATTATGGAGACATTTTCTGCAAGTGGTGTGTAATGAGTCAGGATCAGTCAGTCAGAGCTTTAAATGTGCACACTAGGTTAATTGATGAGAATTTCATTTACAAAAAGTTTTTCATAATTAAAATTTCTATATTTACCCAATGCTTTATATGAGTGTTCATGAAAAATAAAATGTGACTTTAGTGTATTTCATAACATGACAAAAATATCTCAGATAAACCTTAGATTTGGCTGAAGTAATTCCCTCCCCTCTGAAAAAATTGGAATAATATTTCAGTCTCAATTACATTACATATGTTGATTATTTGGGGAGAGTGATAAGATCTAAGTAAAGAAAACTGTGATGAATACTGTGAATGCAAGTCATTCAGCACGATGATAGTTTGATTAATATCCTGTTTTCCATTTTATCTTATGGGAAACCAATTATGTAATTTATTCAAGAATAAAAGGTTTTGAAGGCTAGAATATGTACGCACATGGTGGCCAAAACAACACTGCTGGAAAAGTGCGTCTTGGAATAATGTCAACTACATTATTTCTAGCATTAAGTAGTCAGTGATACATAAAAGCAGAGAAGTATCACTATTCATACCTTGAGAATAGGTTATTATCTGGAGACCAAAACCAAAATGAAAGAAGTATTCACATTTCAAGAAGTTTCTATGTTCACAAGTTGAGATGTCACCTTGTGTATGAACCTAGATGAAAGATATAAATTATTAGTGCATATGATATGGATCACTTTTCCATTCTTGATAAGTCGCCATGGCATATTACAACTCTGTCTTAAAATCATCATTACATCTCAACCTAGAATTTTTGAAATTTGCTGAAGTTATATGATTTTCTTATCCCAGGTGGGGTACCTGCCAGGAATCCTTTACCCATGTAGACCTTTTGGCAAGCCACGTCACATGTGTCCACGCAGCTTCAGGAGAGAATGGACTGTTCTTCTGTGGATGGAGGGGGTGCAGCAGGGGGAAAAGAGGCTTCAATGCAAGGTGAGCACATAACTGAAGCAGGAAAGTTGTCTCATTTAATTCTGTAGAGCTGTCTTTTCCCAAAATCTGCCCAAAAAATCTATCACAGACCGCCTAAATCCTCTACAAAATGATACTTAATGATGATAATAAGGAACGCATGAAATTTAGAAATTTTGCATGTGACACCTGCAGTACCTTTGATTAAAGGAGGAAGAATACTCAATGACCTTCCAAAGAGATACTCACTGTTGGATAACCATATAATGAAAATTGCATCATTCATTGGTCTACTTTGAAAATATGGGACAATTCATTAGAGATGCAGTCATGATAAAATTTTTCCATCATATTGTATATAGTAATGTTTTAGAATTACTCATGTAAAATGCTTAATTTTTATTAAGGATTAATGTATTTCATAGCCTATTAACCCTAGAATCTGTTAGTTACATGACTGATCCTTCCCAACAATTTTTTAAAACATTTTTTACACTCCTATTCAATGGATTTGTATCTTTAGAGGTGGATGCCATTTTTTCAGCAGCAATAATATTGATTTAGCATTGTACATATTACTTTTTAATAAGCATTAACTGGTAGAATAATTAAAAAAAGCATATTACTCTAGTTACTGTAGTTTTTACTCAAAGTAAAAGGCTGTAAGTAAAGACCTCACATAATTAGTTTATTTTTTCCATGAGCAATCGCATATATAGCTAATTTAACAGTTATTTTTATTCATAACAATATCACTTTTTCTTTTCTTAGGTACAAAATGTTAATACATGTGAGGACCCACACCAATGAGAAACCACATCGTTGCCCAAGGTGCGATAAGAGCTTCAGTCGTGCCGAGAATCTTAAAATTCATGCTAGGTCTCATACAGGTAAGCTTAAATCTTTAATTTATTTATTTGTATGCAGTTACTTAGCTCTTAATTGGAGAATAAATACCAAGTAGTCAAATACAAGTACGTAAGAGCTACATACTGTATACAGTGTTATGGCATGAACATGAATCTTAAAAGGATTAAGGTAATAGGATTCTCTAGAAGTATAGAATACAGCTGGCGGAAGAAATTATTTCGGGATCATATCTTGAATTAAATGGACTAGGGAGCAAGAAAAAAAGTTTTTGGCCAAAGTGACTAAGAATAAGGTCGTATTGATGAGGCTCACTGAGCCAATTATCAAAGAAAAGACTGTCAACCCGAATTATAGAGCAGTGTTACATGGTTTTGAAACTTGGTACCTTGGTAACTGTGGAAGAAGGATGAGCAAAGACTGAAGACAGAAGTAGGTAAAATGTAGTGAAAGATTCATACTCAACTTTAGAGATGCTTAAAGCATTAGTCTCCAAAAAATAAAACTAGAAGAGAAGGAAATGTTTTCCAAAGGTGCTTAGTAGCCTATAAATGAGCTAAAATTGTTGAGAGACTTCAATGAGGGGACTCTTGGTGTGAACAATTATAGACTCAACTTTTGGTCTTCATAGATGACATTAGCATATACTCACATGAAATTTCTTTGAGGGCAAAAATCTAATGCATATTATTGATTTTTCCATGTTAATTATTAATATTGACCGTGAAATGTTGTCAACCACACTGCATTTGTTAAAAATTATACAATTTCCCCATTTTTGTAATGTAATGCATGTCATCTAGGGCAATAATTATTGGTTTGATTGTGATTTCTGACCATTTAATGCTTGATTGAGGTCAATAGAGAAAATGTACTCTTGGTCCAATGTATTTTGTGTTGAAGTGTAAACAAAGTTTTTACAGAAAATACAATTTCTGAAGTACAGATTCTGTACTTATTGTTAATGATTCACTATGCTTTCACAATGTCTTAGATGAGTTATTTTGTATTACATACATCCTTATGACAATAGCTAATCATAATTCCCATTTACTTACAGGTGAAAGACCATATGTTTGCCCAGTTCCTGGATGTGGGAAGGCTTACTCAAACTCAAGTGACAGATTTAAGCACACAAGAACTCATTCTGTTGAAAGACCTTATGCCTGTCGTGTTCCTGGATGCTCCAAACGCTACACAGACCCCTCATCTCTCAGGAAGCATGTAAAGACATATGCCCACTATCACCGACCAGCATCAGATGAGAACTCAAAGGCTGCAGAACTGGATGGAGGAGATCAAAATAAAAATAACATTATAGTCAAGGTAAGAATCCTGTGTAACCAGGGGGGTATTCAAATACCTGCATCTAATGTTGTTTAAGTGAGTAAACATTAGCAATGGAATCAATTGATGAATTCAAAATTTTTAAAGTACAAATTTTTTACTGTGGTATAGTTATACCATCTGTCAAACTGATTAACTTCTTATGCAACCAAGGGAAACAATGGTAGCTCATTTTAAAAGACTGCATTTGTGTTTATAGAGTAGTTAATCAATAATTTTCTTTCTCCTTCATTAGGTTGACATCAAATTACCAGATACTGATGCCAACAAAAAAATAAATCAGCTAGGAAAGAATCATATGAGTAATGACATAGATGAGGAGGTCAGTCAAAGGAATCTCAGAAGTTCAACTACTTCAGCTAGGAGAGCTAGTCGGGTTTGCACTGCTGAGGATGAGATGTTGCCCATCAAAACAAGGGAATCTTCTCAAGTCACCGCAAGTAAAAATGTAAGTACAAGCTTTTTAACTATTGGACATAACCACGTTACCCTACAAAATACTGGGGTGATGAATAGAAAAATTGTAATTTTGAGTTAACTTGACGAAACTCCCTTATATTTTGCAGAATTTGATGAGCAAAGAATCTGAAATGAGACCAGGTAGATCTTTGCATGGGGAACTACAAAAATGTGAGCGCCTACAGCACTTCAATGGGAAAGAGTCTTTGTCTCCTACATGGGATACTGTTCCAGATGATAAATGGTTGGAAAATGACATAGAGGAAGTAGAAGAGGATGAAGATTCAAACCAAGGAGAGCTGGTGGTACCACCAGTAGTTGAACTGAAGGAGAGTCACTGTATGTCAGATGAAGATGTGCATTCGCACATAGGACTTCCTAAATCAGAGGTGGACAATGAATGGTCTTCTGGTGCAGAAGAAGAGTGGATGTCTGACGGGAGTGATTACACCCTAAGTGATAGGTCCAAAATCATAAACTCAGTGCCCTCATATCTTAAATTCTCTGGCATTCAGTCTAAATCTACCCTCAAACCTTATTTTTTGGCAGAGCAAAATTTGATCTCAAAGCTCAGCAAAAAGAACTACATTCTCTCTAGGTCATACCAGCAGAGGTTGAATGAACTTCTGTTGAAATCTTACTCCAAATACGAATCAGTGCAGTGCCTCAAGGGGAAAAAGTACAATTATCCCTTGGATTCTTTTCAGCCAATGGATTATTCCTGTTCTGCTTCCCATCAAAAGTCGCAAGCAGGAAAGTATAATATGCTGAATGATATGGCTTATCATTCAATACCATATGAGCAGGTTGTGCCTCTTGATTTGAGGAAGGTAAATTAGGAATATTTTTACCACAAGTGGGGACTATGTGCAACAAAATGCTTCAGCTTAAAGGTACCAGTGGTTTGGTGCTAAAAGTCAAGATATCTATAGCTATTGTGTATATGATTGTATATATTGTGATAAATATTGTGATGTGACTGTGAATAATATAGAGTATTTTTTCACGTGCTGGACATCTAACAGATCAAGGTCCTTGGTAAATATATATGAGATTAATAAATGTTTCCAGCAGATCAGATAAAACTTGTTTTCTTTAATTTGACGGGCAGCAATCCCACGATTCTGATCTTAAAAAGTGAGAATTTTATCCTCAATGATATATTTACTAGAAAATGATATATTTACTGGAAGATATTCTTTTTCTTCTCTTTGCATTGATCAATGACAAAAAAATTACAAATTATTATTCACCTTTATCAGTCACATGCCTTAAGGCTTGTCAATAATGTGCACCATTTTGCAGTGCAAAAGAGGAATACTCGACTGACTCATAGTTGATTGAAAGTAATGAAAATAAAAAACAGATTGAAGATTAATGCTCAAATTGTATTTGAGTATGGAAGAAAATGTGACATGGCTCCCTCTTAAAGGAAAACAATGTTTGCAGTTAGAGGCTAGATTTATTTAATTAAATAAACAAAGGGAAAAAACAAATGATGCTACTTTTGGAATATGATAGATAGACCTCTGCAAAAATTAGCTTTCTTTGCTTCTAGAATATGGTTGCTTCAATTGTTTTTGGGAGCCTTATTACCTGGCAGGTACTTAACCACAGTTGAAAATAGACTTCTATTACATTGCCACAGCATTGTAATATCGAGAGAGAGCAATATTTGAAAAATCCAATATTTTTTATGATTGTGACAGTTTTTGTTAGAAAAATACAAATATTTGCTTAAAGAGTCAGCGGTAAGTCTTAATTATTTTCTTTTTCTTATATCAAAAATTGGTTTGAATTTTGGCAGCAGCTATAATCCCCGCCATACCCCTTGAATCTGAGCCATTTGTTTCAGCATACATGGATAAATAGCAACATTATCTAATTATTGAAGAAAATGCACTTTTGAATGTGTTGTGTTACACAAAAAACAAATTATTCTAATTCTACACCCTGTTTAACAGACTAGGGCATTATCAGGAACACACACACAGACTGTGACACTCATGTACTATATCAATAGATACAGTCAAAAGCCTACAACACTTACCTCCAGAAAATTTTCATTATTCATTTCAATCGGTGGTGATGGGGTAAGTCCTTGGCTGCTAAACCAAGGGTTGTGGGTTTGAATCCTATCTGAGTGGAATTATCACCACTCAGGGCATGGGTGTTTGTGTTAGTCTGTTGTTGTTGCTATTTACTTGACATAAATTGGTCAAATTTGCTGTATTGGAATAACAAAGATTAAAGTAAATTTAAAAAATTCAGAAATTAATCAACTAAAAGACATCATTTTTAGTTACTAAGAGACTAATGGTGGTTTGACATTAGGAAAGGGACACCTGTATGAAGGAACCATAATTGAAAACTGAACATAGAGTAACCGCTGTCCATGTCCATGCCGACCTTTTTGGTATAAAGCGTACAATGATTCTAACGATGCTCAGAGGATATGGTGTCTTTTGTAATGACCTAAGTAACATTTATTATGCACTAACCCCTTTCTATTCAAATCTCTTTATGGACGTGCTTTCCCCATGTAGACTACTTAATGGAGTTTGCTATGGACCTGCCTCGGGTACATACAACACATGAGCTAATTACATCAACCCAAAGACACCAACAATTCCTTGCACCAATTACACACACCAGGCACCACCCTCTGGTAGTGGCACCTATTGCAGTAACTGTCAGCAGCAGTTCATTCTTTGTCTTAGGGCATGCCTTTACCAAATCAGAATAGCCCTCATTAGTACAAAAGTCTGTGCAAAGAGAGTGGCTGCACCATGATCACAAGGGCACAGAGGCTACCACCCAGCAGGCAGAGAAAAAAACAGTTCCTGATGCCTCAATTGAAAACCTGCTTAACAAATATGCACCCAACCATTTTATCTCCTCCTAGGCTACCAATTGCCAACATCCTAAGCTCTATCGAGATAATTCTATGCTCACTCACTCCTCCTCAACCTTGCTCAGAAACCCCTCCAGGCTGATCAACCATCAGTCTGGTGAGTGAGTAGCCAACATTTTGCCATTTTAAATCTGAGAGAATTGCTAGAAGAATTTAGTCTTTGATTAAAGGGAAAATTTTTTACAAATATCCAGATCACTCTTGAATTATCTGTTTGTCATTTGCTTTGTTATCAAGAATCATTCTGGCTTTTTTATTAATGATTAAGAATACTTGTTTCATGCAGATTGTTATTTCTCACCTGGGCTAGAAAAGAGTATTCAAGAACTCTTTCCTTCTAGAACAGGTCTGTTCTCAATGGGGATTATCAGCAAAAACACCCAAGTCCTTCTGCATTTACAGTTTACCTTCAACATTCTATATTCTTGAAAATCCTACTCCATTCTCACTATGTCTCCCCTTCATTTTTCCAGAAATGACCTCCCTTCCCCAGTGGTGGGTTGAAGATGCAGAGAGAGAGAGAGGCAGCCGCCTCCTGAAACACCTAGTAATAAAGGAAAAATGGTGATCTAAGTTATTCCATACCCCCCAGACTCCCAGAAAGTAGCCCCCCTCTCCTCCCAAAACTATGACCTTATTCTGCCATTCCCTTCCCTAGCCATGAACAGGACGCTACAGTTGTATCATTGATAGTCCGTACACTTTCTCAATTTTTATTGAATCCACCGATAATACCCTTGTTTATTTTCATCCTTTTGTTTTTACCTTTGTTCTTCCAGCTAGCCAATAAATGTGGATATCTACTCAAAAATTGCCATTTACTACTACCACCAGCAATTTATGAATTTAAGTGTAAATTTGCTAATTTTCATTGGCTTCAGGGCACAAATTACATTTATCACTTTCCATCATATTATTCTCTACTGTACTGTAAATGTGTGGAAGAAAAAATTGGAAGAATAACTAATTATTTTGATTGTTTCTTCAAAAGCCACACAATAGTAAGTGCTTTGGTCCACCAGGAATACATTGGCAGTGAAAGGGTTCATTTTCCAGATGTATGTTGTAGTAGAATTAACTCCTTAATAAGCTAGCCACATTTGTATCAACTGCCCTTAGATTATAAACATACAATGCAACCCAAGTTTGAAAAAAACTTAATACTTGTAAAGGAGATTTCACTCGAATTCATTGGACACCGTAAACCACCTATGACACCCAAAAAGTTCTCCTTATAAAACTCATTAGTTTACTGAAAATTGGAATCCTCATTTGTAAAAATGCATGAGGTCAATTTGCCAATATGCGGAATTTTTTAGAATAAATTTTACCTGGGCATCACTACCTATGCCGCAAAAATATCCCAACCCAATAAGCTACGGGTTGAGAATTCGTGTACTAGTCAATATCAAGTTTTTACTTTAACAGCTAGTGATCAATAACATACCTAAATAATTAAGTCCGTACATGTCATTGCAAGAGTTCGTAAGATATCAGGATAAGAGTGAATATATTTGAACATGGCGCCAAATGAAGAGCGATAATGGCGTCTTAGGACATCAAGCTTTCCTTGGCGTTGAAGAGGGCTGTAATTAACTTTGGATTTGCTATGGCGCAAATATAAGTGCAAATAACATGGGCAAAGAGGCGGATTAGCAATCTCAATCAAGTGTCCCAGGACGTTTTTTCCTTATATCGACCGCTTCAGATTATCGACACCATGATGAAACCATTCCCTCACCTGTTGGCGGCAAAATATGTAAAAAATTGAAAATTTGTGGTGCATATCGGTGCTACGTAATTATTACAATGTGCGCTGTAAAATAGCAATTTTAATCATCAAATATACCGAGTACATATGAGAAAACAAAAAACGTGTTACCACAATTAAGGTAGCTTCAACGAGCGCATTTGTTAGCTTGTTTCGTTTACGATGAATGGCGGTTAGATAAGCACAAAAAAAACAAGTGATTTGATTTCAAATTAGGAGTTTTGATAAGGAGTGAATCATGAATTCGTGATAAAGTGACAGAAAAATTCTTAATTGTAGTGCTTATAAACTTTTAGATATGCCTAAGAATAAAATGATAACCAAGTCTTGCCCCAAGTGTGAGCAGCAGGTAAATTACATATTGTAGATGTTAGTTTTGCTTGATGTTTGTATCTAGTCGTTAAATACTTCCAACGTATGTTGGCAAAGATCGGATTGATTAAGTTGTAGTTTAGAATACTAATGATAGACATGACCATAATTATCATTAGAACGTATTCGTAGATTTCAGGAGGTGAACTTCAGTATAATGACAAATATTTTGTGGTTAGTGCCAATGTTGGTGTTCTAGTGCACACACTACTTTGCGATGTTACATAGTTGCCGAATTCGTTAACTTCGACGGTATCATCCTACCCTTTGAGGTCCTCGTTTAGAGTTCCATATTGCCTTTCAATTTGAACGATTTCTTCTGGGTATTTGTATCTTTATAGTACGTGATCTAGTTGGCAGTGGGTTTAACTGGTTTTACGAGCGTTCGCTTCAAATGTTCTGTTGTTTTTGTTTGGGTAAGCTTGCACGCCACGAAACGTCAAGCTCTCTTGTCGTGTGAGTTCATGCCGTCCTTGCTTACTTTCGAAATAAGTCTTTTGTGGCGTCACTCACTCGGCGTTTTAATGAAATAAACGCTTTCGCACTTAATGTGAATGGTTGTATGATGTTTATGTGAAAAGTGGGAAACCTCAGGTTTGTTACCGTTCTTTTTACATTCTAAATAGTCGTTGAGGCGGTGGGAATGGTGTACCTGTCGTGGACGCAATTTATTTTCGTCGTGAAAAATAATGTCTTCATATTGATTCTTTAAGTGCCAAGTTAACTAATGAGTAACGGTGTGTGGTTTATAACGTATTTTCGACGACGAGTTAACTCTTTAACGGGAATGGGAGCGCAATATATTTTATGATTAACGTTTTATCCTTTTATGATGGCAAGAAACTGTATCATAGTATGTCCCTTTTCATGCGTAGTTACCAGTGGCGTGTAAAGCATGTCGGTGTGGCCACAGCTTCTTTAATGCTCGACGTGGGGGCTCAACAGCTGTACGATCTACAGCCCCAGCTGAAGATGTTGCTGGGGCTAGTGCGGAAGCAGATGACGACGGGGTCGTGAAGAGGAGGAGGACGGAGAGAGTTCGGAGGGTCAAACCAAACTATTACGATGCTCTTGAATATGACAACCAAATGAAGAAGGTAAGAATTTTGGGGGGATAACCATTTTTCAACTTTCCTCCTCGCCTAGTGTAGTGGCAGGATAATCATACATCCTTAGTGCATTCAGCTTTTACTCGTGGTGATATGAGGGATACTTATGGAGTCTTAACTGTCTACTGATTTTCGAATTCGGACATGTACGTGGTGTTCTCTCTATTCCAATCTTCAAATTGTGGCTTATATTCTAATATACCCCAAATCTGCAAACATTGTAATGCATATTGGCCAATGTTTTTGCCATTTCGATTAAATTATACGTGCATGTTCATATTATGAGTGGATATTAATATTTGGATTGTTCTTGTTATATTTAGAAGTTGACGTTTAATTGGTATTACTCTAGGGCTGGGGGGCTACTCCTACTTGAGGGCCAGAAGGGTTTTGTTATTGTTGGCAGGTTTAATGTTCTTGACATTGCCTAATGTTTGCAGGGCCAAATTCACCATTGCTTATTCACATTTGCATAACCGGGATTTTGATTTTAGCCGGAGTATAGTATGGCTAGGAAAGGATGTACTTGCACTGTTGCAGTGAGAGTGCCTTCTGAGGCTCCATATATTCTCTATTGCTCTGATATCTGATGAGTGTTTAGTCAGCCGTTTATTCCCATTGTCGAAATGTCAAATGAGTGCTGTAATTGAGTATTGTGATACATTAGGTATTGAATTTTGTCAGTGAGTTCTTTATTTCTTGCTAGTGCAGTTGAGTGATAAGTTTTGCCTTATGTGTAATTGTTTCACAGCATGCTAGATTAAGTTATCCTACTTCCTCCTGAAGTTGAACACTTACTTACCAATAGATTCATTTCTCCTGCACTCATTTTTGAAGTTATTGTATGTTTTTACATTACTTTGTCTTTAAAAAAGGCTAAGCTTAATCTAAACTCATTCGTGGTGTTTTCTCTCCTGCAGTAGATCCAAAATTGTATTCTTTTCACTTCAACAGCATGGCATTTCATTTATGTGGTATGTTTAGAACTTTGATGGAACATCTGATTTTCATGATTTCTGACATAATATCATTATTGATTAGAATATATTAATCAACTCCAAAAATTTCTTTATCGACATTCCTTGAGGATGAAGCTCATTATTTTGTGCCTCCAATGGCCACATATTCTGCCTCTAGTGAAGTCAGAGCAACTGTTTAAGACTTTCCCTTGATATTGTAGCTCCCCTTAGGGAAACATTTTTGTGCCCAGTGCACAATTTACCATCATTGTTATTAGCACAGTTTGTGTCCTCTTAGTCATTTGTTGTCTGTTAAGTACTAACAGGTGAGAGCCCATTTACACAATGCAGTGTGACAGATTCAACTTACAGAAAAATGCATGTCAACTCTGAATCATGTTAAGTCATGGTAGAGAAATCTTAAACTTCATAGTAAAATTTTGCACCTAGCAAAAAACTGCTGTCACTGTAAATAACCGAACAATTGGGAACAGAAATTACTTCAATGAGTATAAAATATTTATGGTTCATAGCCTGTTTGCATATGGCTGGTTTGAGTTAGGATAAATTCAAGAATTATACATTTTATCCGGTGGGCATCTTGAGTAATAAAGTATCCTATGCTGTGATAAGTTTTACACTTGGTGCAAAATTGTCATAAAAATGGATAATCAGATAATCATGAGCAGAATTGGCCCCAGTAAGAAATTACAACAATATACATACACACTAAATTACAATTCCTTCTTTAATTTCAGTATGAAGACTCTGGTAGCTAATTTTAATTGTGAAAATTGTATTGGGATTTGCTGGTTGTTGTCCTCCTTTGCATTTAAAATAGTATTAACTGAGATCCTTATTTAGAATTACAATTCTCTGAGGTAACATTTGTCGTATTGATCTCAATCGTCTTCACTGAATTACTTCAAGGATTAAACCATTAAATCTTATCTTTATGCTCTTTCTTTATTCTCTTTAACCTATTCAACAACGGTCCATCGCAACCTTGAAAACAAACATCTTTATCCCTATTGACAACTGGCAAATAAGGCAATTTAAGACACTACAACATTCTTATTAAATTGACTTAACCAGCTGACCATCTTATGTCTGGGCTTGTATTAACCGTTAGGTAAGGTAGGGAGCATATTAACTGCTGATAAAGAAATATTACTTTGTCCCAATGTCTTATTTAATTAAGAACCTGTTTGCATTGGTGTACCTACTATTTTACAATCTATTGTGTCAAATTTATTTAATACTTGGTCAATATAAGCCTTTAGATCACCTTTGATACCAGTTTCATGTCTCAGAATCCTCACACCCAACATTTCTTTGGAAATACCTAGACCACTCATTTCAAAAGTGTTCTACAACTTTGGCTTAAGTTTATTTCTCCACTCATCATTTTTACAAAATAAACTTTGAATATAAAAGCAACAATTGACACTTACCTTTTACTCTATTGTGCAAACATGGTTAAATTTATTTAAGTCCATACCAGTTACTCCATTAATAAATTTTTCATGCCAATTACATGAAGCTTGTTTAAGTCCATATGCTGCCATTGTCTAAGGACACTTACTACATCCCCTTGATTAATAAAACCTTGCATGATAACATGAAGACTTTCTGATAAATCAGCATTTTAGAAAACAGTTTTTACACATACTCTGTGGTTTCAGGCTTGATGGAGTGGAATTGTAGCATAACTAAGTATGAAAAAATAGGCAACTTCCACTGTGATCAATTTATTCCGACCGGTTTCGCTTTGTACAAAATCTTCAGTTGCTGAAAACATGAAGTGCACCTGATGATGCTGTAAAAAGCGAAGCTGGTCAGAATAAATTTATCACTGTGGAAGTTGTCTATTTTTTCATACTTAGCAGTTTTTACACTTAAATCATTGCTTTCAAGATTTAATTCCAAACTGGAATCAAAATTTTATTTGTACCATGTCTAAATGAAGGTGAAAAAGTTTCAACAAAAGCGATACAACATCTTTGAGAACAACTTATAGCTAGCAACCTAGCTTTGAATTTTTCAAAATTTCCATAAAAATCCTTTTTCATTTTGTAAATCAATTTACAATCGACTGTATTTTTATCTAGTGGTCATTTTAATAATTTAGATGTTCCATTTTTCAGTTGTGGCTGATACTCTTTTTTTTGTTGCTTGACCCCATTTTCTTTTAGGAGAACTACCCATGCCTCCTCATCTAGTAGCACAATGTGACATTCTTTACTATATACATGACATGCTCTAGAAACTTTTTGGGTTGACTTTTTCTTCCCGCAAAGCTTATATCATCATTTGTATTCACATGGATTGAGTTACTTTCATTTTCAGAACTAGATCCATCCCAAAATGATCCATGCTGTGTGTCTTGTTGCATTTGGAATTCCTCAATACCTAATATCTCAACATATGAGTTAGTCTGAATTAACAATCATTTCTTTTACATCATTGTAATTCTCCACATTGTCATTATATTTTGTTGCATTTTTCAAATTGAAGGTGATAAGTATCTTGTGTTAAAAAACAATGTGCTTGACTTATATCTTATGTCTAATTTTACAACATTTAAATTTTCATTACACACCTTTTAAGACATATTTTCATCTTTTGCTTTTACAATCTAGCTAGGGATAGCTTATCTTAACTTATATCTTTTAATGAAAAAATGGAGTGACACATACTCTTTTGTATCTCACAGATATCAATTTATTACATTAGACGGTACATACCACAGTACAATTAACAATGAAACCTGCTTCCTGTTTCACTTTGTTTCTTCTAGTTTACCACACAACACAAAAACAACACACTAAATTACCCAAACAAAACATAAATACAGCAATTTTCCAATTATAATACGCACCCACTATAAGACACACTCACTTTATGGTGAGCGCAGTGTAAGAATTTACTTATCACCATGTATAATTGGCAGTCAGCTTTTATAGAATGGCATTCTACGCCATTGTCCACCATGTGTCCAAGTGCCCAATGTTCAGTGCCCAAAAGATCACTGCGCAAGCGGTAATGCTGCCTATGGATGGCTTTTCCCCTTGCTCTTACATACCCCTTTGGTTTCTCAAAGTGACGATCTATTTGTAGTAGGTTCAGAACTTCCATGCGTGTCTATGGAAATAATAGTCAATAAATGATAGAACTGCTTCACTGTCACTAAAAATACCTATGTCTGTATTCAATTTGCCTCACTTTATGTCCGTTTGTGTTGGATTCCATCTGATTTTCTAGCGGAAGATACATTACTCTGCAATTTGAAGATGTTACATTTCTGTGTAATATTTAAAAGAAAAACTCCCCCTAAGAATGTTATATGGCCAAAGATATGCTCGTACACGCAAATAAAAAGGCTGAATGGATGAAAATTCTATCAAAGATTGGCTGTGAAATGAGTGGTACAAACATGTGGTTTGTAGACGTCATATGTTGGTTCTAGATGCATTAGATGCCATCGAATGGCATGCATGTCAAGCCAGTTGCAGGTGATGGATGTGAGTTGCAACCGTCCGTTTAAGACACAGGTGCGTAATAAGTGGAATGAGTGGCTTTATTCCGGACCACATTCTTTGACAACTTCAGAAAAGTCAAAGAAAGCGGAGTTATGGCTATGTAGTCAGTGGATGTGTAAGTTCTGGGATGCTATCAATTCATCCATGATTTAGCGAGGTTTTAAAAAATGTTGCCTCTCGAAAGCAATAGATGGGTCCGACGATGATTTGCTTAGGGATGAAGAATGCATAGTAGACGATGAGGAGGTCAAACATGATGTCCTTGGTGACGAAATATATGCTGCCAGCAAGCGTGATGCTAGTGCTTGGCACTACCTGTTCGAACCAAGCATGGATAGTGATTTTGAATACAAAGGATTCAGTGCTAATAGTGTTAAAGACAAGAGGAACTGCGTGTAAATTTTTGTTTTAATAAATTAATAAAATTGATTCATTGCATTGTCTTTTATTAAAAATTGTAAAATCGAATAACTATAAGTACCTTGAGATTACTTCAAATGTGATCTATGTGATTAAAAACGCGGTAAGTTTGTAACCATGTGGGTCATTCCACGTCAGATCAGCAGTGAGTTGACCCTTGGTGTCTTCGATTCGAACTAAAATTTTTGAGTGGGTTCCATCTGGCATTAAATGAAGAAGTGTAGAAACGTTTTCGGAAAAACATTTTTTTGGTAGATTTGGAGACGATCAAAGTTTCGACCATTTTGCGCTTAGACCTTTTTTCTTTTTGCTATATTTCATAAACAAAAATAGCTAGAAAATGGTTGACATCTCATTTTGTTAAAAAAAGAACGTAAAGTAGTAGTATGTGATCAGTTTGGTAAATAAACTAAATTTTATTGAAATTGTTTAAATTTAAAATATTTAAATTTTAACAAAAGAAATACAGCCATTTTTAAATTTGAATTTTTTTTTCCTAGTTTGACACATTAGTCTTTTGTCTTACCTCAGAAATAAATTTTGCCGTGGGCAGTTCATAAACAACTGAGATATTTAACTTCAAAGATTGGACCACGCCCTCGTTCGCCACGATGGTCGGCATTAAAATGATGTGCCGCTGTATTTTGAGAATTTATATCTTGGTCTGTGTAAATGCTAGTGCAATATTTTATACACAAATTTAAGATAATTTTATTTTAATTTCATCAATATTTTTTATTATTATTATTATTATTTTATCATTATATCATATAATGAAAAATGGAGACATGTTACTACGATAATTGACACCTCACTACCTAAACTTAGCAGTTTTGTCAACTTCATAAACTTTGTAACTCAGCCTGGGAAAAACTGCGAAATGTACAGCATTGGCTTCTCATCAAGGGTTGCGAGAGTTTTTAAAGATACAAAATGGCAAGCAAAATTTTTTAAAGCGCATATTTTGTTGAAAATATACCATGGCATGAACAAAACATCCGCAGAACGAAAACATGCCGCGCTGTATTAAAACGAAGCACTCCACCGCTGAGAACACGTCGAACATGCAGTTCAACATGTCCAGAACCAGAATATGAGTATGTTACAATCTTTTGGTGTGATTGCAGAAACTTATGAAAATGTCTTTTACTTATTAGATGGAGCTTTTTTAGATTCTTTTGGTACATGCACAAAATGTGCTTCCAAAAACCTTTTAAGTGACTTCCAACTTTTTATTTGAATATCATTCCTCAGGTAATATTCCCATTACAGGTCTGAAGGGAGCTATATTTTTAAGGTATATGGCAGTTTTCATGTTATCACCCCAATACTTTTTGTCCCTAATTGCAGCATAAACCATTGAATTTGCCGTATCCAGGATGGATCGATTTGTTTAATCTGCCAAACCATTTTGGCCTGAGATGTACGGAACTGTGGTTTCATGAGTTATACCATTTTGTTTAAAATAGTTCTTGAAGTATTTGTTTACATATTTACTTTTATTAACTGATTAACGATATTTTTTCACCTGTTTGTAATTCATTTTCCTCCTTAATTCTTGAAATTACTTAACACTTTACTTTTAACTTCAGTGCATTTTTAAAATTTCCAATTTCTCTAGCATAGAGGGCTTTTGCATTGTAAATATTGCTAAGATATACTTTGAGGTGTATCCATTAAACAATTCCTGAAGATGACATGAAGTGTCGAAACCCGGGTCGTGTTATTAAACCTATAGTGGAGTATACAAAGTTTTATTTAAGTTACTACTCCTAACAATAGTTTTATTTTTAGTAATTTTTTGTAGTGTATCTAAAACTTTGTGCACTGTTTGGAGTTTTCATAATCAACCAAGGAGCGATATTTTGTAGGATTCAATCAATATGTAAGAAAGTAGGAACTTTCTGGTATGTATTACACAACTTCATTATTGTTGTTTACAGATCTTTCACTGCCTTTATCCTAGCTCAGTGGGTGTAACCATCTCTAATAAGTAGTCTTTAAATTGATATATGCTGCGCAGATGGGTGGTTGTGGTATTGAAGAATTTCCCTGCTAATGCTAACACTAACAAAAAAATCAGTTAAATCAAATGTAGCATCATCCCTATAAATTAGCCCCTAAATTGGAGTTATTAGTTTTTATGGGATTGCATGAAACACATTTTTGGATCTCAATTAAAAATTTGGCTGCATGTAGTTTAATTTTTGTACCATCCATGAAATGATCAAAAAGAGAGATAAGAAAAGAGTATATATTAAAGGCTGCCCTCTCTCTCAGTTGATAGTTCATGCTCAGTGAAGGAAAATTGTGCCTCTTGTGGATATCTTATTACTCAGAATGGTGAAATTAATGATAAATTCTTTTCTGAACACAATGATTCTCCGTGAAATCGATGAATCTTTCTTTCTTTATTTTTTCTATCTCCTGGATTTTTTGTAATTGTTTGTTCATAACTGCCTTCATTCTCATCATTTTTTTAAGGTCTCTGTGTATTTTTTTTGTTCATTGTTGTATTTGTTTGTTGATATCTTTACAATTGTTTCCTTGCTGTATTATATGTTTGTAGAATAATCAATTTAATTTGTTTTAATTCATCTAATGATTGGACTCAATTCCTTTGTGTTCATTTGGTTATCCTTCACAACAATTAAATGTGCATAATGTTGTTTACATGATTTCCCTATTATGTTATTTGTTTCCTGATCTTAGAGGACGTCACGTCCTAGATCAATAAATTCTTTTCATTCATTAATTCATTAGGTTGTTCCTCCTTTTCTTTACAGTTCTGATAAGATTCCTTTCTTCCACTTTTCTCAGTATGTACACCTTTGTTAATTGGTTGATTGATCCATATCATGTTGTCATCCTTCTGCCACACTGCTTGCTAAATTATCTCAATTTTATCTACTTCATTTCTTGCCAATATCTCACTGTCATTGAGAAGGATACTCCAGATATATGCTATTATGAAGGGCATCCTTGCGTCAGGGATTGGGTTCTGACTGTTAGAGTCTTCCCCTGATAGAGTCCCTTTTTAAAAGGTTTTTATTGAGACTCACCTGTTTGTCTGGGTCAAATTTTGTAACCAAAATTAAACCTACTTCCAGATGACTTATAGCTCTGAAATTTTGTCCATAAACCCACTTACAGTTACAAAATAGTACTTAAATAAAATCAGCACTAAGTAATTAATTATATATTTATAGTTGAGAGATGAAACTTAAATTATGGCACCCCTCTTCTCCATGAAGGAGTCTTTCTCCTTGATTGTTGTTCTGGTTCACAGACTGATCTGTTCCAATATCTGCTCATCCATTTAAAAAAAGGCAAAACATTACTAACACTCCCTAAAACAAATGAACAATTTGCAAGGGTAAATTACAAAAACCTTGGACTTAATTCATGGAGTTAGAAATTTATTATAAACAATTGGAAACCAAAAAGTTAGAAATAATGCATCGTAACAATTGACTTTCTTAGGAAAAAGATTTTATTGCTTTATAAATTGCTTCAAATGTTCAAAATAATAATTTTTTCCAGCTAACACCTGATTCTGCATGCAGCTATAAATAAAACCTTTGGGTGCTATATTTGAACCTCACTAATCTACTGATGAAAATTAAAGCAGATGTCAGAAATGATGAAGATTTGATGTTGATAATCTGCATAGCTGTAAGTGGTGAAATGTGCAAAACATATATCTTTAATAATAATATGAACACAATATTTGAGCATACAATTTTGCCACCTAATATACTAGGGAAAGTTCTTGAACTAATCTACATATTCATGTATACAAATGCATACATAAATATCTATGAAAATATTTTACAGTTTATGCTACCATGTTGAATATAAAAAGCTTTGACCATGTTGTCATTACAGCTTTGCTCAGTGTCTGATATATGACTTAAGAAGATGGCCTGCATTTTTGCAACTGCCATTTTCTTGGCCAACGCATTGTTATTTCTCTTTGCTTGTTAAAATCTTTGTAGGCGAAGCAGGTGCGAACAAACCCTCCTAGGCACCATAAAAACAGTGCCTTTAAAGGCGAAGATGACGAGGAGGAGGGAGGGGGCGATGATGATGATGAGGAGCTGGGTGAGGAAGATGAGGATGATGACTCTGGGCCCATAACGAGGGGTGGCCGAGGGGAGGGCAGGGCCCGGCTCACGAGGGGTGGTGGCCAGGCTGGGAAGAAGAGGAGGAGGAGAAAAGGGGGAGGTGGTCGGGGAGGCGGGAGGGGTGGGAGTAATGCAGTGAGTGTGGGCATGATTGAGGAGGAGGAGGAAGAGGATCTCATGGCCGGCATCACTCCGGAGAAGGGCCTCCTGTATTCTGCCGTCCTTGCTGAGATCAACCGTAAGATAGTTGCTGCCGGTTGGAGAGCTTAGAGAAACCTTACTGTGGTGAGTATTGACTCCTGGATATTGGTACCTATTTAAAATAACCTTATGTCTATTTTTACATGGAATAATCCTTCGTATAACTGGATGTCCACAAAGTTGTAATATTAGGAATAATGGGAATTTTGGGTATGTGGGAAAAATTGTAAGGAGAGTTAGACTGTTTGAGCAAATGTAGTTCATCAGGAATATTTTCTATGCATGAGCTCCCATAGTTACAGGGAAATCTAAATTAATATTTTCTGTCTGTGAGATATGTTTCTGGTTCTAGTGTTGATGCGCAACCCTGATTATTTATAATTCCACTGCACCTTGTATTATTGTTTTAATCCATTCAATTGCAATTACATTTTTAAAAAGATCTCACTGTTCTAGTGCTTTCTAGCCGACTTATCATGCAATCAATATGCTGAGCTTAGAAACAAAACTAATGTCACTCAGTGAGTTCCAAGCATTAGCGTCTGCTGTATGACTGCACCTTAAAGTAACATTTTCAGCTGCTTAATCATACCATTGGAGTGGTGGCGTGCCCCAATTTTGACCCTGAGTCAGTTATCTTCTTGATGTCATCAATTGCATCTTATTCCATGAATAGATTTCTGAAGTGATGTGCTCTATGCTTTTTGTTTAACTGCTTAACACGTTCACTGCTCGAGGATGTTCTGGAAGTCCTGTGGGTGCTATTGGGTGGCGCAGGACGTTCTAGAATGTCCACGTTCAAGCCATCTTTACAGCCAGCCAGTGGACTCAAGTCACTCATAAGGCGATTGCAATTTCACTGGTGTCATAGCTTAGGCTTCAACGTTTTCTACAGTGGCCTGCGTTTTGGAATGCGTTGTTTAGTTACATAATGGCAATGTTTTAAACTTTTTCAATTTTTTTTGGTTTGAATCGTTAGATTAGAAGTGTATCTTGGTCGTTTTTATCATTTTTCTTTCATTTTTGTTCATCTGATTAGATTTAACAACATCGATTCGACAAATGCGGCATTCAGATTAATAAAATATTTGCCTTTATTTAACACACCGTGTGTTCGAATCCCATTGCGAGTGTATATATGGTAGCTGTAATGTTACCCATATGTGACATAGTTTGATGTAACTTATATCGTTGGTGCATATAAATCAATCTATAAAATAAATTAAGATTTTTGAATATGCAGCTAAATCTACATCATTCTACAATACTTGGATATACGGTCTCTACTACACTCGGAGCCACTGTTTCAAAAACTGGCCGAAAAGCATGAATGGAATTTATTTAAATCGCTCCAGGAGCTGTCCTAATTGAGCTAGAGAGCTGGGAAAGGCGTCATTTTAAAGCATTTTGATGCTCTTTCCAGTGATATACAACACAACATAGGTTTTAATAAAAAATGTTTTGCAAAATACAAAATAAATTTTGATTTAATTTCTTCCAAATAGTACATAATTTAAAATTTTCAATATATTTCCAAAAATACTTAGTATTGTTGTAAATTACATGGCAAATTATAAATATGGGATGATGAGGGGTTCATTGTTTAAAAAAATTATTTCTGACTCTTGTTTTTCACTAATAGACCTGTTTTGACTAAACCTACCTTTAACAAATAGGTATTTAATTAAAATATGCAGACGGGTAAATAAACAAATAACAGAAGTATCAAAATATCATCTTCTTAAAGCAAAACCAATCAGCATATTCTATAATTAAATTAAGTTTTTAGCGTACTTTAATTTTATACAATTTAAATTAATAACCTAATATATTGGTAAAACAAAAATATTGAACATGGGACCTATAACTAGGTACAAATTTAAATAAGGTATGGAAAAGTGATGCTTGGACCAGAACTATTGAATACAAAAATATAAATACATGATGCTTGTTTTTGAATAATAGGTATCTATCTATAGCTAAATCTAGTAACGCAAAAGGAATTAGTGATCATTTTTAAACAACTATTTATAAAATATAAATTATCACTTACTAACCTGAGGAAAAATTAAGTTTTGAGTTGAAAGCAGATTCCCAAAAAACCATCTCGGACTTTTACAGATTACATTTTGAAAAAGCCAATTGGGTTTGGCTTTCATCACTTTTAACAAGAGTGTATGTTCTCCCAGTTGGAGTAAATGGATTTACTTTTATGAGAACATCCACAACTGACACCCACAGGACATCCGCATGTGTAGGATAGGAGAATGATGTAGCTGGTCCACATGGATGAAGAAAAGTTATTTTCACTTCATCAAGTTCTTCATTTTTTCTAAAATGTACCCAAGCCACCAGTTTTTGTCATACACAGTGGTGACGTTGCCTGATGTCTTGCATCTTCAGTTTGTCCGGTGATGTTGCTACCTCCCTCCTCCAACCCTGCACATCATCTGAGAAGTTAAATAAATATTATTACATGTACATACACATTATATAAAAACATATATATTACATACACATTATATAAAAATTATATACAAGCTCATTTTTTACGTTGTTTGCTGTGAATCATTACTTTTATTAGGAACAGCATTAAATCTGTTAAGAAAGAGAATTGCAACAAACCCTTTCACTTCCTTAGGTGTTATGTTTATACAAATATGTTTGAACTGGGCATTGTTATTCATTGTCATCTCTTATGAGAGATGACTTCTTTGTCAATAACTGTGGACATCTTATGAAAGGAGAAGTGATCAAGATTAGGGAGAATGCTTTATGTAATATATTCATCATTGCAAGTTGTGAGTTATTTGCTAGTCAGCGGCCGCCTTGGGAGTTGTTTCCTGTTGGATTACCTACCTCCCACTCCTCATTCAGATGCTAGTTCTCCTGCTCTTCAGAGAAAAGACTCACTTTTACATCCATACCCTAATTTCTTGTTGAGAGTATGTATTGGGAGCTCAAAAATGTTACATACCTGTGAAAGAACTGAAACATGAAAACGGGAAAGTAAGAAGCACAAATGTTTCTTTCAGAAAACAGACTATAATTTCATTTCGGTTACACATACTGTAGAAGACAGAGGAGATCCTTCTCCCTTCGGGCTTCGACTATTTCGGCCTCCTTTCCCTTTGGTGGGTATGCTACCCTGTCCCCAGAAGAACTGCTGTCCGTGCCTCCTCTTGTTAATGTGCCAAACCTGGCCTTCAGCTCTGGCGCCCTCTTCAAACGTGTCGAATCGGTCAACCCCGATTTGGCACATACTCCGCCTTGTCCGCCGAAGGAGTCCCTTCTGTGCCTTCTCTGCTCGGCCGTTCCTTGTGTGAGTTCTTCTTCTGGTTTCTCTAAGCTTCTCCCATGCCAAGGCTGCCTGCATCTGGAAAGATTGACTCGTTCCCCACCCCCTTTTTTTATAGTGCCTTTTAAAATAAGCAGACACCGGTACTTGGGCACAATTTCATTTGCTATAAATGTGCCCTATGGTAAACATGTGTAGCAGAGATACCGTGACCGGCACTAAGACAATTTTTGCTTTCCCGTTTTTCTTCCTCAGTCTCAGCCCAAGCACTACAACTCGTATGTGCTGTACTTTTTTTCTTGGGGCGTCAAGGATCGACTTGCGTGTGCAATGGGAGCTCGCCCTTTGTCTACTTCCTGACACAGTACTGCCCCCACCGCTGAAGAACTGGAATCGTGTTGTAAAATAAAAGGTTTAGTGAAATTAGCCATTCTGAGCACTAGAGGAGATGTAATGCATTCCTTCAGTAAATCAAAGTCCTCTTTTTGCTCCTTTCCCCATATATAGTTAACACTCTTACCTCACAGATTTTAAGCTATCCGGGACTAGCCACGGAGTTCCACTTTTACAGAGTCACCCGAAATGCACAACTGTGCGAAATTCCACAGAGAAAACAGAGAACATCTGGTCCCGTAAAGATCACTAAAATCTACACAGGAAGAGGACGCCTCGGTAGCTTAACTGGCTAAAGCAGTCGGCCGGAAATCAAGGGATCTGGGTTCGAATCCCGGTCAAGGCAGATGATTTTTTTCTCTGTGGAATTTCACACTCTTATCTCACAACGAATTCAGAGGGGCAGCCTTTTTCGCAAGTTCCGGGATGAACTTCCTGAAGTAATTTATCATTCCAATGAACCTAGCCACCCCTCGGGCATTTTTCGGGGCCTTGAATTCCCTTAAAGCTCTAGTTCTTGCTGGATCTACTGCTATCCCTTTGCTGGATGCTAAGAATCCGAGAAACAAAATATCATTATCAGTGAAATTATCCTTGTCTGGGTTTACCGTTTACCCCGATTCCCGCTAATGAGTAGGCACCTCCCTCAAATGCCGTAGATGTTCATCAAAGGACTCAGAATAGATCATGACATCATCGAGGTAGTAAAGCACAAAATCGATTTTGATGTCATGGAATACCTTATCAAGCAGCCTCGTTAGGACATGAGCCCCTGTGGCGAGTCCAAAAGGCACCCTTTTAAATTGGTAAAGATTCCACCCCATACTGAAACTCTTCTAATGTTTAGAGGCAGAGGAGAGAGGTATTTGGTAGTATGCCGAATTGAGATCGAGGGTGGTGAAGTATTAAGCACGTCCAAACCAATCAAATGCGGTATTGATATCTGGGATAGGAACTGATTCGATGTCGATTTTAGCATTAAGCTTTCTGTAACCCACCACCATGCGTGACTCTCCTGATGGTTTCGGCACTAAGAAGGCCGGGGAGGAATATGGTGAAGTGGATGGCTCTATCATTCCTTTCTCAAGCAGAGAGTGAATAACCTGTTCGCGGAGCACCCGTACCCCTTCGGTGGACTCTAACGATAAGGGTGACATTTGACAGGTGTCCTATCGGTCAAACTTACATTGTATTCGATTAAGTGTTTCAAACCCAAACTCTTAGTCAAAACGTCCACGAAATGAAGTATTACCCTTTGAATTTTTTCCTCCACCTTTGCTTCTAGGTGTTTCGAACTGAACTCTCCCTCCTGAGCTTGACCAGTATCTATTTGGTTAGCATGGTCTGCATTACACAAGCTGCTGGAACTCAGGCGATTGGCATTTTCGCGAGAAAACTTAAAATAAAAACAGTTATCCAATATATTTAGCACTAACCCCACTTGTGACATGAAATCGGCTCCTAGTATCATGTCCCTTGCTAATGAGCTAATGAGTCACACGCCAAGAAAGGATAAATCCATGTGAAGACCCCTATCTTTACCTTAAAGGTGGCCGATAATGCAATGCGTATAGGCTCCCGAGTCACCGTGTAAAAAGCTACCATTTCTCTTTTCTTTGCTTTAACTAATCCATTCTCTTTAATTCTTTCAAAAAATTTCCTTGAAACAAAGCTGCGTACTGATCCGAAGTCCAACGACCCCTCTACTGCCTCCTCCTCATGTTCTCTGAAGAATTTCTTTCTTTAAACGTATCGCGTAGCCAGCTGGGCAGAAACATTGTCGAATCTCTCTCACAAATTCATCCCAACACGAAAACTCTGTTCTATTAGCCAAAATCCACTTTAAAGCTGCATTTCTCAGCATTTTGGGCTCTAGTGCCCACAATTCATTTTTATCTAACCCCCTTGTCTCTCGGAAAAAATCTGCCTTTTCAATAGACCATTCAATGCTATTGCTTGTTTCCCCATTGATTCATACTCCCCACCTGGCAATCTCTTACCCCATCATTTCTCTTCTCCGCATCCAGGACTCCTACTCCTCCACTCTCTGTCTCTCTATGTCCAATTCTGGATTCGCAAGTGACCCCTCCTCTTCATGCATCTTTCTCACGTGATTTCTGAGTTTCCTTCTTAATTCATCTAAGGTACCCTCTCCCTCAAGGACTAGATCGGATGCACATTTAACAGCTTCCTCTTTCGACAATTCGTTCACCTAGGCCGTACCGGCCAATAAGTTCCAATTCATTACCACCAAACAAACTTTTCCTAAACTATCAACAAAGGAAGAGAGGAAGGGTGCTCCTCTCGCCACTGAGGTCCTCCAGGGATATTAAGGGAAATAAGGTTGGACCATGGGTAGGTGAACAAGGGACCAGACACAACAGTTAAACTAAACCTAAACTCAGAGGAACTACTCAACTCACCGCAAACGATGATAACCTGGGCGAACAGTCTGCCAAACCACGCTCTGCTACCAATTTGAAACGTGAAGATGGGAAAGTAAGAAGCACAAATGTTTCTTTCAGAAAACAGACTATGATTTCATTGTGGTTTCACAAAATGTACAAGACAGAGGAGATCCTTCTCCCTTCATGCTGTGATACTTTCTGCCTCCTTTCCCTTAGGTGGGTATGCTACACTGTCCCCGGAAGAACTGCTGTCCACGCCTCCTCTTGTTAACACGCTGAACCTGGCCTTCAGCTCTTCTTCGGCCTAAGTCAGGCTCACGGTGAACGTAACAGAAACAGGGATATTTTCAAGGTGTACATGAATTAAATGCACACTATATTGAATAAATGTTAATATTTATTCATTATAAATGCATAAGTGCACAAGAAATGCAGTAGAAAACCAAAGCCCAAGAAATTACCACGTAAATGCTCCCCACATAAAAACAGCATGGGATGTGTGTAGCGGTACAGTACAACAGAAATGCTACTCATCGTAACTTCCTTTTGTGTTAATCGAAAATCTGTAACCGAAAATCTTTTCTTGACCATAGCTACTTATATTTAGATTTTAACTGCCATGAAAAAATCTCATAGATAATGATATCAATGGATAAATTAAAGAAAATCAGGTTTGCATGCAAAAAAATTGTTTTTTTTTGTGATTCTTGAAATTCCCCTATTTTAACCTCTGAAATGGCTCACAATATGGGCCTACAAAAGTGAAATCTTCAATGGGACTACAAAGTGGGAAACGGTATGTAAAAAAACATACATGTGGAGCGTGGCACTCTATGGATCAAAAGCATGGTTCATTCAAAAAGCTGACCAGGAAAGACCAGTAGCCTTTGGATTCTGTGCTGAAGATAAAGTAAACGGACAAAGTAAGAAATGTAGATGTTTGTAGAAGAGGAAAGGACCATATTTAACACCATACAAGAAAGAACCAGATGGATTAGACACACTCTAAGGCTCAGTGGGGTTATGAAGAACATAATTGAATATAAAATAGATGGAAAAGTCCCCAGAGGAAGACCCAGGAATAAGTTTATGGACCAAATAAAGAGGAAAGTACATAGGAAGAGCTAGCAGGAAGTAAGAGACCTAGCCTTAGATAGGGAAGGGTGGAGGGCTGCAATCAGCCAATCTTAGGATTAATTGACCAATGAATGAATGTCTTTGATGAAGTAAATATTTTACTACTGAGTTGGTCCAAATTGGTTGGCAATTGTTTGAAATTCACAGTGGAAAAATCATTCGCCTGGAGTGGGAATCGAACCCAGATCCCTCGATTTTGTGCCGAGTGCTCTAACCAGTTAAGCTACCGAGGCGTCCTCTTCCACTGTGGATCTCATTAAGCCCCCATGAATGAATATCAAATATTTTTTACAGTCTAGCTCTCGTCATCTCAACCGCTATTGTTTTTTGAATGATGAACCTTTTGAGTTACAATGATTTGAATTACATATACTAGGATGTTAATTTTTTTAAATCCTTTTTTAAACTGATCTTAATTTCAAGTAGTTTGGTGGACCGAAAAAGGGACTTATGTATAATTTAAGTGTATAAAATGAGTTGATTTGAATGAAAGACACTTTCTGTGGTGTTACTTGGTGGAACTCCTTTAAGATGAATGAAAAACAAGTACAGTACAACCTCAATAAAACGAGACCTCACTGTGCCCAAGAAAATCCTCGCTATGGCGAGTTATTGTCTTACCAGGGGTGGAGCAAAGAATTGCCATGAAAACTATAGTAGTCCATCTTCCAGCTAGTATTTCCATTCGGAGAGTCTGAGCTCAAATCCCGAAAGAATGGGAAAGTTTTCGCCGTAATTCATATCCTCATTTAATTTACTAACTAACCAATCATTCAAAAAGCGCCGTACTTACTCCGAAAGATTCAAAAAGTCTCGAATTGTCAGTCATTTTTGCACAACCGACCAAGCTACACTTTTCTCGTGCATTTACATGTTCATTCCATTATTTTGATTATTTTCACCATACATTTAAACCATGATTGAAAAATCAAATTTATATCACATTTATTTCTTGCCATTACTCTTTTGCTTGGTTAAATTTTATGTTTATCATTAGTACATTCACGTTCTTCGTGACATTTCGCGGAGGCCACTAGGAATAACGTTTTGCAATTGTTTTTGCAGATGAAAAGAAACAGTAGAACGGATTCTGCCTTGGAGAACGTTTTCTTTAATCCGATGTAATGTCCACATTGGAAAGCATTCTGCTTTAACTTGTAAAAGAATTTCATTGTAATATTGGTGGTATCACAATGTGTTCTTTGTTAAGATTTACCGTATTTCTCTGAATATAAGCCACACCCCTTTTTTTTGGGTCCCAAACAGGGAAAAAAGTTAATATGCAAATATAAGCCGCACCCTTTTCAGTGCATACCGTCAGAGTGTAAAAAGCAACTAAAAGACGGCAAAAGAGGGTCTTATTCGTGCTGTCAGTGTTGCAAATTGTTTACAGCCATTCGGATTGCGCCGTGAGCAGCCCTAGACATATGACACACTGCTACCTTGCCCCCTCCTGTTCTCCTGCACCCACCCACTGCAGACCTACTCCGGCACTACGTCTGACATCCGTGCGGTCCCCTACGTTCCCTGTCCCGCTCGGCTCGCTCCTGCCGCACTGCAACAGTCCCCCTCGGCTAGTCCGCTCTGCTTTTGCGTAACAAGTGACAAGATTCGACAGGTTCTGGTTTGTGGTGTGTGGTATGGGTGATCAGTGACAAGTTTGTGAACTGAAACAATGAATGAGGAGCAAGTGGACATGGTGGAACTCCACGAAATTGTTGAATGCAATGAAAAAACAGTATGGAAAAGGATATCATACACGGCAAAATTAAAGAATGGAGTGATTTGGTATGCTGGTCAGATCGTCTCAAATCGTGCTGCAGTCAAACATTTTGGCGTGGATGAAACCTTGGTGCGCCGATGGCGCAAGCTAAAGGATATGCTCGTCCGCTGTGAACCCCTGTGGCGTAAGTTCTCGGGTCCTAAACAAGGATGCCATCCAGAAATCGATGATGCTGTCCTCAAGTTTGTGAAGGGCCGTCGCAAGGATGCCCTGCCAGTTACCTACTGCATGATGTGCCTTGAAGCAAACCGTTTGGCCAGATCTAAGGACATACCAAAGACTAAATTTAAAGCTAGCCTTGGCTGGGTGGCGCATATCATGAGGCTTAAGTTTGCTTAAGAGGCTTTGCGACGTTGCACGACGGTGTGCTGAAAGCTACCCGCCAACTTCGAAACCCAAGTGACAAATTTCCAGAAGTTCGTCACCGAGCACCGAAAGCAAGAGTACCTTCTCGGACAAACACCGACGTAACACCGACGAAACAGCTGTTTGCCTTGACATGCCAATGAGTTACCCTGGAGGCGTCGGGTTCCAAGCAAGTTCTACAGAAGACGTGCGGCTATGAGAAGATGCGAGTGACCGTGATGCTGGGCGGAATGGCAGACGGCCGAAAGCAGCCCCAGAGTTTTATATCTGTTTTTAAATTACCTGTGTAACTGTGACACAATGTTACCTATATTATCCTTTAATATGTGAATAAATTGTGCACCAATTTATTCATATATTTGACCTTTTTCAACGTTATTTCTTACTTTCCCCGTGGCTTAGGCAAGTTTAGCTGGCATCCGCGTAAATTCGAATGACTGGTTTGCTTAAATCCGTCATTTTTACGAGTTTTTAAGAAAGTTCTCGAATTTAAGCCGCACCTCGAATATAAGACGCACCCCAATTTTGAGGCCCCAAAATCGGGAAAAAAGTGCGGCTTATATTTGGAGAAATACGGCAGTTAAGCCATCGACGCACTTACAATAATTCTATGTCAGATGTATGCACGAAACTGCAATGAAAACAATTCCAATCAAACATTCGTTATCTTAGAAAAGATATCATTCTCTTGATGTCACTTCAGGAAAAATATCGCAAATATTATATAGGTATTACATATATGTCACTTAAATTAATCAAACGAAAGTCACAAAAAGTAATACAGCAAAACACATAGGTAGTATGATACAAAAAATGAAAAAGAATGGAATTAATAAAGAGCTCTCCTTGGCCAACAAATGTGTATTTGATGATAGTACTAAATCAAACATCATCAATGTATTGATTGATATAATTGCTCAATAATGACAACAAAAATAGGAAGGAATGAAGATGTATGGAAAGTAAACAAAATAAAAGCAAAACTTCTTTGGCACCGCGTTCATCACATTACATGAAGAATAGGAGACGAATAATATTTTGCAAACTTCAATAATCTCATAAATTATAAAATTAACCCACGCAAATGTCCAACATTGCTAAATATAGAGTTGAAGAAAATATTGAAACAAACTTAGGAGAGACAAGAGTAGCCTGCTGTTAAACACACTATGTAACTCACTTCGACTTAACTTTGAAAATAAGACGCGAAAACACAGCGTAAATGCATATTGTTTCAATGAAAACCATTTATTTACACAAGAGTCTAACGTTGCTTCTTTTAGTTTTCCTCCAATTGCACGCGTGACGTACTTTTCAACTTTTTGGAAAGTGAAGTTAGACGGCCCACTTCACTCTTCGACAATATGCTACTTTCGCATTGTTCTATTATTTTCATTTTCTCGCTTAGACTAAGTGGTTTGCGTTTTTGGGCCTTGGTGTCTGTCTTTGAAAAGCTCTCAACTCACTGACGTCCGAGTGTGCTCTCGACTGCCCGGGGAACAAAGGAAGATTGAATGTTCGGAACTGCCTATGCTGTAGTTTTTCCACCAGAATTAACAAAAAAATTAGGGGACGGCAATTTACAACGTGCAGTAGCTACTTAACACTCCATATTAATTGTATTTCTCACAGATCGCAAGCTATTGCAGATGTTGGCCACTCTTGGTGTATGTTTACCGCTGATGGAAACTCTCGCAATGGCGGGTGGCAACACCAAAAGGGCCTTGTAAGAACAGTATTTTTTTACATGGTAATCATAGGGTCAATTGATGGTGCCCCTGCAATCTCTCTTATTGGTGGGGGTCTCGCAATAGGCCCTACTCCCACTGATGCGGTTCAACTGTACTTGGTTTTGATTCCACCCTTTATGTACAAGGTCTGTTCAAAAAGTTCCCTAACTTTTTGAATAGCTTACCTCCAGTTTGTTATTTTTTAATCCGCTTGGAAGCGTTGTTGTTGAAGATGAGTAAAGTGGCCCGTCTATTTTCAAAAAGTTCCTCAGTATAAGCAGAAAAATATTTAAGGCTCCCAGAGCATTGCAGGTTGTATGTCTTTACAGATTTGTCTTATGGCTGTAACAACATAACAACCTCGGCATGAACAAAGATTAATGAAATAGGGAAAAACATTTTGTTAATTCCTCAAATTGTAGTTTGTTTTTTTACTACTTTTTTACTTTTGCTTTTACTTTTGTCTGTTATTTTCGACTACTGGCCACGGAATATCTCATTGGCTTTCCATTTTTGCACCCAGAAATGCATAGCACCTCTTTCTACTGCCAATACTTAGCCACAAATGTGGGCATATTCTCACATATAGGTTATTATATTTTGATGGCATCCTCTATATCATAGAGAAATGTGTAGAATGCCACATCATCGCTTTATAAGACTTTGACTTACTTGCCCCAAACTATGATAAAATCCGACAAAACTTATGAAACAGTCCTGTAAGGCTTCGTATTCTGACATGGATTATGGCACTCTTGTAATAACTTTCCAAAATGATGTTATGTATTCCAAAATACTGACATTTTAGTGTTATTTTTTCTGTACATGTTGCAGGATAATGGAGTATGTAGTTAGGTATGTGAGCTTACATATTGTGTTTGACGGTTTACTCAATAGCTTTGCTTGCATATGCAATAATACTTGCACTTTTCCACAGATTTTTATTAAGCTGGTACAATGCATTTCACTGACTTGTGGCATGAAGTACTAATATTTAGGCACATCAGTACAGATATATGTACTAAGGCATAGGGATGGAGGAGGTGATGCCAGGCAGAGGTAAGGAGGCGGCGGTTAAACAGCATGTGGTGATGGAAGGGGTGGGGAGGGGTTTGTGTCAGGCAGAGGAACATTGGGAAGTATGGCCATAGGAGTGGTGGGGGGGGGGGGGTTTGGGGGTGGGTGGTGAAGGGACATAGGGAAAAAGGGAATGAAGGCATGGTCAGGTGGCAGAAAGGGTTGGTTTTCCCAAGGCTAGTTTTTTCGGAGAGGAGTTGAGTGGGCTGTGGGAACAATTTTTCATTACAGAGGGGTGTGCTGGGGTTATCCAAATACCTTCTTATCTCGATGTCTTTGAGTATAGTTTATTGGTTCTGGTATATTGACAATATTCTCTGCCTGTGGACAGGAACAAGCCGCCAATTGGACTCCTTCGTGAATCACCTCAATGCCCTCCACCCAAAAATTTCCTCCTCAATGGAAAAAGACTTCAATGACACAATCAACTTCCTTGATTTTTCAATATGCATGTAATATTAGGGAGGGAGACATGAATTTTCAATTTACAGAAAACCCACGTATTCAGAACACATAATCCTGAACTGTTCTGTCCACAGTTTTTCCCATAAAAATGTTGCCCTTCATTCAATGCTTCACTGCCTCCTATCCATCCCTCTTTTGCCCAAAATTTTCAATAGTGAACTAATGACAATAACTAACATTGCTACCAACAATGGATATAACCCTAACTTAGTCCATAGAATGATGAGCAAAAATCAAAAAGGAGTTCTTCCTAACAACTGACAGAGCAAACAGAATTCAAGTGGTGTTCCCATTCTTAGGATATATCTATAAAATTTCCAGTCGTCTGCCAGACTCATTGAAAGCAGCATTTTACCCACCCTGAACCCTATCAAAGCTCCTTGTGAATGAGAAAGACAAACAAGTTGCACGTCTCAAGTTGAGAATATGTAAACTTAAGTGCAGTGGTTGCCACATGGCATATGTCAGCCAGACTAGTTGGAACTTAATGGTACACACCAAGAAACACACAAGGTGTATTTAAAATAATGACTCTTCCTCTCTCTTTGTGAATAAATTGACCATTGCCGGTATTTATTTTGTGCTTCTCCAGCATTGTCCTTCCATATGGGCACTCCTCAGGGGCAAAGATGTCTTGATATTCTATCAGTAGCGTGTCAACCTTGACCTTCTGCCTGGTGGTTACCTTCATCTTTATAAGTTGAGGAGCTTCAGTAAGTTTCGTCAACTTGACTGCATTCAATTGGGGTTTTCTACGGTATTTGTTCTTCTACAGATGACTAATGCTGTTGGATTGCACCAGACTCCCTGCATTCCTTGCTTCAGGGTCACCAATGTGTTGCTCACATTCATAATTCGTATCAGTGTGATATCTTGGGTGGCAGCTGTAGTTCTTCCCACCAAAATTCCTCAACAAATGTCCTCTGATATGGTTTCAACGATTTGTCTCCATCCAATCAGTATTTACCTGGTAACCTATGATGATATTGTCACTTTTGGGAGGCAGAACCTCATCCACATTGATGACAACTTTTACGGCTTCTCCCTGTCAATCGTAAAAACTATTCTTCGTCAGCCACTTTGAGACATTTTTGTTTCAAGTCTAAAGTCACCTCCAATTTTAATGTAACCTCCATTCCTAAGTTGATATCTACTACAAAGTCAGCCACTCTCTCTCTATGTTTTGTCGTGTAGCCTCCTAATGTGATTTCAACAACCATCTCTCTGTACTTTTAACTGCTTTACCTGTGGCAGTTCTCAGGACCATTCTCGTGAGCTGGAGATCTCTTGTGGTACCCTTCCTCAGAATCATGGTCATGGCCCCAGTATCCAACAGTATTGCATGACCCACCCCATTTATGGACCCTTCCTCAAAGAGACTGTCCACCCGGCATTCAAGAGACAATTTTTTCTCCAAGGCCAAAGGGCCACTCCCCGATGCTCACCTCTCTGTGCCAGCCCTTTTTAATTTCCCTGCCATGTCGTGCTATTTTGGCAGTGACTGCAGACATGTCCAAGCTCTCTGCAATCCCAACAGCATATCTCCTTTTTTTAGGGTTGTCCTTTGCTCGGTAGAAATTTTGAGATGATCCTTTTGATTGTATCTTTGAGGGATTCTACTTCACCCATGCTTCAGACATGAGCGTGGATTGTCAAAGTTTCGGTAGATGCTTGGAATGCCAAGGTATGGGATTGTGCATAGTCCAAAGTTTTTGGATGTTATAAACTAAGAGCTCTTTTTTCAGTTCTGGATCAGCGACAACTATCATGAAACTCTTGTGATAATCGGTCGTTGAAGTCACTGGGCACTGAAGGATAAGCCAAGAAAACAATTCGCGCTATGTCCGCTTCAAATTCTTACAGTGTCTTGCTACAGTTATGACGTCTAGCAAGCAGTTGACTGTGGTGGACTTGTTGGAGGTGTTAATTGCCATACCTTATTTCCAGCTGGTCCAACAGACAATCATTGTTCCTCTGTTTGTGGTCAGGCATTGCTTGGGGAATGTTCAAAGCATCACCTTGCTGAGCAACAATCAAGCCCAAAGCTCTGTCTTCCTTCGTCCACCCATTGGCGTTGGCTGCGGCTTCAAATTGTTTGGAGTTTGTGGACCAAGGGGTCTTGCCGTCGTATGTAGGTGGTTTCACATGTACGGCCTTGACAGTGGGAGCTAGTCCTGACAGTAGTTCTACAGTGCCCGTTTGCATCAATTCTTGCTTGAGGGTTTTCAGATGATCTTTAATACGCTTCTCTACATGGACTTTACTTTTTTTTAAAGTCCTCTTTTACATTCTTTAATCTTTCCTGTATGTCTTGTACCTCTGAAGTGATGTATTTTATTTCTTCCTTCACTTGGTTGATTTCGGCTTTCAGTTCACTTTTTACTCCCCTGACATTGTTTTTTAGCTCACTTTTTCATTCACTGATGTTGTCTTTCAAATCGCCTTTTATTTGGAAGGTCTTCTCCAGCAATTCATCTCTGGTTGTTCGGAAATTCTCGACAAGTACTTTCAAAATTCTGGAATTTTTGCCACACTCTTCTTTAAATACACTGAGGACCTAGGTGAATTCTTGTGTGCCTACTTCTATCTTGAAAAGAATATCCTCAGAGTCCACACCTTTGGCCTGAAGCTCCTCAGGAAGTCGCAATTGAAGTACTGCTTTTGTCCTACTAGTCTCCATGTCATGCTCCTCCAATTCTCACTTTAAATCCGCCACTTTCAACTCACTTAACTTGTACTATTATACTTGTGTGCTACTCTTGAACCCATGCTCTTGACTTATATGAAAAAAGTTGTGGCTAACCTTCAAAATGCCCACTAAAATTTACTAATTTACTCCACACCTGATATCAGTTGCTACGTGTGTGGGTGCAATAATAACTATTCTTTTTACGGAACACTAAACACATTTATTTCACCAAAAGTGTACACACAGTAACATTCAAAGTCACTCGCAAAGACTATTTTATGACTCATGCCTTGTTGTTTCCTCTCTCCCATCTGTAACCACCCATTGTCAAGGCTCTGGAAGCTTCCCTATTTCAACCGTCCTATTCAGAATCATCGTGAAGATTCCTCCCCTACAATATCATAGGGCTATAGTATGAAATTAGATTTTAATCGGGCAATTACAGTAGTGTCTCTGCACATACATGGGTAAGGATTGCTTTTATGTCATTATTTTAGTAAAATGATAAAGACATTAAAAAACAATTTGACAAGTTATTTTGCTTGTAAAGATTTTTTTCATTGGAGTAAAATTTCATTCACTTATCTTTTTCTGGTTATTTTTCTGCCTGTTCAAGTAAGAAATATCCTAAGTGTAATGGTTTTTATTGTTTTTCCCTATTGTTGACTTTGGTACTCCTGAAAGTTCTTGATTAAGATTATTTAGTTCGTTGTAGTTTCATTGACTTCCTTATGTTATGCTGCATTACTAAGTGGATGCTTAAAGTAACTTGAAGTGGGATGGATGTTGAAGAATAGCTTTGTGATTTTCCTCATGTTTATACTCGATTAATTTGTCTACCTGTGCTGCACAGTTTTAATTCACCACTGTTTTTTATCTATGAAATGGTAATGGAAAACTTGTTTTGATTTATGTTTAATTACATATCTTCTAATGTTCCTTAATTAGATGTGCAGTCCTTTACTGCTGCATGCTGAAGCTGTTCAATTAGAAGGGGCTAACTGTGATTTTATTTCTTATATTAAGGAGTGCATCAGGAGGACATACATGACTCCATCTAATGCTGAGCACTGAATTCAACTCTCCAAGTCTAACGATGGTCAAGAATATGTTTAGCTGGAAACTCAGAGTATTTTTGGAATGAAAGGTAGTTGGTCCATTCTTCTGGAAAGCCTTTTCATTAGGTTCCTGGGCAATTGTTTGTTGTTTGTGGAGAGATATGGAGGGGCATTTCTGGTGTGTTAAAATTTTTCTTGAGAAAGGTCTAACTGCAGGGCTTTTTCTTAATGTATATTGCTAAGCATTGTCATCATCATTGTGTTCATACAGATTTAACTTACAGAGATGAAGTTCTTTTGTTTCATTAATTTTTTTCATATAGGTAATTGATCTTTTTTTATGCATTTAAATGAACAGTTTGATCATGGTTCCTGACCACAAAAATGTAATCTTGTGACTAAAAGTGGAGTATATAAGGTATACAATCATTCTATATGAAAGGAGTTACCATTCACATCTGAGCTAATGCACGATGATAGACTAACCAATGTGGATGTTCCTTTTTGAAATCACTTTCACGTCAATTATGTTACTCCGAAGGTAATTGTAATCAGTTACAATTTATTTTAGTTGTACAAAAATTTTAAAAATTGTCGTTGATGAAAATTGAGAATTTTTCAGCCAATATGTTGATTGTTGAATATTCAAACTAATTTTTAAAGTTATACAGTCAAGTCTCTTCTTGCTATAAAATTATATTGAGTTTTGAAATCCATTTGTTTTGAACTGAAATTGGAGTGATTCATTTGAAGGCATCTTAAAGGTGTCTTAAAAAGCCATCTATTGACCTATTCTACCAAATTATATTCAAAGAATAAGGCACGGTATATGTATATTACAAAATTATTCAGATACCATTCCATCTTCAATTTTAGCCAAACCATGTGTAATTTTAATGTGTTTTATGATTGTAAATATGTATTTTATTTTGTAGTGATGTAAGTTTAATGTAAAGAGTATTAAATATATGCTTTTCATTAATGTTTCATGATCTGTTATTACATGGAAGTGCTTAGTTATCATTACGCATGTTATGAAATATTTACTGCTTTTGATGGTTTTTTTTAATAACTGGTAACAGCTGAAATTATAAAATTTATCCAGGGACAAAGGAGGCTTCCCAAAACTAATCAATACACATCCTATGGTTGAGTTTGTAAGAGTTAACTTGATCACATTTAAATTGCCTTAGTTTAACTAGCAGCTTTCTTAACTCTTCAGTTAGTGCGTGGGCCACTGGGGTGGCCCACAGTTTTTCATTTGTGTGCCGTTTCTCATAGAATGGCATAATATAGATACTTGTACGTTTTCATCAGCTGCACATTATTATGTTCTCAAAAGTCTCGCATGGTCAATTGTAACAAATTGTTGCAGGGTATTAAATAGCGTGCGAAAGGAAGCCAGCGGGACTGGGCCACAAATATGGCCCTCGTGACTGTGTAACCTTTTTCTGTCGGCATTATTATATTATATATTATTTATATAGTATTTATACATTATTTTATTATAATCAGTAGTATAAAATTGTAGGATGATTTATATAAATTTTGTCGCAGTGGATGTTCGATGCTCAAAATATTTCATGACTTTTCAATGACGTTGGGTTTGTTCCCCTAATGACCATCAATATGTTCCATAGTGAAAAAAATCTATATAAACGATAGTTATTAGTCTAAATTTATCGTTTAAAAAAATATTTTTGCGAAAAAAATTGAAAATTTTAGACAAAAAAATTGAATTTCAGCCACTGGTGTGGCCCGCGTGCCGAATTGTGTAACAAAATTTTACTCGCCCACTGAAGGTTTAAATCAGTGACTCATTATTCTGGTATAATCCCTCTTAATACTTAATCGTGGGTGGGACATCTCTTAACTGCAAGCATGATAAGTTTGTGCCTCTAAACATGATTTCTGGCTTTTATAATGATTCTTTCTTTGTATACACTTTATATATTTCTAAAGAAGGTAGTGGGTTTTTGGTGTAAAATGTCATTAGCAGCATTTCATTCTTCAATTTTTCTGTCAGTGATGACTGCTAAGAAAATGTCCTACATATTTTGTGGGACAGCTCATTAGTGAGGGCTGGTAATTAAAGTGTGTAGAGTCTTTCCATACTGCCTGCTTATGAGGCACTGTTCTTCTTACTTTAAGATGACAGCTCTCCTGGCATGTTATTTTCTTTTGCAATTTGTTTTCCTACCGATAAAAACTTATTTCACTTTAACTTAAAGCTTTATCACATTGATAAAAGAAGTAATGATTATCACCTGTCACAACTCATTTGATAAATTTCCTTGTGACATATTTGTGTGCCTCAGTTATGTCACCAATGCAACATGGGAAATGGAATACCGTCCACATTCCCTAGCATTTTGATGTGCAATTGCTAATGAAGGCTCAGGGATGGATATTATTTTAAATATATGAATTTGAAATATGTATTTGAAAACCCTTCAGTTTTTTTGTATTTAGAATACATTTCACAAAAGAATTTCATTTTTAACCCTTAGACAGCGCAAATAACCAGAAATATAGCTCTCCCTAGGCGGAATTTTCTAAATTTTTCAATTTTATAATTTTCACCTTTTACTTAGGGTAAAAATTGTTTAAAAAATTTATGTTGAGTATTTGTCTCTGATTTTCCCTTTAAATATGAATTGATGGACGGCATTTACTAAATTACTTAAAACTTTTTTAAGAATATATGGTGTCAACTATGGTGTCTGGGAGTAGAACCATACTTCAAATCACCAATAGACGATGGGAGCAGTCTGCTACAGCTATCGCTCATAGCCGATGGGAGCAGTGAAAGGGTTAGAATGCATTTTTGAGGTATTTTCTGTATTTTACTCTACTTCTAGAAAATGCTAGTTCAAGAAGTTGGTACTCAGTTGACCCAGAGTGAATGAATGTTACTTTTGAACTGTAGAATAACCCCATTATAGTGTAATCGAAAAATATAATTTGGACACCATTGGATTAACAGCTGAAGACTTCCTCCTCAGTGATGGATTGCTATGGTAGTAGAGCAGCACAGCCGATTTTAGAATGGAAGCTGGAAGCAAACATATCCAAAGCCCTTCGCTAAAAAATGTCTTTGGCTTCAATAGAATATAAATTTTGATTCCTCTTGTATGCGTGTCGAAATGTTCAACTCTCAATAAAATTATAATTGAACTGTTGGTTGATTGCAAAAAACTATTTATTTGAGAGAGAAAGTTTCATAATTATCATATTAAAGATAAATCATTGTTCTATAAAGTGGTAAATATATCTACCCTGGGAATATTCCTCTGAGATGAAATCATGAATGTAAGTAGCTATTTTTCCATAATCAGTTGTCATCAAAGCCTACGTGGCTGAATACTGTAAGGGAACTTACTTAATCTCTTTATACTTGTCTAAAATCTCTTTTGTCTCTTTTCTGTACTCAAAGGTCAGTAGGACAGCTCAATAACTGGACATACATAATGGTTGTGTAAATTCCTTCAATACAGAGCCCTGAAATTATTAAGTTGTGGTTGTCTCACCTGGTCTTAAGAAACTGCTATTCATGTGAGTGAACCACAAAGTGAGAATCTATTCTGAAAAGACCCATTTGAACAACATCACTCTCTTTCCATGTGTAAAGAGCAAATTTAAGGCTCTATGCAATCTTATTGTATAACAGCCATTGCTGAAAACCATGCTATATCGAATTTTTCGCATGAAATGCGTCATGCAGCTACAGTTTTGCATATTATCATGGATTGATCTAAAGGGACAGGAGCTTGATGTTGACTTGGCGAATAGCAATTTTTTTAAGAAGAAGATGATATGAATTGTTATTGCTTGGTTGGAAGCATGAGAAGGTATAATAACTTCTCAGAGTGGATAGGTGGCAGGTTGAAAGTTTTTGTGAGGCCCTTTCTGCTTTTTGCAGTATACAGGAAAAAGACCTCGTGAGGGAGATTAATCGCCCCTGCAAGAAGTGATTAAGGTTGTATTTTGATTATAGGAGGCAACTCGTTAAGATTTCCATTCTCAGACCGTTCTTTCTCAGACTGTAGTGTACTGTCATTAAGATGAAACTAGTTGGTTACCTTCTGAAGCATTTTTATAGCATAAGAGAAGCTGTAACACTATGATGGAGTTATGAGAATCCGGACCTGTAGTCTCTGTAGGATGGATGACGTTTTATTGCCATCATCTGATTAATGTCCGAAGAATTTCAAATTTCCTTGTTTGTTGTGGGAAGAAAATGCTTTCCACACTTCGTAGCCTTCACCAGTTTGTTGGTAGTCAATCAGGTCCAGTAGCTCGATGGGAAATATTTTCTCAAAAATTTCTCATGACCTCTGGTCGTGAATGTTTGTGTTATTAGCTCCGGATCCTGACTGGCCCATAAACGGGACAATTGGAAACACGTTGTATTGCTGTCCACAAGAGGGAGTCACTGTTTGTTACGTGTTCCAATTCAGGTGTACCCCCTCGTAAATGCCTGGATATACTAACACAGGAAAGTGGAACGGGTAACTTCCACTTGATACTACACTTGGTGGAAAAAAACTTCAAACATGAAATGACAGCACTCTTCCCCTTGGCATATCTTATGAAAACACTTAGAAAGAAAATTTTACTTGGAAGTAAATGTTCATCTTGTCACACAGGAGCATAATGAGAGTCTTAAACTAAAAAAACAGTAGATTTACATAAGTGTCATCACAGCAAAAAATAACAAATTGAAAAAAAATGTTTCTAACATAATGCACAATGAAGGCTCCATGTTGAAGAGTAAAGTCCATCAAGTGAATGATGGTGAAAAACTGATAAAAAATTACCTTTAATATTAATATAAAAAATATTTTAAACATGCTCTGGTCTGCCCTAATATTACGCTTAGTGTAAGGGAAGATCTGCTGGGATCAACACAAATGTGATTTTGGTTATAGAACTTCTCATAAACGAGTGAAGTTGTGATATTGGAAATATTTGAAATTTGTCTAGGTTCTCTGGATTAAAATTGTAGTTAATTAAAGACACTGCCAAAGAGTCAAAATACAAAGGAAGTACAGGAAAGTGGCTTAAAAGTCAATATACCACCTGAAAATCCTCATAAAATGGCAGTGTCCTGGAATGAAATTTATATAGTTTCATCCCTAGTAATTATATCGGTGAGTAGCAATAATGAAGAACACGTCAAAAATATTATTTTCCTGATAACTCTACTCAGTATTTGTGTATAAAATTCTTATAGAATATAATTTGTTATTTCTAGTTGTATGATTAGTTTGTATATAGCATTTATTATTATTTTATTATTAAAATAAACATTTTGTTGTTGAGGTAAGCTTGGTCTGCTGGTTCTCTCATACTATTAAAAGAGGTATTTGTTTGTGTATTTGGACTTTTTCTCAAAATTAAATGAAATGTTGGGATATATTACATCCACGCAAGGAAATAAGAGAGAGAGAGAGAGAGGTGTCATATATGGGAAAATTAATTTTATAATTGAGATATTACTTAAATTATTCAAGTATTAAGTATGGGTAACGATGGTGACAGCACATTACACAGATCCTATTAAATGAGCTATTTCTGTATAATTGTTTGGAAGTGGCACTCAGAATTTTAAACATTCAAAAGGCAAAGATGCTTAAAAGTGATTTCACCACCTGAAAATCTTAGCTGTACAATAAACATAGTTTGAATAGAGGTATTTAGTTATTAAAACTCTAAAAATAATGTTACACCATAGTGTTATATCATGACAGTAAAGAAGATAATTTAAAAAACTTTTTCCCGATGACATAGAAGTTTTCAATATTCAATTCCCATACATTTTATTATATCCAATAAAGTATAAGAATAAATAAAGTATAAGAATATATATATAAAAATATAAGTCCAATAAAGTCTGCTTTAATCAATTTTCTTGAAATTTAATTTTTCAATGCCCACTGAGCACCGCGTGGTGTAACATTAGATAACATGTTTAGATAGAAATGTCGTTGGTGTGGAATAGCAGATTTTTCATTTTGACTGCACAAATTACCGAGAATGAAGCTCTTCTTCCTGGGGTTAATTTAATGGCACCGCGAGCATACACCAATTAGTCTTTAGCCGCCTCAAATGTTTTCGGAAAATTTTCTTACCCTGGTGGCTTTCCAACTCATATCTCCTTATTTCATCACCAATTAGCAGGTAAAAGCATGTGGCAGGATGATGGAGTTTAGGTAAATGAATGCGTAGAAATAAAGTTAATCATTTAAGAAATGTTTCTTGAGTTGTACAAATAGGAATACCTTCAAGTTAGAAACTGCTTGTTTGGAGCCATATTCCTTGAGCCTGAACTCTGAGCTCAGAAACCCCTCTATTTTAGGAAGTTATACGCCTTCTTCCTCGCCATTCCGGATGCACCATTCCTAGGCCGTATTTTTGTGCGTGGGAAGATTTTTTTAAAAGAGAAATGAAACACTAGCATTTTTCTCTCCAATGGATTTTAATTGGAGAAATTTTCATGTGATTGAGGAAAAGTTTAATGGTTTCGTAATTCATGAATTAGGAGACGGAAATACATTGAATTTGCTTTGATTGATTTGAAGTAACAATAAATGGCAAGAAAAATTAAGAGAAAAACTCGAAAATTAAGAACTCATTGGTAGTATCACGGTTTTTCAGGGACATCATCGCATTATTGTCGCTGACGAAGAATTTCTTCGCGACGTGCCATCAGGTCGTAAAGACGATTTTCCTTGTCAAGTAATTCGCATTGTAGGTCTTCCACCTCTCTATAATGGATTTCACTCGTTTCTTCCGATTCTTTACTCAATTCCTTCGATTTTTCCCTCATCATGTTTATCGTCTTTATTCCTTCCTCAATAGCCCTCGACAAACATTTATTCCTATGTTGAAGCTTTGTCAGTTTCTCCTCGAGTACTTCTCGACGCTTGGAACTATCCTTCATCTTGTCTTTCTTCGAGAGAATATCCTATATCAATGGAGGTCGATATAGATAACACTGAGGTAGAAATAAACATAATACCATAATTTTTAATTGAGGAAAAGCCTACACAAACCGACCCAATAATTACTAGAGCGTTGGAAGATCTTTAGGGCAATTACGGAACTCATAACGTCCTCAAATCGACGTTACTGAACGCCAGTCGGGAGGCATGACGTCGGTCGCGATTACGGATCGGATGTTTTCTCTTAGCCGGCAGTGCACAACGCCAGCCGTGTTGTGGACCGCTCGGAGCGATTACGGAACTTCGAATGGTCGTTGCATAGCGTCGCAAAGGGGACGTTACACACCACAAGCTAGGGACCCGGTCTTTCACAACGCTTAGTATTTTCGTGGTATGATCATGTGCTTTTATATCCAGTGGCTTAATATTTCGCATTCTAACATCAGAAGTTATATGCATTTGCTACTCGGGAAGGCTGTCATTTGAGGCATTTCAGTCAAAAATGTTTATTTGTGATAAATTTTAAAATTTCTCCGAGACGTCGCCTCGAATATTCAATCTGCTGCAGAGACGTAATTTTTGCATGACCCGGCATTTCTCCTACTCGTTAATGATGGCCAAGATTGGCAGTTTGCTTGAGTAAAATTTCATTAAAATTAAGTGATTTTGAATGTACGACTAAAATTAGAGGATGTAATTGTCAGGTGGACAGTTACCATGAAGAACACATTTCAGTGGTCTCTTTGGATGGCATTTGCAAATTAGCAAAGTGTGCTGAGGATAATTTTAATTTACGTTAGAGTTTTGTTGTGTTGTTTTTGTTCCGGAGAGATTCTATGTCATAGTTGTGTTGTGTTGGTCGTGTTCTTAAGCATTGTGCAAGCCTAGTGCGTGTTGAAATTTTTAACTGTGGAGTAAAATCATGTTTATTACTTGATATACTTGGAGGTGATTAGTGAATAGCCCAGTGATTTATTTTCACATTAGCGATTTTGACATACACATGTTCCATGTCAAGTGGAAGCTCGTCTTGCATGTACAAATTCCGTGAGCCAGGAATGATACGTGGCTGCTATTTGATTTCTCTGTTTTCTGGTTATTCTTTGGATACTTTTCATGAAATAATTCTTTGGGTTTGAGTTTTCTGAAAAGGCGTTGATGAAAAACTTGTTGGAAGCTAAGGAAGTGCTAGAATACTGCGCAGACTTTTAATTATGCACAATTACGGAATCGTTCTATTTGTATCCCTCGTTAGAAGTGAAGTAAGTAGTTGAAACGGGTGAATTTGAGTTTTTGAAAAAGGTAAAGTATTGTAGATACTGCCAATTGGGTTCACTACTATGAATGTGTGTTCAATTTTTGTTATTAACTTAAATTAACAACAAAATTGGTTGTAACCAAACCTTTGGTTAAGAAAAACCTTTGGTTAAAACAAAATTTAGTTTAGCTGATCACAATAAAACTTCTCAGTGGCATGATACTCTGGTCTTCTTGTTATAATTCCACAATCTCCTTACGATATTGGTCATCAGAGGCTATTAACTTTATGATTCAATATTCAAAATATATATAAAATATCTAAAATATACCCTTCGCAACGTTCGACAAAACATTGGCAAAAAATGGGAAGTTTAGCTATTTTTTAATGAAAAATACGACCGCTTCACGAGAATACAATTCCACTTCAGGCATGAAATAACTCTTCGTCTGTTGAGAAAAAAATATTGCAAGACCCTAGCTATCACGGTATAATCGTAATTGTGTCAGAGGGAAACGACTATCTCATTATTTGTAGGACCTTTCCTCGAGAGATTATCCATTATTTCTACCGCAAAAGATAGTGAAACGCAGGGGTGAATGTATGTTTAAAACCACATCCAAGGCTCTGATTGTATCCGGGCAGATGACTACGGTCACTTGAAGATTATTACTCAATTTAAATAACTTTGGTATGGCAAAACACTTTCTAATTGATTGTATCTAGGTTAAAATTGATAAATATTTGGATACAACCCTGTGAAAAGTTCTTTGGTGAAATCATAGCTCCGTTAAGATGAGCTGTATCACTCCCAAATAATTAATCACGGAAAAAACTTAACTTAAATGTAACTGTATCCAAATTATAATCATAAAAATTAGCAAAAGTTCACTGATAAATGCTGCAAACACAAAAACAGCCCCATAGCAAGCTACAACTTTCAATTTCCGAATGTTACTCTCTCTTTAAATAGTGTATCTGTCCTTAATCTAATAACTTAATTCAACCACTGCTATAGAATTATTTTTAACGTGATTCTTGCATTCGTATTGCCTAGAAAATTTCTCACGTTAAAATGTATCAGTGTCACACAACTTTGCTGAAGGCATTCCTTTTCAAGCACTAAAAATCATATTCATTTAAATGAACTTGATCGTCGCACTGCCCTGCATCACAATATGGATAGTTAATGTCTCGTGGCAGAGTTTGAAACGAGGGCAGTCATTTCCCGGTAGAGTATTTACAATTTTGAGAAAATTTGATGCATTACGAGCAATGACTTACCTTATGAGTGCAGCTTGCTTGTGGATTCACGCTGAGGCCCGAGGAGGATTTCATTGCAGCTGTCCTCTTGTGGTCACACACGATTCGTTCCTGGACGGGAGCGTTGCCGTCGAAGGAACCGTAGACTCTGGCCTCCATTCGCCGCAGGGATGCCTCTCTTTTCCTTAGTTTTCCCCTCTTGTTAATAGTCACGTTGAAAAGTCTTCCAAGTAACTCGTTTCTTACATTATGTGGGTGCATATCGCAGAGATATCCGTTTGCGGGATCCCTGATCATGTCATCCCACATCCGCTCAAGAATCCTCTCCACCCGTGGAATGATTTCGCCCCTCAATGCTCGCTCGATTTGAGGCAAGAGGTTCTCGTATGCTCTGTTGAGCGTTTCGCATGCCTCTGGAGGCTCCCTTCCTGTAAGCGTTTGCGATTGCGATGCCCTCGCCTGAGTCGCTCTCGGACTGTCTCCAAAATCGTGTTCCCTGTTCTCCATGTGCCGTAAAAATTCCTCTTTTCGTGCTAGACGTGCCCTTTTGAGAACGAACTGTTCATACAGTCTAGTTAATAATTCGTTTCTTGCATCATCGGGTGCTATGTGGTATAGATAGTCGTCTTCTGTATCCATGCTTATATCTTCCCACATTTGTTGTAGAGTTGTTTCAATTTGTGGAATCGTTTCGCCTATCATGGCCCGCTCCAGTTGCGACAAGATAGTGTCATATATTCTGCCCATCGTCTTCAAATCTTCCGAAGGTTTCCTCCCCGTAAGCGTATGGGATGCCCTCGTTTGAGTAGACCTTGTACAGAAGCCGCTGTGGTCCCCTTCAGGGCCTGGTCTATTGAAGTGGTGTTCCTTGGACATCTCGTTTGGATCGGGTTTCATGCAAGTATTCCCGCGACTGAAACCATCGTAAGGTCCTTCTCTGATCATCTCGGTTGACGTGGAGTCATCGGCGCCTGAGTGTTGGAGGAAGGCCTTCGTGGGTAGGTAATTTCTTTCGTCCTTGGACTCATTCTTCACTGCAGGCCCCTTTACAGCCTCCGTTGGCTTCCCATCTTCTTCTCCATCGATGACATCCTGCTCACGATCCTGGATTTGAGATCGTTCGTCTATCTCTCGGGGGTCTTGCGCCAAGTTGTAACTTTTCCCACAACTTGTCGTGGAAGGCTTCATTACCTTCATATGTGACAAATTATCGTTTCCAATGGCATCCCTTTCCATTCCCTGAATAGTAAGGCGTTCTTCTTTGCCTTGGAGGTCTTGTGGAGGAGTCTCCTCATGGAGGTCTTGAGAATTTACGTTCCCAGTGATATCCACGTCACATCCCAGAATGGAAATGGATTCCTCTCCCTCAGCCTCTTCTGTCCCAGCTTCCTCGTCTTCTACGTCGGTGATCTCCAGGGCCAGACGCGGAATGAGAAGAGGTTGGTCTTCCTCTCCGGTGCCTTCAGCAGGAGTTTCCTCGGGAGCAATTACCGTTGGATGCGGTGGAAGTGGATCTTCCGGCTTGGGTGGGTCGGACTCAACGTAAATACCCCTCAATTCCCTGAAGGTCATGTCTAATAGTAGGGAGGACAGATGCAAGTTCCTCAACTTTTTATTCTCCAGGGATTCGGGTTTCATACCGATGAGGTATCTTATCCATTTGCCAATTTGCTTTTTTGAAGTCTCCGGCACAAACTTCAAGCACCACTCAGTATGAATAAGGTAGTGTAGGAAATCTTGGTGCAGCTTCTCCTCCAGGTAGCAACTCTCCTCATCCGTCACGGCAATCTTGAATTCCTTTATATGATTGGAGTTTTCGTTTCCAATTATATCTGTGTCCATTTCTTGAATTGGAAGGCGTTCGTGTTGGTCTGCGTGGTCTTGAACAGAAGCCTCCTCGGGCACGATGGCCGCCGGGAAGGGAGGCAGTGGTTCTTCCGGATTTGGTGGGTTGCACTCAGCGTAAATTCCCCGCACTTTCCCGAAAGTCATGTCTAACAGTAGGGAAGACAAATGCATGTTTCGCAACTTCTTATTTTCCACGGTTGCCGGTGTCATTCCCAGGAGATATTTGATCCATTTTCCAGTTTGACCGTGCAAGTGTTTGGGCAGCATGGTCAAACACCATGAGGTGTGTCTTAGATAGTGACAAAAATCATCGTGTAGCTTCTCCTCCATGTTGCCACTCGACTCACAGCCACTCGCGGCTGGAGTAATTTTCTTTGTTCCCCTGGTACAAAGTCACGTTCTTAATTGTGGACACGATAAATATTTGATTACTCAGCAGAAAATTTTTAACTCCGCTGAAGGGCACTTGTAGTTTCCACGAAGAAACCTAGTTCTATACTTTTTCCACAAATCTCAAGTACAATCACCGTTGAAGTACTAAAGCACCTTACTTTTGCACCGCTAAAGTAAACTCTCTTCCGTTAAGGACCACCGCTTTTACCAATTGTTGCCAAGGTGACGGGAAATCCCATTTTTCATTTCGTGGCATTGTTGTACATACCTCTTGATACCGCATGTTTCGAGCCATGCAGTGCTACTGTCGGAGCAGATCTTTCGCATAATTAATTAAATGAAAGTATTGCATGGCAACTAAAGTAAAAAATGAGAACTACAAAAATGGCGGGTTTTTATAAATAACTGCTGAGGATTGAGGGAGATGACTTCGAATAGTGTAACTTAGATCAGCCCCAAAAGTGTCTCTTGAATAATGAGTGATCTGCTTGTTCGTCATTCCTGATGCTATCATAATGCATTGCAGAGCAATTCATTCACGCTATCGTTTCCTAAACTGACAATGCTGGAATGAAATGGCGGACGTCGTGGTGGCTCTCTGTCAATATCCATAGTTTCTTCTGTGTATCCATTTATGATTGTTTTTTGTCCGGATTAAAAATTCATAGCTTATTTAGTTTTTCAAGAGCATCGTTTTCATTTTGCGCCCCTTGTGTGTGAACATAGGTACTACCAGTAGTTCAATGTAATATACCATTATTGCGTGCATAAGTTTCGACCCACAAAATACTTTTTTCGATATATTTAATGAACTTTCCCAGTCACTAATTTTCTGTATCCGAGATGCAATTAGATCACACATAAAATGAGCAATGATCTATATGCCCGTGAAAAGGTATAGTGTGCTTAGAATCTCATCCTTAAAGATTTTAATGGGTATAATCCTACCAAAACTCTACCAAGTACCATCGCCTTATGGTGGTTTGCGGATCGACCTTAGGATGCAGAGGTTTGTTGACAGATAAATGAGTTTACTCGACGAATAAGGAGTCATGGGCTAAACGAGGCGGTATCTTGTCGGTGTAGGTAGCTATCCTTGAATAAGATATATCAAAATGCTACGGAAACTCGTGAAGATGTCATGACTGGACGTATCCCAGCTAGCAAAAAAAGGATCAAATCTGCATAAAACACGGATACATGGAAACATGGCATTTAGGTAATATCTTTGTTTAATCTGAAGAGATCTCTACCAAATGTCCTTTACATTTCATATTTTTTCTAAGAATCATCTAGATTTTCTCCGACACTCCAAAACAGAAAAAACAAGGATTTAATCCAGCTTCTACTCTCAAAATTATATTTAATATGTTTATAATCTTATTTTTATATACATTTCTACTCACAAAATACAGATATCACTAGGATAAAATGTTTTTTCTATTTACATTTCGTAAATTTTTCTATTCAGGATTGGAATTAAACTATGACCCATTATAAAGCGCGTACCAGGACAAATACTTGAAAAAAACAGCCACCACGATAAGTAACATATTTCCGGATTAGGGCAGATAAATTCAAGTTTAATGCACATCTGATAAGTGTGACTGTTGTGTTAATTAGGAATATAAGGGTGAATTTCATATGGAATCTTCACGTCGTATGTGATGGCGCCTTTGTGTCAAACATGTCGGGCTAAGCTCCCCAACGAATCCTAGAATTCATTACTTGGCCTAGGCCAACTGATTTTTTCTCAATTTGACGACAATGAGCGATAATCGAAGGATTTGATGACGCGATTTCAGTTTGGGAAAGAGGTAAAATTCTAGCCGGCCTGAATCACGGAACTTGTGATAGTACGACCTAAATTTCCAATAGAAACGCACTCTGGCCCTATAATCTACGTTGAAAAGGCTTTGGAAATAATATCAATTTACATCTTTTTGCTCGTTTAAATTGGACATAAATTTCAGTGGCCATAATGTGCAGGTACTTATCTTGAATGTAGTTATTTATTGCTATGTGGGTAAACAAACTCCGAAGCATTAAAGAGTATGATCTTTCGTATAATATGATCTCAAACAGCTACCATATTTTAAGGTAACGCTCTATTAATATATTTTTAGGAATCTTTCAATCCTAACTGCTTTTGGTTAAAGTTTCATTCCGTTCCTTTTCATTAAGTGTTATGAATAAATAAATAATAAACAATAGGGTATTACATGGGTTCAGATCTATAATGTTACTTTTCGAAAGAGAGAATTAAGGTCGAGCTGATATCTGTTTTTCATGGACTCTCAGTTATCTTCCAATACAGGAGCAGCGACTCACTGCTGAGATAATTACATCACGGCTGACGTTACATTTCTACGTCGGTTTCATCTCACACTGAACAGAAACAAGCCGTAAAAAGTTCTTGGCTTACTCTCCTGCAGTGTCAGCAGCCCGTTTCCATTCCCAATGCCTTATCATTTTTTCGGCTCGCTCGCCTAAAACGTCTCAAGAGCTTCTGTCCCCGGGCATGGATAGTGAAGATTACATTATGTAGTGCACAATGCACAATGATTCAAATACTTTAGCTCTACATTGTTGCCTGCGAGAAGACGCAGAGGGACATGGCAGCGGGTGCTAGGACATTAGCCGTGGAAGGCGGGGGAAAAGCGTGAGAGGGAGGAGGGTGAGAGGCACTCAAAATAGGTAATGCAATATAATTCATAAAATTATGATCAGCGGGACGGTTAATTTTACGAAATTCCAGTCAGCAGTCGATATGACTTGGTCCTAAGAACTCATTATTGCGGAAATTCAGTGAATGTGTCAGCTTACCGGACATGTAGAATCGATAGTACAAAACTATACGTTCGTCTCCACTGATTCGGAAGCACCCTTAGGTCGTAATTATAATACTTATTTTCCTATTTAATTCTATGATTTGGTAAATTTGATCAATGAATCACGAGGCCATTAGACGTCCTCATTTAAAGCCCGTTGATGCCTGCCAATGATCCCTAAAAGATCCATCGGGTTTTATCTCCCCTCATTCATTAAAGATACTGGAAAGATTTGGAGTGAAGGTAGAGTTTTTAGATGTCGACCCTTATCTAACTTATGATACGATTTGACTTGGTCCAAAGATCTCATTACTGCCGAAATTCAGTGAATGTGCCAGCTTACCGGACATGTAGAATCGATAGTACAAAACTATACGTTCGTCTCCACTGATTCGGAAGCACCCTTAGGTCGTAATTATAATACTTATTTTCCTATTTAATTCTATGATTCGGTAAATTTGATCAATGAAATCACGAGGCCATTAGACGTCCTCATTTGAAGCCCGTTGATGCCTGCCAATGATCCCTAAAAGATCCATCGGGTTTTGTCTCCCCTCATTCATTAAAGATACTGGAAAGATTTGGAGTGAAGGTAGAGTTTTTAGATGTCGACCCTTATCTAACTTATGATACGATTTGACTTGGTCCAAAGATCTCATTACTGCCGAAATTCAGTGAATGTGCCAGCTTACCGGACATGTAGAATCGATAGTACAAAATTATACGTTCGTCTCCACTGATTCGGAAGCACCCTTAGGTCGTAATTATAATACTTATTTTCCTATTTAATTCTATGATTTGGTAAATTTGATCAATGAATCACGAGGCCATTAGACGTCCTCATTTAAAGCCCGTTGATGCCTGCCAATGATCCCTAAAAGATCCATCGGGTTTTATCTCCCCTCATTCATTAAAGATACTGGAAAGATTTGGAGTGAAGGTAGAGTTTTTAGATGTCGACCCTTATCTAACTTATGATACGATTTGACTTGGTCCAAAGATCTCATTACTGCCGAAATTCAGTGAATGTGCCAGCTTACCGGACATGTAGAATCGATAGTACAAAACTATACGTTCGTCTCCACTGATTCGGAAGCACCCTTAGGTCGTAATTATAATACTTATTTTCCTATTTAATTCTATGATTCGGTAAATTTGATCAATGAAATCACGAGGCCATTAGACGTCCTCATTTGAAGCCCGTTGATGCCTGCCAATGATCCCTAAAAGATCCATCGGGTTTTGTCTCCCCTCATTCATTAAAGATACTGGAAAGATTTGGAGTGAAGGTAGAGTTTTTAGATGTCGACCCTTATCTAACTTATGATACGATTTGACTTGGTCCAAAGATCTCATTACTGCCGAAATTCAGTGAATGTGCCAGCTTACCGGACATGTAGAATCGATAGTACAAAATTATACGTTCGTCTCCACTGATTCGGAAGCACCCTTAGGTCGTAATTATAATACTTATTTTCCTATTTAATTCTATGATTTGGTAAATTTGATCAATGAATCACGAGGCCATTAGACGTCCTCATTTAAAGCCCGTTGATGCCTGCCAATGATCCCTAAAAGATCCATCGGGTTTTATCTCCCCTCATTCATTAAAGATACTGGAAAGATTTGGAGTGAAGGTAGAGTTTTTAGATGTCGACCCTTATCTAACTTATGATACGATATGACTTGGTCCAAAGATCTCATTACTGCCGAAATTCAGTGAATGTGCCAGCTTACCGGACATGTAGAATCGATAGTACAAAACTATACGTTCGTCTCCACTGATTCGGAAGCACCCTTAGGTCGTAATTATAATACTTATTTTCCTATTTAATTCTATGATTTGGTAAATTTATTTGGAATCACCTGAAGAAATATTATTTTTAAATCACCTAAATATGATTTTTCACGAATTACCTAGGATATAGTTTGGTCGCATGATGTTTAATGTTTACTAATTTTGGATCCATATCGGCTTTTAATTAACCTTAGGATCTGCGTTTAGAATTTCGTTTAACATTTCGTAACCAAGCTTCATTGCATATCAAGTGAAATAATGGCAAATACGTGCGCTGTTTTGCTTTTGGAAATTTTATTTTTGGCATTTATAATTGGCAGCTCATCAAATCCTTAATTGCGAATATTCATGCTATTCTTTAATACTTTTGATATATCTTTACCGTTTTTCAGTTATTGGGACCACAGTGGACCGGTGCCAAGGGCGCTGCGTGAATAGCTGGTGAGAGTTTTCATCTTGCTTTTATGTGAGTACATTACGCGTCACGTCAAGTAGAACTGGTTCAGTAAAAACACCAGAACTTAAAATGTCGTTTAGGAAAAGGTATGTGTTTGTAGACGATATTTCTCTTCATTATTTAGTATTTTAATTACCGTCGCTTAATTGAGATGATTATGATACGTTAACGGTGGCAGTAGTTACGATTTTTCAAAAATGTAGTTGGGTTTTATTCTTGCGTGAAACCATTAATTATTTCAAGCCACCTCATCCTTTTAATCTGGGTAAAGTGAGGTTAGCGATATCTTGAAATAATTTGCTTTTAGCGACCTCGCCCTTCGTTATTGTATCCATTGACAAAATTGGTCGTAAAACTTAATGGCCTGTGTGAGTAATGGATATTTGTACTCGGCCATTTTGTGTGGCCACGTTAATACTCCAGAACAGCTTCATCATAGAAACTAATAAAGTAGTTACGATATACATATATCACTACGTTTACCAATCGAACTCAGATCGATTTGGCGGGAATGGCTTGGTATGTTAACGCAACGCGCGTGATATCAATATGGGAAGCGGACTAAGCGGGCCTGGTTCTCCGGCAGTGTGAGATTTCAAATCTTTATGAACCGATTCAAATCGATATTTCAATGGATTTCGCATTTCAACGGATTGGTAAACCAGGCGATCCGAATCGGCTCGCTTAGAATGTTCAGATAGGTCCGAGATGATATCAATCCGAGCTCGATAGGTAAACGTAGCGTATATGTCGATTACAGAGGTATTGTGTGAAAATCATCAGAACATCAAGATTCCGAGACCACAGTAGTGATGATGCGCGTAACATGACTGCATTCCAAAGTGGTAATCCAAAAAGAACTACAGTTATACATTTCCGCAACGAAATTGTATTAAGCTACATTATGTCATAGAGAAAAAATCGGCAATCGGCTCTGGCACGAAAAATGGGCGTTACTTCCATGCCCCGAGACAGCGTCTATTCTCTTACTTTAATTATCATTTCAACTTTTTTGGAGTTGTTGTCATTGTTTGTTTTCTCTAGACGAGATTCCCTCGAATGCCTGCTATGTGACTAAAGAACTGAGAGTACACATTTTTAAGGAAGCGTACGTTTATATAATGTAGCACACTCTGGTTTCCTGTAGCTGGACAGTGCTGATCGTGAGCGACGCGTCACTATTTTCTCTGAAGACGGTGAGCGGTGACATACTGCGCCGTCGAAATGTCGCGTCGGTGCTCATATAATCAGCTACATAGGTGGGGAACTGCGGGAATCCTTCGCTTTAAGTTTTCTATGGGAAAACCGTATTTCTTACGTATTCTGAAATTTCTCTGAAAAGTCTGTGAACTTGTTTTGAATCCCTGCGTAGCTTTATGACTTTCGTGCACAGGAAGGATCTCAAAATAGTACTTAATGAGCGCTCTTCCGAATTTGTTAGTTTTATAAAGCGTACGAAACAATTGTATTTTGAAAACGAAAATGAGACGGATTATGTGTACGTTTCTGCGATGATATACGTTGTGATACAAACTGTATTGTGTTCTATGATACAGCTATATATATTTTTTTTAATCCTGCGGCAATGCCTTGACACTGCTTACTATCATAATACGAAATTTCTCAACCTTATTGGTGATGAGGAAAGTTGGAATTACGATGAATGCTGGCTGTTGAAATCCCTTATGTGTGAACTGTGGATGACTACTTTTGACTTAATTGACCGTCTTTAATGTAAGTCACGTTTTTGATGGAATGAAGATCCTAAAAATCGTAGTAGGCGGATTGAAATATAGCCGGAAAGAATTTAGTCTTGTATATGGAAGCATATTGTAAAGTGAACACAGTTCTTACTTGTGGTATTCATTTTTCCTTTTGTCCAAGTGTTTTTGGTTTACCTTATTGCGCATCACAGTCCCTCATTTTATTTATTCCAACCGATGAAACAGTTGAGCGAGTTAATCTCAATTAAATTCGCTAAAATAAAAAACAGGGCCTTTTTATTGTGCATGTTCTTTGTGACTTTAAAGTTTGTGGAAAATGGATGGAAATTTGGAGAGGAATACATATTGATTACGGTGCTGGTTCAAATTTTTTGAATGATTTCATCAAGCGGGTGTATTTTGAAAATTGTGATGGATGATAGGTGTATAGGCGCGCAAATTTGGAAGCTATCCTCTTCTTCCAGGGCATGGGAAATTTAGCACAAAATATATTATGCTGTTGTGTCCAAACACCACAAAAGTATCAAATACAGAATACTCTCGTTACGTAATTGTACCTAGTCTCCGCTTGATGTAATCCAAACGAAATCTCATCGTTCGACTCGAGCGATGCTGAGCGACATACCTTCTGTAAGTAGCGATCGCCTCCACTAAGCGGCCGTTATCTCATTGGTCCCGTGGTGGCCGCTTAATGCAGGTTATTCTGTATAGGTATTTTCAGAGTATAGGCCTTTCACGCCTAATCTTTGCAGTACAATCGATATTGTTACTGATTCAACAGCTCACTAGACACGGGACCGGGGAATTTTAACTCCTATCTACACGGCATTTTCCCTCACAGGACACGGGTATACACTTACCTCACATTTACCTCACAGGGCACGGGGATTTTGACTCCTATCTACGCGGCATTAGAGAAAGGGACAGCCCAAATTGCGTATGCGGGATGGAAGACACCCCCCACCACAGGGTAACCAAGTGTGTCATATACGAGCAAGAACAAATAACTCTCTGGAATTCCATGGAAGATATTAGAACAACAGTAAAGGAAATGGTAGTATTCTGCTTGAAAAATAATCCAGACCTACTTAAAAATTTCGCAAAAAGGGAAACCAGCCAATAATGAAGACGCGAGTGAACTAATCAAGTAAGCAATATTGAAATACTGAACTGACTAAATTAATAAGTTGGAATGTAGAACTCCAACCGAAAAGAATTCGGAAAAAGGACTACGGATTGCAATAACCACCACGCGAAGATGAGGAGAAGAGGACATCGGCGAGGATTAGGACTTCACCCGAAGAAAGGAACGCCGAGAAGAAAGAAGAAGTGCAGGCCGATATGCGGCTTCAAGACTGCACAGAATTTGTATATAAATATTGTAAACCATTTCCTTTAGATTGTTAAATAATGCATTGTGTTGTATAAGGAAAAAGGGGAACATAGTTCAAACAGATATCCCCATTATTGTACAATTTGGTATAATAAACAGAACACAATCGACCCTCAGCCGGTTTTGAAGACTCCACTTGGGAGTCTAGGGAGAGAATTTGGAACGCATTAGCGTGAAATGTGGCAAGGGGGGCTGCCGGGGCAAAGGCGAAGGCTTTCCTTGTCCGCCAGCGTTCCAATTCTCTCCTTTTCATTTATTCAACAGCTAGCATAAATGTAAAATTATAGCGTTTGTTTCAACTTTTTGTTAACCCTTCGGCTACCAAGGGGGGGTAACTCAGTTACCCCAACGCCACATTTTTACTGTTTTTATTTACAATTATTTTCTGATATTTTTATGCTTCCATTAGTTAGTTTTTAAAAATCTTACAATGCGATTCCATGTGAAATATTCATTCATTCATTGTTTTTTTTCTTCTAATTTCTGAAAAACTCGTTGGGGTTACTGTGTTACCCCTTTTAGGATAGTTCGTCTCAGATTCACCAGTCCGCTTTCTGAGGACCTGTGCACCGTTCACAGCACAGTACCGAGATTTAAAATAACAATGGAATTCTATGTGTGCCTTCAGATGTATCAAACCGCGCCGTGGACAGCAATCGTGGTCATCACGGCGCCTTCAATCCGACGGGGCGCGGCGCTGCGCCGTGAAATGTACATGACACCTGATTTACTTGTTCGAGTTCCTTGACTTCTGTGTATGTATGGAAAGAGCAGCAAATGAAAAGCCAAATGTTGTGAAATATCAGGACATCCGATTAGACCTAGTCAGGACATCCGATTAGATAATTTTATGCTCCAATCGGAGCCTACAATTATATTTATGTGTTATTTGATTAAATATAAATCATATTTATCATAATTTTGTATAATTGTTTTTCTTTAAGATTTATGTCACACAGAATCCATTTTTTGTATAAATTAAGCGAATAAACAAAAACATACTGTGGGGTAACCGAGTTACCCCCCTTGGGAGAGGTAAGGTGAAAAAAATACCTTGGTAGCCGAAGGGTTAAAAAAATACCTTTCTGCCTCCGCCATTAACTCATTTGTTGAAAATTACGTCTACAGGCGCAAATAATCAATGATTGATTTGTAGTGAAAGTAGGAGGGGAGGGTCAGGAATGATTTGCTAGTGAAAGTATGTGGATTGGATTCTTGGTTCGGCCGCCTCGAAAAATTCGGCCTATCTCTCATTAATTATGAAAAAGAACTGTCGGTATTGTTCCACGAATTTATTGTAAGTGGTGGGTATAACTGTTTCTACACTTTGGCGTGTTCTTCGGGAACCATTTAAGTTTGAAAGAAACCCGTGGAAGAATTCCAAGCGTTCTTTTTTATGATTAACTATGGCTTTATACTAAGTAATTACTGGCTTCACCGATTTTATCCATTCTCCCACTTAAATCGACATAAATTCTAGTGAAACCACCGGAAAAGTGCGTGGAATGCTATGGTTTTTAAATGTAAATGAGGACACAATACTTTTCACTAGTGGCGAGAGTGTAAACTGAAGAAAATTTAAGTCAATATTAATAAAATGACATTAATGGTTCCTTGGTGGATCCAGGAACATGATCCATAACCAGGAAAATGTTCAACTCATCGAATGTAGATTTAGATGCCCTTTGCAATGGGATGCCATTGCTCATATTTTTATTATCAATTCGGTAAACATTGGTCTGCACCTGAAATTTTACTTGGGATGTATGGTCTATTATTTATTTGTCACTAACAATTTTTGTTCAGTTTCAATTTCTTGCTTTCTCAGATTTATCTCCATATGATTTATTTTATTGATATATAATTTTTATTTGACTCCAAAATGAGGTCGATAGCCCATCGGAGTCGGTAGATGTAGAGCGCGGAAGTCAACGCCCTCCTGCAGAATGACCACAGCGGGTCTTGAGCCATAGTCTTGAGTTAAAGGCCCAGTTGCTGGTTGGTGACGGTACTCTGACGTCACCCATTGTAGAGCCACTCTGTAACTATTTATACATGTGCTTACCTGTGAATCGCTATACTTATGAAGTTTTTCGTGCCTTTTTTGGCGAATCAATCGGAAATTCGGCGGATATTGTGCTGTTCCATCCAATCATCGGGATTTAGCTGGCCATAATTCATACTATGGCATGGATTCCATCCTTAATAAAACGCCATTTACGCGTGCTGTACGTGGTTGTAAAGGAGATTCAAAATCCGGTCCTAAGGTTCATATTTTTGGATTCCTGAACGACGACGACCTTGTCGAAAATGCTTGCGATCAGAAGATGTTACAACGAGCCACTAAAGAACAGTACGGTGAGCACAGCAATTTTAAGTGTATTTCACTAGAAAGCCTGCACTTTCTGAAATGGAAGTCCTTTTTACTGGTGTGCCACGCGTCATCTGATTTGTTAGGTCAAATACTAAATTATACTTTATGCAAACGACAGTGCAAATTTATTTATCTCCTACGCTAACAAATTTGTTGTTAGGTATGCGATGGGAAAGAATGGAAGTTTGAAAGTGAAAACAAGTGAGGGATGTAGTGAATATTCGTCAATATTTTACGTGCCGTTTCGAAGTCATTATTTTGCAGTTCACATTTTTATTGCTCTTAGCCGGCATCTAGCAATTATTATTTTTCGAGTGCGAACTAATTGACGCTCCCTATGTTCATCATTACGAATAATTATCTTTGATGATTAAATACTCGATTTATTAATGGTAGACGCATCCTTGGATCATTCTGAAATGAGTGTGGTTCATATTGCGTGACCCCTTCGTAATTTTTTTTTACATAACCATCAGATTCGGTTAAATGTGAATATTGGGAAACGTGTATTTGTCCTGATATGCCCTCATACATGACCGGATCGGAGTAGTCAATAGAAAGTTCGTATGGCAGGAATACAAAGATTTAGCGAACCGCTTTAACGACTGGATAACTTCGAGTATTATCGTAAATGAGTTGTATCGGCAAAAAATGACTTTCCAAAACTATTAAATTCAAGTTAGACTTTGTTGGCTGCGAGTTTTTGAGTGTACTATATAGTAATTATAATGTTGCGAAATGCCATGGCATGTTAACTCAAGTTCCCAAGGCTAAATTTTCCATGGTTCTCAGTTCAAATCCTCATGTGGCTGAATGTATCGAGGAATTTGCAGGGATTATTTCAGTAATAGTGTAGTCATTCGCTGAAAAATGCTGCTCACGTTTTTGGTTACATTGTGTGCAATTGAATTAGGGGACGGCCGGCTACGAAGGGCACGAGCAGCTACTGTCGGTGCAAAAATTATGTACACTCGAGTTTAGACACTGATTAAAAATGAGCTGTGGTACCCACATGAATGCGAGTTATCCCAAATTTTAGCTTGTTATATTTTACGTTTAACTGTGGTTGCCGATTATTTTTACATTATACTTTCGATTTTTTATTCCGGTGAGAACAAAAAAGTGCCGGTTTTTTGCCGTTTTCGAACGGAGCACTCTTTTTGACTTTTAATAGTGCATAAGCTTGAAGTTTAATCGTAATGAACCTGTAGTATTGTGTGGGAAAAACAGTCAAATGTATCTTTAAACGTTCAGTTCTTTCTTTTATGTCATAAAAAAGTTATCAACAAGTTATTAACAAATGAAACAACTTTTTCTTGGTTATGAAAAGTAGTAGAAGCAAGATCTTGGTCTTGTTTTGAAGCTCTTTTCAGCAGTATTTAATTCCAATTACCATCGTAAACTCACATTGTGATATCGATTTTTAACGAGTTAATAAACAACCGAGTATTTTAGCGGGCTCAAGCCAGCGGTAAGGCGGCCGTTTTCGCGAGAGGTGGTGAATGTTTGAGCGCTGTTGCAATTTACCGGTTGCGGTCCATGCGTGGTCCATGCGGTCCATGTATTGGAATATATCTTTGGGCGCATTGAATAAATTCAGTACATCGATAAAAGGCCCTTATGAGTAAAAGGTGATGGAAAATGGTTGGATACTAATAAGACAACAATTGCTACCTAAAATAAAATTCATGAAAACAGCGTGTGCAGCGATTGTTTTCGCCATTTGAGGCAATGCACAGAAGGAGCGTATGAGTAACGGATTCGGCCCGCAGCCCGCAAGTGGCAACAGGGCTCATAATTTTTTGCAAAACTTGCAAATTTGTTGTTCTTACCGAAAGAAAAAATCGAGAGTGTAATGTAAAAATAATCGGCAACCACAGTTAAGCGTATAATAAAACAAGCTAACATTTGGTGTAACTCGCATTCATGTGGGTACCACGGCTCATTTTTAATCAGTGTCCAAACCCGAGTCTACATAATTTTCGCACCGACTGTAGGCAAAATGTGTCGCCTCAGGCTCCTTCCGCTTACCGTAGACATTCATTTTTGCTCACCGCTCAGCGTCTTTTCGAAGTCGCGGCGTTTTCTTCGTCAAGCGAGGGGCTAATTTCTGGAGTATACTCGAATGTTCGGATGGACATTCTTGTGTATGCAAAAAACCTAGTTTCGTCATTTGTCACATCTCTAAACAAATGGTGGTAGTTACACTCCGTGAACTTTTCTACTCCTTTTTATGGGAGGGACACCATAGTTCTTGCACTTCAGTAAGTCCCGTTTCAATTAATTTCAATTAATGGCTGTTTTTATTTTGAATGGGCTTAATGTGACGCAGAATGGACTTTCTAACTTTAGAATATGTGTAGTTCCTTCCCTTAATTTTGCAACATTTTCTCGTGAAGAATCCAAAACAAGGATGAATAATGTAAATTGATTTGATCGCTCAACACTATAATCCGGCGGAAGTTTAAGAGCACAAAATTTTTAAAAATTCTAAACGAAGAAGATGACATAATGTATGTCGCTAAAAAGTATACTGATTTATTTATGATCACTGTTTACTCCCGCTAGAATGAAAACGATTTCTTCCTTTGGCACGCAAATCATTCATAGTACGCACATTTGCTCTCATCTTTAGCGTGCAATGTATCAAGAAATTTTCCAACTTAACCTCACCACTACCAGAATCATTGGTCGCGTAGCAAAAATGAGAGATTATGAATAAAAAAACATATTTCAAAATATCAAAAAAAGGATTTCAACATATATGATCAGGGAAGGAGAAAAGAAAATTGCTCAAATGATGGACGAAATAAAAAAAGAAATCCTAAATTGAGAATGGAACGAACAAAATACGATGGATATTTTGGGACCATTGGTAGGTATCAACGGGTTTTAAATGAGGTCGTCTCGTGGCCTCATCGCTAGCGTTTTCACCGTCGTAAGGGCAGCTACTATTTTTTTTTGTTTCAACTGAAACTAGCAAGTCAAACAGAGCAAGTGTGACCAATTCATTTCCAAGGTACACTAAATGATCACAGATAGCCTTTAAGGCTGCTGCAGAAATCACTGGATCATGGGACTTATATTTACACAGTCCAGTCGCTAGATGGGTCCAAACCTGCATTAAACGAGGTAGTTCTGATTTTTTAATATGTTATTCGGGATGGTTAGAGAGTGAATAACTCAAGTTGTCGTCGTCCCCACCCCTCTGCGTTTTCCGCCATTTTGAAAAAACCACCGAAAAACGGCCCTTTTTTCCATTTTTTCGCTTATAACTCCTAAACGGCACATCGTAGCCAACATTGCTCCATATTCATTCTTGTAGAGGACAAAATTTCTCACAAGATTCACCAGTTAACTTTGTTTCCTCGACCAATGGAAAAGGAGGTACAAAGCAGCAAAGAAGTGGTAAAATCGCAGCTCCAGCAAAATTGTCACTCTTCCATCCCTTTGGATCGCTTAAATTCTATGAAAAACTGATTTTAGTTAATTTGCACTCTATTAAGGTGTGAAGTTGATAATTGCCTTTAAATTGCATGTCTCAAAAAGTTTTTTTGCCACCAATATCAAGGGTTGTGGGTAAAATTGATCGCAAAAGGGAGAATGGTTTTTTTCTAGTTTTCCAAAGGTGTTGTTTGATCATTTCTTTTCAGTAATTCTACTTTTCAACTACTTCCTCACTCATATTCGTGCGTATAAATGATAAAGTAAACGTCATGTAGCCATGTTTTGGCGACCATCAGTGAAGTGTCGTCATAAGCAAAACTTACATAAAGAAAATCAGGGAATGAATATGAAAAGTCGCCAATGTTTGTTATCGAAAATTTGATTTATTAGGATGTTGTAAGTGGAACATGTACATGAATATTGTGAAATAGTGAAACTTAATATTACAGTCGAGGTCGTTTTGGCTGAAAACGCCGAAGGTGTTCATCAACGGTGTCTTCATTTTGACGTAATAGAGCAAAATAATCCTTGTCATCGTCCTGGTCGATCACAATTTCAGATTTGTTTTTACAGGACTGCCTAGCACAATATTTGTACAAGCTGGAACAGTTCAGTCCAGATTTTCTGCAGCCACAAGCTACGGAACAGCCGGTGAGGCATTTGCAAGAGATTGTTTGTAGGAAGTCTGGAGGTGCTGCATCTCTTGCCATCTTTACAGCAACCAATCCTCTGCTCCCTCTCACCCACCCGGACATCCGGAGTGAATGGATGTGGGCTGCATCTGTCGTCGGCGGAAGTTTGGCCAAGTCAAGCTTAGCAGAGCTGCTGATAATCGTCGAGTAGCGCAAATCGGTAAGGGATTGGGCGAGGTCACCTCCATATAACATGACCAAATCCGCTCTCCCGTCTCTGAAATTTCTGCAGTGGTGGCAGAAGTATCATAGAATGTTTGTGCAACATCCTTTTGTTTGGTTTGTACTACCGAAGTGGGTTTGAACGGAAAAGGTGGCAAAACTTTTTTTTTCGAATCCGAACATATTGGACGTGGTGTCGCAGCCACTTAGTGCATAGAGGACCTGTACAATGTCGGAAAAATCAATTTTCAATGACTTGGGGGAGTGAAAAAGATCTGGTGAACTATCTCTCCCTGGTTTTTGGCTGTGTAAACATTGTCAGTTGTAGGAGAAGTTCCTGTGAGTGAAACAAGCAGGTCAACGTCTTCACCCACAATCACAAGAGTCTCATATTGTGAGGCTAGGGATTTCGCAGTGCTGACGATTAGTACGTCAGCATCTTCTACAGCTTGTTTGGTGGTGATGTTTGAAGCTTCAAGTGCAGACTGAGGAAGTTTGACAAAGTGTTTCTTGTTTTTTGACACTTAGTTTATCGAACATGACATCAGCTGAGACATTCACCTTGATCCTCCTCGCTCGTTCTGTGCTCTTAATTCTTCCGCCAGTATCCTCTGGGTAGCCATCAAAGCAACCATCACAGAGTGACCATAATGTTGGTGGATGTACTTGACATAATCTGCGCAGATCCGTTTGAATGTCACATTTCGATTCCACACGACTTTGTGCAGTAGATGCCCACCATCTGCAACAACCATGTGGTTCATAGGGAGTTCAAAGTCAATTGGAAGGGGTGTAAATGCAGAATACAAGGCTAACTTGGTGCCCTAATGCATACCATCCTCGTTGATCAAGGACATTGGATATATCACCAGTTCATAGGAATTCTTTCAGGTCTTCTTGAGGTTTCTTAGCTATGCACATTCTTTGAAATAATGTGAATGGGTCCACAGCAATCTTCTTCTCGCTAACTTTCACAGCGTTTTTATCAAGCGCAAGGGCTACCACTTTGTCCTTCTTTTTGAAGGAAACTTCACCAAAAGTTGAACCAACAATCCTGGAAACTCCTGTTATCCCAACTTGTTGGACCTTGTGACAATTGATCTGATCGCTCCCTACTATTCCAGAGCTAATAATCCCGTCATATTTTGGGAATGGCGGATGATTTGAAAACCACTCCTGCAGTTTTTTCGCATGTTGAGAGTGTCGGGCGATCCTGGTGGGCCTAATCTCCACATGTTGCTCAGAAGGAATTAACGAAAGTTGCTGAATTTCACTATCTCTTCTGCTCTATCCTCTAGTTAAGTCAAGCCTATTTCGTCCATTTCATAAATGTGCTGTCTGTCATGCACCATCCATAAGTCAATCCTCCTCCTTCATTCTTGTCCTTCATAACTTATTTTTGTATAGTCACGTCTGTCCAAATTCCTGACCAGAACTTGTCTGATCTGATTTATATACACGAATATGAGTGAGGAAGTAGTTGAAAAGTAGAATAGAACTGCAAAGAAACGATCAAACAACACTTCTCGGCAACTCAAAAAAAATTAACATTTTCAAGCAGTACAAAACTCTTGCCATCCAACACTTAGATACCATTTACAGCACCTGGAGCCAGAAAGTGTATGCCTTTGGGGGAGGTGTCCAATGAATATCATACAGAGCTCCCGAAACTCCAGGTAATCATATCTTGACTGTTTCTCCTAGGATAATTTAAGATTGAAACGGTAGTACTTTATATAGAATCACAAAGTTGACCAAGTACCTACTTCTATTTCACTTATTCACAAAGAAGCGCGCTGATTTCCTATGTATTTTATAAATTTTTTTGGTTAGAGCTATTTGACCAGGGTCCCAAATACTCGCGGCGTATTCGAGGTGTGGCCTAACCAGAGCGAAGTAGCATCTCTCTTTGACTTTTTCATCCGAGGTCCTTCCAACTATATGTTTAATAAAACTTAGTTTATTTAATGCTGGGCCACATATGTTTTGTACGTGTAATCCCCACGATATATATGAAGTTAAGGTAATTCCAAGATAATAGATAAATAAAAATAAATAATAAAAAAAAGATATTGGGAAAAATAGGATTTTCGGGTATGTGGGAAAAATTGTAAGGATAGTTAGACTGTGTGAGAATATGTAGTTCATCAGGAATATTTTCTACGCATGAGCTCCCATAGTTACTGGGTAATCAAAATTAATATTTTCTGTCTGAGGAATATGTGTCTGGTTCTAGTGTTGATGCGCAACCCTGATTATTAATAATTCCTCTGCACCATGTATTATTGTTTTAGTCCATTCAGTTACACTTACATTTGTAATAAATATCTCGCTGTTCTAGAGCTTTCTAGCTGACTTATCATGCAATCAATATGCTGAGCTTAGAAACAAAACTAATGTCACTCAATGAGTTCCAAGCATTAGCGTCTGCTGTATGACTGCACCTTAAAGTAACATTTTCAGCTGCTTAATCATACCATTGGAGTGGTGGCGTGCCCCAATTTTGACCCTGAGCCAGTTATCTTCTTGATGTCATCCAGAGGTGCCCATCCCCCCCCCCGCCAATGCTGATGGCGCATTCCTCCCTCCCCAGAACCTCCAACCTCCCCTCCCCCCCCTCCACCGCCGGTATATAGCTACTTACCAGGTTATAATTTGATAGCCTGTCGAAGGTAGTATGGAGGAACGCCGAGAAGAACGGAGGATTCGTTAAAGATTTTAATCATTAGCTTCCTAAAATCATTTTTAACACTTTTCTGGCAATAAAATCTGAAATCATCTCAGACGTTGTCGGCCACTGTGATATTCATATTTAGTTTTTGAGGGTCTGGCGACAAAGATTTATGACCAAAATAAAATAAGTCATAAATCTTTGTCGCCCAACCCTCAAAAAGTAACTCTAAAATATAGAAATAAAATCTTAAGCTAACTATTGCGCTTATGTAGAGGAACTAATTACATCTTAATAAAATGCTACAAAAAACCTTAAGGACGTAAGAGTTTATTTTTTACGATAGCCAGCTTAAAAAATAAATAAATTAGAACAATGAGATTCGATTAGTTCTTATATTTGATTAAAGTAACTGAAGGCTTCTTTCATAATTCGGATTAAGAAAAAATATGGGAAATATATTGAACATTTTGCTCCTAAAACTACACAGCTGGATTCTGTATCGAACAAAATAGGCGGTCAACTTACTGCAAAGACACTATTATCATACTTTATTCCACACCTTACATCCATTTACAGCTCTCGCGAAAGCTTATGGCGTTCGGATGGTTGGCGTTTGTGTTGTCCGCGTCATTCAAATTCCATTTTTTGAAATACACTCATTCATGGAACTACTGCCATGTCTTTGCTTTCCCCTACGTCTCTTCCACCAAACTTTACCCCTCCAACACGTCGTCTTCTGCGCATCCGAACGCCATAAACTTTCGCGAGAGCTGTACCAGTGAAAGGTGCAAAAAAATAAGGACATCTAATAAAACCAAACATTTTAAATTAAGATTTGTCTTTTGTTAAATGGAACCCATTTACATCATTATTAATAACTCTTATTTAGAAATTATATTGGTAAAAAACTCAAATAATTATTATAATAAAATAAATAATAAAGGGTACAAAAGCGGACCACCAGCCTCCTCGTGGCGTACCTGGTAACGGCTCTGCCGGCCAATGGTGGACGTCTGCATGTGGGGCTAAACACCCCACATGCAGTTTTACTGGTTCCGAGAGAGTCGACCAGAAATGCCTCCCATAAGCGGCCTCTCTCGCATGGGGGCTCCAGTGGAGTTGGGTGCGGCAATGATAACAGCACCAAGAAGATAACACCAAGAAGAGAGCTCTTATGTAGTGGACAGAATCCCTAAGGGGCGACCTCGTCGCATGCCATGCTGTCACCGATCCCAATCGCAGTGGGTATATGGCAATGATGCACTCTTTGTGGAGTGAGATGCATCCTGGACGTAACCACCTGTCGCAGCAGAATCTTCGCGACCATGCCAACCACCTGCGAAAAAAGGAAACTCCCCAACAACCACATGTTCACAGAAATACACCACCGGCCAGACCACCCTCCCCGACACAAGCCGTCTCTCCTTTTGACACCCACTACAGCGTCGGTACCGTCAACAAGGGAGGAAGTTGGTCAGGCTGACTCTGAACTCCGATCGCGGTTGATGACTGAAATCAACTATGATGTAGGACAGGCCAGGCAGAGAGATATACATCGTAAGATCTCCTTGCGGAGCAACCTCCTGACCAGGTTGAATGGCTTTATCGACGAAATCCTTACGGAAACGTGAATAATTTCTGGTGAAAGAAGTTCACTCCCACCCACCAACACCTCGCTAGAATATTCACGTGCTTTCTATCGGGTAGAGAAGAAATTCCACCGTGGCTGACCGAGGGACGAACGGTTCTAATACATAAGAAGGGAGACTTGTCTTAAAAACTGCTGCCCTGTAACCTGCGTCAACACTGTATATAAGGCGATGGGTAAACGGGGAGTTTTGAGGTGAAGGGACACATATTAGGTGTTTCTCACAGCACTCACAAATGATCCAATCGACCATCATTGGTCCGGTGGGGCCCCTATCCGATGACAAACTTCGGCTGACCACACGAAGTTAGCCCAAAAAAGGGAGCAAGCGGATACCCTATCCCAAAAACTTGGGCAATAGGCTTCGCTGGCTCTCAACAGATGCGTGGGAGGTCTTCGCGTAAGCGAGACTGGCGGCGACTTGCCATATGTTGGCGGGGGAACCCAACAGCTACGTGGACTAGGGGGAGGCGGGGGCCCGTTGTCGTCCTTTTGACGGCAATCCACCTCATGGTGTCGGCCTCCTAGTGGCTGTATTTCGCTAACGCTTCCCATCCTTTTACCCTTCCTCCCACTACTTACCCATCCCGGTGATAAGCGAGAGCTTCAGGCCGGGAGGTAGGTTTTTAACCCGAAGAGTGACCCCGAAACACCTGTATATAAGGCGTTCACCTCCATATTGAGCGACCTTATCCTCCACCACGTCCAGCCGGTTTGGGAGGAAGTGTACGAGTAGAGGGGCTCAAATCGTGGAATCGCGGGATATGAGGACAACCTACTCATTGATAGATGCATTCCACCCAGAGGTTGTGTCCTTCATCCAACGCCTGATACCACTATGAAGAACGCGTTTTATCCTGACCGCAGGCAAGCGGTTGGTTTCGACAGAGTTGGTAACACACCACCGTTTTCCAAGGCGATAGCCTGAGCCCCTTGCTGTTCTGCATTTCCATCCTACCTCTCTCGCTAAGGCTGCGACAAGGGAAAGGATACATGTGCGGTGTGCCAGGTGACAGGAAGCATAAGGTCACCCATTTATTTTATATGGATGACCTGAAGCTCTACGCCTCTAACGCAAAAGACCTTCGCGTGGCTCTGGACACTGTACTGGAGTACAATGAGGCTATAGGGATTGAGTTCGGATTGGACAAGTGTGTATCCATCCACCTGGCGAGAGGAAGATTTTCGGAGAACAAAGAAGACGTGCAACTCGTTGGCGGGAGCGTCATTCGCCACCTCGAGGGCGATGACAGCTGCGAATACCTCGGCGTCCCCCAAATCCGGATGCAGGAGGTCGCAGCAGTGAAGGAAAGAGTCACCACCAAGTACAGACAGACTCTCATGAAAATCTGGAGTTCTGAGCTGTTTGGCAAGAACAAGGTTCTTGCCACGAACATGTTCGCGGTTCCCACACTTCTGTACACCTTCGGATGGATGAAATGGAATGTCAAAGAGCTGCAGAACCTCAATAGAGGAACGAGGAAGATGATGATCATCTACAGAAGTCTTCATCCGAAATCTTCTGTCGCCAGACTGTATCTCCCTCGCATTGTAGGTGGTAGAGGTTGTTGAGCCTGGAGTGTCTCCATAACCGAGTTGTCCCGAGCACAGCGTGCCGAGTACTCAAAAGTAGAGACCCCTGCTCAGTCTCGTAAGAGAACACGAAAGTGCCGTAGTAGGGGCGTTTCTCTTACTGGCGGCCGAGAGGGCAGCGGACGAAACCGATGTGGACTTTGACCTGGCATCAGACGGAAGCGACGACGGCAAGTCCATCTTGTCGTTGAAGGCAGACGCCCTGAAGCTCGAAATAAAAAAGGCCGAGCAGAAAACCTTTTTCAAGGCGCATACCGATGAGCCCATGCATGGATGTTTCTACCGAAACATGGAAAAGCATGGGCTATCGAAGGAGTGACGTTTGCCTTCCTCCGCTCCGCTGGTCTAAAGTCAGAGTCCGAGGGCTTCGTCCTCGCATGTCAGGATGGTGTCACATGGTGATGGCATTATATTCAAGATGGAGGTTGCGGTTACGAGATGCAGGGAGTGCCGAGCCCAGCCGGAGACTTTGAGTCACCTTCTCTCCGGCTGTAGATATTACGCCAAGTCAGCGTATATTGCAAGGCACAATGCGGCCCTGCGGGTGTTATATCTCCATTTACGACACCATTTTGGCATGGACGATACTCATGTGCTGCCGTATGCCGCTGGAGATATTGAGTCCGTCGTGGAGAACGATGAATGCACCATCTAGTTGAATTACTCCTTTTCCACCGCCAGGCAGTTGGAGGCGACCAACGCCGATATCATTCTCCTGGACCACCTCCTACGCTCCATATTCGTGATAGAGTTTTTGGGTCCGGGTGAAACGCACATGGATGCAAGGGAGGCGGAGAAACAGGCGAAATATCCAGACCTGCTTTTTTGAGCTTCGACAAATGTACCCAGGGCACTATGTTAAACTGGTTGTCCTCATCATAGGTGTAATTGGTTGAGTCAAGGGCTCGCTGCTGGAGAACATCAAGTGCATTCCGTCCTGCGTGGCACAGGGGGAGTCACTTTCAGCTCGCATGCAGAAGGCCGTTTTACTTGGGTCGTTCCGTGTACTCCCAGCTCGCGTGCAGAAGGCCGTTTTACTTGGGTCGTTCCGTGTACTCCATACGCTCGACCCAACTGCAGCGTAGCCGTATGTGATTGGCGTCGGACGTGGCTGCGGTAACTGCCCCACCCCTCTCAAGTCCTCGCCCATTATGACGGCAATGAAATCCGATGCTTGCCGAGGACTCGGAGAGGAATGTTAATAAAGTAACGATAAAAATAATAAAATAATACAGATAAAATCAGTACTGGTGGTGGTGGTACCATTTTGACCACCCTAACCTTGATGCCCTTATACAGTAGTAGTTTTTTTCTTTGCTCACTTGACAAAGCAAATTTTTCTATAACTTCACTGTAATGAATGGATTTGAAAATGTCTTTTTCGGAAGAAAGGACAGGCATGTCGGAGAGCCAGACTTCTCCAATGCTGCTTCTCTGCCTATTCTTTATATAATTTTTAATCTGCTCATTACCCTCTCTGCTGAGCAACTTGTTGCTGGCAATGCCAAAAGTATCTAGTATAATATTGTTAGGTAAGGAAATCCAGAAATATTTAATAAACACATATAAGTCCCAATAAATCCTTTCTTGACCCATTGTACCAGCAATCTTTGTTCGGATATCTTAGGATCTGTACTTGGATCATCAGGCTTGTCGTCACAAGAATCTTAGGTGTTGTTTTCGTCACTATTTTGGCTGTGACACTCGTCACTCAAGCTCAGCACATCTGATAAATGAATGCTTGGTTAGCTAACTTTGTACAGCTGACTAAATACATTACCTTCTTCTCAAAGTTCTTCACCATCGATTCCGTAATACTCACACGAGTCACTGACGAGAATCGGCCTTAAGGTAATATCCATATTTTTAACAACATTGAGTAAACCTTCGGGGGAAAAGTCGAATTTGTTTGACAATATCCAGAGAACTTTCTGGAAACCAATCCCACGGCTGAAGACTTAGGGCATCAAGGATTTGAAAATACACTTCTGATCTTATTTTTGCTTATTTCACTCCTGATCATATTTAGAATGCGTATAGATATATGTAGATTGTAGCATTTCCCTTCGTCCTCCTCGGAACGCGGGTGCGCTCGTGAAGAGAAAGGGGTGGGGGCGGGGAGCGCTGGATGTCAATACTATTAAATATTTATGATAAATTAATATAGTTTTACGATGAAAAAACTGAAAATAGCATTATTGTATTATATCTAGATCTGCTACTTTGTCTAAAATCAACCCATCCGTAAAAATAAACTTTCAAAGAAATAAGAAAATATTTTTTAATTGAAGGTTTCATAAGTCGAGACAAAGTTACTTATCGAAGGGGAGGAGTATACGAGGGGTTGAGACAAATGCTACGGTTGTCGACTAAGGGGAAGTGGGGGCAAAAATCACCGTAAATGGTAACGCGCACTATAATTACGATCCGTAAGTCCATTCCTTTTGCCTATACTGTGATGTGACCCGTTGGCAGATGTTGGGAGAAGGGGCCGGGAGTAAGACTGGAGGGATTCTGAGTCAGTTATGCTACTGAGTTGCGTTCGGGGATCTTATGGTGGCCTCGACGACGGTGCGGTGCGGTACCCATGGAAGAGTATAGAGAGACGCGACCGAAATAAAAGAAAATTTCGGATGGCTGAATGATTCTCTATAGCTGCACGATGTTCTAATATGCTACACTTAACGCTTAACATTCATTCATCGTTATAATCTTTCGATACGTATATAAATTACTGTAAACGGGTAAAAATATTTAGGTACATATAGTGAATTTTTTTATGCATTTTAAAAATCCCCCCTAATCCCCCCAAAATCCTCCCCCCCTCCTCTAAAATTTTATTCTATGGCGCAACTTGCGCCATACATCCCCTCTGTGGGCGGCCCTGATGTCATCAATTGCTTCTCAATCCATGAATAGATTTCTGAAGTAATGCGCTCTATGATATTTGTTAAACTGCCTAAAATAGTTAATTGTTCCTTTCACTCAGTCGAATTTCACTGCTAATGTCATTGAAGAACTCCGGTTTAAAATGTTAATGGTAATTGTCTTAGTTATGGCCTTGTGTGGCTCGAATACTATCAGGTCCCTAATTTGCCATCTGGCTTTCCCGTGTAGAGCTTTTCCAAAAATTGTTTGCTGTGTAATCATCTAGGGTGGAGTTTGACGATCTTCATCATCATTGTTTGTTCAACCATAAGATAAGGTGACTGCAACCCTCCAGTCTTCCCTAACTTATTGTGGTTTCCTTGCTCCCGGGTAGTTGTATGTATGTAATTTCCTCTTTATGTTGGGTATGTATTTATTCCTTGGTCTAACTCTTGGGATTCCACACCCTATTTTTCCTTCAGTTATGTTCCTCACTTACCCTTTGTGTCTCAGTATGTGTCCTAACCATCTGCTCTTGCCATTCTTCTTTTGTATATTTTTTCCATATGGTCCTTACCTATTCTACTCTTCTCTTTACGTATTCATTGCTTAGTTTATCTGTCCACTTGATATTTGGCATCTGCCCCCAGTAACAGGTTTTGAAAGCTCCTAATAATTTCTAATTGATGTTGTTCAAATGGGTCTTTTCAGAATGTATTCTCACTGCGTGGTTCACTCACATGAAGCAGTTTCTTAAGACCAGGTGAGACAACCACAACTTAATAATTTCAGGTCTCTGTATTGGAGGAATTTACACAACCATTATGCATATTTATTTATTGAGCTGTCTTAGTGACCTTTGAGTACAGAAAAGAGACAAAAGTGTTTTTAGACAAGTAAAAAGAGATTAAGTAAGTTCCCGTACAGTATTCAGCAATGTAGGTAGGCTTTGATGACAACTGATTATGGAAAAATAGCTACTTACATTCATGATTTCTTTTCAGAGGAACATTCCCAGGGTAGATATATTGACCACTTCACAGAACAATGATTTATTTTTAATATGATAATCATGAAACTTTCTCTCTCAAATAAATATTTTTTTGCAATCAACCAACAGTTCAATTATAATTTTATTGAGCTTTGAACGTTTCAACACGCATACAAGAGGAATCAAAATATATCTTCTATTGAAGCCAAAGACATTTTTTAGCAAAGACCTTTGGAGATGTTTGCTTCCAGCTTCCATTCTACTATTGGCTCTGCTGCTCTACTACCATATCAACCCATCAGTGGGGAGGAAGTCTTCGGTTGTTTACCCAATCGTGTCAAAATTTAATTTTTAGATTACACTATAATGGGGATATTCTACAGTGCATAAGTAGCATAAATTCTCCCTGGGTTATCTGAGCATCAATTAAGGCAAACTTGTCAGGCTCAAGTATACATTTTCTATAAGTAGTTTAGAGTACAGAAAATTCCTCAAAAATGCATTTTAAAAATGAAATCCTTTTGTGAAATGTATTCTAAATACAAAAAGACTAAAGGTTTTTCAAATACATATTTCAAATTTATATATTTAACCCTCTATCACGTAGAGTGACCTAGAGGTGACTTATAGAAGAGTTTATTATTTGTCTCTGATTAGGCTTCTTCACGTCTATATACCTTATTATCATCAATTGAACACCTTTGCAACGAAAATATCTCCCATTCGCAACTATTAGTTCCTGATTCTCCTACAATTTCACAGGTATGATGTGAAATGAATGCACATGGTGGAGGAAAAAGTCGGTGTGTAGAGGGTTACAAAAATATCCATCCCTGAGCCTTTATTAGTAATTGCACATCAAATTACTAGGTAATTTGGACGGTATTCCATTTCCCATATTGCATTGGTGACATAACTGAGGCAAACGAATATGTCACAAGGAAATTTATCAAATGAGTTGTGACAGGTGATAATCATTAATTCTTTTATCAATGTGATAAAGCTTTAAGTTAAAGTGAAATAAGTTTTTATCGGTAGGAAAACAAATTGCAATAGAAAATAACATGCCAGGAGAACCGTCATTTTGAAGTAAGAAGAACAGTGCCTCTTAAGCAGGCAGTATGGAAAGACTCTATACACTTTAATTACCAGCCCTCACTAATGAGCTGTCCCACAAAATATGCAGGACATTTTCTCAACAGTCATTACTGACAGCAACATTAAAGAATGAAATGCTGCTTATGACAATTTCCACCATAAACCCACAGCCTTATTTTGTAATATATTAAGTGTATACAAAGGAAGAATCATTATAAAAGCCAGAAATCATGTTTAGAGGCACAAACTTATCATGCTTGCAGTTAAGAGATGTCCAACTCCTGATAAAGTATTAAGAGGGATTATACCAGAATAATGAGTCAAACACTGATTTAACCCTTCAGTGTGTGCATAAACTTTTGTTACACATACACGGGCCACATCGGTGGCTGAAATACAATTTTTTTATTTGCCTAAAATTTTCAATTTTTTTGTAAAATATTTTTACACACAATAAATTTAGACTAATAACTATCATTTATTAAAGGTTTTTTTCACTATGGAACATATTTATAGTCATTAGTGGAACAAAACCCAACGTCATTGAAAAGTGATGCAATATTTTGAGCATCGTACATCCACTGCAACAAAATTTATATAAACCATCCAACAATTTTATACTACTGATTATAATATAATAATGTATAAATACTATATAATTAATATATAATGTAATTATGCCGACAGAAAAAGGTTACACAGTCACATGGGCCATATTTGTGGCTCAGTCCTGCTGGCTTCCTCTCGTACGCTATTTTATACTGACCCTGCAACAATTTGTTACAAACGACCATGTGAGACTGCAGGGTTAGAATGCATTTTTGAGTATTTTCTGTATTTTAAACTGCTAATAGAAAATGTATACTTGAGCCTGACAAGTTTGCTGTAATTCATGCTCAGTTGACCCAGAGTGAATTTATGCTGCTTTTGAACTGTAGAATATCCCCATTATAGTGTAATCTAGAATTTAAATTTTGACACAATTGGGTTAACAGCCTAAGACTTCCTCCCCAATGATGGGTTGATATGGTAGTAGAGTAGCAGAGCCAATAGTAGAATGGAAGCTGGAAGCAAACATCTCCAAAGGTCTTTGCTAAAAAATGTCTTTGGCTTCAATAGAATATATATTTTGATTCCTCTTGTATGCGTGTTGAAACGTTCAACTCTCAATAAAATTATAATTGAACTGTTGGTTGATTGCAAAAAAATATTTATTTGAGAGAGAAAGTTTCATAATTATCATGTTAAAGATAAATCATTGTTCTATAAAGTGGTAAATATATCTACCCTGGGAATATTCCTCTGAGAAGAAATGATGAATGTGAGAAGCTATTTTTCCATAATCAGTTGTCATCAAAGCCTACGTTGCTGAATACTGTATGGAAACTTACTTAATCCCTTATACTTGTCTAAAATCTCTTTTGTCTCTTTTCTGTACTCAAAGGTCACTAGGAGAACTCAATAAATGGACATGCATAATGGTTGTGTAAATTCCTCCAATACAGAGCCCTGAAATTATAAAGTTGTGGTTATCTCACCTGGTAGTAGTAAACTGCTATTCATGTGAGTGAACCACAAAGTGAGAATCTATTCTGAAAAGACCCATTTGAACAACATCACTCTCTTTCTGTGTGTAAAGATTAAATTTAAGGCTCTATGCAATTGTATTGCATAACATCAATTGCTAAAAACCATGCTATATCGAATTTTTCTCATGCATGCTTCATGCAGCTACAGCTTTGACATATAATCAAAGATTGATCTATAGTTTGACTTTCTCTTGGCGAATAGCAATTAAGAAATGATTAAGATAGAATTTTGATTATGGGAGGCAACTCGTTAAGCTTTCCATTGTCAGACCTTTCTTTCTCAGGCTGTTGTGTACTGTCATTAAGATGAAAATTATTGGTTACCTTCTGAAGCATTTTTATAGCATAAGAGAAGCTGTAACACTATGATGGAGTTATGAGAATCCGGACCTGTAGTCTCTGTAGGACGGACGACGTTTTATTGCCATCATCTGATTAATGTCCGAAGAATTTCAAATTTCCTTGTTTGTTGTGGGAAGAAAATGCTTTCCACACTTCGTAGCTCACCAGTTTGTTGGTAGTCAATCAGGTCCAGTAGCTCAATGGAAATATTTTCTCAAAAATTTCTTATGACCCCAGGTCATGAATGTTTGTGTTACTAGCTCTGGATCCTGACTGGTCCATAAAGTCCATGGCTCCATTGAGAAGAGTAAAGTCCACCGAATGAATGATTGTGAAAAATTACTGAAAGTTCATTTAATATGAATATAAAAAATATTTTAAACATGCTCTGGTCTGCCTTATTATTACGCTTAGCATAAGGGAATATCTGCTGGGATCAACACAAATGTGATTTTTGTTATAGAACTTCTTATAAACGAGTGAAGTTTCGATATTGGAAATATTTTAAAATTTTTTATGTTTTCTGGATCAAAATTGCAGTAAACTAAAGGGACTGCCAAAGAGTCAAAATACTTAGGAAGTTCAGCAAAGTGGCTTAAAAGTAATTATACCACCTGAAAATCCTCATAAAATGGCAGTGTCTTGGAATGAAATTTGTATGTGGACCCCAGAAGTCAAGGGGTCTAAGAGACATTTTTGAAAAAAATATGTTAGGTGTAGGAATGAGATGTGAAAATATTAAACTATTAGGTGGTAAAGGGATCCAAGTGATATTCTTGACAGGTGCTGCTAGCTAGGGTAATGCCTCTTAACTACTTAGTGGATTGTACCAAACATTTTCAACTTTGACTTCAGTTTTCTCTAAACAATGGTTTTGTAACTTAGACCCCTTGACTTCTGGGGTCCTCATATAATTTCATACCTAGTAATGATATCGGTGAGTAGCAACAATGATGAACACATCGAAAATATTATTTACCTGATTACTCTACTGAGTATTTGTATATAAAATTCTTATAGAATATAATTTGTTATTTCTAGTTGTATGATTAATTTGTAATATAGCATTTATGATTATTTTGTTATTAAAATAAACATTTTGTTGTTGAGGTAAGCTTGGTCACCTGGTTCCCTCATTCTATTAAAAGAGGTATTTGTTTGTGTATTTGGACTTTTTCTAAAAAATAATGAAATCTTGGGATATATTACATCCACACAAGGAAATAAGAGAGAGAGAGGTGTCATATATGGGAAAATAAATTTTATATTTGAGATATTACTTAAATAATTCAAGTATTAAGTATGGGTATCATGGGTAACGAAAGTGGCAGCACATTACACAGATACTATTAAATGAGCTATTTCTGTATATGTGTTTGAAAGTGGCACTCAGAATTTTAAATAGTCAAAAGGCGAAGCAGCTTAAAAATGATTTCACCACCTGAAAATCTTTGCTGTACAATAAACAAAGAATGAATAGAAATTTGAGTAGTTTAAACTCTAATAAAAATGTTACCCCATAGTGTTAAATTATGACAGTAAGGAGGACAGTAAAAAAATTTTTCCCGATGACAAAGAAGTTTTCAATATTTAATTCTCATACATTTTATTATATCTAAGTCCAATAAAGTCTGCTTTCATCAATTTTCTTATCATTTAAATTTTCATTGCCCACTGAGCGCCGCGTGGTGTAACATTTGATAACGCATATTTAGATAGAAATGTCGTTGTTGGTTACCTTCTGAAACATTTTTATAGCATAAGAGAAGCAGTAACACTATGATGGAGTTATGTGAATCTAGACCTGTAGTCTCTGTAGGATGGATGACGTTTTATTTCCATCATCTGATTAATGCCCGAAGAATTTCTAAATTCCTTGTTTGCTCTGGGAATAAAATGGTTTCCTCACTTCGTAGCTCACCAGTTTGTTTGGTAGTCAATCAGGTCCAATAGCTCGATGGGAAATATTTATTTTTTAGTTTTTTATGAGTTATTATTTAATTTTTTTATTAGAATAACTGAGCACTGCGTGGTGTAACATAGATGTTTAGATAGAAATGTCGTTGGTGTGGAATAGCAGATTTTTCATTTTGACTGCACAAATTAACGAGAATAAAGCTCTTCTTCCTGGGGTTAATTTAATGGCACCGCGAGCATACACCAATTAGTCTTTAGCCGCCTCAAATGTTTTCGGAAAATTTTCTTACCCTGGTGGCTTTCCAACTCATATCTCCTTATTTCATCGCCAATTAGCAGGTAAAAGCATGTGGCAGGATGATGGAGTTTAGGTAAATGAATGCGTAGAAATAAAGTTAATCATTTAAGAAATGTTTCTTGAGTTGTACAAATAGGAATACCTTCAAGTTAGAAACTGCTTGTTTGGAGCCATATTCCTTGAGCCTGAACTCTGAGCTCAGAAACCCCTCTATTTTAGGAAGTTATACGCCTTCTTCCTCGCCATTCCGGATGCACCATTCCTAGGCCGTATTTTTGTGCGTGGGAAGATTTTTTTAAAAGAGAAATGAAACACTAGCATTTTTATCTCCAATGGATTTTAATTGGAGAAATTTTCATTTGATTGAGCAAAAGTATAATGGTTTCGTAATTCATGAATTAGGTGACGGAAATACATTGAATTTGCTTTGATTGATTTGAAGTAACAATAAATGGCAAGAAAAATTAAGAGGAAAACTCGAAAATTAAGAACTCATTGGTAGTATCACGGTTCTTCAGGGACATCATCGCATTATTGTCGCTGACGAAGAATTTCTTTGCGACGTGCCATCAGGTCGTAAAGACGATTTTCCTTGTCAAGTAATTCGCATTGTAGGTCTTCCACCTCTCTATAACGGATTTCACTCGTTTCCTCCGATTCTTTACTCAATTCCTTCGATTTTTCCCTCATCATGTTTATCGTCTTTATTCCTTCTTCTATAGACTTGACAAACATTTATTCCTATGTTGAAGCTTTGTCAGTTTCTCCTCGAGTACTTCTCGACGCTTGGAACTATCCTTCATCTTGTCTTTCTTCGAGAGAATATCCTATATCAATGGAGGTCGATATAGATAACACTGAGGTAGAAATAAACATAATACCATAATTTTTACTTGAGGAAAAGGCTGCACAAACCGAACCAATAATTACTAGAGCGTTGGAAGATCTTTAGGGCGACTACAGAACTCATAACGTCCCCAAATCGACGTTACTGAACGCCAGTCGGGAGGCATGACGTCGGTCGCGATTACGGATCGGATGTTTTCTCTTCGCCGGCGGTGCACAACGCCAGCCGTGTTGTGGACCGCTCGGAGCGATTACGGAGCTTCGAATGGTCGTTGCATTGCGTCGAAAACATGACGTTACACACCACAAGCTAGGGACCCCGGTCTTTCACAACGCTTAATATTTTTGTGGTATGATTATGTGCTTTTATGTCCAATTTCTTAATATTTCGCATTCTAACATCAGAAGTTATATGCATTTGCTACTCTGGAAGGCTGTCATTTGAGGCATTTCAGTCAAAAATATTTATTTGTGATAAATTATACAATTTCTTCGGGACGTCGCCTCGAATATTCAATCTGCTGCGGAGACGTAATTTTTGCATGACCCGGCATTTCTTCTACACGTTAATGATGGCCAGGGTTGGCAGTTTGCTTGAGTAAAATTTCATAAAAATTAAGCGATTTTGAATGTACGACTAAAATTAGAGGATGTAATTGTCAGGTGAACAGTTACCATGAAGTACACATTTCAGTGGTCTCTTTGGATGGCATTTGCAAATTAGCAACATGCACTGATGATAACTTTTATTTACGTTAGAGTTTTGTTGTGTTGTTGTTTTTGTTCCGGAGAGATTCTATGTCATAGTTGTGTTGTGTTGGTCGTGTTCTTAAGCATTGTGCAAGCCTAGTGCGTGTTGAAATTTTTAACTATGGAGTAAAATCATCTTTATTTCTTGATGTACTTGAAGGTGATTAGTGAATAGCCCAGTGCTTTATTTTCACATTAGCGATTGTGACATACACATGTGCCATGTCAAGTGGAAGCTCGTCTTGCATGGACAAATTCCGTGAGCAAGGAATGATACGTGGCTGCTATTTGATTTCTCTGTGTTCTGGTTATTCTTTGGATACTTTTCATGAAATAATTCTTTGTGGTTGAGTTTTCTGAAAAGGCGATGATGAAAAAGTGATGGAAGCTAAGGAAGTGCTAGAATACTACGCAGACTTTTAATTATGTACAATTACGGAATCGTTCTATTTGTATCCCTCGTTAGAAGTGAAGTAAGTAGTTGAAATGGGTGAATTTGAGTTGTTGAAACAGGTAAAGTATTGTAGATACTGCCAATTGGGTCTTCGAAATCGAAAAATCTTCCAAGTAACTCGTTTATTACATCATGTGGGTGCATATCGCAGAGATATCCGTTTGCGGGATCCCTGATCATGTCTTCCCACATCCGCTCAAGAATCCTCTTCACCCGTGGAGTTCTTTCGCCCCTCAATGCTCGCTCGATTTGAGACAAGAGACTCGTATGCTCTGTTGAGCTTTTCGCATGCCTCAGGAGGCTCCCTTCCCGCAAGCGTTTGCGATTGCGATGCTCTCGTCTGTGTCGCTCTTGGACAGCCCCCAAAATCGTGTTCCCTGTTCTCCATTTGCCGTAAAAATTCCTATCTTCGTGCCAGTCGTGCCCTTTTGAGAACATACTGTTCTACAAGTCTTGTTAATAACTCGTTTCTTGCATCATGGGGTTCTATGTGGTATAGATAGTCGTCGTCTGTATCCATGCTTACATCTTCCCACATTTGTTGTAGAATTGTCTCAATCTGTGGAATCGTTCCGCCTCTCATGGCCCGCTCCAGTTGCGACAAGATAGTGTCATATATTCTGCCCATCGTCTTCCAATCTTCCGAAGGTTTCCTCCCCGTGAGCGTATGGGATGCCCTCGTTTGAGTAGACCTTGTACAGAAGCCGCTGTGGTCCCCTTCAGGGCCTGGTCTATTAAAGTGGTGGTCCATGGGCATCTCGTTTGGATCGGGTTTCATGCAAGTATTCCCGCGACTGAAACCATCGTAAGGTCCTTCTCTGATCATCTCGGTTGACGTGGAGTCATCGGCGCCTGATTGTTGGAGGAAGGCCTTCTTGGGCAGGTAATTCCTTTCGTCCTTGGACTCATTCGTCACTGCAGGCCCCTTTACAGCCACCGTTGTCTTCCCATCTTCTTCTCCATCGATGACGTTCTGCACACGATCCGAGATTGGAGTTCGTTCGTCTATTTCTCGGGGTTCTTGAGCCAAGTTGTAACTATTTTCGTAGTAGTAACGAATTTTCGTTTTTAATGGTATGAGTTTCCTTTCCCTGAAAGGTAAGGCGTTCTTCTTTTCCTCGGAGGTCTTGTGCAGGAGTCTCCTCATTGAGTTCTTCAGCATTTTCGTTTCCAGTGATATCCACGTCACATCCCAGAATGGAAATGAATTCCTCTCCCTCAGCCTCTTCTGTCCCAGTTTCCTCGTCTTATTCGTCGGTGGTCTCCAGTGCCAGACGCGGAATGAGAAGAGGTTGCTCTTCCTCTCCGGGGCCTTCAGCAGGAGTTTCCTCGGGAGCCATTACCGTTGGATGTGGTGGAAGTGGATCTTCCGGCTTGGGTGGGTCGGACTCAACGTAAATACCCCTCAATTGCCTGAAGGTCATGTCTAATAGTAGGGAGGACAGATGCATTTTTCTCAACTTTTTATTCTCCAGGGTTTCGGGTTGCATACCGATGAGGTATCTTATCCATTTGCCAATTTGCTCTTTTGATGTCTCCGGCACAAAAGTCAAGCACCACTGAGTATGAGTGAGGTAGTGTAGGAAATCTTGGTGCAGCTTCTCCTCCAGGTAGAAACTCTGCTCATCCGTCACGGCAAGCTTGAATTCCTTTATATGAGTTGAATTTTCGTTTCCAATTATATCTGTGTCCATTTCTTGAATTGGAAGGCGCTCGTGTTGGTCTGCGTGGTCTTGAACAGAAGCCTCCTCGGGCACGATGGCCGCCGGGTAGGGAGGCAGTGGTTCTTCCGGATTTGGTGGGTCGCACTCAGCGTAAATTCCCCTCACTTTCCCGAAAGTCATGTCTAATAGTAGGGAAGACAAATGCATGTTTCGTAACTTCTTATTCCTCACGGTTGCCGGTTTCATGCCCAGGAGATATTTGATCCACTTGCAAGTTTGACCGTGCAAGTGTTTGGGCAGCATGGTCAAACACCACGAGGTGTGTCTTAGGTAGTGACAGAAATCATCGTGTAGCTTCTCCTCCATGTTGCCACTCGACTCACAGCCACTCGCGGCTGGAGTAATTTTCTTTGTTCCCCTGGCACAAAGTCACGTTCTTAATTGTGGACACGATAAATATTTGATTACTCAGCAGAAAATTTTTAACTCCGCTGAAGGGCACTTGTAGTTTCCACGAAGAAACCTAGTTCTATACTTTTTCCACAAATCTCAAGTACAATCACCGTTAAAGTAAGCTACTCTCTTCCGTTAAGGACACCGCTTTTACTTTCCTTGCCAAGGTGACGGGAAATCCCATTTTTCATTTCGTGGCATTGTTCTACGTACCTCTTGGAGGTTGATACCGCATGTTTCGAGTCGTGCAGTGCTATTGCCGGAGCAGATCTTTCGCATAATTAATTAAATTTCAGTATTGCATGGCAACTAATGTAATAAATGAGAACTACAAAAATGGCGGGTTTTTATAAATAACTTGTGAGAATTGAGGGAGATGACTTCGAATAGTGTAACTTAGATCAGCCCCAAAAGTGTCTCTTGAATAATGAGTGATCTGCTTGTTCGTCATTCCTTATGCTATCATACTGCATTGCAGAGCAATTCATTCACGCTAACGTTTTCTAAACTGACAATGCTGGAATGAAATGGCGGACGTCGTGGTGGCTCTCTGTCAATATCCATAGTTTCTTTTGTGTATCCATTTATGATTGTTTTTTGTCCGGATTAAAAATTCATAGCTTATTTAGTTTTTCAAGAGCATCGTTTTCATTTTGCGCCCCTTGTGTGTGAACATAGGTACTACCAGTAGTTCAATGTAATATACCATTATTGCGTGCATAAGTTTCGACTCACAAAATACTTTTTTCGATATATTTAATGAACTTTCCCAATCACTAATTTTCTGTATCCGTGATTTAATTTGATAATACATAAAATGAACAATGATCTATATGCATGTGAAAAGGTATAGTGTACTGAGCATCTCATCCTTTAAGATTTTAATGGGTATAATCCTACCAAAACTCTACCAAGTACCATCGCCTTATGGTGGTTTGCGGATCGACTTAGGATGCAGAGGTTTGTTGACAGATAAATGAGTTTACTCGACTAATAAGGAGTCATGGGCTAAACGAGGCGGTATCTTGTCGGTGTAGGTAGCTATCCTTGAATAAGATATATCAAAATGCTACGGAAACTCGTGAAGATGTCATGACTGGACGTATCCCAGCTAGCAAAAAAAGGATCAAATCTGCATAAAACACGGATACATGGAAACATGGCATTTAGGTAATATCTTTGTTTAATCTGAAGAGATCTCTACCAAATGTCCTTTACATTTCATATTTTTTCTAAGAGTCATCTAGATTTTCTCCGACACTCCAAAACAGAAAAAAACAAGGATTTAATCCAGCTTCTACTCTCAAAATTATATATAATATGATTTGAATCTTATTTTTATATAGATTTCTACCTGAAAAATACAGATATCACTAGGATAAAATGTTTTTTCTATTTATATTTCGTAAATTTTTCTATTCAGGATTGGAATTAAACTATGACCCATTACAAAGCGCTTACCAGGACAAATAACTTGAAAAAGACAGCCACAACGATAAGTAACAATTAGCTTTTCTAATGAAAATTAAACCCACGCAGCAATAACCATCAATTCTGAAGTATACCCTAATTCAATAGTTAATATGCCATATATACCCTACATCAATACTTTAAAAAAAGCTTACATTCCCTGCCATCAATCTAAAAATTGAGAATTTTCCCTTGAATAAGAGAATGGGAAACTGCATTGATATTTGCGGATTAGGGTAGATAAATTCAAGTTTAATGCACATTTGACAGGTGTGAATATTGTGTTAATTAGAAATATAAGGGTGAATTTCATATGGAATCTTCACGTCCTTTGTGATGGCGCCTTTGTGTCGAACATGTCGGGCTAAGCTTCCCAACGAATCCTAGAATTCATTCTTTTGGCTTAGACCAACTGATTTTTTCTCAATTTGACGACAATGAGCGATAATCGAAGGATTTGATGACACGATTTCAGTTTGGGCAAGAGGTAAAATTCTAGCTGGCCTGAATCACAGAACTTGTGATAGTACGACCTAAATTTCCAATAGAAACGCACTCTGGCCCTATAATCTACGTTGGAAAGGCTTTGGAAATAATATCATTTTACACCTTTTTGCTCGTTTCAATTGGACATAAATTTCAGTGGCCATAATGTGCAGGTACTTATCTTGAATGTAGTTATTTATTGCCATGTGGGCAAACAAACTCTGAAGCATAACAGAGTATGATTTTCGGTATAATATGATCTCAAACAGCTACCATATTTTAAGGTAATGCTCTATTAATATCTTTTTAGGAATCTTTCACTCCTTACTTCTTTTGGTTAAAGTTTCGTTCCGTTCCTTTTCATTAAATATTATGAATAAATAAATAATAAACAATAGGGTATTACATGGGTTCAGATCTATAATGTTACTTTTCGAAAGAGAGAATTAAGGTCGAGCATGATCGGTGTTGAGCACTCTGTGTGTGGCGTGGCTGAAAGAACTGTCGCCCTGGCCTCGAACTTAGCGAAAAAAATGACAAAAGATGAGAAACAGAAGCAATATTGTTATCAGGTCATTACTGATTTTCGAAAAAACATCCTGATGTAAACAAAGTTACGATGAAGGCGCCATATTGACCTATTATGTATCATCTCCTTTTGGTTCATGAAATTTGTTGTGTTATATTTATAGCTTCGATAACATAATATAAATTCAAGATAAAAAAATTTGAATGAACAAACTCCCTTTTGTTGTTCCGTTTATTTTGAATTTGTAAAACCCGAAAAATGAGGAGTAATTCGGGAAAAAACTCGTAACGTCAACGATCAAGAAATGCGTGTCGTGCGTGTTGCCTAGATATCAGGTGTGGTACGCTTTTTTAAAATCATAATTATGGTTAATATAACTTCAATACAGTTATTTTTTAGCTGTGAAAAATTTGCATTATCAAATGTTATACTTACCACGAGAAAATAGTGTCGATACATGAAAAAGGTACCGAGTTATTAAGAAAAAAATACTTTACATGGTTAAAATTTGCAACTTTGGCACCCCTGCGGCGCGGGTTGCCAGCGGTTAATCGTCTTCAAATTTCATATGCGTTACGTTGGTTTCAAAAGGAAAACTTTTAAGCTTCAAGACTTATAAATTTCGATAGAAACGAAAATGTTGGAAATTTTGGTCCATCCTTATGTATGTACATCAACGAAGAAATCGCCAAGCTTTTAGAGACATTTACTGCCATGAATTCAGTTCATTCGTTTTAAAGATAGAGACTCTTAAGTTATGAGCTTAGACTTTAATTTAATTTTTTTGAAGGTAGTTCCCTTGAATCCTTCACAATTACCCCCAGAATTAGGAAGCCAGTTTGGGTAATGTAGATTTAATTTTAAGAACAGTATTCTTAATTTTTTGCTTCTGTTGACTTAGAAGTCTAATTTCTCTTTCAATAAATATAATAAGTGAAAAGGATGGCCTTATACTTTTCCCTTTTCTCATGATAAATAAGTGAACAATACGAGACTCGAGAGAGACAAAGTATACGATAGCATTTTTGCATTTGGATTGAAATTTTAAAACGAAAATATAGTGTTTGTTCCACCTCTATTCCAATGCGTACACCTACGTCCATTTATTACGACTTATTTTCTTTATATTAAAAAATCCAAGTGCTAAATACTCCTTAGGTACGTGCACTGTTCCTCCTGCTCCATTTTTCGTATTCCTGCCCTAATAGTCAGTCCTGGTTCTCTTTTCCAGAAGAATCTCATTACCATAAGTAATACAAATGTACCGATCGTAGTACGTGTACCCTCTCCCGTATGAGTGTTTGAACTTACTAAATGACTCCACTGAATCGCTGTCACGATCTCACAAAGGGTTTCATCGGGATGAACTCGTGCACCAGTGACCCAGTAACCTCCTCGTCAACCCTTGGTGTGTGAGTAACTCTGGGTCACCGAGTGTTTCTTCACAAACCCGTTGGTTTGTGATGAATACTCTGATTTCATAATTAATGTTATTTGTTTAATATTTTTGGCGGACTGCCATAGATTTTAAATTCATTTGTGCTCTGGAAACTGAATTAATTTTTAGTTCACCATTCTTCCCTTTCTGAATCATAAATCTGTGAACTAAATGCATTAATGCCAAGTGTATCTAAATACTGCTTATCTTCTGCAATTGCATCCTGATCCTTCGTAAATAGCTTTTTGTGAAGAGGATTATTTGTGAAACCCCATTCTTGTGCATCTATTTTCCCAACAGTCAAGAGTTCCTCTTCAAGTACTTTGAGCAAGATTTTTCCCTAGTCGTTATGGAGACCACATTCGATTTTTTAGTTTCAGCTGCTGTAAGAAGCATTACGTAAATGTTGTCATATTAACAGCGGATATAGTTTAATATGACTGCAATACCTTGCAAGTACATAAATATATCTATGTAGGTATACAGCTCGTATAGTTTTTCATGACGTATGTTGAAAACGCCTTCACAATAGGTTTTTCTGCGTTTCTGTAAACATTTCTGTGGTGAGTGTTGGATTTATTCTTGAAAATAGTTGAAGCATGCAAACTACACACAGTTGTATTTCTGACGGGCCCTAGGCGGTAAAAATTCCTCATTTTTAAAAATTGATTCTCTTACACAATAAAGTCACAAAAATACAATGAAGTCTCTCTGAAGTGCATACTCGCACCATTTCCCATGGAAAATGGTTTCTATTTTTTGGCAAATATCTTGAAAAGTAATGGTTGATGTATTCATATCTTTGGATGGACGAGGTATTTTTCTTGAAGAGTCCAGCTCCATTGAATTCCACGCGAAATGATATCTTGCTCCAGGTAAGTAACTGTGCGTATTGAAAAGTGTAGGGAAAATTCCTATATTCTGTAAAATATTTAAGGGATGTTTCCATTTTTCGAACGCTGCGAGCTCACATTTTCTTCCATCCATCCCCGGCCGGAGGACTTGGGCCGAGCGACAGATATGACCTTGACCTTGCTCCCCCCCAAACCGCTGTTTCCCCCTCTGCCTCCCCTCCCTCATTGGCTTCTAGCTTCCTCCTCCAACTACCCGCCACCACCCACCCCCTTTATCTCTCCATCCCGACATTCCCTCTGTCCTTTCTCCATCCTCCTCATCTCTCTCTCTTTTCTGCTCTCCTAAATCCTTGATCCTCTTTGATCGTTCACCCCTTCTGCGCTTCCACTGCCTTCGTCCTTTTCTCCTTCGGTGAGTCAGTTTGGAAGTGAGAGGGAGGGTCGAATATAGATCCTTCGTTGTCGATTACACCTAATCCAATTAACGAGCGGCACCTTTATTCCGTTAATGATTTTTCGAGGCGTTATGAACGGAGGACACGCGGTACAACGAGTCGTCTCCTCTTGACGATGGCTTGGGGCCGTTCCTAGCGGAACCTCCTCGGTGGAAAATTTTCTGCATTAATTTTTCTAGTCTATTTTTTTTTAATTTTTGGTTCCCCGTCAGGATGTTCCCGTCATTAAGAAAAAGAGAGCTCATTAAGTTGGTGAGATTTCTTCGTTGGGGTCCTCCTTATCCTCGTTTCTTTCCGACTTACCCGTGGGTCAATTGCCCTGGAGCGGCTTTCTGTAAGAGCGACAAGAGACTCCGAGAATTCTTCCTGTGTTCCACCGGAGTATATTTGGAGTAAGATGAGGAGAGATGAGTCTCGAGATTAAAAAGAAAACTCAAACGATTCACGTGGAAGCAGGCTTGGATGCCTTCGTTTTAAAGTCGTCGTCAGTGCGCTAGACATTTTTTCTGCTCTAGCTGGATCAGTTTGATGTAATTCTACTTACCTGCTACTTACTACCTTATTGCTTACCTTACGAATAAGTTTGAGAAATAAATTTAAAAACTTTGATTTTAGCTTTTCAGTGTGTTGCCATATTAAAATTCTTGCTGTACATTACATTGGTTGTATTTTTCATAAAGCGCGAGCTTTTGACGACCATTCTACCGGTTGCGTCAGGCAATTAATTTCAGTGAGTTCGTTATTGCCTGACGAAACCTGCAGAAGGGTCAGAGGAAGCTCGCGCTTCATATAAATATAACCTATGTAAGAGAAAGCAAGAATTTAAAATTTTAGAAACAGTTGTAGGTACTGTTTTATAATCTCTGGTTAAATACGTCCTCGGAAGGAAAACAGATGGCAATACATAATATTAATCTGGACACTAAATAGAAGCTAACCCAACCGGTATTTAACCTGTCGCGTTATTCTATTGGGAAAAGCTTACAGTAAGATATGCTAGTTTTGGTCTCGGGAAAAATATCGAAACATTTTCCTATAAATGTTTCCTCTTTTATATATTTTTAAATATATACCCTTCGCATTATGACGGAGCTGTCTTATGTATAGCTTCATAGAGACATTAAATTCTTTTCTATATCTCCGAAATATTCGATGTTGACTTTTTTAGTTCATCGCTAATAACTTATTCTTAACAGCAGTCACCGTTGGCTCATATATCAATATAGTACATCCCTTGTACATAAAAATGTACGAACAGGAGACTCAACTTATGAATTTTATATTCTCACATATATACATCCCTTACAGAGACTATTATTTAGCCTCGTTTTAACGACGCTGTTTCATGTGTTATATGCTATTTCATGTACAAAGAGGTGCTCCTCATGAATCATGGCTCCCTTCCGTTTCCAGAAGTCGCAATAATATGTCAATTGGGAGTGTTTGCTCGGTGCTATAATTACGCCGCTGCTATATTTTGAGCTAAGTGTTGACGCACTGACGGCAGACGTGAGTAAAACATCTATTCTGGACTGAGAAGATACATCAAATGGGTTTGCCAATAAGTTAGCCTTTTTATATCGCGCTTCATGAGATGTCGTAATCATATTTCGTTTTTGACATGAAAAACACGGCCGGTGCTCCTTGAGAGCAAGTTGACTACTACAAGCGTGCCACTGTTCCTGTAAAAATGTCCGTTTCGTGTGCGTTTAATTTTATCGTTCATCCACGATGCTCTTATAATTCCGTTGTCAAACTTTCTGATCTTATATCCTTAGTATTAGGCGGCGTGGCGGTTCCTGTTTAAGAACCTGAGGTCCCTTAATCGTCGCCTCATTATTATTGTTTATCATGACTTAATAGGGGAACTCAACAGCACATTACAACGCTTGTTGAATTCCTTCGTAAGGTACACTTTTAATCTACAGAATCACAAGCATATGGGAAATCTCCTGGGTTCAAAATATCAGCCTTTTTTGATGGTAAAACGCTGAGAAAATATATCCTGACATTTTATATTTGTACTGTTTGAATTAAATGCTCAAAATAATCTAATCCATTCGTCGCCGGCCAAAACAAAGACAATCAGCGTTATAACCAGAATTTCCGCGGATTAATCATGTGTTGCCCTCCGACACCGAACTTGTACATACCTTAAGACCTCATGCAGTTACTGGCGCGCGGGTTTAGAACCATGTTCCCGCTGAAGTGAAGGATTCACCAACTCTAGCCTCTTTCAAAAAAGGAACAATGCATTACTGTTTCATGAACACCACGTAATGAATGAGCGACACAGAGAATATTATCCCGACTCCCCACTACATTTCTAGGTCTGACATATGCGATAAAATAAGAGAGATACACTGCCGAACAGATAGGTACAAAAACTCGTTCTTTCCGCGCACAATAAGCGACCACAATAAAAATTGCTCCACTAAATACACTCCTGTAATACATGTCACCATTCACCATTCATCTCTATCACCGTTTAATCAGCACACTAGTCAATCACCATTTCATCTCTAAAAAACTTACACTTTTACACAGCTGGGGACCTAACACCCCTTGCCTCACGCCCATGCGGCGGCTCGCGGGTTATTAGGTAGATGTAGATGAATACGCATCCTCACCAGCGCTACGCCAGCGCTGGAATACTGAGATGTTGATTGTTTTCTGACATGAGCGTGATGTTCTGTGATGTGAATTTCATAGTATGCTGATAAATTTTGCTTGTGTGCATACAGTTTTACTCCGGATATGCTTATTTTCTCCAATATGTGTTTCAAATTGTCAGTTTTATAGTTCTATCGATTTGATTTCCCGATATTTGGAAAATGGTGCCCGTCGAATTTCGAGGGGAAAAGGGAAAATAGAAGTTTTCATTGTGGCTAGAATTATCGTTCCAATGTTGCGTTCAAATTGGTTTCTCTGAGTTACAGCCAAAACCACTAGTGGAAAGGTTGGGATGACAAAATATTCCTACTATAATATCGCATGATTCTATTTGAAGTCTATCCTGTGGTATCCCGGAAAACACGAATATCTATTGTTAAAGTGGTGCTAAAGTTGACAATTTTGGAGACGAAAACTTAAATTTAAGGCAAAAACAACGAATATGAAAATTCGAATGAAACAATCAAAGGTTTAATTTTTTCAGTCATCCCATACTAAATATTTCGAGCATATATCATGAATGTATCTCTCTTCAACACTTCTTAAAAAAATTAAGCGACGCATGGAATCCAGTTTTTTTCACATGGGAGTTATATACAACCACCGAATGACTATTTTTGTGGGCCTTGGGGCCTTTTAAATATGGCCTATTAATCCTTCTGTATCCTACGGTAAATATGTGCCAAGTTTTTACCAACACGTCATGGATTATGGGAGTGTATATAGCATTCAGCCGAAGAAGTTTTAAATTTAATTGATATAAATACAGTTCCAGTATTTGCATTGCTTATGTCATTATGTACACTTTTTGTCTCTTTTATAGCTCTATCAATACTTCTTCTGTCTTTTATGTACGTTTTGAACTGCCATTCCAATGATGGTGAACAAACTTATTCTCTTCTATTATATTCCATTCTCATTTTTGGATGTCTTTTTTTATTTTGTCCATCATTTGAGCATTTTCCTTTTCTCCTTTCCTGGCCATATATGTTGAAATTGTTTTTGATATTTTGAAATATGTGTTTTTGTTCTTAATAATTTTGCTACGCGACAAATGATTCTAGTAGCGGTGAGGTTAAGTTGGGAAAGTTCTTGATACATTGCACGCTAAAGAAGAGAGAAAATGTGCGTACTATGAATGATTTGCGTGCCAAAGAAAGCAATCACAGTCCAGCCACCCTACGAAGAGAACCATCAAAATAATTTACGTTCTAGATGTAGCACGTTATATGGGTTATTCCAAGTTGCAAGTCTGTTTCGGGGTTATCTGCGTCGCACAAACTAGATGGAACGCTCTTTGGCACTCTTTGCATCGCAGGAAAATCACCTCCAGTGTATGTATTTCAACCTCGTCATCAGGGAGAAAGGTCATCAAATAGGATGGGGTCGGAGGAAGGCATGAAAGTGATGACGCCACGGTCTGCCGTTTCCCTTCGATTTGAGTCTTGTGTTTTCTCGCTCTGGCGCGAGGCGGCGCGGCCTCTCGCTCAGCTGTTTTATGTCGTGACTCATTCGACCTCCATCCCCCCTCCCTATCTCTCCACCCCAGTGAGAAAAAAATCGTTCTGGTGACGTCGCTGGCTGCGAACAGCTGACGATTAGCTCACGCGTAGTGCGTCTCCTTGGCGATATTGTCCCCACCCTCCTACTCAACTTCCTCCCACCCTCTCCTGCCTCCGCCACCCACTCCCGGATGGGAAAGCCAAGGTTAATCTGCTCCGAAATGAAGCGCAACCGAAGACACTTTGAGTAGAATGTGATCGCTCGCAGCATCATTTGAATCCCAGAGAGATTGTTCAAAAACATCAAGGCAGTTTGAGCTAAGTATCCCTGAGAATGAAGTTCAGCATATTGGGATTCGTAATGGCGAAAAAAAACTGTCACATCTCTCTAATGACGCCAATATATTCCGACTCTAATTATCGATACATTTGCCTAATGGAGTGATAACCATAATACATGCGAGATGTAGCACGGCAATTTTACGGCACGGCTCGAGATTATTCAATACAATTAGAAAATTGTGATGCACAGATCGCGTCAATAATGAAACTGTTTTTAGGTCTTATGTTTTCTCAATCAATAAAAAAAACATTTATTAGTTGCTCACCGACATTCTGGAACTGGTAGAAATCGAACCCGAGCAGCCACTGCTCTGCGCTCCACGCCAAACCGACCTCTATCCTTGGCTTTTTTAGTGTGCACGCATCAACTGTTAATATGTGCAGGCTAATATATCATGCTATGATATTGTATTCATAGTAGCATAATTGATGAGCAAGGATGAGAATAAGTCAGAAGGAAAAGTGGCCTTTGAGGTAATAATTTAAAAATAACAGTTGTATGTTTTTGGTTATTTTGCTATTTCATATATTTGGATATTTGGCTATTTTCAAGCCCTTATTTTTAATAAATGTAGTTCCTATTATTTGTAATTACAGTACTTATATTAGTTTGCCAAAATTGGCCAGTGAATATCGGATGGGTCTTTCTGAATGAAGTTCGTTCAGATGACATCGATAGGCATCCACCTTACGTTTGGCTTGAGGTCATTCCCCGTCGCTGGTTTGGCTTCTGTCGTGATTTGATGTCAAATTGCAAAAGTTTCTTTTTTTTTATCCATTATGAATGAGAGACAGGGGCAACGGCCTGTCACGATGTTCCAAGCACTGGATCCCCTTCAGAAGTTAAGCATCCGTGGTCTCGGATCAATATCGCTGTCGCGATCCTCATTTGGGTCTGAGTACTATTGCCGCTGTGTGTAAGTGGCTGTAACTATCCTCGAAATTACCCAAGTCATCGGAAAGAGCTTAAATAAAAGTATGCTCTACTACCAATGTGTATAATGAAGAGATTGTGATTCTTGGGACCTCTGCAGAATTCATTTATAACATTGATTATTCGCGGCATACTGGGCGAGACAACTGAAGAGAGATTCATCTACATCTACGTCATACCCTGCAGGCCATCTAAAGGGTGTGTGGCAGGAGGTGCTTACACACCAGGCATGCATGAATTATACGCCAGAACACCGAAATTACATGGAAACCAGCGTACCACACATGCAACGCGCCAATTAAAAAACTACTAACGAAGAAACATTCTATCGTCAATCGTTCCAACATGCAAGGGATACAAAGAATACTGCTACAGATTCAAAATATCATGCATGAATAAGAACATCAATATTTACATCATGAATAAATAAGAACGTAGAGAATATAAAGAGAAAGATCTACTCTCTAGCTATTGTCACTATTCGCACTATTGATGACGACGATCACAGCTGTTATGGTCCCGAATGGTACGCGGAAAAAATGGCATTTTATACCTATCGGTTCTACAATCTATCTCTCTAATTTTATTGCCGTGATCTAATCTGCCGTAGTACGAGGGGTTTAATAGTATGCTTTTCACATCATCAGAGAAATGTTTTTCCTGAAATTAGTTTAGAGGTTCAGCCTATAATTTAATCTACGCTGTGATAGCGATTCCCATCCCAATTCTTCTAACAATCCAGACACACTAGCAAACTTTTCGTAGCATCTTTTTACAAACCTCGCTGCCCAACCTAGAGATTGGGTTATGATAGATTACTCGCTTATGCCTTCTTCATGACCTCACCTCACCAGAAGCCATCTACATTTTAAGGACCCTATCTGATTAAATGGTTGGTTAACCATCAGCGCATAATGTAATTTTCCCGAATGCAAGGAATCTACTCCAAACGTTTCTATCAAATAACCACCTATTTTTCTTTATCAAATCCATTTTATACTTTTCATATGTATTGCATCCATTGCTCCAAGCTTTCTATAGTCCCAAATCCCTATGAACACCTTCCTCCCGTGCACCTGAGACTATTAATTTAGAATTTTTCGCGGCCAAAATTCTTCCCGCTCCCACCATCCGCAACGTGACATTTTTCCATTTTAGAGTCCCTGATACACTTTTCATACACGTTTTGCCGAATATTATTCCATTTGCTCTCATTCCCCTCCGAAATTCATCAAACCCTTTCGCATTTGCTTTACTATTCACCCTGCGCAGTCTTTTTATCTTTCTTCTCACCCATATCCCTAAATTATGTAGCCGCAAGCCTGAGAAGCTTCTTTCTGTAGCAACGATTGAGGTACATGTAGAGGGCATGACGTCATCAAGCAATGATCTGACAACCGAAACACCCCCATATTTCTTCCCCGTGTTCTTTCCTTGTTTGCATTGGGATAACCTTGCATCAGCGGATGAAAAGCAGGAATATCTACCTTCTGCTGAAAAGTTGAGGTTATTAACTCTTGAAAAATGTTCGTTAATTCGTATTTCGAGTTAACCGTGGTTTTCGCTGGGGATACGGATTAAAAATAATTTATATAAATACATATATGCGAAATGAATGTACAAAGCGTAAATGTCTGTTATTTTCTGATGATTCTGTTGAAAAGTTGAGGTTATTAACGCTTGATAAATTATCATTAATTCGTATTATGGATCCTCCTTTATTTAACCCTGGTTTTCGCTGGGGATTCGGATTAATTTTAATTTATATAAATTTACATTTACAAAATGAATTTACAGAACATAAATTCCTGCTATTTTCTGGTGAGGTATCGATTGGAAAATGTATAATTCAAAATCAGGACACTATACCGCTTGCGCTAAGGTAAATCGGGGAACAAATATGGCGGACCGGCCTCGCCCACGTTACAGCTTTAAAGTATTGGCCACCTTATCAAGCAACCTCTTCATCCACCTCGATGGTAGCAGGCAAGTTTTTGATCTTGGATATGAAATCGCACGTCTCTGCCGCCATCCATTTATGTGCTATTGCAATGAAGCCACGAGTCCTCTGTCCAAGCAGGTTTTCCTCGCGGTCGGTCATGTTCCATTGCTCGTTAGACGGTTTGATCTCTTTCCCGGGGTCAAGACGAAAGGGCCCAGCGTCTCCTCTAACCTTCTCCTCGTCACAGAGTGGTTTTTGCATCCCCAGATTGATGCCAATTGGTCCAGACGGTAAACAAATTTAAGTCGATGCAGTGGAAAATTCGAAACATGTCCGCGCAATTTTCTTTCCCTCATGAGTACGCGGCTAAAACTGGTTTCGCCGAACCAGTGGCATTTAGATTATTGATAGGATGATATAGCTTTCCTAAGGGACGAATCAATTAATGGGACCCCATTCACTCTAACGCAAGTATCCGGGAGCTTAGCAGGAGAGATTGATCAACTGCTGGTTAATAAGAGAAACATGTGCATCCGCTGATGTGAGTGTATCAATAGGATGCATGTCGGCCCTAAATGTTCTCTAATGCGTCACGTGGACGCGTTGATTTATTAATTTTCAAAGAGTATTTTTCGGAGCACATTAGATATTTTGTGCGACTCTGGGATTCACGAGTACTTAATGAATGCTTTTAAAATGACTGCAGCTTGCCTTTTCTTCCGCACGATTCCGAGCAACACCTCGTATTGTTCGTCATAAAAAATCCAGAGCATCAGCCGTGCTGTATCCGAGTGACAATCCGCTTGGTTACGTGGACGCTGGAAAATACGAGGAATGATTCTGATGACTCATGGGTCATCATCGTCGGAGTTGCCATATCCTAACCGCAGTCCGCCATCTTTCTCAAACCGATTTTAATTTTATTGCGTATTAGTGTTCATATCTTTCTTTATTTATACTACTTATTTCGGCCGTTTCCTTTATTGATTTTCTTTGTCCAATCTAATTCTGCATTTGTCCTATTATGTTCCGAAATATTTCATTTAACGATTGAATGCATCCAAAGCGTTTAGGATTTTCTCTGCAAATTTTTATCGGAAAAGTTTATTTCTTCATCTGCACCTTGAATAATTCCTGTGTCTTATTTTGCATTTGTTTCGGATACCAGGAATCGAAGGCTTCTATTCTTTTCTGGTAAGATTTTGGATGCTTTAATTTGGTGTTAACATCATACTTTCAAGAATTTTCATCAAAAAAAGAAAGTGTTCGTCTCTAATTTTTTCCCGAGTAAGCTATTACAAACCTTGTGATAGATAAAAAAATGATGAAAGCAATGAAAATTGTCATTTTTAAGTTACAAATTGCTGACTTGAACCAAAAAATGAGAACAGTAGCATTGTTATGAAATTTATAAGTCTTTCCAACTCCTTTCAAATTGTTGTATTATATTTTTGAAAGCAAAGTAATAACTTAAATTTGACTCCAATTCCAATAAAATTGGTTCTTAAAGTTGAAAAGTGTTACTAATTTTAGCTGCTACTGTCAAAATTGGACTTAAGCAATTGGCTAGTAAAGTTGAGGCCATTTTTAATGTAAAAGATTCGATGACATTTATTTGAGCATGTCTCATGCATGCCTTAGGAAATTGAAGAATATCAGGTTCGCGAGGGCACATTGTGTGTAAGTGGTCCTTTTTGGAATGACCATTATGAAACATCATAGCTTGGGCAACATTTTCAGTTAAAGGTAGTTATGCGGGGCCATGGGCCAGGTAGCCGGCCATTGGAAAAGCAGCGGTCCCTGAGCCGCTATCCCTCCTCGACCCCTCCAACTCTCTTCCTCGGCCCTCCCAGTGTGGGGCTCTTGCTCCACAATTGACCAATCGCAGTATTAAACTTAAAAAAAAATGTGTTCATCGTTTTCCTGATAATTAGGCGAGTACGTACGTATTTTGGTCGCAGTCGTACTATGGATTATAACCATTCTATTAATGATGCCCGTAAATCCATGTTTGGCGGCCGGAGAAATGGCAACGTTGCATAAAAAATGGTAGATAGTGAGTGTGGGGGAATTTGAACGAGTTACGGGTAGTTTTCGACCCTATACTCATTCAACGCACGTTCCCTGTGTGTATTTATCGCGGTATTTATCGCAAGATTAAGAAGTGTAAGATTCGCAGATGACAGGGTGATATTAGCAGATGATATGCAATCACTTCAAAGGTTGATAAAGGTTTTGGAAGAGGGATGAAGGAATGTGGAATGAAGATAAACCTAGGAAAGACAAAGGTGATGCCAGTAAACTGAAAATTATACGAGTGTGAAAATAAATGAAGGTGTAATAGGAAAAGTGAAAAGCTACCGGTACCTAGGAACGATGGTGACAGACGACTGGAGAAGTATTGCAGAAATAAAAGCAAGGATAGCAATGGCAAAAGAGGCCTTCAGCCAGAAGAAAAACTTGCTATGCAATAAAAGCCTGGATCTGGAGCTGAGAAAGAGACTAGCTAAATGTTATTCATGGAGCGTTTTCATGTATAGATGTGAAGCGTGGACATTAGGTAAGAGGGAAAGAAATAGAATAGAAGCTTATGAAATGTGGGTGTGGAGAAGGATGGAAAAAGTAAGATGGGTAGATAAGATGAGAAATGAAGAGGCTTTGAGCAAAGTAAAAGAAGGAAGATCGCTCCTAAAGGAAATAAGGAAAAGGAAAGGAAACTGGTTGGGCCATGTGATGAGAGGGAAAAGCATAATAACTGTGGCACTTGAGGGTTCAATTGAAGGAAAGAAAAAGAGAGGAAGGAGAAGAATTAAATTGGTGGATCAGGTGAAGAACATCAGCTATGATGAAGCAAAGAAGGAAGCTCGGGACAGAAGCCAATGGAGACAGCAGTGGTGTACGGGACCTGCCAGCAGGCAGAACACCAGATGATGACGATTTATCGCAAAATTTGCATGCAACCAATTACTCTGCAATCCATCTCTACGGTACCATATAGAGGTGAATCATCGGCAAAATGGGTACTGCAGCACATTTAACGTTTTTCTTCGGTTAAGGTTGAGCCCCAACCTTTGAAATTTCGAGTATTTTGCTTTGATTTCTCTGTCTCGTGAGTAGTAGTTAGCGTAGAAGCGGTGCTAATCAAGTCGTCTATGCTACTTCTACATTCATCATTGGCAACGGAAACCACATGCTTCCTATTACACTTTTACCCTAAGGCATATACCGCACGTTCTTTAGATAGAGATCTGATATTGGCCTGCTTTTTCCGATCTCAGAGCCTTTGGGACGTTATTTCTCATGAACTTTAAGTCTCACGGAGAGTCACGCAGTGAAAGATACCTCTAAGTGCAGATGATATCGCTGTGTACTGGGAACTTCGTTGTTGAAGGAAAAAACATCTGCTACTTTAGGGCGTATAGGGCAACCTAAAGTCATACTAAATTCGGCAAATTCAATGAAAACAATGCATGTGATTATTTATTTTTGTTAAAGGTAGACTTCCACACCAGGCGTTCAGCACTTATCCCAATTCAAATCAGAGCGTCGCGTGTAACCTACACGCTAGGCCCAGACCAGAAAGCAGTCAGGGGAACAATGCGCCGTCCGGCCAGAAACTAGGAGACTTCGACGTAGACGAACATGCTAGCTTGCTATACAGTCGTAAGATACAACTGGTTAGTATTATGAATACTATTAACCCACGATGGCGTGCGCTTTTTCTGTTACGCGATAGCACGCGGGATCCCTACTGAGGAGGATGTTTTTCAGAGGAAAACCCGATCCCTACTTGAGTGTCTTGTGGAGGGCACTTAAAGTACACTACTCTGTCTGTCGGATGAGACGTTAAACCGTGCTCCCCTTGGCGCCTTTCGTTAAGAGCAGGCTAATGCCGACGCCGGGTTTCTATCCACCCTTCCTCCCTTACCTATTCCCTATGGCGCAGATGACCTTAGCTGTCGGTCGCCTCCCCAAAATCCAATGTAATCCGATAGCACGCGGGGCGGGGAAAAGACCAACGAGTGATTTGCAGTTAGACAAAAAGTAATTAACAATACAAATAGGCTTTATATGACACATTTGGAATAAAAAATGTTTAACTGACAAACTATGGTTAAAATTTAGTGACCAAGTTACAGTATTTATCATGGTGATAATAAAATATACAAAATTGTTCTGATTTTCAATGCGATGCATTTTTATTTTACTCGTCTCTATTGACTGTATTACTACATGATATAGAAGTGAATACACAGTGCTCACGGTAGATTAGTCTATCACGGGTCTTACGCACAGTCTTTGTTTTCATATTTTTTTTAGATGGGCAGTAAGCAAATTATACTACAATATACTAAATCATGCAGAAAACAAAATATCACCGGAATTTTTAAGCTGGGTGTGTTGTTAATTATGAGAGGTTGGTTATTAATTACCAGTACGAAGTCTATTCTTGCAAGTGAGGAACGGGTTCCATCGCATTGATCTGTTGCAACTATTGCGGTCCCTTAATGTACATGGAAACACTGAGATTTCAAATCTATTGGTTTTACAATCTATTCCCTTTATCTTATGCCCGTGACCATTTCTACCGTAATAGGCTGGCATCAACAAAGTATGTTGAACGTCCCAAACACTTCTTAGATATAACCTAGATTTTTCCCTTCGATCAGTTAGAGATTCTCCCCCGTAATTTTTTTAACAATCCGCAACATTGCTAAATTAATCGTGACAACCAAATTACAAATTTTGTTGCTCTCCGCTGCATTCGATCAATTTCGGAAACAAGCCCTACTTCTTAAGTGTCCCATATGCTAGCGGTGTCTTCCAATTGAAGTCTCACGAGAGAAAAATATTATTTCGTAACTTTCTCGTCACATTTCCCCTGCATTATTTTTATAAATTCCTATTTCCGATTGGCCTGTGCACAAATCTGCAGTGCGTGCTTTCCCCAAAAATAAATTCTGATTTTTTTAAAAGTTTTTAACTGACTCAACATTTGAATTAGTTTAGGTTGGATGTGGATGTTTCATTAAGTGACTGATTCTTTTAAAATAAAGGAATTCTACTTTGTATTTATATTGTTACAATCACATATATGTAGAGACACCCAAGGGTCACGCCGCAAACGTGCACACCCTGCTGTTAGTGCCAGGTAGCAGATGAGGGTACTAATATTAGGGAGTAAGTCAACTGAATAGTTACTCTACCAATAAAAAAACCTGGATTAGTGTCTCTTAGGCAGCCATTATGGTCTCCAATCGTTCGTGGGAAAAGTGACTTGAGTAAATGATAATTCTTCTTGCCGCTAGCAGACAAAGCTCTTTTCAGGACTGCAAACGTCTTTATTTGCTTGGCCTTAAATTCATTGGTCATGCATTTAAATATGAATTAAAATTGACTGAATTAACGACTCATCGGATCCGCTTGCGCATAATAAAAAAATGCCGACCCTGCCAGGATTCGAACCTGGAATCTTCTGATCCGTAGTCAGACGCGTTATCCGTTGCGCCACAGGGCCTGTGGTGTATGAAGGTTAGGTTCTCTAAGGAGTTCACTGTGGCTGTGAAGGTCGGGCGGTATCATTAGGGAACATGGAGAGGGGAAAGCGCGCTCATTCTCAGAAAACTTATTCTCTCAAGACATTCTTCCTAAAGGTGATGTCCCCCGGTTGAATTATTTTTTCATTAACGGTGATCCACTGGGTTCGCTTTTACCCTGGATCTACGGTATGATTTTAAATGTAAGGCTACACTGGCAAGTTTATCGCGCAAGTTACTAGCAGTAAAAGATTATCGATCGCAGATAATAGAAATATTATGGCATAATAGAATATTTTATAGTCCGTGTTTTCAACGTCAATTGCTGGTATGAACGGCTCTGCAAGTCATCTCTCTAAACTTGAAAAAGTTGCGGCATGAGCCGTATCGTGGACGGTGTAAACATTGCCCAATTCGTCTCTGCACTGTAAAGACTGGTAAAAAGACACTAAATCTTTCCTTTTTGTTTTCAGCCGCAAAGGGACAATTCCGTGCCCTTACGAATGCGTTTCTCTTTACGAGGTCCCATGGGCCAATTTTTAATAGTTTGAAGTGGTTTCTTGTGAGCCAAAGTTGCGCTATGTTTACTCTTTACTGAAATGAACAGTATTTTCCAAATCGTCATGGAGAGTTATGTGTGATTGAGCAATAAAAAAACGGAAATACTCATCCGTAATATTGATTCTCTATTTGAGTGAAATGTGGACTAGGGGCTCTGCCGATGTAATGTCCGTAAAAACCGGCCAAATCGTCCATTCTAAATAACGCTCTCATAAAGATTATTTGTAAAAGAATCGTTCTCTCAAATCCTCTTTAAAATAGTCCCTTGTTCATTTGAAAACTTTGCTGAAGAACTGAGAATAATTAAATATGCCTTACGTTGGTTATTTGGGGAAGCGATCAGATACTGAGGTCATTTTTAGGTGAGTAGGTCTACAAGGATAGGGTTAGAGAAACCCAGGGTCGGCGTCGAACGATACTTAATCCAGCGCAAGTTAGACGATATTCACTCTCATAAGATAGCCTTCCAGTATCGTGTCATGTAGAGCAAGCCTTCTGGCTAACAAGCAAAGTCACTACAATGCGTTTTGAGTCACTTGATATTATTATTGATGCGGTGCTAGTACCTCGTGTCTTCTGTTATCAAGGCACCGCGCCCTAGTAGTTAATCACTAGGTTTCGACCAATCACTTGGTTTTGAAGGCTCTGCGATCTTCGTTTTCTGAAACCAGCATCGTCTATTCCTTTTGGCTTTCATTGATTATTAGGCTGAGAAATCAACAGTAAATAACAATGCCCAAACTGCTGTATTTGTGACATGTTGTCATGTGTTGGTTAACTCAATATTTTAGTGGATATGTGTTAACATATGAATGAAAATACCGCTTCTTTCGCGAGTAAAAGTTCAATTATTGTGTAAAACCTTCTAGGGTGTCACTAATCATACTGGATTCCATCCCCAATATCTAGTACCAACTAGTATTCTAGGCTTTGCGCTGTATCACGTATGTTGTGAAATGGGATTTACACTTAAAGAAAAGCTCCAAGGAGACCACAGTTTTAAACCTCCATCCAATTCATGGAATCATTCCGAGTGGCGGTGGTCTTCACTCGGCACCCAATAGTGAAATTTTTCTCAGCTACTACCGGGATGCACACCCATGCCCCCGTGATGGGAACCCAGTATACCTAGCCACCATACCATCTCGATCACCGTTCGGAATGCCTGAAGAAACTTGATACCTCCTTATATGTTAGTGAACGAAATTTATGAGCAAAAAAATATGCACAAAACTTTTTGACAAATGAAGTAAGTGCAACTCTGAGACATATAAGGGCATGTGAGTCTTATGATTTGTGAAAAATTTCCAGCCACAGGAACTAATTCCAACGCCGTATTTATTGAATTAATACATTTCGACTTCAACCTTTCCAATAACTTGATAATAACTAGAAGTGAGATGAGAGTGTGCCAAAATTTTACCGCCACTTCTCCGGGTGCATTTTCTTCTTTTAGGCAGTGTTGTATTAAAATAGTATTTATATGCTGTTGCTCATATCAAACAGAGGAAATATTTGTCCATCAGTAGCCAGGATATGAATAGTAGGTACAATATTTAAGCCGTTTCGCGGTGTGTAGTTAACTTGAAAGAATGTTTTATATGAAGGCATTGCCATTTCCCCGCCGTGATCGCACTTCAATTGCGTCTCATTTTCCCCTCTATTCCCATTCCATCTCACAGCATGCGTGCACTTAAGATCATCTGATCCACTGGGATCCCACTCGAAGATGCTTGCTTATCCGCGTGGTTTCTTTCGCGCTGGTATATCTCCATTGCTTCTGCAAATATAATGCGCGTGTCAATTTATCTGCCATCTCTCGAAGCGTGCCTCTCTTTGGCAATAAGTGATCGTGCGATGAGAATAAGCACTCTAGTTTGTTCAATGTCTCGGCCGCTAAAGCGTAAATATTTATTTAATAGGCGTATCTGAGTGGTTCACTTCCACCTTGTGTTCGCAGTTTGACTTTCCTGCTTCCTTGCTTAGCGCACATGCAAGCTTACGCAAACACACCGCGGGTAAACAGCTAGTAAGCGGAATGGAAGGATGCTTGCTTATCCTTCTAATGTCCCTTGGGAAGATCCTCTTCCTACGTATCCAGAATTATTAGTGCGCTTTCAGAATTCCATTTATTATGGAATGCTCGTCGCTGGCTCCTTGGCATTGTCGGACGTACTATCCTGAAAGTATATGTTGGAAAATTTACGTCGTCCACGCAATTCAGCGTCCTTCAGGATCGAAAGTAATCATTCGATATCAGTGGTGGCGAAACTTGGTGGCATTTACCTTCGCTAGCTTTTCTCCTCATACCAAAGTCACTTATATTATTCCCGTAATGGCCATTTACGTATTTATCGAACACCAAATTATTTACGTGTATTGCCGTATTTTATGAATGAGCTGTCTCTTTAATTCCTCCTCACATTCATATGATTGCAGCAACTGCTTTTAGTAGAACAGTTTTTTACATTACTTCCCTAGTTCTGAAAACTGTTGCTCCAATACTATCGCAATCTTACCATGGCTGTAGATACAGTGCATGGTTTACTTTATTTTTTGAATTAACCTACTGTAATTTTTAATAGAGCTCCGTTTGGGTGATGGACTTCATTTAAAGTCAGTAAAGCATATAATGATTCAGAGGCAAAACGATTCCACCCCAAATTTGTCACTGCATCAGTGTCGTTCGAAACTCACTGGGTTTATTCACTCTCAAAGCTTCAGGCAGTAAAATGTTTACAAATATTTAGCTTGGTTTGCTTTACCGGTCAAAGAAAACTGCAAAATATGTAAGAATATGTACAAAATTAAGGATTAAAAGTTGAAATAAACGTTTAATCTTCGTAAATCCAAGATGGCTGGTCTTATCAATGATTTGGCTGAAGTCATCGGATATTCTCATTCCTCATCTTTATTATCGGGCACGTTCCAATGGTAAACATTAAGAATGTTGGATTAAGTCATAGTTCCCTAAAGTCCCTTGTCATTTTCTTGTTCTTGTAGTGCAATATCCTGATGTTTAACTTGTGGGATAAACACAATTGACGATTATGTAACATGCGCTTCGACTATGATAAATTCTATCAAGAGAATGAGGATTTTTACAATTAAAGCGAAGTAATTGGAGGATTTTAGTATTTTATATAAAAATAAGCGAGTGATTAATAGCTCTAAGTAGAGTTCTAGGTTGAAATTAAGTGTAATTGGGTTTTATCTCCTGTTGATAACTCTCTAACAGCTTGTCAGTGAACTAAAAATACTTTATTATTGTATCATGTGATGGACCTCCGCTAGCTCTTGGATATTTTTCAATATATTACTCACATACTTTTATCGATTGCCCGTAGAAGTCAGCAGTTGCTAATTGAAGGAATTCGTGTTCAAAGACGTCGTTTCCAGCCCCGCAGTCTATTTTGGTGCGTGAGCAAAGACATGCAAACTTTAATTTATCATTATAGGGATATTAATGATTTACTCTCAGGGATATAAACTGAATGATGATTATACATTAAAAATCAAGTAAAATACTGAATATCTTTTTAAATAAATAAATTAATAAATTAAATAAATTTATGAATTTTAAATAAATTAATGAATTAATTTTAAATAAATTAATGAATTAAATAAATTGCGTCAATATTGGCTATTTAACTATATACCCATTCTACAATTTGTTGCTTACTTTTACAATTTTGATTGTTTCAGTTTCAATTTAATTCAGGAAAGGAGGTCGAAAATTTGAATTGAGCAATTTTAATGGCGTCATATCTTATTTTTTCTTAGGGTTTACTTAGAGACTCTCTTACACCTGCAAGCCTTAAACAAAATTACTTTAAGGGAACTCTTCCGCGATTTGATATTAGGAATGACAAACCTAGATTTTTCTTAAGTATTACCGCTATTACCAATCTCTTAAAGAAACTTAAACGTATAGTTAATTTATATCAAGTAAATGGTCGCTTTTAGAAATTACATTTTTGTGAATATGTGAGATTTCGGTCAAATACCCAAGTAAAACTTTTTTTTTAAATTTACTGAATTTTAATTAAGAACGGACGGCTTCATAGAATAGCTGACACAATCAGGTCAAATTTCCTTCATAATTAAATTTCCCATGAAACTGGCGAAGTTTATGCTTACGTTTCATTCCACCAAGTTTCATTTCAGTGCGGCCTTAAACTATTGAATTAGCTTTTGGTAAGTTTGTTTAAGAAAACTAGGCGTGAAAAAAGATTTTTTTGAAAGTAAATTGAACTAATTTAAGTCTTCCAGAAGAAAATGTATGAATTATGTCCAATGATCCTACTGAACTTGGAGCTGATTCCAAGTTTTTGTCTCATTTGAATTCATGTTTTTATTGCTTTATTCGCACATCAGTGATAGGGTTGAAAGTTTATACTTTAAAATTGAAGTGGCACCTGGCTTGTCTTCAACGGCTGTTTCATTCCACTGGGATAGAAGCAGTGTTTATACGAAACTTTCATGTGTGTCTGTGCGTATACTTGCTCCGTAATGCTTGGAAAACTCTTCGGTGGGAATTGGGCCAAGTTAGCTATTTCCACCTGCGGAAGAAATCTTCTCAAAATCGATCTTGGGTCTATTCCGTGCGTTTAACGCTTCGACCTCAATTTAGCGCGCTCCCTCCAGGCGGAGTGCACGTTCCATTGTCGTGTTTGTATTCTTGTATGTGCGGGAGAATGCACATAATTGTCGCGCTGGCGTCAGCTGTCTGCCCGTTTTCATAGGAGTGGCTTAGCCCTTCGCGTACATCTATCCCTATGCTCCAGTGACCTAGTTTTGCCGTCCCAGTTCTAGGCATCATTTTATGCTATTCCCTTGTATGTAGGCGAAGGTCGATCGTGCCAAAAAACTAGACGTTTTAGTATGCTTTAGAGCTTTGTAAAATCGGTGTTGTCTTTACGATGGAACTCGAGGAATAACATTCCAAGCTGCTCTATTACCTGGGCGTGGAGTCGGTATACAGCATTCTCAAGATATTTCATGCTCGTGAGTGTATTATTTTTGCGCAAAAAATGTAAATTCCAAATTTACGAAATTCATGCATGTTCAGCATAAATTATTTCATTACCGCTCTCGCATGAAAACACGACATTTGTTAATTTGAGAAAAGTGTCATCGTTAACTGGTTGGAATTCCTCTCAGAGGGTCCTTAACCTAAAATTCAGTTTGCAATCGTGTACAGTGAATCATTTCAAAGGCCAATTGCACCAGAGAAATGCAGGGTGTCCTAGAAAATGTAATTCTGAACTATACCGATAGCAATAAATTTCCAGCTTGAAACGAAGTAGGCCTATGAAAAAATCTGTTTCATGAAGTCTAATCAACCCTGAAATCACATTTAAATATTAGCTTATTTTTTATGCATCTGCTCTCGAATTGGGTTTTGGCATTTCGCTTCTTTTTAAACCTATTCCTTGTCTGGCTACATTTTAATACTTCTTTTGTGCGCTTTACAAGATGGAATTTCAAGAAATAGGCGGCTAGGAAACTTAGTTTTCCACCTTTTTTTGCAATTTTATGATTCATACTAGCATGTTAGGATAATGGGTTTAGCGTATCCTACTTCACTGTTAAGGAAGATATTTTAGATATTAACTGTCATTCGTACTGTAAATTCACATAAAATTATAAGTGTTAACGGCAGAGGCTTAATTAATTACAGCCAGTCAGAATATATGTCACAATATATGATGAATATATTTAAACCGTCTTCTCATATCTCATTCACATCATATCATTCTGCTTTAAAGTGTAGAATAAATGATTTTAGGCCGGCAGTGATCTTTTCATTAAATCCTGATTCCTTGCGTAATAGTTTACGCATAGTATAAATAAATAAATAAATAAATAATATATATATATATATATATATATATATATATATATATATATATATATCGATATATATATATATATATATATATATCGTTCGTTCATTCACTCAGACCGCTCAGCGGCAAATATACCAATAAAGGTTCAAACAGAAAGGTAGAAAGAAAGTGGATAGGAACACATAAAATTGACGAACACAATGGTGGTGTGAAGATGTAATGATGGCCGATTCCAAGTAGAAAATATATATATAATGCATTCATGCATGATTCCAAGCAGAAAATATAATATATATTTATATGAGGATAATTAATAGATAAAGAACAGGCTGAAAGCCTAAAAAAAGAATAAAGGTACTTGAGTATCAACAGGGCTGGTTAACTGCTTGGATGCACAATGATTTTTAATAGTATATCCGATAGTTAACCAGCCCTGTTGATACTTAAGTACCTTTATTCTTCTTCTTTTAGGCTTTCAGCCTGTTCTTTATCTGTTAATTATCCTCACGAACAATCTTTTCTATTCCTGGGTCACTCAGTATTCCTTTTCCTTCTGGGCACTGATCTCTCGTATTGCTCGTCATCCTGTTGTCTTCCATTTTGTTCATGTGGTTACTCCACATCATTTTTCGCTCTTTAGTCCTTGTCCTTATCGGTGTTATTTTGCAGTCTTCTCTAACCCTGTTATTACTTGTTTGATTTTATCTTGATCTTCCAATTATTTTTTTAAAGTTTTCCATTTCGGTTCTTTTCAGGTATTTATTTGCAGGTGTTGTTGTCGCTCTGGCTTCAATATAAAAAGTCTTTTTTGCTTTAACGATAGCTTTATATATTCCTGCCCTTTTTTTGCTTTAATTTTTTTCTCCAAAGTTCGTCGTTAGTCACTTTCTGAGTAATCGTGTGACTGTTTTAAGAGTTTTCCTTTTACAGGGATAATATTTACTGTTGAAGGTAATATTTTACTGTTACCATTTTTATGAGACATCTCCGTACATATCTTTTCTGCTGCTAACATAAATTAGCATCACTGCCGCTGTTGTTCGTTTAAGTCGCAGCGTCTATGTCATCAGCATTCCATTATATTACTAATATCATCCTGAAGTAATGAATTAATTAACATTTTCGTTGCCATGGCTGTTAACCCTCGTAATACGAGCGGCTCTCTCTCCTTATGATATTAAGCAAACCCAATTTGTGCATCCACTGTCCAATATTTCGGCTTAGAAGGATGAGAGTTCCGAATTATCGTAGTATTAAGTATGTGCTTTGCGTTATTTTTGTAAGTTCAACATATTTTTCCGTTCACTACCTAGCTAAATAATTTGTGAAATCTGCTATGTTCTGTGATACGTTTCACAAAACGATGGTGAACGGTAAAATGTGATTGTTTGCCGGTTTGTGATCGTAGCTGTAAAAAATAGTAGTTTTACCTAACTAAACGATATATATGGAAAATAACTCCCTTAAATTCGCTGCCATATCTCTCTACGATACACAAATTTATTTTACGACCAGTGCGGTGTGACGACATCTGACAGGGTACTTAAAATCCTCTTTTTATTCTAATTGTTTACCATCGTTATACGAAAACTCTTCATGTACATACATCCGTAACATTTTCCTAGGAAATATAGCTGTGGCGTCTTTCACCATTTGAATTAAACCGCAATTTGATTCGTGGGAAAAAATATATTTTTTTTCGAAATCTCGTCAGGACCTACTTAGTAAAAATTGTCGAGTAGTTTTTTTCACAATGAATCGAGCTAAGTTAATGCAAGAGAAGAGGTGCATTGGATAATATTCAGATTGATCGGGGCTGGTTTAAAGGTGTGTGGCAGGAGGGGATGACGTGTAGAGTGGAGTCTGATGTTCCCCGGGGGAGGAATGTTCTATGTGGAAGGAACGGGTTGGGTGAGGAGGGTTGCAGGTCGTGCTTACCTGGTCGTGTGCCGAAGTTCTCTCCACGGATCGCTATCTTTAGTGTCGATGTAACTCCAGGGTCGTAAATTTTCCCGGCCGCGTAACTCTAACCGCATGAACTCCGGAAACAGAGTTTTTTTTTGACCTGACAAAATGGGATCAAGGGCAGTCCTTTATGATAGGAAAAGCCTGAGAATATGGCTGCTTTTAGCCGTAGATAACGAATATCCCCCGGAAAGTTTGACATTCTGTGTAGATGGTGGTTAAAGTAATCCATCGTGTAAAAATGAAGTGTTATGTTCATGGATTTCTACATGTTGTAATTCAAATTCTTCTCCGATTCCCACGGTCTTTCTTAGGAAGAAATATCCCTTCTATCGCGTTGTGCTTTTACTATTTATTGCAAACAGATATATATTGATTGCGAATTTTGCCATGGTGTAAAAAAGAAATGCGAGAAGCAATGTGGTCAACGTACTGAACGTTTTGTTCATCGCGCGCACCACTTTTTTAATTTTAATTTGTGTTCACTCCTGTGTACAAATTGTGGATCAAAGAAATCGCATTGTTAGGCCACAGTGAAATCAATCATATGCCATGAATTATATTTTAAGCTATGTCACTAAGAAACTTTATTTTTTTAACCTCAACCTTTTGGCAAGTGCTGCAAACTCCGATTTCACTTTAGTAATACTAAACTATTCTAACACTTCATTATTTTTTAGTCTAAAGTAATCGTCCGTCGAGGAAGACGAAATTTGATTTAATGTATAGAAAGGTTCCTTTCATTTCTCAATTGATGCAATGTGTAATGCGCGAAAATATAAAATTTCCTTGAGGAGGGCGAAGGTGCAGAGAGCTCAAGGGGCTGTGCGGTAGTCTTCGGCGGTAGAGATCGAATGTCCCAAGGAAAGGGGTGGGGGAAAGGTGGGATCCGGGAGCGTAAGGGTTTAGTGGGAATGGAAGGTTTGGGAAACCCTGTGCGCTCGTGACAACCCTGAAATTCTAGGCGGGGGGAGAGGATTAAGGTTCGGGGATGCCCCCCTTAGGAAGCCTTAGGTGGAAAAGGAATACAAAAATTCTCTAACAAAATTCTCTATGCTACGGACTTTTTTTCCAAATTTCAAGCTATTCAAACGCGTCAAGTTTTGTTCTTTCTCTATCAGGTGTAGAATCTCCGGTTCGAAGTCACTCTTATAATTTACTACTAATAGATGTTTGGCAAAGAGAGACCTCGATAACTTGTTTTTGGCTCATGTTTCATGTTTCTGGACTCGTTATTTGAATTTGCATCCGGTTTGGCCACTATAGGCGGCAGCACATTCACATTTTAGTTTGTACGCTCCACTTTTCTCTTGTATAGAATTGTTTTCTCGTGTTGGACGACGAGTTGCTCAGGCTCTGTTTATTATAGAAAGCTAGTCTAATTTTATCTTTTGGGAATTTCCTTCACACATTAAGAGATAAGTGTCCTAAATAAAGAACGCATCTCCATTTAGCACCCATATCTTTGCTGAGACTCTTAAATGTGACTTATGTCTATTTTAGACATTTTGTTCTGGCATAGTTTAAATAAGCGTTTATGAGTAGTCACTAGTAACTGCAATTCTTTTATTCGTGTTCAGTTTTTTTAGAAAATTGGAGTCGGACATTGGAATGATTGGAATGGAAACCATACTTAGAATCATAAAATGAAAGGCTGAAAGTTTTTGTCAATAACAGTGTCTCTAATATCCATGAATTACTTACTTGGTCGGTATGCGAATCCTTCATAAACACAGAATATTGTAACTGCTTGAGATTTGGAGATGGAAATGTCGAGGAAATTGAGTGAGCGGTATTATTCCTTTTCAAATGTGAATTTGATGTACCAATTTAAAGAAATTAAATGGTAGATGAACATGTCAAGTTTCCTTTCTGAACGCATCCGGATCAAAAAACATCTTCTACATATTTATGCCAACAAACCTCATTATTAGTGAGAGGGTGGGCTGATGAAAACAAGTCTTTCTCGAAGGGTTTCATGTAACTATTCTCCAAGAGCGGAGATTAGTGTGTGCCCAATGCTCACCTTTGGCCTATTTAACAATGATTCCATTGAATAAAAAAATAATTCTGTGACACACATGCATTGAGTCACCACCAAATTCCACCCTGTCACGCATAAGTCAACGAAGTCTCAATTTATTTTTTCTCGTAAATGTAATAGATATTAATTCTTGCCCCCATTCTTTTAGTGCGGTTATTGCTCCATGATAACACACGCAAGTACGCTTTCGGAAATTCTGTGGTTGAAGAAATCCATTGCGTGGGAACAATTGCTTTGTGAATAGTGTAATTTTCCACCTTACTGCACACAGAATAACTCAGATCTAAAGTTTGCATCATGAGGATGGCTCTAATCATAGCTTAATTTGGAATAGGTTCTTATTTCCCACGGTGCAAAGTGGTCCAGATTCCAAATCTGACTGAACAAGATTAAGCGTTAAGATATTAAGGATCAGAAAACCGATTTTTCTTAACAAAAATGACGTTTAATGATCTTATAATGCAAGTTGACTAATATTTACAGGTTTTCTAAAAAAATAACATTAAATTACTACAATAGCACTTATTTGAGCCTCTGGAGAATGAAAGTTTGCTACCAGACGACAATTGAAATCCAATAGACGTACACATTCCATTGCACTTAAACCTTTGTGTTTTTATACTGAGAAATGATGCATATTATTGAATTCAAAACTTAAACAATTGCCTATCAATATTAATTGTGAATCTGTGAAATTGCCTATCAATATTAACTGTGAAAATAATAGTTATTATAACCTTAATTTGCAAGAGTGTTAGTATAATTTTGAAAGGCATCACGTTATGAGAAATATGAGTTTCAATTTGAATAATTTATATATTATTATTGCGATGGCATTTACCTACATCTCAACATTCGGAATTCTCATCAGAGCCTGAGGTACCTTCGTCCTTGGGTGTAGTTTCCGTCTCATGGATACGTTAGTCCGGCTGTTGCGACAGCCCCAAAATAACAAACGGGGCTATTTAAAAAGTTTGAATCGGACTAACAATGGAGCTGCGGTTGAAAGAACCTTAAGCGGGGCGATCACACGCAGGAGTTGGCTCCTCTACTAGTCCACTTGCAAGATCTACTAACGTGGATCATACCTAATCCTATATGAGTTCGCCACCGATATCGGCGCAGTTTGATACTTGACGAGACAGACGCCTTCCTAGTTATGGAGTGGAAATCGCACTTCTAGTATGACAGCTGCCTCATATACGGCTGAATGTGACGGATTTGGAAAAGGTTTGACAACTTATGTTGATGTTAGTGAAGTGATTAAAGTAGTGCGAGCGAAATAGTTCCCTAATCATAATAGAGACCATATTCGATGTATACGTTTTCATTTCACTAACCTTGAAACACTCGAATAAAATATTGCATTGTTAATGGTACAATGAAATAGTTTTAAACGACAGAAATTGTAAGAAATCAAATGAAAATATCTAAATAAGTCTTTAACTTGACCCATTTTTTTCACTCAGTACGTTTGAAACTCCATCAAAGCGGAAGGTTTATTGTGATCCCGAAGAATTTTTGCAGTGACAATATGATTAATTTTCAAATATAGTGGTGAAAACACACAAACTACACGCTATTAATTTTGTTACGAGATCTAAGCGTAGGAAATGCCTCATTTTTAGTATAAGGTCTCTCTGAAGTGCATACGCGTACCATTTCTCATATAAAAGGGCTGGTGGTTTTTGGCAAATATCTCGGAAAGTAATTTGTTAAGGGATTGAATTTTTGATGTCAATGGAAGGGTGATATATTTTTCTCTAAAATGAGACCAAATTCATTGATTTCTAGGTAAAATGATATTTCGCTCAAACTACCTTAAACCTTGTATGAGGTGTACATGAAATGTGTGCTTTTCCAGGATATTGTTAGTGCGAGATTAGAGCCTGTAATTGAGGTAAACGTGAAAGTTTTACCTGCTGAAGTTGATGGTAGTGCAGGTTGAGAAACATACATTCAGGTGCATATGAATTTTTCTCCTTATCAAGTTACATATTAAGAGTTTCAGTGCATGCAATATGTTTGAATTCTACAGTTGATGTTACTGCAAGTTCTGAACCTTACTCAGATATAAACTTAAAAGGATAGAATATTTAGAGGAATAATGAAGTGGCGAGCTATTTGTCATACGAAAATTTTCATAGTGGGCCTATTAAAAGTTGAAAAATATACCTCATGGTAAAAAATGCGTGTTCATTCATTACGGATTTTGGAAAAGACTTAACATGGGCATTTTCTGTAATGCACGTAAAATTATGGCAATCGTGTGATTCTCCGTTGCGTAAATGGAACGGATACCAAACAAATCTCGTTCACCCGACGACCCCCAAAGAACGTGAATCGAAACGTTGTGTTAGAAATGGGTATTACGCGGTGAGTCCTTTAGAAAATTTTTCATTCATTACCTTCTGTAATGCCCACCTTCTTCAAACGTGAATGCGGCCAAGCGTCACCGTCCCACAAGCCGCAGCTGTGAAAGGCACTTGTTGCGCGGAAAACGGCGGATTACGGAGGTTTCATCGCTCTAGATTTTTATCTCGATCAATAACTCTGCCGCGCACGCGATTGCCCGGTGATTACGTGATTATTACGTGCGAATACGTTCACTTTTTAAATCTTGGCGGGACGCATATAGCCGTCAGCTGTAGCACAGAGCGTTGCGCCGAGAAGATAATGAGGCAGTCTTTAACATTTGAACGGGGTGTTTTATTTAAACTGCTGTAGGCACGGCAGAAAAGCGAGAAGACTTTAAGAGTATTGTAAGGATGCAACTCGTAGCACATCAAGGATACTCTAAGGATTCGACACGGTGATAAAGCGGGCGGAAATCCTTGTAAGTGGGTGAGAGAAGTTGAAGGCGGACCTTACTCTTCGAGAAGATAATCTAGAGCAAGTTATATCTTTTACCCACCTTGGAGGATGCATCATTTTGGATGGAAAGACGGACTTTATGAGGAGGATAACTGAACCCTAAAAAGCGTTTATGATAAAAAACTTGTGTTGACAGAAAATCGGATTAACTATAAGAAAGCTGTGCATGAAAAGATTCGTGAGAAGTGTCGCCCATTACGGCTCGGCTTTATGGAACATTAGAATGATAGAGTAGAAGAGAATTGTGGCTTTTTAAACTTGGTGGTGGAAGCGAATGCTGAAGAGATAGAAATACTGCTTCAGTTGGAAATAAAGCGGTGTTAGAAACAAATGGAGAGAAAAATGATGTAAAAGTCTCATTCTCAAATACACAATTTAAAGTCGAGAGCAATTAAGTATTGAAAGGGAAACAATTTCTTAACACCCTACGACTTTCCGACTTTCATCCGCCCCCAATAGTTGCATGACTTCGTAAAACTCGGAGAATTTTATGCTCTTCTGTACCTTGTAACTTCATGACGCATGTAATTCACCCTCACCTCTATTATTGTTCCTCATCCTGGGCTAGAGACGTGTATATTAAGGGCCGCCGCTGATTTAACCCCATAAAAGTTGTGAAGTATTCTCGCAAATGATGGAAATGGAGTTCAGTGGGAATATTTCGGAAAAAATGAAAATTTCTTCGTATCCGAAGATATTATTCTCTATTTACACTTTTGTATTAAAATCACACCATTCAAGATGCTTTGATGTATTTAAAAAAGTAGATAGCTTAAAAGGCCGTTTTGCGTGGCATGTGGTCTTACGAATGATCATTCTGTGATCAGCATCACCATGGCGCATACTTTTTGTGCAGAAAAATAACAAAATTGATTCATCGTTTATAAGAGGAGCTCTTCCATGTTAAATTGATTCGCGATTTATTGCTCGAATGACCATTTCCTATGAATGAATATTTCCTGAAAGTTATAAATATGAGTATACTTCGTGGATAATTGGTTTTTTTGATAAGGTGGAACTCAGAGAATTTTTTAAATGTCTCATATACGAGTTCATTTTTTTACGCTTGTTCTCAGGGAATTTCGAAAAATAACTTCATAATAACTCTAACAAATATTTGGCGAGGAAAACAATGTTATATGTGAGGAAAAAGCCGTATTGAGGAAACTCCCTGGCAAAATATTTATCTTTGGAAAAATGGACGGTGAAGAAATTCTTCGAACGTGGAGCTCTTACCGTGAATCGTTCCTCTCGACATGCTTCAATTGGACTAAATTCTTCGAATCATGTATTAGCTGTGTTCTGGTGTAGTTGGTTAGTGTTACAGATGAGGCCTCTGATCTTGTTCATTTGGAGAGCAAGGGAAAATTAAGAAGGAAGCTTGTCGATGCTGAGTCTTTGTTCTTTTTTAATTCCAAGGAAGCTCTCATACATCCTCGAGAAATAGCAGGAAGTGGGGAGGATGAAGGAGAAGGGGCGCATCGAATGTTTGGCAGAGTGCGCTGTTTTTTGAGGCTCTCCATCTTCTCTGAAATCCTCTCACTGCTTCCCGGAGGCGAGGCAGGGGCCGGAAGCTTCTACAAGGAACGCTTCCAACGGTGACAGCATTTTCAATTTCACCCGGAATCCGTCTCGTAAAGTTTTCCTGTTAAATTATTTCTATCAAATTTCACCTGGCAGAGAAATTTTGCCGAAGGGATGAACTACGGCATTTCAAAATTATACACCATGGAATGAAAATGTGTCCAAGCTTGGCACAATATATTGAATACTTATGAACTGACACCATATGTCACACGAGATTTTGGTTGATTTTATTATCGCGTGTGTGGAGCATTTCTCTCCATACCCTTGCTGAAAGAATAAATAAAATTTATTATTCACTGCTAAAATTCTGTCAAACTGTGAAGTTTTCCTCTTGGGACTATTTTACGTACATTCCAAAAAAATGCATCTTTCACCCTCTCAGTGTTTTAGAAAACTAGCTCAGAATGTTACTTATGGCGATGTTTTTGGTAGTTGAAAATTTCAGACATAATCTACTTTTCATCCTATGTATTTTCTTAAAGTCGGATATGTATATTAACATGTTATCGTAACCAGGGCGAACTATCTAAGAAATTCCTCAAAAACTTCCTGGAGTTTTATTTCCATGTTTACAACACTTCATTGTCGATCTATCTATGCTTACATTTCAAATTAAAATGGCTGTATTCAATTTTTTCCTAGATAATTGTTCTTAGTTAGCATATAGTTTTCTTCACTAGAACGAGCTATCTCTGGCGACCGGAGAAAAATCTCGCTCCAACTACCCTGAACACATTCTTTCAAATGATCGAAAATTCTGTTTGAAGAAGTCCGTATCTCAGGGGTTCACCCCTGTTGCTTCAGTTTCTATGCACTAGTATGACTAGAATTAAGGCGTTTACTCTTAAGACGGACTCCAGCGCGTCGTACCTTGCGCGGTCGACCGATCCTTGGAGGATTTCACGGAATGCTGATTTTCCGCCTGGCTCACCGAAGGATAAGATAAGATAAAGTTTATTTACTCTGGGACTATACAATCCCATGGAGCACAAATACATGGCATTCACATTTATTGTAATTTTTAGCTGCTAATTCAATAAGATTTATAAAAACAATGTAAAGTAAAGTAATAGCTACATCATGAAGGAGGGAAATACGGCAGGAATTCTGATAAATAATGGTCGCTCTTACCCCTACCTCTACCGCGATTTGTATGGTATGAGATTCTTCGTGGGTGGGGGGGGGGAGGTGGTTGGGGGTAGGTGAAAACTTCCTGGCTGACATGCTAAGCGATGGGGAGAGGAAGGTGGTGAGGCTCAAGGGATTGGCAAATTACTCGCTCGGATTCCTTCATCCCATCGCCCTCGGGGAGCTTTCGTTCGGATTGGCCCTCATTTAAACCCCTCGCCCCCCCTCCCTCTCATCTCATTACATCCCCTATTATGGTTATTAACCGTCTGCGTGAAAGTTTTCAGCATTTTCCCCCCTGTGACTCGCAAACCCAGAGCAAATCGAGTCCACCCATTTACCTCACTAGCATAGCGATTGCACCATTAATTTTCGTGTTAGATATTGGGCTTGCATAGTGTTTAGAATAACGGCATCCCATCCCCAATGGCCCAAGCTCTTGTCTCAGAGGTTTACTGGAAATTTTACAGTGGAAATTCTGATCGCTAATCGAATGATTTGTGGAGAGAATTTCAAATGTAGCATACCGAACGTCAATTGGATTGTAACGAACATGGTTTTAATAATTTTCTCTTGAATCTTCGGTAGGGAAAATGATCTGAGTGGTAGGTGGCTCCCAAAATTAACCAGCCAAACGGCATTAGACATTTCACTCTGGATTTTCAGCAATGGAAATAATGATAAAGTTATTTGGAGCCAAAAACAACCATGTATGTACTATATCTTGTGCTGGTGATCCCGTTTGTCATGCGAATTTCGAATGGGGTGTAAAATAACGGATGTTGGCTCTGTGCTGGTAGTATCAGTGGCTTGCCATTTCCCCCTATTGGTGGGCTTAAATGAGCGACCATGGGTTTGTGAAGAATATAACTAGAGGTAAAATAGAAGGAAATGTCCCCAGAGGAAGACCCATAAGTTTATGGACCAAATAATGAAGAAATTACATAGGAAGAGATACCAGGAGGTAAGGGAACTAGCATTAGATAGGGAAGGATGGAGGGCTGCAGTCAACCAATCTTAGGATTGAAGGACCAATGAATGAGGGATTTGGCAGAGGCTAGCATGGAACATGAATTCGGCATTTTTTATTATTGAGCTTTTTGCGTCAATAATCCATTTTTTCTGCGGCTCATAACATTTTTTTGTTTCCTACTCATTAACTATTCCCATTATTCTTTTTCTAATAGTAATTGAAAGCCATTGACCTTTTCTAGAAATTTGGTGTCCAATCTGTCAGAGAATTTTTGAGAGATCTATCTTTTAACTAGCAGGTACTATAATGGCTAGTGTCATAACACCCTCTGCCACATGCCCATGCGGCAGCTTACAGGGTTGTATGCATATGTAGATGTAATGAACTCAGCTGTCGGTTGCCTCCCCGAAATACAAATTACAAACCTTCCGGTAATCTGGTTAGTTCCTGATTATTACTAGTTCACCTCTCAAATACGCTATTGCCACTGTATTTAGCCGATTGTTACGCTGATCCTTTAATACATTGGCTTCGCTGCCATATAATAAAGTTGGGAGAAGAAAACTTTAGTTTACTGCGATACAATGCTGGTCAAATATTTTATTCCGGTGATTCCTCCTCACAACCTCGATTCATTGATATTTTTTCCGAAGATGTAGCTCCAATCATTAATGAATGATTGTAATTCTCTTCTTCTTCCTTCTAAGGTGATCCTGTCCTCAGACAGGTTTCGAGTGAACTGCTCCCTCCATTCTCATCCATCCTGTACTGCCTCTCCACTGTATATCTTATGTCGACGTTCTTTCATATATATTATGCTTCCTCAGGGCTATATAAGGAGCATTACAGTGTGTAATATGCGTATTTAATCCTACTGTAGCCATGAGGAAGCGTAATAAAAGTGCGAAACATCGGCATTCGAGGAGCTTATACCGTAAGAAGAGAAAAGAATGAATATTTTATTCCATTCCGTACGTCGTCCCTGTTGGATGAAGACTGTATTATGTGGGGTTGGGAGATAAACTGGTCAGAATGTAAGACGAAATGCGCGTTTAGTTAGCACGAGGAAAATCGGCTGGAAACAGAGGAAAAGGGGGTAAATTGGGCGAAGAGAGAGAGTAATGAGGAGACAAGGCTCCCCCGGCAAATCACTGTCTCGTCGGAGTGGAGTAGGTTGCGAGACCCCTCATTACAAACGGTGTGTGTGTGTATGCGTGGGTATTAAGTGTTGATGATGGGGAGGGAAGAGGATTGGCGGTTGAAGGGGAGGGGGGTGGGGGTATGGCGTTGATTATAGCCTTGTCTGTGTCCGCCATTCGTTGCCGACTTCCGTGCGTGCTCTGCTCCTCTCTTTCCCTGGAGAGCGCCCCCGGTGGTGCTTAGGTGTACGTACAGACTTCTACAGCCAAGCCGTTTGGCTCCTATGGCGTGACTTGGGACATTCGGGGAAGGGAGAGGAGCGAATGAGATGAGCGAGCTGGCTTGGTGCGGCTGTGCGTGTGTGCTCGGCTATCATTCCGACCGGTTATACCTTGTTCAGAATATGGTAAACCGTACAGTTACTGGCCACTTAAGGAAAAATTCATGTTTGTAGTGCAATAAAAATAATAAAAAATTGAATTCTCAGTAAGTAAATTTATTTGAAAACCTCAGTCATTGTGACATTTAAAAAGTCATTTTGACTATCGTATTGTAATTGATAGAAATAACCATGCATAAAAATAGTCTTGGACTTAGAGTCAAACATTGTATATTGGTGTAGTTATTGGACTTATTGCACAGTTATTGGCCAGGAGACTGATAGTTATTCGCCAAGTTATTTTTCCTCTCCTAAAAGTAACAAGTTATTGTTATTTCTACAAAAAATTGCTGCTAAAATAACTTTGGCCCTGAGTCGTCGTATTTATTTAATCAATTTTCAAATGCAAGCATGTGCAGTTTATTTATCTTTCGGTCATATTTCTCCTTTGAATTGTATTATTATTCTCTGTGATCTTTCTTCTGCACATACATCCGTAGAAATTTATTGGTTACAATTGAATTGTAAAAAAAGCATGATATCACCGTTTCCAATGTTTAAAATGTGTTTATTGTGATGTTTTGCCCCGAATAATTCATAAAAGAGCTTCTGACACTTTAATGATTTCAGCTCTGAGTCTGGTGCGGTTAGTTCTAGGCATTTGTCACTGCATGAACTATCCATCATTTTACACATATCTCTGCTGAAAAAGATACCTCCTCTTTTATTTTCTAAGGATTTCTTCCTTTTACTCTTCTTTTGCTTCTTTTCGTAGTTTTTCTATCTTTATTCTCCTAATATCCTTCTTCCCCGGCCATACGAATCTTTTCTGATGTCACCAGATGTTCGTTAGATGTAATACCAAATGTTTATTTTTATATCTGACGGTTTTCTATGCAATTTATAGCTTATGGCTGTAAATAATAAGGGTGATTGTGTAATATGGAAATTTTGGTATAATGTAGTTATTGGTCAGGGCGGTCAATGACTGAAAATAAAGTAAAATATGAGTAGTTATCGGCCACCATCAGTTAGGGTAAATTGACATGTTAAGTTGCATTTATTACAAATAACTGCTTGGGGATCACCCTAAGCTAGAGGCCCCCAATCTTTGTTGTCATGCAAACCGCCATCAAGAGTTAAACATTTTTCGCGACTCACTACTTCTATATTTCACGCGACCAACGACCTCGCTCGCGTTCGAGTGGGTCGCGACCCATAATTTGGGATCCGCTGTCGTAAACCAAGCTCTCAAAATATTATTTAAGTGTTTTGTATCTGAGAAAGCCGCGGCGATATCTTAATTTTTCTTCTTTCCTTAAGAAAATGAGAAGAAACTCCTCGGTGAGAGTAAATACTTGGAAAAACCATGTCTCGCTGAACTATGTGACGTGCGGTGGTCATTCATCACATATAGCGTGCTTTTAGTAAACTATACTCTTAAAAATACCAAATGGTCAATGAATGTTGGGTGGCCACTAACTGTACGGTTTACCCTTCTATCGTCAGTCATACCCTGAACGCATTCAACAACTATCGTACACTCAGCTTTAACCTCAACGCCAGGGCAGCTCGACGAACAAGTAAAGAGCTAGCAAACTAAATAAGGAATGCCATATTTTTGTGGATTTTTGAGGCTTTTGAAAATTTGTTTCAAGCAAGTGACACATTTCTATGGCTATTCATTATAGTAACATCATCTGATTCACAATTAAGAATGACATTTTTTTATTATCGTTTTTCATAATTTCCGGTTTCCGCTCACGAATCCAGCGCTTTACCTCTGTAAAGTGACTGTGTTAGGAACAATAGACTACAATGATCCGAACGTGCATTCGCAGTGCGAATTCTGACTATCGTCGCACGGACCATAGTGCGAACGAATACAGTGCGACAGTAGTGTGAACTAGGCACTATTTTCTTACCTGAACAGAATTCTGTCTTCGTCCAACTGGGGCATCGTAGTAATTGGAATTGATTAGTTCCCAACATAATATTGCAGCGTGCAAAAGTGTACTCCTCCCGGCCTTATGATTTGGCAGCCAAAAATGGGCATGGTATGAAAAGAATAAGAACAGGCTAAATGCAGAAGGAATAACTAAACAGATGTATGATAGTATTGTGAAGGGTGTGAGAGGAAAGAGTGGACCGCAAAAGTTATGGGTGGATTTGGAAGAGGGGCTCTCTAAATTTTCTGACACTCATCTGACTTCTATCTCACACAGTCCATTTGTCCATAACAGGGTGCAATTTTGTTTTCAATTCAATTTTTTTATCAAAAAATTTATTTTACCTACCAATTACTTACACCATTTATTTGTTTCGCTTCAAAAGTTTTTGGAAGTGAAATAACCTGCGTACGGTGCATTTTTTTATAAATGAGAATGGGAGATGGTTTCTTGTGAACAATTTTTTGTATTTGAGCTTTTTATAAGAAAAATCAATTTTTTCCATACGAAAATTTGAAATTGTATTCGATAGTCATTCTGGAATTGAACTCAGAGAATCGGATAATTTTAATTTTCGTATGGTATCCACCGCATCGATTATTGTCTCTCTTTGCTTGAAATAATTTTGTGGAAGAATTCTGCTATCATCTTCTTCATAATTTTATTATTATAAATCTGCAATAAGTTAAACTTCAGCCTCAAAACATCGCTATTGCTCATGTTTCCTTCTTCGATGGTTTTCCGTTTTATATATACTTTTGAATGCCTCACATTCCCTGTTTTAAGTCACACCCGATTATCAAGTGCTCGTATTTCTCTCAACGTCCTCAATGTTTTCCGATGTTTTCAAACCCAGTGAGGCCTGCCTTTGGGTGGGATTACGATCGAAGTTTTCTCACGCAACATCAACGGGCAGTAGCTTTTAGTTTTCTGTCATCTACAATTTTGAGACGAGTGTATTACGATTGACGAAAGTGTATACGGCAAATTGTTTTCGTTTTTGCTAGCGGGGATTGTAAATGAATGCGAAGCGGCTGTTTATTTTCATTCTGAAAAAATATATGAATGATCTGCGGACAATTTAGACAGATGTTGCTTCATTAAGTTCAATATGCCTCGCTGTTCAGTTAACAAGTAACATGGGTAATCTGTAAATAAAATTTAGTAATTATTGACAAATTAACCCTCTGATTGGTTGCCGGTAACGTAACGCTACGGAAAAGTTAGACTCGGAATAGGTTCGCTCATCTATCCTTGAAGACGTCGTCGAAGTTCTGTCATCGTAATAGGTTGTTCCAGTTCATCATAATCAACAAGTTTTGCAAACTTCACCGTCCGTCTTCCTGAAACGCCGATCGTAATTCCTGCCTTTGGCGTAATTGACCGTAAAGGAATCCTGTCCTCCACGGGAAAAAGGTTGGGTGATGGCATACATTTTATGTTTTACATGTATAATTACCCCGTGCACAACGGTAACTAAGTTTAATTACTATAAAAGTCGCCATTCACTGTCACCATGTCAAATCATTTACTTAAAACGAGTAACAGTTTTCTTGTATGTATATTTAATCTCAAAAACGGTCCACACGGTTTCGACGGGATTTGAGAGGTTATTTTGAGGGTTTAAAGTACATGAAATTCACAGAGCTCGATGTAACCTTTGGGAAAATTCCTTAAGGAACCGAGTTTGGGTCCAGGAAAGTTCTCCGGGCCTAGTCATGAAAGCATGGGCATATAAGGAGCTCAACTTAAAAAGGTAGAGAATTTTATTTCATTTCAACAAGAGCTAAAAATCTTTGTTGTTATTTTATGACAAGGAATAATTGCATGGTGTCGACTAAGTTGCCAAATGTATACAGTTCCAAACTGATAAAATTAATTTTCTTAGTCTGACTCTCCCGTGGTATGGTTGATTTTAATCATTTGCCTATTATATGTTGTGCCTCGAAGAAAAGCCTCCTGAAATGCCTGATTAATTAATGAAAACATAGATTCTAAATCCGAGATTTATATGTTCGCAAAAAATCAACTGAGGTAAAGTACACCTCTATAGCATTGTAAGTGATAAGTATAACTTGGTTTTTCCTCATAGATTTATTATAACAAGACGACTTAGGTTTCGACGAAGCTCGTCATCATCATCATCATCAGGTGATGATGACAAGCTTCGTCGTCTTGTTATACTAAATCTGTGTGGAAAAACTAAGTTATACTTATTTACAATGCTGAGCAAATTCCACGAAGTCACGCCCGAGACAACGGGTTGCACCTCTGTAGCTTAACTGACCAAAGCACTGGGCGCGATGTCGAGAGATCCTGGTTAGAGTCCCTGCCTTGGTGGATGACTTTCCCTCAGTGTAATCTTCACACTCCTGCACTGTGATTGATATGTGTCAAATTTTTATACGTTGGCAGTGAGATTGAGGCAAGTTTGGAATAATTATATTGCTGTGAACAAAATATATAGGGAGCATTCCCTCCCTTTCACTCCCTATTAAATCACGCCCTTTGCGAATAGATTGGGGGGGGGGGGGGGGGGCGATGGGGCGATCATCGCTGAGTTGGTGGGAGGTTTGCAGTTGGAGGGGATGGAGGAATGGCTTCGTAAGAATTAGGCTTGTTTTGAACGGAGTTTATTTCTGCGCTCTAATCAGTACCGAAATTAGCACCCTTTACCTCAAGCCAAATTCGGGGACTGCATCGGGTTGTATTCTGCCCACCCGTGTTTACTCGTTGCTAATGTCAGCGCGCAGTTAAGAATCATAAAGCTGGACTTGCCTAAACGGTATTTTTTTTCTTAAATCAAGAAAAGTAGCGGCTATCAGACACGGTTAGTGCAAATGTAATTGCTTGAACCCCGCTTTAATTTTTCATGTAATTCCGTGCATGCATCCTGTACGAGACCTATACTATAGTCCAACGGATTCCGAATGGTTTCCCTGTGTTCCTACAGATGGTAAAAATGTGCCCATTTGAATTTATCTAAAGATTCAAATTTTGCGCCCCGTGGGGTCTCGTTCATTGAATCAGTGCTCGTCGTTGTTGCTGCCCAAACCGGTGCAATCTGATAATTAATCAGTAAAATGCTTGATCTCTCGATGCATTGAATGTTTACTCCGTGCTCTTCAGATTGCATCATGTATATAACAAAGTCTGACATAGTTAGTTGAGTGTATCATTTTTAGTGCTTAGGTATTGGTTGATTTGGTTATGCTGATTATTAAAGTAATTTTTCTTCAAAGTCAGGACCATGAATATGATAATTTATATTTCAATTTTCTTATAATATACTTAATTTACTGATATTATATGCAACTAGGGTTATACAGAAAAAATATAATACTCTGTACTTAAAAATTGTTAGGAAATAAGAGCAAAAATAATGAAGAACTCTGAATTTTAATGCAACCATGGTGCCATTTAAATGTTTGTTAGAAAGTTTTGTTCTCATATGCTCTTTTGACCCTTCTGCTCTCACCATACCCCATTCATAGACTCCCATCATGGCACAGCTCCACAGTCAACCAATCTGAGGATTGAGCGACTATTGATGATCGCTGCTATTTACGGGGAAAAACTTCTTGCAAAAGCCTAAGAAGTGCTATATTTAAGGGATCCAAGGGTGGGATCACAATTTCTTCCTTCGGGTTGTCATTATCGTTAACTAAAACACAAACCGCTCTACTGCCCAGAGAAGCTATTAGACAGTAACTGCATATTTGTTGGTTCTGAGTTATTGTGAGCTGCAGTTTTCATTCATCGCCAATCATATTAATAATTTTTTCTGAACCCCTTAAATTTTTTGGGAAGGATTTTAACGATGGAATTATTTTTCTTTTACATGTATTATTTTATTTAACTGTCTGCAGTTACTCTTGTTTATATATCTATTTTCTATGCCAAAAAACAGTAGCAGAGGTTTTGGGCTTAATATCATACAGGTGATTGTGGTTAAAAATGAAGGAGGTAAACTGTAACTCAAATGCAATTGCAAAGGTTTAGTTTATTTGAATATTATTTTTATTTAATAAAATTGCTGGATGCAAACTAGAAGTGGGAATCAAGGTAGATGAGCAGCTGATAGTGACGGTTAGATTCGCGGACGATCAGGCGCCGATTTGTCGATCTTCGAAGAGATTACTAGCTTTAGTTGATTCTTTAAATAGTCAGTGCTGGAAAAGCGGAATTAAGATAAATCTTACAAAAAGGAAAGGTATGAGATTATCTGGGAGAAAGAAAACGAGGCTGATGATAAAAGTCGGAGGACACTGTAATCGGAACAAAAAGAGGTTTTTAATGTCGTGGGTAATTATAGCAAAAAGAAAACGGGCAAAGTAGCAAAGACGTAAGAAGGAGAGTATCGTTAGCCAAGAAAGAGTTTAGTAATAGAAGGGTGCTGATGGCGGGAAGCTTTGGTAAGGACACAAAGAAGAGGCTGGTGAAGAGCTTGATATAGAGCGTAGCGTTGTGTGGTGATTAAACGTGGACCCTAAGAAGTAAGGACGTGAAAAGGCTGCAGGCGTTTGAGATGTGGGTGTGGAGAAGGATGGAGATGGTTTGGTGGACCAAATGTAGGGCAAACGAAGAAGTTGTTAGTATGAAGGGCGAGGAAAGGAGTGTTATGAATGAAGTCCGGGATAGACAGGGTAGTTGGCGGGCGGAAGTAATATAGGTAATGAGGTGCTCAAGACTGTGATGCAGGGATGGATGTTGAGCAAACGAGAAAGAGGAAGAGAGAGAATAGGTTTTATGATCGCGATGCACATGAGTCGATCGTATAGGTACCGAGCAGTAAACGAAATTACTAGAGGAATATACGACTCTAAAAGTGCAGAAAATTGGGTGGAGTTTCTATGAATTCCAAAAGACTCCCTTATATCGGTATAATGCTTTAAAAAATTAAATCAACCAGTCATTTGTATTAGAATTTATACTTGTAAGCATGAACAGTTATGCTAAAATTTTTGGCAGATTAACATAATAGATGTAACTTCTATAATTTGAATGCTATACTTTTTAATTAAGATGAAATACAAATTAATTTCTAGATATTAAGCATATTATTTTACATCTTATTCACCAATTTTGGTTACTAGGCACAGTGCTTCATTTGTTTCAAGATATAACCCAAACTTATGGCGATTGTTAGGCATCAAAGGAAGGGTATTCTCAGTGATACTCTCTTTTTTGAACTAGTTTTCCCCCTCGCATTCTTTCTATATTCTGTTGTAGGCCTTGTTTCTTTAAGGTAACCAGACAAAGATCTTAAATTTTTAACACAATATTTTTACATTTATCTTCTTTACTATTCGTAACTACGCTAATGAAGAAGATATCTAAGCAAAATGATATGAACTACGATGCAATAAGTCAATCAGCAGTATCTACACTGAAGTTACTGTTCTTTAGCTCAAGGCTTGTAGTCACTGATATCTGGCTCAGAAAACTGACACTGATACTGTGGATACGGTGAAAACAGAACGTGATATCTGAAAAACCGCTTATGATACGATTTTCTCCTTAATTTTTTTAAATCTTCAAGGTTAAATATCAAAATCAGCTCTAACCTCCAATTGTGAGTTTTTGCCAGTTACTGTCTTTTAGCTTAGCAGGGCAGTATATAAGGGTAATGCTCTCAGTTACTGTTCTAAGAACGCACTTGATTTTTGGACTCGATTTGGATAATTAATATAATTCTCTGTTGACTCTAATCCCTTGAAATAATTTAAAGGGTGAAGATCACGTTTTCGTTGTCATGAGCGCGATTGAAAAATGACAAAAAGTGCGCACGAATTCGCTGCGATGAGCAGTGTTTTAGCCTCTGATCTCACTATTGATCATACTGAGCACAGAAAAACTTATTTCCGAGTGTAAAGAATGGTTCGGACTACTGTAAAATTGCCGTAGTGAAATTCGAAGAAGTCTATTACATTTAGAAGCAAATGTATTTTAGTTTTTTTTTTTCGTTTGAGAAAAGGGCAAAATTCACCCGTTTTCTTAAAGGCTGAAATTTGAGAGTACAATTTGTTTGCATATTGCTTTTCCATGATGTTGATTCACATCTTTAGCGCATGTAACTTGGAGATATATCACAAGACTTAGTTCTTAGGTTTTGAGTGTCGAAAGGCGACCGGAAAATATCAGCTTTTGGTACATCCTCTTTTGCTACTTTTGTTTTGCCGACCCTTCACCTTTAGAAGTCCCAAGATTTCGTAGAATTACTATAACTGTGAATTCGCTCGTTTGAAACACGTAATCGCGAATTTCTGTATTTGTGTCAAGATTTTAAAAACAATTGAACGAGGATATCTCTCTACTGTTTTGCGTTGAAGCTATGACTGTCTCACTAATGGATTTATGTATATTGGGCGTTCCACGTTTACTTGGCGTTATTGGCCCAACGTAGAACGCTGTTGCCAAACTTGGCTTTGTAACTTCACCATTTGGCCTCGTAGTAAATTATTTTCGTTTTCACACTGAAGGTTTGTATGCTTAATTAGTGAGTGACATTTTCATATGGGAAGACTCTTTCATGTGCAAGGGATACTGACACGTGGCGTTATTGGTTTGTTCCGTTGGATTCCGCGAGTTAGATAACATATGTGGGTTCAACGCCTGACAGTGGTGTTGACCTGGAAAATGGACGAATTGTGGTCGGAAGTGTGGTGCTAGCGTTTTAGATTATTATAAAGGTGATGAAGACAGTGGAGCTATAATCTTAAATGCTGGCTGAAGTGATGGAACACATCATTCGAGGCAATTCGTTTTCGCGGAATCTAATGAAACGAACTTCTCCCTTGTACTGCAGCCTTGACGCGGTGAAAGGGCTTGAGCGTTCTAATATCTCCTGGAGCTGGACTGGTGGGAGCAATAATAATTGTTTCTGGTATAGTAACCCAAAGCAAGTTGGCGGAAAGGTAGGAGCCTGGTGATAGGCAGTCCACTTGATGGAGTCAAGTCAAAAATACCGTCGGACATGACATTGAGTAGACCTCACAACTATCAATTTTTTTAAGTTGAAGAACTCGGATAGAGTTAAGTGGACGAAAATAGGCTGCAGGCGCTTGAGATATGGTGGTGGAAAAGAATGGAAAAGATCAGATGGATGGAAATGAAAACATACGAATAAGTGAAAAACACTGCTGGCACTAACTTTGTGGAGCTCTTAACATCCATCTGTAATGGAGGAATATGAGAAACATTCTGATGCCATTTTATTAATTAACCGGAGATAGATTCGGCACGTTATGCCATCTTCTCATAAGTGATGATGGAGGCCGTGATGGAGGGAAGAAGAGTTGGGTAAGTGGGAAAGGGGATGAAAGAAAACAGGCTTTAAAGATAGGATAAGGAGGGCCAGAGCTTGAACTAAAACATAGAATGACATCGTGTACGGAGATGAGTAGCCATCCCTGTAAAAATCTAGAAGAATCCTACTCCATTCCATGAAATTATGAGTATTTTAATCAGTAGAATACTGTAAAAAATATGAAGCGAAGGGATTACTTAAAATGATTAATATTTTAACTGCTGAGGAAATTGAAATTCTACGCCCAATGACGGTTTACGGAAATATGTTTTGAGTCGCGCCGGTTCCCATACATCATTGTAAAACTTAATGGTTTTTTTATTAGTTTAATTTATCATATTTTGAGTTAAGCACACACTAATAACTTTATGAAACTCGATGAATGAAAACAAATGATTTTTCGGGAAAATAGCGTAATCATAGGCTATAAATGTTTACTGCCATATTGTGCAATTAAATAGAAAAGGGAGTAAGCTCTTCTGAATGAGGTCATAATACTTTTTAGTTTGGCATTGTTTCCTTTTATGAGAATGAATGAAATTTTATGAGCATGATAAATGTCTAATTATGATGGTCACTACTTTTCATCTAACTGCCTGAAGGGAGTTACTGAACCGTTGATTGACACCTCAAAGAATATCGATTTTGTGTTTTTACTATATGGATAATGCTTAGAAGTGGAATGATAAACTTCTCTGTGCCATCTTCTCTTAAATATTTTCGAGAGCTTTTAGCTGTGTTCCTAACCAATAGTTCCATTTGAATTCTTCTGAATTCAACATTCCGAACGTTGCAACTGTCTTTTGCTTGGAATTTTATTGCCTGCCATCAAAATTCTGTACGTATTTTAAGTGTGCCAAATGTTTGATTCATCTGCTACCCTTGTTGCATTTTTCATAAGGATTCGTATCACGTCCGTGTTGTGAATATAATCTGATTAGTATATGCTTACTGCTGAACACAGTGGCATTGGCAGCTGCCAAAGAAATCTGGCAAATGTGCCGTGACTCTTGACTGTGATCGAAGCATTGCTGGTCTTTTACATCTTATAGTTTCATTCGAAGTTGCCTCATTGGTCCTATATTCCAGCGGGAGATGGCCAAGTGGACTCGACTCCTCACTCGTATTTCCTGATAGCTGAGATTTCATGGGTAATCGATGACATCTGCGAGATTTATGTTTAGTATGGTTATTCGACATTAAAATTCTATTTGAATAAAATTATTTAGTTACCATTTTGTACCATTAACATAGATTTGTAGTTAATCATGGTTCAAACCGGATCATGTATACGTCTCTCTGCGAAAATAAAAATTTGAGATAACGTTGCTTCTTTTAGGGCTAATCATTATTTGTTATTCTTGTCATACCATATTTTTCTCGTCACTTTGACTCGCAGTTGTCCTCAGACGCAAATTTTTTTATTATTTTCAGTAAAGTAAAATCATAGTGACTCCTTTAAAAATGCAGTGTGATCCCTTACAAAACGTTAGGTGGAAGAGTAGGCTTATTCCGACGACGCGTTTCTCTTCATTCTCCCATCTTTCCTTTTTTCTCTTAGCAAACTATCATTCTGTCATGACTGACATTAAACTTCAGTTACCGATCGTTCCCCAAAATAGCCGACCCATACAGCTTTTCCTATTCTATAGCCCTTGATAACGGAGTTTGTTGTAGCAAAATTCAATGCGCTATGTTCTAACCGCGTTTGCTCCATTGACGCGAGGACGCGCCTACAAATGGGAAAATGCTCTAGGCCCTTTGTTTTTGCCAGAAGAAAGTAATTTTCCTAATAGCAAACATGATCAAAGTTTGCATCGAAATAGTGCTTTGCTGTTTTCCTAAGCCAGAGCTGTGTAAGACTCTACTTGCTATGATAATATCATATGACTCTCTGAATTGTTTGACTCTTTGAATAACTCTTTGGAATGTTTGGAATTTCTTGCAAGGCATGAAAATAATGGTATCGCTCTGCCATAATTGGCTCTTATTTGCAGTCTGCAACCAGCTGCAGTTGTCAAATTCACTCTCCTATCGGCGTAACATTGCTGTTTACGAGTGAGAGTAACTAAATATGTGATTGAAGAACAGTTGAAAACATTCAAAATTCAGTCACTTACATCAAAATCAGGTTTTAATGCTGTAAACCTTTGGATTTAACTGTGAATACTCAGAGAAGGTTGAAAAGAAAAACTGAACTTAATTGACTGGATTTTATTTTCAACCGAAACGTCGTCTATACCTAATGCCTATGTTTAAAATGGTGCCCTGTTCATCAAGGCCTTCTGCACTGTGTCATAAACAAGTTTTGTACGGACCAGAAGTATTAATAAACGGTGTAACTCATGTGGGTCAATAATATTGAAGGGCGAAATAATTTTGTAACCTGTAATCAGTGAGTTCCTGGATATGCACAGGGCGGGTTTTGACTGTTACCAAGTAAGATATGAATGAAGTTTTCTCGGGTTTCTCTCGGGAAGCACTAGACCTTTCATAAGTAGAAAATGGCTCGTTGAAAGTTTTAAAAATTATGCTTTGAAAAACTTAGAAGAATGTGAAAAAGGAATATCTAATGATAACTTAGAAATTAAAAAGAACTAAATAGCTCATTTCAGTGCAAAATCTATCTTAATTCAGAATGTGTAAGTAATATGACTACATATGCGACAGTGGCCGAATAGCTGTGGCAGTGGCTTACATCTGGAATTCTGTTTTTGAGAGCAACGACATTTTAACTTTTGGTAGCGATGAAATATAGTTTGAGAAACCTATGAATGATGGAAAATTGACTGAAACATGTGCTAGATGTTGTGAATTGCATTTGAAATAGGAGGTTTTGCAGAAAGAGATATCGCCAATATGCCTCAACCGTATTCTTATTAGCCATAATCGTCGATACCTATAAACCGTCTTATAGAGTGAGGTCCGTTTTTACGGGCAAATAAATGCGTAATTAGCTCCGTTAAATTGCATTGTACCTGTTAATATGAGCTGTTTACTAGTCCACCTATTTGTGAAAAAATTAGTTGGTCTCTTTTGAGGATTAACCCTATTGCTCCATAATTAAATCCGAGTGAATAAGCATTTTAATCCGTTGAATGGGGAATGCGGCTTAATATCCCAAACGATACAGAAATATTTTCCGTTTACAACGGATATTGAATCTATCGTAAGAGTTATTATTATTATACCTATGGTGGCAAATTTACTTCAATGCGACTACGTTCTAAAAAGAGTTTATTTATGCGCTGAGCAGTCTTAGTTTTTATCACTTAATTATACTCATAAATAATTACCTAATATAATGTATATTTTATGAATACGTGGCATTAATTGTGAATGAAATAAGTTGATGTAGCTCATAAGTAACCTTGTACTTCGCTTTCACTGTCATTGTTTGGATACTTTTGAGGGCCACTCACTCATAGTTTATTAATCAAGTGATCCTGACTCAGTCAATATGACTGAAGAGTTAAAAATTCCGGAGGGGAAGTTGATACTGAGTGTAGTATTGAACTCTTTGAGGTAGGGCGAAGAGAAACCCGGCGTTGGAATTTACCAACTCTCAACGGAGGACGCCAAGGGAGCGACGGAATAGTATCTCTTCCGGCTACACTTGATGTGGTATATAAATGGCACTCTAGTATGGATTCCATTGAAATATCGCCGTCACCACGTCGAGCATTCGGGAGCTCTGTCCGTATGAGAAGCTTTTATTGTAGCCGCCACTACATCAACTCAATCCCTCGGGTAGTGGAAGAGATGTGAGATGCGAAAGCTGGTTGAACACATTTCAAAATCAACATAATACCCTGTAAGGCACTTGAGGGTATGTGTTAGGGGTCGACTGATCACTAACATGTGTTACCAAATACCCTGTTAAAGTTAATGTGGCTACGACTGTTGACGTATTGGAAAAAAAACTTAATGAGACTTATCTGGAGGCGAAATTTCAACTCCATGCACTTTACTTTAGGTGTGATACAGATGTTAGAAAGACTTTTTATTAATGTTCTTGAATTCTTCTTCTTCTTCTTCCTCGGCACTACAGCCCGGTATGGGCTTTGGCCTCCCTTTGGGTTTCGTAACAGAACATTTTTTTACGGTGTGGGATTGTTAGCCCCACGCCCAACCCCCAACCTGGAGGACCAGGGTATCTCTTTTTGTCTGGCCTATCCCCCTTGACCTGTCCGGCTTGGGTGGCCCTACCAGGAGCTTTCGCTCCCGCCGGCATAGCTCTCAGGTTCACTTAGGCACGCAAGCCCCCTCATCACGACAAGATAGAGATACCAGCGAGGGGGTTTAATGTTCTTGAATACTACATAAAACTAAGAGACGCGAAAGCCATGCAGGAAACATTCAAAACGTTATGTTGGTACTACATGGAAGAAAGTATTCAAGCGTTTGGGAGAAAATCAACTGATTAACTACTCCACCTATCGAAATTGCAAGTTAAAAGTGTCATCGGCTGTTGAAATGGTCCATCATGTTTCGCGGGAAGTTACATTTTAAACCCGTCCGTTCTGTAGTCTGTTTCCTTCATATACTTACACATGCGTGTATGTATTAATATGTGGACGAATAAATCTAGCTAGGTGTAACGTCACGCCATCTCCTTCCTGGCCACCTTCTCCACCGGCAGGGGAGAGAAGTGGGGGAGGAGGGTTGGAAAGCATCTTGGCTAATCTTGAGACCGCGAGCCCCACCGACGCCTCTCCTAAAGATGATGATGACACATTCCTAGCGTCTCGCTCTAGCCAATGGCGGGGCGGCATTCGTTTTGAATGGAAACAACCGCTTGGCTCGCTTCACGCTCCGAAGACGTAATGTAGCCCAGACGTATCTCCATCTCGGTCGACCGAGTGCGTAAATCAGTAACCACGTAACCACTAATGTAACGCGCTATAATATTCATTTTTCCAGGATTTTATGTTAAATTGACAGCAATGTACTGCCTACTAGCCTCAGTAGCAGTAAGGTGGAATTTTATCATTGTATTAAACGAATTATTGCACTTATTACATTTTTCTAAAACAACTTTGACATTTCAAGTATGCTCCTTGAGTTTTTATGAGGTTTTTGTTCAAATGATAAAACTTTTTAAGTTTACCGACGTTTCAAACTATTTTTCCTCCTTCCTCAGGGCATTAAATGCTGCTTATTGAATCATGACAATTTTTTCCACTGACAATTTGATGCCTTACGTAGAAGATCCGTTGGATAAAGTTCAAATATCTGCCGATTCGACATGGACTCCAGTGAATGTGAATGCATATCAGGAGACGTAGACTTATGAAAACTGCAGGGCAACAATCTTGTCCCTTTATCTCGGAATGGAGCCAAACTTCGAGAAAACTGACGTAAATTTGAATATTAGAAAATATTTAGTACTTGTCTAATATAGGAACGTATCAAAAGTTTCAAATACACCAGATTTGTGTCAGTATTTATGGGTTAAGAAACATCCGGTATCCCGGCATCGTACCAATGGCTCAAAAATACGCGGCTCTCTAGTTTCTGGCCCAATTTATCACGAATTTTTACCGGAGCGTGCAATGTCATGGTGGCTAGGGCTCCATTCTATAATCAAAAGAGATTAAACTTTATATGAGATTTCCCTCATACTTCCCTGGAAAACATTTGAGATCAAGAAGAAGATACGTGGTAGTTATAGCGTTTATGTTGCCGAGCGTTTAAATTGATCGAAGAATAAAGTTGATCAATATCAGCACTCCAGCCATTTTGTACTGACAGGCACGCTGATTGCCTTTATTTTTTTGTCCTTTTCTCCAGTCAATGGGTTAGTTACTAATTGGACATAACATTGGTTGTAGCTTATTTTTTATATTTTTCTCCGGTATTCAATTTCGATATTTCCAATTATGCTGTGGGGTACATTACACTGAATAATTCATATCGATTTTTAAACATTTTGAGGTCGCTCGAGAGGCGCAAATGAAATGACGCTCTATTTGTAAGTTTTTTTGTAACTTTTTGTTTTTCACTAGCGATCTGTAATTGTGACCCAATGGAAACAGCTCCATCGAATTTTGCTAGGGAAGATGCGAGGGGGCGTGGTTGGGGTGTGAGGGACGCAGTAGGAATCAGCTGACCGGGACTGCGGACCGCGCGCACCTGGAGCGGCGTTGTCATAGGGACGCATGGTAATAGTTGCTGCAAAAACATTTATTCATGGAAAACGGTGCACGTTGTCAAAACGGAGTAAATTTTGGCCCGAGATGAACTTAAACTTGGCGCGTTACCCCTAGAAACGGTATTATTCTCCTCCGGCAAAATCGGGAAAATGGATCGGCATTTCATTTATGCCTCTTGAACGACCTCTAAATAGTTACAAATCGAGCCGAAATTTTCAGGATCTCTCGATCTTAACTCAATAGCATAATTTTATAATTTGAAATTGAAAATTAGAGGCAAATTACAAAATAAGCCGCAGGTATAGTTCTTTTGTAACCAGAGCACAGAGAGCTCATCTCGCGCTCTAGGCGTGCTCATTTCGTAGGGCCATTTTGCCATTAATATTTACTGTACGGTTTGCGTCGTTTACTAGTTCAAGGTGTGCAAGGGGCAAGGAAGTACAACAAAATGATCTATTGAACCTGTACCAATGGAAAAAGACGAATCGATTTCGAGTTAGAGGCAAAATTTTATGACGGAGAGAATATGTGCTTGTGGTTTTTACAGTACTTATGGTCTTGAACTTGAATACCTATGCAATTAATTTTCAAATACGAAGCTTTCTTCGAAGTGACTTCCTTATGCCCTCTCTCCTTTCGTTGGTTATAGAGAAAAGGAACATTTAAGAATTTATACTTACGCAGCTATTTCTCCGGCTGTAAGTATGATGGTTAGGGCAAGAGGGCTCTGGAATCTTTACGACCCGCTTGACATCGATGCCACTATGGTGTGAGGAAATAGACACGCGTTGTTTCCCTGCGGGTATAATAGATAAGCAGACGATGCTATGTTCCTATCTGTACTATTTAATTAAGTCTTCTCAGAAACAACTCGATTCCATTGTAAGCTCTATAGGATGAATTCTGGAGATAACCTATGAATGAATGGATTTATTCAATGCTCTGGGTACATACCCCTAAAAGCAGCAAAAAATATAATGTATGTAACATTTTGAACTGTTATAAAATAAGTACAAAATGAATACCTAATTCAAAATTTGCATACAAACAGACATTTTGATTACATGGTCACAATATTACGGCAACATTAAAGTACAAATAAATAATTTGATTACTGCTGTAACAGGTAACAATAACATTTACAATTGATGATTAAGTGAAGACAATGAACTAAAATGATTTCACAGTACAATTCAAGTTCCAAGCAACAACATTTTGAATTGTTTTTAAATAAATTAAAATTAAAATGAAAAACCTAATACAGAATTTGCATAAAAACAGACATCAATGACATGGTCACAAATAATGGTAGCATTAAAGTGAAAATAAATAATTGATTACTGCTGTAACATGTAACTATGGCATTTATAATTGATTGATTCCACCGTCAAGTCCAATTCCAGGCAAAAAAGTGTAATGCACATGACATTTAAAAATGTTATTGAATAGAAAAAAAAATGAAAACGTATTGCAAATTTTACATAAAAAAAACAGGCATATCAACATTAAGGTAAAAATTGATAACTGCTGTAAAAGGTAATTATAACATTGGTACTTGAATGATTCCACAGTCGTACAGTTTTTATTTTGTTGGGAATTGCATTCCATAGTGCGGTAGATCTGACGACGAACGATATATGGAACATTGTGGTTCTATGTGATGGTAGATATAGATTTGATGAATCACTCCGAGTTATCATAGTTCTGGTTATAGGTGCGTACTGAAAGAGGTCAAGTAAATATTTCGGTGTTTTGTTTTTAAACAGGGAAAATAAAGAGATACATAGGAGGTTTTTCCGCAGAGAGGAAATGTCTAGCCAGTTTAGTTTTTCCCCATGGGAGGAAATGTGTTGATCCCAGCGTAGATTAAAGATGAATCTAATGCATGAGTTTTGTAACCGTTGCTATTTCAAATTAAGTTCGCTAGTCAAATCTCCGAAGGATAGAGTGCAATACTCTATACGAGGGAAAATAAAGGTAGTAATTAACAATTTCATTATATGCACAGGTAAGATTTTTTCTATGTTTAAAGTTTATACATTATACCATTAACTCTATTGGATACTGCATGTATCTGATCGTGCCATGTCAGAGTGTTCTTCATAATAATACCCAAGTTACGGACAGAATTTGAATAGGGAATTGCTATGTCATCAAGCTCAATACCGGATGTTGTTTCAAGATTGATCTGATTAATAAGTCTCACATCACCAATAATTATTGACTTGGTTTTTGATGCATTTAAAATTAAAAAGTTTTGTTCGGCCCAGTCAGAGATACCATCGACATCGCTCTGTGTCTTTAAAATGGACCCATTAAGATCTTTCAATCGGCAGTGAAGATATATCTAAAGGTCGTCCGCATTTAACATATATTTACTATTTTTGATTCTTTCAGGTAGGTCTAACATGAATAAAGAAAACAAAAGCGGGCCTAAAACAGACCCTTGGGGGACGCCTTGCTTTGTTGGTTGCCATGAGGATAGGTTTCCTTGATAATCTTTCACTGCCTGTTTTCGTCCATTTAAGTACGAGAGAAACCAGTTCAGGGACGATGACGAGAAATTGAGGTTTTTCATTTTACGGAGCAAAAGCCCGTGGTTTATTCGATCAAAAGCTTTACTGAAGTCAAATAATACAAGGATGGTCACCATGGAACGATCAATAGCCAAGCGTATTTCATCCGTGACCTTGATGAGGGCGGATTGAGTGCTAAAATTTTTCCGGAAACCTGATTGATAATTGTCGAGTTTATCGTTCAAAGTGAGGTAGTCAGTAACCTAGTCAAATACAATTCTTTCGAGGATTTTGGAGACGGTGCATAGCAGTGAAATCGGGTGATAATCACCGAGAGAGGTCGGATTTTTGGTTTTGCCTATAGGGAGGGTTATTGATGATTTCCATAATGATGGAAAGGAGGATGATGAGAGGGAATAGTTAAATATTTCCAATAACGCCGGAGATAGTACATCACCTGCTCTAATAAGAAATTCAGAAGAAATATCATCGATACCCACTGAGTTGGACTTAGAGCAGCGAAGATATCGATGCGAAATGTCTGGCGTAATATGCTTGAAATAAAAACTGTTATCAGGTACCGGGGTGAGAGGATCTACGGAAGAGATATCACAAAGTGAGTTATGACTGTTGCACGAGGTAATATTTACAAAGTAGTCGTTAAATTGATCTAATGAAAACTCGTGGGTTGCTGCCTTTACTGTTTTACATAAAAGACCAAGTCGCCGAAGTTCACGCCAAGCGTCTTTAGCGTTAGTATGCACAGTGAGGGCATTGGAATAATGGTGAGATAATCATTGCAATAATTGGTGAGATAATCCGTTATGAGCCTTTCCAGGATCGAATGATTAATTTTAAAGAGGTGTAGTTTTAACTAGCTTAACCCAGCATTTATTACATGATTACGGATACATGGTTGTTTGAAATTCGGAGTGCCACAATCATTCGCCTGAACTGGGAATCGAGACCAAAAGTCCCAATTTTGCGCTTTTTTTGAAGTGATACTGTTAAAAGTCGTTTTTTTTGTGAACACAGAATTGTGTTTAAAATGGTGGTTAGCCTCGTGAGCTGTGGCGCCATTCTCGAGCTCGAGCAATGGTTCTTCGTATCATCATGTACTTGGAACCTAGTTTCAATAACATGTACCTTTGAAGTCACTTCGAAATCTGCCGAGGTAGATGACGCCTGGGTGGCTGATTAGATTAAAGCTGCCGGTGCGACATCGAGGGAATCTGTGCTCCAGTCTAAGTTGATGAAAATTAACTATCACTCTGGATTCCACGCAGTCCTAAACCTTAAGATTGTCCTAGATGTTTGCTGATTAAAAACGCCAGCTTTATTTATGTGCTCTCCGTGTTCTATTCGGTATCATTTAGTATTAATTCAATCTGCCTAATATTTAAAGTGCCATAAAATAAACGTGCAACTAAATCACTCTTTAGGCAGTCCACGAGTATAAACTTTTGAGATCTTCCATTGAAATTGGAAATTGTGGGTGACAGCCGATTAGCAGCCACCAGCCTTCCATAGACGGAGGCCTCGAGTGCGAGGTAATGGAAGGATACGCGAAAGCTTCTGTTGGAGAGAGAGCCATGTCCTTGATCAACAGCTGGGGAATATCTCAATGGGGGAAGCTGCTTTATCAGCCGGTAAGTTCTCTCGTATCCTCGAGGGATTTCTGCCGGTAATTGGTGGTTTTTTTGCGGCATATCCGTACCTCTTGAGGTCTCAGCATTTAAGACAAATGGACGTTGGGAAACAGGTGTGCGCGAAGGAGCGCTTTTGCCTCCTTTCTCCAATTCGAGATGGTAATTGCGGGGGATAAATCACTACTCCAATCGACTCCCAGGGCATGCAAATGAGCCACCGATTACCACTCAAATCGCCTGACTACCGTTTTCGCTTTGTCTGCCCCTTCTACGGCAAGCAATGGTTGGTTTTTTCGCATAATTGGAAGAGAAAACTTGGCCGGTCGGAATACATTACTGAGGGATGAAGTCCTATCGAGTGTCTTAATCGAATTAGTGAGAAGTTATGAAAGAGGTTTAAATTACTTACAGCGTAAAATGACTTTAATGTCCTTCGGTTCATATTATGGATTCTTACTTATCTAAAAATTCCTTTGTTTAATATAAACAACCTAAATCTTAAATTAATTCCGCACAACTTTATATCCCAGTTTGTACATGAAATTACATGGTGTTCAATGTGCGGATGAGCTAACCACGGGAGACAGAGTATTTATATTATGTAAAAAATTGCCATTTTTGCTAAAAACTATCTAGAATGTACTAAGATCATACAGTAAATCCGTAGTGCACTGATGTCGGCCCCTGTTGTTGGCTATGGCTTCAATAATATTTTCGGATTACTGATGTGGTGGTACTTGTTTATGACGAAAGAAGAACTTTGCAGTTTTCCATTGTTATAAATAATTTATGTGACTGAACTTGATAATCGATGGAAAACGTCGAAACTGGTCATCAAAACTGCCAAGAGTTTTCCTTTCAAATACAGTAAATGAAAAATATTTTCATCAAATAATCTGTACTTTCGTACCATGATTTGGTTTTATAATTCAAAGGATGTCATCGAATGACGCAGTATTTTTTGTCAGCATTTAAATTATTTATACTAACTATAAGTTACACTTCAGTATTATTTTGGACTCGTAGTGCGGCTGTGCAACCTCTTTTAATTTTTTCCATGTTAAATGGCCCTCTTATTCATATCCTGGCCCTTGTAGAAATAAATTTCCTCTCCTTGATATAAACAGCATCATGTTACCTTTCCACGCTAATTTTTCGCCGAATGAACCTTACGAAAAATGAAATGTTTAAATGCAAGAATGGTTGAAGAATGTAGTATATTTGTCATTTTCTTGTAAACCTTATAATCAGAAGCGAATTCTCCCGAGAAATAGAATCAAAATAAAATGGAGACCCCAATCCATTTTTATTTATAAGTTGCCAATGACAGCAAATACTGGTCAAATGGGATAGATAGTTTAGATTTGCGCTGCAGTGGGTTATTTTGGCTGGTAAAGGGAATAATTACAAATACATTCTTAAATAATCTGCACATTTCGTATTTAAATTTTGTTTCCAACAGCTTAGGCTTGGCGTCAGTGAAAGCTCTGTTATTTTAAAACAACATAAACGACTAGTTGGGATTCAGTGTTCATTTTAATGAATTGTTTGTGTTGACTTTAACGATTTATGTGAAGCCTCCTTGAGAAAAGAGTTGAGAGTGTGGGGATGGAAAATATGGCACGTGTTTTGTTTACAGGTCATGGAGGTACTCAACTCCCATAAGGGTGAACTGGTGTTGCCATGAGCAGTTTAGGCGCTGGAGTAGAGATGGGAGAAGAAAATACAGCGTCTAATCCTCGCCCCTCCCCACTCTTCCACCCCCGTCCCTCGCCTTTCCCATCTAAGGAGAGGCAATTTCGCACGGCTCAGCCGCCTTTGCATCGATCTCCGGAGTTAATGAAAGCAAAGTGGGTTGCGAGAACGATCAGCGATCTGAGCGGGAAACTCTCTTCGCTTTCCGTGCGCTATCGTGCACGGGAAGATAACACGATTTACAGCCATTAAGCCATGTCATGTTTCATTCTATTAAGTTAGGTCAAGTCATAGACTAAGTGCAGACTTTATTTAGACCGACAACATTATCTATGAGATGGGAACAAACTTGAATAGAGGTGAAGAATATTTAACGAGTATGAAGGCTTTTTTTTAAAAATGAGACCAACAATTCTTAACGATTCATCCTCCGAACCGTCGCCCATTGAAGCATTCTGCGGAGTATGTTTATTTCTGTTCAATATCTGCTCCAAAAAGCAATTAAAAATTTACACAAATTACGCTAAAATAGCGCATGAGCACTAAATGTGTAAGGTTTGTCTAGAAATAGGTACTTTATTTATCATGAGCTTTCGATAACTTCTTTGACGCAATGGTATGAAAATTACGTGCAATAAATCGCCCTAATGTACTTTTACCATATTTTAAAACCATACCCTCCCTCAAGAAAAAAGGTCCATGTTAATCAGCCTGTTCGGTTCTAATTTTAATCATTAAATCTTGAAGCTATTCGACCATAGGGTACAAGGCATTGGTCAAAATCTTTTCTGCGTAAGATGGCAGGCACGGGGGAAAAGTGTTGACCCAAAGCATTGTGATCGAAATATTTCTTGTCGTCATGGAATTTTTTTGTCAAGGTCGAACTTTACTCTTTACGTTTCTCCTAGTGTGAGTACCATTTTGATTTCAGAAATAGATAAATGTTCAAAAAACTTTTCTAGTTATGAAATGAAAACGTGGAAATCAGATGTTTCTTTATATTCATTACAACGCTAGGATATCTCTGTTTTTACGTTGCGTTTTTAATAAAAAAATGCGGATACAGACTCGACATTCCTACTAAAAAAACCATTCAGAGGTGATTATATGGATTATTGGCCAGCTTCTTAAAGATTGACACCTAAATATTTTCCGCACGTCTGATTCTTACGGCAGCGGTTAATTAATGCCGGAAAGTAATAGCAGTAACTCTACAAAGTGGTTTAATTAAATAGAGGAAAACTGCAGGTGTTTTGCTTCTGTCATTATAGGACGGTTCCACCACAGTGTGATGAGGTGGAACCGAAGCTGTCAATTAGCTAAATTTAAATATATGCCCGTAAATACATCTCCTAAAATAACAACAGAATTAAGATAATCATGTATGGATTCATGAGATGCCTTAGAATCGAACGTAGCAGCCGGCGATCGCCAGGATGATAAATAAAATGAAACATGGCCGAAGGCTGATTTCGGCGCATGTGCAGTCAGGATATGGACGTTGACAGTAAACAGAAACATAGCAACGGTAGCACAGAAGACGATTAACAATTTAACATCAATTCAGCCTGATATTACACAGTTTTTATTTGATCAAAGGTATTGTGATTTCTGTTAGCACCATTTGAGTCATGCTTTCATGACGTGACGTCAGTCTAGGCAAACTACGGATACTACTCTTCATTTGTTCGGTTCGCCTCGAAATTTCGCGTCAATAAATCAGTTTATTTTGCCAAATTCACTACGTTTCCATAAGGCGTTCTATGTGCCAACGTTTTCTGCTTGGGTGGATGACTAGTACTGACGTCTAGTTCGGCCTTCCGACGCGGCGTTGAAATCATGCCGACCATCGCCGAAAGTCGCATTCACCCATAAGAGTCACAGCCCCTGTATCGAACCTTTTTATGGTACGTGCCCTGCAATGGTTTGCCATCCACGCTCGTTCGATGCGGAGATGCCAATATTTGCCGCACGGGTCTGCTTTTTAAAGGCTTGACCTGGACATGGAGAAGGGAGGGGAGGCATCTTTCAATGCCTCGTCATGTTGACTTTGCTGGCCATGCGACATACACGCCCTCTCTATTCCCGGGAACGACGTGTTTTCAATTAGTCTGATAGTGAAAGTCCTCTCATCGGACCGAAAATTCCGGTAGTTTTGTATGCGGATGTATTTTGAATAATCTAATGCCATAAGTAGTTTTCGATTGAAAGTGGAATTGGTATTTTCAAATAATTGAAAAAATACTGTCGAATATCAGAGTATTCAACCGTCGGAAGCAGTTTATTTAATGAGGTTATCGAATTTCAGGACTATTTTTCTAACCAATGCTATCGAGTACCCGTAAATTATATACCAAAAATTACCTTAATTAAATCATTTTAGTGGAATATTATAATGCATATATCCGCCGTATTTTCTTATCCATTTTACTGTAGAAATGGCATTTGTCTGGAGATAAAAATCAATTATTAGGCAGTAAACGGAGCATCTGAGACACTTATAGCGTGAAATATTATTTAAAACGACTTAAAATGATGCTTACTGGAATGCCTATTTTAATGTGAATATTGCTGTACAATTTATCTATTTACTGTAAAAAGGTGCAACATGGAAACGGCTTGCCTGCTTCTAAGTTTTTTCGACCATATCTTCTTCTAAGCTTGCCAGCTTCTAAGGTTTTAGCTCTGATATGGTCGAAGTCACATCCGGTGTTCCTCAGGGAAGCGTGATCGGACCTCTTTTATTCATTATTTATATTAATGACCTAAGTTCTAGAGTTAGCAGTAAATTAAGATTATTTGCAGACGATACAGTTATCTACCGTGAAATGAGCGAAGACGCGGACTTTGAAGCTCTGTCATCAGACCTTAACAACGTTCATTCGTGGTGTCAGGAGCGGGGGTTAGAATTAAATATCAGCAAATGCACCACAGTTCACTATCTACAAAAGTCATCACACAAATGCCATACCTATACTGTGGGTGCAGTAAACATATAATCTTCAGACAAAGTAAAATATCTTGGAATTACCTTAACTTCAGATATATCGTGAGGATAATACATACAGAACATATGAGGTGCAGCATTAAAGAAACTTGGTTTTGTTAAACCACACCTTAATGTTGAGGCCACACCTCGAATACGCCGCCAGCATTTGGGACCCTGGTCAAATAGCTTTAACCAAAGAAATTAATGAAATGCAAAGGAAAGCAGCGCGCTTCGTTAAAAACTACGACGAGCGTACATATAGCGTCTCACTACTTTTAGAGGGACTAAGGTGGGAGCCCCGAGAGAGAGCCTCGGAGGCTACACGCTAGTTTGCTTGATAAATTCAGAACTGATATTTTTCAGAGCGACATAGAGAATATTACCATGACTCCTCACTGCATCTCTAGGTCTGAAAGATGCGATAAAATAAGAGAGATACTCTGCCGACCAGATAGGTACAAAAACTCGTTCTTTCCGCGAACAATAAGTGACCACAATAAAAATTGAGCTCCACTAAATACACTCCTATAATACATGTCACCATTTCATCTCCAGAAAACGTACACCTTTACACGCCTGGTGACCTAACACCCCCTGTCACACGCCCAAACGGCGGCTCGCGGGGTATTATGCAGATGTCGATGTAAGTTTGATAAAATTACTGAAAGTATCCATTAAAGATATTAATGTTTCCACAAGGTAGTTAATAGTCTTCCACACTGAAAGGCAGTTAATATTCATCCACGCTGACCCCTATGCGCACATACCTACTATAAAATATGTGCTTTTCGAGTCGGTCGGATGTTGGAGTATGTTAGTTGATTGTATCGATAATATAATCCAATACTTTCTATAACTGAATGTTTGATCATTGAGGGAGAGGTATTTGAACTATCAAATATTCTAATTTTTAGTAATTATTAACTTAATAATATCTATCTTTAGGTAGTTCTTCTATCTGTTCGAAAATCTGAGTTACCGATCGAATATTTGATGAATAGACGTAGCCCTATCTCCTTCCTCTCTTTAATTTATGCTGGTTTTTAAGGTGTAGTTTTTCTTATTATGGCTAATTTTGAATAATATAAGGAATGTACACAGTAGGCTGTTTATAGCCGAAATCAAAATGCCGTCTTCGGTCGACAGATTTCTCCTGTTAGAAATACGCGATAGTATATTGATACGCCGTTTATAATTTCTGAATTTCTAAATTACTAACTGGAAAAAATAAAAAAAATAGTGGACCCTGCTCATACTGATAAAAATACTTTTGAAAGAATTCTGTAAAACCGCTCGAAAACACTCCGAAGAAAATATCTCTTATAACAAATATTTTCTAAGCATGCCTACGACAGCTAGTAACAGTTTATAGGAGCTTGCTATTTTTCAGTAGCCTTTTCATTTGCCATTACACGATGATTCGTATATCTATTTAAAATATATTGCTGGTGAAACGGTTTGTATATCTGTAAGAAATATCTTGCCGGTGAAAATATATTCTAGTATTCAATCACTCTTCTATTCTTCATCCAACAAATTATTGCAGACTGTTATAGGCCCCAGATCTGATGGCCACATTCACGCTTAAGTATACATTTTGCGACATGAGTATTAAATAGCTATTATTTAACAAATTTTCATGTTTTATTACATTCAGTTTCTGGTCTTCCCCGTGAACGAGCTAGCAAAGTAACCTGACCGTTTCCATGATTCTATTATCTACGTGTTGATATATTATGTTGCTACGCAGTGGTGCAAACGTGAGGAGTTAGCAAATCGTTTCCAAAAACAGATCAATGATTAGGGCATTCAGCGCGTTCAATTACCAAGGTATAGGAGAGGCAGTGAAAGGTCGGCGAGGCTTGTTCATGCGGATCAAGTCATAATTGTTCGGTAGCACGTGTTATCTCTTGTTTGTGCCGTGGTCGTTTAGCGTCTTTCAATCTAGCTTCCTGAGAAGACGCCTCGAGCTTAGTAAACCCGCTGAAATCTTTGCGAAATTCATGATGGGCGAAGCGCAGAAGCGAGTTGTGGAAATAAATGGGAGACTTATGACGCAATTTTCAAAACAGAAGAGTGAGATCGTACGCTTAAAGCTCTCCGGAATATCTGCTCCAACTCAAAAAATAAATTAATTAATAAAACCCCTCAGGCGTCGGACCCAGGTGGTTCCTCCGTAAAGAGATTAATTACCATTTCATTCGAACTCCTCCGAATACCTATGGAAAGACATGTTCTCTAAATCACATGAGTCACAAAATCCAGCCTTTCCTGGCTATTTTTCTTGCTAATTGAATTTGAAAATACGTGGTGTTAAATGCGGCAATTAGAAAAACGCAGAGAAATTGGTATTTTTCTATCATAACCTCCAGTTTCAACGAAAGTTGTTCGCAAGAAACGAAGTAATCTCGGAAATTTGATTTAAATAATGGAGATATATCTTACTGCCTTGTTTCTTTGAATTATTTCCTATTTATCATGATATTTGAAGTCAAAATGTGGCGAATGGAAATTAAGTAGAAATGGCGCTGCAATCGGTGTCTGTGGTCATAAAAACATGTGCATTAAAAAAGTGGATTAATTCACATATCAAATTAAAGAATAGTTTGGAAATTAGTTTCTGTTTTGACTCATACAGTCGCGCTTGAACTGCCTTAGTAATATTTTTTCTCCTACCTGACTGCAGCTTGAGGAGATTTTCACATGCGATCGGGTGGGCATGAAAGAGACCGAGACGCCTAATTGTTGTCGACCTCTCCTTTTCTCTCAATCGGCGCCAATTAAGTATTTCTCGGTATCCAATTTCCCCCCAGGTTGAAATCAATTTGCGCAGTTGTTTAAAGTCTTTCGCACGCTAGCGTGAATATAGGACACGTCACTCCATGAGAGATGCTAAAACCATTCGTATGCTAGTGTGGCTCGAATTCTGAGTTGAAATGGACTTGAATCGACAATTGTAAGACTTGAATCGAAAATTGTAACCCTTCAGTAGGTGCATGGGCCACAGGGATGGCCCACAGTGTTTCATTTGTGTGCCGTTTCTCATAGAATTGCATAATATACTTGTAAGTTTCTGTAGCTGCACATTATTATGTCCTCAAAAGTCTCACATGGCCGTTTGTAGCAAATTGTTGCTGGGCTAGTATTAAATGGCGTGCGAAAGGAAGCCAGTGTGACTGAGCCACAAATGTGGCCGTCGCGACTGTGTAACCATTTTCTGTCGGCATTATTATACTATGTATTATTTATTAATTAGTATACTATAGTCCGTTATATAAAAGTTGTTGGATATTTTATATAAATATTGTCACAGTGGATGTTTGATGCTCAATATATTTCACGATTTCTCAATGACTTTGGGTTTTGCACCACTAATGACTGTATATACTTATATATTCCATTGTGAAAAAACCTAAGGAAACGATAGATACCTATTAATCTAAATTTATTGTTTTTAAAAATATTTTACAAAAAAATTGAAAATTTTAGGCGATAAAATTAATTGAATTTGGGCCACTGATGTGGCCCGTGCACCCAATTGTGTAACAAAATTTTACGCACCCACTGAATGTAAATATTTGCCTCCCTGGAAATATGACCGTGAGTGCAAATTTCTAGCCCTACTTGACTGAGAGCTAAGCTTAAGGTAGTGACTTTTTAAACTACATTTGATCCCAGATCTTGCGGTTTTCAGAAAATTACGGCAGCGCGAGTTTAGGGACACGCCAAGTCACCGCAAAAAAACTGCAGTAAAAAAATTGTTATTCAGGAAAGCGCATGAAACGGCGTGACAATGTGTACCGCTGAGAAATGAGGGGAGTAACCAAGATACATGCTTCGAGTTATCAATTCCAGAGATTTTTTGTTAAAATCCTCATTTAAGTACTAAGCTGACTTAAAAGTTCTGCTATCATTCGAGGGAACTATATCCTCATTACTCAATCAAAAAAGGCTGAGTTTTTCCCCTCAGTAAATTTTCATTTTTTTATTGACTCTGAATTCTGATTTTTCTGTCTCTAGTATTGAAGACGGCAATTTTTGCCTTTTTAAACCCACCCATGTAAGATTTCTTGACCGTCCCCCATCCCCCGATATTTTCCAATGAACGCTATTTTGAGCAATGTCGGTTATCCAAGGGTAATGGATGAAAGGTCTGAATTAATGTGGGGTTGGTTCCTTTTTTCGCGTTGTCGTCATTGTTATCCAAAACGCGAACCGCTCTAAAAGGGTATTACTCACAGTTAGTGTCCATAGAGAGCACTCCATCCAACAAAACCAGTGATTTAAAGTACGTGACAGAATTAAAGATTGATAATTACGTTTTCAATTTCTTGTGTGCCATTGAAAAATAACGATTAACACAAATGAACGCGTTGTGGAGATCCCACCCCGAGCATTCTTACTCACTTATTTCAAAAGTGTCCACCTTTCTTATGAACACCAATTTAACTGGCAAGTTTCTTAGGAACGCTTCCAGTCATTCAACAGTGTGAGGACGATCGTAGAATGTCTTTTATCCCCTTGACCAACCGGGAAAACCTAGGCTTGAAGAGCTTCAAAATAATATATTCAATCTTAAGCATTAATCTTAAGCAATCTCAGGCAAAAATTATGTCTACTATTATTCGGGGTGTGTTATTGCGTGACTTTAGCAATTGACCACTCACCAGGTATTTGTTTTCTCAAATCTTTGATTGAGATCAGTAATGCCTGAACTTTCTCTTTCGACAGCACTAAGAAGATTTCGATTCTTAATAAAATGGGGGCGGCACTTGTGTCTGGCCAATCGTATCGTAACAGTGGGATCAAGATCTTAGTGGATTACCATTACAATCCACTGGGTTCCGTGTAGCAATCCAAATATTTCCCGAGACAGTGTTTTTGTCTTTCAAATCAGCTTCAAATGAATGTATCGGTTCATCTTCGGCCTCCAAAGATGTGAAAACGTGTCCTTTTGCTTGTCTGAGTGTCCTTCTGTGGGGCCACTCAATGTCTCATCTTTTGCTGTCAGACACTCTGAAAGGGATGCTACTTCTCTCTGTGCTCCATCTTCATATATATAATTCTTCTGTACGTGTGTATGTCACTGAACTCCTCCTAAACGGCTGGACCGATTTTTATTAAATTTTTTGTGTGTTTGAGTGGGTCCCTGGATGGTTTAGATTTACAATTGGACCCAATAGGTGGCGCTGCGATCGGCTTCCTGGAATTTTTCTTTCGAAAATTTTTAAAAATATTTTAAAAATATTTTTCGTATATCAGAACATAACCCCAAAATTTCACCCTTCCCCCACCACTCCCCAATATTTTTTAAAACGAACAAAATCATAAGTTCATGAATAATTGACCATTAAAACTTTCTTAGAGGTTCATGAATGATTAACCATCTGAGAATAATATATAGTTATATTTGTGTACCATAGGTGGTGGTGACGTCGAATTCTGTGGTCTTTGACGTACGCATCAATACATGCGCAAGTCGTCGCACTTGCATCGTAGCTTGGCGTTGTTTTGACAAAACGAAAAGAATGAAATGTCAAACTTAATGTCAAATGTCACTTAGTAAATAGTTCATCGAAAATTCGAATATCGAAAGAACGTTTGCTGTACCCGCCAAGAGCAGGCAAGCCAACGTTTGGGTAGGACAACGTCTGTCGGGTCCGCTAGTATAACAGATATCTTTGTGTGCCAGTCAAATGAAATTATTTACCATCCGATTCGCTGGTTAAAGAGGAGAAGATGGTGGACTGAATTGAAGCCTGTTTTTTCGAGAAAAAATATCCACGTAGCATATCGCGCACTATTATTAAACGAATTTTAGGAATAATGCGGTGATTTGTTGGCTTTTATATCCATTTAGCATTTTTCTTGATAAATCACATGGCGATACCGCTACGATTACGCTACACAAGACTGCTTTACTCGTGGAAGTGGGTATGGTTGAATGGTTGTCATGATGCAAAGTAGCGCATCGTGAGCGATTCGATAGCGGTCGAATACATTGACGTAGTATGGATTACATCAAGCGCTACCGATTTGCGAAATGCATTGTGTATTTGATACATTTGTGGTATTTGGATTCAAGAGCAATGCGAGGAAACATGTGAGGGAAGAGAATTTTTTTAGATGCTCCACTGATACATCAACTCGACGAAACGGGTCATGATTTATCGGTTGACGTGGGGGCGGCGAATATACGAGAGGAAACCTCATGCATGAATGACAGCTAACTGTCAAATAGCGTCGGGAATCGCCATATCGACTTCCTGTTGAAGGCTCCATCCTGTCGATTTTATCCCTCGTGGCGGTATTTTTGGAAATGGTAAGAGTTTCTGCGATCATATGTTAATGAATTGTTTTTGGGGTTATTTACGCTGTAAACAAAATTGTTTAGTCAAAATACAGATTTTATTTCTACCACCGATCAAATATGTTTTACATCAGTTCTTGAGAAAGCTAACATCTACCTACTTGACACCATTCTGTGGTCACTAAAAACTAAAATCGGAGCTAGTCAGTGGTAGTCACCGAAAAAAACTGATACTTTCAGTATGGTCAATGGCGCACTTCAATGGCTTCATTTTTCCGTCTGCTGTCGCACCCTTCGGTTCTGCCTTTTTTCTTCTATAATCTATGGTGCGATATTACCCGCCGCGGTGTATAGAATCGGAAGTATAGAATCTTCTACAGGAAGTCGATATGGCGAATCGCGACACCATTTGACAGTCAGTTGTCATTCATGCATGAGATTTCCTCTCGTATATTTCACGCCCCAGCGTCATCCGACAAGCATCACAGGTGACATTTATTCATCGTTTCCGGAGTTCTGAGGCGTCCTTTGCTCCGTTGGGACTTTTTATCGAGCCATCTCCGTGACACATTTTCAAATTATGATTCGCTTGCGAAAATTGCACGCAGGATGAGGAATTCAGTTCGACTTGACGAGTACGCACGCTCGTCATTTGTCTAACATCAAAGTTCTCTTGGGCCTGTGTGTTGTTGAGTCGCAGAACGACTGAACCTTTTTGCAGATTCGTCGTGCGGATGAATCCGAATTAATATTTCCCCTCGCTGATTTAGGACATAATCCCGCAAGCTTACCATTTTCCGTCCTCTGTGTAGGTCGAGATATCCCCATTGGCAGTGGCGTAGGTTGCATACGGAGTATTAAGAGTATCTCTTGTAAATGATTAAAAAAATGCGGAAACGTATACACCCTGACATGTTTTATGTCTTATTTTGTGTCACTAATGGAAAAGTTATATTTATTTTTAGATGGAGAATTTTTTATAAATTAATTATTCTGTCTCAATAAACTTTTGAATAAATATTTATGTAATTTTTAAGTACTAAAAATGTTTTTTTATTCTTTCAGAATTTAGCACAGCTAAAATCTTTTAACATCTGATCGCTAGAGATCGTCCAACTTAATGCGCCTAACGGCTCGTAGTGATTATACAAGTATTGAATACCAAATATTTATTCGATAAAACCACAAGTTGTGCTGCCAATTTGTTTTGATTTGATACAACGCGTTTCAACGCCTGAGCGTCATCTTCAGGTACAAATTGATGTAGATACCTAAAGATGACGCTCAAGTGTTGAAACGCGTTGCAATTCGTAAAAAAGTGGGCAAAATAATGTGGTGTTTTTATTGGTATAAGATGTTGTTCCACCACGCCTCGACTGGTGTGGTGCGAAATTGCACAGGAGAAAAATCATTCACGTATACCGCGGCGAATAATTTCACTCCGTAAAATTTCGCTTTGATGCGCACTAGCGGGTTTCTCCGTGAAAGTATAACCCTGGCTAATCCCAGTATTCTCAGAAGTCGTCGCCTAGTGCGGTTGAATGTATCAAATAGAAGATGAACACAAACCTTTTCCTTGGTGCTGGTAAGCTTACTGCCAGAATTCAAACAGAACGTTCCGTCAGAAAAGAATGAATGGTATTTTATTTACGTTTTTTTATTACTAACGTTGTCTGTCTTGGGGGGAGGGAAATACTACTGTTGTCAAATTTATCATCGTTTTTATAGAATTATTGGTTGAGATGTAAAGTAATTATGTTCATTTATATCTGAGAGAGGTGATTCTCCCACTCTAAGCATTTTTTAGTATTCTTTGGGGATATTTAAGGATTATATTATTCAGCCTAATACTTGAGAATTTTAGAGGGAAATTTCCTGCCCTTAAGTTTCATTATCTGGCAACGTTTCCTTCTTCTTTGTCTATTCTTCATCTCCACCAACGTCGTAAGGCCTCTGTAACCACTTGAGTTCGTCAGAAATTCTCGAGTTTATTGTCCGGACGGAATCTTCGAGAGACCCCAAATTACCACGGGGGAAGAATTCATTAGCTCCATGTTTATCTTCCTTGTTTTAATGTTTGTCTCAACTTCCGACCTTTTGCTTCGCGCAGGCTTGTTACACTCGGCACACTCAGCCGTAAAAGGACGCCGAGGAAGAATAACGCGGTATCTCTGTTTACGCTATGACTACTGAGACGGTTGAGAATACCTTGCCTCGGTTGAGAGATGAAGGAAGGGCGCGGAGTAGTTTAAATGATAAGGGAACGAACATTTTAACGATGAGGTAAATGCAGCTTTTGATGGAGGAAAATCGCTGAAAAATGTTGTAATGAACTGTGAATTATAGGGACTCAATCAGCACCCTACATTTATGAAGATAGGCCTTTCAGTGTGTCATTCGACATTGAAGAAAATATCTTAATAAAATGAGTAATATATCTACAGACAAACCTATGACGCCGTTCCCTCTCTGGATAGCCATAGTCAAAAGAGCTTGATTCTCAGTGATACCACTGAAAAACTGACTCTCTTTTAATGATTTTTTTCTCCTGACTAACTTATTCTTGCATATCCTTATTGCTTCTGCTACATTCGTGTCTTATTTTACGCACTCTCTTGTTCTTAAGACTCCAAATATCCCATTACTGTCTCTTCCACCTAAGGCTTTCTCGGTCAACCTCTTCCTCTAATACCATTATCTTCTCTATCACAATTATTTTCATTAATTGATTTTTAAGAGTCCGTAGCCAGCCCTGGGTGCCAACTACAAAATTTTTCCAACCCGGCCCCATTCAATCAAGCACGTAAATTTAGGCTGGTGGGTGTAATCATATTTTTGAAAGCAATAGAACATTACATACAATTTCCGTCCATGATAATGGAACGAAGACAATTCATTGAATGCATGAATACATTCCTCAAGCATTCATTCATTCGTATTTCTGCTGGATATCTCATTATAAAGTACATTACGACTGAAAGTTATCTCGAGGATGAAAGGAAGTTATTTTTATACGAGAACTTATTAAGTATATTTCAAGAACCAACCATTCTTTTCTGCTATCGCATACGATCGAAAAAAAGCAAATCTCAAGTGGTACTGATGGCGTTTGATTAGGCTAAATGGATGGAAGATAATTTTTTCACGAAGCGTGATTTAAGTGGGAGGTATTGGAGATGGAAAGGGTGATAACTTCTGGGTTTTCATTGATTGTTGATTTGACAGATTGCCTTGGAATCACGAGTTGGAGCACACGTGGTACCCGATAAGTTTGAAGCAGCCCGAGAAGTTGAGCCACAACTTGGGGAAATTTTTTCACCCGCACAAGGTCCGTATAGTCCTATTTTAGGATGAGATGTTCCCAGCCACAATAATCATCATCAATGATCGTTCAGTCCTAAGTTAGGACTCCTAACATGGGTTGACTGCAGCCCTCCACCCTTCCCTATCTAATGTTAGTTCTCTTACTTCCTGGTAGCTCTTCCTATGTACCTCCCCCATTATTTGGTCCATAAATGTATTCCTGAGTCTTCCTCTGGGGACTCTTCCATCTATTTTACCTCCCATTATTTTCTTCACTGGCCAATTGTGCCTCTGGGTGTATCCAATCCATCTGTATCTTCTCCACAATTTTTATGAGGCTTTATTTTGGACGAATTTGTTGATATTTTTTTTTATTAGTCATAATAATATGCGGCGCAAGTATTTAATGAGGGTAGGTTTAAGTCAAAATAGTCATTCCTTGTCGACGTTTTGGAATTTCATTACTTCCATCTACAGGGCTGTGGAGATATTTAATTAGTTCACTTATTAATGTAACCTCTTAAAGCTACCCCTCTGGGTCGTGTGGCAGCCATGATAAAGAGGAGAATTTTGGGAAAGAGACATAACGGAGGAAAGAACTATTATTTTATTTCCTGAGGTGCTTTAATTATCTTTTTGGTTATTCTAAAAACTGTCTATGGCAACATTTATTTAATTGAATCTCTTTATGCGTTTGAACTCATCATACTTGCAGTAATGATAATGGTACGAGAATGTTGTTTTAGTTTTTTCTTTAATTATAGAATGTTATGACTAGACATTTCATAGCGTGGTATTCGCAATGCAGACTATAATAATATTAATACGTTCTTTTTCCATTTTTGGTCTTGGCCTGAAACCTTAATATTTATTGGCTGCAATAGAAGGAATAAAAAAGGTATTGTTTCACTTCTAAATGAGTATATCTACATCTACATCTACGTAATAACCTGCGAGCCACCACGAAGGTGTGTGGCAGGGGGTGAAGATCACCAAACATGCACTATTGACATGCAACTAGGATATTTAATGGAGACATGCTAGATAATAGGGTCACATGCAGCAAGATGGTTTGTATCTACATAATAAGAAAGGGATTATTGGTTGTTATCACATGCATCATTCACTACAGACTACTCTAACTATATTTCACCTACCTATCCCTTTGCTTGGCTGCCTATTGTTCTCTCTTATGGTACGCGAAAAAAATGACATTTTAAATCTATAGGTACGACAATCTATTGTCTAATCTTGTTAATCTGATCAAACCTAGCATAATACGCAGAGGTTCTTAATATATATCTAACGTCATCTGTAAACAAATCGGTTTCGAATTTACTTAAAAGGTTTAACCTAAATTTTAACCTACGTTCTGATAGTAATTCTCATCCTTGTTCTTCTATTAAACTCGTAACACTTACACATTTATCATAACGGCCTTTAACAAATCTAGCAGATCTCCTTTGCACGCGCTCTAATTCTTTTATCAAACCTTCCTCGTACGGATCCCATATACTAGCGGCATATTCTAAATGAGGCCCGACAAGTGTAAAATAGCTTCTTTCTCGTACTCTCTCATCGCATTTGCCTAGAACCCTTTTTACGAATCCTAATCTACGATTCGCTACACTAGTTATTTCCCTGATGTGTTTCCCCCATGACATGTCTTCAGTGATGGTTTCGCCTAAGTATTTAATAGATTCTACGTTAGATATTTTCTTTTCTTTGATTCAATAATTATTCCGGGGAAAGCCATTCTTTTTCCAAAAGTTCATTATTGCGCATTTCTTTAAATTTAATTCTAGCTGCCAACTATCACACCAATCATCAATCGCATCTAAAACCTCAGCTAAAGACTGCCTGTCCTCTTCATTTCTAATTTCCTTATACACTACTGCATCATCGGCAAATAGACGGAGCTTGCTATTTTTTACGACTGTATTCAAGTCATTTACGTAGAGAATAAATAAAATTGGGCCTATCTAGCTTCGCTGTGGAACACCCGATGTAACATTGACTTCGCCTGAGCTGACACCATCTAATACCACCCTTGGAACGCGTTCGTGTAAGAAGTCTCCTATCCAACTTACTATATTACTGTCTATCCCGTATGATGCTAACTTCGCGAGCAACTTACAGTGGAGAACCTTTTCAAACGCTTTTCTAAAGTCAAGAAACGCTGCGTCTACCTGTACGTTACCTTCTCCGGAAACTAAAATATCATGAACAAAAAGACCTAATTGAGTTTCGCAAGACCGTCCCTTTCTGAACCCATGCTGGTTTGTTATCAATAAATCCTGGCTGTCGAGGTGTCCCATTATTGATGTGACTATATTGTGCTCTATAATTTTACATGATAGTGACCTTAATGATATTGGTCTATAATTACATGGCTGTTCCCTATCGCCGCTTTTAAAAATTGGGGTCACGTTTGCTATCTTCCAGTCTTTGAGAACCGCGTGTTCTTCGAGGGATATGTTAAATGCTACTTTAAGATACGAAGCCATTTCGACAGCTAATTCTTTATACACACGAGCTGGAATTTCATCAGGACCTGAGAACTTGTTTGGGCTAATGTTATTTATTAAGGATACTATTCCGCTACAAGATATATCGATCGGGGGCATAGTTTGCTGAATACGGTTCTGGTATGGTTTCGTGCAAACTACGCTTAGATTGATTAAAAACGCTCTGAAAAAAATAATTCAACAAATTAGCCTTATTTAAACTGGAAGTTGTTGTTTCGCCTCTATCGTTTCTCAAGGAATTAACCGTTGACTTTTTATTTCCCTGTACTTCCCTAACATATGACCAAAATGCTTTCGGATTTCCCTCTAGTTGTTCCTAGAGTACTTTTCTCTTGAATTCACTGAACGCTTTTCTAAGGGCTGTTTTTGCGGCTGCTTTACAAATTTTATAATGTTCGATAGTATTTTTTAGATCGCTATTAGCTACATTTTTCTTCATTTTCCTTAGTTTTGCGTGGCTAACTCGTTGGCGTTTTAAACATATACTAACCTCCGCGTTGTACCACCTTGGTTGCCTATTCTCACTCTTATACTTATGAGGTATATATCTGTTGACAAGTGACCGCGTAATTTGGAGGAACTCTTTCCATATATTGTCTGTATCACTGTTATATGTGTACATGTAATCAAATTATTGCGAAACGTCTTGTGCCTCAAAGCGACGTTTATAAATAGAATTGACTTGCCAAATCGGTACGATACAATTTTTTCTCTTATCTATATATATATATCACTAATGAGAACGTGTGGTGAATTTTCACTCAAATCTGTAGATAAACATAAATCGGTCCTAGAATCTTGTGGTAATGAAAGGGAGGAGGTTTAGCGAGAGGGTAAAGAAGTAGGTAAAGAATCGTCGATCGGGATGGCGAGACAAGAGCCCTGATATGCAAAATATGTGATGTTTAGATAGTTCTTCTTGGTGTTGAAGCGATAGATATATGGTATTCAATTGCTTCAATGGGTAATATTTGTATTGGTATAAAACATATTTCCATCACCAACTAACAGAATCGACAGCGTGATGAAGAAAATATCCTTTATGGAACGAATCTTAATAATGTGTTCACGTCCTACTCCTTCCTAATCCTACTCCTACATCCGACGTCCTACTCCTTCCGAATCAATTCAGTTATTTTTATCATATTTCCTGGGAAAATGCTTCATGGCTTGGGGTCTTTCCATATAATAAATGGTCAGTTATGCACATGGGTGCATAATTTACAACTACACAATCGAGAACGTCCGTTCATGAAAAAAACGGTATTTCCCATAAGATTCGGTATTTAAGGTTTGTAGGATACGAGAAATCCATTGGACTAGAGGCCTCAGGGCTCATGGATCCCAGGGCCCGCAAAATGAGCCTCTATTTTACTCCTTCTATAATAAAAGCACAAGAGTAGTGCCAAGTCAATACTTTTGTTGTTATACCACAATATTCAGGATCTTACTCAATAGTATTGTTGAATTAATTTTGTTTCGCTTGTGTAATGTATGATCTTCTTCTTTTCATTGATCGTTTATCAAACGAACTTGAGTTCAAGGTAATAAAATTGTAATCATAAGTAGTTTAATTAAAAAAAAGCTCACTCCAGAGTTCAGGGCAAACGAAAAAAAAACTCGCTACTCAAAGGGTTAAAATTTATTAATGGAGGATATTAAAGTGAAATTTATCAAAACTTGTAACCAAGATACTGATTTTTCGTGCAGAAACACGCTCACTGGACACGGCACTCGTGTATGAAACGTATTTAAGGTAGAGGTAGAATGTGCCTGCCAACCCAACTGAAATATATTACAAAAAGTGACGTCCACCACTTTCCCTCTTAATAGCTCCTTACGTGTTTATTTGTAAAACACGGGTAGCATGAGCAAATTATTGTCGAAAAAAAGGATATTGCTATCGCTTATTAAAATTTTGACGGAGTATTTGTATATTGACAAATTATTTTTTATTATGCGGAAGAAGGTTGGCGTCTGTGATTGAGGGAGATTTGAGGAAGGCATTTGAGAGGTGAGCGCATCGAGATACATCCACCGAAGCAAATGTATCGGTTGTTCGGCCGAGGGTCAATCACCGGCTCGATATTTAGCATCTGCGGCTCAACTCGACTCGGGAGCAGTGGTAACTGCAGATGCCAACGTATCGCTCTCCGAAAGCGCAATGGAAAATCACGACCGGCTCAGCTATTTAATTTTTAGCCCTTTCACATGGTGGTGGTGGAATTGACCGCGGATGGCAACACCGGCGCTCTCTAGGGGATGTGGGTGGGGCGTGTATAGGGATTTCGTAGAGGGAGAGGTCAGTGAAGGAAGAGGAATGGGAGGGAGGGAATGAAGGCCTAGGCCAAAGATGGGGAGGAGGAGGTAGGTTGGCAGATTGGGGTAAGTAGGGGGAGAGGAGAGGAATACGCGTTGGGAGTGAGGGGGGAGGGATAGGGAGAGATCCAACAACGGTCGCGAAGCACTGCAGCGCATGCGCAGACTAATCTAACCATCTCCCCTCTTCTCCCTTGCCACTTACACTTTCCCCTCCTCCACCAGCCCTCCCCCCCCTCTCTGCCCGCCCTCCTTACGTCCGGATCGGTACTCCGACCACGCGGAAGGGGCTACGGATTCATGACGCAATATTCGTCTTTTTTACCCCTCCCTTTCCTTTCTTTCTTCGTCCTAATGTGTCGTTTTGCCGTCTTGAACAATTCTCCCTTCACCACTCCTTCCTGCCGATCGTACCGAATGTGCTGCTATTGTCAGGCAGCTGCTGCTGGGGTTAAAAGGGACAAGTGTCGTGAGTTAAGGAAAGGGTAGAAAAAAAGGTGATTTTTGTGTCGTCAAGTTGGTGCGTGTACGTGGTGTTTTTTGGGGGAAGGCGGAGGGCAAGGGGAGTGGGTGGGGAAGGATTGCGCGGAGGGGAGGTAAGGGAGGGGAGAGTTTGGGGGGTTTTCCACTTCTCCTCCCCTGGCCGAGCAATCGTGTGCCGCTTCTTTCCGCGTAAGGAAGTCCGCTTCACCGGCGTAGCTCTGAGGCACGCCGCCGCGGACGAATCTGCCGCCGACCGGCGGGAAAAAAAGCTTCCACCGGGGAACGGAAAAGGATAGCCGATACTGAGGCACCCCACCGTTTCTAGAAGGAGGTGAGTACAATTGAAACTCTCAGCCCAACTTCAAAATAGCTCCGAGTGGAACGTTCCGCATTGTTGTTTGGACCAATACAACGACTTCGACGCCGGTTGTTTTTGTCCGCAAGAAACCGATTCGGCCGATTCTGGAAGGAAGTACATGAATTTGAGCTCGGATTTTTAACGTCTAATTAACGGACGCCCCAATATAACGTAGATTTTTCATTTACTTGATGCTAACTGAGATTTCAGGTTATGTGTTTACCCACAAACGGCTAATTGACACGTGAGCATTAGTGATGGGATAGATTATCGGTATAAACTTTGTTTTTTGTTCCGAGAAAATATTCAATCAGTTATTCTGCAGCCATGCCTTAGTCGTATTCGAACTGCTCTTCTTTGAAAATAGTTCGCTAGATGTTGTTGATTGGGATCTCTTTTGGTGTGCGTGATAATATTATTACTGTTGTACTTTATGGAATTCCTAATGTGCCTTATGGGATTCCCTATATTTCCGTGTTTACTCCCAAGCCCTCCCCTAGATTTCCGGCCAATGCAAGGGCAAGGTTTCGTGTGATATCCATGGTACTCTAGTGTTACAAATGGGCTAATCACTTGCCTAAGATACCGACACGTCTGGCCCAATTTTTCTGCCCGGAAGCCATGTGTGATGTTTACCGTGTCCAGATAAACATCGGCGCTTCATTGAGTGGCGTAAGCGAGAGGCATTTACCAGTGAAATCGAAATTTTTACTCTCTAGTAACTCTCATGAGTGGAGGTGTGTTGGTGAAATCGTTCGTCTAACAGTTTATTTCCTTTTTCCTCGCTGTATTTTTCGCCGACGTTGAAGAGGAACGAAAACCATTTGCCAACTATCGGCCTGTTTATCTTCCTTCTCTCTGCGAGCCCTTGTTTACGTGCTCAATCGACCGAATTGATTCTCAAAGGTCCAGGCTCTTGGTATCTGAATTTATTTGGCGTGTGTGGAGTGTGTATCGCCAGGGATTCGCAGTGCAGGGTTATTAAGTCGTACTGAAGCTCCCGGTTCGACATTTGAGACATTTGTGTGGAAGACAGCGTGCGAGCAATCATTCTATATTCGCAGGCGCGGATTGCTAACCATTCACTCAATTTCCCTCTACTAATTAGACTTTTATTTTACTTTCACCGGGGAAAAATTAGGAGATTGCCATTACCTTTTTAATGATATATTAAGGTACCTGTTTTTAAATTGCTGGTTTGCGTCAACCGCCAGATTATATTACCTCTGGTTAAAGTCAAGATGTATTATCTAATGCTAACTGGAAGATGTCGGCTTTTCGGTTTCGTAATGCTAGAGAAGAGTGAGATTTTGTATATTATATGAGGCTTTCGGTTACTCGACCGTAGGCGCCATCGATTGGATAAGGTATATAAACTTCAGTTATCATGCCGATAAAATATTTAACCTAAAATGATGAATCCGGGTAATACAAGGATACCAGTATGGTGTACAGTAGCTCAACTATTGCTCGTCTGTTTTCTCGTCGTCGCCTTGCTCAAGTGCTCCGAAGGGAAGAGCATGTGTTTTTTATATGCCGGCTTTGGAGAGCTGTAATCAGCGGCTGGAAGATGCTCAGCATTTTCCTCTTGCGCTTCTGGCAGATCCAATCTGCCCACCCACCTTGTTCACCTCAAGTTTTTGCAACCTCTCATGTTACTCGAAATAGCGGTTCAGTAATAACCGGCGCGTTGTTGGGAGTGTGTTCGTTGATGACATACGCGTTCGGCCACGTCCAAGCCTCCGGCATCGAAGGAGGGTTTTTTTTCTTTTACAACTCAAAAGGTTTCAGTTCCGAGTGTGCGAGGGTAGGTTTTCCTCCTCGCCGATGAACTCAGGACGGTGACTCGAGATATTTAGATAGGTTCTCGCCTCTCTTTACTTATGCGAATTCACGGGAAATGTTTCGTTGTTCCAGGAAGATGACGTAATTTTTAGCGGTTTTTTATCATTTCCTCCACGCCAACGATACCGTCCTTGATGTAAATGTAATGCATTCTCAAATGCCTTTGATCAGGCGTGAAAGTAAGTGCATGCGGAGAACGCCTTTACTAAATTTCGAAACTTCAGATTTTGAAACAAATGATTTAACAGCTGTTACTATTCACTGACCTCGCGCACTTTATCTTATTATTAGCGTTAAAAGGCACCTGTACAAGTATATTTATTTCATCCTGGGGCTCATTGATGGCTCATGTCATTAAGTGATATTATGATTTAATCTATTTTTCCATAGAAGGAAAAGCATATGTAATTCGCAAAAGATAGTCATCATAGAATTGAAAATAATTTTATTGAAGGAGTTGTCATAATTCATTATACCCAGCTCTGTATGCGTCCTACCTCGCCTCATCCCGTCCATGTAGTCTATTTCGCTTTCTCCCCCTTCCCATCTAGGCCAACATTCTCCCTTCTGTCACGGCATTCGTGATCACTTATCCCCTCAATAACAGTTCCAAGAAACTATTGTGCAAAACCCTAATTTCCTCTCGAAGTTTACTCTCTCCATCAACATAACAAGCACTCATTTATCATAATTTATTTCTGTACACCGTAGGTACTCCCTCCTCTTTCATTCAATCACTAATATAAATGCGGTGGATGTTAATTGTGATGATATTTCGCTCAAATCATCTCTGCATTATTGAGGAAGAAATCGGTGGTTTGTACCCATTCTTAGTCCATTACTAATTCCAAGGAGTAAGTATTGTTGTGAACAAGAGGACCTAATGTGTTGCGGTGCTCATAATTTTGAGACTTCTGTTCTTTTTTTTGCTCACTGTCGGCTTATGTTTACGGATAGAACTGGATGCTGAATGCCGCCTTCGGATACGATCGCCGTTCCAGGAACCGTTTTCCAATTTTCCCCAGTTTTTTAATCTGCATTCATCAAACGCAGCATGGGGAGTCGCCACCATTTTCGCAATAAAACCTTTCCCGTCCTCCTCCTCTCAGTTTAAAGCTTTCAAATTAAAAATTGAATATTGGGCAAAACTACTACATAGTGAGAGATGAATTGGTGTCCACTGATCAAGGAATGGAATCGCATAATATTATCCTGAAGGCCTTTACAAATGAAATGTGCTCTTTGTCCATTAACATAGGAATCCGCGTAGTACATACCTTCCCTGGCTGATTAAAAAGATCAACGTAAAAAAAGGTACTTGAGGTCTTTTTGGGCTCTACGTATGTGTATTTACGTTGCATATGACTTTATAAGTGCCTTTCTGTGATATTATTTGGGGGAATGATTTACTGAAACATATCAGTGCGAGTAATTTTTTGCTTCTTACGACTTCGTCGGTCGAGTCTTGGATTTTTTTATCTCATCATTCTGGAATTATATTAAATTGGTGATCCTTTTATATCACTATTACCGTAGCATGCTAAAATCATTGGAAGCAGGCGATTTGGTCTTGGAGGATAAGGTCCTCCCTTGGACTAAACCCACGAAAACATATAAAATCAATGGTTAGCGAATTCACTTTGTGGAAATAGCGATTCATGTTAAGAATGAAACCACTTGGTTTTTTTTCCACCAATATATTTAAACCACAAATCAACCGGTTTCGGCCTTTTCAGGTCATTATCAAGATTACAGAATAAAATTACCCAAAAGACAGCACAGCTTATATATGAAATCTCAATTTCATTTTCAATTCAATTCAAACCTTATTTAAACCACTTCCCTCTCCTTGAGATTTCATATATAAGCTGTGCTGTCTTTTGGGGTTTTTTATTCTGTAATCTTGATAATGGCCTGAAAAGGCCGAAACCGGTTGATTTGTGGTTTGAATATATTGGTGGAAAAAAACCAAGTGGTTTCATTCTTAACATGGACCACGAAAACATCTACATAATACCCCGCGAGCCGCCGAATGGGCGTGTGGCAGGGTAGTCTTTCTCCCACTGCTGGATTATGTGAGATAATATTGATATGCTCATAATGTACTTATAGATAGCAGAGACTAAAGAGTAATAATTGGAAAATTATTCTGTTGCATGCGAGCAATTGTGTCGAAATTCATCTTCCTTTTCATCGTGCATCTCCAAATGTCTCGCTACGCTTTTGTTTCGAGGGGCCCTCAAATCATTTTTTTTGCTCGCAGTGGCTCCCAATTATAGGTTGAAATATTCTGGTCTTGTACTTACGTCATGAATAAAAGATTTTTTTTGGGCTAAATGTGCCGTTATAAACGCTCAGTGAATTCCGTTCTCAATCCCAAGGAGTTGCCGCCTTCCATTTGGCAAGGAATTCTCGCCTCTTTCCTGCTCTCGAAATGGAAAAAAAAGTGGATTGAAATATTTTGTCTGCTCCTTTTTCTTCTCTCCGGGTGTCCATCTACATCCGCACACTACCGAGAAAGATACCGCAAGGGCTCGTTGCTACGAGCGGTCAAAAGGCATTACAAAAGGAGGGAATGAGATGAAAAAATAGGTAGTGGGAACGGACGAAAGTAAATTGTATTTTTTCGTATTCTCTTAATCTGTTTTAGTTGTAATCACTTATGGTGCGTGGGGAGAAGGAATATTTACGCCCATCAGTTCTGAAGTGTATGGTTCTTATTTTGTCGCTTCTACCTAATTTAGAAGAGGTGTAACGATTAATGTTACGTATTGAAATGACTTTTGATTTCTTAAATAAGATTATAGGGCCTTGGCTGGATTTTATTGGTTTTATTTGCTTGGTAACGGTTGTTTATTACTATGCGCGAGAGAGTTTGAATGTCGTGCTAGTCCAGAGTAGACATGTTTTGATCCTGGAGGAATTTGAGGATTTATAAAGATACTGTTTGATCTTTAATTTGGTTGATTTTCTTATTTTTATCATTCTTAGTGTCCTGTGGACTTTGGTGGTGATTTTTTCCAAAACACCTGGCGCCCTGAAAAATAAAAAGTCAAAAGTTTGCTCTACTATCGAGGCACTGAGAGACGTTTGGAGTTATAGAGGGTTAAAATAATACCCTCCGCGTCATCCTGCAACTTACCGGAGGTGAAAATTTTCAAGTAATCTTTAGCAAGCGCTTTATCTCCACAAGTCTCTACCGGCTAACAAATTAGTCTTTCCATTGCATGTTAAGTTCCGTTCGCTCTTAGCAGTTTTTAACGAAGTAGTGTTTAAAGAAGGCATTTGTGTTCACATCTACATCTACGAAATACCGTAATAGCTACCACTAGGTTGTGTGGCACAGGGTGATTCCACACCGGACGTGCAGCACTCATTCCAGCTGAAATAAGAACCGCGCACGTTCTCCCGTATGCCAGGCGCAGATCAAAAGCAGTCAGGATAACAATGCGCGGTAAGACCAGAAACTACGTAGGAGAGTGCTACGTGGACGGCCATACAGTATACTATTTGCAGCTACTGGTTAGGATTAGTAATTAGACTGATGAATAGTACTACAAGGTACTGAATCATGCAAGAGTATATTATGCCGCAAATTTCATTCGGGATGAGTTGCTAATAATGATGTTTTGCACAAGTGCAAAACACACTTTACCTAGTTGGGTTCAAGTATCCTAGAACTGATCATTCGCAACTATTACGGTCCCTTATGGTCCGTGGAAAAAACGACATTCTAAATCTATCGGTTCTGCAATCTATTTCCTTAATCTAATGCCCGTGATTTATGTGTGCTCTGTATTTTTTACGTATTAGTTCTCTTTATTGAATGATGATTCTTGATATTTTTTTCACTTTGTGTCTGAATTAATGACAGTTCCAATATGAGTGGATTGTATTCGCTCCAATAGATACTCTGTCTCTGGGACTAATATGTTATGCTACAATCGTAAGGGTTAAATCGTGTGAAAAACCGTTTTTACCCTCTGCTGAATTTTTACTCCCCTCTAGCTCTACTTTTCTACATAAGTTTTTTTTGTATCGATTCAAATTTCCGAGATATCATGTTCAAACTTTACTCTATTGCTGTTAACGCATTGCTCAACTTACTACTCACGCCTGCTTTTCGATCTCTTCTGCATTCAATTGCGACCCCTTTTGGAATTCACAAATCTTTTTATCGCCCCATTCCCTGCTATCTTTGGTATTCCACTTTATCCCCGCGTAGTTTCCTCTTCGCATTCCCATGATGAATCTTTCAAAGTTCGTTCCCCCTCACTTTGCCTGAAGTTTTTCCTTTTAATCTCATCAACTTGCCGACCAATGCTTTCAATGTGCGTCGTTGTTTCCTTATGCTTCGAGTACGGTGTTATTACCTTTGCTTGTCAGGTTTATCGGTCTGGCCATGGCTTCTTTTTATGTTCTTTCGACATATGTCTGACAGTGTGCATCAATGGTTTGTGAATTTAGTTAGAGAAATGAAGTAGACACCCCGAAATGATTAAACTTCGCATGCCCCACATTTTTTTGCCGTGTTCTGACCGGGCTCCTAGCTTTCGCATTCATTACAAGGGAATTCTACGTTTCCGCGAACCGAATTCATATTTATACCCTGCCAAGCATAAGGAAGAGGAGTTATGAATTGAGTACTTGGACAATTCCTCAACCCATTTTGTAGTAGAAATTCGAACCCATAACCTTCACGCTGCCATTCCGGTGCCTATACTTTCACGGGAAGCGAGTCAAGCTCAAGTGAGCGTGCCTTCGAAATCATACGTAGTTTAATGCTCGTAGCGAACGCGCAGTGTAAGGTATATTTGGAAAAATAGAAAGTGTGCTGAAAACGTTTAGATGTGAGTCTGTTGCAATTCAGAAATCGATAGCACTTTATGAACTGCGGTTACCCATGTGTGAGCACATTTATAACGTCCTATTCTCTCTTAAATCACGTTCAAGAGCCGCTTTTTAAACTCTACGTCAATTGGGTATTCAACTGGAAAATATAATTCGTTTAGGTATTTTACCAGCTGATTGGTGGATCTATAGACAGTCCATGTCTTCATATCCCAGTTTCTGGTACATCATCTCACTTTGCCTCGCGTAGTTCGTTTGTCATCATGTCTCTCTAGAATTCCTCATTCCATCTTTCTCTCCTTATGTCGTTCAAAATTTCTATTCCCTTCCACATTCCTCCACGCTATCCCTGCGTTCTCCCGTCTATCACTCTCTTCAACAAGCCTTTGCCACTCAACGCGTCCTTCTCCAACCTTTTCTACCTTCCCCTGTAGTCTCCACCTCCAACTTCCTTTCCTCCCCACAATATCAGTACCTCTGACATGACTAAAAAGAGAGAACTCTTAGTATTTTCCACGCTTAAAACTTTAATTCCCGACCCAGGTTTCGACTGCCTTGCAATCATTTTCAAAGGTTGTCGCATTACAAGGCAGTCGAAACCTGGGTCGGGAATTGAAGTTTTAAGTGTGGAAAATACTAATAGTTCTCTCTTTTTAGTCATGTCAGTAGTGTCATTCCACAAACTTACGCCTTCAACCATTAACTTTCTCAGTACCTCCCCTAAAGCCTATCTCCTAGCTCACTTCCACCGTTTTTCTCCAAACCCTTCCCTTAAACACCCCCTATTTTTGTCTCCCTAACGTTCTCTCTCCTTTATCTGAGAAGACCAAATTTTATGAGATGATATTGTTACTTGTTTACTATAATCATTTGCTGTTTTTTCTTTCTTGTAAAATATCCGTTCGTTTGCTTTTTCATTTTTTTATTAATAGGTGTTACAGATTGTAAATTTTTGTTTTAACATATTTTTTAGATTATTGATATTGAGACTGTTTTTCATTTAATTCCCTCATTTGATGTTTTTCTTTGCTAACATGAAAGTTGTTTGTTTGTTTTCTTTTTTTGTAAGACTTAGTTTCTAAATAGCCACAGATCACAATATTTTTGTTTTGCATTCTATTCCTCATGAAGGCATGTAAATTGATTTAATGTTCTCAGGTTCAGGAAGGTAAAATTGTTTTCTATTTTTTCTATTCTATCCACGCATCATCCGCTATGACCATGTTTCCGACCCATGAAGGGCCACGCTCCATATTAGAGTTTCCTTTTTCTTTTCTGTACGTCCTTCTTAAGACTCTGACTCATTAAAAAGTTTCGAAAAATTAATTTTACTGCGAACCGAAGTCTCACGCATTGTTCCGACTCTTGCAGTAGATGGATAGGTATATGCTAATAAAATCGTTTATATTGTAGATTATGGTCGCGCGACGACCTTCGATAAAAATGTTAAGACGTTGTTCTAAACGTAAATTTCCGAACTTTTGCCTTGAAAAATGATAAAAAATCGCTTCAAGTATGCCTTGTTTTGATGATGAACACTTTCCCCTAATGATATTTGTTTCCTTTGTGACTTCTTATAACTAGGAGATATTGTACGGTGTTAGTCCGCCATTGTTGCGGTGAATTCTCTGATTGGAAGAAGCCCACCTCAAGTTGGGATCGAATTTGGTTATTACTATTTTTCCACATGACAGAATTCTTGAATTTTTGAATGTTGAATATTTTATCGATAATAGCTGACAAGTTACAATCGAAAGGTATGAAGCTTTCTTCTGTGTACTTGAACGATCCAGATTTTTTTCCTTGTTCCCTCGTAAAAAAGTGTCTTGCCACAAAGAATTAATCTTTCGGCGTAAGCTTTCGTGATGCAAATGAAATGGTTCGTTTCTCCATGCTCGGTTCGGGTAAACTTCTTTGAGTAGCGATAAACCTCTCATTTTTACGACGACCATCGTGACCGATGGATATTCGATGCATTCCTCTCTCTTCATTTTATGGTTGAGTTTAATATCTCTTACAATCGCTAATGTATTTCGCTTATTTGAACTCAGGTGCTTTGTCTTCTGCGATGTCAAGGCCTCCTGCACATGAATTGCATTTGAATGAGTATGGAAAGTATGGCGTTGGGTTTTTCACCTTCACTTCTCACCATCATTGTCTTACCTTTCCTTTCGTATTTAGGGTGTTTAGATTTTGAGGAGACATGATAAGGGTTCTTTAACGAGCAGGTTTTAATTTTACCAGCACCAGCGTAAAAAGTAGAATAATTATTATCTTTGCTTTAATTTCCACCTTCGTCGCTTTCCCTGCTGAAAGTATCTCGAGGTGGATCAGATAGTGGCAGTATCCGTCGAGAGGAGTAAAAGCCGAATAAGAAGATCCCTGTTGTCAGGACTGGTTTTCACTTTCCAATTTGTATGTTATTCATCAGTCGGTCAATATTGCTGAATGTGACCCATTATTGCATAAAAAACGCAAATTTAATGTATCACTGGCATAATGTCACAAAACAACAACTATGCAGTCTGTAGCACCGGATTATCTATGTATGTACATTGGTTTAAGTGTTTTCGAGGTCAATGATTTCTTTAAAACTTTATTCCGGGGATAAATGACAAAATAGCCGGGTAGGTAAATTTACAAGAAGTATATGGGATTTCGAAGTACTGAAAAAAATAAGTCGGTTCATTTAACCGTCGGAATAGATCTAATTTCAATAGAATTGGGATTTGCTTTACCATTCTAGAGACGATAATTCGATGTTTTCGATGAAATGTCACTCCCAGTGCCAGTATCCATATTACGACTAATGTTTTTTTTATACGCGGCCAGGGAGGCTCAGTTGTAGCATGTTGGGCTCGCAATATAGGATCGCAGGTTCGAGACTTAGGTGACGGCAATAATCTTCCTGATTTTGGAAAAATTCAATCTCGAACGGCCTACTGCTGTGTTCAAAGATGACGAAACATTAGAGTAGAGCGTGGCACTGAAGCATGGAAAATTGGAAAAGCAGAACGGATAAGAAAGGAAGCAATCAAGTGATGTCGGAGGAGGATGCTGAAGACCAAATGGACGGATAAAATAGGAAATGTATGAGTAAACAGAAGAGTGGAAGAGGAAAATACCGCATGGAATACTGCGCAGAAGAGAAAAAATATATTGATTCGACCAACCCTGAGGCTCCATGGGTTGCTGATAATGCTATTGAAGGAAAAATAGAGGGAAAATTCCCGAGAGAAAGACCGATGGATAAATATTATGACTAAATAAAAAAGAATGGTACTCAAAAATAACTGGGAGTAAAAGAACTTTTAACATCAGATAGGGGAGGATGGAGGGTTGCCATCGAGCAATCTTAGGAATGAACGACCAATGGTGATGTTTAAGATATCTTCCGAGAAGAAGATGGTGATCATTATTTGTTATTGATGTTAACTCCAATGCGTACAGTGCTTTTGCTATTCTCATGGTATTCTTTCTTTCATTTACAGCTATGCTTAGAACAAAAGAAAGTGATAGTGATTTAGCGACGAGTAGAAACTTTTTACCTGGGTATTCATTATTCAATCCTTGACGGCTTGTTCTGCATTAAATAACGTATTTTTGTGTCACAAGAAAAAAAAGAAGGGCGTTGTTGCAAACATTACCATTAGGGATGAGTCGATTCTATTTTTTTTCGATTCCGATTCTTTCAAATCGATTCTCGATTCCGAATCCAACGATTCTTATTCCTGATAACAGGTGGGATATTGATATACCAGAAGCGTACGACTATTATTTAAATTCAAATATAATAACGTAGAGAATAAAGTCGTTCAAAAAGTAGAATTATTGACCAATAGCAAATATATCCTCAGCTTATTGAGGTAGGTAAAAAGTACAAATTGATAACCAACACCCAAAATTACTGAGACAAATATGATGTGATAAATGAAATTTAATTTGAATATTTATCCATCTGGAATCGATGGAATCGGAATCGACTTTAGGCGATCGATTACCGATTATAATCCTGAAAATCGGTGGATCGACATTTGGATTTGACTCATCCTTAATTACGATCGTAATATTTTATCTTGTGTGAGCTGCAGAATACAACTATGAGTTTTTGAAGAATGGAACACAAAGGAAGAGCCCTTGATTAGCCTGACTCGTGTCGTAATTTTGTTCGCGCCGTAAGGTCGTAAGCTGTGAGGACTTCTGATAAATTATTCAATGCCCTCCCTTCTTCGTGTTGCACACGTGTGAAACAACCAGGAACACCTGACTTTACTCGTCTTAGCTTAAAGATTATGATGTGTGTATATATAGGCGTGGTGTGCTGCCAACGCCTCTGAAAATGGATGAGGAAATTTCTTCGGTTAATTTTGCACGCGCTCAGATGATGCAATTTTGTGGACGTAAACGGTTCCAGTGTGTCTCATAACTTTACCAAGAGCTCTTGTGGTTATACCTTCAAAATCAACCCCCCCCATTACAAATAGCTGAATCTGTCTTGTCATAATGTTTAATTATTTGTCATAGTGTTTCTCCGGCTAGGGTAGGTAGGTTTTGATGGAATTTTTCTACTCTGCTATTCAAAATTAAACCCCACAATTTGTCTCTTCATAAAAGTCCACTTTCTCAGGCGAGATATTGTAGAACAGCATAATGAGTAAAAGCTCAAACGATTTCGTACTGTCTACTAGTTTTTATTTCACCTTTTGCTATACGTGTTTCAACTGTCTTGCCTGAGGATGACTGTTGTTCAGTTGAAACACGTGTAGCAAGAGGTGAAATAAAAACTAGTAGACAGTACGAAATCATTTGAGCTTTTACTCTTCATAAAAGCTTCGCGTGCTTCTCCTCCTTATCCCGTCCAGCGCGACTCTCTTTCCCGCTTTCTTTGCTGTTTACTGTGAAGATCATCATCATCCCCTCGCTTCGCTTCTTATATCTTGCTTTATCCACCTACTCCATCTTCCCCAGTTTTCTTCAGCTACTTCATATCTTGTCCTACCTTTTCAAGTGTTTTCTCGCTCTTAATTAAATATTATTAGTCCGCTGAAATGAAGTTCATTTATATCGTTGTGCGCAAAGCAATTTATCTTAAAAATTCTGGCAAAGCAGTTTTCTCCCCTTAAATATACGTGTTTTACCCGGAGGGATTGCTTTATAACTGTGAGAAGAGATACCTTGAACTTGGCTTTGCTAAAAACCTTTCGCCACAATTACCTACCTCTAACTGAAACAGGTTTCAATTGTGAATTTCTACTCCTCTTATCCATTGTTTAACGTTTATTCTCCTAAATCTCATCCTTTCTTTAAGGTCGGTTGGTTATATGGGGGAGGCGACCGACAACTGGGGTCATTACGACCTTTCGGTAGGTTTGGTAGATCAGGATTATCTGGGGAATGAAGGTTAGGTTCATTAGGGTCCATGATGTAACTGTCCATTCCGACATGCTTCACTAGAAGTGCTCTTCACAAGTTGTGATCGAGATTATACAGATGAATCTCCGCCTCTGCTGGGATTCAACCCGCACCCTCTGGGTGGGAGGCAAGTATCCCAGCTACCATATGAACTCTATCTCCTTCTATCTTTAACCGAGAAAACCTTCTGTCTCTTGTAGATTTACCGTTGAGCTTGACATTTTCTTCTTTCACTTCTTTCCTAACTTCCTTCCTTTAGTGGTGATATTTAACATCCCATGGCCTCTAATTTCTGGTTCCAACCATCAGCCCTACCTCCTCCTAATTACATGCTCCAGCTTTCTCCTCTCTTCGGTTCAAAGCAATTCTTTGTTTGTCTTTCTTCCTGCCAATCAAATCTTGTCCATATTTTTTCATATGCTCATTGCTTCGAAGGTAAGTTTTTATCCTGATGTTTTACGGAACCCATTGAAACTAAATCTTTCTCTGTCTTGAATGCGATGAATGTTGGAAGCTGAAATAGCAAACTTTGATCTTGTTTCATTCGCCAGCTAAGCTCGCAATATCGGTAAATTAAATCTATAGAGCCTTGCTGCCAACAAAAAGCACTGTATTCAGAATTTTTCTCGTTTGTAGAGTCTTCACCGTGTTCAGCGATGCAGGAAATGGGGAAGCGTTCCTGCGCAGTTGAGGAGTCGCGAGGTCGTTCGACGGAGTCGGCTGTGAGTCAATTTCCGTTTCCCGATAGTTTTCGTAGTGCGCGCCCAACCCGTCAAAATAAGGAATATTGACGGAATAAAATGCATTGAATTGCTTTTTCTATTATTTCCTTAATCTCCCCTGTCGTTTCTCGTTCAAGTTTTGTTTTAAGATGCTGTTACATCTCAAAATTATCAAATAAGCTAGCTACTTCGCGATCTTTCCTGAAGAATCATCTCTCTCTTCACGCTCTCATAGACCTTACTTAAGTGTGATGTAAAATGTGATCCGTCCATTTCCGTATTCTTTGATAAAACTTCAGTTAAATTGGTTTCAACATTCTTTGCCCTTCCACTGTCCTTAGAGTTACTTATTTTCTCGCACAGTTTATTCGGAGAAAAGTCGTCTTGTGTACTATACGCTTCATTTTGTAAAGTCATGCTGAATATAAGTATATCAAATTGTTTTCAGTTTGTGCATCCCTTCAACTCATTCTTTTCCAAAAACCGTTCCCCATATGAATGTTTCTTATGTATTGTATCCTCACTGCTATTTCAAGGTTAAAAACCGAAGTTATTCAAATTCTTTCACATATCCTTTTAATCGCCAAGATTTTATCCCTCAGGATAGGCTTACCAGTACTTATTTACCGCTGCTGTATACGTTAACACTATTGTGTAAATTTGTAAGGTCCAGAGAAAGTGAAAAAAAGTAATTTGCTGGCTTTCGCCGATGCATCGATATTTAACGCGCTACGTGCTTAATTTTGGAAAACACCTCTCGTGTTCCGTGACGGGGATGCAAAATGTTTCCACTAGGTGACTTTCGAGCGGCTTTCGTCTAAAAATCACGCCTAGATAGGGTCGTTCCGAGTTTATTGGACGAGGGGCCGTTCTATATAGTTTTACGACGCATTGTTACTCCCGTATTTTCCACTTTATGCCCAATTTCCTCGCTCTCGCCATTGGATGCAATTTTTACTTCAACATCCCTCCCCAACCTCGAGAAAAAAGAAAATGGTACCCATTCATCGTTCTCCATGGAAACCAGAATGCTTTTTTTTATTTAACGATTCTTTGGCGATTTCCTTTGACCTTCATTCGTCCTTCGTCGAATACCCTCTCCCTATTTTTTTCTCGCGTGCTGAACCCTTTGCATTTCAGGCTGAAAGGAGGTAAAAATGTGACAATCAACGATTCGCGTCTTTATTGATATGCTTTCGACAGATGTGGTTCGAGCTCTATCCAAGAGAGGAGTAATCCTCCCGTCTTGTTCGCCAATCCTTTGTGCTTAAATGGGTAACTTGTATATTTGTGGTGGTAATCTTACAATCAGATTTCAGGGGTTCGTAATAGTCGCTTAGTCATCTCTCACTACTATTATTCTAGTAGCAGAAAATGTGTTGTAAACAACTGTGTAAAATCAATATAATATGGCTTGAGCTTTTGCTATTACGTTCAATCTTGTTACGATGCTCAGATTGTATCATTCCATTAATTACTCGGCTTATTTGTTCAGAGTCGTTCCTTAAAACGTTCGACGTAGTTTCATAGGGCTCTACTGGTTCCTGGCGATTACCTACATATATGCCATCCCCGGCATTGTCGCTCGCCGCAAATTGGTGCTTCGCGTCGAGAGGATAATCCCATTCTTCACAGAAACTTGCTGGCGCTCTTATTTATCCATTTCTGTATTATTTGCAAATCGGTAAAAATTTAAAGATTTACCGCAGGAGTCGTACGTGAAACTTTGAGTGTACAGATACATGTTTTATCTCCATGTGCAATATTATCCATATCCTTTGAGATTTACTAGTACGCTAATCTTTATTCCCTTTTATACTAACTTCTGCATAATACCTTGTTAGCCACCTCAAGGGTGTGTGACAGGAGGTGAGTTATCAGCAACATGCACTACGCTCTAACCTAATAACGTTAGTGAAGCTACGACAACTTGTGCATTAGCATCATCATCTACTACAGTTTCCAGCCACTGACCGTATACAAGACTGCAATTTTTCTATCCTACCACCATTTGTATAATCTTTCTGCTTTCCAATCCTCTTTCTGTTTCTCTACGCCCTCTTCCACTCCTTTCAATCATCCATCCCGTGGTCTTCCTAGAGGACGTTTCCCTTAAATTCCCATTTCTTATATCGTCCTCGGCATTCTGTCAGTTTCCACCCTCCTTATACGTCCGAACCATTCCAACCTAGATGTCTCTATTCTTTCCTGAAGCGGTTCCTCCTGGACTATCTCCCGGATTCTTTCATTTCTTATCCTGCCCATTTTGGTTTGTCCGGCTCTTGTTCTGTGAAACTTCATTTCGCATGCCTGCAATTTACTCACATCCTTTCTCTTCATTGTCCATGTTCCCGAAGCATGCGTCAGGATGGGGACATAGTCTGACCTGTAGATAATTCGTTTTCTCTTTTGTGGGATATCTTCGCTCCATATCAAGCTCCTGACGCTTCACAGAAATGCTTTTCTGCTTTTTTGCATCAGCGTAATACGTGCAAAACACTTGTTAGGAGGTGAAATTTCTCCAACGTACACCCTTCTATAGATATATATTCTGTATTAAAGAAACTTTTTGTGTAGGTGTTCTTTGCAATCCACGTAAATGCACAGAGATACTAGATTTATGCTGAAAAACATGCACCACGTCCTGTAAGTGCAAGGCAGCAGATGAGGATACTACTCTCCATTGAAAAAGTTGAGTTTAGGACGCTGTATCTTCAAATAGAGTCAACCGATTTTAACGAAATAAAATGCGTACAATAGAACAATTATTTCTACCTTAACTAATGTTTGTAACAAAAATTTCGTGTCCTTATCTACACTTCTACGATATTGTTAAAAAAAGGCCCTGTTGTCGGCGCTCAAAAACTGGTGGTCCGATTTTACGATATAACCATTCTCTTAATATTTATTCCAGAGATGAGATTTTTTAATATAAGTTGTCCACACATGTTTTTAATATATCAAAGGAAAAAAATGTCTCTATATTGAGTTTTACACGAGTTGTTGTAAAAGTTGTAAACCTCGGCTCATTCCGAAACTAGCGGTGCGATAGAGGTTTGAGTTATACCGTTTTAAGCACAACAACGCTAGCTTTATAAATATCTACACAGTCGTTAGTCAAATATCCTGGGATTTCCAATAAAGATTTTTAATTAAATGTATTTTACGCGCAGAGAAAGCAAGGCTCTCTGCAGAAGGGACGTCGAGGCGTCGGGGTGGGCAGAAAAGGAAAATAAATAAAAATCATATAGAAACAATTTTTTTCCTTTCATATATTAAAAACATGTGTGGATAAAATACAAATATCTCATCTCTAGAATGAATATTGAGAGAATGGTGATAGAGTAAAGTCGGACCACCGGGTTTTGAGCGACGACAACAGGGCCTTTTTTTTTAAATATCGTAAAAGTGTAGATAAGAATACGAAATTTTTGTTACAAACATTAGTAAACGTAGAAATGTTTGTTATATCGTACGCATTTTATTTCGTTAGAATCGGTTGATTCTACTTGAAGATACAGCGTCCTAAACTCAACGGACTCGACTTTTTTCATGGACAGGAGCCTTAAGGAGGTGATCAAATTATCAACTACTATTGACAAACCTTGTTAAAAGTCTAGCTGGCGGTTATTATTTTCTCTTCTCGTTCCTGGGAAAAGTAAAATTTAAACCCGACCGTTGTACAGTGTAGCTCCCTAATTTTATTATCATAATTTGAACTACTATAGTACGGAAGGTTTCGTAAAACGACGTGCGTCTTCAGAAAATAAATTGGTTTTGAACTCATAGTGAAGATTAACTCTTGATTGTAATCGACGGCCTGAAAGCCTTTCCCATCCAAGTTATTGCTGAAGGCTCGTTATGCGAACGAGATTATCACAATGGCTTTATACGCAACTTGCCACTCCTTCGCTGCACACGCTTTAACTCTGTTTTTAAGCCCACCTCATAAGAATCCCATTTGCTGCGTTTTCCTGGTGAGGTCTAACAAGGAAGAAGTGTGTGATTTCCCTAACTTTGCCTTCGCACTTCCCAAGTACTTCCCTAGTGTTTTCCCAATATTTTGTATTATGGTTTGTTTAGAAAATTTAGAAAATCACCTGATAGTATCATGTATGGTTGTTCAATATTCGGCCGAATACTTGCTAATCTACAACTACGGAACTTTGCTACTCAAACTAAAGTAAACATCTGCCAGCCTCTTGTCTAACAACTAAAATGACTGCAGTTCGAATAGAGGGAAAATTCGTCTATCTCCTCTATTCCTTAATAAGAACACACCTTAGCATCTTGCTTTCAAATCTAATTACCTAACCCTTCAACTATCCGCTTTCCACAATTAACTCATTGAAGACCTTCTGTATGAACTGGACTCTTCAAGATTAATTTCTCGCGCTGTCTGGTCGTGATTTTCGGGACGACATCCCTGCCATTTGCATAGTTTTATTTATTTTTTAATTTACTGTTTATCCCGCCTTCTGTATTTTGCCAAAACTTATTCGTGAACATTAATATTTGAAAATCGCTCGTTATCTGCTTTTACAATATTCTTTCCCTAATCGCGTAATTTTTACTCTGTTTTTGTAAATTTAACGTTGTATGATGTGGAAATGGTATTATGTGAAGATTTCATATTTTCTGAATATTAGGAAACATTATGATTTTGTCTAAATGAAAATGGGTTACATGTGTTGGAGATATAGCCACAATTTTGTCTGAAATAAAGAAAGTGGCATGAGTCTGATGTAATAACTTTTTTAGGATTAGAAGCGTTCCCACTGCGGCAAATAAGAGGTCGAAGTCGAAATTGGATTCGGTGATGAAGTTATTCGACGTATTTTCCCGTCGGCTGCACCACCAATGAAACTTGAGTGCGGGTCAGTCTACTGCATCAATCTCTGCGGCTTTCGCGACGAAAACAGATGTCTTTGGCGTGTGTGTTCTGGTGCTCCGGGGAATAAAATGCGGGCAATGAATCTAATGACCTTTGCCGCCATAAAGTCGCCCTGCCGTACCATCTTTCATTGCCGTTATTAAGAGGATTATTTTGCCGTTTTGGCCCGTAATTTTTATTTCGAGTAACTCGCCCATTTTGTGGTTGATCGCGGTATTATCAAGCTCCTCGTTGCGATAAAACTTTATCACACTCCATTTAGTCTTATCTTTCGAGGTTTCTCGCGCACATTCGCCGGCTAAGTATCTCCTATGGCAAACTGCAAGTGAAGGTGTTACATCCTGGGAGACCGAAGTCATTTCATGTCAGTTCACCAGCCATGGAAAGCCTTCGCAGCCGTCTAGGGAGAGTATGCTAGTAATAGTATCTTTGAATGAAGTATTTCACAATTGACAACTGAATCATTAAAATAAGTATGTATGTTTTCACCAATAAACTTGAAGTACGGGGTCTGATGTACTGACCCTACTGATGTCGCCTATGTGACGAAATCGTTTGTGTATAAAATAAACTAAGTAAAAATATGCATGACTTTGTGTGGTCGCGAATTTTCACGAAGCTGAGCAATGAGCAAAAAAAATTCATGCTCCACTTATTTAGTCACTGTTTGCTCATTCTTACTCATTTTTCTCTTCCAAACTTGTATTTGCTTTGCATTTTTTTTATTCTTTCAATAAAATTAGGTCACAGGTTGCAGATATAGACAGAATGCGGAAGTTAAATTTCACTGTTTCCTCACAGCTTAATCAAGCCAGTCTTGGGAGTTGTGTGTTCAAGTTCATTGGGTAGAAGGAATCAGGGAAATTCCACTGCAACAACTTTATGACGGATGCACTAAATCTTCTCGGGTCTCCCTGCGTTTGATCTAACGCTCGACTAGAGAATCGTCTCCTGAGGAACCAACCAATTTTTTCAAAAGACTTTACGACACTCCGCTCTGGAATCGCCCTCGGGGTACAGTGCGCGAGTCAATTGCTGAACAAAACACTGAGTGTATGCCAGGTGGATAATTCATTTATTCTTAACCGCGAAAATGTGTTTCATATTATCGCAGAGTAATTGAATTATTGTAAAAATTGCTGAAAAACAGCAATACGGGGATCGGGTTGGTGTGGTGGCTAGAGTACTCACCTACCACACGGGCGGCCAGGGTTCAAATCCCTGCAGAGGCGGATGTTTTTCAGAGGGATCCCGATCCCTACTTGATTGTCTTGTGGAGGGCACTTCAAGTACAGTACTCTCGTCTGTCGGATGAGACGTTAAGCTGTGGTCCCCTTGGCGCCTTTCGTTAAGAGCAGGCTAATGCCGACGCCGGGATTCTATCCACCCTTCCTCCCTTACCTATCCCCTATGGCGCAAATGACCTTAGCCGTCGGTCGCCTCCTCAAATATCCAATGCAACAGTAATGCATGAAGATAATAGAGAACATATTTGCATATGATTTTCGCTCAAATGTTTATGTACAATTTTGATTTAATGATTTTTATGCACAATCAAATGGCGTATCTAGTGTATTATTTTTCATATTGTAACAAAAAAATTGTCAATAAACATGATTTCATAACACAAAAAAATATAATTTCCGCTCAAATTTCGGGTTCTGCGCCGTGAACCCTAGGATAACGATTTCATCTCACTTCAGTGGAACGGAAGTAACCGCATATTTATTTCAGTTTTTGGCTATTCATTACGAATGATGTCTATTCGGATGGACAGGCGTGAGTGTTTTCAGTCGGATAAGCTCTCACTGGCGTATTCTTTATTATTCATTCCTACGTACAGGTTTTCTCTTAACCGCGAAATAATACGTTCCATATTATCATTGAGTAATTATGTTATTATAATAATTGCTAGCACACAGCAGTATATGAAATGTAAGATTTAAGGCTTTCCCGGCGAATGCTTAGAATGTATAGCTCTCGGGTTTCCAGCCGAATGATGGTGGTTTTATGCACCGTCGTTTCGAAGGCGTAGTCTGCCATCGTCCTCAGGGTGATCCCCTGTACACATAAATGATCCCATCACTCTGAGGACGATTGCAGACTACCAGGCAGATGGCGTAGCCTGCTATCGTCCTCAGGGTGATCCCCTGTACATATAAATGATCCCATCACCCTGAAGACGATTGCAGACTACGCCTTCGAAACGTCAACGCCTAAAACCACCATAATTCGGTTGGAAACCCGAGAGCTATACATTCTAAGCAGTATATGAAGATAATACAAAACATATTTGCGTATGATTTTCGCTCAAATTTCGGATTCGGCGCCGTGAACCCTAGTATAACGATTTCATCTCACCTCTGGGGAACGGAAGTAACCGCATATTTATTTCAGTTTTTAGATTTTCATTACGAATGTTGTCTATTCGAATGGACAGGCGTAAGAGTTTTCAGTCGGATAAGCTCTCACTGGCATATTCTTTTTTACTCCCTGGACTCATAAAAAGAGATCTATAGACGTCTAATGTCTTTTTCCCTTTCCTTGAGTCACGTTCACTTTTCAGATGCTATTTGTGAGTCTGAAACCATTTTTCATCAGAGTGAATCTTATTGTCTTCTCTGGTTTTGTCTGTTTTGAGCTACATTTGAACCATCCATTTGACCTTATGGTGCAGAGAGACTAAGTTCTAGAAAGCTAGTCTGTTGTTTTCAGCAGTATTTTTAGAGAGAAGGATTTTATTTTGATTTACCAGGATTAGTTTTAGGATCAAAATATTGGTTTAAATTATGAACGAAACGCTTTAAGTGAGTCCGGTATCGTGCTCTCCAAAACACAGTTTTTGAAGCGAGAAAGAAAATCCGCTGGTCTTACACTCCCTAGCATAAGTATTTAAGCACGCCCACAATCAGTTGAGTAACAGAAATAATTTTGGCCAGCTAGGTCAGGTGTGTACAATCCACTGTATGGCATTTGAATGCCCTGTTGTGCAACCTTATTGACGCAAGAAATCACGCCAGCGATGATTTAAGAGTTGAACGTGCTTCGACTGTATTCACTCCGATATTGAGGCGGAGGTCGATCCTGCCAGAGAATCGACTCGCAATTGCGCTAATTTCATCGGAAAGGGGTCTCATAATGCCATTGTGAAAGCGTAGTCGGAGGAAAACGAATGAAATTACGTGGAAGGTGCCGGCTGTTTTAATTTAGTTGGAAATTTTTAAGGGGATTACTAGTTTTTTAAAGATTCAGTGATTTTTGTATAAGTTTCGGTAACTATTGGCTCATTCGCCCTTTCTGCTGAATACCTTGAGAATAAGGATCCTCTAAAGACGGTTGGAGCAATTTTCGTTTATGTATAGATTTGGTGAAACTTTTCATGCGTGTACTAATGAGTAATGTGTATTTTTTAAAGTGAAAAAAATGTATCTAACCGATTTGGTTTCTTGGCAGTTTAATTCTGTTTGAACACGCAGCCCTATGGCATTTGGCACATATTTCGAAATAATTCATTTTGTTATGCTATGATTTTTTCCTAACCGCGAAATAACACGTACCGTATTATCATGCAGTAATTATATTATTATAATATTTGCTAACAAACTGCCAGATATAATGCGAAATAAAAACTATACTTGCTAATGATTTTCGCTTACATTTTTTCCTTAAATTTCGCATAAATTTCCGCGCTGTGAACCCAAGTCATAAAAATGCCTTATTTAGACGAAAATTTTCTAATATAATTCTTGTATGATTTATATTATTAAATGTATCGTTATTTCGACCTTATAAACAGATGTAGTATGTGAAATATGGCCCAAGAATTTTTCACTTGAGAAGTAATGACAGTGTACACTCAATGGCTCACGATTAACGTACCAGCCACCTTAACTCCGATCAATAGGTTACGAGTATGGCTTACGTTTGGGGCGCGTGTTGGGAGGAGCTCTTTCAGTTAAATGGATTTTCATGTGTAATAACGAGCGGAAGGATACCTATCCGATCGTTTACTGAAGTGTTCGTCCGCCTTGGATGTCTAATTGTGAAGGACTATTTGATGCCTGTTCATGTATATATATATACCTGTACTTGCGATATCGCCATAGCAGACGTTGGCCCGCATTGACACGGGGAACGTGTGATCAGGCGCTTTCGCTATATCCTGTTAAATAAACTAGTTTCCCGAAATACCCGTGTTCTATCTTCATTATACTCGCCGCTCTGGGAATTTACCGTCTCTTCTAACACACGTTTCTCCTCACAATGTCATGTGTATGCAGTTTGAAGATACCACTTCAAATCCTTTATCAAGGCCAAAACTCTTTATAAAAATTGACCATATGGGTTTAAGTATGGTAAAACAGGCGGAATTGAAATAAAATATTATTGGATTACAAGCCATAAATCAAACTATGTACTTCCCTAAACTATGTACTATGTACTTTCCTTCCAAACTATGAACTATGTACTAATGTATTAATTAATTAATGTTCTGGGACTTTAAGTCCCAGAACAATAAAGACTATTTTCTATAATGTATCAAACAACATTTTCCTCTTATTATATCTGCCTGTCTCACGATTCACCCGGACCTGTTTGTTCAATATTTTGATTGATATATAATCACCTGGGCACATGAGATTCAGGTGGAAAAACGTGTTCTTATAGTGCATTGGGTTTGACTGTTGGGAATTGATATAGCGACCGACTAAGCCTGTCGCCACCGCCCGGCAGCAGCGTCTGCTGTGGCGATATTGTAGGAAGTGACAGTGACAGGTCTTAGGGAAGAGGGTAGATGTGTATGCATGAACGGACGTCAATTAGTCATTAGCAATTTGACGTCCTAGGACAAGCGGAAACTCGCTGCTCGACTTTACGGACTATTCCACCGCTTCCAATATGATATCCTTCAGACAAATATTTTAAGTACAGAACCCACAGGAATCATGCCTTGAAGGTCTCATTCATTTCCTCTTAATATTTCTCACTCGTCTCTTAAGGAAACAATTAAGTATATTCTCTTCTTTATGTTTATTTTCGCTCCTCTCCTAGTTTTACTGTAAACAGGAAGCATGAAGAGGCAATAAAGAAATTTTTTGCGAATTCCAGGAAGGATATGGGATGCTATTCAGACTTCGTAAATAACTTCCTGCTCTTTGCCAGTTCCTCTTATTCCTCCGCATAACAATTGGTTTTGCTGTTCCGGATGTAGAATTTATCATGTCAGAATTCATAAGTTAGGTGGTCTTCAGAGCGCTGAAATATGAGGTTAATATCGTGTTGAGAGCTGAAACTGAATTTACTGAAATTCCATTCGTGAAATAGCATGTTGTGCATCTTTTTTTTGGCTCCTCTCTGCTGACTTCTTTCCTTTCCCCGGAGCTTCAAATTTGTTATTTCTCTCTCTTTTTTGGGCCTCGACCGCCTGTTGGCACATCTCATTTTCAAAAAGATATCGGCCCGAGATCTGTGCTATGATCACGAGAGGATGTCTTTATCGCATTCACGGTTTGATTGGTACGTTAATTAGTCTACCGCTCTCAGGTGTGGATGCATTAATCGGCGATGATGTCTTTTTAACGCCTCCCATAGGAAATTATCGGCAAAGAATCATGGATATAGAGAATGTACGTTTCTTTGTCGAGCCCGTCAACACAAGTGAACTTGTTGATTGGATTTGCATTATTAACGATCCACCTCGAACGTTAGCACTCTTCCGAACTCGTCTGATATTGCATCCTTTGGGTTTGTTTCTCACTTAACAGCCGAGGTAGTAGGTTTTCCGTTCGTATCTGCATCGCATAGTGCGCAGTGTGTTTTGATTGGGAAACAGAAACGCTAGCATTTAGATGTAGGCTCTGTTGGCTGTCCGCATGTTGACCGGAGTTTCATATATCGTGGTCTATTTTTCGGGGAGTGAATGGGAGTTAGTAAAGCAACGTGTGGTGGCTGGAATTTCCATGCCGCAAACTATGGCGCCGTTTCGTTTTTTTCTCCGTCGTCGAACGAGTCAATTTTTGAGACGGCGTAATCATTATCGCTTGCATAAAATAGTAATTGTATTATGAGGCATTGTCGGTTCAACATTCACGAGTTGTCACATCCATTCCGCATGCGCTGATTAATGGATGGAAAATATCGTTTTGGTGATATTTTTATGGGTTACTTCGATGAAAACGTGGGATACAATTTTATTTTCTAATGCGATAATGGACGTGGAAGTTGGAGATTTTACAAAATGGGTGATTTTAGTCGAGCGTAGTTTTTTCTTGTTGTATAACTCAACTAACGACGGGAAGTGATAAAGACCGAGGCGTAGATAAGATAGCAACAAATTTGCTGGGGATAAAATGCATAAATATGCGCTGCCATTCTTCCTTGTTATACATGAACATGAATGGTCTTATCGAGATTAATATGTAAAATACTTGAAGAACTCGAATGAACTCCTAAAATGTTGTTCTTAAAACCCTAATTCCCGAATAAAAAAATAATTTTTTTATTGTTTAATGTAGGAGAAATCCTCGGCTCGGCTCTTTGACTCAACCCTGCTAACCATGTGTCTTCATGCCGTAGATAAGAGTGCCTGTTTCGTTTCTTCTTTTGCGTCTCCGTTTTATTCCGCTTATCGCCACCTCACAGGCTCCTCGTTGTCTCCTTTGCTCTGCCACTGGGATTCCCCTTCCGTTTTCGTAGTGGCGTGTGGTTTGCTGTCGGTTGGGGGTTGTCGAGTGTTTCCAGAAATCCTAGGATTAAATTTTATCGATAAACGATTGTTTTGGTAGTTGCTTAGTGACATTAAAAACATTCACCCTTTTTCATCCTTTTGTTATTAACCACGATGGGATTGTGTAAAGTTTAGCGGGTTTCAGTTAATTGAAAACAACTTTCTGTTTCAATATCCTAACGAGCTTTCGTTATATGTAACAAAACGCACGATGAAGTAGATTCAACCGAGCAATCTTATGGAGAAAAACAATGGAATTAATGGTAAATATTAGATCAATAAACTTATAATTGAAATTTACTTAGCTTTAAAGCCCATAAGCAAAGTTTAGGATACTTTGGAGGGGCCTATCGCACGTTCTAATACCTTTTTAAAATCTCTTTTCTCCCTAAGAGATTGAATTAAGTATAATTTTTCCTCTGATGAATAAATATTACATTGCAATAAGTTAAAAAATTTTGAGCTTAATTGCTTATTGCATGGGATCGCTTTGTAATGTTGATTTATATTTCCAGAGGAAGGTGTAATTTTCTCATCAAGGATGAACCAATTTGACAACATCTTTGTGTAAAACTAATAAAGAAAATTGCCTGCAGAAGGTTGCCCAGTACCTACTAGCAGTTCCAAATCATCTTGTGATATTTGTTGTTTATACTCATTTTTGCGACTAAATCGAATACTTAATCGCACATTTCGGCTTTCATAAACCGTCCTAATTGTTTTTTTAACCTTATGCCTTGTCCTACCTTGCTTCATTGATTTAACATTTATTTCTTCCTTAACTTAAACGTCCATGTTTTTAGCATTCCATCACTGTTGACGTTAAACTTTGCGATTTCTACGAATATCTGAGCGAAGCGGAAGTTATTAAACTCTTATCTCGCTGCTTTTGTGATCGACGCCAAAGTTAGGTTTGATGGATGGGAAGGGAGCTAACATTTTGCTGAGCCTTAACGCCCAGAAAGGTTATGTATTCACTCCTGAGCTATCTCTAGTTTCCTATGGGATTCTCAACTCGAGAAAGAAGCACCGTTTGGACTTTATCGAGTGCCGCCATTAATGCTTTCGACGGTATTTAAACGCAGTACGAGAGGCAGAGTCAACGATTCTGCATCTGAACAGTTAACCATTTCAGATACCGAGTCTCTCATGTCTAATGCCATTTTTTTTAACTACAAAGGAGCTTCTCCTTTGGGGGCGTGGATTCGTTAATTTACCGGAATTCTGACTATTAAAACTGAATCCTTAATTGGACATTTTGTTTCATAACTCAGCCTTTTCTGTTATCCGTCTGTGTGAAGGTAAATTTTATCCTCATCTGGCGTGATCCACGCTACCTTTAGCGATTTTCTGTATACCACCGTGCCTCATGTTACTGACTCGTGACTGAAAATGCAAAATATGCCCTTATCCTGGTTTCCACTCTTGATATCACAACTATTGTGCATCAAAACCGGTTGTGTAAATCACGGACGGCGTGCGAAAACTCATTTCAATATGAATAAACTCCGCCGCGGTGAGTCGAAAATTCACGTTGCTCCACTTACTCTTTTCTTGATACCTTGCCTCTTTTTGAGATTGTTATGAATTGGGAGTTGAAGACGGCTGTAAATAGTGTCGCTATCATTTGCAGGGTTGCTTTTTTGGGGATTTTCCCCTAAATTAAACAATCATAGAGTAAGACTTACTCTATGGCGCTATTTTAGGTTTTTCTTTCTTGGCTATTTGAAAAATCTGGAAAGAGATATACCGAGCCTAGTTTATGGGATGAAGATTTTAGCTGACAGCCCTTTACCCAAAACTTCTCAAGGTGGAGGTACGTCTTGGATATTGTGATGTTGCACTAATCAATCAAAGTGTAATAATGGCCCAGATGTAAGCATTATCATTTCTAGAAAGGTGAAGTTACGTTCAAATCTGGCCCATAGTACATTATGTGGTATAAAATTTACAAACGAACCTATAATTGTATTTTTCATAGACTGCAGTTAAGTTTTCTCCAGTCATTGCTTGTCTGTAGAATTGAAATTACCAAGTCCCTAGTATAGCGGCGAATAATCATATCGTCTTTAAAGTGTTTATTGAAAAAATAGTTGTGTTGAATCACTTCTGCGTGTGTAATGTGAGTCCACCAAAGGTTCCTTAAATACTTTATTCCTTTGACAAACTTATTTTCTCGAAATGGAGCGTTGGTCAATAAAATGATTGGTGTTGTAGTTTACTTAGTCGCGGAAATAGAATCATTTTAACCTTTTTCAATTGAGTGTAAACGTGTTCCGCCGGTTTGTGTCGCCTTAATGCTCGCTGACGTGGGAAGTTGAGGCCGTGTTAACTTTTGTGCTGTCAGAGGCGAGGTGCAATAGATGACGGGAAAGTGGGTGATCAGATTGCTATATGGGGACTCGATTTACTGAGAGTTGGCGGATCGCTGTCCTTCCATTAGTTTGCTAATTTAAATCCCGTTCCCGCCATGAAATTACGCTCACCCGCGGCAGTATTCGTCGCGGGCTTATCGGACAGCGTGAGGAGATCGGACAGCGTTGATTAGTTTTCGGGAGCGAGCCACCCCCGGGTCATCCCGTACGATCCGATCAATGCGCGTTTGTCCGAACCCAGTTTCGGGAGTTTGGAATCTGTGCTGCGAAGGCGTCAGTGCTCACCGATGCATTCAACTTGGATGCATGGCTTGGATGCATGTAACGACGCAATGGGAGACGTACATCAAATTTATTCCTCATATTTAGGCAGTGTACGAGACTGACTTTTTACTGACGAACCCAAATGTAATACCCTATGAAAACGCTTATGCCGCTGGCCCCATTAATGAATAATTTGTGCTATTCTATCTTTATGTTCATACTTTTAAATTTATTCTGAATTCCTGCAATCGTCAGTCTATTCATGAATCTGCAATCTTCAATGGTAAATATTATCTTTTGGCTATGTGTCCCATTTCATTGCCATTTAAATCATGGCATAGAACTCTGGGGCCATGCTCCTATGGCTAATAACATATTTTTACTACAAAAAGAGCCGTGAGAATCATTTCGAAGTCAGCCTTCCGTGGGCACTGATAGCCAATCTTTTAAAAAACGTGGAATTATAACTCTATATACTTTGTATGTATATAAATGTTCATGTAATGTGAAAGAAAATATTGACCTATATAAGACTGCAAATAGTGTCAACTATCATGACACCAGGATGAGGGAGAAACTTATCCTAGCTACAGTGCAGGTTACCAAAAACTCAAAATCTATTTAATGTGATGAAGTTGAAATTTTTTGAACACTTTACCTCAAGAGGCCAGAACTGTAACATATTTGAGATTTAAACATGTCTTACACCGGTGGCTTGTATCAAAGGCCTTTTACTCTACTGAAGATTTTATGAAGTGTAAACCTGGTATTGTTTTTTGATTATTTTGTGTGATGTGATTAATTGTTATTTTTTGATCTCTGACGAGGGCTGTTGCAATGAAATAATGCTTGCTAAATGTCTAATCAATTCTAATAATGATAATACATGAATGAGTTTGGATTTTCGGCGTAATTTAATTGTTGCACATGGTATAAACCATTGAGATAGACGGAGAGGATGCTTGCTATTTTGACCAATACTAGAAACTGTGACGTGGGCGGAACTTGTCTTGTTCTGGAACTGGAACTTGTCCGCCATCTTTGTTAACCCCGATTTGCCTCTAGCGCCGACGGGCTGATGGACAAATTTTGCAATTTTACAGTGCCTTCCAGCGATAACTCACTAGATGTCAGCATGCACTTGCTTCTTTCAATATTCATTCTCCTTTCACGTATTGTTTATTTATTTAAATTAATATTAATCCACGTTCCCGCTGAAAACTATGGTTAAATCGAGGAAAATCCACATCACTAGGGTTACCATACGTCCTCTTTTTCCCGGGCATGTCCTCTTTTTCAGGTAAATAAAAATGTCCGGGCGAATTTTTTTAAAAAATACGAAATGTCCTCTGTTTTAGCTGTGAGATAAAAATCTCGTTTTAAACACGAAAATATGTAGTCGCTCTACTAAATCGTAAAATTGTAACTGTAGCACTTTTGACTGCAAATGAAAAGGCCACATCGATGATAATGTTTAGCGCACATCCACTTTGCTCCCGATCTGTTCTGAAGTGCGCTACCTAGTGCGCAGGGTCTCTAACGAATGTAAGGCAATTGCACTGTTGTGTTACGAAGTGATTAGCGCACTAGAGCGAATGAAAGGCACCCATCATCGTCAAATATTATTGTGTTATCACCAACTCACCGTAATTTTTCCCAGACCAATGATCAACAGGTGGGTTGTTAAATCACCACGAACTGGCCGTACTTTTGTAATTTCGCAAAATTTTTAAATCACTATGAAAGAAAACAAAACCAACCAGCAGGTGAAGTGTGGTGTGAATATTTAAATCAGTCGTCTAGCTATGTGTACCATTCTGAACTTCTAATAATAGCTGAATTCTTTTTTTTATTCCTAGTCATGATGCTAATACAGAACGTGTGTTTTCTCTTGTCAACGCACAGTGGACCAAAGACAGGAACAGATTTAAAATAGAAAACATGAAAGGTGTAGTGTGTGTTCAGTTCACTTTTAAGCACTTCGACCGCTTAAGCTTTTATGAATACTTGCTGGGAATCCAAAAACTGTTAACGGAGATTTCTTCATCCTCCAAATATTCATGGCAAAAAAGTGAAAAACACAGTGATGAGATATATGAATTCAACGATGATTGTGATTAAAATGGTGGAAAAAATAACAAAATAAGAAGTGTCCTCTTTTTTATGGGAAGTGTCCTCTTTTTTTTATGATGGACATATGGTAACCCTACACGTCACCAAATAGGCGCTATACATTTCAAGAGTTCCTTGCCTTAAATTATGAACAGATGGTGGATATTCTTCCTATAAATCCGCTAATTGGTTCATTCCGTCTTGTCATCCAAAGGGAAGTAAGGAAAGAGCTATGATGACAAATATGGGTTGTTGTTTCGGTTGTCAGGCCACAGTGTCTCCATCTACCTCTGTGGTAGAAACTTTAAACTTAAGCATATTATTCCGCTCCTAGCCCTCGACGAAATGCGATTAACCGAAATCTTTTTTTGGCACTACTACTATATGAAGAGGTGTTTTACGGTTCTGTATTAAATGCGACAACAGGTTTTGAGATTCAGTGGTTTCCTTTGTAAAGAGGAGCTAACTTTCGTGGCCGTCCTAGATGAGATCGCAATTTTTGCAATTCAGTCGTCATACACACTTTCATGAACTCCGATAGTCCATCTGTCTCTGGATCATCTATTTGGCTTGTTTGATAACTGCGGTAACTTTTTTTCGTGTCGACAGCATCCGTTGAAACTTGCGAATGCGAAGCCACTATTTCCAGCAAAGGAATGCAAAGCTTTGATGCTACTAAATGAGGTTGCGGTGTCTTATAAGGCAACCTGCCCTTCAACTGCTCGACCTGCGAGCGCCGTAATTTTCCTACTGTATGCTAATCTAACTGTCCTCGTATATGATTTCGCGAAATTAAACAGACGGGCGATGCGCAGCGGCACAAACGTCGAGATGATGAGCTTAAACCCCACGAGATTAATGCCTGCCGTGAATTGTTCTCATTTTAACCGTTGAAATGTATGATGTCTCGTCATACTGTCCCACACTGCCATTTGAGGATTGATTACCCTTATCGAGCGAAGGGTTACCCGCTCTGCTTTGCAGTTGCCGGTTTAGCTTGACCGCTGCACCCACGGCTTTAACTCAACTCAAAGGGATTTCCGAGCGAATCCCTCATGGATTGCGGAAATTAAGACGTGTGTGTATGTGTGATGTTGGCCTGCATTTCTTAGCTCGAGTATTGTAGGGTGGTAGTGGCCCCATTTTTCAGTCGATCGAACCATGGAATTCAATTTGACGAGTGGGATGAGCGTTTGAAGAAACCAAGAGTCTGGTTTGTGGATGGTATCAAGACAACGGAATCACCGTCTGAATTGGACAGCTAAAACTTGCGCAAGTGGAAGAAGTATTCTGTCTGGGAAGCAAGGTAACCAAGAATGGAAAAATCAAGTAAGATATTGTGAGCAGATTAGCCCCGCGAAAAGAAGGATTCTTTTAGGTGTCTGCCAACTGCAAGTTACCATGCCTGAAAGTGAGGAAGCAATTTATTAAAACGGATATTTAGAGCAGTCTCTTTTATAGCAGTCAGGCCTGAACAGTAACAACTGCGAAGCAAAAGTCGTTGGACCGGGTTCAAATCCTGGCAGTGGTCGAGATTTTTCAGTGGAATCCCGGTCCCTAACTGTGTGCTATGTGATGAACACCTTAAGTTAAGTGCACCATTCGTCGGATGGGACGTAAAAACGTGGTTTCCATGGTGCCTATCGTTAAGAGTAGGCAAATACCGACTACGGAATTCTCTCTATTATTCCGCATTTCACCAGATGATCCTTTCCTTAGCAACCTGTCCCCAATGGCGCAAATTATCTCAGTTGTCGTTCGCCTCTTAAAACATCCAATTCAAATCCAAATGTAAGTACATAGTTTGAAAAATTGGCAAAAAGTATTCAAAGCTAATGTATGCATTTTCACACCTAGGACATTCCAATATATATATTTGGAAATAAATATCGGTGTAAAAATAACGATAGAGATCACATCCCGATTGAGTGAGAGTATGGGGTACTTTATCTGCTATGCGACAGTTGACTTAATTGATTTTACTTCGGTAGTGTTTTCATGTTGAATTTTTATGATTGATCATGTTCTTGAGACTTTTCTGTGATACACCTCTTTTGCTTGACTAGGGTCTTGATTCTGAGGCCCTCTCAAAACATCCCTATTAAAACAGATATTTTGAGCAATCTTTTGTATAGCAGTCAGGCCTGAACAGTAACAACTGCGAGACAAAAGTCATTGGACCGGGTTCAAATCCTGGCAGTGGTAAAGAGGCCCGTTCCTTAAATTACCCTTCCAACGCTTTTTGACTCAGTAATAATAATAATAATAAACATAGTTTGTTGATCCCAGGACTTGTTCTTACAAGTATAGGATAAGTCAACGCTTCTAAAATGAATACATTCATAAAAACTATTAACTGAGGGCAGTAAGCACAAATAAAAAAAATACATATAAGGTCATGAGGTCATAAATTCATCAACAGTTTAAAACAGTTATCTATGAGGTGATTCCTCAGTTTTGTTTTGAAAATGGTGGAAGTTTCAATATGTTTTATATCAGTTGGCAGTTAGTATTAAATTTAGATCCGGCATATTTTGGGATTTTTAAGAATAATGACAAGCTGTGAGGCACAGTCCTATGGTCACACCTCCGCCGGGTATCGTACCCATGAACATCTTTATTCACCATTGCATTACAGATATTTTGTATTGGATATGAGGACCCCAGAAGTCAAGGGGTCTAAGTAACAAAACCATTGTTTAGAGAAAACTTAAGTCAAAGTTGAAAATGTTTGGTACAGCCCACGAAGTAGTTAAGAGGCATTACCCTAGACAGCATCACCTGTCACGAAAATCACTTGGATCCCTTAACCACCTAAAAGATTAATATTTTCACATCCCATTTCTGTACCTAACTTATTTTTTTCAAAAATGTCACTTAGACCCCTTGACTTCTGAGGTCCACATATAGAATTGAATAAAGAATGTAAATGTAGTAGGGATGGAATAGTTCATTTTTTGGGGTTCCGTCAACAACTAAAACTCTTTTCTATGGAGTTCCTTTAAAAAAAATATCCTTAACATTCTGGATTTATCCACTCCGTAGCATTTTTGCCCAACGATCCTCCGTGTGTGCGTCCTGGGGGCTATACGAACTTCGCATTTCCCCTCGGCACAGAAATGACGATGGTGTAGGAAAAAAGTCTGCGTCTGGGCATCATTATGGTATGCAATGCAAGCGCCTGAAGCTATTTTCACCTCGTGCTTTCATTGCTGCATTCTTAATTTTTTAAGTTTTTCATAGTTTTATTTTTAATCAGCATCGATGTTGTGTCCTGCGAGCTGCCTTTAAGAGATTTTAGCAAATTTAATTGAAGAATAACGCATCTTTCAACTTCGGTTAATGGAATTATTTTTCTTTGTATATTTATATTTATAATTTAATAATTATTCTTTATTTTTGGATGTTTAGCCGTGGTTATGGTAGGGTCACAAATCCTGTGATGAAAAATGGATTAATTAGGTTTCTCACTGATGTTGTCAATTTCTATTTTGGCTATCCGAGTTTTCGAATCCACCTTTGTTGTAGAGGGAACCTAATAATGTTGTCTGTGTCAGAGTTCAATTCGTATTACGTATAACTTTTCAGTCTTAGTCTTTTTTATTCCTACGGAATCGGAGGAGCTTCCATTGTGTTGCATCCAATAACCTAGTTACTCTTCGATTTTTCACGCGACAGGTTTTATTTTATCCTGGTTTTATAGAGAGTGACATCTTTGACAGTCTCGGAAGAATTCCTCTTCGTCCACATGTCTGTCTCTTTTCGCCGCATGCCCAGGGCGATTCTGGGCGGTCCCCGGTGTACGAACGTCGAAACTTCGTCAAATCGTCGCCACGCCGCCGCCTCGCGGTCTCCGTCACTGTGAGTTCATAGCGCTTGTGTGTTGTGAGCTGTGTCGCGGGGAGGGGTTGAAGGGGGGAGTCCCCGAATGGATCGTGCCTCGCATCGAATATGGCGGAGCTGCGAAGGAGGTCACACAGGGAGAGGAGGAAAGGCGAGGGGGGGGGGAGGATGCGGACGGAGGGAACGGGGGAGGGCTTGCTTGCAGCTTCCCTCTCACTCGACACTCCACACCTCCTCCTTTACCCTTCCCATCCATCCCCCACCACTCCCCTCGCCCCGTGCATCCGAACGGCACGCGTCCGTGCGGTGGCGGTCGAAACGGAAGCGAGGATTTCCCACTCGCGGTCGTCCCGCGCCGCGCCGGTTGCTGGGCGACTCCCAGCGCACATGTTTATCGGGCTAGAGAGAGAGAGAGGATAGTTGTGTGGTAGGGTAGGGATGAGAGGAGGGGTGTGGGGAAGAGAGAGAGGGAGGGAGATAGGCGGAGGAGGAGGAGGAAGGGGTGGGGGAAGGACGTGGAGGAACGAGTGAGTCAGCTGTGAGTTCGCGGTGGCGCTGAGATGAAAGCAAGGGGAGAGGGTGGGCTTGGATCAAGGCACCTCCGTTGTCGCGTGGGGAGGGCAGGGTGGTGGGATGGGGTGTGGGTGGTCGGACGGGTGCCAAAGGCCAGCAAGGGCATCCGATCCAAGGAGTTGTTGTGTGGTGTGACTCGGATGAGTTTGCTCGTCTGGCGGTTGATACGCGTGTAAAGGCCGCTTTACAAGGTACATTTTATCGTACAAACAAATGTACAAATTCCTTCATGAAGGAAATTGTACCGCGCACAGCGGAAAATTGTATGATTGTCTGAATGACTTAACGGGAAAAGAACCTGCTCTAATTCCATTCAGTTTCTTGCACATTCTATGATACATTCGTTTGTACAATAAAATGTACCGTGAGAACGGCCTTAAGAAACAGGGTAATCGGAAAGCGACGGGTACAATGAAGATAGAACTCTGCCATTTATGGTAGTCCGAGCGAGCTAGTTCCATAGTTATAATAGAGACCATATTCGAATTATACGTGTTAATGTAACCAGCTGTAGTACACATCAATGAAATATTTCATGATTACTAGTGCAATAATATACTTTTACATGACAGAAATGTAAGTAATTAAATGAAAATATCTAAATAAGTCCTTAACTTGACTCATTTTTTTCGCTCGGTGCGTTTGAAACTCCTTCAAAATGGAAGGTTTTTTGTGATACCCAAGAACCTACTCCGGTAACTATATGATTAATTTTCAAAAATAGTTGAGAAAACACACAACTACACTTATTGATGAATGATGAATGTTTTCTCGGCTGGGATGCATCCATGAATAAAGAGAGCAATGGAGACAAAAGAGAAGGAAATCAAAAATTAAACTCCGAGCAGCTAAAGGAAGCTCCACATTTAGTTGACTGCGTGAGTATTTAGTAGAAAAAAAATAATTCGTTTCCCATGTAAATCTCCGTCAGAACGAAGGCGCGATTTTGCCTTTAGCGGCACCAAAATCACCATAGTTTTATGCTGTATGATAACCGCTCAGCTAGTACTCTTCTAACGTGCAAATATTGTTATCCAAAGTAAGTTGGTTAAATTAAACGCTCTCTGTGAAACGTAGCCTAGAAGCAAGCACATCTGTTGAAAGTTTGCCAATAGTGCTCTCCGTGAGGCCCATCCTGTCAACTGAAGGGGAATGCTATTTGAAGTCCAATGAAATATTGTGGAGAAACTTGAGGGAATAGCTATGGAGATTTCTGTCGAGTTATTTCGCCCGTGCAACTTATTGTTCATGGGCGGTGGATCGTGACGGCAGACCCACGTTCAGATCCCGAGGGAGGCGGATGCTTCCGACTCGTCCTTGTATCCTTCAGTTTTTATCTGCTCTCCCTCTCCGCCTCGAACTTGACGAATGGAAGGTTAACGCTCGTTTTTTCTTTTAAGGCTTCGCAGGCAGTTTTTTCATCACCGTTGAGTCACCGCCAGGGAATCGGTTGAGTGCCCAGTTGTTCAGCCTTGGTCACTTCATGTGTTCATTGCTTCAGTGGGTAGAACCTCAATTCTTGCGCTGCTTCTTAAGGTATAATAAAGTGCATATTATCTGATAGGTGTCTCGTGCATTTTTCATCTCCAAAAGAGTATGGATGCGTTAATCCACTTTTGTGAAAACTGTTAATAAAAAATGACGGGGTCTTTAAAAAGATGACTATGAGATATGGAATAAATATTCTTGACGTCGCATAAGAGAATCATGCTCATGCGGTAATAGTAACTTTTTTGGCGAATCACTAATGTGTTTTGAGAGCCGTATCTTTTCATACGTGTAATCGAGTGATAATTAAATTTTCGTATGCTTTCAGTCCTTGAGTTATAAACTTGCTGCTTTCTTCGACAAATAAAGATAATTTCTATCACAATAATTTAAAAGAATACGGTGGGTAGTTTTATTATAAACAACAGTTTGTCAATGCAATCCTTATGGCGGAAAGAGCTTGTTCTCTGCGTCTTTTTTGAGAAGACAATATTCATTGTGTATTGAAATAGCATTTTTTTATATAGACTACCGGAGTATCTTTTATTAGTTTTCAAAGTAAATTCATGCTTCTCCGCCTTCTTAAATATATTCAGATAGTAACCGTGCCGACACTTACAGAGAACTACACATTTTCATTACGGCTTCGTCGTCAATTTCCTTTCAGTGGAGTGGTATCCCAAACATGTCCCGATGTGTCATGGACACTCAAAACATTAAGAGCGAAGTGAAACGGGAGAGGCTTTGTTCTTCGGGGTAGGCGATTTAATGGCCCATTAAGACCTCGACTGCTAATATACGACCTCGCATTTCGCTCGACCTCGATTCCTGGTCTTAAATATCTCGACGGGAGACGATATATTTTACCCTAGTAGCGATGAAGGCATGAATTGTCTGCTTCCGAGAAATGTAGTGCAAACGTTTAGTATAGATCTGCAAGGTGGGTTATATAGAAAGCATGTTTTGATACCTGAAGAATTTACTCTTTGTGCCTAATTTTCGAAGGAGCTAATTATTTCATGAGGTAATTAGTCGCTTTGGAATATTAGCATTGTGGTAGAATTTGGTCAACTTAAAGCACATCCGGAATATAGTCAGTCCAATGTATTCTGTTCTCAAGCCAGGTGCAGTCCAGGTTAAACGTGGTTATTACCATGTGCTGAAAGGGAACTAAGATTGGATCATACTCTTGGAATGATGATATTATTTTATTATCGACCCAAAGGAGGCTAAAATTTCGTGGTGGTACTATCTATGATTTCGTTTTCGGGGTCAAGTAATGGCCATAATGGTTTGTCAACTTTTGTCTCTTTAAAGTGGAATTCCATCCTTTGAACTGTTTTAATCGATTTACAGTAAATAAAGAACTATAACTAATGTTAATACTTTATAAGTTGCTTTTCTTTTTTTCTTTTTCTCTGGTCTGGCCTCTTTATAGAAAACGTAAACACTTCTACTCTACCACTAGACTACACGTAAACACGTATACTCTACTTATGGGCATAAAATATGGTAGTCTAGCTGGAATTTTTATCAATTTTTGGAGAGAGATTCGAAAATATGTGCCCTTCATGCACCAATGTTGTATTATAATTGCTTGTCATTTGGTCTTAAGATTGGTTGACTGAAATCATATTCTACTCTGTCTCTTACTAAGTATTCTCTGTCCTTAGAGTTCAGCTTCTTATCCCATTTTCCCTGGTTTGTGCATCAGCCCCTCGGTCTTCCTCATAGTGCTCTCCCTTCCATTATTATTGCATTGCATTATTGCATTTCCAGAAAGTCAGATAATAAAGAGTACACAAAGTTTAGGGCCTAGGAAAAGCTTGATAGATGACAATAAATCAGATGTGTTTAGGGTAGAGAGTAGGACAGGAGTAGATCAAATTGTGGGTTATTAAATAACGTGATCGCCGTAAATAATAGCAGCTATGAGAGATCTGTTAGAAATCAGAATAGCTTAGTATCCGAGCTAAATATAAGCGGCTCAGGCTCATCGATAAATGCTTCCATTAAAGTATTAAAGTATTATAAACAAGGACACTATAAGTTAAATCAAAAGGATTCAATTTCTTTAGTGGTAGTCAATTTCCGTGGTATTAAAAACAAAGTCGCCGAGTGTCACGATCTCATCTTAAGCACGGACGCTTATGTAGTGATAGGAACAGAAAGCTGCTTGTCGAATGAAATTTCGGATTGCGAGATCTTTCCAAAATCGTATGTTATATATAGAAAAGACCGATTAGAGAAAGCAGGAGGTGTGTTCATAGCTGGACGAGACGAGATTGTAAGTAGAACCGAAATATTTCCAGAAAATGATGTAGAAAGTGTGTGGTGTTCCATCAAGTTCTCGTCGAAAAGAATTTTTACATGCGCATTTTACAGGCCACCCCATTCAAGTTTAAACACAGTTTTACAGTTAGAAAAACAGGTGAAGCATTTCAATAATCAAAACAAGGAATGTAATATTATTATTGATGGTGATTTCAACACTCCCTCGATAGACTGGATGACGTACCTATAGTTTCAGAAATCGCGGAAATGATAAAGGAGTTGTACGACACTCTTACTCTTTGCATCAATTAGTAACAACACCCACGAAACGAAAAAACGTTTTAGATCTTTTGGCAACAAATATACCTGAAAGCGTCCTTAATGTTAAAACAGTGAACGGGATTAAGGACCACAAAGTAGTTATTGCTAAATTTAATATAAATACTAACAAAAAGGCCACAAAAAGAAAAGTCTACTCATACCACAGGGCGGATTTTGATTGATTAAAAAAGGAGCTGTTGACCTCGTATAGTAAGTTAAGCGATCTAAAGCTTTGATCTTTGGTTTAGATATAAAGATCTAAGCCAAAACCATACTTCAAATGACGAATGGAATACTTTTAGTAACATCACGTGACTAGCCATTAATAACGTAATACCAAAAAAAGCTGAAAAAAGTCAACACGGAACCTAGGTGGTATAATGCAGATGTATTATGATGCGGAATGTTAAGAGTGGCGATAAGGAAGATCCCAGTAACTTTAGACCTATCTCCCTCACGTCCATCTCATGCAAAGTATTGGAACATATAATCGTCAGGACAATTATGAGGTATTTAGATAGTCAGAACTTGTTAATACAAAACCAACATGGATTCCGAAAAGGCAGGTCCTGTGAAACCCAGCTAGCTCTTTTTCTGCACGACGTTCTTTCCTCAGGAGAAAGGCTCATCCAGGTAGTCGCATTTTTTTTAGAGTTCAAAAAAGCTTTCGATAAAGTCCCGCATTCAAAATTAATTGTTAAGCAAAGAGCTTATGGAATACATCACGATATAATATGCTGATGTGAAGATTTCTTAAGTAACCGCGAACAGAGGGTAGTTCTAGATGGCGTTAGTTCAGATACAGTTAAAGTCACATCCGGTGTACCCCAGGGAAGTGTCATTGGTCCCTTATTATTCCTTTTGTATATTAATGATATCACAACCGTCCTTACCAGTAAAATTCATCTTTTTGCGGACTACGCAGTATTGTAAAGGGATATTAACACAGAATCTGATAGAATTGCCTTGAAGAAAAACCTAGAAGCTATAAGCGGATGGTGCGACACTTGGCAGTTAGAATTAAATTTTAATAAGTGCGTTATTATGAATTTTTGGAGGAAGAGTAGCTTAACCAACGGGAGGTACACAATTAAGCAAGCCGAACTAATAAATGTAGAGTCAGTAAAGTACTTAGGAGTGACCCTTACTCAGGACTTGTCGTGGGGGAAGAATATACGAGAAATTTGTGGACAGGCAATTCGTAAATTAGGATTTATTAAAAGAATACTAGGAAAGTGTGACGAGAAGGTAAAGGAGCGATGTTATTTTTCTCTTGTTAGACCCCACTTGGAGTACGCCGCTAATATATGGGGCCCTTATGAAGTAGGATTAGTTTCAGATATAGATCGCATACAGCGGAGGGCAGCAAGATTTGTTAAAAATTGTTATGATAAACATAGTAGTGTTACAAAATTATTGAGGGAATCAGGGTGGGAATCTCTATCCAATCGAAGGGAGAAATATAGGTTAAATCTTTTATGAAAGTTTGATGTAGACTATTTTTTGCCCGACGTTGAAAATATTTTGATAGAGCTAAACTATTATGGTAGGAACGATCACAGGAATAAGATTAAGGAAATAGACTGCAGAACCGATAGATTTAAAATGTCATTTTTTCCACGTACAACAAGGGACCATGATTGTTGTGATAGATCAGTTATAGGATACTGACTAGGTTAAATAGGTTTTTTCAGTAGTGCTAAAGATCTTAACATGAATTGTAAATACTAACCTCTCATGCATTCTCCGGCATGATATACTCCTGCATGTCTTATAGTACCCTGTAGTACTATTTATTTATCACATTAATAATACTAACCAGTAGTTATATCTTGATTAGTGTGCTGCATGTTAGCATGTTCCTCTACGTATCACTCTCCTGGTTTGTGGTCTGACTGTACCGTTATCCTGACTGCTTTTGGCCTGCGCCTGGCATTCAGGGGAACGTGCGCGGTACTGAATTGAACTGGGATGAGTGCTGCATGCCTGGTGCGGAATCACCCCGTGCCGCACACCCTAGGCTTGCACGGTATTTCGTAGAGGTAGATGTAGATTATGCACCTAACGAATTGATTTCCTCAAGTTGTGGCCTATCCATCTGGACAATATTTTCATTATCATCCTTACATTGTCCTCTTATCTTCGATTCTTCCGTCCACTTCCTTAATCAACGTCCCTTTATCTAGTTCGAAAAATCATCTAAGCACTGTGAGAACACAACGCCCAGTGCAGCCCAGAGGAGAATCATCTAGGTTCTGTTTCTCAAAGCTACCAGTCTACAAGTTACAAGTCACGTGACTATTTCACAAGACAGACGTGTCACTCAGATATACCAATCCGAAGACTTGTACTTGCCCAAAAATGGCGGATCAAATCAAGACTAGAATTACCAAAAAAATGATAAAATACAAAGGAAAGCAGCGCGCTTCGTTAAAAACTGCTACGGGCGTACATGTAGTGTCTTTTAGAGGAACTAAGGTGGGAGCCCCTGGAGACTCGGAGGCTACACGCTTTGGATTAGGTTGCTTGAGAAATTCAGAACTGATGTTTTTCTGAGCGACATAGAGAATATTTTTATGACTCCTCTCTACATCTATAGGTCTGAAAGACGATAAAATTAGAGAGATACACTGCCGAACATATAGATACAAAAACTCGTTCTTTCCGCGCACGATAAGCAATCACAATAAAAATTGAGCTCCACTGAATACACTCCTATAATACATGTCACCCTTTTTCCAAAAAACTTACATCTTTACACGGCTGGTGACCTAACACCCTCTGCCACATGCCCATGCGGCGTCTCTCAGGGTCTTATGTAGATGTAGCTGTAGATTTAGAAGACCATAAATAACTAGTATTTTGATGACTACCTTGTATTATTTGCAAATCAGAAGTTGGTGCAACGTTTTTTGGTAAATTCAAATGATTGAATATGTGCTGAAAAATATTTTAATGTCGTAACTTACATTGAAAGATTCCCAGCGAATTTGAGTTTTCGGGTAAACCTAACAGCAAAAGATAAAATCGTTTATTTCGCCGTATTTCATGAAGGATGAGCTCTAAATGGTAATTATTTATAAATCTTACATGTAAATGTATCATGTTGAGTTGGTTTTGTCTTTATTATACCACTATTAATGGCTTTATAACATAGTATAATTATGCGAAATTCCGCAGAGAAAAAATCATCCGCCTTAACCGGGAAAGTGGAACTCCGTGGCTAGTCCCGGATAGCTTAAAATATGATAATATGAATACGAAACTTCATGGTAATATACTTACGTTGACGTTAAGAATATGTATAGGAACTTACAGTTTCTATTTCTAGTTATTTATGATCATATTCCTTAATAGAAACGAATTGATTAGCAGTTGTTTGTAACTAATAATTTAAAGATTGTGAAACAACAGGATATTTAATTATTCCCTGTCCATGTCCGTCTTCATCCAACAATGATAAGTTATACTTGACTCTTGTACGTCGCAGGTCATTTTTCATTTTTTATTTAAATGAAAGTCAACTCGCGAGTTTGTTGAGCTTGATTAGTTGGTTTTCGGGCGGAATTCACGACGGCACAGCAGTCGAGGGAAGGCAGTAAGTGATAATGGTGTTTTAATCGAGACGAAATTAAAAAAAATATTCTTGCATCAGTATTACTACAGCTATGGATTTTGACACCGCCTTAAGAGATATGCTAAAGTGAATTGTGGCCTAAGGATTTTTTCGTCTTAAATCACGTTATTAAAATGTGCACTCAATGAATCGCGATTTGCACTGCGGTCACATTTTTAGTAGGCGCGTCCTTCGTATCCTATGCATTACCATTCCTACTACCGTACTTTTCCGTGTATGGAAATGGTCACATCCTCTCTGGCATAATTTAACCTCCTGGATTCACCCAGAATAGGTGCCTATATTGTCTCCAAATGTACATCCATTTCGGTGACTGATCGAGAAGAATGATCGTATCCGTTGACAATGGCACCGATATCGTTAGCACATCAGCCCAGAAGCCATAAAGGTCGTTGTGTTCGAATCACTATTAGTTTTTTCGGGTTGTATTTTTGTTCTTTCATTTGATCAGAGAGAGAAAGAGTGAGAGAGCGATAGATCTTCAGCGGTTGAAACTACTTAAATCAAAGTCCATCGCTGTGTCCGAAGATGTTCAGAGTCCTGCATTGTTATTTCATTCAATGACATATGCTTTCGAAATCGTTAGTCTACAACAGCTATTCCTCGTGAATCATTATGGTATTAAGAGGGATAATTGGTAAATAATGATAGAATGGGTGTGATGTTAGTTTTTTCTTGTTTTTGTAATAGCTTAACAGAGTTGAGATTTCTAAGTTGTTATTTAAACCAGACAACGTATCTATGTACAAATAATTACAGCAGAAATGCAAATTGGTGATGCTCTCATATTAAGGGCAAACGAAAAATACTTCAACTATATTTACTAGATGGGAAAGTGACTCTATAAAATGTTTTAGACGAGAGCGTCGGGCAAATTATGATGAGAAGCATGATGAGAAGCGGAGCACATCCACAACTATTGTTATTTCCTTTGACGCACAGTTTAATTGAATCCGATTCAATATTTTCGTGAACTGTAACATATGACAGCAAGAGCAACATCTGCCTTGCATCCCTTCGGTAATTTGCGAAGTCTTATTTCGATCTAGGTTTGGGCCCCATAAATCTATTTTATTGAGGTATCTCCTTTCCAGATGCATTACAGGCGAGATGTAGGAAATCCGCGCAAGGCTGCGAGAGTGAAAAACTCAAAAGAGAAGTTGGGTATCCGCTTGCCCTTTCGAGATTTCATCTTGAAATCGTCCTTCGTCGCCAGCTGGCATCGCGATGATGACTCGACCGGCCGGAAGTCTCCCCATCGATTAAAAATAGCACAGAGACGCACAAAATAACTTATTTCCCGCGAAAGAGAATTTTGGCAGTGGACTTCAAAGGGGAGTTTTTTGAACACCATTAAATTGGGATTGTCGTGCGTCGACCCTCTTCGTAAAAAACCGCGTGTCATTGCTCGCGTGGGGTTACCTGCGTCAGCGACGGGCGAAAGGTCGTGCGTTGTATGACGATAACGCGATTTCCAGAAAGAAAAAGAAGCATCTGTTTTGAGAGGCGAGACGAGTTTTTTGTAAGGATGCGCTGAAAGTTCACACTAAGTTCACAACGTGAGGCGGAGGTTGAGACCTCGGCCGCGAAGAGCCTGTAATGAGTTGAGTGAATTTCAGTTTAATTACACTCTGGCGGTTGAACCTATTTTTTTGTTTCCATCCAACACGGCTCGCCATTGAACGACCACAATAGAAATCTCTCATGCGGAAGTTGTATTCGACCTTGAAATGAGTCCAGCTGTGAGGTGGAGGAGTGTGTCAGAGGTGTCGTTATTTGATTGCCTCGCATTGCATAAGCCAGCGTGGAATGGAGTCGCTCTGTTGCAGTCCATTGTCATTGTGTGGAGTCTCGGGAGGTGGTTGTGGGGCGACAACTGTTTGCCTTCAGTGATCTTTGGCTCCATGGTGTGAGGGCTGGCAAGGTGTCGAGAGGGAAGCAGAAGAAATGGGGAAAAACAAAGCGTCTGCATCGCTGTTTTTCTCGTCGTGCGATGCCAAAGGAAGTCATCTTTTAAAGGTCAGCTTCGACGCAGTACTGAACGTTCTGACCATTCAGTGTCTCTTCCTGACTGCATGATTGTACTCTCCCCATCGTGTCAGAAAATCGCATTTGAGCCCTCCGATGGGAATTATTATGAGGATTTGAGGATAGACTTAAAGTCATGTCATGAGTGTTAATGGATATTAAAAGACTAGGAGTAACTGAAAGGTGGTGGTCTTGCAAAGATGGTCTTGAGTATTCACTGTATGTAATATTTAACGTGGTTTGAGCAGGTTACATTTCATATTAAATTCAATGAATTTGATCTCAACTTAGAGGAAAATATCTACCTTTTTCAAAGATGTCAAAATATCGGCCGTTTACCGCTCTGTTTTCCAAATATCTGCTGAAAAAAATACCAGCCATTTGCCACTGAAAACGGTGCGCATATGATCTTGAGAGAGACTAAATTTTAATGAAAGTAAAAATTGAATTAGACGACTTTATATCGCAAAAAAATCGTCAAAAATTGGAGTGTGTTGTTTGGATCAGTTCTCAGATGCATACTTATAAAAATAAATAAATTACTCACCGCGGTAATTTCGGTGAAATCGCAAAAAAATATTCGGTTGTGAAGGCGTTATCAGAGTACGGCGTGAAAAAATGAGTCAAGGTGAAGACTCGTGCATTCTTATTTAGTTATTTACAGAGAATTTTTGTCAAAACTATATTCTTGTGGCAGTAATGTCACAATATGCATTTAGTTCATCCTTCTTACAGATACTGACTTTAAAAAAGAAAATTCGAACATGGTGCCTGTTACAATTTGAGAAATAATCGCTCAAACCATCTTTAAAGTTGATTAATTTATAGTGTTCAGGATGTCGGTTGCCTAGCTGTGATTGAAGTCTTTATCTACTTATTGTAGTCATCTTAGTCAGTTTTAGATGGTACTCACTTGATTAATTGACTCGAATATAGTACACACGTTAGGGTGTAGAAAACTTGTTACTAACCCATAAACTAATCGCGTCAACCGGGTTGTTTAAGGCTGATTATATTTTACAAGCGATGAATTTCTCGGAGCAGGTTTCTATGGCCGGAGCATGTTTCAGTCAGAGAAGGACTATACCTAGTTTAAAATCACGTGACTATCGTGTACTCGTTAGAAGTTCGTTTTTCATTGAAAGTTTAAATGTTTTCGGAGCTGCGTCATCCATACACTCTGTATTGGGTTTAGTACATTTTTGACTAATGGAAATAAAAAAAAAATCCCCCTCAATTGTTCTTGCTGTTGCCATGGACGGAAAAAGAACGCGTGCAATTAAAAGTGTGTCCATTGAATGGATTGATGGAGCCATTCCACAAAATTGTCGCCGGTGACATTGTGTGATTTTATGAATTCTAGTTATGAAATATGTTACAGTTAGGTAATGTTGTACTCGTGCGATGTCTTTTTATCTGTGGTCAGCTTTGAGATATCTGTGTTGATGACGGAAGTTAATGTCATCACGTGGTGTCCGTTCATGTTTTCTACGACGGTGGTGATAAGTTCATGTTTTCTACGAAGCCATGTGTTGGGCTCTCAAGTCCTCTCGTATTTTATTTGTTTTGTTATTTTTTGCTGTCCTTCTCGCGGGCCGACTACTTAGTCATAGCAGTTGTTCGGCATGAAATAACGACACGACGTGGAGCCTTATTTTCTTATCCATTTTTTGAATACTTGGACGGTATTTCACCTCTGTCATTTTAATATGTTTCCTAGCGTAAGGCAGGCATTCCGTTTTATATTTTGTGAGATAGTTTATCAGCATATTTTGGGGACAAAATGGTTGATAAAAAATTTCCGCCGATAAACCTGGAGGGAAAATGTTACCAGCAGACTGCTGTACCTAACGGGGTCCGGTCCCCGTTTTTTTTTCCTACACAATTTTTTTGCGCGCCTCTCCGCACCCCATTTTCAAGCTGCACACACTCTAATATCTTCCCCCATCGCCCGTTTCTGCGGCTGCCGGAAAGGTTTGAAGAGTAATGTGCCCCGCCCGTCAAGAAGTTCAGCGTAATTTATTGCTGTGGGACATCATCTCTTGTAGAGCTAACTACTGCATCGCATCTTTCACGTCGAGAAAGTAAGAGATATGAGGGTGTTATAGGTGGTACCCCATTAACTTCTGTGATAAGTATTTTACGAAATGCTTTCTCCCGTTTTTGTTCTACGGAGTCTTCTGAGTAGTCACATGTATGGACTGCACAATGTACGTACGGCCCATCTTCATTATTCCGTATTCTAATTAGCGATTGGTAGTTTTTTGGAATAATACCTACCGTATTATCATGTCCTAGTGGTACGTTTCTACCTGTATGTTGAAAATACCCTGTTGAGTGACCAAATGACCATATTATTTTAACTTTGAACTCAGGTAGGAGAGGAAGAATTTTTTATTACTCTATAATAGGATACCAACCAGTACGTTTCTACCTGTGTGTTGAAAATACCCTTCCGAGTGCCCAAATGACCATATTGTTTTAACTTTGAACTCGGCTAGTAGAGGAAGGATGTTTTATTGTTTTACAATGAGGTAACAACCCTTTAAATTGATTTCTTTATGACAAATTTGGATGAATGTTTTGGGCATGGATTTTTTTCTCCAAGGTATGTTCGTCAGGAAACGTTCATGATAAAACTGTTTTCTTGTACTGAAAACGTTGTTTTCTCATTACTGTTTTCAACAATTCTTAAGTCGTTCAATGGAAATGGCTTACAGCGATATTGCATTTTATGTAGCTTCTTGAGAAATTTCTTGGGAGTGGTGTGGAAATATTCAGTTGACACTAAATTTGGGATGACTCCATAGAGTGGAACGGTTGTGCAGTTTTGGTGTGCGTTCCACTATTATTTTACGAATATATTATATCCAATGCAAGGTTATTAACATTCATTTTCTCATCAGAGGTGAGTTTCCTACAAATTTTCCCGGATGCCATCTCATTTGTCTTCGTTTTTTACACTTACTGTGCCAGGTCATCTCTGTCATCAAGTGACTTGAAGTACGAGACGCATCTCTTTTGGTTACCTTATAACTACCAAAAACTAAATGTGTTACAGCATCATGACGATCTCTGCTAATCGCTGTAGTCATCTTAAATATTCTTGAAAATGTTGCTGGGACTTTGGAAAATACAATTTATTTAGATCACTAATTTTTCCAGCCGTAAATTGAGTGTTTCGTCCTCAGTAGGCGACTCGAGAGCAAAAGAAAGTTTGTGGAGTTATTTCCCCGGTGGAAGAAAAATATGATGGCGGCCTTGTATGCACACGTATATATATCTACTGTTTGTCTAGACATTCTGAATGATAGAGCGTTTGAGTTCACTCTTTTACCGTTTTTGATGGGGTAGTTTCGAGGCAAAACTAGAAAAGAAAGAGTCCATCACGCCGTTCCCATTCGGGGTAGGCACAGTCGGCAGCCTCCTTTATAGCTCAGGAAACAGCCCTTCTTTACTACTCTCAGCCACGCTATCGTATCCAAGTGCACACATCTCACTCATTTTGCATTCATTCGCACTCTTCTTCTCCTGATATTCCCTCTTTTGTGATATTTAACCTCGTGAAGTATTTCATCAATCTTCTTGATTTCCTACATTACATAAAAGAGTGAATTTAATGTGTTTGATCCCAAAAGTATCCATGTAAATTATTGGAATGGGGATATTCTCATCCGCATATCCACACTTTTCGGCTCTCCCCTTCCCTATTTTTTCATACAGCTTGAGTAGATACATGAAATTCGAATCGTAATTTATTTTAAAAATATTGAAATATATTTGCTGTTGAAGCGTGGATCGGGTTGCCCAGCGTAGATAATTTATAGCCACTTTAACGTTTGAACTACGTACGAACGAATATATTCGAGGCCTTGAAATACTGAGAGAATAAATTTATTAAAATACAGATGAATGATGTTATCTTTGGACGTGAGGCCGAATTTGAAATATTTCAGCAAAATATATTGTTAAGTAATTAATTTGTCGAATCTTAAAGGCTGCTCGGAATAAAGTGCTGCGCTGCATGACTAGCAGAAATGAGCTCTCAGGAAAGGGCAAGAGATCTCGGCCAGAGGATGGGTAGGCGATAGCTGTGGATTGAGATAGGTCTCATAAAAAAACATTTACTCTGAGAGATTATCTCATGAAAATTTGATGGGAAGTCTCTTTAGGACGTAAAAGAGTGTGGCATTATGGCTAACGAGAGCGTAGCAAGTGTTGCTCTTACCTTCGGAGTAAATGCTGCCGGAAAATAAAAAATACTAATGAAAAACTAGCGGAGCGTTAGTCCAGGAAGATACATCTTTACTCATGTTTCAGGTAAAAATAATTATCTCATCTTTTAGTTAAAACTCACCGTCTCATCTTTTAGGTACAACACTAGCTCCTAAATCGAAGACATTAGTACTTTCAATGGAAATTATTTTTAATGATTTCATCGGAAGAAGTTGGTGCCTTTTTTTCCACAGAGTCAATTTCAAATCATCCTCCATGTTTACACTCAACTGAAATGTCATAATTCTTTTACAAGATACCTACATAGTTGAATTCCTTAGTCTCAATTATTATTGTCGCCGGTACACACTACAGTGAGCCCGATGTAGCAACCTTTTTAATTGTGTATTGTGAGTGTTTGTTTATAATTTTCACTCACGGAAAAACATCGTAAGGCATTTGATTTGGTCACAAGTCTATCCAGACAAGTCTATTCAATGTATTCAGACCCGAAAGAGAAGTAGATGGCTGAGGAGTGATTTATAGTACGAGAGTCCATTCCTCTTTCTTATCATTCTCTTCATCTTTCATCATTCATCTTTGTATAAATGTGGAAATCTTTATTTCTCAAGATTTCTCGGGTTTCTTTCCGGATCAGTGGCCGACCATTCTATACTCGACTCTAGCGTCGTTCTCAGGGCAGAGGTGAATTCAGAGTCGAGTATCGAAACGTCGACCATCTTGGAACCGGACGGAAGACCAAGAAAAATCGAGAAACATGTACGCCGGGAAAGCACCCGGTGGAAATCTCTAGTTTGCGGTCGGAAGGCATGCTGCTTGCAATATTCACAAAATCAATGTTTTATGTAAGTTATATTGTGCAGTTCTCTGTCGGATATCAAATTAAGATGTAAGATTTAATATTTTCAGCGGGGCTGTTTGTTGAGGACAGGCTCATCTCGGTAGATAATCCACGCGTCTTGCGAGATTCACGAATCGGCGTAGGGCGCCATTTCCCTTCCCTGTGCCAGTTGTACTTTCCAAGAAAAATCAGCTGCCTAGAAAAATCTCGCAGCCAGAGTTAATCTGGACGTGCCCAAAAATTCTCTCCCGGATAGATTCCTAGTGTGATTCGTTGGCGAAAGGAGAGAGCAGTTTTTTATTCGTCAAAGTGGTCAACCAAACATGGCCTCCGCACAAAAATCTTCCATTGGCGCCACATAAATTCTGAGTTTCATCAATTTTTTCGCTTCGCTGACGTGTGAATAAATAGTCATGGCAATGCGAAAAATTGGCGTTTAAAAGCCTTTTTTTTGTTGTGATAATCTGCTCAAATTGATCTATTCAATACGGCACACTACGCGTTTTGGTGGCTTTAATATCCTCCTGTGCGCGATCGTGCCCTCATGGTTCCATCCATTCTCTTCTTTAATGCATTGTTTGACTGAATTTCTCTACTAATGAATAAGTTTCAAGCTGTAGTTCACCTAAAAAAATGTAGAATACCTATCGCTCAATGACATGCACGTGGCGTAGTTGGGTCTAATTCTTGAGATCTCCGCGTGCGAGGTGAAGGGCGAACTCGAGTCACTGTGGACAGTGGGTGTTCCTCGAAAGGCGAGAGAAAGAATGAGCTTTCTTATCTGTTCGGAGGAAGTCGAGAGCGTCGCTCTTCTGAGAAAGGGAGGGAAGAGAATACTCCTGAAGGGAGTTAGGGGGAAGCGCTGGTGTGGGTGGAATGAGTGTGCAATTGGGACGGTAGAATGTGGAGAATGCATGCTGTTTTTCGCGCGATCGTGTGTTTGCAATGCCGATAGTAACAGACGAACGAATATCGATGCTTCTGGAAAGAAATTCCGTGCCGAGCTTGAGTCTCTTTGCAGTAGTCATGTCTATAATTTTGGTGTGTACGTTGAAAGAGGCATTTTAAGACAGCTCTTAGCGCACTACGCAAATCGTAATGAACTGCAAATATTAGGAGCCAGATAATCAATCAAATTTATCAGTTATAAATAAATTTATTCATTTTCAGAAGTTAATACGTTCTGAATTTCAATGTAATATAGCGATTTATTGAAACTTAGAAAAATAATCATGCAGTATATCCGTGTTTTGAACTTGGCTTCGTGTTATTTTGCTTACGTTTAATTTTATATTCACTCTTTCGAAATGAATACGCGGTGAATCGTCCCGAAATTGCGAGGGTCGTTTTAAATATCTGTATGTTCTTTTCATATGGCTTTGTACAGGCATCATGAAGTAAATATTAAGTTATAAGAAATTAAGTTCTTGAATTTCGTAGTTAGCCTTATAACGTAGTGTAAAACGGTCGATTTTAATGACCCATACTTCGCCAAACATGCGGCTAATGGATCCCTGAATAAGTCAGAGACTTCTAGGTTTATAAAATAGTTTTACCCACAGTTACATTAATTTCTTGAATTAATTGATATGCGAGGCAGGCCGAGAAAGTTGTGGTTGAGGAAATTCTTAGGAGGAGGAATATTAGGAGTCTTAAAAACAGGAGGGCGTGTATGAAGCAGTGTATGGGGGTAAATGGAGCAAAAGAGGTTTGCAAGGATAGGTCAGTATGGATGAAATTATTGAAGCAGAGTTAGGTGAACAAATATGTACCTATGAGTGAAACTTAGTGACTCTGCATACCCCGGAAGGGAACGGCGTGATCGGTATGTATGTAAGTACTTAGAAGTGCCGTTACTCAAAGTGGCATAGTGAGTGGAGTAGTGGAGGAATCGGGTGATGGTAGTATTTTCTCGTATACAACCATTCATATTTACTTGTACAAGGTAAATCGTTGGGCTACGTATTTGTCAAACACAGTGATATACTTTGAATTTCATCAAGCGCTAGTTAGTTACGGAATGCATTCTGTATTTGATGCGTGTGTGGTATTTTGATGTGACAGCAATGTGAGGAAATGTGCGAGGGAATAGAATTTTTAAGGTATCCCCTTGATAAATGTACGCAGGGGAAACGGGTTCAGGTTGACGGAGAAGAGACGACTGTTATGTTTAAAACGGTAAGCGTTCCAGAATTCAGTGTAATAATAAATTGTTGCTAGGATTTTTTCTGCTGTAAACAAGATTGTGTTCTCAATATTCACTATGGATAATTATTACTTTATTTTACCATTTTAAAATATCATAAAATATCCTTGAGATAGTGAGACTTCGACTATGTTGAGGACCAGAGTAGTAAGCTGCTGGTGGATTAGAGTTGTCATGATTTTCAGCGGCTCCCGAAAAACGATTTGTTCGGTGCATGTGATTTATTCTCGAAGTCACTCAAAGTGAAATTACAATCTCAACCGCAGATCGGTGTTCAAATATTCCTCGTCGTCAGCGTTGTGGCGAAGTAGCACTCTCATTTGAACTTTATTCAGGATTGGCAATGTATGTTATATCCGCTATCGAGGATTGGCTTGTGCAGCTCCTGCCCCCTGGAGGCTGTTGGGTCCTGTGTTTTTAAGATCGTGAATATGGTTTCCCTTGATCGCGATCCTTCGGAGATGGATTTCAGCATGTCCGGAAATTGAAGTAGATTCATCTTGGACTTGAGCGGAGAGGTGGATCCATCGAGTGCGCCTCTTTATTGGACCCTCCCACCTTTTTTCCCGTGCAAACTATAAACCGTGTTCCGCGCTAACCATATTTTCCTCAAAAGCTCTGGCGAGACATCGCGAAATATTCTCATTACTAAAGGAAATATTTGTTGCCACTTCGGCTAATATTCAAAATTTTCGCCCTTAATACCCGATAAAGACGGTAATATATTCTCAGGCTTCACACCTGCCTGTTTAGATTTTCCATCGCGGCGGACGTTTCGAAGGGAGAATTTTTCATTGTCTTCAAGGCTACTGAATGCTGCCGGGTGTCTGAAATGGTCGGTTTATATCTTCTTCCATTCAAATCCTATTTGTTGTGATTGGTGGATTTGTAAGCCCTTTGAGTGGGATGAGTGATGCATGCCGGGCGTGAAATCACACCGTGCCACACACCCTAGTGGTGGCTTACACGGTGTATAGTAGACATAGCTGTAGATGATGGTTGTGCAGGGAAACTTTAATAATTTATTGGGAGCTTAATGTGTTAAATCGTAGGACTGTCCACCCGGCTGCCATTGAGTGAAAAGCTCCAAAAACTATTTCCAAAATTATTTTCGGATAATCGGACAAATTTACGAAAATATTTGGGAACGTGGCTTGATGAAGTTAAAAAAAAACAGATTTTGCAATTTTTCGCCAGCTATTAGTTTGTTTCGTGGCTTCTTGCGGTGTATTTTGTCATCATCAAATGACGTAGTACACCAAAAATAGTCGTGAAATAAACTTATTACTCGTGGGACACTGGAACATCTGATTTTCACCATAATTGTGGAACAGTTCCACCACATTAGCTAAGAATCGTTGCTTTGTAATCTCTGTTGTTTTGTAATTGAGTCAGATGAAGAGGCATTTATACCTTAAAACTTTGGCTGGTTTCCGAGTTTTATGAATTTGAAAATTGAAGCCCTTGTACGTTTCATGCGAAGAGGCGTAACTCAAGTCACATATCTTCTAATCCAAAATCCTCATGTGTTTCCGAAGCCAGCCAATCTCCGGTGTACCAAAACCTGAGGCTACTGAGTCTTCCTAGGTAATCCAATATGTGATTTCCAGTGGGCTGAAGTATTATAGAGTTAAACGAAATCCCTGAAGATGTTAGTAGAATCGTGTTTCGAAATGTCGGCGACAATGAAAGAGTTATCCCAGTGGAAAACCCGAATAGCCCGTATCGAATTAAGTAAAAATTTTCTCTTATCGAGTGCATGGATGGTTACATGCATGAAAGTTTGTCCTAACAATCGCTTTTTTATCTGCTGAATTAGTGATCGTGTCGTGTCAGTTCCTAAAGAGCTCTATCACGGATATTAATGTCACTTCTCCGTGTCGATGTAAACGCTTGAATATTTCATGTTATCCTCTTCATTCTCCGTTTCACATTCAACGGGATCCCTTGGCGAATAGCGACTTGGTTTAATCCATCCCTTTTTAAAGGATCGAATATGTACGGAAATCTTTGAGCGTTTCCATTGAGTTGTTTTACTCCCGAAGCGAGGACTGTCATAGTATATTTAAGCACATAGCGAAGGCCAGGAGCCCGTCTTGTCACCTTCCGGAGCAACACACTTAATGCGTAACGAAAAAAAAACTTAAGAAGCGATTATGAGAGTTCGGCTTGAAGGTAGCAATTGCGATTGAGAGGAAAGTCAGGTCAAGTGTTTAGCATCGATCTCAGTCTTGGGTGGGTGACACGGCGTCCCCTTCTCTGTGAACTTTATATCTACTGGCTCATTTGTTCATACATTTTTTTCAGGGTTCTTCTCGGAGCCAAATCGTTTTTGGCTCGAGAATGGAGCTCCTGGGAAAAAACCAATGGCTTATTTGGAAGTGAGGGCTTTTGAAAAACTGACGAATCGAAGAATTCGAGGCTGAAAAGATCTTCTCAAAACTTTTAAATTTAAGTCGTAAGAAGATCTATATCTGTCACATTGACAACCCTACCCCTGATTTCTTATCATACCTTAGTTGAAAATTTATATCCAGTTGTATTACGTTAGCGAAAGTCTCATAGTTAACCTTGTGGTAATCTTCAGCACCAAACATTGTTAAATAAGACTATTTGTTTTATTTAACTCTATTTTAAATGAGAAAAGACACTCGTTTTTACATTGCGTACCTTTATCAAGGTTCGTAATGTAGATAGTGCCAAAACCATGTGCTGCCGATTTTTAATATTTTTAGTGTGTGGAATAGGACGAACTATCTTATTGAACAATGGTTATTAATTAAGTGTACTACCAGCCGATCAATCTTCTGACACCATGAAAAACATTTTACGAGAGTCGACATTATGCTGTTGATTTTATCGTGGACTTAAAATTGTGGAGATGACCTTTAAATGGCCATATGCTCTTTCCCGCGAACGATATGAGACCATAATGGTTGCGATTTCTTCTTTATTATTAGGTTATTTGCGAGATATTTCAACTATTCAGTTGATTTAATGCGTAAAACTTTTGTATTTTTATGATATATTACATTATAAGTTCGTCTTGTATGCTTCCTGTATAGCTGCAGTATATTTGTGTATCCATATGTTTTCAAAATCATTGATACTTAACCCTTTTAGTGGTAACTCCTGCCAGCGGTACTGGCAAGAAATGCGGAGGGTAATTTAATGAAATGGGTCATCTTAGAAAAATATATATATTGAAGACTAAAAAGAGGGAACTCTTAGTATTTTACACACTTAAAACTTTAATTCCCGACCCAGGTTTCGACTGCCTTGCAATCATTTTCAAGGAAATTGTGAAAATGATTGCAAGTCAGTCGAAACCTGGGTCGGGAATTAAAGTTTTAAGTGTGGAAAATACTATGAGTTCTCTCTTTTTAGTCATGTCAGTAGAGTCATTCCACAAAGTTACGCCTTCAACCATTAAGTTTATATTGAAGTTATTGTTTCAAATATCCATATGCAGTTTTTTATTGTGTATACATTGAATTTGGTAATAATCATAAAATACTTTTACATTGTCTAAAAATATTTGTAATTATATAAGTACACTAAAGTTTATCAATATTTGTGCATGAGCCGATATATCGGCCCACCGTACCAAGAAGGTTAACGCATCAATAAACTTTTTAGGTTATAGCGTGGTGCATGTTAGTGGGATTTCAACCCTTGCCACACATGTGCTGGCATTGGATAATGCATTTGGTGCTAATGGTTTCATATAACATGTATAGCGTGTTAGTGATAATACGTACACCGCTTGACACTCACCCTTGATGTGGCCTGCAGGGTACAACGAGGAATGAAACTTTCCACAAGAGTGGCTTTCATTGATTATCTCTAGCTCGTCAAAATGGCTGTGGAAACAATGTTGTGAGGAGCAAAAAAGGTCCATGGAAGTACTGTGCCAGTGACCCCATTTGTAATTTAATCTCCTAAATAGGTTTAAAAATGGACGAATGTTCGCCCTATGCTAATGGAATTAGCCCTGGGATCAATCGTGCCGTTCTTTTCACGAATGGTGGGCATAAAAGAGCAGCCCAGGGATTTGAGATAGGCTGGAGAGAAACATGACTTCAGCACTCCGTTTTTTAGTGCTGAGATTTTCGGCTCGTACCCGATATCTGCTACCGTCTATGAATTTTTTGATTTTCATGCCATTCCCATTTATTCCTGTTTTGGTGCTAAATGAAAAGCCGTCGACCGATTCAGTAAACTTACCAGCCAATTTGGTTGTTGAGTTGTATATTTTTTTCCCACGCGCGCAATTTGAATGACGGTAATCGAGAAATCCGTGTCTAAATTTTGGGTATTATCTTCTGCTTACCACCGTATGATTTTTTAAATCAGTATTTCAGTTTTAGAGCCTTATGCGGTTCTTCTTATGTTATCTTTTTTCTTGGATGTAATTGAGGCAGTTCGATGCAAAACCAGGGATGAGGATTCATTTTCGTACATCAATCTAGAAATTTTTTTATATCATTTGTTTAGACCTACCCAGGAATTGAACTAAAATATTGCTGTGTATGAAATGCTGAATGTTAAAAATATTGGAATTAATTGATTGCCAATAGTATTTAAATCGTGTGATGGATCAGTCAGAAGTGGAAATCGCCAATTTAATGGATCTATATAAAAATAATTTTACTTGTATTGCCTGTACCTACCCTGGAAAATGTATTTTGCATGTAAATAAATGGATATAGATACAAGAGTTGTAGCGGAACCCTGCAGGACGTGCCGCTGCTAATAGGTAGTAAATAAAGATAGAAGAATTCGGGAGTAGATCAACTATCTGGCTCCTGTACCTATCGACACACCTAGGTAAAGGTCTCTTTGGCAGCTTATGGTCTCCTGTTGTTCGTGCGATGTATAAAATTGGAAACATGTCCGTTCTAAGATCTAAATCCCTAATTGTATGTGATGTACCGTGGTATGTTGGGTTTTGTAAAATGTGATCGTCAGAAAATATCGTCATAAAGGTCGTCAGAAAATGAATTGCTTGCTTGCAATTTTCATGAAAGATAGTCTAAATTCTTATCGACGGTCTGAAACCAATTGCCATTCCTATTAGTGTGGAAGGCTTGTAATCATAATGATATACTATTGTAAACCGCTTGCAACCTATAGACCGCAAGCGGCGTGAATACATGCAGAGAAAATGTTTGACCAGAGATTATATAACCGGAGGTTTATGCCCTCAATTATTGCTGGGCCGCTCTGGAATCGGGCTTCGCTCCCGATGGCGTCCTCCCCGTCCACTTTCGTGCGCCTCCGTAGTCTCTGTGACTCGTGCATATTTGACGGAGCGAGGCGGAGAGAGGCTCTTGAGCTTCCCGCTGGCGCACTCTCGTGCACTGACGGAAGCGGGAGGAGGTTGAAGGTGAGGGAGCATTTGGAAAAAGAAATAACCCACGGAATAGTCAGTGTTGGGGGAGGAAGAAGAAAAGGTGAAGGGTAAGGTGACAGAGGTGGATGAGAATCGATTTTTTCACGGCTTGTTAAGGTACCTAGTGTAAGATTTTTCCATGGTAAAAATAGTGACCATATTTGAATTCTATTTTGACTCTCAAACATTCGGAAGAAACATGAAGAACCCGTTGTAATATCAACGACGCAAAGAGTTATTTTTTTAAAATTAATTAACTTCCCAGTAGATATGAAATACATTTACAACTGAACTATTTTGTTTGCCATTTTGCCGAATGTTTGCGGAAAATGGAGGGATACATGAGGAGAAAAGAGACGTCCGAATATTAGAAGGAAAGTCTAGGTTATTCGTGGAGCATGTCATGAAATGAGTGTTTTTCTGGGGAAGCGAAATTGCAATTACACTAAAATGTTCTCTTCCAGACTTATTTGGCATCGAAACCCGGGTATGCCAGAATTATTATATTACATAAAGCTGAATATTTTAAGTTTGGGGTCACTCGCCAACCATTTTAATGAAAAGGGAGGATAAAATGAGCGGGCTAGCAAATCACTATCACAGGTGAGGCATGGGGAAATAACCTTATTCTCGAGAAGTACTGGTACATCACCAAGGAATTTAACTGATGTTAGCACGCAACACTTCGTGGGACGATGTTAAGTTTGGCATAGTAAAAATGTTACCATTTTTCATTGCTCTTGACGAGCTATGTAAGATGAAAAATTAACTCAGCAGTTGATGCCCCCTGTAGAAATAACACTACAGCAACTAGGAACGATTGGTGTTGCACATGGTCGAACTTAGTCGGAGCTCCTCGTGGACTCTGCGGTTAAGTCTCGCCAAGCAAAAAAGGTATTGAGATTTCAGCATTGGCAACGAGGCCTGGGAAACGGATGTGTTGTGTTAGGATCGGTGTGAGGGAGGTGGCGGGTTTGGGGGAAGTAGGGGAGGCGAGGAGGAAAAGGGGAGTGTGGAATGGGGATTAGCCTAGGGTTCACGGTGGGCTTTTGGAGCGAGAGCTGGGAAGCTGGGGCAGGGACGAACCGTGTGGATTATGTTATCGACGACCTCGAGAGGAGGCCCAGCGGCGGCGGCCTCATGTAAATCTACTGCGGCGTCAGGAAATGCCGTTGAAGTTTGGATGTGGTGTTGGTGGGGACGGGACCAGTGAGTGGATGGGTGGATTCGGAAGAGGGACGAAATGGATGGGACATGAAAAAAATGCGGTGGAGCGAATATATTTCAACCATTATAAAACGCCTATTTAGACCAGTCGTCCCCAGAGTGTTCGATTTAGACCCACCGTATGGTCGAAATGATATTGAGAGGAGTCGAGACGGGCTGGGAAATCGATTGAAAGAAGGTTAATTAAAAATAGCTCACCCATTTGCCTTTGGCGTCGGAGTTGTTAAGGATCCGTAGAATGTAGAAAATTGTTTAAGGTATCGATGGTCGAAAAAGTGTGATTACTTATTAATTTTGAAGATAAGAAGAACTGAAGGTACAATACTGCTCGGCAGCACGGAAGAGAATGGCCCCTTCATTTAGCGCCGGGCAAGAATATTGAAGGCATTAAAATGCGCAATTGACCATGTTGAAGGGTTTACTTATGCGCGGAATTAGGAACAGACTTTTCACTGGCGGAATCATCATGGAAAAAGTAATTATTTACATATCCATCGTACCGTTCCCTTCTAGGGCGGGCTGTTCGCTATTCAAAAAGGTTTCATTCTTGGTGATAGACCGTGTTACGATTGACTCAGCTTTAATAGTGTTTTACATACTTCCATACACTTGAGTACCTCTTTTGCTTCAGTCACCCTCATGCATTACTTCACGTACACCCTCCTGCTCTGAATACTATATTTATTCCTTTTCTTAAAAGTATCTTCCACCACATTCACCGATGACATTCTCGCTGTACAGCTTCTTCCTCTCGCTACATTCACTTCTCTATCATACACTAGTTCGTTAATCGACTCTCATTATTATTCATCTAAATACTCGTTAACGAAAAGTGCTCTTACCCTAGGAATAGAACCCTGTCAAGGTGGAAGGGCTTGTGTGCTCCGACGACCCCTTGTGCTGAAGTGGCAGGAGCAATGCTCCTGGTAGGGCCACCCATGCCAGATAGGTCGAAGGTTAGGAGACAGACTAATGGTAGTCCACGGGTATGGATTTGAACGATTTAGGGTGGGAGCCGCTAGAGACTCGGAGGCTACGCGCTAGGCTTAGATTGCTTGAGCAATTGAGAATGGATCTCTTTCAGAGCGACACGGAGAACATCATATTAGAACCACATTATATTTCCAGGTCCGACAGAATCGATAAATTAAGAGGAATATTTTTCCGAACGGATAGGTATGGGAATTCGTTTTTCCCCCGAACAATTAAGGACTTTAATAAATGCTAGGCGGAATTTTTTTTTTTAATTTTAATTTTTTATTTTTTTTTAACGGCTGGTGTCCTAACACCCCCCGCCACACGCCTTTTGAGGTGGCTTGCGGGGTAGTAGGTAGATGTAGATGTATGTTGAATTGGGTAATAGAGAACACTGGAGAGGCGTGAAAGAGGAAGGAAGATTAATGGCATCATGAACGAAATGAGAAGTGGTAGACGACATGAGGAATTTAGGAGGGATATCTAACCTCATGAGGCATTTATAAGAGGGAACTGAAGGAAGGTTATTCCATAATTTAGGGGTGTTAGGATAAGGACCGTCCGAAAATCTACCAACCATCTGGTAGAATACTCAAATGTAAAAACGAACGGAAAATGATTTGCAGAAACCTTAGGATCTTATTTAACCTTTGATGAGAAATTTCTCCTGACTTATCGCGCGGGTCATTTCCTTTAAGTCAGTTCCTTTTTAGGCCATAATTCATGAGGCTTCATTTTCTAGCGCCCTGACGCCATATACCTCTTTCCTGAATCCGTGGGCTGAATAAGTGCCGCAAGTAGGACGAACGCTGGTATCTGATTCTTGGTTCAGAACACCTTTCTCCCCTCCGACAATTTCCGACACTTCCATTGTAATGTGATTTCTTCAATGCTCAAATGAAGTTCGTCTCCGCTTTTTTTTTTCCTGCGGCAAGAAAAATTATCGTTTCGTTTCCCGCGACCCGCACTGTCACGTGTCACCTGACGTCATCGTTCTTTCCGTCCATTGGGCTCGGGGAGGAGCGAGTGGGGCCTTTGGACGAGGCGGAGGAGACAGGGTGACGTCTGGGAAAGTCACTGTTTGCCAAGGAAGAGAGATGGCGGAAGGTTGGGTGGGTGGAGGGGGTCGTCGTGTTGAGTAGGTGTAGGGGGAGATAAGGGTGGAGAATTAATTGAGACGGGAAAAGGTTTGAGGGAGAAGAGGAGACGGAGAAGCTGGGGGGTGGAGAGGAGGATTAAGGGGGCGGGAGAGGTGGGAGGAGCGGGGAAATGGTGGAGAGAGATTTATTCTGGGATCTTGTTCAGTGGGCTTTCCAAGGTCATTTCTTGCAATAAGGAAAATATTATTGCTACCTAACACAACGGGACTGGCGAATGTAGGGTGTTGTCTTTACCTCTTGAAGCTTGGAGAGAAACCATGGTGCCTCATTTATGTGCAAGAGCGATCTTCATCAATATTCCATCCATCATCAGCGTTCACCTTAGTAACCCAGGAAGTAAGCCTCCTTTCTACTCTCATCCAATTAATTGATGTATAGACGGGGCCCTTTTCTTTTCCAAGTACTGAGGAGTTTTCCTTTATCGATTTCCTGAAGAGCGCCAGCAATGATTCAAGTCGAGATGGCGCAAATATGGAGAGAAAATAATGACGAGCTCATCGTCATCCTAGTAATGAAGGAAGTTATTTATGGAGGTGCATCAAGATAATCATTTCAAAGATGAATGGAAGGTTACTTTGGATTGTGTTCAATCTCGGTCGCATGCTTTTTCAAGTTCAATTTTAAAAGGCGTGTTACGGTTTTATTAGAAGTAATTAATTAGGTATGATAGAATTTTCTATCATCAAGGAATCATTACGCGAACCACGAAACCATGCCATTTGTATATATTTCTGACGTAGCGGACATTATCTTGATCGATGTCATCTTACTTCGAACAGTCTTCGTATCTTCTAAGTGTGTTGTGCAAATCTTGAGGAATGGGCTGTCGGAGTGATGGATTTTTACATTCCGTTTTTTCGCCCAATTTAAAATGGGAGATTGTCGGACAAACTCGGTACCTCTGGTCTCTTACGGTATTGGAACTTATCAGTGGCTGGAAATTGACGTCGTAGTTTGTTAAATAATATTTTTTTAAGGCCTACGAGTACTACATTACGTAATGAATTGGCGACATCCTTGGCAGATATTTGCCATGGAGAAGGCTCGTCGGACTTATCGCAGAGACACTTGATCTCCTAGAGCCTCCATTCTCCCTGACGACTTTCCGGCTCCACGTGTCGCTCGATATTATCTCGGGGAAAGGCTGAACCCACGGGAGATAACGACTTAACGGACGGCAGTGAAGGCTTTTTGGGCTCTCTTCCGCGTAGATCCATTGGCGTAGACGACAGTTTCGGTAGCATTTCAGCTACCTTCTTCAGTTCTGATGAAGGTCACTTTAAACTTGATAGCTGCAATGCTACCGAAACTGTCGTCTACGACAATGGAACTACGCTGAAAAACCTTCACTGCCGTTTCAACGACTCCGCGGAAGCCGTCGAGTTCGGACTTGGCGGACGTTTCACGCTAAACACAGTTTTGGGGAGTGGGATTGAGTGAATGTATAGGAGATGGAGGAGGAGAGAATGGATTAAAATGCAGAAAAATGTGGCGTTTTTCTTAAAATAAGAATATGAGATGGCAGAATTTAGAAATGAGCGGAGATTAGTTGGAAGCAATCTGAGCATATTTCAATGTTTTATGACGAGTATTTGACGTTATGAAAATAATGTCATTATTTAGGTCATGGAATGCTGTTTAAAATTTCGACAAGGGAAAATAATCCTTATATTTATGTGACTCCCATTTGAGAATGGCATGTGAATCGCTTCGCTATCAATTAAAGTTGGGACTGAGTTTGGAAATAATGCTCAAAGTTCACTCCAGATGGTCATCCTTGTGCTTGAATTATTTTACTGCACGGTATAGAGCAATCATTGTGATAAAACCTGAATTCAAATGTCACAATTTTAACGTGCAATGAATGAGAGACTTATGCAAAAGAATATAACTGACAGTTATGATAAAATTGTGATATTTATTTTTAAAATAAAAAAGTAATTATAATATATGCAATTTCAATTGTGAATAGTTGAAGATAAGTAATGCAATTTGTCGCTACTGGTTAAATTCAATGAATTTGGCCTCATTAAAAATAATAAGATTTTGTCTTTTGCTTTTTAATGAGGCCAATATTAAATCAAAACGATATCAAAATATGAGCTATGTTAAACACCTTAGCAGATATTTACCATAGACGGAAGCTATTTTCTGTGTGGTGCGGCTGAGCGCCTGAGAAAACAAACGCTAAAATTCGGACGCGCAGATCAGATCGGAAATGTTTCAGTGTGTTGTTCATGTGTTGTCTCATATATGAAAATTAATAAATTTATTATTCATCAAATTACTTTCTATAAAGTCGGCCAAAATTTTGGGTGCAACCTGAAATAAGTTTATTTTAAAAATTAACTAAAAAAACTTGAAACTTTTATTTTCCATCTTACTTTTTGGTCGCTTAATTTGTCTCTGGTTGAATATAATATATTCTAATGCATTATTATCGCAAAATTTTGATGTTTATTTATATAAAATAACAGACTATTAAATATAAGATTTAAAATTATCTCTTGACATTAATTAATTACATGTAAATTACATTCCTACTATAGGAGTTCTTATGAGCCTATGATTCGTCAGGACGTGCTGATGTAATCAGAAAAAAGCAGACTTTGCTTTAAGTTTACATCGTTCCCCTATTTCAAGTGTAAGAAGTATTGCAACCATGAAATAATAGTTACCATTTCAAAGTAGTACATGCCAAGCCTGTTCTGTCTAATGCCCGAAATATTAATTTTTTCATTTAATTTTTTATCCTCAAAGTACAAACATTGTTTCCAATATCTTATCAGTTGAAAACATGTTATTTATTTATTTGAAATGTGATTTATCTCACAATTGCTTAATATTAAAACCCTGAGTATGCAAAAATAAAATGGCGGAACTTCGGCAGGAGGTAAATAGATAATTTAAAGAGAAACCCTCGAGAAGCATTGTTATGCATGTTAAGTGACCAAAATGTGCTTGGATTGAAGTAAGAAATAATTCAGTGATGAATTTATGGCATGTAGGTACACAGAGAAAAACAATCTTTCGATATAGTTTTCGATTTTCGATCTGTAGTTATTCAATGAGAAGTTTGGACATTAAAAGAGTCTGTGTCGTCAGTATGACTTCATTCTATTTATATTTATAGCATGAAATAATAACTGGAGAAAAATCTCTCTCAACTATTTTAAGTTTGTCTGAACGCAATATAATTTCCAGAAGAAATTAGTGAATTTAATCTCATTTTACTGAAAAGTATACCAAAATATCAGTCCCTTACCGAACTACTTCTGGAGATTTTTGATGAAAAATACCAACCCTTATACGTGGGAGATGTTGACATTTGTCACTCCAGAGAGATATCGCTTAAAAAAAGGAACTTATGACACCTAGATCTCGTCAAAAATCAAGCGTGTAGTTTGTATGTTTATTCAACTTTTTTATTAAATATAAACGATTATCACCGCAGTGATATTACATTATTACCGCAGTGATTTTTCAGAATCACATATTAACTTCCGTTGTGATGGAGCTTCCATGCGAAAAAAATGAGTCAAAGGCTTTTGAGGATATTTTAATTTAGTTACTCAGAATTTCAGTCATGTAATGGTATATTATTGCACCATTAATGGTGCAATATCTAATTCATGCTTCGTACAGGTGCTGAAATTAAAACGTATATCATGAAAATGGTGTCCATTATGACTAGGAATCTATCTCGCTCAAACTACCGTAATAGTACCCAATCTTCTGAATGTGTTTTTTCGGGATGATAGGGGGAATAGAGAGAGATGAATTGTCGAGGCTTAGAAAAAATGGAGAAATGGGGTGAAACCGATCTGAAAAAGGAGAGTTTTTCCCTCAGGAATGGACGCCAGCGGGACCACTCTCTGAGATCGTGAAATTAGAGCGAGGGTGAGTGATGAAGACAGGAGAGAGAGAGAGTGAGAGAGAGAGAGAGAGAGAAAGAGATAGTGGGAATTTGAGAGAGTGGGTGAAATGGGTGTGTGCTAAATGGATGAAGACTGTGGGACGGGTTGATGAGCCGGAGAAACGGGCAAGCGAGGACGCGAATGAGAGACTGAAGGGAGCTGACTAGATGAGTTGTCAGAGGTCATCAATTGTGATAGGCATCATCGGATATTTTTTTGTGTGCCTTCGAGTTTGAAATTTTCCAGAATGAAAACGCCTGACCGTCTTATATCCAAGTTTCACTAACATTTACATTGTTCTCTTTCTAGTTTAGCAATTGAGTATTGTATTCGAAAAACTTACGTTTAGTTTGTGCGATTGTGGTGAACTTGAAATAAAAACTCCCGTTTTTTCGCATCTACCGGCCGTTGTGCAACTTTTGGGCTGCTAACGTACATAAACAATATGCATCATGTTCTAATACGGTGTAGATTTTTGGGTTTTTACGTATTAAACAAGTTTTAGAAATTTCTTTCTATTTTCAAAAAATATTTCTTAAACATAAATCAGCAATCTACAGCACCAATCGAATATTTTCGTTTTTATGTGACGCCGGATAGCCATTTTTTTTAAATTCCTTAATGATTAGAGTAGTGTAAGAAGAGGTAGATACTTAACGAAAGCAGCTGCGCTGTACGCGCTGACGAGAGATATTTCGGTGTCAATGGAGAGGAAAGAAATTCGTATGCTTCAACTTTGGCCTGGTAGTTTGACTGTATCTCCGCTACTATAAGAATTTACATTGTTTCTCATACTGTTGTGAAATGAAAGTTGTAACTTAGTAATTCCACAGAAACATTATTAACGATCTAGGTTTCGACTTATGAGGTCATCTTCAAATGACTTCATAATTCGACCTGAACCAGATATATCTGAAGATGACTTTATGAGTCGAAATCTAGGTCGTTAATAAAGTTTATATGGGATTACTAAGTTAAAAGTTTCATTTCACAATGTTAAACAAGTTCCACAAAGTTTAGCCTGACACAGCCAGTTTTCTTATACTAGTTACCTAAAATAAATGGCGATGCTTGGAATGCATGGGCCTTTTGATTCTTGATTGAGCACAGCCAGTATTGAAATAGACTTAAATTAGCAGCTTTGAGAAGCTGATATCTACGTGTCAACGGTGCCTCTGATGCAACAGCTCAAGGATATTTAGCGCCAACTAGTAATGTTTGAAGCTTAGTTGGTATATGTCATTAGTTATTCTCTTAAGATTCAATGGTGCTCTCAGCAATGGTGCTGAAAGCGTTTTCTCTGAGCATAGACTCTTCTCCCAAGTTTACTATCAAGTGGAGACTATGATATGCATAGAAATTGTGTGATAGCAATTTAATTTATACCTTGGACCACGGCCGTTAATAGAATCTTATTGACAGAGCATGGAGTGATGTAGAAGATATTTGGTAAAGGCAGGATGAAGTAGACCCATAAATTGTGGGATGGATGAAGCATTCGAGAATATATATGGGCGCGCACGATCTCTCTCGATATTCAGAGGCCGTATAATACATCACCATATCTCTTTTACGAGTGATGCTGTCACCCTTTGCATTAAAGCCTGGAAAGGTCAGGCACGGTTGAAGCACGGAAGTTATGCCAGCCAATAGTGATGAATTGTAATGAAATATTTTCAGGGTGTCCTTTAGATTACAGTGTGGAGATGAATAATGATGCAAACTGGCGATGGTAATTAGAATACCCCTCGTTATGGACTCCGAGGCTAATGAAAAATATTGTCTCATATAAGTAATCTGTAGTAGCTTCAAAGGTAATTGTAGATATGAAAACTGTCGAAGACAAGAATTTCCGCTACATTATCTTGCAAATGTTCTGATATCAGATGTACGTGGTGCTCTTTGGTTGGTCACAGAAAGTAGATGCGTGCTATAACTAGAAATGACCATTGATTGGGAGTATATCATCGTGTGCAGTTGTTTCTATGGTATGTTCTTGTAATCTCTAGTTAACTGGAACAGAAAATAATGTGTATGAATAATGGTTTACCCCGTGTTGTTCTTCGTTTTGAAATATTATCAATTTAGCTGCCGTTGATTGTGGAGGTATTTTCACTTAATATTCTAAACGTGAAAGAAAGAGCTGTTTCAGTTCTGATTTGGCGTAGCTCATGTGGAAAAAGAATTTTTTTTCAATGCAGTTTGCTGGCATGCATGGATTAATATAAATTCTATTTTACGCAGAAACCAATTGTCTGTAAAACCGTATTAGCTAGATAATGGTACCCGTCGAATTCAAGGGGAGGAGCAAAAATTAAATTGTTACATTGGATTACACAAATCCTCCCCAAATGACATGCAAAATGATTGTACTACATATCAATCATTAACTGCTCTGGGAGAGGTTGAGATAATGTAAAAAAAATCCTCATTTAAATTGTTTCAGTGATCATTGCCTCAGGCACAGGGTCCCATTCGCAGTTTCTTCTGTGGTTGCCAAATGAAGAAACATTTCTCTTGTTGAAAAATAGAGACTTTTTAGAGAGAGAGATTATTTTGGAGCGTTTGTGTTCAATTTTAGCTGGCATTAAAAACTTATTTTTTATGCCATCCAATGCTAAAAAAATCATGCTAATAATATGAATGCTACTTAGGAATTTAAAAATAAAAAAAAATAAACCCCACTCACCGAGTGGAATACTTTAATAATGGAAGTACAAGTTTATTAAGAGGGACTTTCTAAAACAGCTTATTGATCCTTCTAACTCCTAATTATTATGTATGAAAAAATTTGTTTAAATCTTTCAAGGGATTTGGAATCGCTCCAGCTAATATTTAGAGTTTTAAAGGAATACCATATATTCATTAATATTTATAATCAAATAAAAGAAATATATAATAAAATTAATTAAAGGAATAGCATATTCATTTTATTTGTATCAATGGTTTACGTACACCGTCACTTTTTTCCTTGATGCAGAAGAGTACAGGAAAATCTGCATTCACAATGATGGGAAGCTTTTGAAATTGATATTCATCGTTATGAGTGGAAAAAGTGTTTAATAAATATTTAACTATGGCATCCTGAAATTAATTGGAGAAATTACTTCATATCTGGCTCCAAGTGTTCCAGCTGTTGTAATTCAATAAATCCGACATGACTCCCTATCGGAGAGATTCATGCAGCGAGCGAATTACTGCTTACCGCCGCGTAAAATTATATGATGCAAGTGATTAACGTGAAGAATTCATGCCTCTAATCATACGATCCACGGTGCGGAAGGTTTGGCAGAACATCGGGAGATCTTGGAAAGGGCTCGGGCGCAATGTTAGTTGAAGCGGAAATTATTCACTTAGAAAATGTTGGTGGAGGGTTCGTGCACTTTGAATATTAATCCTTTCGCTGATACAAGCGTGTGTATACTTCGAGAATACTCCGTGCCCTCCGTGCTAATGGTGTATATCTGTACCCTTGCCACGAAAAAAAGGAAGTCGGGAAAGGCTAACATTAGCTTCAAAATTTATTAGTGGAATTATAATTCCACTTGAGATCAAACCAAGAGTTGTACAAAAAGTCTGAGAAGATACCAAAAACGAATTAGAAAAGGTGAATGGCTTTTTATGGACCCCTTATGGACCGCTTTGGAGAATGGAACAGTAAAAATAGCAAACAAGATCCTTATATTCACCTCATAAGGAGAATAGGAAGGCACAAGTCCTATTGGCGAAGGATGTTCATGAAGATCTACGCATATATGGGGAGAAGATATAGGAAACAGTACTATGTATTCAGGAAGAAAATTGCAGAGGTGAAAGATCTTTACGAAGAGAAACCAAGAAGAACCGGAAGGTATTCTCGGAAGGCGAGCGGCAAGAGTGAGCCAGAGAATGGAAGAATATTGGCGAAAGAGAAAGGAAAAGAAATTGATACAATGAAGAAAGTTGTGTAATCGCAGCCCATAGATAGCTGAGACGAAATTAAATTAACTCTCAAGTATGCCAGTGTCGGACGGAAGCAGGAATCGCATAGGATGATCGATGATACTACGTGAGAACGCTAAAAATTCATCGACAAAAATCCATCATAAGAAATAAAAATTCATCAGTGTATTCAGCGCTAAGAATGTCTATGCTGTAGGAAATTTCACCACTTAAGGATCAATAGAGGAGTAATGTGTTGTCGTAAGCAATCCCGCTTTCACTGAAGAGTATGTATTAGTGTAGTATTAATTCGCTTGTTCTTAAAAGCAAATGAATTGTTTAAAAAAATATTAAATGTCTTTACCGAAGGGTGGTAAAGCGGCGTATTGCGAAATGCCTTTACATCCATACGGAGAACCAAGGTGTTTGAGGAGCGGTGTGTGTATTGAGGTCTATTTATAAACTCTTGTATTTGCAGTTAAGTACTTTGAGATTTAGATGGCTTTTTGTGGTCTATATATATATTAATTTTGTAGCGTGTCAGTCATTCTGTATCCGTTTTGTTTCTTTCTCTGTCAATTTTTGAGCTAGAAGAGTGAGGTTTGGTGCGTTGAATATGGAATCTCTGCCTTCATGATTTGATAGTAGTTTTGGATTTTTATGGCTTGGGCGTGTGGCAGGGGGTGTTAGGTCTCCAGCCGTGCAAAGGTGTAAGATATTTGGAGATGAAACAAGTGCAGAGGTTTCTCTTTTTGCATATTTTAATTAGTTCTACTAAAGATAGAAGGTTGTAGTTTTCGCCATTAGATGGATAAAAAATTGCAGTTTCTTATTTTTTCATTCAATTTTCTAAAACGAATAAAATTTACCTATAAATCGCGTTTTTAATTTCAAAATCATGAATTTTACCCCTGTCAACAGTAGTATATTTCCTTGGTAACCATGGAATTAGCATTAGCTTTAGAGGGGAAATTGGACCTTTACAATGGTGGCTGGGTTTTATGTGAAGAGATAGGTATTACAGTGGAAATCTAGGCCGTGTACTGAAATGTTGCTGATTACGATATTTTCAGAGATATTTTTGCCTAAAATTTGCAAAATTCATTTCAAGTGGACTAATTAAAGTTGGAGCCCTGTAAAACAGAAGAATGCCACGATGTTATATTAATGCGGAAAGCCTCTGAAATGCAAATGGCCTGCAGTTTAGATTCCATATGTTACTGCAAGAAATTCGAATGTCGAAATTCGGTAAACATAATGTTACGCTTTTTTCATCTGCTGAATTAAAAAATAAAACTAAAATTATAACTGAGTAAAACAGGAGAATGCCACGATGTTATATATTAATTTTGTAGCGTGTCAGTCGTTCTCTATCAGTTCTGTTTCTTTCCCTGTTAATTTTTGAGCTAGAGGAGTGAAGTTTGGTGCGTTGAATGTAGAATCTCTGTCTTCATGATTTGGTGGCAGTTTTGGATTTTTATTGGGCGTGTGGCAGGGGGTGTTCGATCATCATCCGTGCAAAGGAGTAAGATATTTGAAGATGAAATGGAGACATGAATTAAAATGAGCGTATTCAGTTAGTTTAAACAAGATCCAAATGAGCGGCTGCTTGAGCGTGTGGCAGAGGGTGTTAGGTTCCCATCCGTGCAAAGGTGTAAGTTATTTGGAGATGAAATGGATCATTTTTGGGTCGTGGTTGCAACAACCAGATGCTGGGAAACACAGTGACAAAGGAGAAAGGCCAAAAGGAGAGTGGATGAGTGTAAAGGTTGAAACAAAAAAAGCCACAATGCTCTCCTATTCAAATGGCTTTAAATACAACAAAGGAGAACAGCTGATAGCTCTGGGGCGGATACACAGGGGCTAGTATATTTTAAATTTGATAGATCGGTCTTAATTATGATTCTAGCTTCATTGTTGGCGGGAATAATTTAAGCTATTGTTTTCCTTCGAATCTATTCATCTCAACTGGACTCAGGAAATTATCTCTTGAATGTGCCAGAGATTTTTTCCTGCCCATGTGACACTACACCAGAGGTGGACGTGAGGATAAAATTCGTTGCACTCAATAGTTGTAAATTTTAAAAAGAGACAGAGGGTGACAAAAACAAATGAAGTAGAATCGCATGTAATAAACCATCGAAAAATTTTTAAATTATTTAAAAACGTCTTATAAATTCTTGGTGCATTTTGTGATGCACAGTTCTTACCAAAAATACTAAATTCTAGCTTTGCAGTTATTGGTAATTGGTTTCTTTTGGAAAATGACTATTGATAATAGAAGAATGATAACCTCTTGGAATGAATTATATCCATTCCTCAGCACAGCAAGAGGTTCTATAGCTGTAGATTATATTTTTGCTTTTGATTCATTGGAACAAGACGGTGCTAATTTTGCATTATTTATCATCACATGTACCTCATGTATGCCTTCTTCCTTTCCACTGCTAACTGTAACGTTGAAAATTCTGATAAAAATACTTTTATCTTGTACACTGCGCAGTGGTGCTTTTAGCTGTAGCCTGTCAATTGTGCTCAATTTTTATTACAATCGTTTTGACGAAATGTTTTTATATAATTTATTTTAATTAATTTAACTAAATAGGATTTATGTCGAGTCGATTTGTGCTAATGAACAGAAGTTGTCTTATTAAGTAATGCAGTTAAAAATAGAGCTGTCGTTTCCTTAGCATGTGGGCAAAATTGTCTGTAGACCAGAGTTTATCCACTGATGTGAGAATTTTCCTGTATTACCCTTTAGAAAATATTTTGGTGCCATTAGAAAAGTTTAAAATCTAACTAATTTATCTAAGAATAAACTAATAAAAAATTAATTTATCTAAGAATTTTGATTGCTGGTGGAAGATTTGTGGTCGATTACCCGTGTATCTCCCACCAAAAGTAAAATCAGTACCCTAGTCTGGCATTAATTTTTCAAAACGAATTTGCAGGTAACCTTATAACTCCTAACCGCTTGTTTTGTGGCCTGTCAATCCACATTTTCCGCTAAGTTAATCAACGTAATTGGGTTTATGCCTGAGTCGGGCTTGTACTCTCCCTCCGCCGTTGCCTAAAGTCAGAAAGGATTTCCCAGCGAGCTAGCCATGGTTCACTTTTCTATTTATTCCCACGAAAGCAATCGTGCTGCTGTCACTGCTTCTCTTCCATTGTAGAAACTGGGTGCTCGGAAATAATGAGAGTTCTTGTTGAAGTTGATTGCAGACTTTCTTTTCCGAATTCGCAAATCTTTTGTTTCCTTGGTACATCTGCGGTATTTTCGATGGTTTTTCAAGGAGGAATGAGGATTTGAGTAATGTATTACGAGTATTGATTCAACATTATATGAGGACCCCAGAAGTCAAGGGGTCTAAGTAACAAAATCGTTGTTTTGAGAAAATTTAAGTCAAAGTTGAAAATGTTTGGTACAACCCACTAAATAGATAAGAGGCATTACCCTACATAGCATCACCTGTCAAGAAAATCACTTGGATCCCTTTGCCACCTAAAAGATTTATATTTTCACGCCCCATTCCTGTACATAACTTGTTTTTTTTAAATGTCACTTAGACCCCTTGACTTCTGGGGTCCACATATAGTACTGCTAATGACGATTTTATTCAAATATGGTGTTAGATTAATCAGATGTCGGAAATTTTACTTTTCTGGGACCGAAGTTCCTTGGAGAAACGATTTTTCTTGACATGACAGTTCGGCGGGTTGCATTCAGAGAACAAAAGGCGCCCAGAAAGATTCTCATCATTTCATATCTCATTCCTGGATATTGTAAGTGGAAGATTCGATGAAGATTGTACTATTTCAAATCCAGTATCTCCTCCGATTATTTTGATCATCATTTATATTCATTCGCAATGCATGAAGTTACTATTTGTATTTTTTTTGCTCTAGGTACCCACACAAGAAAACAGCTTCCCATGTCCTTCTCATGTCGTAAGGCTTGATTTGTTTGTATTTTTCAATATTTTTCTGCTCATTCTGGGTAATTAAAAGTGATTTGAAAATATTACCGCCTAATAAATCGAGAGCCAGGTGGCAAGATGAGGAAATCGAAAGCAAAAATACACATTAAGACTTTTAACCTCAATGTAGCTTGTAATTTCTTAAATGCAAATCTTAAATACTTTAAACATTTTCGCTTTGATAACCACCTTGCGTATTCTCTTTAGTGTCTCTTGCATTGCCGAGGCAATGGCTTGATATATGTTTCGATGGTATATAATTTTCATGCATGAATCTATGAAAAATGAGTTGATATAAGCACGTTTGTCCCTTGGGGCTTCGTTTTACTTTTTATCCCTGGGTTAACTTTTCCCAGTGAAGTTCGCCTTATCCGCTGTTTAAGGCGGTTGGACAGATTTGCCTGAAACTTTGCATGCCAGCACTTACTAGTAATAAGTATCGATGAAAGTGAAAAATTTGTATATTACCAATTTAGTTTTTTGAAATTTTAACTCCTAGTCCTATGGAACTTGATGTATGTTTCCAAATAATTTGATTGAATGCGTATTAATTTGGCCATGATAGTGAAATAACACAATTTGTATTATTATGATTGTTGCTCACAAATATTAAGGTTTCATGCAGAGTAAAAGACACGTATTTAATCATGATTTCGCGTAAGTTTTGAAATCCTCGGCGTAAGTCCAAGTCATTACAATGCTTAAATTGAAACAAAGCCTTTAAAATATAATTCTTGCATCATTTATGTTTCTTCATGCATGGGTTTTGCCATTGTGTTCACAAATGTACTTCAGTGATGTGTTGTCCAATAGTTGTTTTCAACTTAATTCATAAGTTATTAAAATGTCCGCTCAATGACTCTGATTGCCATCCCAGCCCCTTAAACTGTTTTCCACAAAGCGCGGGATTGTTATTTTTCCTCAAAAGGGAGTAGAAGAGACCGTGGCATTTTCTACGTGAAGAAGTAGGAAAAGAAGTGTGTTTTCAACGGAATAACTCATTCTCCGAGCAACATTGACTCCGTGTCGATGAGGGTTCTTCTTTTCAACCACCCCCGGACGCGAAATCCTCCAAACGATATCCTCGAGGAATCATTCATGCTGTGTAAACTTGCCTTTGTGTGCTCGTGTTGACAAATTTTGAGGATACTGGGACTAGCCCCGGTAGTGTCCTCACGGAGTCACCCGTGGGTGCACGCAAAGGTCTACAGAGGAAATATTATTCGCCTTGACCGGGACTCGAAACCGGATTCCTTGATTCTCGTGAAGAGATCACCGTTGCTAACCCCGATATCATCAAAATCTGTCTGAACTTGAACGCAAACCCAAGTTTGCATTGAGTGGATGATTCCCCGGTGTTGTCGTGTGGAGGATGCCTCGTTCTATTTGTGCTCAAAGTTCGGCTTTTAACTCGCACACTGTGGCACCTAGACATAGTATGCTCGGAATTCAAGAACACCATGATCCCTTAAGGTAGCTTATGCCTTAAGGTAACTTATTCCTGATATTCGGAAATCATATGTATAGCACCTTTGGAGTTCTTTTTATAAACTGAGATGAAAATAAAATAGGGTTTCCAGGCGAGATTTCATGTAATTCGTCACTGAAAGTGAAGATATGAGCATGGGCTCTTACAGAGATTGCTCAGGTTGCTGCGGAAAAACGTTAATTTCAGCGAGAAATTATATTCAAGCTTTTGGTTAAAACTGTTCGTAAGAAATAAATAGTCCTAGGAAATTATATTAAAATAAAATACAGGCATCCTACCTTCTATTTTTTTGTTCAAGGAATTACTGCAAAAATTTAAGTCGAAATGAGGTTGTTTATCACAAATGGCGCTGCTGTAAGCTCTTACGGCAGGACAAAAGTCATTTTAATTTTATTCGTGGAATTATCTGCATACTTTGATCGTTACTTTTGATTTTCAACTGGCAACTCATTTCATCAGAGGGAGAAGATTTTTTTTTTAAACTGAATGAATAAAAATGTGTGACTTATTTGTCTTGACTCGCTTAGTGGAGCCAGAGCCACCTTAATGGCCAAAAAAATCCACAGGGAAATAGGACGTCTCAGCTTTGGGCGTGAAGTCGAGAGATACGAGTTCAAGTCTCGGTCAACTCGAATGATTTTTTTCTCTGTGGAATAACGCACTTGGTGTGTTTTCTTTTTTCGTTCCGCAGCTCCTAGTTCGAGAAACCGTGGACAAACATCGTATTCGAAAGGGACGTTGCTGCAACGCATCGAATCTTCGCCCGTTCCACTTCTGTACCGTTTTTTTTTCAATGAAGAGAGAGGTCTCCCTTAGTGGATTGAACTCATCTCGTTGATTGCCGTCTGTGGTGCAGGCTTTGGAAGGGAGATTTTGGAGGGAGGGAAAGGGGTTGGTTGGGGGTAGTCGGCGAGATAGAGTAGAAAGAGGAAGAGAATGAGGGAATTAGTTCATCGGGACTTCCGTTTATGGGCGAGCCTTCATCGGCAAGTAACTTTTTTGTTTTGCACGGGCGATTCTCTGGTCGAAATTTCCCCTTCCCTTGGTTGCGAGGCTGGCCGGGGTGTGCCCAGAACCCTGGGTACTGCATGGCCCATATAAAATATTTGCTTATGCATGGATGCTATCGGTACTGAAATTATATATCTTGTTAGTTGATATAAAATATTATGCTGGGTGGAAACGCAATACTTTTTTATTTAATTTAGTAGTAATAAGTTAATTTTACTGATTTAGAAATGTGCACATGGATGTGTATATTCTATGCATTGAATCATTTATGTGAGCCTCGTGCGGGCGGATCATTGGCTTTCTTCGTAGGTCACTGGACCATCAGTGTCCGAACAATACTCTACATGATTCTCTGTAGTCTCTGCAGTAGTAATTTTAATTGTGCTTTAAATGTCCTAATTAAATAGATCAGAGGTTTCCAAACTTTTTTAACCTTCGAGCCTTTTCCGTAGTAAAATTTTCTTGTGTAGGTCCTGGGAGTATTAAGTATTCAGTTCAAGGTTCGTTGAGGCATATTACTCACTAATAGGGATGCGGTATCGTAAATCATATTCCCAAAGAGTGTCTAATGGCATGTATTGATTTCACTTAATTATTGAAAAAATCATGTCGGTATTAGTGTGCATATAATTCCTAGCGATCATGGTTAACAGTCAAGGTAAATCTACGATATTAATGCCTAGAAAATAATTTCCTTAAAATATTTGTTTGAAGAGTAAAAAACGGCGTTAATTTGTTAACACATTCATCGTGTAAAACGCTAAATGAGTTGATTGGCTAACTTTCTCTCCAGCCTATTGATTGTAATACTTTGCGTAGCTCTACTGCAAGACAAATAACCTGAATAGGTAAGCAAAAAGAGGCGTATTGCGTGTCTTAGAATAATACTCTCCGATTTACTGCCATAAATTTTAATAGGTGAAAGTTCTCGGAAAAGATAAAGGAGTCTGGTAGGAAAGTACTTGAGTTCGAAAGAAATCAATGGATTAAAGTATTATGACTTTTTTCGTATCTCTACAAACTATACGTATGCGGAAGCATAAATAATACGGTGTACATCTACATTATTGAAGAAAAAAATAGTAAAAAAGCACTTGGTGGAAGCCTTTATATGATTTTTGCCATCTTCATAACTGCCGCGGACCGAAACCAAGAGAATCACTCAGTTTGTGAGAGCACAGTTTGGGAAACGCCAGACTAGAAAATATTGCACCGCCAAAACATTTAGTCTCCCCGATTTCCAGCTCATCTCATCGCAATTCTCCGGCCGGTAAAAATTCTCTCTCGCCTCCGGAACTTCTCATCGTGGGAGGTGTGGAGGTTGATACCGGACCGATATACGCCGTCAGTACTCTCCGCTGGGCCTGCTGTCTCGCAAAATTGGGACAGGGTAGTTTGGGTAGCGTATAGAGTATTCTGTTCGCTGTGCTTTGTGAGTTTTATCGTACAGTTGTTCGTCAATTCTCGTCTAGAGAAAAAAATCATGAAGGTTGTATTTTTTTCTCAATATTTTCCGTATCTATGTGTTCAACCTACAAACCTCGAAATGGGAGTCTAGCTCGTCATCACTGGATAGGATAGGATGTTTGGGGAGGCGACCGACGGCTAAGGTCATTTGCGCCATAGGGCATAGGAGATGCGCCATAGGTAAGGGAGGAAGGCTGGATAGAAACCCAGCGTCGGCATTAGCCTACTCTTAACGAAAGTCGCCAAGGGGACCACGGTTTTACGTCTCATCCGACAGACGGAGTACTCCATTTAAAGTGCCCTCCACAAAACACTCAAGTAGGGATCGGGTTCCTCTGAAAAACATCCGCCACTGCAGGGATTTGAACCCCGACCGCCCGTGTGGTAGGACAGTACTCTAACCACCACGCCAACCGGACCCCATCGTCATCACTGGGCTGTGTATAATTATCAACCAGAGAATAGCGCCCGGCCATATTTTCTTTCTAAGTTTTTCGTAAAAAATATCGATCGCTATTGACGGGGCGCGTGTAAAATTTCGATGACTATTGAAGGAAGGAGGCAGAAGCAGTAAAGGAAAAGAACAAATGAAGAGAGAGATGTGGGTTTTCGCGAAAGTAAGCAGTGTTTGGGTGGTCTTACTTGAAAACATGGAGGGAAATTATTCGACCGGTGACAGCTCCAATTCTAGTTGTCGCTCCCATTGCAGTGGCCTTTCCCTCTTCGTTTTTTTTTCCTCTCCTGACATCGGAAGAGAGCTTTCTCGTTCCCCTCGAAGTGAACCCAAATCTCTCCGGGTTTTCTCCCTTTATTCCTTTTGACTTTTTTTTTTATAAATCGTAATTAATTTCGGCCTTGGAACGTAACGGTGGCGCCTCAATGGTCCGGTGATTGTGTTAGTGTGGGTGTGAGTGTCGTTTTTATTTTTCGTTTTCAATCCAAAGGAGCCGTAGTTTGTGTGTGGGGCTGGCACATTCGTGGTGATGGTGGGGGGTGGCTTTAGTCGAGTCGGGGTTAGAGACGGAACTCTTCTTGGCCTGCATTACCCTTTTTTCCTTTCCCCTTCACCTCTTTTTATCGCGGACCAGCCCTCAAAAGTGCTCGACTGAAGTGCACGAGGGGAAAGGAACGCAGTTTCCAAAATGAGCGACAGGCACACACGCACTAAAGGCAGCTAAGGACGTTCACATGCGGGTAAAAAGTCATTCGCCGACCATTTTTTTCACGGAGCTTAAATTTTTCGGAGCCCTTTACCCAAAAAAAAATACTATAATCTATCCCTTATCTGTCTTGTTTCGGTGTTCGAGAAAGTAGATAAACGGCTTTAAAACACTGAAACGATGGATTTTAACTGCACTTTTATAGCATGCCGTAAAGGGTATTTTTTGAGAGACGTTCTGGATGGGTTTATAAATGTCTGGATAGCGTTAGCCATCAGTTAAAGTATCCTGATAGTGGTAGCAAAACATGATAGCAGCCACCTGCGGGAAGCGCGACGTTAAAGGTCTTAAGAAATTTCGATTGCCATAATTAGTGGTGAGATAATTGCAATTTCTACATCAAATATGAAAAATAATTCTGCAATTAAGAGATATTTAAAGGAAATGCTGCGTATAATGCGTCAAATCTACTTTCAAATGGCGTTCTCTTTGTTAGTAGTTGTCTAAAACTCAAATTTATCATATTAGTACATGGAACTACGCTCTGTTGAATGACTGTTGTCTTTATGTATTAATTTTATTGTCATTGTTATCACAATATGCTGGAGAGATGAGATTGATGTAACTGCATGTAGCTTTGGTCAGTGTGAACAAATACATCTAAGAATCAGTAAATAGTTCATGTTCTTTATCCAATTTCATTAGAAAATAACACTCAATTCTCGAGCAATAATTTAATTTTTTTAAAGCTTGCAATTATTATTCGATTTCGTTACCGCTATTAGTAGAATCGGTATTGTTATAATGTATGCGCTTTTTATGATTGATACCATGGAAATGTGACTAAAAATCAACATGAGTTCGTTACTTTTAACAAGAATGGGGAAGGCTCGTTTTGCGGGATTCGGAGGGGAGAGGACACACAGCTATCCTCAAGGATGCATAGGTTTGTCAAAAATGGCCCGGAAATCTAAGAACGGGGGGTTGTTCTGGGACATTTATGGAGTCGATCCTCGTTGGAATGAAAATCGGAGCTGCTCATTTACGGAAAATATGGCCAAAAAACTGTTTTTTCTTAACGGGGCCCTGAAAAGACCCAGAAATTTGGTACATGATGGCCTGCAATCATGTGTTGTAATATATATACAGGTAGTATTGTGTTGAATAAACAATTATCATCCCGCAGCCCCCCCCCACTCCCGCCCCCACCAAAAACAAATTTTGTATACGAGCGTTTTGTAACAAAAATAGTTATTTTATTTCAAAATGTTGGCAGAAAATGTAACAACAGTCTCAATATTAATTGACCACAGGTAAAGGAATGTCCAGATCAAGTATATCTTTTTACATTAGACACAAAACTGGCTAAACATGTAGAGATGAAAATTCTGCAACAGCTTTTTTCAATTTTTCGGGGTAAGATGGATCATCAATCTTATTGATTTTGTATCTATCCCAATGCTTTGTAAATTCATGGTGAATGCTTTCCCCGGCTTGTTCCGACCACAATCCCAAACCTTGTTGCGGACTCAGAAACCTAAAAGACTCTTGGAGGTGCGTCAAAATCACGTGCAGCTTTAAGGTAATGGTGACTCCCGTACTCATCACAGCTTTCCTCAAATTTTCAACCAGTCTGTCAATATCGCAATCAGCCTTTTCAACCCGAAAGCAGTTTGTTACAAGCTCGTTCATTGCTTTGAAAGCTGAGATAAATGGTACGACGCGGAAATGTCCAAGCTTTCCGTAAATTTCAACATCATCCAACTTGTCCGCTTCTTTTAACAACTTTCTACATGCGTTTCCTTCGAAGATTTCTCCGTGATAGGTTTTGGTCACGATATTCAATTTCTTGGGCCAGTTCAATGAATTTTCTCTCCCGAAAACAGAAACTAATCCTGACCAAAAAAGGTGGTTAACAAATCCTTGTAAAAGATGCAACTCTGGAGGAATGCACTTTTCAATTACAGGTATATCATCTTTTTCTTCCAGTAGAGGCGCGTGAATGGTGCTGTAACTCAATCTTGCTAATTTTTTTTGCTTCCCTTGAGAACAAAATAAGGCATAATCCTTCTTTAAATCTCCATAGGTTTTTAATTTTGAAGATGAGTCATCTTTTTTTCCAGGGATTTCAGGAGGGTTTATCAGATCATCTTCGTTGAGAGTCCTCAGCTTTTCGAGGCTCACAAAGCAGTAGGGACAAGGATACATGGAGCTAGCAGTCTGTTGGCCATTGACAATTAATAATAATTTAAAATCAGACACGAATCTGAATGAAATGGCATTGATCTGAGTCAGATCGAATAGAACTTTGAGGTTTTCGTACGTTTCTTTGATGTTCGGAACTATGCATAACATAATTAATCTCTGCACGCTGGTTATGTTTGCCTTTTTCCCTATAGTCCCACCTTCTGCATATGTTCGCCTTGTCGATACATTTTCCTCGCACTCAAAATTGTTGTACTCCATTTCATCATTTGCAGGTAGAATGGTCATCGAAACTTTGAAAAAACCCCTTCCTCCGTCTGCCATGAGCTTTATTATGTAATATCCAGTTAGACTACGCTTATCAATAACCGCCTCAACTAACTCTTCTGCATTTGCCCACACCACCGGTCGTTTTTGTTTGACTGCACTACTGTCAACATCGAATTCAAAGGTGCCTTGTTTGTAGAATTCTAGGAGAGATTTTAGATTTTCACCCATATGTTGCGCATGATACGCCGGGACAGACTTTTTGCCAGCCGTGCAACGAATGAAGTTGACTATTCTTTTCATCTGCTTGCAGGATGCTCGGGCATTAACTTGCAAATTATCTAATCTTTCAAAAGGAAAAATTGGATCTGGCTTGAAACTTGGGTTTACAAGTACACGACATTCAGTCCCACCAGAACACAATTTTAGATCAATGTTTTTCCTCTTGTCGCAAACAGATTCGGACCTCATTTTTCTTTTGATTAGCGAACTGGCAATTTTGTCTTGTTCTTTTACGGGAAGGGCCTGAACTTGCGCCAAAATATTCTGAGAAACTGCAGCAGAGGACCTATCATCACGCGTAACACAAGGATGAGCCTTTCCCCTACCGATTTCTTGAAAACAAATTTTACAGAGAACGATCTTATTTTGCCTCGATTCTTTTGGAATTTTTTTTTGGGTCTCAGTGTTCTCGACGATTCCACCAGAGCCCTCGTACATACCTTTAATTTCTGCACTAAATTTCCTGGAAATACCTCTCCCTTTTTTGGGTTTTTTGTGAGATGTTAGTCGACCAGTTACACATATGAGGCAATTGCACCAGGCTAATTTCTCGGATGCTCTCGTATTTTTTGTTAATTGAATCAATTCATACGCTGGCATCTTGGGTAAGGGTCTCTTAAAACAACCGCGATCAGACTCAGCGAGAGTGTGGCGACAAGTCGTACAAATGGCTCTGGGGTATCTTGGGTCCATGAGGTTGAATTTTTCATTAACCAGTTTTCGAATCATTCCCGCAGTCTTCTCACTTATTTTATATAGCTCGATTTTTTTTCTTGGAACAATCTTTCGACCACAAGGTGCACACACTTTTGGTCGATTTTCCTCGTGATCACATTTCTTAGATGAAGGACTCGGCATGATGGATATTTGTGAACTTAACCCTAAACCACAGAAAGAGAAAAAACGATGAAACAGCTTTTCCCTAAAATATCGCAGGATTATCAAAAGTTCAATAAAGCGTACTCACCAGCTGTCAAAGTATGTAGTGACAAATGAATTTTTAGCTACTTCAGATTGTCTTACAATGTAATCTTTTAGATAGAGTTTCTTTGTGGTACTCGGAGTTTGTTGAGTACCAGTCGTAAACAATAAATAAAATGAAATCGCCATTGGCAACCGTGAAAGTAAATATTTATGTTCGACTATTGTCAATTTGTGAAGAATGCAGTGCTGTCGGATCTGTGAGGGAATTTGTTTTTGGTGGGGGCGGGGGTGGGGGGGGGGCTGCGGGATGATAATTGTTTATTCAACACAATACTACCTGTATATATATTACAACACATGATTGCAGGCCATCATGTACCAAATTTCTGGGTCTTTTCAGGGCCCCGTTAAGAAAAAACAGTTTTTTGGCCATATTTTCCGTAAATGAGCAGCTCCGATTTTCATTCCAACGAGGATCGACTCCATAAATGTCCCAGAACAACCCCCCGTTCTTAGATTTCCGGGCCATTTTTGACAAACCTATGCATCCTTGAGGATAGCTGTGGACAAATGGATCTCAGTATAGGTAACTAAATTTAACTGAGCGGGTGGGAAAGTGTCATTTTTGCTGCGTTTCTCGAAAATGTGTTTTTTCAATTGAAATGCACCCACGGTGCAATAGACCTCAATTGGGATGAAACTTGCTGAATTGAGCAGTTGTTGCTTTCTCGTATTGTGTTTAAGTTTTTTGCTTTAAATATTTCAATTTCTAATTGCACGTTTTCTTTTCCCATCAGGTGCTGTGAATAAATTTTTCTCACATTTCGCGCTGTATCGGCCTTCACACTGGATGCTTTGTTCTTCACGTGGAACTAACGGGTAAGTTGCCGCTGCTGGGTAAATTACTGGTGTCCTGAGGCTTTTGAATGTTTTCAGGGATGAAACCGGTTAATTGGCAAGTATTTGCGGTAGTTGACCTCAATTAGCCTTGATCATGTCTTTGGTTGTATCTATTGTACTTCTTAGAAGGCTAATGTGTGCCGTAAATGGACTTAAAAATGTTTAAGTCACTCGCATGCTCTGTGAGCCCCTTTGTCATTACACGACCTCTTTAAACAGTAAAACTAGAAATGTTAATTAAGTTGTTTCTGAAACTTATGGGCGTGTTTCACTTGATGGAATGAACGTTAAAAAATTGCGCTGAATGACGGTTATTACCCTGGATCTCACGTGAAGGGCGTTGGGTCATTGGTTTCCGCCCATCCCACGTTTGCCGGGGTATTAAGTCCCAAGGGCCAGGATAGTCCATTCTCCGTTCTATCTCGGACGTCTGAGCTACGTGCTTCGGTTTTTCCTGCTTGAGAAATGCGGTTGAGACGCACGGAAATATGAGGATTAGACGTCAGAGGTTCAGGAGTTTACGTGACTCTGATGGAAGCTTTATTTTGGGTGTAAGTTTTCCATTGGGTTTTCCTTATTCTCATATCAGCCATCTATCTTGTGATTTTTTTCTCCCTCTGCGGTGTTTTCGGCATTTGATCTGAATTTTCTACCTATAAAGTATTGTATTTTTGTGTCTCTGATTGCCACTCTGTTTTAGATTTTCGCTGTGTGGTATATTCAATCTTTTTTCCCCATTTTCATCACATTTGCACATTTAGGAATGGCCTACGGAGTGAACTTTGAATTATGCCTTCTGTGCCTAATAAAGTAAGCCTTGTGTCCTTTCTCGATAATAAACCCTGATGCTAAAGAAACGTGTAAAACGAATGGTGTGAGAAAATATGGATTGCTCCCGGTAAAGCCAGTCTAATTGACCTATTTTCCTATTTACCTAGGCAGTATGTCGCTTACATATCTATATGTATAGCAAATTTCTCCAACTTACAGTTGCACCAGAGCCAATGTATTTCTGCCTTTTTGACACCGTTTTACATTAATTCAACGGACGCGTCTCGCGAGGGTGCTGAAAGCTTGTTGCGTTAATAATCTTAACTACTTCTTTAGTTATCTCTCTTCATCAGATAGTTCAAGAGAAAGGGTAAAGGGCAATGAAACTTTTATAAGTGATGAACTTTTTTTTATTCTATGGAAGGAAACAACTTGATGTGAAAAATATAAAATCACCTTATTTAACTCCTTGTGTATGGAAAAGATTTTAAAACCATAAAAATATGTAGAACACTGTTTTTCATTTCGTCGCCCTGAAAATTATCGAGAAAGTGTGGTGAAGTTGGGAACAGAGGAACAGGGAAAGCAGAGGAGCGAATTGTAGGTCTGAATTATTATCGTTGGCATGTGAAGAGATGTCAAATATATGCTCTAGTTTCATCGGTAGATATTTTAGCCCAGTGGTAACTATTTCCTTTCAGAATTTAAGCTACCAGCTCATCGAATGATCATGTCCTCCATACTATTACAATTTATCATTTTCCGACGTGCCACTTAGCCTCTTTTCCGGGTTCCTTTCGCTTTGCATCCGGTCAAGATCTGTTTCAACCTCTCTCAAGGTCCTCCACAATTCCCATTGGCTGCGCATTGGTTTGCTTCTGGCTCATGAGACCCTGTTCCTGTCATCCTGCTTCTTCCAGACTTTCAAAATATCTGGAGCAAGGCCTTTACCCTTCGTTCTCTTTTTGGGATGAGTCCCACGCCTATCGATTGTCCAAGGGTAAGAGTCTCTCTCGAAGAGAACATGTGCTGCACTCCGCAAAAAAAGAATGAATAGTATTGTCCATTGATGTCTCACGAAAGCGTGTGATTTATTTCAATCCTCTTAAAGTACATTTTTCTTTGTTTTTGTGCTGAATGCGGATTTTTAATCGATGAAGGTCAAAATATACCCAAAAAGCCAATGAAGCCGATATTATGTCCTTGGCCAGCGCGAAAAATGCTTCCTGTATTGTATTTATGCTGTGATCTTAGTTTGAAAAGTTAATTCATTGCTGAAACGACGAAGTTGCGTTTACCCTCATTGGAATTCAGATAATGTAACGCGACTTCGTCGTATTTGCAAATTATATCGCAGATTGAAGGAAGGAACATTGTGTCCATAAAAATGTTCTTTGAAATTAGTCTTGAATAAAGATGATTCGGGTACTATTACTGGCCTTGTCAACTTTTAGATTATGATTTTTTTAGATTTATTATATTTATTAACATTTTTAAATAATTTGAAGTAAAAATTTGATTAAAAATCAAAAAGAATAATGAAACTTTACTTACGGAAAGTAAAGGACTTAGATTCATTAGAGCTATTTTAGATTTTTAATTTTGTGTGCTCTAACGAGAATATTGTTAACAAATTTTTGTAAACCTTCCCCGCCCTCTTCCTAACCTTTCTATCATGTGCACTTGGAACAAACCCTTCCGTTTCCCCCACCCTCCTTCATGTCCTCCAAGATTTGTAAAGGATCTTTTTTTTTTTTTAACTAGCCACTTACTCTCCTGCGTCACATTCCTTCACCCTGCCAAAAGAGAGCTCTCTGTTTGGGGGTCCACCTTCCGCTCCAATCCTTCTTTCCACCCCGCCTCACCCATCCGCCTCCGAAGAATGTCATTCTTCACTCTCTCTCCCTTTCCTAACGGGGATTTCATGATGACTGGAGCACTGGTTTCCCATTCCTAAGGCCCGGTATGTTCGAATCCTGGGGATGGAAATGATTTTCCAGTGAATTCTGGATTCCTGTGAAGGCTTCCGAGACTTGATAAGTCTGAAGGTTTTGGTCTTCTGGGTTTTCCTACGTCATCTTTTTCCGTTTTTCCTCCGTTTCCAGACTGCTATGTGGAGAGAATTCAAAGTACAGAACTCTGTCCCTTATATAGGTCGTCAACTTTACTTCCCTTGGCGCCTTTCGTTTAGAACAGGCCAACACCGACGCCGTGTTTCTCGTCACCCTTCCTATATTCCCGTAAGATCTTTCCCTTACCTTCCAACCCATCCTTGATCGCGCAAATGACTTCAGTTTTCAGTCACCTCCTTGCTAGATGACCAATAATTTATTTATGCCCTCTCGCCTCCAACCTGAATTAGTATGTATACAAATCAGGAAAGCGAAATCTTCAACTTAAGTTTAAGTTGTACTTCGAATCCAGTATCGTGATTAAGTTTATTAAGAAAACACAAAATAAACAACTGTTTATTCTTATTTGAATTCGTTCTTTCAAGCTGCGCCACAAGATACCAATAAAAGGTTACTTTTGCTGAAAGTCGTCTTCGAAATCAGACAGACCAAGGGGCATAATGACGGAAACAGTGACGTAATGTTTTCAGGAAGATCGGTAGGAGATTATTGCTATAATTTTGATATTAGCTGCGCGATTGAAATGAATGTGATTTCATTCGATCAGACATCCAAATACGATGACCTGAGCTGGCGCCCTATGTATGATTATCGTATCACTCTCTTGACTTTTTTCCTTTTATGCTGTCGAATTAATCGTGTCAGTCGATGGATACATTGTGAGTACACTAATGCCACATTCAAAATAATATCGCCATTATTAATTAATTTACTGAAGCTACATGATTAAGTGCAGACAAGTGAAAACGTAAAGAAGTAACGATCCATCAAAGCCTTCCCTGAGCGATGTAGCACCGCATTTACGTGTGGGCATAAATGCCACAACTTCCGCGAAACTCATTTCTAGGTCATCCCGAACTGTAATAAATGAAAAAACGCCTTCTCCCTTGTTTCATGCACCCTTCCGATTAACCAAAGAATGTGTAGAATTTGGAATTGAAACTTTGACTTTTAGTGCGAAAATGCAATAATCTGTTTATTATCGTGTTTCAAAAATTATTTACTTCAGAAATGTTAATTTCGGAGTTTATTTTTTTTTCGAAGAGGGTTCAAAGATTTTGAAAAGTATCACTGAATTACTCGTCTCTTATTGCACTTACGAGATTTTTTTGTTTTACATTATCGTCTTCGAGCATGAATGACATTGAGACGATTTGGACGGGGAAAGTTGTTTCCAGAGCAACCTCGTGTGACGTCAGACTCGTAAAGGCTGCTTATACTGCTTTAATCTTGATCATGTCCCCTTTTATTTGAAGTGTCTAAAGAAAAGGATTGCTGATGGAAAAAACGCCAACAGCGATTATTAATGAGTGTATTTAACGGGGAAAGCACATGAACGTACCTTACCAGTAAATGGTCATATTACCATTAAAAATATCAAAAATTACTTAAATTGATTTTCTCTTCACTTCACTACTTTTTCCATGCGTACTGGATCACACGCACAAAAATTCGGCCAACATTTCATATTTCACTCACAATCACGCTTGGATGTGGAGGCTACGTGGAGGGATACATGTATAAAAAAATTGGGTACGTAATTCATAACCTCAGAGGTCGGAATTGCTTCTACGTCGGGGACAACCATAGACGTTTCGTAAATGCTAAATGACTAGTGAAGAACCACGAAGCGTACTCACATTCACTCTCTCCGAAGGTGTTTTGCGGGCAGCTCCCGGGACGCAGTCAGATCGAAGGCTAACTATCCAGTGTTTTCATGCTGGAGCTGTTTAGGATCCCGACAAAGATACGACGCTTTTGGGAACAGACAATCACTCACTCTTTAATTGGCCAATAATACAAAAATTTTGCGCAAAAGATGAATTCTAGTCGATCAATCATCCCATAAGTATGTGAAATGAGCTTATAATGAATACTTCCTGCCACCGCCGCCACGCGTGCCGCCACGAAGCCAATTCTAGGTTGTGAGACTCAAGATTATTCCATACCTCCAAGACTTGTTATACTCGTTCTAGTATGTTTTTATTGATGATCATCAGTTATTAATCACAAGTACCCACTTTACTCTACCTTGTGAGGGTAAGCGTTTCAAAGGAATGATATTTCACAACTATTAAGGCCCCTTATTGTACGCGGAAGAAATGACGTTTTGAATCTATTGGTTCTGCTATCTATTTCCTTTATCTTATTTCTATAATCGTAATTCTAATGTGGTACGTTAGTTCATGCAAAATGTGGTAAACGTCTGATCGAAACTTGCGCAAAGATTGAAACTAAATTTTTCCCTTCGATCCCTTAGGAGAATCTCGCCCAAACTCCTTTATAAATCCCAGATACGCTTTTTAGTTTATCGCAACCACATTTTAAAATCTATCTGCTGTCCGTTGCAATCTATTTCTGAGACTAGTTCTAAATCATAAGGGTCCCTTATGTTAGTGGCTTACTTCAAGCGAGCTTTAACTTCAATAGATCATCAAGCCTGACGTAGCATGCGCTAGCTTGTTCAAGCCTCACTAACAATACACTGCGAGGGTAGAGTAAGCGACCTCTGTTGCATTATTCGAAGGTTATCTTCCTCATCCTGTTATCAGCATGCTGCGCGTGTATGACGGGAACAGACAAGGAGAACGCCATGGCTTGACAACAGTTCCTGTCCCATATGCTTCGTGTCGTCACCTGCGTCAAACACGCCTCAAGCGATCAGTGCCGTTAGTTCTCTGTCCGTTTTTATCTTCCTGATTTTGCAAATCAGAGATACGCGTTGAGAAGGTAATCGAACATGATCACGCTTTTTTCCTTCGTGCACCAATAATGATGGAATTGGAGAGAACTGTGCCGCGAAAGATTGTTTCACCCATTTCAGCCGGCTTGTTTTTAAATAAAATTCAAAAAGATAAGCCAGCCATTGCAGCTGATCTCTGAATGTTTCATTTAGTATTCAGTTGTATTGCGTCTTCTGGTGTTATTCGGCCGAGAAAACCTGATAAAACATCTTTCTGAGAGCTGTGTGTGTTGAGAAATATTTAAAAATTACGCCGGCTGCGCTTGCGTCACTCTGCACCTCCATCTTATCCATGTTTATATCTTGTTTCGGATTCGTCGGATGAGTTTCAATCAATCAAGCGATCATGTTAACAGCCATAGCGTTTATTCCATTCCGTCCTCCATGCTTCAATTTTGGTTCTCCAACGTGAGTGTTCTCCGCTACGCCTTTTCAACCTAGTTTTTAGTAGGTCACTCTTAAATTATTTTTTTTGGTTACCAATGAAAACCTCCTTATGGGTTTATGTACCCTGGCGTTCTCATTGTATTTCTACGCCACGAAATTTTTTTTAAATTTATATTTTCGGTCAATGACTTTTACAAACCCATTTTCTCCCTCGATTCACTATTTGTTACAAGATTCGTAAGTGTTTACGCCACAGCATCTCTAAAATCCAGATGTCACCGCATTCAGCCTTCTTTTCATCTTCTCCGTAATCGTCCCCAATTCCGATCCATAGGTGATACAGCTTCCTTCCTGTGATGAGAACATTTTCCTCCGAAGTATTGGGTACAGCACCATTGATAAATTTAGCGCGAAAAAGTTTAAATTTAAATCGAAATTATTATTGATTTTAAAATATCATTCGACGGTTCAAAAAAGATATTAACTTTTGCCAAAACCGGTGGTGAAAAAACTTAGAAATGCTAATGGAAAAACTCTGCGTAGACTGCAACACTACGGGCCTTCGGCCTCAGGCTTGGGTCCAGTATTCTTACCAGTGACCCTTACCAGTGACTTACTAGAAACCCTTGAATACTACACTCACTCTATTTCCTGAGAGAGGTCCTAAATCCTTGTATAATACGAAAGTATTGTGTGTTGTAAGTGGACCATCACCTCTTAGGAAAACTTGCTAATGTGCGGAATGGTTTTTCATACTGTACTGTTGTGTACATCTTAAAGGAGTTGTTCATCGACGAGTTTTTGGACCTAGATCGTAAGGATTTGTAAGAGCTAATCTTCTCTCTCCGAGGAATCCTCTTCACGATGACCCAACTTTACGCCCACTGTCTCGCGGTGTTGAATCCAAGCGGAATTACCCAGAAACAGCTACGTCTCACGGGGATGCATCTCGGCCTAAATAAAACCTATTAAGCTCGGAGAATACATTTACATGCCGTTTTGTGTGTGCTCCAATTCCATATCCTCCCAACTTGTTCCCGTTCCAATTCTTTTTACGGCATTCTCTCTGTTCTCCAAAGGGGCACATACGTATGCACGAGTGGTGTATCCTTCTCCTTGCTCACAAGTGCTTTCGGTGGAGAAGGGGCGGTCGATTTCGACAGATGCAGGGCTCCCAAATCGAATGATCTAGAGCAGGTTTGAGGGGAGGAGGGAGGGTGGAGGAGTGGGGTGGGTTTGGGGAACAGTGCTAAAGGGAAGATCCTGGAACACCGGGCGAGGAGGGAGAAAAGGGGTCTTTGGTGAGGGGGGGGGGGTCGGGAGGGAATCTAAGAGTAGGGACGTGCTGATTCGGTCGAGTGGCGGAGGGGTGGCGCGTCGTGTGGCGTGGGAAACTAGGTCCGGATTGTTTGTACGTGACCAGATGGAAGTTGCCAACACCCAGCAAATTAAACGCCAAAATATATATCTAACACAGAATCCTCTTTCCCCCCCCAATATCTTCGTGACCGTATGGGTGTCCTATTCTTTCCGGGTTAGAAACGGCTTAAGTATGATTGAAAATGCTTTTTAGGTTCTTGGACCGTGTTCGTGCGTGGAAAAGAGAGAGAGGGGGAGAGATAAAGAGAGGCCCTCGACCTAGGTCACGAATCCAAGGGTTACCACGCAACCTTTCTCCTTAAATTACAGCAAATTCGACAAATAATGTGCACGATGACCCAATATTGTACCTACCTCGACAAAATTATCGTCATATAGTCGTATACTTTTTAATGTGACCTTTGACAATCTTTGGATTAGGCTATAAACTTTCAAAAGTACTCTTATCTTCGAAATTGGCGAAATTAATCCCGGAAAAATAAGCATTTCTGACGCCTCATTAAAGAACATACTCAGTAAAGGCCTTCTATATAGAGAGACCACCTCTTGGGAAAATTGCTCTACTGGACGCTCTTAATTACTGGGACGAAATTAATTTAATTTCATATGTGAGCTTGTTTACTTGAAATTATCATTGTTTTTACACTCTTTTTTCTCCTCTAGGCTTCATTTCTATGTCTATGTCTTAAAAACATAGTAATAAGGAATGTAAAAACGTACGTTTTGGTTAGTTCAATATCATTAACTTATTATATTTTTATATTCATGAATATAGGTTAAATGTGAGAATGGAACTTTATATAACCCGAAAAAAGAATAATCTATTTGTATTCCAACATGTGGTATTGAAGGTAAAAAACTCAACTTGCTATGAGGAAAGATACAGTATGCTTTGGGTGAAAGGTGGTTGAAAAATCAATCAGAATTTTCCTAGTTTTCACCCCCAGTTTGAAGAGAAAATTGGTGAGGTTCCTGAAAGGAAAAAAGCATAGCAAAAAATGCTCGCTGAAAAAATACACCAATTTTGTAACTTTTTTTTTAGAAATTGAGCTGAATTTTCAGGAAAAAAAGCGTGCCGATATTACTTCCGTTTTCGTGATGAGGACGGTGATAACGTGATTGCTTTCAGAGCTCCCGAATCCATCCGCAGTTGTCGTGAAACCTCGGTGAAGGAAATTGGCACATGGGAGAACGGTTATGAAAAGGTCGACTCCCGTGATCGATGTCTCGTTCATTTTCATTGGATTCTCAAAATATATTTCCTCGCTGGAGTTTTCAGAAAACCTCCCCAAATTCTGCAAATCTCAGCATACAATGTCCGCGGCGCCATTTTATTCAGAGATTCCCATGGCATAGGAATAGATTCCTGTGCGCTACTTGTCACTTTCGCCATATTTTTTTATTCTTTTATTATTGGATTGGATTTTTGGGGAGGCGACCGACGGCTAAGGTCATTTGCGCCATAGGGATAGGTGAGGGAGGAAGGGTGGATAGAATCCCGGCGTCGGCATTAGCCTACTGTTAACGAAAGGCGCCAAGACCACGGTTTAACGTCTCATTCGACAGACGGAGTACTGTACTTGAAGTGCCCTCCACAAGACAATCAAGTAGGGATCGTGTTTCCTCTGAAAAACATCCGCCTCTGCAGGGATTTGAACCCTGGCCGCCCGTGTGGTAGGCGAGTACTCTAACCACCACACCAACCCGATCCCCCTTTTATTATTGTCGGTGCGTGTTCGAGGGTAAAACCCTCGCTCCCAACGACTTCTAGTAGTAGTGCAGTCTTTATCGTTTTGCACCTCAGACACAATACCGTGGGCTTCCGATGTTAAATATTGATAAACTTTGAATAATTACGAGTTAAATAATGAACTTTGAAAATTTGATCATAGCAGTTTATTTTCTGACGACTTTTTAGCTTTTTTCGTGGAAGATCAGATACATATAATAATAAATTTCGGGATAAGTAAAATCTTAAATGATTTTACATGCGATTTATGTTTAAAAAGGATGCTCTTACTTCAGAATTTGATACTATGGTTTTCATGTTTACAGAAATGGGTGATTTTACATTCTGTTTGATAAAAAAAATAAAAATTTATGTTATGCATGTAATATATCATGCTTTTGAATTTATTCTAATGAAAATAGCAATGTTATCGTTTAAATGAATATGTTTTCTATCATGTAGGACATGCTTTAAGTGAATTATTAAAAAGTGGCTTGGGTCTTGAAGGACGTAGGGCCTTATGCGGCTCTTCTCTCTAGTTTCTCGTCATTTTTATGTGATGTATGAAAAGGCCTATTGTATAAAAATTTATTAAGGTCGACCAATTATTTTATTTTTTTCACTGGAGAAATTGAAACCTTTCTTATACCCAATCTTGAATGCTTTCTCTGTTATGCCCGCTGCGTTATTTCCTCACATATTCATGAAAACCCAAGCTGTAGAGATAGGCTTTGGTTATCAGTTTATCTTTAGAGTCCTATAATTTTATTTTTGTTTCCGTATCCCAACTTTTTAAAAAACCTTCAGGATTATTCTCCCGCGTTACTTTTGAAAAATTAAAATTCTATTTCGCCAAAAAAGATTTATAAACACACGAATTTTAATCCTTATCTATAATATAATTCGTTAATTGCCTCGTGCGGGGCTTTGGAAACGCCTCCTTATTCCCAGTCTTTTTTGATCTGCACATCATGCTCTCTGCATTAGCCTCATAGAAATTCGTTGAATTCCATAATATGGGGATGGGTTTCCTTGAAATAATAATCATTATTGACCATCTTTTGTCTCTTTTCCTGACTCGAGTTCCCAGAAATACTGCCTTCTACCTCTCCTCTTGCCTCGTGTCTGCCCTGAACTCTCTTCCTTATTTCTATGAGATGGATCTGAATTCCCTTTGTCACCTACATACACCTTATTTCCTACCATTATCCTATTTTTATTACAATGGATTCATTTATTGCTCACTTTTGCTAGTTTTTTAGAAATATTCCCAAATTCCAATCCTTTTCGCCAACGATCCATCCAAAGATCGCTGCTTTATTTTGCCTGGATTCATAGAATCTCATGACGCATTCAGAAATTACCTTTTTCGTCCTAATATTTTATGTCATTTTCCCTACTTAAGTTTTTATAGAACCTAACGTGAAAAATTGAAGTAAATAAAATAAGTAGTGATTCTTTATTGTTGCTCCTAATATAATAATTCAAAATGTAATGCTCTCACTAAGCTCTAGTTTTTAGATAAAAAGCATCCAACTATCAGAGGGAAATATGTTGGTAGGATGAACCTGTTAATGCTGGAAAAACATGATAGAAAAATCTGTATCCTAAGTGGGGAACAGTTTAGCGAAAAGCAGTACGGAAGCCACCGAGCCCATATGTTTCATTTTAATGTTTATGAATCATGCAATTCCTTTATAAAATATAAAAAAAGAGCAGAATATTAGATTGACCTTTTATCAAGCACAAGTTAACGAAATAAATATCTAAATTCATATTCAGTAAGATTGGAGTGTTTCATGAAATATACATAAAAAAATTTTTTGAATCAATAATTTTAATTATTTACCATAACGCTGGCTTAGATTATCTGGTAGTTCAGAACTCTTTGTCGTTACCGATTCCTTATTTACTTTATCTCGGAAGTTGAGAAAACATTTTCCATCCATTTCTCCATCATCTCATTATCGCTAAAGTGCATTAGCATGTATGATAAAATATTTCTATGTTATTTAAATAAATTCCAATGATCGCTGCACATTTTTTCCCCGATTTCTATGCAATTGTTTGTCCGTTCATGGGAACATTTCCCACCCCGTCTTTGCTTAGTCGGCATAGTCGGCGCATCAGGCAAGGCAATGGTTGTGGCCATCGTTCTTCGTCCTGGGACAATGTGAAAGGGCGTGTCGGGGTGGGGTTGAGGTCGCTCATTGCCGGGGACGCGCTTAGCATGGAAGGGTAGCAATGGGACGATGTTTTAGCGCCCCTTTTGGCCGGAGAAGCTGGAAAGATCGGTGGAACAGTGACCAAAGGAGATTAGGGGAAGTCCCTACGTGTTCGGGACCTGGAATTGGTTGGAAATCAAAGGGGTGGTTCCAGAAAATTGGAGCCGCGTGGAAGTTCTGAGGGGTAAATTGGAATGGAAACATCGGTAATGCAGCGCGGAAGGTTTTTTTCCGTAAATTTCGGAACCACAGTGTAAGTACAGAGTGTCTGAAGGACTAAGTAATAGTTTACGCGGCGCTTTAATGCACTAGCATATTTTCAGTATATCATCCTCTACATGTAATACTTTAGACTCTGTGGAATATAACCAAGCATTACTGATCTCAAACACGTCGTAACTCCACAAATTTACTTCTCTTGCCATCACGTAGCCACATTAGTTTCGTCTATGCGATAAAAATCGAGTGGCTTAAATAGAATGTAATTTAGTGTTTTTCTTAAAAACTCACCGGTAACATTTCCTAAATAAAACTTCATTTACCGCCCCATCAAAATGCTCTGCATGACCTAGTTGTCTGTCACATCCTATAACAACTACTCTGGCTACGAAATAATTTGTTATAAGGACGAAAACATCATTGAATTAATCATAATCAATGTATATGTGATTGTAACGTAGTATTAACTATTATTTTAGACATCAACAGATGCCCTCCTGCTTCTATTTTTTTACTATTAAGAAACGAATTGAGTAAATATTTTGTGAGACCTAATGTTTAGATTTTCTTCTAGCCAAGATGTAAAAAGTAAACGAATTGAAATTGATTGATAAAACGGATTGTTGAACGAGCGAAAAGTTAGAGAAGGAAGGAAAACGAGTGTTTTAAAAGTTTTAAGAAGATTTAAAAGAGTTTTACCATCGTTTCACTAGCTACAAATTTATTGTAATTTTGTGTTCTTGTACCCTTTTAATGCCGTCAACACCGTCATTTGTGAAACCATTTGAACAAATTTTTGTAAAACTTGAGTATTTTTACTTAGTTCGTTATTTTATTTCATGATGAAATTCGTATTCGAAGACCAGTATCCAAATACCCTGACAATGGTGGTGTAATGCTTGCTATGTTCCTTTGTGCTGGGAGACAAGCGGGGCTAAATACCCTATCTAAGCTCCCTTTTCTCTCCTCATCCTCACGAAATACGTTTTTTTAAACCTTTTGAACAAACTGTGGAGTATACCCGGTTATTGTTTAATTTCACCGTGAAACACCCCCTTAGCAACGCCCCTTTCAATGTAGGCTTAAGGTAAGAGACGACGTTGGGAAGGGGATGTATTTAAGGCAAGGACCAGTGAGTGCCTATAGGCCTGCCAATATTGGTGTAATACCTGCGGTGTTCCTTTGTGTCGGGGCGGAGGGAGGAGCGAAGTGTAGGCGTTAAATTCGGTCCCTAAGCTCCTTTTGCCACCCCCCCTACCTCTACATATGGGTTCGCCCAACGTTTTGGTGTTAGGAGGGGGGTTGAGTTGTAGCAGTGCATTATTAGGGTTCCGCCAAGGGTGGGAGGGTGGCCGATGTTTGGGGAAGGCGGTAAAGGAAGGAGTCGGTTGGGGGTACGGTGGGGGGTGGCGCAAGTGAGGCGCCTCTGTCCCGGCACCTCTATCGATCTCCTCCCCACGAGTTGCCCTCAGCACTTCCCCTCCTCCTACTCTCCCCAACCTATCCCTCCCATCCCCATACCAACGCCCCCCCTATTTTCACTCCCTCTCCCCTCAGCCCACTCCTCCTCCTTCCAACCGACCCGACTCGTCCCGCGCGACCAATCTCTCATACGCTCCTTGCTCCTCATCCTTCCCAGAAGTCACCGAGGCGGCCGGGAGTTCTCTGTCGCTCTCTGGGAGCTGGAGTTCCCTTTAAAAAAAAGGAATTTGGAAGAGCTCAGTTTTGAATTTTTTCGGGCTGTCGTCAGGCAGAGCGTTCCCCCTCTGGCAGCGAGAACGAGAGGAGAGTGGAAGAAAACCTTCTTCAAGTGAGTCCGCCTTGTATTCACCCCGTCTTCCCGCTCGCCCTTGTTTATTTTTTTGACCAGCGCAACCAACCCCGGCTTGCTACGACCCTCCGTTCGTAAGGGTTGCAGGATCCGAGGGAATCAATCCTCCGTCCCGCCGCAGCGTCGCCGTCGATCGGCCACTCTGTTGGCGGCGGCTGCGACCGGGGTCGCCGGGCGCTGTGTGCGGTCAGTTTTCCCATGACGCCGGTCGAGTCCTTCGAGTGGCAGAAGTGATTTGGAAGGTTCTGCGGAGACAGGAAGGCTTAATCATCTCTTAAATTTTGTTGGATGAGAATTAGCTCGATTCTCATAGTAAGCAGCGGTTGGCTTTAGAGACCTTTCGTTGATTGTTTTTCGTTTTTCCAGCGAAAAAGGCTGATGGAGAGAGATCTAAGGCTCTCCCGGCGTATGGTGATATTGAAGGTTGTTCAGGTTTCCCTCCGGGTCAAACTCAATAAGCGTATATGTTCCGGACCAGTTGCATTGCACGACATGTCCTGATGATGATGGACTACTTGTATCGAGAAGTGGGCAGAGACGAAGAGTTTGACCCGTTGGGAAACCCGAATAACCTTTAAAAATGCTTATGAAATATTCTTGCGTTTTCCCCTCGGGCCAGGATGGCTGTTGTCAAAATGTTTTGATGGTTGACTCTGTCATCGTTTTTAGGGCTGATGGCAGGGACTTTTCGTTTCTCTCATGTAGCCTAGACGAAAATATCAGATACCATAGGAAAAATGTGGTCATTCCGAGAGATATAATTCCATTCAGTTGCTTAATTGTTGCTAAAAAGCACTAGGTGTGATGTCAGTGGACCCAGGCTCAAGTCTGGGTCAAGTCGGACAAATTTTTCCTCCGCAGAATTTTTGCACTTCTGCGCACTTGCCATTGAGTCGTTTAAGTCTATCACGGAGCTGGTGCCACGCTCCCACTGAATTTATCAAAGACAATTCTTTAGGAGAAGAAAGTTCCGTTATTGTTGTTTCAATTGTGGTCCATATTGATTTTCCTGTTGTTTCTAATTTCCGGTCGAGATTTTCGTGTTTTAAAACGTTCCACGTTCCATGTTAATATTGCCGTTCCATGCTATCATTACGTTCCTGTATTTCACATTAAAATAAACAGTATTTGCTTTTTCTACGTAGGATATTATCCCAATTTCACGACGCACATTTAGCCGAGCTGGGGCATATTTTTAGTGCCTGGATCTGATCTTATCGCAATATGGCGAAATATATGCCGAGCTGTTATAACAACGATTACTATCTAAGTAACAGATGTCGTTTTTTTGAAAGGATATAGAGAGTACTCTCCTTTCAGACCTACTTTCGTCAATTTAGTTCTGATTTGATGCTATTCAATTTTTTTTAGGTTCAGGTTAATTTTTTTCTGTCACTGTTTTTTTACAGGCGAGGATGGGGTACGATGCCAAACGAAATACTGTGATTATTTTTTTTTTCATTTCGAGCGTCCTCCAGATTTCCTGCGTGAGCGGAGATGCGTACTCTGTTTGGTTCCGCGCCCGCGATCGATGTTGTTCTAATTGTGACACAGTTTCATGGAGGAGGAGTGCAAAGGTGTCTTTCCCGGAGGTGTAAGAAGGCGGACGGAGTTGCTGCATCCGGTTGAGAACAAGTCCTTTCTGCCCCTCCCCCTCCATCTTTCTCTTTATCTCCGTCTGTCTTCAAGGGCCTTTCCACGTGCCGTTGCGCCTTCTCATGTATTTTTTTGGTGGGCTGTGAGGAGCGTTTCTCTCTCTCATTCTGGGAACGGAGCGCGGAAATGTTTGCACGCGCGTGCATGTGTGCGGAATTTTGATGCGTTCGCGTATTTTTCGCCGATATTATTTCGCGTGCCAAGAATGAGCTCTTCGTTAGCGGTGGGGCCATGCCATCATCATTCAGTCAGGATCACGATGGAAGGCTTCTAGTTTGGCGTTAACACACGGCAGCTGTCAGTATTCCATCGTCTTGGTATTGCCAAGGAGGAGTGTATTACGATTGACGGAAATATCATCGCCAACAATTTATCTTTTTTTGCGAACCGAATTGTAAACGATTATGAGGTGACGATATTTTCATGTTTCATAAATATATAACTAATCTTCTTACAATAATGAGAAGCAATGCTTCAGTAAGGTGAATTAGGTATCATTGTGAAGCTACAAAGGTTGTATGAACCATCTGGAAATGAAAACTTTCCTCTGATTGATTGCCTGTAACGTGGCTTGACGGAAAAGTTATACTTTGACAAAGTTCGCTCATTGTCCGCTGACGACTCCGTCAACGTCCGGTCATAGTAATTGGTACAATTACAGTTTTATCGCTGAGGTCCGTGAACAGCATGGTCCATCTACGTCACGCTAGGATACGTGGGCCGAAATTTCACCCTTAGTAATTCAATCCTAAGATTGGTAATTACATACTTTCATTCATTCCTTTCCCTTGATAATTTCTTTAATTCCTCGTAGTACCTCTGGTTTCATGTACCGTTTTAGCTGGTCTTTGTGTTTTTCTATCAGTCTTCATGGAAAATCTTTCTTATATATTATGTTTCTCTGCTATGTCTCAAAGTGTAGCCCATCCTCCTGGATCTGATAGTGCTCCAAATGGTAGTGCATCCATGATATTGCTCCATAGATTTATTCTCTCTTTTCCTTCTGTATACTACCTGGTTTATTATCTAATCCGTTAACAGGATCTTCAGCAACCTCCTCCAGCACCAAGTTCGAAAACCTCGTATTCTGTTCTTTTCTACCTTTCCAATTGTCCCTGTATTTGAACCCAATTAATGTCTACTGGTTTTAAATTTTCGGGCGCAAGCTGAAACTATACTGACTTAATTAATTCTGGCCAAACTTTGTCGAAAAATCCTTCATGATGAAATAGCAGCATACATCTGCTAATTTTTTATTTACACGATAGATTTTGTTGTCGTTCTAGCACCATCGTATACTATCGTATGATTGTGTGCTGATGTTGATACACGGCTGTAAAAATGAGGAAGGAAATTTATGTGGACTCAGTTCTCTGATGTTATTTTACTGGACGTTTATGTACATGTATGTTGGTTTCCGTATCATTCGTAAATACATTAAATGCTTCCTGTTTTATGAGATCCAGTGCTCAGGAATTCTCTTTTCCCAATCACTTTCTGTGCGTTTTGAAAGCCTCATTTTTCCTTGTTGATTTCTCTCCATCGATTGATTATAATTTATTTGCCCTGAATGTATAGATGTTTCATATGACTTCAAGTGGTAAATCAAATGTAATATTATGTCAATGGTGGTATTTGAATTTTCTTAATTGTTTCTCAGGAAAAAAAACTCACTGGTTTTATTGGGGGCTGTATGTCATGCAAATTTTATGTTGTCACGAAATTTTCAAGTCTTTACCCTTGCAGATGTGACGGAGAGATCTGTTATTTCCTTATCTTGTATCACTTTTTTATTTTCGTATAAACATATCCCACCTCTCTTTTTCCCTGCTATTTTATGCATTCAGTCTTGTTTGGCTTAAATAGCAGTTGTAGTATGCTCTGAGAGGATGTGTTACCATTGATCAGCAATTGTATAAACCGCAATCATTGATGTATTCGATATTTCTATCCTCGCGAATTTACCGATAATATACAGCAACTGCTGGATTGAATGGATTTACCTTTTTTTGTACTTATGTTCAGATGGCTTTTAATGTGATATATTTTGTAAACATTGAATTCTCCTCCAACCTGTGGAACTGTCGGCGAAGTAGTTATGACTGCTGATCCATAATATCATTGCATTTCATTAATTATATAAAATTTTATTAGAATTTTTGTATTTTTCATTGTCAGTGTTTTATAATCCCTCTCTTTTCAATGGAAATGAGTGTAGATAATCGGTGTCATTATCCATATCCTGCATCACCGTGGTAGTCATTCATCTCGGTTGCCATCCGTTTCTGTCGTCATCCATCGGCTCGTCTTTCGTTTTCACGAATCCTAAATGGGCGAGGTCCAGTGTTTGCTTGTTTACCTTTTCTCCAGCTACAGAATAAAGCTCTTAATTTTTTTCTGAAATTCGAGCCGAATTATTATGCTCCGATGGGCAAATCGTTCTTCCGCACGGGTTGCGAAACCTGGCAAAAACAATTTTCCCTTCGGAACCAAATCCTTAAAAAAAGGAGCCGTGGCCGTGACAACTACTCGTCCTCTCCATAATAGGGAACGTTGGTGATAGAATTTTCAAACGCAGTCATCGTTGCGTCAGCTTCCCCTGCGCTATCGCCGCGGAGAAGAAATCTTTTTTTTTTGAGAGGCGAGCGGGTACCGTCGCTTTTCTCTCGCGCACGCTAAAGGGTATCCGTGTGTTAGGGAAAGAGATGGGACAGAGAAGAAAATAGTGTCATAAAGGAACAAAGAGAACATCTCTCTACCGTCAAATCAGTTGTCGCAGCTGGCTGGCCCTATTTCCTGCGTCGAGGAATCCACTCTCATGCTTCCCTTACGCTCTCGATAGTCCGCTTCGTTACCCGTTCAGTGTGGCATCACTTAAATCCCTTGTGATGGGCAAATGTGTGGGCGTGTGCCCTATACTTCACCCTTGCGGATTCCTTCCGAGCAACTTGGTCGCCCAATCCTCCGTGTGTGAATCTTTCCCTCCCCCCCTGCCCTCTTCTCCTCTCTCAACCTCCCGCGTTGACGACTTAATGCCTCCGTGGAAGCTACTGTGCAAATCGCTCCATTGCCTCCGTCCTTCCTTCCATCCTCACATCTCCCTTTAACGCCAAACCGGCCCAACACCAACCCGGCGCACTATCCTCCGCTCCCCTTAGGACCTTTAACTTTTTATCTTTTATTTTTTTCTCTTTCGGCGGCGCCAAAGGAATGGACGTCTATATTGGCGGTCATATATCTTTCTGACGAATTGAGTGCTTCCTTTAGGAGGTTTTCTTTTTCTCCCCAGGCGTATCACGTACAGCGTTCTTAATGATGCTTTTGCTACAATTTTTCCAGTTTTATGCCGTTAAAACATTTGTAGAAAGAATTAGAATTAGAAAGATGAAGAATTTGACATTCATCCTGAGCTTAAATTTTTTTTTAAATATCCGTTTGCCTCAATAAGTTAACATCTTAAGTTTTATAATGAAAACTGAGCAATTTCCTTTTTATCGATAGAAATGCTTCTTGAATTTATCCATTGAGCAATGCGCGATGTTTCCGTAACTTAAAGCAAGATCTCGCCAATCCTGTCTAGAATATCAGTCAATTTATCGGCTATCGTTCCTTTATTTGGATAAATGTTTTGTCCATAGTTTCTCAGTATTATTAAATCGATTGTATTCATTGATTCAACAAGCATTTTATCGGCTGTCGTCTTGGCGAAATGGTTGCGGTGTTTGGTTACTTTTTTGGGTGGGCAAGAAATGAAATTTCCGCGAATTATCGCCATCGGATTAAGGAAATAATTCGGTGGATAGCTCCAAATGTTTCGGAAAGTCGCATCATGGTGTGTACTTTTTTGTCGAGTCCAAAACTTATATAGATTAATCGAGGCAGGAATCTTTCATGCTCTCTTGTAAATTCTTACTTCTTAGCAAGAGAATTTTCTCGTCTAGCAGAAATTTTTCTTTATTTCCATCTAAGTCTACCATATTCATGGGTCTAATGACGAGTATTTTTTGTGCCGTCGAGGCAGAGAAGTTATTTTATGCTTGTGCTTTTCTGTGGAGGAAATAACAAAAGATGTCAGACCCGCACCTTTTCGGAATCAGATCTCAGAAATGTGTCTGGAAAGAGATGCGAATTTTCGTTTGTAGCACTATTACATTATCTTTTGTCAAGTAGTTTTTGGTTATTAGATTTTGTTCGCTTTATCATAAAAGAACTTAAGTTATCAAATCACTGCTATTTCTCATTTTAACTAGAGTATTTTCTGGATTTAGCGTCGCAAAATCTTACTTCAGTGGCGAATACTTTTGCCGTGTATAGTTTATTGCCTCAGACTACAAGCGTAGTATGGTAGTATCCTATTGCTGGGTATCAGGTCACCACGAAAATATGTATACTGGCAATCTTATGATAATAATTTAAGAGTCGCCCCATATATGGGATATGAAGCCAATATTTCACGTGAAATGGAGGTTTAATAGTTGAATTACCATTATAAACCATATAATTGAGCTCTTCAAGATGTAAGGAAATGGTCTGGGGACTAAGTAGTCGGCCTGGTGCTAAATAATGATTATATTATGAGTGATTTTGATTTTTTACGTTGGTAATAGGAGCGGTAACATTGTAGATGCAATGTACAGAGTAGATACCTAACAATCACCCCGTCAGGAAATCTTCAATATGTATGAAAAAATTACATTTCTTTCCAAACATTTGTCTGCCAGGTTCCTCTATTTGTATGCTCGCTGTATGTTTTGTAATTCGCCTAACTGTTGTGAAGTATTTTCCTGAATCATGTCACGTATAAAGATGTCATGCAATCCACCAGTAATCCATCTTTATAAAGATTAGGGCGAGGTGAAATCATCGAGCAATATTCTCTCCTGTATAGACGGTGAAATAAAGAATGAATTACTCTTAAACGAAAAATATTTAATTTTATCTTAGCATTCAATTTCGAGCAGGGAATTTGGATCAAGGGAAAATGAGGACAATGCTTTTTGTTATCAGTCTTCAGCGCTGATTATAAGCTTGTTGCTATGCGCGAAGTCGTTACACGAGGGAATTAGGAGCACTAGCGACGTGGGATGACGGAAATTTAATCATACAGCAAAAATCGGCGCGAGGGAGCCATTTTATCGTTGCTTATCCATCCAGACTCGCTTGCGAGTTTAGCGTCAGTTTGATGAAATTTTCGGCGTTACTGCATCCTTATCAGCTTTAAATCTATCTTCTTCGATGCAAAATAGCGAAGGTGATCTAGAGAACAAGAGTATGATGAACGAGCCAACTTTTGGTTACCTTTGTTAACCTCAACTTCCTCGAATCTATTAGGCCTTATCAATTAAAAAGCTGGAGTGTAAAAGATATTGTACGAGTATCTTAAACAATAGAAATATTTGAAGATTGATTGTTAAGGCCATCTTATTTATGCTGTTTAATTGCATTTTTTTCAACTTGCCAAGATAGCATCCTCGTAATTAAAGTCTAACGTTAGAGAGTTGCCTCGAGGCTTCGGATTAAAAGTTGAGTGAGGCCCAGAAGAGGATGTCGCTTTAGTTTGAATGTACGTTATCATCTTCTGGGTGACCTAATCATTTTTAGATATCGTCGTTTCTGGGAAAAGACCTATCCCATTTTCGTCTGGGAAAAGAGCTCCCAATTTTATGCGTCACAGGGCAATCATTCGTATGGTTTCACCTTCATTTATAAAATCTACATTCGGGTGGATGACATCCTACGAGTACCAACAAAAAATCGCGGAAGGTGCCAGTATCACTGTCCAGAAATATTCTATGTTAAATCTCAAGTTTAATGGAGCTACAATAAGGGGTCCTTTGAATTCAGCTGGCGTTAATCGTTGCTCTGAAGCGCACATTACTCCACCCAATCGAAGAGGAATGGAACGAAGTTGTAATCGCATTTCTGGATGTGCACCATAAAATTTGCAAATAAGGACATGATAGCCCTCTCGCCCTAATGATTGGCTCATTCTTTTTCGAGATGCACTTCTTTGATTTCGCTAGTTATAAGATGGCAATTCTCTAGATTACTATTAATCTTCTATTTACTCTCTTGATATGACAACGACGGCAATTTTTTCCAGGCACCTCACACGTTTCATTCCTAAAAATAACATTCACTACCTCGAGGATGTATTTTATTTGCGATTTCAAAACTACAACACCAAAAAATTACATTGAAGTTAAAGTTAGTTTTATCATCGCTGAATTTATTACTTTGTCTGTGTGGTGAAAGCAGTTCTCTCCATACAACATTGAAACCACGACATTAATCGGTAACAAACTCGCGAGGAAATATTTCATGTAAACTAGCGCATAGAAACGAAACTGTTACTAAACATTTTTCTGAAGTGAGCTGCCATATGCGAAAAGCATAAAGTGGAAATCAAAATTCGCTCAGCTACCCTGTGCGAATGCAACTGTGGGAAATATCTTTTGGCTGTATGCAACCATATTGATTACGAAACAGCTCTTTTTTATGAGATTGTTAGCATGGAAGAAAGGAATATGCTCCCACTTAGTGGTGTAAATCACGAAGCTAATTTCATTGCTCCTGAATGAGATTATTACCGAAATTCAAAAGACTTTTTGATGGCTCTACTATGACGGACTGACTTTGAAGAAATACATTTACTCAATTATTTTTATTGTATTATGTGATGTTGAAATTTAAGTATCACTGCTGTCATCATCAACCTCTCTGTATCGTAAAAATGATGAAATAAGTTTATTTAATACCTTCCTTATCTATTTATTTTGGATAATATTATCCTTAACTGGCGAAAGTTGTATCAGTCGACGCAGTCTTTCTCTTTGGGTGAATGTTTAGCAAAAAAATTAACTTCTCGTGGGCTCTCGACTCACGCAGACACGAGCAGAGTTTAATCGCTCTCAGGTTTCGGCTCTGGGAGTTTTTTTAATTCTTCCCCCTAATATTAAAGAGGAGGGAGTAGTCGCAGGAGAAGGGTTGATACCATTCGTCCCCGGGCATGTGCGGCGCTGCCCGGCCCCGCCCCGGAGAACCGTGGGAATTCCCGTGGACAGTCCTGGGACGTTGGCGGAGGGGGGGGGATGGCTTGAGGAATGATATGTTTTCGAGAAAACATTCTCCTCGTAAATCGATTCCAGGGGTCATTGCCACCGGAGCCCCTCCCCCTTCACTCCTACCTCTCTCTCCCTCCCCAAATCCCTGCTCTCTCCACTCCCTTTCCCCCAACTTCATCTTACTTCCCCGGAGTGACCTGGCTCGGCCCATTCTTGTAAAAAAGAACCCCTTTTACTCATCCTCCTAACCCTTCCATCCACTCCCTTACTCCATTTTTTTTAAAGGGTCGTACTCAAGGGCTCATGCCCTCCTTCTCCAGCACAAAGGCGTAACATGTGACCGAAACTACTCGGTGTGGCTTCGTCCCTCCCTTCACGACCCCTCCTGCACGTACGTCGAATCCTAAACTTCCTCCGCCGACTGAGCCGTGAATGCACCTCCGCATAGGAGAGACACCATCGTAAACGACTTCCTATTGATATTCTGTTTTAAGTCTCTAGCCTTCCAGTTTAGTGGTTTTTGCATTTATTTGAGAGCCTATTTGGAAAATTTTCATCGGCTCCCTCTAAAAGTTGCATCTGTTTTGGACATGTACGTCAAAATGAATTGATCATCCTCTATTTTTTTGCTGTTGATTTGCAGACAATTTGCTTTTCCTTCGTTATAAATGTACTGTGGCGGAAAAAATTAACGCAAAACTCATTGGTGTCTGAATGCGGCGTACACGGGAACTAATTGAAATCGCTTTTCCATCGACAACTTGACAACATTGAGACAGCATATGGAAACCGGGAATATTCAAATTCTCTATGAATTGATATCGATTTTACGCGTCATGTAAATAGTCATACTAATAAGGTTTACGTTCGCGAGATCATCTGGGAGTTAAAATCGTGATGAGCTTGCTTCGACCCGCACCCAGTCGAGGTTCCGAATTCGTAGTTGATTATATAGATCGCTTGATTGAAATCGCTTTTCCATCGACAACTTGACAACATTGAGACAGCATATGGAAACAGGGAATATTCAAACTCTCTATGAATTGATATCGATTTTACGTGTCATGTAAATAGTCATACTAATAAGGTTTACGTTCGCGAGATCGTCTGGGAGTTAAAAACGTGATGAGCTTGCTTCGACCCGCACCCAGTCGAGGTTTCGAATTCGTAGTTGATTATATAGAGATGCTTACCGTATTTTTTAGAGCTTTGGACCGTTTAAACAAATTTCTTTGTTGAAACTTAAGAAACAATACGATGAAAGCATTATTTCTTGGGACATAAAATTTTTTTATTCTCCAGATTAAATTCACTTACAATAAAACGTATATCCGCGTGCAGGGAATAGCTGTGGATGAACATCGTTTTAATAGGCCTCAAACTACTTCCGAGAAATATGATGCATTTCAATTAACATTTTGGCGTAATATCTTGTGAATTTCAAGTTAAAATATGGGACATCTGGTAGAATAGAATGGTTTCCATGAGGAGAAAATTTTTCTTTACAAGCACTTCCAATACCTTAAAACCCTACGTAAGTTTCCGCCCATGTGCATTTAGGTCGTCCCAAGCACTTAAATTTCTTAATTCCTCCAAACGTAATATTATTTACTTTCTGAAAACTACTTTTAAAAATCCAGAGCATTTTATTTGGTCCAGTTTTTAAAGGAAACATTAGAATTCCCATTTTTCGTTGTATAATAAGAACCACTGGACGCGGTTTTCTCTTGATCGGTGAAGTAGACTAGAGGGAGAGCGTTCGTCTGTGGCCAAGAATGCCTGGGGTTCAAATCTTGGCGTGGCCTCTTTTAGTGACTTTATAATTAATCTATGCGATGTGACTTTATTGCAACCAAAACTTCGCAGGAATCTGCGGAAGGCCCAGGGAATGGATATTGACCTCAACCATGAGAGTGTGATTTTATGCATATTCAAGCTTTGTAGAAGAATCAGAGCGGTCTCCTTGGTCGTCAAATGAGATGTTTACTTCCCATTCTCGAGTACTCGGCCCCACTTGATTTATACGTCATACCTGTCGTATGGTGCTCATATCCACTCATTTGCCAATTTACCACTCAATGAAAAGCTATTCATGAAGGAGGGAACAGACCGGATCTCTGATTGTGTCAGTTACTCAATTTATTGAACTTACCTTATGCTACATTCACCTTTAAATTACTTTGAAATGATTTAGTGAAGAGGGCAATTATTTTTATTAGGAATTAGAGTTTGGTTCTATCTGCCGAACTTGTAAATACCTATTACTTATCTGAGTGAGAGACCAAACAAGTGTGGAATTTTCTTCAAAATACCTTTAAAACGGTTTTTGAAGCTTTCCCAGCATTGTTTTCTTGGTTTGCTATGAACAATATATTAGCCGTGTAGTTCAACAGTTCAACTTATAGGATGGAGGATAAGGCTTAGAGGATAAGGTAAATTAATGAATCATTTAAATACCTTTTGACATATTCGCAGTGAAAAATGTTTGGCTAAAATTACGCAGTTAAATTTTATGAGGAGCATTTTTATACCCACGCGTAAGTGATACTCTGACAGAAATGCTTCGCGTATTTCCTCCCGCGGGAAGCCCCCGTCGAATATTTTAAAGGGCGTAAGAGAAGTCAAATACAACTTCTTTCCTGTAAGTTAAACGACTGGCGTCCGAAACATCTATGGCAGAAAAGGTATCGCCCGCAACACAAAGGGAAAGTAAACTCTTATTAAAGGCATACTATTTCCCAAATCAATATAATGCGGCCTTCATACATTCCGATTTTGAATGGATTAGTATTGGTGGAGCTTTGTATCGAAACAGGAGAACCTCTAGGGATCTTCAAAAGTCCTCCAAGATTGCTCATTGCTTTAACTAAAACTTATGGTAGTTGGCCTCCAAACCCATGCATGAGGGGAACTAATGGCGTTTGATTGGAATGGTTTGGGCTGATGAGGTGTAATCCGAGAACTACTTCTTTCTGTTTGTATTCCCAGGAATTCCCAGATTTTTCCTATCCTTATAGTTATATTAAATATACAATACGTTCGTATACAATACCACCACTCATTTCAAAAGTAACTTAGTTCACAACAACGCATACGGACGCTAATAAATTCACCGCAAGGATACGGAATATCACCTTAAATTCACCTTGACATAAGAAAGTTCAGTAGTTGTTACTGGGTTGCAAACCTGAATCGCAATCATGGTTCTTCATGATAACATCGTTCGAGTACGCTCATGATTTCGAAAACGTGATCGTCATTAAGAAAGATCGGGGGCTACATAGCAGTGGAGTGCGCTCCAAGGACCTTGAGCATTGCCCTACCAATGCGGCTTGCCTTTTGGATGACGATAACGACCATAAAAAGAATACAACCGTGACCCCACCCCTTGTGGAGACATTTTTGAGTTTTTCATTCAATTTCTGGTCAAGTAAATTGATTTTTATTAGGCAAATTTTATCTCTTTTGTATTTAAAAAAAATTCATATTATCAGCCAATCATTGCAGCTACACATTACATTCATTCATATCGCCAATATGAGAAAATTTATATAAAAACGCATATGTGTTCATTAAAAATAGAACACGGACCACTCTTTAGCTATCCAAATACATCTGACAGCTACAACGTTAACCGTTACCTATTAATTTATTTCATTAATGACATTTTACTCCAAACTGAAGGCTTTTAAAAGGCTTTTTTGTTAATTTTAAATGTGCGGCGAATTTATAGCTACGCATATAATATCTTATGCAGTCAGACGTAATAGAGTTGTTTATTCATAACTGCACCTAATTTGGGTAAAATTTTTTGAATGTTCATTCGTATATCCTGCATTTACTAGCTAAAGATTAACAGAGGACAGCTCGTCACCAAGCTTCCTGTGATAAAATGAAAGAAATATCGGGAAAATATGCCTAGATTATTCGGTATCGATGCGAGCACATTTATTTTTATTTCTTGAAATTATAATTATTTACGTATGTTTTCATAGTTTAATCCCATTCTGGCGAAGTAAAAACGGATTTATGTTGGGTCAAGAACGGTTCATTAATAAATATCCGTTTTGAATTTAATAAATATCCGTTTTAGTAACTTCGTCAATCTACAAATGAAAAATCGTGAAAAATGTCATCACGTAGACTATACTTATTTAAATTAAATCTTTTTTGTATCGACATTTGGTGCGGATAAATCTCGATTTATATCATTTCGGTGAAAAAGACACAGTACGCGTAATTCAAAAAGATCCTCGGAAAGTCAACCACAATAAATATCCCTTGGTGGTAGAAGATGACGATTTCAGCATATATACCGAATTGGGTGGGATAGTGAATATTTTTTTATGATCAGTCTTTCTGTATAAATGATATCATTCGACGCAAGAACCATGCTGAAATAAACACAGCGATACACCGCGACTGAATGTGCGAATAATATGAGAATAAATGAGGCGATTGATGACTAAGTTTTACGCTCCAGCAAATGTGAGTTCCATTGCGGATTTCAAATATTTGCGGTAGACGATGTTTTCCTTAGTGTTGCCAGTCTTTCGAGTGTGTACTGCTCCTAGAAGTTCCCAAAAATTCCGCATTCTGGCGCGCGAAAAATTTTGCGTTAAATTCTTCCGCCATTGTATGTACATTGAGTCCTCTAGGCCTGGTTACGCGGTAAATGAACGCTTCAGAGTTCGTGCGTGAGTGCATAAATACGCCAATTTAAGGCATTAGAACATGGGCTCATTTCTGGCCTTGTAGTCTGGTATTGACAAAGTTATTTTAAATACATGATGAAGTTTTGATAGGGCATGCTTTTATGCTTAAACTTGTATGGTTTCATGTATTGTGCACTTGGCCTTTATTGTTAAATTATTTTAGACCCTATTTCATGGAAACTCCTTTTACTATTGGTAAAATTAATATGACTTTCATTAATGGCTGAGGACATTTCGCCATTGCAGTCTACCACTTGTAGTTAGGGGCATCAGCACTCGGACGGATATCGGAGGACCATCCCAAGAATCTGTGCTCAGGCAAAAGGTGTGACTTCGGTGTCCAATCGGGAACCAGTTTGTCTTTCATGGTTGACCAATTCCCTTAGTCCTTAAATTTTACATAATTTTCATTCCACTTGTTGTTCTGTCAAATAAAAGGTTGGATTTTGGGCATACATTTTCTACGTTTACTGCGTTAAAGATTCATTCTCTACTTTTCCTGAAATGCTGTTAGCTATGTTTTAAGTCTATTTTAAGTTCATGAATACTTTCTGCCCTTCCCCTTTGCGTTATTCGCAACTCATTTTTTTTCACTTCCCTACAATCTCTAACATTACCTCGTTTATTTTCGTCACTACCTAACTCAGTTTCTCAGTTTTCTCTCTCAACCGCACCTCAAAAGCACACGTGTACGAAATTTTATGAAATTGAGTGCATACATAAAAATTTCCGGGATTATTTTGAGCCAAGTTAATGGGAAGGGAAAATGAGGCCCGCGGTCCCCGCTCCACCGACCCCTACCCTTCGTTTTACCCTTCATTTTTATTTTTTTCTCCTGACTCAATTTTTTTTCTTCCCTTTATAACGTGAAGAGGACATTCTTCGTTGCCAACAGACGGTATTCGCTCCCTCTCCCCATCATCGCTTTCGGAGTTTTGATGCGATGAAGTCATGTGTGGTCGACGCGAAACATTTTCGGGCCTGCCAACGCTCCCCTGCCGGAGTACCTGGTCTTTTTTTCCCCTCCCCAGGAGGAGCAGTGTGCTGAAAGGGGGGTTGTATGGTGGTGGTGGCTTGGCAGCACGTGCCCGTGATGCGTGAGGCGAAGCGAGGCTGGAATAACACCATCTCGGTCGATAGACCCCAACTCCCTCACCAGTCAATTCTCCTGCTCCTCACCCCTAGAGGGAGCCCTCTGAGTCGTAGCTTTTCTGAGTATAAAAAAGGACCAAAAAATCTCTAGGCATGCCATTCCATCGATCGATTATTTTCATAAGCTTGATAAAAATTTTCAAACTCTCGTGTCAGATCGTGCGTCCGCAGTGGAGCGGCTTTGCATTGGTTACAAGGTAGAGATTTTTTAAAATCCAGAATACCCTATTTCGTAGTGAAACGTACATGCACTTTGTACCTGCCACGCTAAATGTTTATGTGGTGACCCCAGGATGAATGCTATTGGCACCATTATCGCTTGCTTATAAGCGTGTCCTTACTCTGTCAACTCTCGGGTGGAACCTTAGAGGAAATATCCAGTGCTTACTCATTGAGAGCTTAACGTGAAGGAGGCAGTCAGAATTCATGCGCTAAACCGTGGACTTCGTCACAGTTTATGAATTTGACTGTATGAACTGTATGACAGACATGAATTCTGACAGTACATGAACTGTAGACTTCATCACTCTGTGCTGGTAGTGTACTTAAGGGATGAAAGTCGACTTATACTAGCTCACGTTATGACATACATAATTATTATGATGGATTCTATGTTTTTGAAAAGGAGGGTTATTTTTATTTGCAAGACTTATGATCAGTTAACTTTGATTGTGTCTTAGTCTCAACGTGGTGATATTAGGACATAATGTTCGCGCAATAATGGTAACGGTTGAATGCTAATGACAAAAATATACGGCGTGGAAAATAACAGGTTATATCTAAATGTGAAACTGGAATGCTTCCTTTTTGACGTATCTTGTCTCGTTTGACTCTCTCCTGCCCGTCAGGTGCGTAGATAGCATTGGAATAACCATGTTCCTAGCTCTAGAAATATGCTCTCCTCCTCCACCTTTGAATTTCAATTCCACGCGATGGCAAATTCCTGGGAAGAGTTATTTCAATTGCCCACCGTAAATTTACGGCACCGAGATGTGATATTTTGGAGCCACGTGTTCGAGTATTAGGTTAGACGGAGGTGGGTTCTTCATCCATTCGTGGGTGCTTAATTGGTCCACAGCCAATCTAGCCTAAGCCAGTCTTTTCGTCAAGTGAAGCACCGAACGACCTTTTCGTCGATAGCGAGGCGTTCTTCCTGACGTTTCCTAACGTGTCTCGGTGTCACATCCCCTTTAATGCCGCAACCAAGCAGCCATTCCAATGCAGTGGAGTTTTGAGTTATTCATGTTTTTGCTCGCCATTCGCTTTTTTGACTCAGTATATTCAAACGATAATATTCCAACGAAACTTGCAATTCCAATATGATGTTAAGGGAAATTCGTCGCTTGTTGATAACTACTAACACTAATATATTCTTTCGCAATTCCCTCATTGAAGGATTATTGCCCAAATCCCTTGATATAAAATCCCTTCGGTGTCTCCTATATCCCAAGTATCTAAAGGTTAATGTTTTCCGTTTTTCGCGACTAGAACTTTCTGTTGTATGATCGAACTTTCTGAATGTCACTGAGTGGCATATTCGCGCAGTTTGTGGAATCCTGGGCTGCTGGGTTGGAGATCACAGGTTCAAATTTGAGTCGCTCTGGTTATGACGCGAAAAGTGGGCGTCTAATTCTTACCTAATGGGCCACCAAAAGGGTCTTTTTTGCATGGGGTGGGTGGTATGGATATTCTTTTTTCGGATTTTATTCATTTAAAAAATAGATTCACTGTGAACGTGATCATGTTTCATTTAAATCTTTGGACGCTTGGGCGTGGTTTTATTTGGAGTGGAATTTTGTGAAATGGAGGGAGTTCTTGAAGCATAATTTTATCAACTGTTCTATGAGTTTAACTGATTGTGGTGGAGAATTGGGTTGAGGGAAGTAGGAAACCAATATTGATTATTACCGCTGTGGACGATGTCAGATTACGTCATAGAAACTTCAAGAGGTTCAGATCAAAACTGTCCCCCAAGGAAAAACCCGAGATAATTTCATTTTAATCAATCTCGCGGAAAACCTCAGATCTGCTGTGTGGAGCACTGGTCTCGAACAGCAATACTGAAAGAGGGTTTTTACCTCTTCTCTCTCGAAGAATTTCCTCCTTCGATCTAGTTGATAGAACGTCATATGTAGCAATATGTTTACTCTTCTCCAACTACACGTTGCTGGATCGATATTGGTCGCTGCATTTGATGGGAGAGATGATTAAGAGTTCGCTTGAAATGCCCACCGACTCCGTGTCATTGGCACGCAAGAAATCTGAAACGCTGTTTTGTTTATAATTTCTCTATGTATTTTCCGTGGTGAACTTCAGGCCTAGGACACGTGCGAGACGGATTTCACTCTCCACAAGCATCTACGAGACATCATTCGATCAGACTTTTATGAAATTGTTCTCGTAGCGTCCTGTATTAGTTGGTTTATATCTGGTTGTATTCATTTTCGTTTGTTAGATGGGAAATGTAAAATAATAATGCGTAAAATAACGGCAGTAAAGGTATTAGGACAAACACGTAGGAAAATTTCTTAAGAAAGTAAAAACTTGGTTATTACTTATAAAAAACATCGAGATTTTGTTTCGTAATTTACATGCAATATTTATCGAATTAAATGTAATAAATTAAGTGATATTGTAATATCATTGTTAAAGTAAGTTTACCCGATCTTGTATTTATGTGTCTCTTTTTGTAGCCACTATTAAATTCTGTATATCTCTGAGTCTTTTTTCTATTTTGAATTAGTTTCTTCTCTGTATTGTAAACGTTTTATCGAAAATTGTAAACCATTTTGTTTTTTGCTATCGCTTTTTGCATGGTTTATTTGTCAGTAGCCCCAACACAGGATATTCCTTAGGGGTTATCTATTGTAATACCACTCTGTAATTCCTGAAAAGGAATTAAATTATTATTATATTATAATATAAAAAAGTGATTTTTTGTTTGAAGGTAAATATATAAATTCATTCGTGATTATTAATTTATGAATGATTAATGGCCAAAAATAGAAGTATAAATATTCCTTTTTGTAACCCATCCAAAGGAAAATTACAGCGTGTAAACTATTTGTAAATAAATTTATTAATATTATTATTATTATTATACAAACCCTGTCACATAGAGCACAACGAAATACCAACCCTACAACTCTATGAGCGCCAGCCGAGAGCTATTCGCCCCGCGTTTCCCACGTAATCCACTAAAACCATGGCTGTATCGGTTCTACTGAGCAACTTCTGAAGAAAAAGAGAAACTCCACTGATCCTTTTCTCCATAGAGTTTTCGCGCTATTTTTGAACGTTTTCTGCTGGAGTGGTATTCTTAAGTACATTTTGCGAAAAAATTTAACTAATCCGGCTGAAGTGCTAATTCATTCTGTGGTTCTCAAAAGTTCTTGTTAATAAATATAACGTGTTGGAATCTCACATATCTAACCCTGAGCAAAATTTTTTCACCTAGTTGCAACCAGATTCTATTTGCTTCTAAATTCTATGGAAAGATGTCTGTCCCTTTCAGTTCTTTTACCATTTCATTGTAAACTAAAAATACTCCTTTTGTTTGCCTCGAAATGTGACGTACTACGTGGTAAGAAAATATTGTGTTTTTCCAATTTTAGGCCTATTTTCTGGCACACGCGTTTTCATGTTAATGCTGTCCAATCTGATCGAGAGGCCTGATGCGAGTTATTCTTCTATGGGAGTCGTCAGAAAACTTGGCGTGTTTTAGGTGATTGGAAGCGCGAAAGAAGCAGGTTACTCCAGTGAATGTACGAGTGTAAACCAATACTTAATTCTAACTTTTCAGTGGTAATAATTAGAAAAATATAGCTTTCAGTAATGACAAAATTTAGCTACTGTAAAAAAAATTAAGGTAGAAAACATGTAGATAATTCGGGGAGTGAGGTAGTTGAAAAATTTTTCCAGCCATGAGAGGAGGATTTTCTTGTGCATTTGATGGAGGATATGTTTTTCTTTTTGTAGCCAGAATATTGATGTTTTAAAAACTAAGCAATTCTTTTCATTTTTTGGCTACCTGACTGTGTATAGTTCACGCAATATGGTGCCTTTTATCAACGCGGATCGAAGTAATTTGCTGTAGATTCAGAAACTATGACGGGAAAGTGTCCACGTTGTATTGCTTTAATTTCTTGAGAGGGATCGCTTTATTGTAACAGATCTCTGTCAAAACATCATTTATATAGGTTAGAAAATTGCTATTTTTGTCCATGTTTCATTTATCCTCGCATGTTTATCACTTCTTTTCATTCAAAGTTCACTTCGCAAGTAAAAGAGTCGGTAAAGATATTATTTTATTGCTCGTATCAAATAGTGGGCGCGTGCCATTAGCCATGGTACAAGTTAGGTGGCATTTTTTCTTTTTTCTGGTGGAACCGCCTTGGGAATATTTACCCAAGGCCTAGGGTAGGTCTCTCATTGCCGATATGAAGCCGGGGGCCGTAATGAATCAACGTTGTTGAGGCATGCATATCGCGTGTCGAGGCGCGATTGTCATTCCCAGGATGGCGTTACCTCTCTCTCTCTCTCTCTCTCCTCAGCCGACAGCTCACCTCGCGCGCCGCCCTAAGAGGAAGACAAGAGAGACTCGCAGGGCGATACACATCAATCCCTGCAGACGCCTCGGTGCTGGAATTTTCCCGTTCCCCGCCTTCGAGCGCTCGAAAGGCTTTGCCTTCCACTGCACGTGCAAGTCATGGCACTCAACGGCGAGACAATGGAACATGCAATTGAACTCGATTATTTAATAACTCCCTCCCGGCATTTCAATGGGGATCTGTTTTTTTTTGTTTAATCGAGTGTGATGTGCCCTTGACAACGCTGCTTCGCGACTTTTTCCGCCTTCTTTCACTTTCCACTGTCGATTTTGTAACATTTTCATCGAATCCAGTGCGTTTCTTTTTATTTTTGTATTTCTTTTGCCAGATGGCATTTATAAACCGATTTCTCAAATGCACGTGAAGGAATGCATGCTCTATAATAATATTATCATCGTTAGGCATTAATTACTGGTACCGGTGGCGCAAATATCCAAAGTTCTCAAATTGGCCATATTTCCCTGAACATATATTTTTGAAAATGCATTATTTTATGGTTGAATTGAAGATTTTTTGGTGTACCTACAATATCTGTGCCTTACATGCATTAGTCTATTCGTTGGTACAGCGTACCACTCATGCAGCGCATTAACCATTGTGAAACCGGAGCTTCAATCTTTTAACTTAAGAGGTTTTAATTTAAATGGCAACTGTAAGAATAAAATGCTTACAGAATGGTGGACTAGTTTTCTTTGAAAACTTAGGACGTCATTCGTTTTTTAAAATCGGCCAGAATACTTTTCTATTCGCTGTCAAGTGTATATTTGTAATAAGTACGAAATGCACAAATGATTAGTACGTAGTCACGCTTACGTACGCAAACATTTGCACCTAAGCGATGGAATTTGCTGTGAAAAAATCATTGAAGTGGATAACTGAACTTGGATATTCCCATCGCGGAGGAATATGCGAACTAGTTGTTCCCTTGTCCAGTCCACAATTAGCGCATAAGATGTTGCGGTGCTCTGGTTCAACATTGTCACTTTCGGCATTACGAATCTTCCTTCAAATTTTCAAACTAATTTTTCTTTTAAACAAATTGCTTCGAAAACCTTGCTGGAATTCGCTTTGATCTAAGATGGTTTGATGGTGTAACTGGCTGACACATCTGCCCGGCGATTGCTTAACTCGGCTTCAAATCCATGTTAAACGAAATTTTTATTTCATGGCAAATTGCATTCCTTTGGGTTTATTTAAAGGGTACTATTGGGTTTAGTTTAAGATTAGTTTTTTGCCATCAGTGAATGTTGTAAAGTTGAGTGTGCTTTTGTGAGAAGGGAGATGGTGGCAGTTCCGTTACAGATCTGTATATCAGTATTCTTCCTTGCTTTTACGTCGTCGACTGCTACTGTGTTTTGCAAGTGTGGGAAGAAAACGACCGTAGATCGTGCGTTCCGGCACTTTATTCCCAAAGTGCACCCGCCTCGTTCTCAAGCAGTTCGTCCGATCCTCCGAGGGTACTTCCGGAACGATTGTTTGGCGGGGAACGAGGCTGGTAAAGTACAGGAGGGATAGGGACGCAGCTGACGACAATTCACACTCCCCCATCACCATAGGGGTATGATGAACGCAAAAAAAAAGTTTTTAGAGAAAGAGGACCAGCGCTCACGAAATGCACGAGACTTAATATTTTTCACGAGGCCGTGCGAAAGGCGGAGGATTATGAAGATCGCTGTCTCCTGGCGTCTCGTCGCGTGTGCGCCACCGCGATCGCCCGCGTGTGCATGCTAATGACCCGTCACTCCTCGTCATCCACTCTCTTTCACTTCCGACCCCTTCCTCTAGCCTCGCACGCCCTCCCTCCTGCCAAATCGCTGCTCTTCACCTTCCTCGCATTCAGCCGTCCCCCTTTCTCTCTCTGCACTTCCTCCTCTTCCCGCTCCTCCTTCCATCCTCTTCTCTGAAGTGACTGGCGTTTTCTGGGATCGTCCGAGTTCGACTCACGCGACCCAATTCCACCCCACCTCCTCACCCCACCCCATTCTATTATCCATTACCTCACCCTCCCTCTCCCTTTTGCTCTCTCCGTTCGTTTCTCATGCGATACGGTGTCATCTCAATTCAGTGATATTCAAAACGAGTCTCCCGGAAACACTGGGCTCTGAGAAACCTAAGGTGTCCTTCAAGGAATCAGTCTGGAAATCAGATTGATAAGATAAAAGTAGTGAACAATTCACTGTCTATGATTTTATTCTTTGAACCAAAATTATGATAATAGTTACCAAGCATTGCCAAAGTTTGTACAAATAAACCCAGTTTCATAATCAATGAAGTTAGTTTGAGGCTTTATTCCAAACCAAGTCCATTGGCTAGCACGTCAGGATTTTGAGATATTCTAACCTAAAAGGGTCAAAATGGCAAATGTTGGGTCTTTTAGAGCTTAAATATCTCATAAACCAAAGATGATAGAGTAATTCTGCAAACGGATCCGAAGTATGTGTCAAAAGCTGTTTAAAATACAGCTATGAAACCTAGAAAAAGTATTATTTCCATAACCCGTATCTTATATATCCAATTTGTGCATTCAAAATTATCGTAAAGTCGAATATAAACAAAGTTGTTGACAGTTAACATGGTAATACAGGTTATGATAACAATAGTTTTTCTAGGAGTCATAGATGTATTCTAAACATTTTTAACGCATACTTCGGATCCGTTTGCAGAATTACTCTATCATCGTTGGTTTATGAGATATTTAAGCTCAAATAGTCCAAAAATTTTCCATTTAGATCCCTAAGCGTTAGAATATCTCAAAATCCTGACGTGATAGCCAATTTTCGTGAGTTGATTTGGATTCAGCGCACAACATCACGTTGGAAAGGGCTCTTCGCATCAAAAAAGCATTCGAGACCATAAAATTTGCAGGCCTGTGTTATTCTTGTTTGGATTTAAAATTGTTATGGTATTTCTTAATTATCCATCACTAAGTCGTATTTAAAATATATAATTTCGTCATGAATTTTTCGATGTTTTTTTATTTATGGTTTACTTACTGTTTATTCTGCAGTTATTTTTTTCTCTCTTTGCGTATATCAGTTGCATTTCAGTTTCAGCGCCACGTTGGTAGATTCATATTGGCATCGCCTTAAAACCTTCCTAAACTTCAAATATGAAGCTTTTTTCCACTTTTTGAAAATGCTTTGAATGAGTAATAAATATCTATCAATATGTCTCTGTCGTTACGTCGCTCGTTATTTAGTAAGCAGTTATAAAAAACGCTAGGTTATATTCCAGACATTACTCAATGCACCGACCGGTATCGATGTTAACACATTGTATTCAGTGTTACAACGAGACGGTTAGTGTGTTGAATGTTGCTTGAAATATTTCCAATCATTTCTTATTCTATAATAATTCGAATTTACTAAAAGGGACTTTGCTCACCATCACCTAAATTAAGGAAATAGGTAGAGACGTTGTGGGGAATAGGTATAGGGTGGAAAGAGACATGACGCCGGTATTAGCAAAAGTTGGCAAGGGGTATTGGGTTTCATGTATCCGGTGGGAAAACCATATTGCGCCCAAATGTAGATCGATATTCAAATAAATTCATCGCCGCTACTGTCATGTCTCGAGTCCGAGCCCTCAAATGTGGGACTCCGCCCCATCTTTATCCCATTCGAGTGAAGACGTTTTCCGAGGTGTCCCAGCTCGGCTCCTTTGGACGGATTTCTTTTTCTACCTACTTCAATACGGTGCGACATAAGCGGCAGCGATATTGGAGATACATTCTCCTTTAAACACGTCTTCAATCTTTTCTCTCCATCTAGATATCCGTCTACTTAAACATGCAGTATCGGCTCGTGACTCCTCTGTTCAACTTTCCATCCCCGATAGCCTTGTTTCCGTGGGAGTTTTATTGACCTGCGCTGAAATCGTTGACGGTAACTCCATGTTATCCGTAATGCGAAAAATGTTTTGGTTTGTGAATGATAAGTTATGAAATTCTATGCATTTTATCTTCTTCTGCATCTTGGGAAATCATATTTTCAGTTATCCTCATCTAGGAACGATGATGTGAGTTTTCTGAAAAAAATGCTTTCATGGAAGCTCCCTATTTTGAAGGAGCTCGTTATTATTATTAAGTTCCACTCTTGACTTTCGTATTGAGAATGGTTCCGTCGGCTAATGACGTCTGAGATATGGGGTTGGAGTTTTTGCGCGTGTCTCTTTCCATTCCGTTGAAGATAGTTTTTGGGAGATTTTCCCCTGTTATAGCAGAGACCATGTTAAAATTATTCTCTCAACTTAAAGAAAATGTTGGAATCATGATGTTAAGATTGTAAAATTAGCGAAGCAAAACGCGTATTGCCGTTATGTTTTATAGATGTTTTAAATACATACTGTGTGACTAAATTCTTGAATAATTAGCAAAAAATGCCCGCATAAGTCTTTAATTTGACTCATTTTTTCCACGCCGTACGCTGAAAGCGCTTTCACATCCGAAATTATTTGGTGATTCTGTAAAAATTATTTTGGTAAGTAATCGATTTATTTTAAAAATAGTTCTGAATTAATACAAACTGCACTGTCAAGTTTTTCAAGAGATCTATGTGCTGGAAATTCCTCTATTTTTAACTCAAGCCCGTTGTGATACATGTCCGTGCCATTTCCCGTGAAATTAAGGCTGAGAATGTTTTGGGAATCACCGCGATAATTTGAACGGTAAGCGTCTGATACATATGTTATCAATCGAAAGAATATGAATATCTTTTTATTTCCAATGAGGACGAATTCATGTAATCTCATGTGATGGCTCGCTCAAACTACCTTTATTTCATCCCGTCCGTTTCCGAACGACGTCCTGACTATCGTCAACGTTTCGTCACTTATTCTTTTAGCGAGTCGAAGAATGGGGAAAAAATGAGCGTTGAGGAGCGCAGGAAACAAGAGGGCCTAGAGGCTCAAGACAGATTTCCCGATTGCTTTGAAGGAGAAGGCCGCCTTTGCAGTCGTTGCGTGTCTCCGCTAACACCCTCCCCCTTCTTTATCGCCGTCGCCATCGCAACCAACCCCACGGATTAATCCCTTAGGCAAGTTTACTTGCCCAAAGAGAGAAAGATCCAATCCCTTTTAACGCTTCTCTTTCGTTCACGGTCTGGCAAATTCCGCTCTTTCGTGTGCTTTATTTTTTTATACACTCCGGGCTGATGAATCCGAACGTCCTCTACGTCCCTCAGGTGCTTAGGGCGAAGGGTGTTGACGCCGTGCGCCTGGATGGGTATCTTTCGCCAACGTCCCAAGATTAAGGGGATCAATGGCCTGTTTTCAACTATCGGCTCAGCAGAGCGTCGTATCTTTTTCTTTTTTATTTAGTAATGAAGTTGGAACGCACAAATGTAGTATCTGTTGAACTTTACATGGAAATATCTATCCCAAGGAATAAGTTTAGGTTGGAAAACAGGTGCATACACAACATAACTATTTGTTTCTCAGAATCAGGGCGACTTTTTTCGTTCTGATGAAGTAAAATATATTACGTTTAAGCCCGCTTCTATAAAAAGTCGTTGTGTTCGGAAAAACACGTCTCGAAGTCAAGCGGTTTTTATTACAAAATTATATTTTCAGCACTTTTGTGTTCAAAGGGTGAGGCCGTATCAGTTTGAAAAATATTTTATCTCCCAAATGATGAAGGTATCTCCTGATTTCTTTTGCGAGTGGCGCTTGTTGCTCTAAATCCATGCATTAAAGCTTTGAAGAAGTGATGCTTCAGATTCGTACGCAGGTTTCCGCGGAGTTCATCAGGTGATCTTTGCATTTTCGATCCTTGTTTCTTGCTTGTGAAGACATATTTTCACCAATGATCTTGCATGGACATATATGAAAGGAGTGTGCTTCGTTGGTTTGGCCATGTTGAGATAATGGATGAGAGTCGAATAACGAAACAGATATATAAGAGTGAAATGAATGGTGCGAGAGGTAGAGGTAGGCCGAGAAAGTTGTGGTTAAATGTGGTTGAGGAAATTCTTAGGAGGAGGAATATTATGAGTCTTAAAAACAGGAGGGCGTGTGTGAAGCAGCGTATGGGGATAAATGAGGCGAAAGAGGTTTGTAAGGATAGGTCAGTATGGAGGAGATTATTGAAGCAGAGTTAGGTGTACAATTAGGTATTTATGCGTGACACCTGGTGAATGTGCCTACCCCGGAAGGGAACGGCGTGATCGGTGTGTATGTATCTTGTTGGCGCCTTCTGGTCAGGGATTTCGTTTAGTTAATTTTGTTATTCCCATGAATAAGTGGCTTGCTGGGTGCTGCGATCTTGATTGGCTGGTTCCGCGCTGTCTTGGGGTTACGTTCACATTGATCGGGACAAGAGTTTTTTCTATGCTCTTTTCGACGAATGTCTGTCCTCTCTGTTCAAGTCTATGGGCGTGTTTACGAATTGTGTGGGTTCTTCGATAATCCTCGGGATATTTTGATTCTCCATGACTATTATTTAGGCGTTTTCAAATTATGTAGTGTGCTCTGGTCCACTGGCATGATCTGAGGACGGCTCTTCTCATCAACATGCGCGGCCGAAGAACCCAATAACGCAGAGGTCAATTCTTGAGACTTCGTTTCAGCAAGTTTTAACGTGCAATGAAGAGTCTACATGAATATTTATCGGAAATCAAAATATTAAAGTATTGGTCCACTAATAAATTTATTCTTTACGACCCGGGTTTCGTCACATAATGACATCATCAGATAAATATTTTAGTTGATACTGGTTGGCACTCGAACTTATGGAGACGGGTGATATGAACTTGGGAAGGGCTCGCAAGCTTGAAATGACCTTCCGTATATCTCTTTGGTATAATGTGGGACAGGGACATGTTTTATTTTTCTCGGCGGGTGTGGGTAAGTAGAGATATCATCTATGAAACACCTCCAAGTTCTCGAATTTTCTTATCTTAAAGTGGCCCCTCCTTTCATGTCGTTAAAGGCAATAGCTCACGAATCTTACGAAGAAATTGGATTTACCGTCGCTCTTTTTTTAGCTCTGAATGTGTCACGCTAGATTTTCTATCACGGTAACAATGATCTCGCGACATAGTTTTTCGTTCGTAGAGGCAAAGGCAATGATGGAAAATAAATAAGTAAAAAGAAACTCTGTTAAAAAGTTCTTCCATTGCCAGGGGTTAAATGGACGGCTTTTTTTTTTAGATATCGGCAATCGGTATATCGATAAGTTGAAACCTTAACCGCGTATCTTTTTCAAAGAGACCCATTGAGTCACTTTTAATGTCTTACTGAATTGCTTAGTCACGATTGTTGACTTCTGAGTACATCTAATATTCTGAGACTTAACCGTCCTAAGAGATGTCGCAAGAGCACGTGGGAGGTGGTGTTTGAATGACTTCCGTAAAAAGGAGTAAAAACGTGGAAATGCCGGATATATGACCGCAAAGCATGGAAATTCGCCGAAAGAAGCCTTTTGAATTTTCCTGAATTCGGACCCAAATAATAGTTTCCGTCTCATTGTTTTCCAATTTCTGCTTTGGTGCAAATAGTTCATGCCCCAAAACGTCGATAAGTAAGTGGTCACTCAAAAATTATTGAAAAAGGAAATGTGTTCTAGTCAGTAAAAAAGTGTTTCGCTTTGTGCTGTGGTCGTGAACAATTCGTTCTGAATATTCTTGGCATTCTTTAATAAAAATCTTAGAGAGTCTATCTCCTCTTTTTTGCCGCTCTCGTCTCGCCCAAGGTTGTCGTCACGACGAAATTTGTGACCACCGTGTCACTCACCCGAGTTTATTGTTTTCTCTTGCCCACGATGTACAACTTATAAGTTTCAGGCTGTACGCTATGTCGTCACATTAAATAATGTCTCGCATTCTATACTCTACGTTTTTAACTGTCACCGATAATGGCTTCGACATGCAGTATCCTTATCAATTTACCTTGATAGTGATATTACTGTGATAATTAAAAAAGTGTGGATTGTATGCAAAGAGAAAAATCATTTCTTCGCTCTTGGTACTTGGTCGCTGTAATCTTTGCCGAGTATCGTTTATGCCATCATGAACGAGTTGACAGCGAATGGAAATCTGTGAATCGGTAACCGTTTCGCTTCCTGGGTAGCGGTTCCTGTTTTTCAATTTCTATTTGAAGGAATCGGTAACCCTGAATCGGAATGACCAAAGTTTGCATTCATCCCCATTGCTCTCCCGCTAAGATATCCCGTAGTGTTTTTCAAATTGAAAATGGGAATGCTATGGAATATCAGTAAAAGTGTTCAGGGCGGTGATTATCGAAGACTGAAGTCTCCAACCTTTTTTCGACATATAAATTCCTTTTCTTAGACTGTACCCCCATCAGATGGACCCCTCATCGTGTAGAAACATGCTTCGGCCTCTCTAGCCTACCCCAGAGTTGGAACCGCGGGTTGCTACGGACTGTTACGTGATGGCAGTGATCCGTTATTGCTCAACTCCTTTCAGTGGCAGACTTTGAGAACGATGAGGATTTGACTCCTGCGCAGAGAAAATCGCATTGACCTGAGAGACAAGGGAGAGGTCAACGCCCTTCGTGTAATGAAGTTATGTGACGTGTTCTTCGGGACGCGGCTTGCGCTTCCGTTTCCGGGAACCCAATCTTGGGAAGGAGTGGAAGAGGATGGGGAAGGGTAAGAGGCGCCCGGGTTGTCAGCGGGCGCGTGAATCAACATTTGGCGAACGTGTCACTGTTAATTCAAACGCACTGTTATTCTTCTGGGGGCAACGTAGATTTTGGCTGTATTTCCGCTGGAAAAAATATCCCGGGTAATGTTGGGGAGCTAGGTAATCACCCGGGAGTAAGGGTGACGTTTTGGAAGGGTGGGCGGGCAAATTCGCTGAAAATTACCAGGATTAGTTGGATTTTTGTGACCAGGAATCGGACAGACCTTTGACTCTCCGGACAAACAATTAGACCGATACGCTACTCAGTGTTCCCTATTCAAATGCAGCAAGCGTATATTCGATAAATACTTCGCGATGACAGTTGCCAGATTGTGGAATTTAAGAGCACCAGAAGTAAGGAAGTGACAATCGTTTAGAGTGTTGAAATCTAGACTAACACTGGTCTGCGTTTCAAAAATTTTTTTCTGAGGTCAAGGGTTTTTTAGGTGATCTTTTATATTTAGTGCATGGTGAATTAAAAAATGTAACTCACTTTGCTCAGTCAGGTCACGTTGCTTTGCTACCTCAATATTTTGGTAGTAGCCTATTAGGTAAATAAGTCATTCAACCCTTTGAAATTTTGAAGTTTATTGTCACAAAGATGCATTATTTTCACATCATATACCTGCATTAAATGTATCATATTCAAATAAATATGGTATACAAGGGTGAAAAGGTTCTTCTAAGTATTTGTGTTTTATTTTAGACCTTGAAAATGACACTAGAGGTGCAGCCATAGCTATGATATGGAGGTGGCAACTCTGTAGGAGGGAGTGGTTGGGGGCGGTGGAGGGAGTGAAGTGACCTTGCTTCTAGCTTGTAGGAACCTGCAGACCAGTGTAATTTATCACTAAGAAATGCTAGGTAATTGCCATAATGGTTTGGTTAACTCAGTGAAGTGAGTTATTCTTTTTGTCATGTTGTAAACATGAGGGAAGTAACGTTTGATTGACGCTTAAATTTATAAAAATCGCCAATTTCAGTTGCCTTGTCCGATGTAATAAATGGCGTATTTGTGAATTGGGCTTTTTAATTAGTGTAGGGATAAATATAATATCCCTCTTATGCCTTGTTTTTATCGATCAGCTTTGGATGGCCAAATATATAGCTTGCTATATATCGTATAGCACTAAGATAGGACTCTTTCCATAAATAAATTGAATTTAAAATCGTTTTCCCAAATTTCCAAGTGAATGTTTACATTTTGTTATTTTTATTTTTATTGTTCACTCATATCTAATCACATTATAATTAGCTGTGGCAAAATGTTTGTGATCTTTTTTAATAATTATCTCATGGGCCAGAAAAGCCTATGATGATAAACGATATTGTTATTATTGCGAAGGCGAGTCTTTCAAAGGAAATGTTTTTGATGGACCTAAATTGCTGCTTCTATCTAATATAGATTCTTCACATAATAATTATATGTGAGAAAATTTGTGTAAAGCGTAATGTAGGGAAAATATTACTGCTTTTATTTAATTGTCTTTAAAATTTGGGATTCAGGGTTGTTCAGTTTCTTAGCAATGGTTCAGAGAGCCGATGGCGTTTAATTTGTTTTTTTTTGGTCCAGTGTACTTTTTTTTCTCTAATTATTTCCAGCACACCCGCTGCCGTTTATCGCGGCAGTCGTGGACATTCTGGATGGTGATTTTTCCCTCACCATCCCCAAATCAAAATTTTCTATGTAGTACTTGAGGTGTTTTCCACATTGCGCCCAAGGAGGGATCGGGATTCTATTAAAAAACCTTTGTCTTTTTTTCTTGGAGTTTGATCAAGTGGGAAAAATGTTCTGATATTGTTCTAACGTTCTGATCATTTTTTGAGGACACGGTGTGATGTGCATTTTATCTGAAATCTTAATAAAAAATGACGAGTGGCGGTAGTTACGCAATTATGAAGGTTACCAACAGCCTTGGTCTTATACGGCCCAAACTAGTGGTAGGAGGAGGATTATTTGGTGAATGAAGGAGTTTTTGGTGAGAAACCTGGCATCGAATGTAATATTTTCCTAACACTCGGCGACTAGGTATCCACGTTTGTACGTATTAATTGGCGGAAGAACTAATGAATTAAAAGTAGACTTCAAATAAGATACAGATTGGAATCAAGATTAATATGCGTATTATCCGCCCTTAGCCGGAATTCGAATCCGCTCTCTCCATGACTTTTTACGACAATCCTCTCTTCTTCAGATGCGTGAACTTCATTTTTCTCTCTTAAAAAATAAAAAAAATGGTTGACCATTGTTCATCACATATCTTCTACGCTAAACATGCAAATTTCCATCCATCAAGGTCTTCAATACCTCTCAGCCGCTTAAAACCTTCCTAGTCCATATTTTCTGCCTCCTCTTAGTTTTCCCCCTGCATTTTTCTTTCTCTCACACCTTCTGCAGCTTTCCTTCGTTTGTTTTTCTTTCCATCTGTCTTCCTCTTGTCAATCTTCTGTACATACTTATCAAAGGTATACTTCAGTTTTAATCCTCCTATGCTCATGTATCAATACCATTGACATAATTGTACATACTCCCTGACAAATTCATATAAAGACCTATCTAAACTTCTTATGAATTGTGTCTCTTCAATTTCCTACCTCAGGTGAAATTGTTTGATGGCGGCACTTCCGGCACTATTTGAAGCTTTATGTCTTTTTTACTTGGAGTTTGATCAAGTAGTAAAAATTTCCGATATTTTTCTAACGTCCTGATCATTTATAGAGGAAACAGTGAGATGTGCATTTTATATGAAATAAAATTTCGCTCAGATTTTTGTGAAAGAGATATTGGAAAAGGCTTGAATATACCGTCAGAAGTTGTCGAGGAAATAAAAGTTTCCTCAACAAAACCATGTTGTTCTTCCCCTAAAAAAAGTAAAAATGACGCCCAAGAGGGGGAGGGCTCATATCCGGTGGTCTTTCTCCATCTCGCACTTGGCGTCATAACAGTCTTCCCAGAATCACGCGCGACAGTCCTTCAAGCTGAGGCGAAAATTTAATCCTCCGAGGAGTAAACCCTACGTGTCGCCTCCGGTCTTTCCTGCTCACGTCTTCCCGACGGGGCAATGACTACTCTCGGTCGTGTGACTCGTGGACGCGTCCGTAGATTGACCCGTCGGGACCCGGAACTGACCGCAGCAACGGCAGCTCTTAAGCTTCCGAGAAGAAGAAAAATTGGAATCTTCCGTCGTCTTTTTACGCGGATAGGATGACGACGCTGCTTTCTCAAATCCTAGACTCTTCTTTGGCTTCGCGGAATCTCCGCGCACGTTTTTTTGGGAGATGGGTTCCTCGCTCATGCTGCGAAACCCCATAAGGATTCTTCGAATCTAGACCTTCGCTATCCCATCCATTTCGTCGCAGAATCCCTCACCGTATGCTTTCTTTCATCCTTTATTTTTTCGCCCGCGAGCCTTCCTGAAATGTCACCCTCGACTTAGTCGATATTCTGTATCCTTTTCGGGAGAGATTCAATGGCTTAGGAAATGGTGAGAGGTCGCGGTAGAAGATGCTATGAGGGTGTAGTGTGTGTGAAAGAGACAACAAGGAGGAACGGCTTCACGCGACTGTATCAAAGGCGTGAAACTTCCTCAAGAGATCTTTCCGATCTTTGTGACGTGCCCCGGAGAAAAATAACATTGGGTAGTGAAGTGTCTCCAGATCAAAATTCTACGCTGCAAAAGACGAGGATCCTATCTCATGTTTTCTCCACTTTCAAGAGATCCGTCCATGTGTTTCTAGGTCAGAAGTCTCTAAGGTTCTCAGTATTTTGGGATCTATTTAGAAACATTAGATACAATTATTTTTTCTTCTGTGCTGTTCACATTATGCTATGAAAAAAAATCAAATCCTTCGCTGGATCGACATATGAAGAAGTTTTAAATTAGGTACATGGCCGATAGTATTCCAATCGGCGTTGTCTTTAGCTTAATGACTATATATCGCTGTTCTATATTGCCGATACGAGTATAGTAATTTAGAATCCCTTTGAATTTTTTCGAGTAAATTGCAGTTCTTTAAAACTGAAAATTAACGCTCACTTTTCCATTAATGGGTTTTATTTATTCATGAAAATTTTATCAACCAAAATTTGTTTGAAGGTAATAGGGAAGGAAATGCTGAGGAAGGTTTTCTGCCACATAGGTACTTATGTCTTCGGATTAGCCATTATGAGATAAGTATGATGTCGAATAATGATGATTATAGGCGTTGAATATCACTTCGGTGAAATTCATATTGCTTGATGACGCTTTAAATTCATGATGAAGTCGAGAAAAATACATTTATCACCGACGTATTCCTTAAGTGATTTCCGTTGTATCTAGTTTGAGAGACTGGGATGTGAAATCGATTTCATACGCGGGGAATGAATTTAAATCATTTATTCAACAAATGTTACCGAGTTAAATTTAACAAATGTGTGACCGAATACTCAGTTAAAATCCAACCTGGTCTGTTCTAGCCTCTGATTTGATGTGACGGACTCCAGTGATACTTCATGGCGTTGATGGAGGAAGATGGCGTTTAACTCAAAGTTGGCCTTCAGAATTCATGTCAGGAAGGTGATAGGGAGAAAGAGAATCGACGATGTAGCCATTAAGGAATTGCTAAGGGCACGTAATCTATCAAATGACTTTAATAGTCCCTTTCTGTTCCTTCTGAGAAGTGATCACTGATTCTCTTTCGTGGAGAGAAAAATCCAGAGATTTTTTTTCTCTTTGAGGTGGTTGGAGCGATATTTGTTCTTTGTGTAGATTTGCCTGAAACTTTGCGTAATTGTACTTATTAGTAATATGTATTGATAAATTCGAAAAAAAATCATGTCACAGATTTGCTTTCTTGGTAATCCAATGCTATTTTAACACGCAGCCTAAAGGCATACATTTCAAAATAATTCGATTACATATGTACAGATGTTCTCGTGAACGCGGAATTATTCTTTCATATTATGACAATTTTAGCGAACAGATATTAATGTATCCTCTCAAGTAAAAAACATATTTTACGTATGAATTTCACTTCAATTTTGAATTCCGCGTTGTAAACCAAAGTCATTATAAGTAATGCTTTAATTGAAGTGGAAACTTAGTTGCCTACATATCAAAATGGTCACTCAATGACTCACGATCTCCACCCCTGCCACCTTAATCAGGATTATTAGGATCATTCCCACGACCGATACTCACTATTTTACCTCCTTTATTTTATGGATAAAATATAATCTTAATTATCCATGTATTATATTGTGCATATATTACATGAATTCTCAAGTTCTTTGCTACGTGGCATCATCAATGTTATTCCAAATCCTCACAATAGTCACTTCTTAAAGTGGTTCATTGTTAGCGTGTAATTAGTGTTGTATTGTAGTAGTATTGTTAGCGTGAAATAGCATTGAGGTAAAGTGGTTAAATGTTTCATTACACATAAATCGCTGAATGAAATCTTCCATTGATAAAATTGTATCGCGTTATATTGATTGAGAAATTACATACTTAGATGTTCTTCTGCTGTAGAATGATGCTTTAGATGTACATTGCATTCTTTGCATTAAATTTTCTAAAACTTTCTGGGGAAATTACAAGCAAACTAATCTTATATATCTTGTTTACAGCCGTCGCTGTATCTGTTGCGTAAGGAAATGCGATCTGGTTGCAAAACAATGTACGAGTAAAAAGGTGGACTATTTGCTGCTAAAACTATGGATATAACTTCTTTAGTAATTATCCTTTGTTTTTACCGCTGTTTTGTTAAAGTTTATATGAATATTAGTTTATAGTACATCAGTGTAGTTAGTATATTAGTATAGTTTTCGTACCGATCAGTCCGGTGCTGTATTTTTGTAATCACTAAATTTTTGTCGCCTTTTGCAGTTTTAGAATTATAGTTCAGGGTTTTGAATAGAATTATCCGCGTGATAACGAGATATACTGATAATTTCTCGAAGTCGGTGAGATCTCTGCGTATATATATACTGAGGGAGCTATATCATTTCGCTGCTTGAGTTGTTTGTACCGTTTCTTTTATTGCTCTGAGATTTTCTTCGGAGGTCACGCTATTCTTGGTAAAATATGTCGTGATTCGGTTCAAAAAGTATTTTATGATAAAAACCTTGACTCTGTTGAAAAATATTATCGACAACTGTATTTATATAGTTGTTTAATGTAGATAATATCCTTATTCCTCAAATCTTCCTATGGATCTCTTCTTTGCATTAAGGCCACAGTATTAGTAATGTAACCGCAAACTGTTTTTTAAATTATTTTTCCACTTCTAGTCCTAAACGTTCCTTTGATCTTTCTTCATTATTGCTTCAATTTTTGCCCTTATACAAAGATAATTTTAAATGGCCTAAAGGAAAGAAATTTTGCTTGAAGAAATGTTAAAGGTCGCGCGCTTTATATGAGCTTGCTATGGTGGAGACAGATTGCAATAACCTAGATGACAAAGAAAAAAGTTGTCTGGCAAATTTAATTGTGGTGTTAGATTTACTATTTTCAAAGTAACTTTCAAGGTTAAAATCTTATCGTGTGCTTGTAATTTAAAAAAATAAAAAACTCTGTTTTTGCATCTTAAAAACCATTTTAAATGTACAATACCAGCAGGCACTATCGCTAAGATGAATAATAGGCTGCTGGCTTATTTATTATATGAAGTACCTACTGTATCAAAACAACCCTCGGTTTGATCATCAGTCTAGTCAAGGAATTGATATCATCAATGATAATCGTTGTCACTGTCTCAAATCCGTATGTCAGTCGTGAATTTTTCTTTATTTCCGAAATTATTTAGAAAATAGCGTAGAATCGTCAAATTCTTCCTTGATCACTATGTGGAGAGAAATTGAAATACTGTACTTTGTTCGTCGAATGAAACGTTAATTTGTGGATCCTTTGGCGCTATTTTTTTGACAGTTTGCTAATGCCGATACTCTCCATTTTTATTCCTTTAAAAATGATTTTTCTCTCTCAAAATGGCGAAATCCCATTTGATCTATCAAGCCTAAAATCTGAGTCGTCACCAATTAATCACCCTAAATCTTAAGTAAAACATGAGCGAGTGTCTTGTATGTTCGCCCGAATATTTTGGTCGTATCAATTTGGAGAAAGCAATATCTTTTTGGAGAAAACAGCTGTTCGATTAAATGCCTCATTATTTCGCCATGATTGTGAAGTCAAAACTTTGCTTCATTAAAAACTCCGAGGCTGTTCTAAAATTATGGAGGAAAATTTCCACACCACTTAATTGAAGAAAAATAAGGGTTCTAAATTTAATTCCCCTTTACATTCCTTATAAATCACACTTTATGGAGCGATGCCAATCTGGAGAAGTCTTAGAGGCTCTGATGTAGACCATGTTCTCTCATTAGCGACAAATTGATGACCCAGTTTTATCCTGCTAGGCCGCAGTAAAATAATTAACGCTAAATCTAATCTACTATGACATACTCGCCATCCAATTTATCTTATCGGTTTACACTCTGCTGCATGAGATAAATCATGCATTGAGAATGATTTAATGCCCGAGGCTACTTTATTTCCCTTATCGCCGTATGACGAGTTTCCTCGGCCAAAAAATGGCGTAAATAACAGTCATTTTCTCTCTGATTTCGATAAGTCACTGCTTCGGAGACTGCTCGACTCCGGTCTAAGATTTTTGAAGGTCGATTTAAGGCACGAATCCTTAAAACTTGCGTGGGGAAAAACCTTATAAAAGTCATTTAAAGAGCCAGTCGTAATCCGTTGGTTCCTTCGTCGATTTATCGATCTCAGGCTTTCCAACTTTCCCATTCAAGCCGAGTTGTGGTCTTCGGTATTGAGAGAACCGTTTGCCCAAGCCGAGGTGTAAACATTGGCTGGTCTTCCCCGTCTCCTTGCACAGCTGAGAGTTTCCCCCATTCCTTCCCCACGCCTCAACTCATCCTTCACTCAGCAGCTGGTCCCAATTCACGCATTCTGTCCTTTCAGTGGTGTTCGTCCCCTTGAATGTGTGCTTCTGAACGTTCTATCCTTCGTTATCTGAGAACAACAACCTACTCGAGCCTCAAATCGTTCTCCTATATCCTCTCTATGCCGTACTTGACTGTCACTTCATATAATTCATCGTCATGTGATCCGCAATATTCCGCAATATCGTTTTCCGACGAGTGATGTGAAATTTCTCAGTGTCCGCGAATACATAGCATTTAAAGTATTCATTATGTTTCCAGGCAATAGCCGAAATTATAATGACGCTTGCGGCCTTTAGAAAAAAATTTTCTCTTAACTTTATAATATTTTATTCTCACGCTATTGATAGAATCACGAAATTGTCTTATAGCGCTATTCTAAATATAGAAAATAAAACAAGAATTATTGACTGAACTTAAATTCTGATTGACATGCTTGCTAGAGGAATTCTCCAAAATAATTATAACCAAATACTTGACTGTCGCTTTCCAGAGTAATTGAACTGATAGATGATTGCGATGTTTAGATCTCTAATCATTCGCGGAAAATATGACATTTTGCATGATTCTGTTCGGCAATGTAATTACTTATTTTATTCTCACGCTATTGATAGAATCACGAAATTGTCTTATAGCGCTATTCGTGGAATCATGTCTACGAATTGTTGTAATAAATATAGAAAATAAATCAAGAATTATTGACTGAATTTAAATTCTGATTGACATACTTGCTAGAGGAATTCTCCAAAATAATTATAACCAAATACTTGACTATCGCTTTCCAGAGTAATTGAACTAATAGATGATAGCGAAGTTTTAAACTGTGTTATCTAAGTTGCGCAGCTATTGGACAAAGCTGATTTTCCAACAGGTCATGCATGAAGCTGTTTTGATCTCTAATCATTCGTGGAAAATATGACATTTTGCATGATTCTGTTCGGCAATCTAATTACTTAATCGTCTGTACTCATAATCTATCGGTAGTGTATCGGACTAATCAGATTAATGCATTTAATGCCCGTTTCTGACAAATTTACGAGTAGCAAATATCCTCCGAGTTTCACTTGAATCCGTCATTTTGCAGTGAACGGATAAGTGCTCAGAACAGTAATAAGCTGTCGCCTAAATTTTTTTTCTAGGACCAATTTCAGTTGCCTATCTCGAAATCTGTACATCAAATACGAAGCCTTGCGTTTGTAAAACTGTCTAACACAAGCTCTTTTATTTTTAAATTACTATATTTTCTCATGTATTATTTCCTGATATTATTTGAACAATAGAGGTACAGTGTAGGATAAACGGTTCATACTCTGCTGATGAACTCAAATACCAATTCCAAGAAGTGTTCTCCTTCTCTAGTGGTTTTCGCAATTAGCTAAAACAGGGAAGCATTGTTGCATGGTCCATCATCACCATAAGCCATCATCCACCCTGCCTGTGAAAGTGCCCCACTATCACTTTTTCGACTCGATAGAGTTGGAATTAATAGAAATATTGTTATTTAATTGATTGGAATACAAAGAAATGTTTCTCAATTAAAGCAATATCGACTGCATCGAATGGAGAATTGTCCGTGTGCATCTAATACAGGTTTGCCATTGCAGTGAGAAAGGTGTGGCAGTGCTACAAACTAGAGACGCTGAGCTGTGTGCCCAAATTCGCTGTGAACTTCTGGATTCCCGCAGCGGTAGTTGGCAAGTTGATTGGGCCAGCCATGACCTACTCCTCTCTCCATAAGCAACTGCTCCCGAGGATAGAAACGTAATAGCTCTTAAGAAAATTCGTCGGCATGCTAACCTAAGCCATAGGGGAAGGAAGATACGCTCAAGATCTAACTGAGCTTAAGATGAGAATGATGTTCAGCAGATGTGGCCTACTTGTATTCTTCTTGCTTTGTTTATAGGCTGCTGCGTTTTTATTCCTAAAGATTGAATGATTCTCTTAATCTTTTTTGGAGGCCTGCCTCGTGTTTTCCTTCCTGCTGGTAACTTATCTCTGGCGATTCCTACAAACCTACTTTCATCCATTCTTGTGATATGATTGTTTTATTCCTGTCGCCTTGTCTGCGTCCTCTCGTTCATTGGTTGTATCTGTTCTCACTGTTGTTCGCTGCGTACTCTATCCATGAACATCTTCCCATGCATCTTCCTCGGTGTTCTCATATCCTCTGTCTCTAGCAATTGTGTTGCTTTGCTCGTTCGTGCCCATGACTCTGATGCATATTTGAAAATTGGTCTTACTACAGATGTATACACTCTTTTCTTCATTTCATTGTCTATTATTTGCAAAAAGAACGTCTTATTTACATAACAACATTTTCTACTTTTCAAAGTGTGCAATGGAATCGTCTTTTTCCATCGAAACTCTTTCTCCCCTCCACGCTCTGTTTGAATCGAGGAGTTGACTAAATAGTATTACAAGCAAATTTCTCATGAAAATGATCGCTATTGTACGTTACGTCTTTCGAATATGGCTGTCGAGTATTTCTTTGATTTCTTCTCTGAGGAAATCACTCTAGTGTGCATTTGCGGGTAACACCGTAAAGGTAATGCAAGAAAAGAGAATACTAGAGGAGATAATACTGGAAAAGAGAATACTAGAGAAGAGGATACTAGAGAGAATGCTAGACAGAATACTAGAGAAGGTAATACTAGAGAGAATCCTATTCTTGTGGTTTTGACTCGGTATCCTAAAAAAATCATTATTCCGAAGATTTTACATATTCTTAGTTACGAGATATAACGGAAGTTCATCGCGATTGGACATCCCATTGGTAAATATGATGTTGACACAGAGTTTGTAGTTTGCTTAAGAGAAATATTATTTTAAAAAGGCTCACTAAAAAACCGATGATCGAAGTATTTTGAAGCTTTAATTTCGTCCGTTTGAAAATTTCGGTGAGTGAGTATGGATGTTTAAGCGTTTCATTTGCGATTTTATCTTTTTGTCGAGAATTAGAGCCATTCTCTGCACCGGACCTTGACGGTGTCATGAATGGAATTCCACATTCGCGGGAACGAAGTGGTGGACGCTACCATTCCTCCTGAGGCCCCTCTCTCTCAAACGCCGTCTTCACGAGGAAGCCCATCCCCCCCGACTCTTTGATACCTCCAGGCCTTGGCCTAAACGCTACGAAAACGAAAGCACGTGCACTGCTCTCACGCATTCCGAAACATACTCTCGCGTTTCACTGCCTCTTTTAGGCCTGTCGTCCCCATTGCAGCTTTCGTCTTTGGCGGTGGTCGGCGTCTCTTTGCGGTGTTCACTCGCGCCACGCGGAGTATCTGCTAGTAATGTCCGTTTCATCGTTTTGCAACCCAAGTTTAAATCGCAAAATCCTGTTAATTAATTTCCATCGATTGCATGAAAACTTTAAGCATATTGTTTTCTACATTGACTTGCGGTGAAACCTTCTCCTTATATAATATTTTTGTTAAAATTTTAACGTCAAGATTGGGGAAGTGGCCTATTTTCCCAGCTTCTGATTAAATTCAGCGTATGTGGTGCCCCATTACAAGGAAAGAGGAAGGGTAGTCTAAATTCACTGCCTACACTTCGTATCTGTTACACATTTGGGTAAATTGTCTGGGGATTGTAAACTGGGGAAACGCTCTGATAAAATTACCTGTGATTAGCTGCCCAAGGAGTCTCGTTTATGACCATCATCTTCATCATCATTAGTTAATCAATTGTAAATTTTTTGTGTATTTCCTCGTTTCTGATCCCATACATCCATTAAATGTTCCTAAACCGCCTCTAGCGCTGAGTTTTCTAGGCATTTATTCTCTCATGCTCCTGCTTTCCATTGGTCTGTCTCTCACATACCTAACGGAGCTCTTTCCAAGAAGAAAATTTTCAGGTACCGCTTTCTAATTGACGATCTTGTGCTCCTTAGTTTATACAGCTACAATAAGTGGATAACATTTGCATATCACTTGAAAGAGCAGGACTTTTTCTTTATTGGGAGGCCAAAAATATTCCGTTAAATTTTCTGTTTAGCGATTAGTCGCCCTAGCTAACTTATATATTATTAGTAAGATTATTCCATATACTCCGAAGTGAAAAGCTTTAATCTTGGTAAAAACTGCAATTTTTATGCTCAATTGTTTCATTTATTGAATCGCATTACAACATCTTTATCCTGAGAAACATCTTTAGATGCAAACTTTAGGTAGCTTGTCTACCTATGGCTCGGTAGTGCGTACCTGCGGATGACGCTCAGGCGTTGGAACGTGATGTAAATAAATGAGAAAAGTGGGCAGTAGAACTTGTATTTTTTATCGATATAAGATACCATTTCACCACGTTTCGGCTAGTCGAGTTTAGCTTAAGATTTTTATCCTTCTACTATATCTTCTGCATTCCCTCCCCCCCCCCCCCACTGGCGTTTCGAACACCCTTCCTCCCGAATCGGACGCCGCAGCACCATGCCGACCACGCAGTTGGATCGATAACACCCACCCACCCGCCCACTCCTATCCCCACCTCCTGTGTATTCCCCTGTACATATATATTCCCACCGAAAAAGAGGTCACGGGCGCACGGACGAATGGGATGATGCCGGCTCCCTTTTGTGTGTGTTTGTATGTGACCGTTCGTCCGTCTGTGGTGCCGACCCGGCGGCTGACCGGCAGAGCCTGCTCCTCCTTCCCCCTCCCTTTCTCCGCCCCCTCGGTGTCGCCCCTAAGGAGGTCGGGCTCTCCTCACAGGCATTTACCCTCTCTCCAATTCTTACCCCATTTATGGCCCTCGATGGTTCATTCCAAAGGGTTTCATTTACCATTCCATAAAATGGGTATCGGTCATTCTTGTTTTTTTATTTCGTGAAATAAATGGTAGGTATTACATGAACAGTCAAGCATGTGATTTCCCCTGCTGTTACTACTATTTCTGCTGTTACTGATTTCCTACGCTAAGCAATGGAGTAGGCATATATAGGAAATAAAAACAGACACATAGTAGCTGCAATGGAATTTGCTTTAGGAATACCCCATTTCAAAGCTTTGACTTAAGTGCAATGTGGGAATTCAGTGATGAGCAGTTGCACACATTCCCTTTCCTTTCGGGTCTGTAATCAATATGGTTTTCTTCCGACGACCGAAATCCCTGAATCGGAGAAGATCACCTAAATTTGTTAAACTCTTATATACGGCTAACTGACTACGTGTTATATTCTATCGACTTCATTCTTTCAAATTTAGCTCTTAGAGAAGGTATGTTCCATTACTTTGTAACAAAGTCTCATATTAAAAAGAAACCAAGACTTATCTTGAAAGAGATAAAATGAAAGAAAAAATATCTATCGGTTAAATGGTTGTCTGAAAATAAACAAGAGTTGAAATTGAATCGAGAAGTGGACAGAGGCAACTGATATAATTATTTAACCAAAATCCTTAAAAATATATTAAATGTACGTGTCTCCGTATTTGAAAAGAATTCTCTGTTCTTTTCAAATCTCTGAATTTTCACAGAAGTTTTCTTTGTTCTTATTTCACTGCTGTGATCATTCCCTCATCTCGTCTGCTCCTTTCGGGAGAGCGTATGTCCTTGGTGGGGCGGGAGTGGTACAGATGCGGACAAGGTTGGGCGTTTGAATTTGTGGATTGGACGTGTATATGAGTATGGGTGAGGTGTAAGTAGGGCGCGGGCAAACGTTTATGTGCGTCTCGCTCTTTCTTTGCGTCTTTGACGAGGACGAAGGAAAACTTGTCGGTTGTCCACTTGCATGATTGATCGCGGAAGCTCCCATTATCCCAGTTTTCAGGATGGCCAAGGAAGAGCGATAGTGAGGTCAGGCCATGTTTGCGTAGTAAAGGCTAGGTTTATTTCTCTTGACGAGTTTCCGTACTACTCATCTGTGCCCTTGCATTTCAATTTTACGAAAATCTGTTAAGGGATTTTTACTAGGCGGAGCTATATTTTCATCAGATCTTACATGTAAATACTAGTTGGATATGAGCTCGGCTTCCATAAATGATGGGTAGAAAAACAAAAGACTGCTTCAGATATATAAGGGACCTGGTTCTATTGCAGTTTTTTCGGCGCTGGTGAAACGATTTCTGTATTTCGGGGTTCACACCGCTTTTACTGTGTCTGCAGATGACGGTTTATACTGTGTGATGATGGCGAAACTGTCATTTTGTTCTCATTTTGCGGTTGGAGATTCATTTCATGTTACCTTTACTGTCATCGTGGTTAGGGTTTCAAAGTTTTTCAGTGCAGCGTATCAAGCCAAAAATCAACCTAATATATGGGTTATTTATGTATATGTTACGGATATGGTTTGTGAGAATTTGGTTGGTCTGGTTACTAGAGTATTGGCTCCTCATCCTGCGAACCTCGATTTGCATCCCAGCTTAGGTGGAGGTTTTTGAGAGGTGACGTGACCCCTGCTAGTACAGCTATCCCTTTACTCATCCATTCAGAATCAAATATTGCGTTTCAACGTTTCCGTTCAATATTTTGCGGCAAGGTTCTTCGCAAGTCGACTCTTCTTAAATTAATGTTTAAGTTCGCGGTTCAAATTCCAGGAGTGGCGGAGATATTTCAGTGATGTCCCGAACTCTATTTGAGTGCTACGTGGGAAATTCTACGCGCGTCCGAAGGGACATTCAACTGTGGTCTCTCTGACGCTTTTCCTTGAAAGTAGATGGCATCAACTAAGGGCTTCTGTCTATTCTTCTCTCCACACTTGAACTAATCCTTCCGTCACCGACCTCCCTATTTCTCCTTGAGGTTGCTAGTCACATACGTTGAAATTGTCATGAGAAAAAATATGGCCGGGACCGTAAATCTAAGCACGGACCTTTGGCTGTTCGGGTCAATGCGCAGACCACTATGGTACCTAGGCTTCCTAATCCTCATGGCAATTCAAAAGTATATGTATGAATAGATTTTAAGCCTTTGCGGTCCATCAAAGATGGCAACGGAGAACGGGCTTCAAGGAAGCCACAGCAATAGGACTATCCTACACCAGCACAAAAGCCGCGCTTGGCCCTTTGATGGACCGCAATGGATTCACATCTAGTTCATACGTATCCTTCTAAATTTCCACTAAAGTTAGGAAGCTTGGGTAGCGTGGTGGCCTGCGCATTGGCCCGGAATTCCAAAGGTCTGTGGTTCAATTCTCGGTCCAGGCCAAGTTCGTATTTGCGGCTGGCCGGCGCACTTAGTATATTATGTAAATCACCTCTGCTGACTATCGCCTCAAAAAATATCCGGTAAAATATGCTGGTTAACATGTAGGAAATTTCGTATATTTGTATAGCACATTCGATGATATTATGTTGGCGACGGAATGAGAAAATTTCAGAAGTCTTTTGCGCCGTACGGCATCTTGCGAGAATTCATTCCCGAAATAAGTAACCGGATAGACGGGTGACGCAGAAGGAAAGCATTTAGGGAAGATAAAAGCACTCATTATCTCTATCCGACATGCCCCTACCATATCGTACAATACCTGAGAAATCGACCTGTTGTTTAAAAAGGATAAAATAATCCCTGATGGGAGGTAATACGCCTCAACATGTAGGTCCCCCTAGTCCCCAAGGTCTTCCTGCCGAAGAGTCCCAACATCCCAGGGAGCTGGAAAACAATTCAGGAAACGCTCTTACTGCACGTTACAAAGAAGTTCTTCCTTTGTGTCTTTTAGGAATGCCAAATACTGTGCTCTATCCACTCAACAGAAAATCTGTCAAATTATTGGTTATACAATAAAAACTAAGTTTCAGTTTAGAATGAGTTAATTTTCTATTACCGATTGGAATGTTAAGTTAAGATATTTTAGCTCAATAGATCGTAAAACAGTTGATTCCTTTCCATTGATTTGAATGAATTAGGCGTCCTTAAAAATAGGTTGCTACAAAACTATAAATATTTAAACTATAAATCTGAAACTATAAATCAACTATAAAAACTTTAAATCAATCAATACAATCACTTACAAAACATAGAGAAATATCTGCATCCAATCAAATAAATTAGGCCTGACGTCAGCAATGACGTCAAATTTTTGAGAATGGAAATTTTAATAATGCTATATTATGACAATAAATGACAAACTTTGAATTTATTAAGTTGAAATGATATCTCACTCTAATTTTTGCCAAATTTTGGAATGTTTTGACGTAAATTTGGACATTCCCATTTTCGGACCCAATTTGGACCCAATTTTCTGGAAATATCTGGAAGATTAAACTCTTAAAATTGGTTTCTAATATTTTAAAGTAGGTTTTTTTATTTATAGAAATTTACCCTGACTTTATCGTTGACTTTATCGTCCCTCGGGATAAACTTCTGCCCTTCGATTGGATGATTGCGGAAGGTTAAAAAAGAGTGTCACTATCTTTTTCCATCCATCTCCTGTGTTTTTTCTCCGCCTTCCATTTCTCCGAGGGTGTGCGGTTTCTCCGTAGACGATTGGTCTAAGTCTCAATGTAATTTTAAAATGCAATAGAGTATGAAACATCGTAGATGTAAGTTTCCTTGAGTTAGACTTCCTGGAACTCGCCCAATTTTCCCTTCGAACGAAGTGAGAATGCACCCGAGCAGCGTGATATTTCGCGTGTGTGCATAACAGAATTTCAAAGTTCCACCGTCCAGCACCGTGCGGCGATAGGCGACGCGTCGCGATGGTGGCTCCCAAAATTCAGTTTGTCGCACGGCCGACTGCTTTGCATCCCACCTATGTTGTATGGTGTTTGCGAATAGAAAAAAAAGCTATTTTTACTCTTTTTAAGGAAGGCGACGCGGTGTCGTTCGGATCGCGAAATTGTTGAGCTGTCTCCAAAGGTAATTGAATCTCAAGTGTTCCGTATATGGGGAAAGCTGGGGGGGGGACTCCAGTTTTTTTTATTATGACGTGATCAAAAGAATTTGAAAGCGCCAACCCTCTTTTGAACGAGACCGCTTTCTCGAAGGCGGAAGCTAGAAATGAGTCAGATCAATTAACTCCTTCGGCCCTTCTCCCATCGATTCCTTATCTTTAAGAATGAGGACCTCAGAAGCAGTTGCACTTTTGAAGGATTATTCCTCCCAGTTCTCAGTTCCGGCAAGATATTTCTCTTCTTTCGTCGCCTTTTCCTAACACTTTATCACTTGCAACACTACAGAAAAGAACTAAATGTACTCTGTGGTTTCAGGCTTAATGGAGTGGAATCGGAACATAACTGAATATGAAAAAATTAGGCAACTTCCACTGTGAAAAATGTATTCCGACCGGTTTCGCATTTTACAGCATCTTCAGTAACCTGAAGATGCTGTAAAAAGCGAAACCGGAATACATTTTTCAAAGTGGAAGTTGGCTAATTTTTTCATACTTAGTTAAGAACTAGGAGGATTGGGCACACACTGAGGCACGATGGGTGTGTAAAGAAAATAATTTAGGGAAAAATAGTGGGAAAAGTCCCCAAGAGGAAAGCCAAAGTATAAATGCACAAGACGAATAAAGAAGGAATTACATAAGAACTACCAGAGAGGAAGAGAAATAGCATTAGACAGGGAAGGATGGAGGGTTGCAGTCAATGAATCTTAGTATTTTACAACAAATGATGGTCAGGTCTTAAAATCAGTGCAATTATAAAATGATATCACTTTGTGATTTCATTTAACTCCTAATATCTTAAGTTAATAGATAAAACTCGTGGATCCTAAGAGTCTAGCGGCTCCCGACCTAATCCTTCTATCAACCTTCTTATATTCTGTGTTCGCCCAATTTTAGCAATTTTTAAAGCGTTTGACCTTCCGTTGTATTATATTTCGGTAGTAACTCGTGCTGAGTCCCTAATGTACATAGGGAACTCAGGGGTGGCTTAACTAGAACGACATACCGTTTCTTTTCGTCACCTGAGGAATTTTTTGCTTGACAAAGCGAAAAGTGACACCTTAAAGTGATACAGTGATACAATGAGATACTGCCTCGATCGTGAACCATAGACGTTGGAATCGGTCGAGAACCTAAGTGAAATAGTGCTAAGTAATGTCTTTCATTTTGTTTCAAGTGGTGGCAAAATTCCGTCAAATATAACCTGCTCTCATCAGGTTAATGCAATGGAAATTTACTGCTGCCCTATTGCCGGAAAATTTAGGAGTGTGCTAAAAAAATGGAAGCTCTATGCCGTGAAGGATGGACCCATACTGAGATCCTAAGCTCTGAGCTCTTTTGCTGAATGTGCGGTTAACCCATCTTATCATCTCAATTTCTGACTAATTATATCAGACAAACTGGCTCCGCTACCATGTTGCGCTGCTTTTCATTACGAAATATTCTCAGTCGTATTGACCCCTTTGGCTCCTAAATTGGTAACGCCCGGTCTGGCCCGTACAATGCCGGTTAGAATCCCGCTTTGAACTAGTGTTTCATAAGTACAATTGTCGCATTACCGTAGAATGCTATTTCTATCTTATAATTGAAGTATGGAGTTTTCCGGAGCGGTATAGACTTAGTAATTAACACGTCTAAATAAGCCTAAGTGTTCTGTTTGCAAAAAGTTTCTTTTGATTGTATGCGCTTGCGACCCATTGAGTGCTTGAGCCTATTTGATGGGATACACGTGAAGACTAATACCCCTCCTGACAGGACGAATTTTCATCATTTCCTCCTTTTCATTCGATCAAACTGTTACTATAGAACCTCATATGAGGCCAACGATGGTCGCTCACCGGACTGCTTGCCGTAATTATTTTCTCAGAACTGTTGGGAGGGGGGAAATCAGGAGAAATATTAAGAACATTTTTTTCCTGCCCAGCCAATCGCGACTCTTATCGCCGGTGAAAAACAGAAATGAGCTCATTCATACCATTATTTCCGCGTACTCTTATTTGGACCACGGAATGCGTGCATGATGAAGAGAGGAAGTTCAAGGGCGGAAGTACACTGAAGTGTAGTGTTTTTTTTCATTGATCCTCCACCTCGCCGTGGAAACTGCCTCGAGCAACAGAGTCTCGGGTCGAAACAACTGACGGGAGAAGCTGGTTTTCCCCGGTCTCTCCGGCGGAGGGGGAGGGCAGGTAGAGGAATCGTAATCGGCTTCTAACCAGTTTCTGCCAGATCCTTGTGTGACCAGATTCTTCTCAGCAATTGATTTCACCTACCGGGGAAATGAAATAAAAAACTGCTCTCCTTTTTTCCTGTGGCATTGGGAAGGTTTCGTAAAACCCCCTCCGCAAATATTCCAGGCTTTGGTTAATTTGTTTTCATTTTTGCGATTCTCGGAATGCATCAGGTGGGCTGATTCGTCCTTTCTGCCCTTTTCCCTTTAGCTGTCACTTCTTCTTTATGGGATCTTTCATCTGTTTACTTTCCTTAGCCAAGGCCCGCGATAAAAATCTCAGATAACGTAATTTTCGTCGGTGATTTCACTTACGTTAACGTTTGTGGGCCATGCTTAGTAGGTCTTTTTATTTCCGCTTGCTCTGTAACTCAGCTGCTTCCTCTTAAACATGTATTTAAATAAGAGGATAGATGTAGCTCATCGGTGTATGATAACTGCGAAAATGCGCCAGCGGTCATTATGAGCGTATTAGGGGCCTTATTTTGGTTGGATTTTGCCTCGACATTACCGTGGATGTGACGTTTCTGAATAGAAAAATCACTTCTTTTAAATGGAACGAATAAATGGCCTCGAGGCTGTGTTATCTAAATTATTGTCATTGTCGAGGCTCGAATATTCCGAGGCCCACCTGAATGTGGCACAGTTGCGTATAATATGCGACCAAAACAGGGGTATTTGTCGAGGAATCATCTCGGCATGGTGATATATTACTCAGAAACCTGCATGTGAACTGATACTATAAAAAGCGTTTTGTATGTCTTTGCTGGAAAAAAATCACTCGATATAAAAGTTTCTCGGTGAATATTTTTTTGGAATCTGAAACCAGGCCTGACTTTTGCGCGTCAAAGAGGCAATCTTGTATCTTCAATTTATGACCTATGCCATTGGAGATGTTCAAAATGGGGCTACCTTCGGCTTCTTGCGGTATAAAGTCCCTTCCTTCTGAAGTAGAATTACAATTCATGAGGATCTCTTGATACTTAGACTTTTCATTTGATCTGGGTTTGGTGATTATGGAATGATTTTATATTGGAGCGAATTTGCGTCTTGGTCCGTGAAGGTACACTTGAAAATTTGAAGAGATATCAGAATTTAAATTCAACGCTTTTGATGTGACGGTATCATATGAGTATTTCTTTTCTCGCGACAATTATTTGACGTGTGTATGATAATGTATTGTTTGTAGTAATTAATTATAAGCTACTTAGCGCTTTTGGGCCTTAGTGATAATGGTAATTTGAGCCTAAATTGACTCCTCAGCTTACCTCTATAATGTAAACCCATACTGACGCTCTATTGAACCCATTTAAAACCTTGTGAACCTTTAGCAGTTAGCTTAATTACTCACGGAATTCTTAAATTTTTGCGCAACGCGAATAGTTATTATTATGCTTCGTAACTTAATTATTTGGCTCAGATAGATGATGCGACTGTGATCAATTGATACCTAAGCTGATCGGCGTGTAATACGATACAATTGAATTTATTTCTACCTTTAAATCACTTTTATAGCCTACATTCTGTTTGAATAGTGGCGACACAGCCCAGTTTCCTTGACAAAATATATCTTAAAGTTGGTCCCTTAAATTGGTGTGGAATTTTGTCATCCACATATACATACTCCTTTCATTTGCATATTTATGTACCCTGTGGGCCGCGGAATGGGTTTGTGGCAGATGTTGTTTGTGTACTAGTCGTGAAAACGTTTGGAAAAAAGGAAAAGGAATTTGAGTAGGGACAAGGCAAAAAGTGGAATGTGTACTGATGAAGGGTCTTACTGTTAGTATTTTCATGACTTTTTCAGCTTTTTTTTAATCTTTAAACTTTTCGCGCCTAGCAGAGGACATAAGACGTTGAAGGATGATTTGAAGACCATTAAAGTTCATTGTGATACTGTTTTGTTATGCCTTAGTTTTAGTCGTTAATGATGTGTGGAGAGATGGAATTTTTGTTTGATCAGTTGGGCAGTGAAGTGTTTAGTCGCTCCTATCAGCTCTCAAGATAAAGAAGTGGTTGAAATCATATCGTCCGTATCACCCTGAAACTCGCGTGATATGAATCATTTAATCACCTATAGGAATAAGGCTACACTTTATATGTATTAATATCGTGCAGCCGAATGTCCGCACTTTGAAGTGAAGCATGTCTTCAAGTCGGAACGAATTCGTGAGAGGAAAATTATAGCAAATACTTGAGTGACAAAGTGGTGACGGCACTGCTTTGACTGGCATTGGCCTCACGGAAGACTTGCAAGTGTCTCGCAAAGCTCCGAGAGCGCGCGACGTTGGGAGATGAGAAGAGGAAGCCAAGGACATGAGTATGGTCATGAATCATCCTATCTCGTGTCTGGGTTCGTGGACCCTGCTAGAAGGCTCTTTTCACTTCCGCGTCTTAGCTGAGAAGATTCCAAGTCCGCGTCAGTAATGTACAGCATTTTTTTATCGACGAGTGCTGGAATCCAGACGTGGATTTCAAGGAAAGGAGGGGTGAGAGGACCACAGGTTTACTGCCTTTTAAACTTTTTAATTTTGCAAAACTTGTCCCGGTTGAAAATGATAAAAATCTTCGCAAATGACGCCTAGACTTTTTTCAAACGAATTTCAGGAACGAATGAAAATATTCTACGAATTAAAAGTTACGCGATCGAGTTATTTGGTGTTTCGAGTGTTAGTTGTCCATACTTTGGATCCGAACTGAAGTGTCGGCTTTTAACGTAGATTTTCTAGGGAGAATCTTCATCCTATTCATCATATCTGGTCATATTTGGAGAGTACTTTAAGAATACTCCTCCAGCTCGGGTTTGGCACCGTTCACTGAAGAGTAGGCTGATATCAACGTCAGGTTTCTCTCCACTCTTCCCAATATTTCCCTTACCAACCCACCCACCCCTCCTTAATGATCTCATTACTCATAATACTGAAAAGCCTTGGTCAAGCAACCTATATTTAACTGAACCACCAATTAACTATTGACTCGGTCTGAAGTCCATATCCACCTCTTATCCCATCTTTCTTTTATTCAATTGTTTGAGATTAAAAATCATGCAATATCATTGGAGCACTATCCTTGTATGGAATAATAGACTTTCTGGAATCCTTACAAGTGTGAAGGTGAAGGGAAAGTCTAAAGAGAGATGGAAACGTCTACAAGAGGTTTGCTTTCTGTAATTTTGGCTTATTGTTTACAGGCTTGTAGTGGAGGATGTTGGAGCCTTATAGTTTAAAAAGATAAATAATTTTGACAACAATCTTTAAATATAAATGAGCATGTGATAGGGGCTTATTAGATTGATTGCAGTATTACTAATCACCCTTGTTGTGAGAGCATTGAAATTTTTATTCTGTGTTTATTATATTAAGTTAGTACTTATGAAAGAAACGGTAAGCTATTTGATATTGCTTTTAAAGTATTATTTTTATGGTTTGTTTTTTACGTCTCAATTGATTGGCGTTAAAAACTAAACGAACTCAGCGGAGTTTCTTGGCCGATTTTCTGCCACGATGGGTATATCCTCTTCTTTATTTTCGTTTTCTCAGCTTGTACGTACTTATTTTCTTTCTTGGTCGCATCTGGAGTCCCTTAGGTTTTTGGGATGCGGGTAAACCATTTAGAGCTTCGTGAGGAGGGCCCCTTGTCATAGGGGGACAACCTCGCCTCTCACTAGGCATGCGGAAACACGCTCTGACGCGACGCCACAATAAAGGACATCGTATTAGTCACGTTGCTCCGAGGTAGGTTGCAGTGGTGAAAAAATGCGGCGAAAAACAGTTGTATCAGTATTCGAGCCACCATTCAAAAGGCGATTGGGAATGGTATTCCTCCATACTAGTCGTGGATTAAATTAATTATATGGTGATATGAGCAAGTGGTGATGCAACGCAGAAAAATAATGCAAGCATAGAAGGGATTTTGGAATAATAACGATTATAGCAAAACCTTTGAAAGTGCAGATAGCTGGCTTGAAATATTCGTGTTTTGAACTCAGGAAATTCGATTATTTTCTAGATCAAGACTGAAGTTGTTTCACTGATTTCAAAGTAAAGTTTTGTCACAAAGTTTATACCTCCTTCTCCATCGTAGTTGGGAAGGTGATTGCGTTCAGGTGTTCTCATGAATATATTTTTATTTTCTAAACCCATTGCTCTTTGATTTGAATCATTAGGAAATTCTCTGGGAAAATTTTCCATTCTCTTCTGAACCATTAAGTTTCATTACATTGTCGGAATTTCTTTGAGTAGCCAATCGTCTTTCTGCTGTTAACCTGAGGAATCTAGAAGAGCGATTCCACGAATTCGCTCTTTGTTCTCCTGGATGTGGTCATGGCTTTCAAGTTTCACTGGGATATATCCCTCGCTATTGGCTCTGTTCATATTAACTCTTAATCAGAATTTCAGATGATGATAAAAATTGTTCTAGTTTAGTGTTTACTTGACTAAAGCAATTGCTTGTCATATGTATTAGTCTTAATTTATAATATGTTATCTATTATACCGAGAGGCATTTAGAGGAAAAGTGGATTTATGAAGTATTAATGTGAGGTTGAAGGTAAGAGTATTGTGTTGAAGTGAATTTTGAAGGAGTGGACATCTTTGACCTTGCTAAGGGAGGTAGGAAAAATGTGAATGACTGAATTAATTGAATGAGTGTTGCTAGGCGCAAGGTTTTTATTAAATTCAAATTTATTATCACTTCCTTTCGTTTGCTATTTGAATTTTTTTATTCGACGACATTTATTTAATGAAATATGGCCTTATGAAAGTCACGATGCCCCATCCAAAAACCAAAAGGTCTTGCTCTCCTCAAAAAAATAATTTTTTATCAGTAATGACGAAGTTATCTAACCGCATTAACGCACTACATCATTCAGCAATTTTGATGCTCAAATTATCTTTCCAGTATAATTACTATTTATTGCAAGATGACCTTACAATCTTGAATTTTCCACTCACAAGTTTTTGTCTCACAGATTGATGGAACGCTTAGATATGGGATATCGTATCCCATTCATCAAGATTTGAACTGGGAACTGATTTCTTATCCCCTCCGCAAGCACTAGATATTCACATGATCCAACTTCTCGCACACTTTAAGAGTTAAAAGTTTTCAAAGTGATAACTGAGGCTATCACGATCTGGATAATTTATTGAGTGCGTAGCGTGACTGGAACAGATTTTCATAAGATTGATTCCCGAGATCGTTTTACTTTATTTCAGCGCGCCATCACTTGAAAGGCACGTGGCGAGTGATTTATCTCATCGACGGCTCTCTCTCTCTCTGCTCACGCCTTTAAACGGTATTTGTTTTTTTTTTTCTAGTTGTATATTTTGTCGCTGCCATGTCCTTTGTGGAAATAGTTTGCCCAGATCACCTTGTGGACAGAACATCCTAATTTTCTCTAAGAAAAATTTTCATTTTTTAAATTATAGCTATTAAAGTTATCGTGTGTTAATATCTTCTTTAATTTGGAGTTAGTTCTTTTATATGCCATAATTATCAAGTCGAGAACTTTTTTACCGAATTCTTCAATCTGAAAACTGCACTAATTGCAAGGTTTTTCGACTTTTCTTGAAAATGTGCACCTACTTGTTCATGATGAGTGAGGGTTTTCCTTTTTATGATGGTATTTTCAGCCTAGTTAGTTAATTCCAGTTGTCATGATATTATCTGGCTAGAGATAGGAAGTAAATTACTATGATGCAACATTTATTATTTTCTGATATCCCTCTGTGGTAATCCGTACGCCATTTGTTTAATGAAGTCTTTGGTTGTAAATTTATCAAGTTTTTGCCAAAGGCGAACCTTCGCTAACTAATGATTGTTATTATTTCGCGACTCAGTATCAGTGGAAAACCAAGTGTTATTACATCATGGCCATTTCATATGAAGCATAAATATCATTAGCAATTTTCACTGGATCTTATTATCTTTCAAAATTGTAATGTTACTCTTATTATTACTGAGCATACTTTGCGATCGGTGGGCGGGGACTACCGAGGAGAAGGGTCTTATAATTGACCAGAATTGGTCCGAATAGACCACCCATTGGTTCGGTAGGACCCCGATCCAATGACGTACTCCGACAGACCGCACTACGTCCACCGTTAAAGGGAATTGGCGGAAACCCTATCCCAAAAATGTGGGTAATGGGCTTCGCCGGTTTTATTGAGATGTGCGGTAAGTCCTCGCGTAAGCGAGACTGACAGCGACTCGTCCAACGTTGTTGGGGGAACCCAACAGCTACGAGGACTGTGGGGAGGCGGGGGCCCATTGTCGTCCTTTTGACGTCAATCCCCTCATGGTGTCGGCCTCACAGTGGTTGTGCTTCGCTAACCCTTCCCATTCCTTTACCCTTTTCCCACTACCTCCCATGCTTGGCAATAAGCGAGAGCTTCAGGCCGAGAGGGAGGTTTGTAAATTGAGGTGATTTAAAATCTGAAAATAGATATTAACAAAGCAAAGGATGCCAGCGACATCTGCTTATTGTATATTTTAGGTTGTTTAAAGGAGGTATTAGTATTGTTCAGAAAATTCAATGAATGTGGTCGCATAAGAAGGGACTATCTCAATTTTCCACGAAACGAAAATACTGGGCTCTTATTTCATTAATTTTCTAGATATTAAAAAAAATAGAAGCCTTTTTCCATGTCATATTAAACATGCGCCCCAGAGAGACATTCTGTAAAAATATTAAGAATTTCGGGCGCACAGATGGCGTCAGGAATGTTACGGGTATGGTTCGCCTGTTTCCATAGATATTTTTGAAAATAGGAAATAGTAATAATCCCGGGAATACTTTTCATATGATGACAATAAAACACCGTCGGTAATGAAGGTAGTTTTAGCCTTTTACGTCGAATAGTAGAGTTAGTTTAAATCCTAAATAACTTTATATTTAGCCGATCAATGTTAAGTTCATTCACCAAAACTATTTGTATCAATCATATTATACCTTGCTTATTTCCATCACACGCCTTACAACACTTCGAATTTGAATCTAAAACTGAAATACATTCTCTAAGATGACTAGGGAGTGATTCTGGTCAAATACCTTTAAATGATTTCAGTTGATGTTTTTCGTTATGAATTTTTAAGTTGATAATCTTCTTTGGAATATATTATTTACTGTCATGTTTGAATTACCTTTCGATTCTTTACTCCTTCAGACGCTACGCGGGAGGACCCTTGGTTGATTGGCGGCCTCAAATCCGGAAGACGCGGAGGATGCGCCATCGACCCACTCAGGCCCGTGGGCTTGAGGTAGCCGTGCGCCGAACCCTCGGCCGGCTGGTGCGGTGAAGTGATGTGAACCCCGTGAACAGGGTTAATTCCTCACATTTCCCGTCAGTGTGATTGCCCCCCACGCTGTTCAAACGGAGAGTTATTCCCTCAGGAAGGCCTACGGGCACACCGGTTAGTGCTCCCCCGCCGCTGGCCACTCGCTTAGCCCCTCTTCCCTCGAGGGGTCCCCCTTGAAGGAGAATCCGGGGGAGAGGGAACGGCGAGGAAGAAATTACCCCCAAAACCGTGGTCCCCCTTCACGTATTCATCGCATTCCATTTCTCAAATAGGAAGTGAACATACAAGGCTTGTAAAAAAGGGGGAAACGACGTCATCTCCGATAAAAAGAGACCTTCTCTTTCGGTTCAAAGATAAGATAATGGTTTGGTTATCTGCTGACTGCTAAAAAGAGAGGAGCCGGCACTTCGTCCCTCGCGCCCTCTTCTCTCTCTCGAGCCAGTGACGACATCTCACCGTTGAACTATTTCTCGGAAAGTGTTCTCGTTCTTTTCTCTGTTCATTTCTTTCCTCACTCCCAGTGATTCCCGGAGATAAAAATAAGGGGGGACCTGGTCAAATAAGTGACAATTTAAAAAAAATGAGATCAGCAGACAGTGGCCGGTGAAACTGTTTAGAAAAAAATTTACGTGTTTATTAATCCATTGGCATTTTGACCCCATGAGCGAGTGACGTACCCCTGGATTGCCGGGGGAATTTCTCAGAAAGTGCAACTTCTCTTTCTTATCGTATCGTACCTTATATCTTAACGCTCTTTCCAAGAATCCCCGCCCCCTTTTTCGGGGAGGTGTCGGACCATCGCGTTGAAGATAAGTTTCCCCTCCTTCCTCCCCCTCTATGCGTGTGACGTAACCCTGGTTGCGGGGAGTTTTTATTGGGAAGTGCTTCGGTCTTCTCCTTTTTATTCCCTTCCCACAATCTTCCGCCCAAGAGGCTATCAAACCCACGCTCTGCCCCTCTCTGCTCCTTCCGTCACATGAGGAGCAGCCACCCACGGCGCCGCAGGTGTGTTTATGGTGCGTCGTCTCAACCGGTGGTGGGCGGACCGGAGGATTCGGGGCGTCGTCTCGCGCCGGCCCCTGTGGGACCTCGTGCTCCCCCTGTAGTCGAGTCCCACTCTGGAATGGACGGGCCTGCGTGCCGAACGCCACCACCGCGACGAGGCGCCGGAGGAGGGGCAGGAGTGGCGAGGCGTAGGAGCAAGGGCGGAGGGGGTTGCGGGGGCGAGGAGGAGGGCGGCGGGGGGCGAAGGTGCTGGTGCTCCCGTGGTGCTGCGAACGCCGCGCACGTGCGCTCCGTTGCCGGGCTTTGTGGAGGTCCGCACCGTCGTCTTCGTGGTGTCAGTGCTACTACCGCAGCCGATACTCAACTTCCTCCTCCTTGTGGCAGGTTTCCTTCGTTTAGTGCGGCTGGCCGATCGCTCAGTCGGCAGGAGTCCCACTCAGTGAGCGGCCGCTGTCCAGAGGGTCACCGCCTTATTTCCGTCCGGTTCCCTTACGAGGCGGGAACTGCATCCAAGGCCCGCTTGGAAGGAAGCGGTCTCGCCTTGGTCAACGGGCCGTGTGGGCGGAGATAGTAGTCCAGAGCGGGAAATTTGTGTTGTAACAGGAAGTTTCGGGCACATTTAAAGGCCCTTGCTAGGAATTTGAAGGATCGTCTCACACCGTGAGTTGTTCATTCGCCTATATTGTTAGGGGAACAAAATGAGGGCAGAAAGTGTGGCGTGAGCACATACGAACCTCTCCTCTTGAGGACGTCCAGTGCCCTTTAAAGGGTGGAATCAGCGGTCTCATCTTTGTCCTTCAGCCATTGCGTACGCTGGTAGTATTAAGATAACTGCAAAAGGGGCGAAAAGAGATGTAAGCATCATAACGGGCCCCAACGTTTGATTGAGTCCCGGGCCCTTTGTTGGGGGCGGTCATATATTCGCCCCTTAAGCATTGTATACGCTGATATTATATAGGTGAGTGAGATAGAGAAAAATTTTGCTGTTCACACCGGAGAAAAAGGCAGCATTATCTCCTACGCTGGGATGGTTGTTTTCGAGGGGGATTCGCTCGGCGATCGTCTTTTCTTCCAGCTCGTTATATCGTGTCCCCGCGCAGTTTGCGATTGAGTGTGTGTGTGTATGTTAGGGAGTGTTTGGCGAGTGTTTTCCGCTCAGTGCCGCCTCGGAGAGGGTTTCCTTTTAATCGGCTCGCCCTTTCCCCTCTCCCATAGCGCGATCGCGTGATCCCGGTGCGGCGGTAGGTACCTAAAATTTTTCTCTATTTTGTTTTCCTCGTTCCGATATTCTCGGAATCGGCCGGCGGACAGTAGGATAGCGCCGGTGAAAACCTAATCGCCCGAATATCCTCCTCTCTCTTTATCCCTCCCTCTTTTCTCTCTTTCGCTCAGTTTTTTCTCTCAGTGGTCTCTTTTGAGGATTTCGCAATCGCGGCTCGGTCAGTCGCCTCAGGGGCTGTTTGCGGCGGCTCAGTTGTCCTCTCCGATTTCCAAGATTTCGAAGCAAATTTTTAAGTAGTATCGGAGAAGCGAGCGAGAGAAAGAGGACGAAATACGGAAGAAGTAAGAGAAGGATAAAAGCCAGAGCGGTATTGCTGAGACGTCTCATTCTTTTCCGTTCCATCGTCTTGATAGACTGAACAGACAGAGCTGCGAGACAAGCGTACTGCAGAATACTCTTTCTTTCTCTTTTGGCATACCAGAACTCTTTCTTTCTCGGCGAGCACTTGTGTTGAAAGGAGCGTCGTGTTTTTTACGCGTTCTTACTTCCACATTCTTCTCTCGAGTCCTCGAGTTAATTCAGTTTATGAAAAAATGTCAGACTAATTATTTTCTCTCCCATCGACGGGCTGTGATTCATTTCGATTTTGTTCAACAGTTCACCTATCGATGCACTCCGCACACTTTCCATAGGCATCGGCACTGAATATCCCATAAGCGCACAATGGGTTACTCAATGACTATGTTGTTAAATTGCATCTTTCTGACCTATATAACTGTCTCGTGAGTTTCTTTCTTATTTTTTAGTTTGGCCGATGGGAAGATATTGAAAAAGGAGAGAAATAGTCAAGTCTGTCAGGCGAGCTTGCGTGATTTATCCCTCTTTAGAGGCCAATCACCTGGTGACTTCGTGTAAGTATGCAGTTATCGCGAGTGCTGTGGGAGTGTTAATCTTTGGATTGTGAAATCTTATGAAGACGACGTTCTGCTAAATGCCAAAGCAGAATAAATATTTGGTCGACTGGTGCCGCGCAATTTCCATCGCTGTTACGTGATAACGCGTTGTAAACAGGGAAATCCGCATCAGCTGAAACATCCTTGCTCTTTTCAATACATTCTCGCATGAAATCACCTTGGAAGGACTTATTGGTGGCCCTGCGTGGCTTAATCTGAACTAATCCTTGCTGAGCGTGTACATTCCACCCATTTCCAAGTTCCTAAAAAAATAATATTTTTCGCGGATGGAGAAATTTGACTAAATGAATCGGGAGATATAATATTTCTGGCGGAGGAACATTTCTGAGTGTAATGCGTAAGCTAGAAGGTGAAAATTAGCTTTTGGAGTCCACTCTACTGTTACACTGATCCTAACTCTTAAGCCATATGGACGCTGCGGTCTTTCGCCTGTGACAATTCATAGTATATCTTGTGAACACAATAACGCAACCTTGGTGCAGGAAACCTTGGCTAAACGATTTCTTAGTCACGTCTTCTGTGGAGCAATATCAATATCAAGGTTAATAGTGAACCCAAGTCGACTGCTTGCGGTGCGGAAAAAGCGTTACTTCCGCGCTATTGTGATAATCTATTGTTTTACACATCCGTGACTTCCCTGCGTAGTGATGCTGGAGAAGAAGTCCGTGTCAGGCGTTCACCTGACGCCGAAGGAGATGCAGGTGACCAACCTGTTGCTGAACGAAGACGAGGACCCTGTCGAGGAGGAGGCGGGGGCCGAAGGAGGAAGGGGGCGCGAGGAGGAGGAAGAGGCGGCGCAAGCGGGGGTGGTGGAGCGCCCTCCTAGCGGCCCCAAGAAGATGCTGGACAAGTCGAAGACCAGGAGCTCCTCCGAGGAGGCCGAGCCCACGACGTCTTCCGCACCAGAGGAGGACCCGGCTGACAAGATAACCTTCAACCCTGGCCCGGACATACCCATAATCGCCGGAATGCCGGACGCAGAGCTTCTGGACGAGGAGCACACCGACGAACCAGAGGGGCCTCGACGTTGCACCGACCTGGTCCCGTACACTGGGGTCCGGATCCCCGCCTGGCATCCTTCGGAAACCCCGGAGAGGGTCCCGGGAGAGGTCGTGGGCTCCTTCATCGCGCCTCCCGGCATGGCGTTCTCAGCCGGTAAGGTCCCTCCGCCCAGGACTCCTGCATCTCTTGCGGCACTCGAGTTCGAGACCATCTCTCCGCGACACCTTGCCTCTCTGCCGAGGGGAATAGGAGCTTCTAGGGACCTCCCAGACCTGCCGCTGCCGAAGATGTCCTTCCCGGGGAACAGTGCGATCGTCGGGTTCATGGAACAGAAGCGGTGCAAGTCCCCGGCAGTCAAGGTGTCGGCCCCACCGCCTCCGCAGTCCATCGCCGCGGCGCCCGCGGTCGAGATCGGGCGCCTCTTCAGCCCCGTGGGAGAGTTGGGAGGGGAGGGGTTCCTGTCCCCGGTCCCACGCCCTGCCAACAGCAGCAGCGTCCATGTCCCTCCCGCAGTCCCCCGGACCCACTTCGACCCCTGCGCTTCACCCGTATCTCCCTGCGCATCTCCCGGCGGAGGCGCTGGGGGCGTGTCCCCCTTCTCGAGGGCTTTGGGAGGAGGGGGGCTGTTTCCCCGCCTCCAGATGGGCAACTCTGCCTCCTCTCGCCCCCCTTCGGCCGGCTCATCCCGTTGTCAGGACGCCTGCGACTCGGCGGCCGCCACTCCGATGGAGGGCTCTGTTCCGGAATCCACGGCAGAATTGGATGCGGGCGGGGGCGCGGTCGTCGCGCCCGGCGGCCTGTCGCCTCCGAGGAAGACGAACTCCTACGTGTGGTTCGAGGATGAAGGAGGCGCCGGCGGAGTAGGGAGCAGTGAAGGAGTGAACCAGGTGGCGCGGTCACCCCCTGGGACTGAGGCGGCCCCTGGTAAGTTGCTTCCTACTTTATATTACACATTAATCTGAGTCTCAAATGATGAGATGTTTCAACATGTGCAGCCGGAGTTTTTTTCATCTTCTCTATGAGCATACGAGAATCATTATCATAATCGTGGGTATTCTGTGAGTATCGGTAGGTTCTACACGATCAAGTACTTCCCTATAATATGCATCTCAGCGGGTTGAATGTTGAGTACGCTCAAATGGGCGTTTTGTTACCGTTGGGGTTTACACGCTGTATTCTGGTAGATGAAAAAATGTTTTCATGTTTCGGTGCTTCGATATTGGAGCAATGACATACAGGTCTGTTTGTAAAATTGATGCCAACCACAACGAAATTTGAAATTCTAAACTCCACTGGATAAAGAATGTTTTACCAAATTAATGAGGAATGTTTGGAACACTAACTAATGCATGCGCCATGCAATATATTTCTTCCTTACAATGCGGATGCTTATTAAATTTTCAAGATAAATAGGCTTTTTTGAATCCGTGATAAATGGAGATGTCAATAGCTCTCCTCAGTGCTGTTTTCTCGCAAAGGCCCCGAATCCAACCGGAATTGCCTCATCGCCAGCACCCCCGTAGCTCCTTTGCGAGATCATGTGAATTTCTGCGAATTTCCACTTACATATGCAAGATATATCCACATTCTCTTGGACTCCTTGCATTGATTGCCCTCTCTCTTGCCATCCAGAATCCCAATTCTCGCCCTACGCCTCTCCCTCCTTTCTAACACTCTGCCCTTCATCGTCTACCTTCGGAACATTCCGTCGCCTCTCAATGTATCCCATTACATCTTCTGCATCGTTCGAATCTCCTTTACCAATCTGATTCCAACCGTAAAATTCATCCTACTCTTCTTCTTTTTCATCATCATAATATATTTTTTGATATTGCTGTGGTGATTGTACCATGTATACATGTTCGTACTCCGTTCTGGTTTTATTTATGCGTTAAAATCAGCCTCACTGGGCCTAAATAATTTGTCAGTTACACCTCTCTTTTCATTCTTTCGGAACGTCATTAGTGCTCTGTAATGTGTGAAATAATAATTTTTACTGAAGTAAATTTCGCAGAAAATTACCTATCTGTTGAAAAAATCAGCGTAATAGGATTCTATTGAATTTATTAAGTAAAAACCTTTTCAAATGTTTTTCGAGCACTACTTGGCTTAATTATATGATTCTTTCTGCTGCTTGGGAAGTATCCGGATCTGTGGACACCTATTGCTAAGTGCGAAGTTTCTGCTGGTGTCGATTCATTGGCTTCGTTTCAAACCTCTGAAGATTGAAACACTTAATGAAGCTACGGTAAATTTAAGGAAAACTTATCTTAATCTTAATACAATATGCAGAATACGCGCGTGTCGGAGGATCTTTCTGCCTTGTGTTATGAACGATCCAAGCACGCCGATTGTAAGGATTGATAAAGGTTCTGGTAAAGTTTCACAAAGAAAGCGGCCCCTGGTTTGTTCTCCGATAAAATTCTGTCACTTTCCAGGTAATCCCAGAAGCCTCTCTCAGAAGCAGCTCTCAGCGTCTGCCCTTGGTCGGGTGTTTTACGTTGCTACTATTTTCCATGGTACCACCAATTTGATGCTGGATGCCAACAGTCTCGCCTCCTGGCGCGCATGCTAATGAGAACGGAAGTGTGAGGCATGGCTTTACACATTTCAAAAAGTTATAAAAATATCTCATAATAAGATCAAGGTTGGGAATGCGCTGTTTTATTTTCATTTCCAAGCGGCCTGTGCCGTCAAACACGAAAGACTTGGACGACTGCCGGTCGAGGTCTCTCATCTCTAATGCTTTATATACAAATTGACGAATTGATGCACGTCCAATCGGACGGTTTAAACTCCAATAGCTTTTCTTTTTAAATTCCTGCCCACTAACCCCGCGATATTTTTCATTCTAGATGGAATGAAAAATATCGCAAAAGAACGCCTTTTCAGTATTTCAATTCCACCAGCGTTATGAGAACCAGTTGCCGCTGGCCCGTGACCCACTTTCTGCTTGGCTTAAGCGTGTGTGTGATAAATAGACAGAGAACTTTAGAACAATTGATGGTCAATAGATATTGTGACCTTGGTAATCTTACTAATCACTTCGATAGTGCTATGAAATAAATTCTCCGCTTATTGCCTCGGCGATTTTTGCTCTTATTGACTCCATTCTAAAATAGGAACAGATTAGATCGGGAAATCTACTGCAATGGTGTAAACCCTGTTATCTTTATGTATTTAATTTCATTCACTTGAAGTAGAGGGCATTGATTGCAGGTTGCACTTGAGAGCAGATAGCGTTAAGTGAAGGATGACCATGCCAATCAGGAGTGAAAAGCAGCCTATTACAACATGCCATTTCATTCTGGTCGTTTAATATCAGCAGATTTCAAGTATATGGGTGTTGTTCCTTGTTTGAGGGAGTCAAAAATTAATTAACTTTTCTGGAATAAATTATGTTGTATTAGGATGCATTTGTTGGAACCTGTCGATTGCAATTAGTAGCGAAACATTCGTGAGTCATATGAATTGTAGCATTATTCCACTAACATAGTCAAAGAATCAGCTTTCTGCCTTGCTTCCATTACAGAAAACAGATGGAAACGTAAATGCTGCCAAATAAGATATACGCCTAATGCTGCTCTGTAATTGGTGAAATCTACTATGACAATAAAAGTATACAGGGTGTCCCATAAATGTCACGGCACAGTGACACTGGAGCTAGGGCAGCCTAAGAGGAACTGAACCAGCCTAATATGACCTCAGTAAAAGTTGCACGGTTTTCGAGATATTGCCAAATTAAAGCTTTTTCAAATATTTCACTTTTTTTACATTTCTAGTCCCAGAATTCAATCGGATAATTTAACGTTCTCATTAGGGCCGCTCCTTTAATCTTCCAACTGTGACTCATGTGCCGACTTCTACCTGGAACAGAGGCCCGAGAGGGAGGGGGGGTCATGGTGTCCGAACAAACAAAAGAAACGCGAAAGCCGCTATACCTGTCTAACTTTATCGGCTTTCAAAAAACGGGATGGATAGAGTACTTTGTTTGTTAATTTGTGGCAGTAATCAGAGAGCCAAATTGAGAGCTATTCAAGTGAATTCTGGGAATAGAAATGTAAAAAAAAGTGAAATTTTTGAAAAATCTTTAATTTGGTAGTATCTCAAAAACCGTGCAACTTTTACTGAGGTCATATTAGGCTGGTTCGGTTCCTCTTAGGCTGCCCTAGCTCCAGTGTCACTGTGGCGTGACATTTATGGGACACCCTGTATATGTCATCATATTCTAAGTCTAAATTGCTGAGTTTTTCAGATGAAATGAGAGGTTATCGCGTAAGTGCTTTATATGTATCCATAAATTTGGCTAGTATCAAAAGAGTTTTGCCAGTGCCATCGGCCCGTGACCCACTTTTTGCTTGGGTTTCATGTAGCTGATAAATAAGGCCGTGCGGAGTGATGTTCTCTACTCCTTTCCGCATGGTTCCGGTTCTACCCAATTCACTCAAATTGTTTTGCATCCATAGAAGTTTTTGGAGGGATTATTTCTTCCTCTTACCTTTTTCAATCTTTATTTTACTTTTAGCCTCAGATCTTAGGAAAGCTCTGGAAATCTTCACATCTAATAGAAATTTCCGAATGAAAATTTCTGGAATACATCTCTTCAGAGATTAAAATGATTAATGAACTTTTCAAGGACGTCCACTGAGTAATGAAAATTCTGCTCAATGCCGTTGTTGGCAAAAACGGTTCATTATCATCACGTGCTTGGTAAAATGTATCCACTTCATGATCTGGCCAAATTCCCCGGAAAAGTTATACTACGTGCGCAGCCGTGCGCGCGAAGCGGGTTGCATAGCGTTCTCGTAAATTAATTACCTGCTGCTCCCAGCCTAAGGAGGTTCGGCGTATGAGAAATTCATTTTTATGCGTTCAGCCACGATTTCATTAAAGGTGGCTGGAGACATTTTTGTCTCCTTACAGATTTTCGTGAAACTGTGTTCGTTTATTTAGAAACAATATGGTATGGATAAAAGTGAAAATATTATTTTACCGATTTGGTTTCTTGCATTTTGAATGCTATTTTAACTAGTAGCCCTTTGTACTTGTGAAATATTTCGAAATAATTCAATTACACCTATACGAATATTCCCGTTTCATATAATTATAATTGTTGCCGACAATTACCAAGGTACCATGCCAAGTAAAAGACTCGTGTTTACTTAAGATTTGCGAGCGAGATAGTTCTCTAATCTTAATAGAGACCATATTCGATATATACGTTTTAATTTCACCAACTGTGAGACATACAAATTGAATATTGCATTATAAATTGTGCAATAAAATTGTTTTACTTGACAGAATTGTAACTAATCAAATGAAAATATCTAAATGAGCCTTTAACCTGACTCATTTTTCTCACGTGGTACGTTTGAAACTCCATCAAAACGGAAGGTTTATTGTGATCCCGAAGAGTTTACCGCAGTGACGATATGACTAATTTTCAAAAATAGCTGAGAAAACACACAAATTACACACTGTTGATTTTTTTACCAGATCTAAGTGTAGGGAATGCCTCATTTTATTAATGAGATCTCTCTGGAGTGCATACACATACCATTTCCCATATAAAATAATGGTATTTTTTTGGAAAATATCTCAGAAAGTAATGTGGTAAGGGGTTGAATTTTTGATGTAATGGAAGGGTGATATATTTTTCTTTAAAATGAGACCAAGTTCATTGATTTCTAGGTAAAATGATTTTTCGCTCAAACTACCTTAAATTTTGAATTTCGCTCCGTAAACCCAAGCCATAGCAATGCTCTCACCAAAGAAAAATTTTAAAGCATAATTCTTGCATAATTTATGTTGCTACGTATGTGGTGATTTTTTTTTGTTTTATTTTATTTATCTTCATTATCCCGAATACAGCCCAATTGGCCAATTTATGTCGGGTAAATAACAGTAACAACGGACGGGACACAAACACCCATGTCCTCGGCAGAAAATATTCTACTCAGGCGGGACCCGCGACCCTCTGGTTAGCAGGCGAGAACTTTACCCCGCCGCCACCGGAGCCGACTCCCTCAGTATTAACAGATTTAGTATGATCCTTGATTTTTTTCTACTTACAAGCAAAGCTATTGTAAGGCATGCTCTCAATGACATATGACCCAGGCTCCGGTAAAGGCCAGGTAAAGTCCTCGCCTGTTAAACCGAGGGTCGCGGTTCTATTCCCGCCTGGGTAGATTATTCACTGTCCAGGACATGCGTGTTTGTGTTCGTCAAATGAGCCAATTGTAATAGAGGGCTGTGCAGAACTAAATTTGCTCACAATAAAGATAAATTTTTATTATTATTTCGATTACCGCTCCAGTCTCCTTAAGATAGGCTGAATCTTGGAATTTTATCTGCGCTTCTTTGCCAAAAGCTGACACGGGGAAATTGGGATTACTTTTCTCATTTTTCCATGAAGAAAAGAGTACTCTCATGCTAAAAATGTTTATAATCGCTGATATTTATCCATTTCAGGTGAGACAGAGGCAATTATTCCCACTTGTCCTTTTTAATATCTCATGCTTAGACTTTCGGAGAACATATCCGTAGCGAAGGATGGCATCGTCGAATTGTGCCATGGAGGGTAGAATACATGTGCATGGTACAAGACGGAAGCGGATGAGTAGTTCGGGCAACACTAGGGGATGGCAGAGGATGTGAGGAACTTGAGATAGACTTGATGGAGGATGACAGTTATATGGGATTGTGAAATTGCGAGCAAAAAATGGGGTCGTGGTAGTAGAGAGTACAACAGAACCGACCTGGCGATTGATCGAGTCGAATGATATTCGGTATCGTGAATTGATTGATGCTAACGAAAGTATTCTATGGGATAGCATCCTGGTCCTCCTGAATTATTTGCTCTAATTCTGAAATTTTATAGTTCTATTTGTCTCCTTACTCTACGGACTGCTGCTTTGGCTTGAATTAGTGAAACCCACGGCAAGCAAAAGCATTGCCCTGGACTGGGATTCGATCCCAATTACCTCGATTAGTACTTTCCCTTTTCTCTTTATGCATTTTAAGTAAACATGTGGATCCTTAGTTGGATGGCTCTCTCACTCAGCAGTGCGGATTGGAATAATTATTACTTTTCCGTCAGTGACTGGGGCTCCATTATAGTCCTTTCTATTAACAATCATTAATAAATTTCCTCATTTTTCGGGGTGCATACATTTGACAACCCTTGACCCAGTGAATGGTGGTAAACCCAGCCAGGTTTCTATCACGGGGAATGTCAGGAACAGTAAAATGCGCTGCTGAACTATTGTGACATTAAAGCACCATTTGTTATTTGCCTCACAGAAAAATAAATTGGAAAGTGATCCATTTCGGAAATGACAGTTTTGGGAATCAAATAGCGTGTCAGAAGTTGCTAGTTTGGAGAGATTTCGTCGCATTCTTCTTCAATTATTCTACCTGTAGTTTTTGCTGTTCAATTATAAAAGCAGTGTTTCCTTTTTAACATAGGTAAGGTAGGTTTCCTATCTATATAAGCCCTCAGTGTAAATGGTCCCATGGGTATAAACAAACAAAATTGTGGCATCTATCGTCTGAAAAAACTCCAAAGGAACGATTTCGATTAGTGATTTTCTACATGAAAGTTTTCCATTGCCATCAGTCACGTGATATGGGGAATTTTTCAAACTTCTCTATGTTTTTGCAACCAGCTGTTGGAGTGGCCTGAATTAGGTGAAAGAGCGTCATTGAAATACCGCGACCTCCACTTTCGTTATTGGCCTGAGGCACGCGTTGACTGTGAGCCACTGTTTACGTGACCTCTGGGAGTGACCTGCTACTAGAAGTAGCGATTGCGTGCCTTGCGGCTGGGACGTGGAAGTACATATCTTTTCCTTTCTTTTAAATGGGTTGCAATGGTCGCCGGGTATCGTCCATGACCAACTAAAGTGTAATCAGTTGTAAGTAGATCTAGTGACTTCCCAGTTATCTCCATTATCACATCGAAACTCTTGAATGATGCTAATAAGAATATTCCCCGTTGTTTGCGTGAGCAACTTTTGCCGTGATTTATGTCGTTCAAAAACGTAAATTGGTAAGGATCTGAAAGTTTCTTCATTGCTATGAATCTTTTTATCTTTTCATATTCTAGAAGTAGAAGACATTGATATCAGGTCGCTTATGAAAACTAGTATCATCAGACAAATGAAAATAAATCTAACAAAGCAATAGAAAGCAGCCCGTTACAAACAATACTTTAAGGTCATAAATCGTAAGTTTACTGCTATTGTTCCGTTTTTTGAGGGGATGAAATTCTAAATTCGCTAAAAATGGAATTATATTAAATTGAGGTGGTGAAATCAAACTATTGTGATGGTTAGCAGAACTTTTTTTGGTGAGTCCTATAAGTTGCAACAGTAATTCACGTAATTGCGCAGATAAAGATCTTTCCTATTTTGCTGCCATCTTGAAAATCAGATCGAAAAGTAATACGGTGATATCAGAGTTGAGAAGAATACTGCCATAAAATTGATAAAGACAAATGAAGGGTTAACCATGCCAAAACGTCCTAAGACTAAATGCCTCTGAATCAAATTGGTGTTCCACGATAAAAAATTGGAAAATTTTTTAGGTACGTGTGGCTCAACGATCCTCGATAGTACCCTGCCAAAGAGGCCAAAGGTCCGTCGTAAATAATGGATGCCACTTGATTGGATTCAATTTAACGGATTTGACCTGATACATTGCTCTTGATAAAGCTGCTCGCTACGATAATTATCAGAAAACGATTGAATATTACCATGAAAAGTGAAATATAAGTGTATTGAATACTGATATCAAAACGAGAAAATACTGACCAAACTTTTGAATCTGGTAGCTCTCGGAGAAATTTTAATGTGTTTCTGTTAAAATCAGCTGACAGAAATGACATTCGCCCCAATTTCTATGGAGGAATCTTGTCATAATGTTTTATCAGATGGTTTTTATAATTCTCTGAGTGATTTAAGTGTTTTTGTTTTTCTCTTGGAATTTTTTGGCTCTATGGTTGTGTTGTTGTTAGAAAAGAACTACAGAAAGTGAACTTCGTTGCAAAAAGAAAATGAAAAGCATCGGGTCTCTCTTTTCTCTGTTCTCTCGTCGTGGAAGGAGGTTTTAATGCACTTAATGAATGAGGAAGGCAAGCTGTAATCTCTGAATAATTATTTGTTCCGTTCTATATTGATCAACTATTACAGAGCACCGACCTTGAATCGGAGGAGTTTGCTAGGTACATTTTTACAGACAGTAGATTCATGTCTTAAGGTCTCAGGTTTAACAGTTTCTTTAGCCTTGAATTTATAATTAGAAATGGGAAAATTTTTTCATCATGTCGCAGAACTCTATGACCGCGCTCACATTGTTAGATCTGTGATTTCCTTTGCCGGAAGTTTCTCCGAATAACTCGATGAGTATAATTTTTTCTCGCTTTTTATACGATGAGGCATTAATTTGGATACATTCAACATTTTCTAACACCTTTAATTATACTTGTTCTTTCGTCTCGGTCGATCTTCACCTAAATTGATGGCCTTAAGGTAGTTTGAGCAAAATACCATCTTACCTAGAAATCAAAGAATTTGGTCTCATTTTAAAGAAAAAACATCACTCTTCCAATGACACCAAAAATTCAACCCCTTACCACATTACTTTCCGAGATTTTTGACAAATAATACCAGTCCTTTTACATGGAAAATTGTACGTGTATACACTCCAGAGAGATCTTTTTTAGCAAATGAGGAATTTATAACAACTAGATCTCGTCCAAAAATCAATCGTGTAGTTTGTGTGTTTTCTCAGCTATTTTTGAAAATTAATCATATTGTCACCGTAGAAAATTCTTCGGGATCACAATAAACCTTCTGTTTTGATGGAGTTTCAAACGTACCGCGTGAAAACAAATGAGTCAAGTTAAAGACTTATTTAAATATTTTCATTTGATTACTTACAATTTTTGTCATGTAAAACTATATTATTGCATCATTAATAATGCAATATTTATTTCGTGATTCTCACAGCTGGTAAAATCAATTAGTATAATTCGAATATGGTCTCAATTATGATTGGGAACTATCTCGCTCGCAATACCTTAAGTGAGAAAGTTGTCTTATTTTTAAATGTTTAGCCATATGGAACAGGCGCAGAAACTAAAATAATGACAAAATTATTTTTTTTGTAGCGGCATAGTGTTTCATTAGTGATTCAGGTATTCAAAATAATCACCTTGGGCACCGCAGAAATTAGTCGATTATTATTTATTCCATCGCAATGTGTAGGCAGTGTCCAGGCTTCCTAGGCTTTGCCTGTAATTTTATTCATCCTATAAAAAATTGCTGAGCTGCTCATTTATATAATTGTTCACGTACCGGATGGTTTGTTATTATGCTGCTAGCGTGCAATTCCAATTAAAGTTTTTGTTCTTGTAGCCATTTGTCCACCTGCTCGCAATTTTTTCTATTGTGTTTGTGATGCGAATTTCGTTGAATACTTCCTCAAGTATCTGTTTAAGTTACACAACGTGTATTGTCTTCCAAGTGCAAGTGTTTCAAAGAAACGCGGAAAACTTTTCCGCTCAATTATAAATGCCTGCGAAAGCACGTTCACCACTCTGTTCTTTGTTCACCCATGACTTTGAACTGATCATGATGTGGCGCATTTCTCGAGTTCTCTCAATTGTTCCTGTTCCTCGAGTACAAACATTCGTGTAAAATGTATTTCACAAGGTCACAACTTCAACAACCTTTGAGTGAATGAAAATTGTGCCATTTTTGCTCACAAATAAAAGAAAACGCTGTCACGTAAGGTGAGCTACATTTTAGTTTTCTTTCCGTGAATGATCGTGTTATCTTAAACGCGAAGAAAATGATTGTCTGGAATACTTCTTGAGTGAGTTTCGAAGCTATCCGCCGATATTGCGTGGCCATTCATATTTGATTGGGAAGAAATGCAAGGCATTCATTTCAAAGAAATAAAGAGAAGTTCTCATCAACATACGAATAACAGCAAAATGAATCAGCTGGTGTGCGACGTAGAGAATGCCTATATCTGCTTATGTACTGCTTTCCGAAGCTCTCAAGTGAGAGTGTCTTGTTTAGTATACCCAGGAAATGATGTAGGTTGGGTTCAGGTAGTATAGTAGACAGTTATGATACGGTCTCAACCTCTTATGACAGGTGGAAATGATTTGTTTTTCTATAACTGTTTAATTTTGATAACTACGTAATTGCTTGGTATATTTGACCGTTAGCGTAAGATATAAGGGATTGAATTTCGAATGGGCACCTCTGAAATCCGCATCATCCGCAGAAATCTCTCTAAATATTGGTTTGCCCGAGTCATACTAATATTTTTTCTTTACTGCCAACCAGTCTCCTTTATGATTGCTCGTTTTAACTTACCTCATAATTTACACACTTGTTCTCAGGTCCTCTATCACTCTCTGTCGACGTCTCTTAGCTGCGTTAATCGTTCATCGTCTTCCGGGTTCGTGATTGAAGACGATGAGCGAGTCGCGCATCGGAACATTGCCAGAGATAAATGAAAGGTCTGATCCAGAGTTCTGCCGCAGAATGATTCCTCTTAAGCGTTCTTCGGGAAAACATGAGCTCCTACCCTTCAAAATGAGATTTATTATTTATTTCTTTATTTTATTTAGATTGCTGATTAGCCGTATGCCAGGAGAAGACAGCAGTTATCATAGGAAACCCTAGATTGTTGAGCATTTTTGCGAAGGATAAATGAAGAGAGTATAAGACGCGGGAATGCCGTTGGGGAAGAAGTATGTAATATGTGGAATGAGTGGTCGTCTAAGGAAGCAAAATTCTCAGTTTACAATAGTGTTCACCTACCGACGTTGTTATATGGTAATGAAACCTGCGTACGTCCGAATAAGCATTAGAGTATGTTAAATATGTGGGAATACATTACATGAGAAGTCTTCGCGGAAAAAGTTGGATGAATAGGGCGTGATCAGGAGTGACTGGATGATGAGAAATGTGTGTTGAATGCTCCAGTGATGATCCAGTATGAAAGAAGAGGGCTTAGCTGGTTTGACCATGCCGAGAGAATTGAAGTGGGGGAAATGACAAAACTTATATGACAGTCGAGTAAATGGTGTGTGAGGAAGAGGTTGATTACAAAAGTCATGGAAAATTGAGGTGAAAGAGATTCTTAAGAGGGAAATATTATGTCTTTAGAATTGGAGAGCGCGTATTTAGCAGTGTGTCAGTGTGAGAGAAGCAAAAGTGGTTTGTAAGGATTGGGCATCATGGAATAAATTGAAACGGAGACAGTTTTCCAGAGATAATGGAAATGACTGGATTCTTAGTCTTTGCCTACCCTGGAAGTGATTGTCATGATGGATATGCATGAAAGTAAAGTTTTAGCTTCCTTTTCAAAATATATTTATACCTGTCAGTTAAAATGTTTCCATTCATAGAGGAAGGATTTATAGTTTTTCCGTAAAGCATTCCATTCACAAGTACCTCTATTTTCAAACACCTCTATTCACAAATGAGTATTCACTAAAATGTTCGTCCTTTAGAGACTTAGTTAAATTTTCCTGCGATAGACATTCTCCCCCTGTATAGACTGTCGCTTCCATTTTTCCCCTAATTTCGTCCACGCGGTGCTTTTGTTGTTAGCTTAGTTTATGCCGCATGATCGATTTATGTCATCTCTATTTTTGGAAATAGCTTATCTTTTGATTTACGGTGGAGACAGAAACATGGCGATGGTATTATATCATTATTCTAGTTGGCATACAGATATTGGGCGCCCGCGCTACCCTTCGAATACAACTAATGTAATTGTTGCTGCAAGTCTATGGTTATGACGTCTCTCACGGTATGATTTGCTACCTCTGCATGGTAAAGCCCGATTAAAACATATTATTCTTAAGAGACACGCCCAAAATATTTTGGAGTTGTGGGAGGTTGAAGCTATTTCAAAATTTTATGCTTCGCTTTGATGTCCTGCTTTTAGGTGCTAATAGAAAAAGAAAAAAAATACGGTTTTTCAATTAGTACGTGTTCTTAAGGGGTCCACGCGGTGATTTAACTTTTTTCTCCATTGACACACGTTATGAGTTGCGTGTAAAACAACCAGGTATAAAAATAACTTTTATCGTGAAGAATACCATATTGGTTTTTCGAGGTTCTATCTGCTATCTGTCCGTGTTTGATGTCACGTGCCCCGGAGTTGCTGTTGAGACAATTGAGACTACAGCGAGGGACGCTGACGGTGTTTCTAGCTTGTGTATGCTTTGAAGCAGCGGCCCCTAAACAGGTCGATATAGATCCCCAGGGGTCGATATGGAATTAAAAGTGGAGAATTTGTGTTCAGGGGTCAATTAGGGGTCGGCGTAAAATGTCAATTAAAATCATTGATGGAAAAAACAGCGAAATTAATATTACATAATACCTAACAATTAAATTCTGCGTGCATCAGTCAGTGTGTTATGGTCCTTAGTTTTATTTTTAAATACGGCGAAATAGACGCTCATTGATAAATGATATACTATGTGGAAGTATACCGTAAAACAAAAAATCTAATAAAATCGCATACCTTTGACTTGCTGCTTTGTCTGCTATTACAGCGGATTCGATTAACAATGTGATAATTCTTGGGTGAGTCGCGGGTCGTAAAAGTTCCATGGTACTACCCATGAAGTATAAATGGAGTATCCAGTAATTTTAGAGATATCTTGACTGGGTAATACATATGTGTCTACTTTGCAGTAGTGATCGTTCTAATAGTGTGATTTTTCTGGTGCAGGATATTTGCCCCAACGTGTATAGGAATTTTTTTACAAGCAAGAGTTTATGGAAATTGTATAGGGCCGTTTGAAATTTTATGAAGCGGAAGTAGGGTGCCGAGAAATCTGAGCGGTTTGTAATGTATGTGCAATAAACAAAAGGCAACCAGTTGTGTTCCGTGGTTAAATATACCGGCCATCCGATGGAGTTTTTGTATCCTTGATTTATACTTAGACCATTAGCATAAATTGAAATTCGCCTTGTAAAAACGAATACCGCCGGTTTTTTTTAAGAATACCTTTCTTCGAATAATATCTCCTTGCGATTCACTCGTTTGATTCCTGGAGTCCATTTGTACTGAAAATAAACCTTCAAAAGATTGTAATCAGTAGCTCTGGAGAAAAGCATTGTTCTTATCAGCGATAGGCTTGTTTGATCCCCATTTTCTTCATTATGTATTTATCCTCCCTTGTTTTGAATTAATAATTAATACATTTTGCCCTTTTCTGTCGTTCATCAAGGTCTTAATATTGTTACCTTCTCATAGATAACAAGTGTAAAGTCGAGGATAAACGTCGTTATTATGCCCTCCTAAGTAACTTTCTTGTTTTGCTCAAACAAAAAATTGCATTCCTCAAACGATGCTTCGTCTATATGCGACCCTAGGTATCCAGTTTATTGCCACAAGCTATGAAATGCCTTAACAAAATTTTAATTTCTTCTGAGAATCTAAAACTGGATTTTTACCTGGTCTTACTTGAAAAGTGTATTCCTGAGAAATGAAAATTATAACACTCATTGTATTTTTGTATTATTACCATTAGGGAATAATATTTCCAATTTTAAAATTACTCATTCTCGTCAGTGTTGATGTTTTTCTTGAATATTAATCCATATTTTTGCACATTCAGCATTAGTGGTTACCTCAAGCTCCTTTGTAAATTCTTGATTGTTTTTAAAAATTTTTTGAATCTTTTTTTTTCGGATACAGCAATGGAAATAATTATAAATGAAGGCGTTTACACTCTTAAACATATCACTTAGTCAGACAAAGGCGCGTTGTTTCCAATTCCGGTATTTAATGACTTGCTTTCCTTCGAAACCTCCGTTGGAGACGTGGGAATTTCACCCGGCTCGATACCTCGCAACTGGCACACGGAAGAAGGGTGAGGTTAGGGGAAATATTTATAACCGTGTTGCCACCCGAAGTGGTATCGATTGTGAAATTCCGTTTGGCGCACTCCTGGGATTTGAATTTTTCCACGGCTGCTCTTTCGCTCAAAGAGCGGTTTCCCTGTCGTCCTTCATTGCATGTCCAGCGGTTGAGACGAGTTGGCTCCACCGAGATTTTTTTCAGTATGCCACAAGACTTGAGGACTTGCACCCTCACTGTGTCTCTTTCTCTTTTGGGAATTAGGACACTTTTCTCGGCACCCAGGTGGTTTTTGTCCGCCCTTAGGAACTGACTTCTTTTTAAGCTTCGACTTCGGATTTCCAAGTTTGAATTGGGTTCTTTTCCAATTTCTTGTCAATGGTCTTAAGAAATATTGGTTCTCGCCTGAGGAAATACATTTGAAGTTACCCAGTGACTAGGTGGATACCAAAGTGTATTTCAACGTTATAAATAATATTTACCAAGGAGACATTCATTCGTTGGGTACTTAATATGTCGAAGGGTGAGTATATGGTTTTTAACTTGAGGATATATTGTAAACTTTTTGTGCATTTCTTTCTTAACAGTATGCCATTCTTCTATTGGAATTTTGGTCGCTGGTTATAGATTGGCAAACTCAAATAGCTGTGAATGCAAAATATGGGAGCTCAGCAAATTTTTCTTTAAGATTTTTATCCTTACCTCGGTTAGATTCAATCTTCTATCACTAGTATATTATACTCGTATTTATTCAGTATTGTGCTGAACAAATTGCCATGAGAAAAACTCGGCCTGGACCGGGAATCGCACCACGGACCTTTGGTTTGCCGGATCAATGCGTAGACCACTACGCTGTCCAGGCTTCCTAATTCCTATTTTTGGTGGATACAAGCCAACTAGATGTTAGGCCCTTGCGGTCCATCAAAGATGGCAACGCAAAGGAGAAGAGGGCTTCAAAGAAGCCACGACCAAGAGACAGTATCCTTCACCAGCACATTTGCCGTGCTTAGCCATTTGAAAATATTTAAACATGGCGGGTGAATTGTTTTGAACAAAAAATGAATTTTTTCGAACAAAAAAAGTAGTGGTCTGCGCATTGGTCCGGCAAACCAAAGGTCCGTGGCTCGATCCCCGGTCCAGGCCGAATTTTTCTCATGGCAATTTGTTCAAAAAAATTCACCCGCCATGTTTGAATATTTTCAGTATTGTACTAGCAAAGTTTTAATTCGTAGTGCATATAGCTATTGGTATTCAATAGATCAAAAGTTGAAAATTTTAACGATCAAGAACCACTGGGCGTTACGGAGCAATGCATGTATTTGTGCACCTGAATCCAAATTGTGCGATACGAGGGCAGTAAGGAGAAAATTATTGAAGGGTCAGCTTTTCAGGCCTTAAAACTTTAAAGTTAACAACGAGGACCTATTTATCTGTGCAAATCCCCGAAAGGGAACTTGTGTGATAGGTATTTTAAATTTATATATAATTGTCATTTATCCAATGTCTCTTGCATTACCACAATCAAAGTGTGATTTATACGTCGTTTGAGTTCAGAAACGTTTTCGCAAGCTGATTCATCCTTTCGTAGCTTCGCTCAATTCAGTATCGAGTCGACTTTTGGGTGAAGTGGAGGGGCAGATGTATATGAGAAAGAACATGTTGTCGTCATTTCCTTCCTTGGGCTCCTTGTGCCGAAGGATAGTTTTACGACCCTTTCCTTTCGTGCCTCGCGTACTCTCTCATAGCTCGCTTCTCTAAGAATGGCTCTCTCGTCGTCTGGTGAGGAGTTGAGAGCATATCCTTCTCCCGCCGATGAGCACCCCAATCGAGACATATACATTTTTATCATCCCTCTCTCTTTTATGAAGCCCCTCTTGTAATTCCGCTCATGGACATTCGGGTGAATGGTCTTGAGGAAAATCCCATTCAACTTCCTTCTCGTTCATCCTCACTTCATGATTATGCTGTAAGCCTGTTCCGACTTCACTTTCACCATCTGGTCCGTGATCCACCGACATTTCTTTCTCCTTGAGACTGTTTTGCGCGGTAAATTTGTTTGTACGAACTCTTGCCGGAGCCCTTGAATGAGTAAAATTGTACTGTGTATAGCGGCAAGTTGTATGAACGCTTGCCCGATTATTTGAATGACTGGACGGAAAATAGAATCTACTCTAATCGCCTTCAGACAATAATACGATTTCGCGTTTGATTGTGCTATCTGCAATCCATTCTTTTGTACAATTATGTAGAGTGCCGCATAAAACGGCCTTTATGGTTTGTATTCCTTATCTTATTTTGTGTATCTATCTGAAGGCATCCGCATAACCTGTGCATACCATTTTGTATGCAATTGATTGTACACCTCCAAGCATTTATTTTGTGTATGTATTTCTTTATCTACTTTCTTCGTGACAGAATTTCACTGATTGGAGTGATTCCATTTTAAATGTTTCGATTTATTGAAGGTTCTTTTATCTTATTGCCCATCATTCTCATCCTTTCAGGAGAGTGGGGACAACCATTACTTAGGGATTTGTTTTCCTTCTTATCTTCCAAAACTTTTTTTAGAACCATGTATTCTCTGGGAAATATTAATTTTAATTGCTTCATCTTCGTCTTCTTTATTGGCTATATCACATCCGAAATGAAGGAAATGGGGTACCTGTTCTTCCATGTAATTTTCGTTGACCAATTTTGTTCTTAACTAGTTTGGGGTTACGTATATGGCCGCAAGTATGGCTTTCAATTTTTGACAATAAAGTGGATAGTATGTCAAATTTATTCTGGATAATAAATACAATTAATGGATAGTATGTAGAGTAAGTCCTCGATTTACGTCGGAGATGCGTGTTGAAGAAGAGCGACGTAAGTTGAAACAACGTAAAACGGATGCATATATTCGCGACCACTTTAATCCCGCAATAAATCAAGGCGTTAATTTCAAAATTCGTTTTTTGCCTTTATCCGGGAAAAAATAGCAATTTCAGATAGGATGGTTATGTCTCAGTTATCAAAAAACGCAATCATATGCACATACGGTCTATTTTATTAGCATTAAACATAAAAGTTTTCCGACGACCCTTGTCAGCATGGACGTAACATCGAATCAGACGTAAATCGAAACCGCATACCGCGGACTTACTGTATTTAATAGGCCATTGACTGCGCGGCCTTCTGTACTTCTCTTGACTGCTCGGTCTTTCTTTTGCAGTAATTTGCGATGAACTCCATGCGTTATGTATTAGCTGTATCTCTGACTTTATCATCAGCTGAAGTTTCTCAGCTATTTAGAAGTTTCTTTCATTTGGTGTTCTCTCAATTTGTTGGTGAATTTTTTGAACCCACCCAAATAATGTTTCTTCATTTCAGAGTCTTATCTAAATTTTTATTATGATTAATCAATTTCCCTTGAATTTGACATTTCTTAAATTTCTTATTTCATTAGCCTCCCATGAGTCATGGAATATTCGTAGTTTCTTTCTTGTTTTTCCATGGTCACCAGAAATTCTTCCTTTTATTATGCTCTTCAATATGTTACACCACCTTAATACGGTCTCCATAAAATAACACATGTTTCTTTTTACGTATATGGCCGCAAAAGTATGGCTTGTAATTTTTAACAATAAAATTGTCAGTTTATCATTACGTACGTTGTGTAACATTTCCGTCACACTCAACTAAATAACATTGTATACAAACTTTACCCTATATTACTTATCATTCACTCATCCAACCATTTATTAAGCATAAATAAGGCATTGTCGCTCTCTTTTAGGCTCTTAGTTAAGAATCACCAAGTTGCTACTCTTTAATATCCGGAAAAATTAGATGAGGTCCATGTAAAAGAGGAAAGATGATTTGAAACAGATATAAAGGTATTTTTGATGGAGATTGTAAGTGGAAAATATTCCATACGTTAGTCACCAGAAGTAACCAGGGAAACAAATGATAATTGTAACCATCGGAAACTGTGTTTTTTTTATTCTTCACTTTGTCTCTTCTCCAGTATCTTTTTTAGGTGACCCTAGCTTTAAGTGTTTCACATTTTCCTTCCCTATCTTCTCTCTACTTAAATTGGTGTCACTGGGCTACCAGATAGTGGTATTGAATAACAAATCAAATGAACAGTTGTATTCAATGGCTATTAGTTATAACAACTACAAAATTATCTCCACCATGAGCGTCGTAAAATATCGATCAAATGTTTACTTCACTCATTGATACGTTTTAAACTTTTTTAGCAGTAAAATAATACTAAGGTGTACTTTAAGTATGGTATATATCATTAAATAGGTACGTGTGAAAGGTTTGGAAAGGGTCGTAGAAGGTCTCCAGGTTGCTAGTTCCGTACAGTAATTGTTCTATAAAATAATGCGATAGTATTGTCATTTACTATCACCTCCCTGTTCTATTTTGTCTTCTAATTTATGCAGTTGACATTATGAATTTTATTCACGGAATGTGGAGCCTGAAAATGTTTTGGGATCAAGTTTCACTGACAAAACCAGTAATAGTAAATTTATGTGGCATTTGTGTTGGGAATAATTTAACGGGTTCGAGCTGGACTTATTGATTCTCCCCACCGATTGCGTGTCTCGCGCGCAGGCCACCCTTTGCGTCATGCGTACCAAACTCTCGCCACAAAGCCAGTCGATCGACAGAAGGAGACGTTTATTTCGGGTGAAAGGTCAGTTTCAGTATGTCCGCTGCTATTTTTTTTAACGCCCGGGGCTGGTTTCATTTCATATGCGAGTGCGAGAGGCAATGAGGGCGAATAAGTGAAATACAATATTTAACGTCGCTCTGATATTCTCTCTTCTTAAATCTAGAAATAATTGTATACATGTGAAACCTATTTCGAATCTGGCTCCCAAGGGTTTTGAAAGGGCATAATATCTGGTGTATTTTAGGTACACGTGAAATTCATGAGGTCAAGTCTGTTTGTGGAGCGTTGTCCTATTCTTTGCCAGGAATTGTCGTGGGCAGAAAATCGTCATTATTCGCCTGAGGATTCGTATTACTGAGTTCTTTGATCCTCTCGTATATTTGTGAAAGAGGAATGAACTCCACTGTTTGATCTCTGCTACTGGAATTCTCGTTGGCGGCGTTGCATTACAGAGACAGGAGACAAGGATTTAACTAGCGAAGAGTTGAAAGTTGAAGTGTTCTTCGGACGTAAATGCGAAAGAAAGACGCTCCTTCGCTCTAGTTAGGCCTCATCTTGGGGATTGAGACAATGCTCAAGAAGATTCAATGCTTGAAATAGAACACAAAGGAAAGCCACATGCCTCGTTAAAAACTTCTGCGAACCAACGGAGAGTACAAAAGCTGATGAAAGGACTAGACTGGGAAAGGCTAGAGATTTGAAGGCCACGCGCAAGGTTAAGACTATGTTATGAAATAATATATTCTTTGCAGTTTTCCACTAAAATAATAATTTGTTACGTGCTACCGGTTTCCAATTATTTTTAGACTTTACAATGATGCAATTGCGAGGAAATCAGTTGCTTATTGAAAACTGATTTTGAAAAGAGTGAAAACTGCGAAGAATTTATTCTTTCTCTCTGAATTAGTTCCAATACATGTTCCCTTAGGCAACATCGTTCATAGGATTATGTACTTAAAAAATTGAGATCATTCGAGTTTCAGGATGACCCATAGGATATTAAACTCCCTTCTGTAACATTAGAACTGATGGAAGCAATAAAATTAGAGTCACACTCTTCCGGACTGACATGTTCAAAAGTTCCTTCTTTCCACGCACCATTAGTGACTGCAACAAGGTAATGCGAGTTACTAATAAACGCTGGCAATATACCTTTAGCCTTTTGCCTCTTTCAATCTCTTTTTCCTATCACCTCTCTTTTCCATTTCCGATGTCCGGACACACTGTATCATACGCCTACTCGGCGGTTCTCTGAGTAATTTACAGATGTAGATGCGTCTTCTAGTATATGTATGAAATGTGGCAATTTTCGGAAATAGCTTCTCAGGCTGATGATCAGGGGATCTATGGATCTGTCCTTGGCGTTTCCTGAAAAGTTCTTGATAACGAAATTTTCTTTTTAAGGCTGCAGGAGCGAAAATTTGTATATATTTTTGTTTAATCTGCGGAATTTGACATAAGTTTTCAACTTGATTCATTTATTTCTCGCCGTGCGGTAAAAACGCTTTTACAACCAAATATTCCGTAATGATTACTGCGGGGAGTAGTTTATTTATGGTAAAAAATAGTTTAGAATTAGTATATACAATACACTGTTAAATTTCTGACGAGATCTGTGTATTATAAATTACTCTTTTTTAAATTAAATCTCTCTGGCGTGCACATTCGTACCGTTTCACATGGAAAATGGCCGGTATTTTTCTTGCAACTCACTCGAAAAGTATTATTCTTAGTGGCTGGTATTTTGTTATCATTGGAAAGATGAGATATTTTTCATTATCATGAGGCCAAAGTAATTGAATTTTTATGTGAGATGATATCCCGACCAAACCATTTTATGGAAAAAGGGATCTTTTTGATAAATTTTGTACTTAAACGGGTCTCAGGAGTGACCTCCAAGTTACACTGGTGGTCACGCCTCATGTGGGCCGATTAACGCCAATTGAAACGCTTTGAAGTACTTCGATTCAACACACGGCCTTCCGGTCATACAGGAAGATTTTTTTCTTTCTCTGGAGTTTTTCGCTCTAATTTGCCCTTCCAAGTGACGCCGGTAAAAGTCATATTGCGGCTAGTTCGGCATATCCTTAGAATCTACTGCTCCATGTTCTGCTGGCGGTGGTTGTAAGGATTCGCTTTGGATCCTTTAGTTCAAACCGACCAAGCCTGACCCGCATCCCTAACTTTTGATTCCGGCCCGTACCTGAAGGAAATTTCGTAAATCTAGGCACTTTTGAACATTCACACACATTATACGAAGTATATCAAATCAACTCTATTTACGAATTTTAAAGTGAATCTCGCCGTTGGTAAAAGTACGCATTGTATGGCATTTTATTTCATTCTACTGGCTGTACTTATCCAGCATTCCTAGCGTGTCTGCGGAGTTAAAAAAAAACCTTGATTAGTGCGAGCCTGGTCGATGGACTCCCCTTAGTATAAAAAAACTGATCTTGTCCTGTGGCCCAACCCATGAGCCGAGCGGGCCAGAGCTCAAGGGCCAAGTCCGGTCTCGTGCACCCCTCGGATTAATTGTTCTCCTCTCGAAGTTACTCTTTAGAACTCCCTGGAAAGAAATGAACTCGTCTTGTTTTATGTATCCTGCGTTCCTCGCGGTGAAATGTTTTGTTGTGGAGTTCGCGGAAGGACTAAGCGTTTGAGGAGGGAAAGGGGTAATGGAGGGGGATGTGCCGAACAGGCCAAAGCCCACGGGCCAAGCACGGCCTCGTGCACCCCTTGGGTTGATTGCCTCTCCTCTCTAAGTAACTCTTTAGAACTCCCTGGAAGAAGAATGAACTCTTCTTGTTTTGTGTGTCCTGCGTTCCTCGCGGCGGCATGTTTTGTTGTGGAGTTCGCGGAAGAAGGGGCGGTTAAGCGTTTGAGGAGGGAAAGGGGTAACGGAGGGGGATGCTTTGGGATTCTTCCGGAACGTGCGCCCTCCCCCCCCCCTTCCTACCTCTCCCCTTTCGCGCGAACAGCTGTGCGCCCTCCCCTCCCGACAGCAGCTGTGACACTCTCTCCCCTCCCTGAGCTGGCCCCATCCCAACAGCATTCCTCCTTTCAAGCCTCCCCTTACACCCCCTCATTTCGCCACCGCTCTTGTAAGGCGGGGGTGTGGGGGAGATGGGAAACCTTCGATGCTGAAGATCGGACTGTGAAACGACGCGAGCGGTCCCTTTGAGAAGAAATCTGTCCTTGCCCTCAAAATATTTCCTCTCTCCCGCAAAGCTCTCTCATCTTTCGGCGTGACACGTCCTGTGAATCGGTACTGCTCGGTGGGCATTTGGGAGAGAGGGGATTTACGTATGGCTGGCAGCGATGCAACGAAATCATATGAGTACCAAACATTTCTTTCGATCTCGGAAAGTATTTGAAATTCCCGAACGGGTCATTCAAAAGAGGAAGGTAACTGTAACGGCTAAAACTGTTGGCCATACTGGATGTCGTGCTAAAAAGAGGATGCCCGTCAAAGAAGGGTGTTAAATCCCATTTTCCGTAAAAATTAGTCTTGCTAGACGCGTCTCTTCTTCGCAGACCATATTCGCCCATGGCTCTCTCGCACTACCCGTTCGCCCCGTCTTATTCGCTCTATTCTATCATGAATTAGGTTCTTTATTCGACTGTGATCCCTTTTATATCATGGCCATACCAACTAATCCTTGGAAAAAATAATTGAAGAATGTTATGATGGTAAGGGTGGAGTATGTTTAGGAGGGAAAAGAGTAGATTGTATGAGATTTACAGATGACAAGGCAGTTTTAGCTGATCCAGAGAAGGATTAACAAGAATATTTGATAACAGTAACAACAAGTGGAGAATATACCCTGAAAGTGACCAAGAGGAAAACGAAGTGTATGGTTGTTGGAGGAAAAGGAGAGAAAATTAAGTTCAAACTTGAAGAAGATTGGATTGAACGAGTGGAGAGTTTCAAGTATCTTTGTAGTATGATAACAGAAGATAAGTATTGTTCAATATAGATAAGAAGAAGAATAGTAATGGCAAAAGAAGGATTTCTAAGGAAAAGGAAGCTACTCTGTGGTCCGATGAACAAAGAACGGAGGAAGTGGCCTGCAAATTGAATTAGATGGAGTGTGGCTCTTTATGGATCAGAAACTTGGACAATTAAGGAGAATGAAAAAAAAATAGAAGCCCTGGATGCGTGCATATGGACGAAGATGGGAAAGGTGAGCTGAAAAGATAAAGTGAGAAATGAGGAACTACTGAGGAGAATAGGCGAGGAAAAGGTTGTGATGGAATCGATTAGTAGAAGAAATGGGAACTGGATAGGACATTGCCTGAGAAGAGATTGTTTACTAACGACAAGAATGGAAGGAATTGTAGAGGGAAAGTGGAGAAGGGGAAGGTAAAGAAAGCAAATCTTGAACCACATCAAAGTAGATGGAAAATTCGTGGAAATGACGCAATTAGCAAGGAGAAGAAGAGAGTGGATGTGGAGTAAAAATAAGAGAGATACATTTCCGAGCAGATAGGTACAAAAACTCGTTTTTTCCGCGCACAGTGAAAGCTGAGCTCCACTCAACGACCACTCCACTGAACGAATGAATACCAACAAAGAACACTCCTTTCATACATGTCCACCACTGGAGCACTCAGTCCACTTTCTTTCATGGCCCACTCTATTGCCTACTCTTTGTTACTAAATACTTCCCTCCTGTTTTTACCGCCAAAATTTATCAAGTTCATACTAACATTCCCACGGCATGTAGCCTACATTTATGCTTACGCTAACGTATCCAGCTTTCTCTGCCATGCAATGAAGTTGGAAGGGGTATATTTTTGCGCACTGTAATTTTTCACATCCTATAGAATGCTCTTTCCAGCTGCAGGATAATGTAGTTGTCGTTATCAGACGTCGTCAATTCCAATATTTGTATGTTGTAGCTCTACAATGTATTTTTAGCTGTCCAGATTTTTCTTTAGTCTCCAAACTCCCGGGTACGAGGTTCGGTTAATATTTATTTTTTGAACTTCAAATAGGGTCTTGGGGTTCGTGATAAGAATCGCCTTTAATTTTTAACAGGCTAAGGAATATTGCTCCATTTTAATGTTCCTCCTTAACCCTCTTAGTGCCACCGAAATTTGGTGGTACTAGCGAAAAGTGCCAGCGTGAATTTGGGAGTTTTGTAACACCTTAAGGAAAAAAAACAATACGAAGTTATTATTTTAGACATGAATGTAATGTGTATTTTATTTCACTAAAAATGAATTAATTGTTGTTTATAATATTCTGATACATTGCATAAAGGATAAATGTAATTATTACAACAAAATTAGTTTGAAAAATAATTTGCGTTCGAGCCGATATATCGGCCTGTGGCACTAAGAGGATTAATTATTCCCGTACGCTTACCCGTCGATTCGATGAGCGAAAATGTCCCCCTCCCGTCAACATGACCGCGAAACCATGACTGGAAATTTCTTCGGCGACTCATTTTTAGACCTTTCCACGGTTCGAAGGAGCTTTGCATCCCCCAAACCCATCCTCACTGTCACGCCTGTCCTCCGAAGAGGCTCATCTCCCCCCCCTCCCTTGTGTCTTCATATCTCCTGTGCCTTTGCCGTCGTATAAAATATGGCCATGCATGGAATGACGGTCCACCCCTCCCCATCACCTCCAGCTGGATGTCGTGAGTGATTTGCGGCCGCGTCGTCTCGCAACGTTTCGCTGCGGCCCAGGGCGGACTTGAAGTGCACTTGGCTCAGATCCTCGCGAGGAGATAGGTTTTCTTGCGAAAATCATTTCAACTTCCTGGTCATTTTTTCTCTCTCTTCATTGCTCGGCTCGGCTTTCTCATTCCTTGATCACGCGAGTTTTCGTGAAAAAATATAGTGCGTGCGTTTAGGTTTAATTTGTCTAGGCCGGCCGAATAACACCGAAATGTAGATATGAAACGTACCGCGAAAGGAAGGGGTGGCAATAAACGTTCTCTCCTTACTCATATTCAAAATAACCCTTTTATTTCTTATAAGAGTGGATCACACTAAACACAGCGGCCCCTGGTTTACAGGCAAGAAGGGGGTTAGATTAGGGGTAGGACACAGGACCGAACAGGTGGCGGGAAAATCGGTGGTACCTTACGCTGCAGCAGCAAGGGAAGATCCGGGTAGACGGGATGTCGGCTTCGGGAGCGGTCAAGATCTCCACTCGGCCACTCGGAAACGGAATAATGAATGATCTCCTGTCGAGGGGTGGCTGCCCTTCATACATGCCCGGGTCCCATCCTACGCGAGGTTACACTTGCCGCATCACTGGGACCCGCTTAGATTGTATTTAGGCAAGCCACCGCCACCCGGGAGAGCCTGTGCCTTCGCAGGGACTACTTCTATACCCCCACTCGACAGCTTCTATAGAAGAGCCGGACAACTCATGTTCGGCTCAGATAAGGATTGGACCTTACCTTGAAAGGTCTATCAAATATTTGTACTTGTAACTGAATTCCATCAAATTTCTAATTTCGTAATGTTTGATTTTCGTGCTAATTTTAAAATTATACCGTCAAATTTCCAGGAAGGAACAGCGGTGTCCGCTATCTACCGTTTTATCTACCACATTTTCCCCAGCAAAATTGCATGCTGCCGATGTTCAGGTCTAGCGTCGTTGCAACTTTCAGGTTAAGGGGGAGGAGGAGGGAAAAGCGTTTTAGCTCCCTTCTCCATCAATTGTTTTTTTCTAATTTTCAAACAAAAAAACAATCCTTAGCCCTGTCTTCTTGGGGTGTCGTATTAACTTAGGGCGCCTGATGCGTGTTGGGCCCTTTGCCTACATTTTAGGGAGAGGGTGAGATGTACCCGTGTCCCCTGGTAAAGCGATGTGGTAACGTCTCCGTTAAGGCCTGTATGTTTCCCTTTTCGAGGTAGTCGAGAAAAATAAATGTTCAATTTTTTTGAAGCGTTAATTTATAGAAAAATGTTTAATTTTTTTGAAGCTTTAATTTATAGAGAAAAGTGCCGATTTGCCGGTCGCAATCTTTATTTTTAAAAATGTGAATAACTATCTAATAATAACAACGTGAAAACCGTCTTGGAGCATGAGAGTCAGTTACTCGAGCTAGCCAGGCAAACTTTGCAGCTGCGTAGGGCCCTAATAACTGTTTGGAGTTCCGGCAGTGGTAAAAAATAGTGCAGGATGAGAACGTAGGACAATGAAGGTAAAGTCAGTTTTATAAAAGAAGGGGAGTAGTTGGTACTTGTCCATTTCCATGTCTGATCGTTTATTTTCTGAAGCCTAAGTGTGCTAAATGAATTAAAACATATTTTTTTGTCAAATTACCCACTATGCTGACTATTCTGGATGTCCAGCGGTGCTGGGTCTCCAAGTTCGGGCCTGCACACTTTGACCATAAGGATTCATTTGTGAAGAGAGGATACAACAATTTTTTTTCTGGATAATTTCATTTAATAAACTTTAGATAATACTTCAAAACACATAACCTTACCCAAACAAAACGATAGTCGGTTGTTCCACATCGCTCATGCCTTCGTTTCTCAACTTGTTTGCTTTAACTGCAGTGATTGCGAAAGGTAGGAGGAAGTGCGTCTTTCCATTCCAAAATCACTTTTTCATGGACCCCTTCCCTGAAAAAGCGTAGATGTTGCAAGAGTCGATGGGATACACTGGTCGGGAGAATTCATGAGGCTTGCCGGTACGGAGAGTTTATTTTTGCTTTGAGTCCCCTTCCATAAACTTCCGCATCCTGTTCTGTGGCAAGCTTCCAGGGCCGAGAGCTCGGGTAATTTTTTGAATTATTCCGCGGAAGATTTTCCGCTCTCGTGCGTAATACGTCTGAACTGTTAAATTTCGCATTGGTGCTCAATATTGTCTTGAAGCTGTATTTTCTATAACTTTTGCTAATTTTATGGCGATCTGAGGAGCATTCGCGGTCACAAAGTGGGAAGGATAGGGTTAAGAATGAGTGGCTATTGAAAGAATGTGGAATGAATTCTCCGGTAATGCGCTTATTTAAAAATATCATGCTTTGTCGTGATGAGTGTTAAATGTCGTGTTCGTCGAGTCGTGAAAAAACGTGTCGAGATGAGGGTAAAACAGCAATTCATATTTATGTTAGAGTGATATATGGTGTGAAATAAAGGGTAGGCAGGTAGGATTTGTCTTATGAGGTGCTTCGACGGCTACGGTCATTCGCACCTTTCTCTATTTTATATTTGTCTAAAAAATACTTTCATTGAAAAATACATTTTAGCAAATCTTTATACGATGTTAGTACATTTTGGAAAGGAACGTCATAATTTATTAAAAAGCTTAGAGATGAAATAAGGGGTAGCCCGAGTGGGTCGTGGTGAATGTAATGGAAGATACTCTTAATAACTGGAGTCTATAGAGCAAGAGGTCGTGTATGAAGCAATCAGTATGAAGTAGATGTACGAATGTAATCGAGGCGAAACAGGTATGTAAGGATAGGGCATGATGGGAAGGATTGGTTAAAGAAAAGCCAATTTTTTTAGGTCTAACAGCGAGAACCAAGGTCTTTCAACACGATAACCAAGGTCATGAAGGAGAATGGTGTGATTAGTATGCGTGTTTGCAAAGGAATATGTATTCCTCGAGATAAATCATATGTCCAGGAAGAGAAACTCTTTTTCTCATAAATCCCGTGAAATCCGTCCAAGATAATATCGCAGTTGAACTTCATTGACTTGGCTCAGACATTAATGAGAAGAAAACATTTTTCAAACAATCGTACGATTTGGACGAAGGCTACCGTCGTGGATTCTTCGGTCATTTGACCCCATTCCCCAAACGGCTGCGGACATCTTTGCTGTTCGGCTGCATTTCTGTGAACTGCGCTATAACCTAGGACAAAATTTAACTAAAGGAGAATCATAGATATTCTCGAGTTTCGAAGACTATTTTCACTTTCGTCCCCCTATCGTGTGAAAAAGTGGTGTTCATGCTAAAAGCTTGTGAATGTTGCTCATCTCTCAGTCGGTGGTCACTAATATGCCCTCGTAATGCAGCGCCCACGGTCTTAGCCTCAGGGTGTGGTCGACTCTTGTGGATCATCTGTCATCAGTCCCTATCTCTCCGTATGATCGCGATCGTCCGTCATCAGTCCCTATCTCGGTATGATCGCGTGTCACGTCGGTGCCATTGTCCCTCTGCGTTCCAGCGTTTCTTCTCTCCTTTTCCTCTTGTTTCATTCGTTTTAAAGACCCTTCCCACAGTAGCACCGGGCGGGCGGGCATTCCTCCCCTAACCTTTCATTTCCCGAGCATCCAAAATGAAATCAAATAAAACCCCTCTTTTCTTCCTGAAATTGGATTTTTATTATTGAGATTGGGATTGATTTTCTCTTTGTTACAATCGAAGAGGTCGGACTGAAATCATGCCAAGCAATATTTTGGTAGTTTAGAGATTTTTTTGGTGGAGTAGTTTTTGATGAATACAAAAACACAATTCATGGACGTTGTTTTATCCATAATGCCGTTTGGAATCATAGTATGGGTTTTATTTTATAAATCGAAAAGAAGTTGTTATTTGATTATTGCTTTCAATTGAGTGAAAGAAACGAGAATACAAAAAATAGTAATTGACACCTTCTTATCCCAACTCCTTCAAATCTTCCTTTGTTTAAAATTGCTGTGTTGCTGTCCGATAGCCGAAAGTAATTACAGAGGCTTTTGTATAGCTTCTTTGAAGCAACAGGGGGAATGGATTGAAAGGTAAATGCGCCATAGACCAATGCGGTTGTATTTGGTGATGAGATTAAGGTGCAGCATGAGGGTAAATGAGGAAAAATTGAACATGTTGACGATTTTGTTTATCTTGGTCGAATATTCGTGAAAGATGGAAGGATGGATGAAGCGATTAAAAGGCGTGCGGATGCCGGAAGGAAAAGTCGTTAGTAATATTCGAGGCGATTCAAGGAATGCATATTTGCCGAGAAGAGCGGCAATCGCTGTTAAATTAAGAGTTCTCCGCCAACCTTTATTGCGTGACTGCGGAATCTTAGAGCTGAGCATATGTCTGGCATAAGAGTAGGAACTTGACTTGTTTTAGTTACGTTTTGGACAATTCTGCAGCGATAGGTCCCGGGCAAAAACATTGTCGTAGAGTATGGCCTAGAAACTATTCTTAAATCAATCGTTTAATACGCGGCGAAGATCCAGCAACCTCTCAGATTTATTTATTATCTACGAGGTCTGCTTTGAAATTTGAACTATTAACTTTCCCTTTGATGGAAATAAGCATAAAGTCAGGAATTCCTAGTTAGTAAGGTAGTTAGGTAGGTAATTCCTAGGTAGTTAAGAAGGAAGTTATTTTATTGGGAATGGGGAAAATGTGGTGGACACCCGGCTTGGACAATAGGTAATTATTTATCGGAAGAGCGTCTGATTGCACCGTTTAACGTCCCGTCCAACGATCGGAATTCTGCTCTTGAAGTGCTCTACGGATGGGTCCGAAACAGGAATCGGATTGCCGCTGAAAAATATCTGTCACTGACGTTCTTTTGAGTCTGAAGTCGGACCTTTGGTATGAGAACCCAGTACAGTAGCTAACACGCCAGCGATAGCCCTTCCGACCCTGGAAAAGTATGTCACATATTGGTACTTCCGCTGAGTGCGGTAAGTGACATACCTTTGCGATACCCCAGCCTGTTGCGGCATTTGATACTCGACTTCTTATTAGACTAGAGATATACTCAACAGGCCAGCGAGGTGATGAAACTGATTAATTATTAGTATAGATGGGTCAATGAGTATCGTGATAACGTGGACGGCAAACAAGCTGTGAGACGTCATTATTATGAGAATTTTATATCAGTTCTTTTTTTGAATGGCGTTTAAATAGCCTTTCAGTAGTGTTGTTGTTTTGTGTTGAATGAAAAATCTGCAAAAGAAACTTTGTCTATCTCGCCATCCATTATGGGGCGCTCAATATTCCCGCACGTGTCTATTGTCTTCACCTGCCATGTTCAACTTCCGCCAAGTGTGTCAAAATTTTCATCAAGAAAGCCATTTGTTTGGCATCTCTTACGTCAAAATAGTGCACGTGAATGTATTCCTCCGGAGTAACATATTGATCGTTCGCTGTCTAAACCGGACGGAATTAATTGTAGAGTGAGAAGGAGTGGGAAAAGGGCGGAAGAGTATGATAGGGGAGAAATAATTTACTCCCCCCATTTGCACCACCACTTCCGTAGGCCGCGTGCCAGATAGAGGGGGTTGACGCAAAGCACACAGTCGTGGCTTTTATATCCGTCCTGCTTGAATGGCTGCTGCCTCGCGTAATGGGCGTCCAACCCTGCTTGGCCTTAACCTTGCCCTTGGACTGTTTTTTCATTTTTCCTTTCACCTAAATCGGGCCACGTCCGCCGAATGAGTCGGGTCGCGCCCAATTCATTTGCATGTGCTCTCACTATTGCCGCCAACAAAAACTAGGGCTGAGCTGAAGTTTCCATTTGAATTCTTGACAGCTGATTAACCCAAATAAGCTCTGTATATTTTTTGGTGTCCATTAGTTTTACATTAATGCACGAATGATACTCCAGCTTATTAAGGTTGTATAAAATATATGTCCCCTAAGATACATGTTAAGCCGGTCCTAGGCGTGGGTGAAAACCATAGGCGGCAAGCCGTAGGGGCGACCAGTATGCATGCGCCTTATTGATGAACGTAAAAACCGAAAAGGGTTGAGCAAGCATGGAAATGGAAAAATGTTGCCTACGTCCAGCATCTGTTTCCATTCAAAAGTACTTTCTTTTGTTCGTTTTAAAAGTTAACAATATGCATAACTAACTTCAATGTAGGCCACAATGATACCCATGATCTTATGAATTCCTTCATCCACATTCTTGTCACCTAACAATGGAATAAATCTGTCTGAAATTGAAGTATAATCATTGATGGTTGAAATTACGCCCACCCATAAGAAGTATGTATAATGCAAGTATTCCCTGCAAGCACAGTTCTAGTAAAAAGCTAAGCTTGGATACAACATATGGTTAGAAAATTGGATTCCTGTTGGGGTGGGAAATAACACTGTTAACCTTTATCTTACTGGGTTTTTCCGTAGCTATTTTTGAAGAAAATAAGGGAGATTTCTATATTCTTGACCAAAAATAAGGTAGATTTAGAACACTGCAAAATTTCACGAAAAAAGAAAAAAGCAATGCAGTGTTTGTAAAAAAAAATAAAAATAACACTATTTTACCTATACTTTAAGAAGACTGAAATATATTTTCCAACAGATTTTGCTTCAGACAATAGTATGCAACCACTTTTTGCAAATTCTAAAAAATTAGTGCAAGAATACGTGAAGTTCATGGCAACTTGCACTTTTGATTTGATCAGCTACGTACTGCTCCTATTCCTAACATCTGTCTACTTGTTATTCATAAGAGAAAATACTCTCACTGTATGAGCATCACTACCTGGTATGCTCGTAACATAGCTTACCAAATTTCCCAAGTTTTCTGAAGTTATATTGCTCGATTTTAAGCTGCTGAAAACCACCACCCATTCCTGGCTAGCGTTAGCCTCTTAAGACACAGCACATGCTATTGCATCCTTACAAATACAAAATTCCTCATAAAATTCATCTTCATTCACACAATCCAGTTGGATACACTCCACAACGTCATGTATGTCATTGAATGTTTATTCCTTTTTAAGACATAGTGGTATTAAACACTTTAAACTATCATCAAATTTGTTAAGCATGTAAGGATACAAAGAATCATGAAATTCAAGGAATTTACTTTCACATGTAGATTTAAAACTTGAACTGAGAACAGTAGCTAACATTTTGGGAGTAGTACTACCGAAGTATCTATCTTTAATTCTCTGTCCAACTTTACTAATAAGTAACTGTACTGCTTCATGGGGCTCCATAATACTAAGATCCGAATTATCCAAATATTTTGCTGTTTGAATAAAAATGTTTCCAATATTCACAAAGAAACTAATATGAGCCTCAACAATTGTTTCTACTTCTGGATTTTCATTGTTGAAATACAGTTCCAAAACTTTTGGACAGTCTGTATCATCTATGCTTTTAAAATAGCTTTTTATAGGCTCCCAATTTTTTTAAAGCCTTTTTATGGCAGGTGTAAGAGATATCCATCTACTTGCATGACTTTACATGACGAAGGATTTCAGTCCATTCAGCATCAACAAATTAAAAAAATGAGCGTAATATTCCTCTTTGTTTAGCTGAACAGGAAAAAAGACTACAAATATTTAACACTAACACTTCAATGTATACATAATCTAAACAATTACATGCACGTTTCATGTCATTATGAACACAGCTCATTCAAACGAATTTTGATCGTGTGTGCAAAATTTGAATGATTGAAACTGAATGATTTTACTTGACAAAGAAGTACGGGAGAAATTCACCTAAAGAGACAGAAAATACGGGAGCCGGGAGACCATGAAAAAATAGGGTCAAATACGGGAGATCCCAGGAAAAATGGGAGAGTTGGTCACCCTTGAGACACCAGTTATAGTTTCAATATCATAATAACCATAGCATCATTCCATTAATGAGCATATAATATACAATTATCATTTTAAATGATAATTTATTAATAGTGAAGAACCCATATCCACTCAGCATTGGATCAGTCATTGGATAGTTTAACTCTGAGAGTAATGGCATGTCAATTGCAAATTACAATCGTCCATTACCTTCACTTTTCTCAGGCAATACAACTGAAAATGATGAGGATGATGAATGGCAGTGGGTGTGTCCCGATGGAGGGTGGGGCTGGTTGGTTCTTGCTGGCAGCATGCTTGTGAACGCTCTGGTGCCTGGGATGGTGAAGTCATTTGGTGTCCTCTTCCTTGAGTTTTTGAGGGTATTCCATGCATCACCACTAGCAGCATCGTGGATCCCAGCCCTCTGCTATTTCCTCTACAGTTCGCTTGGTGAGTTGGTGTCCTTTCCATTAGCCAGAATTACTTTTAGTAAGTTATACATTTCATTTCATCCATGGCATTTTGAAGTGCTCCAAAAGCTCTGGGCAAAAGCGTAGTTGTTTGTATTACGTACTGTCCTTCTATTAAGTTCCTGCAATGTATTATCCTGTCTCTGTGAGTAGTTATGAGATAATTAAACTAATAATGTTATTTCAAAATAATTTATTTCATAGGTGTTAAATTATCTGAGCCTTCATATTTTATTTGTTCATAAAATCATAAATTTACGGTTCTTAACTATTCCAAATTTTGATTTTTGGAACTAATACTGATGCTGCATGACTTCAAAAATTGCATAACTACTCAACGAGATTGTTTTTTACTTAAGCCAAAAATCATATATATATAGCTTTGCTGGAAAGAAGACTGACAGAAATACATGTTACTGTCTGAATACCAATTATATGCACCACAACTTCTGGTTATTGCAGTGCTTCATTTACATTACCTACAGACAATACCTTAATAGCTTTAAAAAACACTGATGAATTAGAGTATACTTAAGGAATGAATGGTAATTAACCACTTTGAAGGATGAATTGTTGTCATCAAATATATAAAGTTCTTAGAGCATCAAACATCAGTTATGGATGAGTATAAACCTTGATAAAAAAAATGGAATCCATTATTGCTTGATTTCAAATCTATAAAATTGTAATCCATCATAAGTGACTTATCATACATTTTTGAATTATGCTTGTGTGTGAAACACTTAGGTGAATTTTCAAGTAAAGGGTGTCCATATTGTAAAATAGTTTTCTTGCAAAGGAAGAATCCTCAATCAAATTATCCAAAAAATCAGATAATATAAAAGGAACTATTTATTGGACCCGGTATGTGTCTCAATTTCATCAGATCAAGGTCAGATATATGCTGGATAATAATTTGCCTATAATGGAATCAGTGAAATGAACTGTGGAATTAAAATAATTGTCAGCTACTTTGATGTGGGTTAACAACAAATTTTCAGATTTTCATGATATTCATATTTTTTGCGTTTTTTTTAGATTTGAAAACCAAAATAATAAAGTCTGTATATCATCCTTATATATGCCAGCTAACCTCTGTTGAGTATTCTACTCTCTGTACTGAGGATGAATCTTTTATGGTTATCAAGCATTTTTAGGGCCAAGTTTTCCAGGGTCCCTTGAATAGATTATTGTCATTGCCTATCCCTTGCAGTCTTTTCATATTTTCTATCAATGGAGCTGGTACTTATCCCTTAATATCTTAAATAATGAATTAGATGAATCATTTTTCATATTAAAATTTGAGTCACCCAGGAAATTAATTGCTTAGCCTAGAGTTAAATTGAATCTACTGAAATTTAGATCAAAGAATGGCTGGCCAAATAATAAAAAAGATAAAATTTGTGACTTCCACAATTTATTCAAAACTAATGACTGGTTTTGGCTGTCATGCCACCTTCAGGTAGGTCATGCCATCTTCATTCACTGAAGATAAAACTGGAGATGAAGCCAAAACCGGTTGTTAGTTTTAAATAAATTGTGGAAGTCACAAGTTTTATCTTGTTTATTATGAAATCCTTCTACCAAATGAAAGCTTCTAGTTTCCATATTATGATAGCTGGTGAATTTTATAATAGCTGATTCATCCTACAAGGTGAGCTCTAACTCATAATAGTGAGTAGTCTTAGCCAGATTATAATTGTGTAGTTTTTCATGTTTGTTGTTCAGGCTAGTTGGGTGGTCACACCTATGATGATTTATGGACAAGGTGTGCTGAGCAATAAAAGAGATTCAACGAGATAAGACTCATGGAGGAAGGGATGAGAACTCTCTACTCAAGTTTTGTTAGGAAATTTATGTGGTCTCCCTGAGTTAAGTACACATTTTGGAAGAAGTATATAAGTAAAGAATGTTTCTATTCAACCTGTGTATGGTCTTAAAAATTTATGAGCTCATCAATGTTGTGAATCAGTCTTAATTTGGTGATTTTTTAGCCTATTCCCAAAACAAATACATTTCAGGATGCAATAGTTTTGATTTACTGATATCTAGTAACAATGAAGTACAGGATTTTGTGGCCCAGAATGCATATGCACAATTTTTTCCCATGTCCTGTATTCACTTGATTATTTGTTTTACTCATGACTTTGAGGTGTAACATTCATACCTGGGCTCTAGAATGTTTTTCATAATCATATGCATGTCATGAGAAGTAATATGAAAGATACATAATTACTTATCCAAAGCATGTCACTTAGCATATCATTGGAAAATTTACCTCTCCTCAGAATTAGAAGCTGTCCTAATTTTGCCCCCTGGATTTGGGTAATTTCATTCTTCCATATATTTTTCACAAACGAATGGGAAAGTAAGTTCGAAATGAATTACTTCACCGTTGGAATATATGTTGGACTTATTGCTAACTATATGATGGAAAACCTATGGAAAATGCTTTATTTTTATTTCTTAAGAAGCTTGTGAATTTGTTACTTATGATTTGCTGATAACATCAGTGAAATGGAATTTATGTCATGTAGTTTTTTTTTCAAAATGATGAAATGAATTACTATTAAAATGCTAAAAATAATCATTTATTTGAAGTAAGTACCCACACGATATTTCTTTCCTAGAATTTTGTAATAATTTTCCCTTGCTTTGTATGGACTTATGGTAGAGGGTAATTGAATTTATTTTATGCTGAAGGCTTTTATGTTTGTGAACTCAAATGGTGTACTGCCCCTTATAAAACCACCAATAGTCAATTGAGGTTCGTGCATAGGTGTAATGTAGAAGAATTTTAAATGTTACCAATCTTTTTACTTTATGGACACCTTTTATGTTTCCGCAAATAATTTCAGTCTGAGTTGAAATCAGTCTTAAATGGCAGTTAAACTACATTTTAAATATTATTGCTTGGAAATTAAGCTTTCTTTTTTAGTTTAGCCAGCCATATTATGACAGTAATGGATTACTCATTCCTAACTGCAATTTCTGAATACAAACCATCTTGAGTGAATTTTCTCTCCTCTGCTGAACTTGATGTTGAAGCAGTTCACATTGTTAATGGATTGGCCCTTATTAGTGGCTGCTTCTCAAGATTTGTTGCCATCACTAAGAGACTGACTTTTTAATTATTGAAACTGATATTCACAATTCTTGTGAAAGAGATTGGTTAGAATAAATTTTCTTCGCTGATTCAAGTACCTAGTGATTCTACAGTTGTATTTTGTGGTAAGATAAGTGTTAAAAATCCTAGAGCTGTGCAGAGCACATAGCTGATATTGATAATTTTCAAATGAGAGTTCAGTTTTCTTTGATTTTAATTTCAAAATTCTTTTGCCCAAACAAATGGGCTTCAGTTGTAGAGATTCCATGTTGTTGATTGTTGTAAAACTTTTTAAGTGCTAGATCTCTCAAAAAGCCCGAGCATAATGATTCATACGGAGCCTGTTTAAGCCTGCTATTTAAAACTTTTTGGTTGTGCATTCTTTTAAAGATATGTAGTTTTCATTTGATTTAGGTCATTATGCCATGATAGATTTATCCATCTATGCAGTAATATATACTTATACAGATAGAGCTTTTTTTGCTGTCCAACTTGTGGCCACTTGAAAGGTGTGTTCAGTTACACACCTTACCATGACTTGAATTGTTCTGCAACAGGCCCTGTTGCATGCATCCTGTCGAACCGGTTCTCCTACCGTACTGTCACCTTCTTGGGAGGGTTCCTGGCTGCGATGGGAATGATCTTAAGCTACTTTGCTCATTCCATCACCTACCTTTATTTAAGGTGAGTGATGAGACTGCTTGTGGGCGTGAGCCAGTCTTTCTGTCAATGTCAAAAGTGGAGAAATGTTTCAAATCGTCCAAAAGCATCTCAAAGATTTCTTGTCATTTGAATAGGATTCCCTGAACTAGTTGTGGTCATTTTTCAGATTGATTTCTAACCTTGGCCCTTGAATTAACCACTTCAGTATTTGACAGGAATATCCCGGCTATGCCTAAGCATTCCGTCAGCCATTGGCACTCACTTGAGGGCTAAACATTTTTATGAGTTTTTGTCATTCCATTGAGCCTCATCACTCTGACTGAGCCTCACTGCCTGACTGCAGGTTGGTTTTGGCTGCATTTGGCGAAGGTATTCGAAGGAGCACAAAAGGATGAAAAGTGATTGGATTGGTGAAGGCGAGGAATTCAAATTATTATGTTAAGGATTTGAGTATGATGATTTGTATTTTACAGAGGTTTTTAAGTTGGTAAGATCAGGTGTATTCCAAGTCCAATTATATTTCTGTGGTAGGTGGTTTTCAGTGTGCCTTTACTCTTTTTTGAGGGAAAGATACCATCCATTTTTACTACCAGAATTCAGTGAAGATATTCATTTTTAATATATTTCTGAGTTTTGTGGAAGAAGTACTTACTTCACACTAAAAATTATATGCTCTAAGCAATTGCTTTGCCAGAAATACTCTCTACATGTATTACAAGAATCACCAATTAGTGGCAGACACTTAGGTATCTCTATGTACAAGTTTTTATTGTGAATATCAATTATTTGTTTTTAAATGATGAAAATATTTATTTATATAGTTATAGTAATAGTTTTAGATTAACTTCTCTCAAAATTTCACATTGTTAAAATGCTTCTTAATTGTTTCTTCTCGACATTTTCTCAAAAGATATTAATGAAGAAAATCTTATCTAATTTTCATTACACTAATTAGATGTTTCATTATATATTTTTAGATAGACACTACATATAATTCATATAGTACAATCAAAAAAACACTGATGTTAAACCTATGAACCTTGTCATATATGAAAAGTTTCAGCCAATATTCTCTTCTGTCCTTGTTATTTAAACGAGCATAGTGGATGCTTTTTGTTATTCTTGTGTTCTGTCAATATACTTACTCAAAATCTAAGTCAAACTAGGTGTGTTAGTGAAAGCTATAGATATCTGCATCAATTGAAGTAGACTTTTATGATTAGCTCACCACAGTAATCAAATTATTGTGACTGTCTCAGTACTATGTGTATTATTATTATTTAAAGACTTTTATATTACTGCATGTATATGCAAAGGTTGAGAATTAACTATATAAGGTAGCTATGAGTTTTCTTAACTGAAGCCAATGACCATTGCGATAAATACAAGGTCCTATGGGTAAGCATGAATGGAATTAGAGAATGTTAGCTGCTGTCAAGGTATACATAAATGCATTGATTTTATTATATTGTACTTGTATTTATTAGATTGCATTGTATTGAAAAAAGTCAATGAGAGGTTCAGAAAAATTATTTTACGAAATACCTTCATGATTCAAAAATGAAAAATATGCTATTCTAGATCTCAAGTGATTCAAGTGAATTCTTAGCTCTTGAAGTTCTGAGATTAATTGGTCATGTAGAAGAACCCAGTGCTAAAAAATGTCGAAGTATCACTCATTTCTGATAATAGTAAGCTGGGTTTCAGTAGAGTATTTACATTGAAATTTTACACACTTTTTTTTTTTAACCCTTTCGCTGCTGTGAACGTAGTAGCTATGTTCGCCCGGTTGACTGCTGTGAGCGTAACTCATACGTTCCGTTGGAAAGTGGTTGTTCCTACCCACGCTACTGAACTTTCTCTTTTTCCGCGAATGCCATTCACTAAGTTCATTGTTATACATTCTACTAATCCCATCCCGGGATCTTGAGTGACTGTTGAGTTGCAGGTGCAACGAGTGGCATACTTTGTGCCGACGTAGGATACATACCGTTCACTTTTTCACCGCACAGGGGCTGGAACGTCTCTGCAGTTTGACCGCAGCGAAAGGGTTAATCCTCCTGAAGTCCTTAATTTGGGTTAATAGCATTTACATATATATTTCAAGCAAAAATACATTTTTACAATTGAAGATGTAAATCTATTATTTTTTATTTGAGAAACAAATACAGAGTTCTATTACTTAATCTTTCCTGCTGATTAACATGCATGAATATGGACCCTATATCCTCTCCATGCGGGGTTCAACACATATCAAATGTCCTCTGCATTCTCCCACATAGACATCATCTCTCTTTCTTCCAATCGAATTTTTTTCAATCTTGGTGTAGCCCAGGAATAATTGTGTGTGTACATGTAAAGAAGACTTTAATATGACGTGAAAATTTTAAATATGGATAAGATATATTTCAAGAGATATCGCATTTAAATGAAAGGAGTGTCTATAGTCAAGTTTTGATCGAATTCTAAACACCCACTGAGTAATTGAATGATCTACTCTTAAATATGTACAGGCTTGTGGGGTTAATCCTATTTTAAATATTTAATTTGCTCCCATGAGATAATTTGTTTGATACCATTTGTAAATTTGTGGGATAGATTTTTGGGGGAGATAATCATTATTCGAATGCTATGCCATTTCAGGTAGGTTTGAATGGAAGAGAGTAAAAGTGTTCTAGAACAGGTATAGGCCTAACTCTCCTCATTTGATTTCTGCCATCATCTCAACCTACATCCTACTCCTTTTCACCCCATCCATGAAACCTTCCCCTTCCTCAATTACACAACATCCTCCCCTTCACCTAAGCCTCGATAATATCTTTCATCCCATCACCTGTTCCGACCACCTCTGCCACCTCTCCTCATATCTCCTTCTGAAGCTTCCTTTACTCTCATTCTGTTTCAAGCACGTCATCGTTTGTCTTCAACTATGTCCACTGCATTTTATATGATGCTCAATTAGGTTGGTCTAACAATGTTTCATAATGTAGAGTTATGTTTGACTGCTAATGAATGAGAAGAAAAAATCCATCATCAAATGAGTAGTTGTTGTACCAGGGCATAGATAGAGTAACCTTTGATTAAGAACTGCCTGATGGATTATAAAAAGTATGTATCAACATATATGAGGGCTGTTCAAAACATAACAGGAATTTTTGTAAAGCGACTATTCCAGATTACTTACAACTTATTGGTCCTTATAGCCTTATGAGTACTTTCATTATCAAGAGATGCACTTTTTCCAAGGGTGTTTCCACTTTGCCATACAGTCCCGGAGTGCTGCTTAGGGTGTCACCTCCATTCCTTTTGTCAAATACTCGTTAATGTCATCAATAGCATCAAAATGACATCTTTGAAGCTCTGATTTTTATTACGCAAATTTTGAAAAGTCACATGGAGGTAAGCCAGGTGAGAGGGGAGGCTGAATTAGGACAGTCATGTGATTTTTTTCAAAATTCTCATGAATTTACAAGGATGAGTGACAGATGCATTGTCTTGGTTGAGGAAGGTTGTTCTGCTCGGCTGCTATCAAACGAGGTACAAACTTTGCTACAACCCAATGTATGTTCAATTTTTCAGACAAAATGCTATGATATGACCCAATCGAAATTTAAAAGCAAGATCTCTTGCAGTCTGATGATGGTTAGTGCACATTGTGCACTGCACAACAGATCCTTGAATTTCTGAGTGATACTGCCATCAGTTGACATCAAAGGCCTTCCTAATTGAGGATCTTCGAACTCACTGCTGACCAATTTTGAATCAGTAACATTTCGAATTAATAACACTATGTATGACTAAGAGCAATATCTTTGTCAGACTTCTCCAAAATCTCGAAGGTTTCTATAAAAGATTTCCAAAGTGAACACACAAAATTTCATGTTGCAACGATGATCCTCGAAACTCTGGAATTGAAAAAATTGCCATGGCGACCAACATAGCTTCCACTTATAGAGGTATCTGACGGAAATTAAACAAAATTTAAGAATATGGAAAAACCATCACTTCTCGGGAGGAAGTGAAGCAGTGCTGCTAACTAGATATCGCTAGAACAATCCGATGCAGCACTAAAAATAATCCTGTTACCTTTTGAACAGCCCTCGTACTATTAAATATGATATTTCTGAATTTTATATTAATCTTGAATCCTGAATCCTCTATTAATACCAGACCTTATTAAATGGAAAACTTTCTATTGATGGGAGCTGGTTCTCCTAATTTATTCACCACTGCTACTGTGGTCTTAGTTTTTTATAGGGATTTAGGATAAGATGGCTTTCCATTTGGGCTGTGTAAGGAGGTGGGCTGGTCATTTGAAGGAGGCAACCATCAGATGAGGTCACTTGTGCCGTTGAGGATGGAAACGTAGTTTGATAGTGAAAGTATTATCCAGAAATGAGGTTGGGTGGAGAGAGAAACTCAACACTTGTGCACAAGGCAGTGAGAGAGTGCCTTCTCATTCTGATTACCATACCTGTCAATTCCATTTCTGTGATTTCTCAAATTAAACAATAGTAGAGATGTTTCAAAATTTGAAAGCTTAAGTTTTGGGTATGTTTATCCTCGTGGACAGTCGTTATTCAATTAAGACATGTTTGGGAAAATGAGGGCAGTTGACTCCTTTACCCTAAATGATTTTGATGAATAAAGCACTATGCTTTGAGTGTTCTCCACCTTGCCCCAAAATCAGAATACATAATTCCATATTTCATGACCGAAAATGTGCCCTTTTTCACTTAATGCATGATTATAAAATCAGACTGCATTATATGTGCCAAGGATGAAGCTACTTTTTCATACACCTGATTTTGCTTTGCTGTCAGGTATACCCATTTGTCTACTTTCACTGCTGAAACTAGCTACAGGTGTGCTCTGTCCTTCATTCGATTCTTATGAATGACATTAATGCAGTTTCTATTTTAGAAATTAACAATTCCATTTTATGATATTTATTGTTGACATTGACCGATGTTTTCATTGATCATCCCATCTAAAATATAACCCGTAAAGTTACATCGCATCTTATATGCTGGTGGCTGAGAGATACTTTAATATTCCTTCAAAATCTTCTCCACTGCTAGAATTTTAACTGAAACCCTTTGGGTCGTAAGCCAGTAGTCTAAAAGCCTATCAGTCACCACCACAATCTGATCCTTCTGTTCACCTAGCATGTTGTGGCTCGACCTCTCTGTTGTTATAGTTTGCATCATAAAGAGTAAACTTTGCTGTTAAAGTCTATCTTACAGCTGAATTGAAAGCCATCTTAAAATACTGAAACCCTTATGATAGTGTGTCCAGTAATTGACTATCATTCCATTGGCCTACACACGGTCATCCATTTCCCTGTAGACACATATTTATGGAAATCAACTGGAAAGTAACATTTTTCTCTTTACCATGCCATGTGTTGATTGGTGCTACAGTATTGATTCTTAGTTCACAATTTGTGACTAATTTCTGTATTCCAATCTGTGTATTTTATAAGAGAAGCGAGTACCCATTTAATAAAATTCATCTTAGCCTGTTGTGATGGTAGGTCGGCAAAAATGCATGCACCGAAACAATTGCATGGAATGACAAATTGTATATTGTGAATGGTGCAGACTCAAAAATGGTCTCTACTTGTTGAATGGCACAAATTTTACAAATTTGGTAAGATATGATACCAGTCTATGGGTAAGTATGTTTGCAGTTAATTGGAATCATGTGTTTTCCCAATTCCTTCATAGAGTGTACTTACATGCATGTTGCAAATATTTCGCTCAGGTACTATGGTGTAACTTCGGATGTAATTTACAACTTGGAACACTATCATGATTTCATGTTAGAATGGGATCTGCTCGGAATGTGCTATTTTTGAGAAAGTGCTTTTTAGCTATGAATTATACTTTATGGCTTAATGAGGAGCTTGGAATTTCCCCAAAAATTGTAAGTTGGATGAACTCATGTATGTACTGTGTTCTCATACATACAGTGTTAAGAGTCTGATGTATAAGAAATCATCTTGCATCTGTATAAATAATTTGAAATAGAAGTTGCTATTCTTGTTTCTCTTGTATTAATAAGTTACATTAAAACTCATAACTTGTGAGAGTTAAGGCCCACACTTTAACTCCAGGGTCAGTGGAGCTCATCCAGTTCTTGTCCCTGCTGCAGGTAAGCTGAGGTTTCACAAGGTTGTACGTTCAATATGTATATGAAAAGGTACCATACCAAACAAATGTTATTAATCCAATGTACATTCAGTTACAACGGTTTAAAGATTATTTTCTGAGTTCAGTACTGTGTCTTGAAGTTTCTGGTTTGCTATTTTTTAATGGAAATGTGTAGTTACCGTGAGAGGAAACATGTGGTGTGCTGTTCCGTAGTGAAGTTTGCCTGTGTTGCTTAGTGACCCATTCATCATATCCATTGTCAATGAGTGGTTAAGTGATGTGCATAATATAAAATGCTCAGTGATTTCCCAATTACTGTAGTGGTTCATGCCAAGGGAAATCTCCGTGTGATTGTGATAATTCTCCCAGCTGTATTCTTATCTGTAGCTGTTTTACTGAGCAATTTTGATACTGATGAAGGGACAAATTGAGTATTATAAATGGCTTTATCTCATCTGTGCCACATTGCTGCATTATACCTTCTATTCTCTTCTATATCTGTGATACAACTAACATAAACTAGTTACAATAATGTCAGAAGCTATGCCTACTGATGCTGTTAAACACTCTTAATGCAGCAATAATATTATGAATTTTGGTCAGTGACTGAAATATTTAAATGCCTTTGGCAATGAACAAGCACTTGGTTGACAATTATCATCTGTAATCACTAGATTGCATGTGGTAGATGACAATTGTCATCTATCTCGGTTCATGTGTTAAGTAGTTACATACTTGGCAAATGTTTCAATGATTTATTAATGCCTGATATGTACTCTTTATAAATCTAACTTAGAACTTTCCTGCATACTTTAGTTCATTTTACTTGGGGTTCTACGAGTATGGGTGAAATTCATTAAAAAATGCTACTCTTTTATTTCCACTTCTAATGTCTCTTTCCATAGGTGAATTATCTATTCTATTTTCTAAAGATCTCTTAATATTCTAACTTTTTTTGCTGTGTGCATACTCTTTTTTCTGTCATTCTTTCGCAACTTTCTGTCCTTTCCTACAGAAGCCAAAAATGTACCCCTTTTCTTGTCTTTATTTGATTGCTTTTTCTCTTGTCTTCTCCAGACTCACATCTATCCAATATATTCTCATCTTCTCCCCCCAAGATTCACTGCCATGATTCTCACAGTTAGAATTTAGCTCCTAACATTTTTTATCCATTATTCCTGTCTATTGTCATTAAATTCTGGTCTCACTAATACTATTCTTCTTACAATACATCTACTACTATATTCTTGGATTTGACATGTTACTGAAATTCAGAGATAGATTTTAGTGACTGACTGGAAAATGAGGAAATTTGGAGAAACATGGGATGAATTGTAATGGGTCCATGGAGGGTCATTATAGAAAGAAACTGAAAGATTTAGGCATCTGCTGCTTAAAAAAAAGAAATATATACATATTTAAAAATTGTAGTGCTAAACAAATTGATCCATCTTGAAGATAGAGAAGCCATGGTAAAATGTCTACACTTTAATTAACCTTTAAACAAGGCTTTGACATATTGTGCCATCATTGTTGTAACAGTACAGTTTTACAAATATCTTGTACAACCTATTGGGGGTAGGGTCAGAAGTTGAGAAAAGGAGGGTTGTTGTACATCCTGAGAAGGTTGGCTAACTCACTAAAGTGAAGTGCAAGATTAGAGTTGGGGGTTATAGAAACATTAGGGTTTTGGCTCGAGGAGGGGAATAGAATTATGGGATGAGTGAAGGTAAAAATTATTATATTATAGGCCTATGAAGTCTGAGGTTTTTGTGAGGTTATAGATCAATGACAACATCTTTACCTAGTTTATTAATGCTCTTAAAAATTTCAAATTGTTCATCTAAATAACTAAAATAATAGGAAGAGCACAAGTGCTTGGCAAAACATACAGTATCCTCGATTATTAATGTAGCATGACCAATGTTCATTACTCTTGTTGATATGTATCCTTGTCCAGTTTGGCTGATGAATTATACAAAATATTGAACACATTCAATTTTATAATAACATTTTTTTCTAATTTATGATTCATACATATTTTTCTTTTCGATAAACAATGATGTTACCTATTGCCAATTGAGTGAAAAGAAACTCAAGCCTTATCATTCATAATAATTTTTTGCAAACATTTTGGCTTGATTATACAGATTCATGGGCATTTTTACATTGTTTTGGGCATAATTCAGCAGGTCCAAGATCCATGATCTATAGACTTGAACATTCTAATGTCATAGTTATTTTCGCCAGAGATCTTACATTGATTATCACCATATGAATGGCATTTGTCAACTGTATTCATAAGTTAGACCATCATCTCACTCTAGAGAAAGTACTAAGCCTTATCATATCACTGTCCCTTGACTCTGCTGACCATAGCTGCTGGTTTGTATTGCCTTTGTTGCTACTGATGAGATTTATTCTGATAAGATAATTTTTGTTAATATGAGGATGACTTGATCTTATATTTATCATTACTCAGTTTGCCCTTGGTAAGGAAATCCTCATATGTCCTCAATTTTATTTCATAGACCAATTCCTTTTCATATTACTGTTAAGTAGTGTTATATATTCATAAGAAAATAAAACTCTTTCTCTTGTTCTGTAGTGATAGTAAATTAAGATATATAGATTGTGCAATCTCCATTGCCTATTTTGACCAGCATGAGCATGTACTTGAAATTGCTGCGTTTTCATGTTTGCAATCAGATCAAGCATCTTATGTATAAATTTTTAACTGCATATAGATAATTCATATAGACGTACTTGCTAACTGGACCTTAGAACAGGACCTGGTTCAAGAGAGAAATGGAAGGTTGATACTTGAAATATTATCTGACTAATTTTTTTACTTTTCCAGGATGTAATGATCATCTTAGTCCTCATTATGAATATGGTTAGATTTGGTCATTATATGAGGACAAACTAAAATTGATTGATGAAAATTAAACGGTTTCAATATTAATACTTGCCTGCTTGTGTCATGGTAGAGTCCGTATTTGTCTGTTTAAAACTGAAGTAAACTGATACTGCTCCTATACCAATAAAATTTCTACTACTCATGGTTATTAAAAAGCTCTGAACAGCTGTAACTTTGGTTCATATTGGAAGTTACTTCATTTTAGTGCACATTATTTAGTACACATTTGGCGTGCCATTGTGTAATTTTTAAAGATGCAGTTTAGTTCTTGGCTGGTTGGCTCATTATATGAGTTTATAATGGTCTCATTTGATTACTCCCTAATTCAAGAATGGAGAAGAATATTTGATTTTGGGCATCCCTTAGTTAAAATTAACCATGTTATAGAATTGAACTTGTTTTTCATCTGATGAAGAAAGTGTACTACTAGTCCCTATTATGTCCCAGAAAATGATTACGTGCCTATCTTGTTTATACCTTGTCAGTATCCTGTGTTTAATAAATAATTTGATTGAATGCTTTGTAAGAATGTATATATTTATGCTTTATTCAATAATTTTTTATAGCTATGGTATCCTCGTTGGTGCTGGTGCTGGACTTGCATTTCCTCCAGGTGTCTTCATTGTTGCATCGTACTTTGACAAGAGGCGTGGGTTAGCAAATGGATTATGTGTGTCAGGCAGTGCTCTTGGATCAATTTTACTTCCTCCACTTTTGAGACTTCTTCTGACTACATATGGCTACAGGTATGTCTTCACGAGGCATTTGCCTTTATTGGAATGATGTTTTCTATTTACTGTTTTTACCGTCCTATAAGGTGCACTTCTTTTATTAGAAAATGTGATCTAAAATCAGCCTGTGTCTTATGGGCAAAGGAGATATTGATTATTTTTTCTAAAATGTAATTTGAATAACTGTAGTGAGCATTATGGGCTGGGAAATGCACCTGTTACTTTGTGCTGAATGGCCATTTGTGAAATATTAAAAGGGACCTTATTGATGAAGTTGGCAGAGCAGACAAATGTAATTGGTATTTTTACAAAGATAAATTTACCATTTTAACTGTTGATTGTTTGATTAGTTTTAATTAGTGTTGCATTAAATATTGACTATTTTGAGGATGGTTTTATCTGTTATATCTTTGATTTTAGTGTTTATATTTAGTGAAAATGATTTCTGAAATCTTATTACAGAGGTGCTGTCCTCCTGATGGGTGGAATTACCTTTAATGTTTGGGTTGGAGCTATGTTTTATCACCCTGTGGAGAGGCATATGAAACGAATCAGACGGAAAGACATTTTGGCTCTTGAAAATGCTAAAGCAACAATTGCCAAGGTAAGGCTTTGGGTCATCGTTGTTCTTTTTTGCATTCAGTTATGTATTTGCCTGTGTTTTCACATTTTTTCACTGAGATAGACAATCAACATGCCAGCCAATGGTTTATGGCAATTGCTTCCTCTTCATTTTCTTCTGTAAGAACATGTGAATATGCTACGTTCGCTTCAACTGAAAGATCAATGTAGAAATGATGTATGTGGTTCAGGTCTGGGTGTAACTGTCATGGATGCTTTTCAAATTAGGAATAGGAAAGTGAAATATTTACTGTTAGTGAGTCTAAAATGCAGGGATTGTATCTCACTTTCAGATTTTTAGCTACATATATGAAATGTCAAATTATGCCATTTTGTCAAAGTATTCCCCAGTAGTTCAGTTTTGACGATGATCCAACTTTGTACGACAGCAAAAATCAGGTCAAGTGTTCTGATTCAGTGTAATCTTAACTTACAGACAGGAGACCAAGAGGACGGGGATGATGTGGCTCAAACAGCCTTACTGCCCAGGTCAGAAGCTGTCCCCATTCCTGGCCAGAGGAAAGTATTTTGGTATGTTGGCAAGTCACCGGGAGAAGAAGAGGAGGCTGGTGTACAAGGGGATCTTGGCTGTGATGCACGGAGGAAGCCATCAACTGTGCAACAGCAAGCATCAATTCACAGACGTAGGAGGAGGAGTTTTTCCCCAGTAGATGAGCGACCATTGGTGGAAGTGGATGAGGAAGAAGAGGCAGCTTTTCACAATACCGTTGTTAAAGGTAAAATGGCTGAGAAATCTTTCCCTAAACATCCCTTTGTTACCTATCTGTTTTTTAAACTGTCCTAATGCTTCATTTAGGTAGGGGTAGTTATAATGATAACCTCCATGAAATTAATACTTTTAATTTATTAATATTATTGAAGAGTAAGACTAAATTATTGTTCTTTAGTTATTGTATAGAATTTACATCAACAATGTTGCTGCTGTTGCATTTTCCCTGACAGTGAATTCCAAGTGGAGTGGGCTACAGCTAAGACTACCAAGACCATTTTCCTGTAGTTTAAAATGTTCTATTTTTTGAAGTTTTAAAAAATAATTATTTGTATATATTTTACTCAGGATATTTTTTCTATTAAATTAACATGTGGAATTCGCCTGGTAAAAAAATAATATTCATTGTTTACTTATATACATGTATTAGCAGACCTCATATACAATATGACCCTCAATTTTACAGCCAAAAATTTGAATTTTTTAAACTCTCATATCTTAGGCTTTAGGAGTGTGTGATCTTAGATTTTTGTACACTCAGGAATGAGGAATACTCCAGAACTTTGGGACTCTAAATCAATACAACAGAAGCATGAAGACATAAGCCCATAGTCAGGGCCGGATTTAGACTCAATAAGGCCCTAAGCTATTTGAGATATGGGGCCCTTTATAAGTCCAGATATTCTATGTCAGTGCCAAATATGATTTTCGGATACCTAGAGGGTTAAGCTGAACCCTAGGCACAATAGTGCTTTGTTCTTCGAAAAGAAGTGCTAAAAAAATTGGGTGAAGAGTATGGGACGTCCCAGACGTGCAGCATTGGGACAAATAATGCTGCAGTATATTAAAGTATGTATGACAATTGCTCACTTGGACAATTTTTTTTGGGGCCCCCAAGAAAGTGGGGGCCCTAAGCTATGGCTTGTGTAGCTTATATGTAAATCCTGCACTGCCCATAGTGATATCCAATTTTGTTTTGTGTTGAACCTCTGTTCTAAAGATCAACATTAGGACTTTAATTCTAATCACAATATGCGTAAAACAGGCCCAAATCGATCCATAATCATTAAATAAAAATTATAAAAGTCAACTGAAGATGAAGTAATGAAACTTTCTTCTTGTAATTATGTCATGCTCAATTGTTGTAGTATTGCATATCTCAGGGGGGTCATTTGTATGCAAACTGATAATGTTCACCTCAGATAGCTCCTCTGAAAGCTTCAGGAGGAAGTTCCAGGGATGTATTCTGGTGTTTTTTTACCTCCCTTAATATTTTCCATGCTTTGATTCCTCTAAGATCATAAATTTGCTGCTTGAGTGTATTCAAGTGGCTGGATTAAGTTAATGCTTTCTGATATGTTAGGATGGAGAGTAGGTACTTATGACAATTAAAGTTTTGTCAACTTTCCGTTTGTATGAAATAAAGTTGATATAGTCATTTTTTTAGAATTAAATTCTGATATAAAGGCAATTGAGGAGCCTTCAGTTTTTGGGGGACTTCTCTCCTCGTTAAATTATCTGTTCTCTCTAAGCTTTTACGTTCAGTAGGCTTGCGAGAGGTAAAAAATTACAAGTTGCATTTTTACCCTTCTTTATTGGAGGAAACTTTAGCTTTCCTTAATATAATTGGAAAGATGCTCATTATATGACCTCAAGGTAGGAAATTATCCTTACCTAGGTAAGGAAATGCATTTAATATACATACATCTCTTATCCTTGTTGACAGCCATCCTGAATTTCTATCCGTATTTATCTGACACTGAATGCATGAAGTGAATAAAATGGCACTGAAATTCACTTGAGAAGAGATGATTGGCAACGGAAATATAAATTTCAGGGATCCAGAACACTTGAGAGTTTGATATGAATGTATTCTATGTTAATGAAAAAAGAGAGAACTTATCACATTGCAAGTGTTCTCTTCCTGAGATGGTCTTATCAAATTTCCCCATTTTACAGACCTTAGCTGTTTTACATATAGACCATTGACTCATGTGGCACTATGAACTTATCAAATCCCAATAAATGTGTCTATTTCTTCAAGATACACTGATTTAATCATGATTGTGCCTCTGCTGCAGTGCTCTGTGTTTCACAGTAGCATCGTCTATTATAAGTCTCCAGTACATGACATGTTTCCTAACAGTGATATGTACATATTTTGGCTTTCCCCGTTGGACCTGGCTTCTCCCTTATGGTATTTTGGTGAATGCATCTTCCAGGGTTGGCAATTTCAAGAGGCACTACTTTCATTCACATCTGTCTGGCACTTCAATCAATAGCCCAACAACAAAATCAGAGCTTAGAATAACCCCAGTGGAGTTGCTTCCCTGCGATTGTGAATAATTTGTCATAACTCAGCCATGCCTTTGTGCTCCCTTATTGAATAAAACTAAAGACTTAAGTAGATTTGGAGAACTACCTTCAGTCTCAAAACATTAAAATATTTATCCACCTGTAGCCATTTTTTATCCCATTATTTTCATCCATGAAATTCCTCTGATGGAAGATAGTTAACCTGAGTCAGAATCAGCTGAACTTTCATTGCTAATTGGAATAAATTCCTCATATTTTGAAACTTCTGCACTACCTTCACCTTCTTCTGTGACAGAACCTTCACATTTGTGTTTCGATATCTCTTGGAGAGCAGTAATTATTTCTTGAGGGCAGAAATGCTCCAGTGCCATGGCTAATGAATTTCCATTGCACACGCACCATATACCGCTTCCCCTGTATATACCATCCCCCTTTCCTCCTGCCATACACCTTAGAGGTGGCCATTGGTTATTCTGTAAGTATGTAAAACAATGCAGGGTGAATCAAAACAGGAGAATATTTTAGTACCTGTGATATTTTGTGATAAAAAAGAAGGGGTCCAAACTGACACTTTGCCATTTTTCTAAGTTGTGATACACATGGAAGCTAAAGTTTTCAGAATATATAAAAAACATTTTTGTAGAATATCTCTACCTTAAGTGATGACAAGTCCTGATTCATGCAGAGATGGCAATTTGCAAAAATCGAAAAGGGTCAAAAATGACCTTCATCCCTCTGGTGTTTTAAAAAACTAGGATTGTTTTAGATTCATGTGTACCTGAGTTCTATACATCTCTGTGAGATTTTAATTTTCTTATGCCATGAAATCTATTCTAAATTAGTGATCAGTTTCATTTTGTGGTGAAATTCCTCAATATTTGCTATAGTAATGAAATTAGTGTATCACCGTTGATGTTCTTGATGAAAGTAAATTATTTCTTCTAGCTGAGTATCTGAAAAAGAATGAACCTTCTCAAGAGGTAGAGGCAAATGCAAAAGCTCAAGAGGGTGAGCTTGTTGTGAGAAAGGAGTGGCGCTCAGGAAGTCGTCAGCGAAAAACCAGCCGTGGATTTGCAGAAAGTGTACCTGAAGAGGTGGAAGATGAAGAGGGAACAGACAATGGCAATAACACAAATGGCAAGGACTCCCAGCGGGACACTTCCCATTATCCCTCTCAGGCAAAGGCTGCCCTGGCCGATTCCACTGCCATGATGGGATCAACTCAGTCTCACTTGCACCATCTGTCCCCTAAGCAGTCAGCACTCCCTCGAAGCCTCTCTGCCGCCTCGTATACATCTGCATCAGGTGCACCACCACCTGCTCCGATGGGAACCTTGCCCTCTGCTCTCTCTGCCTCTTCCTCCAGTTTCCGATTTGTGAGCTCCATCCACCATGGCAGTGCATTGGCTGCCTTGCAGACGGAAGGGAGTGTATCCGTCTTGGCAGCATCGACCTTTACTCTCAAGTCTGTTGGCTTGGATGGTGGTCTTTGGGAGAGGATAAGATCAAACCTGCTGGGTCACTCTGGTGCAGCAAGTGAGAACAAATCCAAGCCATGCAATTGCGTTTGCAGGCAGAGTTCAGAGAAGCCTCCAAGTCCCAAGATGGATGGAAGACAGCTCTCTGGAAAAAATCTGCCCGCCCTAGAAAGGGTTTCCAATTATCACTCCCTGGACCGCAAGCAAAGGAGCCAGGCTGAGGAGAGGAAGATATCTGTGGCATCTTTCATAAGTGCCAAAGATGTGAAGATCCCTAGTAACAATATTGATGTGCCAAAGAGATGCCTCAATTGCCAGTGCTACACACCAAACTGTACTCCAATTGGTGGGAGTGAAGTGAATGGACTAGCTCTTTCTCACGACTCTTTGCAAGCCCAGGATTGGAGTTCCAATGTTGAAATTTCAAGCAAAGATGATGGCTTTACCAAAACAATGGACAACTCCAAAAGTGAAAAGGAGAAGAATTGTCTGCTTCCTGGGCAATTTGTCAGGAAGGAAGATAATGGTAACATTGTTGATTTATCTGACATAACACAAAAACCAAGCAGAAAGAGTAAATCCAAGAAAAAAGTGAAGACTACCAAGTCAGTAAGTAAAAATATTTTCATTTATGATTTATATAAGTCTTAAAATATCTAGCTTAACAGGAGACTTTGAAAAAATAAGTGTCACATATTATGTCTCAATTTTCATGTTAAAGAGTTCTTTTTATCTTCTGTGTATCTTCATTAAGTGGGTGGGATTTCTTAAGCTGGAATAAATTTTTGAGCTCTTTTCATCTTCAAGATATGTTTTTATATAATAATAAAAGATAAATATGTGAGTTTAAAAACAAGATGTGCATGTTTTGATGACCTTTATTTTTTCAGGCCAAGAGACCCAAGAGGCAGTCACAAAACGTTCCTAAGAAAAAACTTTTTGATATATCACTCCTGTCTGACAGCATGTACCTTATTCTGCTGCTGTCTAATTCAACATCTGCCATTGGCTATACGAACTTCACTATTCTTCTGCCTGCGTGGGCTTCATCCCTTGGGTTCAGTTCCTCGGATGCTTCTCTGCTGCTTAGTGTTGTGGCAGCAACTGACCTGATAGGTCGTGTTGGAGGGGCTGCCCTTTCTGATCTTAGGTTCATGCCCAGGCGTTGGTATTATGTGGGTGGATTAGCTGTCTCTGGGGCTGTTCTGGCAATGCTGCCATTTTTTGCTTCCGGACCAGCTCTCTGGGTTAGTTATTTGATTTTCATTGGGTTTACTGTGGAATTCATCTTGCTGACTTACATTAGTTTCATTGTAGAGTAATTATGAATAATTACATTTTGTGATTGCATTTTGCTCTCATTTGGTTGTTTCTTATGAAATTTGTCTTCATCCACTTTGTTACAGAAAGTATATCAAGACAGCAATAATGGACTTGCATCGCTTTCACATTCACCATCATCACAAGCCTTATTGTCCAGTCTACCTCCATTGGATGGCACAGCTGGTGAATTACCATTTGCACAAATGTCATCATTGCCCACTTCAAGTAGTGGAATTTTGACCACTAATCCTTCATTTTTCGAGCATGGAACAGAGATGTCTACTCCATCACCCCTGACATTTATTGATGGTGCTATAAATAACTCTTCCAGAAGACTGCGGCTTCCGCGTGAAGTACACCCCACAAGCATAGGAAATAATATAAACAGCTCAGACGATGGAAAAAATTTCTCAGAGGTAAAAATCATACCAAATTTTGGTAGTTTCATTGATTTATATTAACTAAAATATATTTAACCCTTTAAAGTTTTATACTCTCTTTTGAAACTGTTTCTTGTAAATTTCTATCCTTTTGTGAGATAATTACCAATTAATTAGGTAAGTATGCATCATTAATTTTGAATATTTAGTATATTTTGAGTGAAAATTATTAAAAATATGTTCTTGCCAGAAAGTATTTATTTAATGGCTATGATAGTAATTTATTGTAAAAATATAGATAGAAATGATTATTTAAAATGCTCCCCATAGAGGATGCAAGCTCAATAGAATTCTTATGGCTTAATGAGCTAACTAGTTTTATGGTCAGGCATATATTCAGAAATGAATTATAATGCGAAATAACTAGCCCTTCATGTGCAAGATATGTATTTCTGTGTGTCAGAGTAATCACTTAAATTGTTCTTGTGAGTGTGACGATCACTACCCTCACTTTTCTTGTCCCTCTTGAAATTTTATGGCCTGACTTTGCTTGAATGTTTTGAGTGCTTCCATTTTCTTATTATTCCAAATTAGAGCCATCCATTCCTGGGTTATTAGGGAAGGGTACATGTTCCTCGGATATGTACATGGCATTAATTTTAAAGCACATATATGTATAACTTCCATTTGAATGTAAAACTATGTACTTGTCCACAGTTTATTTTAAACTGTGGACCAATATATGTAAAATTAATCATTGGCTTGCTAAATTTGTGTAAATTATACATTGTAGTAAGAAATGTTTACTTTTTAACTTTCCACACCATTTGTTTTTACCTCTACGGGTTTCAAATTTTCCATGTCATTTTCAAAAGACTGCAAAACTATGTATAAATATGTCTCCCATCTATCTTAAGAGTAAATGAATGATATCTAAAAATAAATGGTGTGGGAACTAACAAAGTCTATATTTCTTATTAAAATTTCTGGCAGTTTTACTTTGAAAAGACGTCATCTGGTAACTTCTGATGCTTAAACCATTAAAGATATACTTAGAGAAATTTAATGAATGACTTAAATTTAGTGCAATTTTCCTCTGATAGATATTTGACATCATCTTCAGGGGAGGAAAGATGATGTAAAAAAATTAAACCCTGGTTGTTTGTTAAAGCTTATCTGTCAAAAGATTGTACTCTCAATTCAGGTGAGTCATCATGAAAAAATTCCAGATGATAGCACTCAAATCTATGAATATGAAATGAGAACTATGTGGTGATACTTTGAGATAGCGAAGGGAACAGAGGGGTAAGGGAATTGTATGGTAAGGAGAAGTATTTCTATGCATAGCAGGGTTGTAGTATGGAAACTGTCAGTGGTTGTGTAAAGACTAGAATTATAGTGTTCTGAGCCTTACATGCAGGATGGTAGATGGCTCTTTCTGTTCCCCTCTCCCCTCCCCAACTTACCACTTGCTCATGAAGAAATGGACAAAACATGTGAAAGTGATGATAATTTTCCACTCTTTATGGATTTATGTTGTTACTTTCAAAATGATCTATGGAAGCTGGTGAAGAAGCAGTGAACTTAAAATTGAATCCTGTTACTTCCTTGCTTCTTGAAATTGAAGTTTATTGAAGTGTACTTTTAAAATGATGTTTGTATTTTTGTCCAGTCTTTCAGAAGTTTTCATATCTGGTTCTCTCTGTCAAAAAATTTCATTCCAGATGAGTGATGATTCAAGTCACAAGCACACCACTCAGCTTAAGAGTCCACGCAATGGTGGGCAGTATGATGACGAGGAAGCCGAGACAACACACATATCATCCCCTGCCTATCTACAATTAGCTGCTGCTTGCGCAGTATTTGGCCTTGCATCTGGTGCCTATGTAGGAGTGACAGCTGCTCTGTTCAGTGATATGCTTGGACCTGAAAGATTGGCATCTTCATTCGGCTTGTCATTGCTGGCCAATGGAATCCTTCAGCTTGCTGGTCCACCACTCTGTGGATTAGCTTTATCTAAAATCCCTTCGGACCCAACTCCTGTGGACCCAACTGTTTCTCCTGCATCCCCTGGTGCACATTCCTCTGGGAATAGTGCCGATTTCTTACCGCCTCCTGGACCAGCAGCCTATGCCCCCATCATCTCTACCCTTGGTTTATTTCTCGTGGCAGGAGCTGGCATGTGGGGCTTGATGCCTGGAATTGAGCGAAAGAGAAGACAGAAGCAGGGTGGGGTGATGATATAAGCTACATGATGATTCTTTGTCATCAGTGTGATAGTCTTTGATTGGTTGATTTTTGTGCCTTTTTATATGAGCATTTCCTGTTATATTCATTCATCCATGTGCTGAACATTTTCATCAAATATAATTTAGTTTGTTGTCTACAAGGTATATATTTCAGTTTAATGAGGTGATTTTTAAAGATTTAATTCACACATTTCATGGTAGAAGTTTCCATTTTTCTCTCATCTTTCTGTTTTGTACATTATTCTCTTGATTAGATGCTCCAAGCATTTAATTTTTCCATTATTATTGTCCAATATATACTACATACTTTAGGATTTTTTACGCAGTCAAGGAAATTTGTTTTTTTTTTGCTTGTAACTTTGTCTCATTGCATATTTCAGGGATCTTTTTGCTAAAACTTGCCTTTTGCGTAATCAACCCATTGTCTCTTTTGTTATAAAGGCAGAAAAAGATTTGAACACTTCAGAAGTTGCCAAAGGTGAGTCATTGTTTGAAACATCTTTGTTCCCCTTGCATTACCAACCTGTAAAGGTCTCACAGGTGTTGTTCATAGTCTCTTGCTTATGAAGTGTCTTCCATTAGAGTCTTATAAAATCATTGAGAGAAGAGTTTCAACATAATATCGTTTGGGAGAACCATTTTTGACTAAAGTTCTTGCGTACATAATGGTTTTCCGGAGTTCAAATATTTATTCAAAAGGAAGATTATTTTTTTCACTTATATATATTTTACTTTCCTCAAATTGAGATCATAAATCTTTCAGCAGATTAAATTTAAGTTCTGGAATTATAGGGATCATGCACCTCCAAACAAACTAAAGGGAAGTGTTCATATTCAGATTCAGAAGAAATACAATTGTTTATGTTTCAATTTATATAAAGAAAGGCATAGAGAGAAATATTGTGATCTATTATTAATAATGATCTATTAATTTATTCTGGAAATTTGATAAAGATTTCAAGGAAAGTAAGATCTGAATTTCCATGGGTATTCAAATCAAGGTGATGATACATTGCTGGATATGGATTATTGTAAGGAAGCTGCTCCAGGTTGATGCGTAATAATTGGTAAAGTTTCATCCAAAAATGTATTTTTTTTGTCGATGCCATGCAATATCTGGATTGATAATATGAAAACTCGTTTGTCGTTTGAAAGTTCTTGTTAGTGTCATTGGCCGGAATCACAGAGAGTTTTTTTTTTAAATTTCTTAATGGAGTACGTAAATTTTATTTGGTGGCTGCTGTAATATGGGTAGGTTCATGGCACTTCAATGAATAATATTTTTGATCAGTTTTGCTGCTCTTCATGTAAATTTTATTAAAAGAAATATATACTTGGGTATACCAACTATGAGGAGGCATTTTCTTTGGTTAAGATAGTTACTTCATGCAATAAATAGCTTAAATATATTTATGAAAATTTCAGGTATTACTTTTGATATATGTATATTCCTAAAAATTTTATGCAGGCACTATTTAATTTTCATTATTCAATAATACTGAGTCATGGCCTTAGCTCAATAAATTGCAGCTGGTAAGCAATAATTTCATGGGTAGTTTGGAATGTGAACTTTTTTTGTGGTATATATCAAGTGAATTATGTATTTACCATTGGAATCTTTTATATTTTGAATTTTCATGTCCGAGAAAATGAAGATTGAATTGATTTGACTCCATTTTTGAAATCCATTAGGAAATTTCAATATAACTTGACAAAACCCAAAAAGATCCAAATTGAGTCTACTGGTGTTTCATCATTTAGCAATTGTAAAATTGCTTGTGAAGTATGTACGGTATGAATGATATTTTTTCTAGTTATTGCTTCAATATGAAATCTTTGAATTGTGAAGGCTCCTTTTAATTGTAAAGTAGTATTCCATTGATTAGATGCTGGGGAAACAAGGTATTGCAAGCTTGTTTCTGTAATGGGGTTGATGGTTTGGTTTTTATTAAGTGAAAAATTTCAAAGCTGGGTGAATTATAATTTTGGCTGGAGTCACTGATTTTTCTTGTGAACACTCTGGAACATTATTCGTGTAAAAAGATTAGCCTCAAAGTTTAACGGCCATCAGTTAAAGTCCCACCTTTAACATTAAGATTGTATGAACCCAGGTGGTTTATATCCTTAGAAAGATTAAATTTAGGCATAATATCTACCCTTGTGTAGGAAACATAAAAAGTACCCAATGTTCTCTGTTTTCAAATGTCAAACTTATAACTTATTTACCATAGATCCCCGTTTTTTCAAATTCAGGGAGTAATTGTAACCCTATCAATTATATTCTTGGAAAAATGAGAGCCATTTCATAGATAAAATCTGGAAGGCATATAATGTACTTGAGTATTAAATTGTATGTAGGACAAAATTCACATTGTCTTGTACATATACATAAATTCATGGGCGCCTCTCTTTTATTTCAATGTGTGTAATGTCATTAAAATAATATGTTTATTAATGATGCCTAATGACTATTGATGGCATAGGTAGTGATTTTTCATAGTAGCATTAACGTTTAGTTTATTCTGAGGAAACCAAGTAGAATGTTGTTCATACACACACATTAATTTGGAGTGTGAAAGTAAAAAGCAGTTGATAATTTTTCCTATCTATTGCAAATTTATATAATATATCAATGAAAATATTTTGTGATAAAATTTTTGTAAGGGTCTTTCAAGAAGTCACCTCTTGTTGTGGTAGAAAGTGTATTATTTCAATTACACAGTTTTGCTGATTTTATACGAAAAGCCATTTAATCAATTGAAAAGGATACTAAGTTAATATTTTATTTCCCCTAAGTTCTTTGTTAGTTAGATAGTCTCACTACTAATAGATGGTAGTAAAAGGTGTAAAGTTGCTGTTAATAGACCAGCATTCATGGGTATTAATCAATTAAAGAATTAAAAATGCAGTGTTTAATTGATATGCCATGGGTTCAAGTGCACCACTTGTAGAACTACTAGAAAACTCACGGAACAGTTTTGCTACATCTTTGCTATGTACCTGTATGTGCAGATCTTGGAATTTTGTAAAACTTTAATTCACTTACGAGGTGTTTAACACTAGACAATGATAATTAGAATACAGTGAACAATTTGCTATGATTAATGTCTGTTTACCATGCCTGTAAAATGTTTTTTGATATGACAGCATAAATATCTAAAAATGACCAGTTGATGCTGACCTGATTGTATTTATGGTTTCTTCATTTCACTGATAAGAAACTGTAAGCTATTGATAAATGAATTAGTTATTTACAGGACACCAAGTGTGTTGTAAATATATGTGCATCTCAAGATTTGTGATTATTCGGAAATAGTTTTGGATGCTGTGTATGAAACTCCTATTGAGGTTAACCTATTTTATTATATTCTCAATTGCATAACTTGTTATTAAACAGATAACTGTTATGTAAGATAATGAATGGGTGTATTCCATCAAAAGAATTATTTTGATGACCAAGTATTAATGTGCTATTATGTTACCTTTTTTGTTTTGACCAGCTGATGTATTTAGTGTATTTTAGGTGAAATCATTAAGTTTTTAATATGTTCCTCAAGTATATTCCATTCAAAATGTGTAAAAGGCAATTAGTATGCCGGGATTTTAAGGGAAAGGTGATATCATTGGTGTTTGTTGTTTCTGGGGTGAAAGATTACAATTTTTTTATGAGTGCTGCTGGACTCAATGAAATGGAAATTTTCCTTCCATTGTGATGCAAGACTCTTGTTTTACCCTGGCTGTGCATCGGTGTACCAAAATAATGCCAATTACATATTTTTTAATAGTGTTTATGAAGTGCAAAACAAGACTTAAATAAATGTTATGATGTGCTTTATAGGTCACAAAAATTATAAACTTATGGAATATAAGCTTAAGGTGTATAATTCTCTGGTTGATGTAAATGCTGCATTTTCCCATGTTCTTCCCTAACCAAATGTGTTTACATGCAATTTTTATATAATCCACATTGGAAGCATTAATAAATGAGGTCATGTTGATCTTATGTCTGTTATAACATGTAAATCATTATTATTAAATCTTTTGGTAATGATGTCATTATTGATGTGAATCTCTGTCTGGAGGAATCCTTTTTTCCTCGATACTCTTTGACTGTTAGAAATTAATGAAAAGCTCTTAATGGGAGATCTTTTTACTCATTATTCTGATTAATTAGAATAATTTTGGTTTTCATTCAATAAGTGATGTTCAAATTATTTAATGCAATCGAAAGGAAAAAATCCAAAACACTGAAATGGCCTTTATTATACTTGAAGATATAAAACACTAAAAAAAATCATAGATGATACAAATGAGAACTTTATTTCCACATAAAAAACAAAAGAAAATTGGCATTGCACATTGTAATGAAAAAATATTTTTTTAACATTCTTCTCTTAGTATTTTTCACATTTGGTCACATATTACATACAATGCGTATCACAGAAACTTTGCACGATATTTCTCGTACATGGCGGGATTTTACATCACTTATAGGAGTATTGCCCTGCCATAAAAATTGTTCTCACTTCTTGCCCGAGCATGCTATAAAAAAACAAAGCCTAAATGCAGTACTTTGCTTAAAAAAATGGATGGCTTGCTGGCAATGTTCATATTCTTATAAAAATTTGAAAGAATACACTCTTCTCCTCTCAACATTTAGAATATGGCATTTTTTTTCAGGGGACTATTTTTGGCATTAGTTGCATTTGTTGGAAACATTTGGAAGAATGAAAATCTTTTTAACCTTTTACGGGTTAACAAATCCTCCTCTTGATTTTGCAGCCATGTACTTGACAACCCAAATGAATGGATTTACTTCCATATGTAGCACTGAGAATACAAACATTTTGTGTTTTAATGGCATTCAGTTATCAGCAATATTTATGGTTAACGTTGCCTTCATTGATTCCAGTGCATTATGTTCTTAGTTTTGATGAGTAATCTTCTTCTTCATCCTAATGATTATTTATGGTTTTACAATCCAGTGCTTCAGAAAAGGGTTTTGCAATGTTTTATATGAGCTATTTTTCTTATTTTAACAGCATTACTCGCTAAAAGTCTAACTCTTGCAATTTTCTCACTCTGGAATATCTTTGCTGTGAAATTTTCTATTGAGATGCAAGCAGTTCTCATTTTATGTATTTTTTCTGTAACTTTTTTGAATTTAATGTTATATCAAAATCCTTTGTTCTTTTGGAATTTTCGTATAATTCTAAGTATCATAAAGTTGAATTAGCATTTACTTTAATTGCTTTAAATGGTCAATGAGCAGTTTGTTGGTTAATATGATCTTATAATACTAAATTATTTCTGCTGTTATGGGGGAGTGAATGACATTCCATGAAGGTTTATGGAAAATCACTTCAGTTATATTTCTAGCATCTCTGTGCCTCCAGCGGACATTGCACCATTCAAAGTTGAAATGATCAGTAAAGAGGGGTTTCTTTAGAACTGCAATAGTGGATAGAATTCGTTAATCAGTCATGCATGTGTGCTGTGAGTAGCATATGCAACCAAAAATTTCAAACTGTGATTTTCCAAGTCTTGTTTAAAAAAAATAATGCTCGAAAATTTTGGAAAGTTCATTCGTAATGATTACCTTAACTCTCGAAATTGAATGAATGAGACAGCCATGGTTGCTTCCATGAAAAGATGCCCTTCACTTTATATTTTTCATTAAAAGATGGGCATGAATATTATAGGTTCATGTACAGGCTTTTTAAGGTTATGCCCATGCTAGGACATAAGTTATGCTGAATACTTGAATATTATGAAATGAAAATGATTATTTTAAGAACTAGTAGCATGAACAGTCCATTTTGTCAAAGAAAGGATTCATATGCAATGCTTAAGTATGCTTATTGCAGAACTGAATGTCTTTAGGAAACCTCGCTGATCTTGATTTTTTTCACACAAATGTAGTAAACTAATGAAATAATGACATTTTAAACTCCTCTGGCTCTTGAAATGAAATCCATCAGAAGAACAGCCAGGGAATGGTTATTTCATTAACCATTTCATGACATGCCAAGAGATTTTCCTTTTGAGGAATCATATTACCATTCACAAGAATGATTATTTTTGTAGATTGAAGATCTTTGAATGTGTTTTAACAGGTGAAATTTGTTTAAAATAATTATGATAAATAACATTTCTTGTGATACATTTTTTAATAACTCTGCTTATTCTTATAACAGAAAAAAATTATGAGTATCAGTAAAATATGTGAATATGGCTCCTCAAAAAATTCTCTTTGCTAACAAAAAATTGAATATTGGAAAAAAATCGCCACATTTAAGTTGATTATTTGAAACTTAATGATTGACTTTTATGTACAGGTAAAAATATCAGTTAATTACAAAATAGTTCAATTTAACAATATAGTTGGACCAGGCATTTAATAATGTGGTCACCTGGAAACCCTGTTATTCCCTTTAGAGTTTTACTCTGAATCAAAATAAATATTTAGTGTATAGTAACAGTACATGCAAGATATTATACAGATTCAGAAATAGGATTTGTTTTAATTTGAAGTTGACAGTACTTTTAATAGTCAGTTCTTTGTCATGTAAATAGTTACTGAATAGGTTCAAAGGTCAAGAGTTTTACAGTCTTTGAATCATTTGAATTGAAGGTGATAATAAAAAAAGTGGTATGTATGTGAATAAAATGTGACACATTTAGGTGATATATGTGCTGTAAGATGGTCTTGGAAGCATTTCTGATACCCTGTGTCAATCTCATGCTTCAGGAATGTGCCATCCAATTAGAAAAGAAAAGCAATTGATGAGAGGGAAAATCAAGGTTTATAATTTCTCATCTCCCTTCGCAATCAGTCATATATTCTTCTGAAAATACTCTGAACCAATGGGAAGGACATGTCAATACCCCAACACACTCAATGACCATTGCATTAAAAATTTAAAAATGTTTTTTTTTAAAAGTCTTCAGTCCTTGTACAAAAACTTTCCATGAAAAAGGCCTTACTTTGAACATGTTTGTCGTTTTCACATTTTACAAGACGTTTGAAGAGTTTAACTCCATATTTAAACATACACTTAACATATATCTATACCAAGAATATCTTACTAATCTCAGTCTCGTACAAGAGTAGTATCAGTTTGATTCCTTGACTTTTCTAATGGGTGAAGTGGAGTCAGGCCATTCCTCTTCATATCTGGGTTACCTTTGGGAGATGGCTCTCCCTTGCAGCACCACTCTGATGCCATCGGTTGCAGCATCATAATAAAACCTCCCAACACCATACATGTACCCATGAAGTAAAAGCATGCCTCGTAGCTTCCGGTAACATCACGCAAGAAACCTGTGCATGGAAAAAATGATGTAAATATCCTCTAATCTTAACCCTTTAGCTGAAGGATATGCATTTTAATGCATTCTGTGGGAACTTTGAGGATAATGCTCCATTAAGTTTTAATCTCATCTATTTCCTCATTCTGCATCTATCTGACCACTCTAAGTGGTTCAAGTGCTCCCACTGTCTCATTGAGTTGGGATTAGGTTCTTCATACCAGGGAGATGTGGGTAAGGCATTTACTTCTAGGATGAGATTTATGTCTGTGCCCTTTACTTTGGCAGAGATTAATACTTATGATATTTATTCCTACCTATGAGGCTGCAAACATTTTGGATGCTGTAATTCATTGCTGAATAAGGCAACTTTTATTATGAGTTTAAGCTTGTCAAAATATATTTTTTAAATTCTTTCCGCATAAAACAGACAAAAGATTTTTAAATAATGCAAGATTTCTTGCCAGAAACCAGAAATGCACAAAATTTTGGATATCAAATCTTATTAGCAAAATTTGCCAAAATTTTTCGGATGTTGACATTATAAATTATGACATATAAATAATTAACGCATCCAAATAAATACTATTCTACTCATTTAAAAAATCATGCAAAGACTCATCCACATATTCCAGCGTCCCTATGGATAAGATGAGCCATTTGTATTTCTATTCTTGGATGGATATTATTTCATCGACTGTCTGGATGATTGACTTTTTTAATGGGAGAGATTTACTATTACTCATTGTGTACAGGAACGAATAAGCAGAGCAGACCTCTGCCCAGGAGATATCAGAGAATTTTATGATGATAGTAATTTTATAAATGAAGTAAAATGTAATTGAGCATCTGTATTGTGTTGCAGAGGATACTATGCATAGACTCATACAGTTTCCCCCAAGCAAACGACCATTCATTCATATGTGGTGAAACGCCAGCTTTGAATCAAGTAACTTACCTGCAAAGGGAGGTACTGATATAGCTGAGAAACTCTGGAACAACCTCACTAGTCCATAAGAGGAGGAAATGTTGCGTGTGCCATGCTGATCTGCTAAAAGCACTGGAACAAGTAGGAACCATGCTCCAAGGCAAAGACCGTAAGCCCCAGACAGCCATGCTGCAGCACCAAAACCTCCACTTGCGGTAGCCAAGGGTAATAGGAGAACAGACATCCCAGCTCCAAAGATGCTAGAAGTAGAGAAGCCATAGTATTAGAGAGGGACAGCTGCAAATATTCATGTTGAGCATTTTTAGGAACATGATGTAAAAATAAAATTATTGTATCTACCAATATAAAAAAGGAGTAGCTTTCTCCTTAATTTCATTGTTGAGCTGATAAAAATATTGAGGAAAATTTTGTGAGCGATGGTTGAGGCAAAACTTTGTGCACTAAGAAAACTTTAAATAAAAACTTTTGATATCCCTCTGGAACTTCTCACATAGGTTTGCTTCTCTGCTGAATTTACAGGAAACCTTTTTGGTTTCAATTTAAAATGGTAAAGATATACATTGTGGAATTGGGTAATTTTTAAATAGAAATTTTCTTGTTTTAAGGAGAAATGTTTCTGTCTTCCCAATGGAAGGGTGTTACTAATGAAATCCATTCTCATGCCTTTAATGGAAAGTTGGGATCCTTCATTTCCATAAATTTTAAAAGCCTTAGTTTTGGTGACATAATCAGAACTGTTCTCTTTCACTTCTAGATCAATGCTTTATTTAATAACAATCCATCTTATATGTACTTAATTGAAGACTGGTGTGAAAAGGGTTTAAACATTTCCAGGACAAGGAAATATCTGACTCTGAGTCATGTGAATGTGAAACTTATGTCATTGGGAAAGAGGATATGTGAGGATTTTGGGTTTGGGGGTTGTCAGAGTGGTCTGAGGAAGAAATGAAGGCAGAGAAAGAGGTGGTCTGTTTGTTAGGGGGGGAGGAATGGTTGGGAAATTTTAAGGGAAGAAATAAGCAGGTGGGTGGTACATCAAGAGGTAAAGGAAAGCTGTGAGAATGTTTTGTAGAGCAGTGGTGTCATTCCTTAAAGCATAAACTCAGCATGCTGATGCTATATTACGTTGCGTGATGATTTTGAGAAAATGTGGCATCATTGATAGTACGTTGCTCAAAGTTCTATGCTTCTTTGTTCAAAATGTATAGTTGTGGCTATCACTTAAATGTTACAACTCTTAAGCAAGAATATGAAACAAGCTAAAAGTGCTACCTTTTAAAAAAAATTATTAATTCCTTTCCTAGCATCAGTGATTTTTATTTTGCATTCTCTGGAGACTTATTTAAAATAGTGTAAAACAGCCAATGCACAGTTGTTTTCCAGCAGTCAACACTGCTGCATTTAAGAGTTAATGACACATCTTCTAATGACCAGTATTAAAAAAACTGATGTACTTAAAATCAATAGCTGGTATCCATACACCCCATGCCACGCACCCTGCGGCGGCTCGCCGGGTAATATGAACGTGGTGAACGAGAAAAAGTTCCAAAAATCAATGCCCAAATCTTTCATGTTTAACAATTTGAAATAGTTGGGGAATACTCACCTTCCGATATACCCCTTACGCCTTTCGAACAGGTGCAGGTCGGCCAGAGCGCCACAAACCAATCTGCCCACGAGGTCCAGCAGGGCCGAGATGGACACAAGCCAGTTGCCCTCGTTCCTCGACCGCCCCGAACTGGCGGCGTGAGCTGGAAGGAAGTACAGTGCGTACGGACATCCGGCCGACATGAGGGCCACCGACGTCCCCATGGCCAAGAACTTCGGATCCCGGAGAAGCGTGAGGTCGAGGTATGCGCAGCAGCCACTCGTGGACTCGACAGAAGACGTGGCGGTGACCTCGGACGAGGAAGCGGTCGACGAAGCCACGCTGACGAGACTCTTCCTGTGGTACATCTGATCAGCCCTCTGCTCCAGTTCCCTGATGCCATCTCCGGCGGTGGTGGTAGCTGACTGTGGCTTGTGAGACGTCTCAACGGTTTGGCTCGGGAGGAATCCGTTGGGAGCGCAGGGTTTCAACATGCTGAGTTCCCCGAAACCCTTTTGGTCCTGCTGTTTGCTCCCATCCGTTGAGCTCGTCTCCTTCTCGGCGATCTTTGAGCTGCCTGTCGCTGGTTCCTGGCTCTTCCCTAAGGTCCCGGCATCCAGGATTTCCTTCCTGACGCCCTCCGGGATGGTAGATTGGTTGTCCAGCGTCCCGGCCCTCCTGGCGCTCGGCCGGTGGAAGTCAATGCTGATGACCGGCTCGCTCCCGAACTGTGTGAGGTATGTGACACCTTCCTTGATCTCCATTCCAAGCGACGATTCAGTCGCGGATACCCTGGGCGTCGGGGGGGCGTCCTGCTTTATTCTGGCTCCACCTTCCTCCTTGGTCTGCTCGCCACCCTCTTGGGACTTAGAGGTTACTTTTAAGGACTGCTCCTCGGGTGCCTTCTCCCTTTTGACCTCCTCACCATGCTCTCCCTCATCCATGGATCCCGCTTCTTCCTCCTTGAGCTCCTTTTCGATGTTGCCATCCATGCTTTTTCTCGACGCCGCCGGTTTTGCCGGCTCCTCTGAGATGGACGTGATAGATGGCCTTCCTATGGACTTGTCTGCCTGTATTTCAGAGATTGAAATAATTAACTAACATATGGGAATGCTGACCAGCCAACTGGTCTCAATAACTCTTTGCAATGCTTACTTGATACCCTTAAAGAGTAGTTCGACAATTAACTCTATTTTTTAGAGGACAAATGATTGTATTCTTTCTGTAATTGTTGAAAAGCGAATATATGAAGTCAAGGTGGCTAAGCAAATGGCGATTAATGGCACTAATTCTTTGGTTTGAATAAAAACCGTTCCGAACTTTCACAAATACCATTACCGAAGAATCATAGGCGTGTCTCTGAGTGGGGGAAATTAAAGTTTAAAGTATAAAATTAAGTGGCAGTTAGCCTCAGTTACATCAGAGGAAAGTTTAAGATGATTAAAATTGAGGAGCTAAAGAGAGTAAATTATTCTAAAAATACTTGCAATCAATTTGTGGATTACCAAATGATGGCGAGATGTCAAAATTCTTTCAAATCAATTCTGAAATCTCAAATGATTTCCTATTTCGATCGCCATTCTTACCTGCGATGACCTCCTAGTGGGCGGCACGCCGTCATCCGCGCTGGGTTTCCTCGTGCCGGGAGCCGAAACCGCGCCCACCGCTCCCGTCGCCTCCACCGCACCCGATGAGGCGTCCGTTTTCGAAGGGGCGTGGCTCGACGCGAGGGTGAGGACGCGGTCGTCGGGCAGCGAGACCCTTCCGTGGGCCCTGTCCCCCTTATGCTGCGCCTCCCCACCTCCCACGCTCCCCACCCTGTCCGCAGTGGGGTGACCCGTGGGGGCGCCGTTCGGGACTTGCGACGATGGGCGGCTGCAAAAAAAAAGGAAAATATGTGATTGAAGATCAATATTTTGTTCATTAAACGAATAATGCGATAGAATATATATCTACTTTTCATGGTAAATTTAGGGTAAATTAATTTCAGGTAAAGTATTATGAAACTTCTCTTTACATTCTTTAAGAAGGAAATTTTGTCGAGAAAGTGTGATATTTTTGTTTTTTTTGTGATCTGAGTTATTTGAAATTGTAGCTGTTTCAAGAAATAATGTAATTAATAATTTAAGGTATTGAAAATATAGGAATTAATGTCGACGGCTAGAAGGATTTTTATAGAGCTAAGAAGATATTCACAGAATGTTTTATTTTGAGTTAAGTATTTTATATTTTCAAAATATTAACAATTAGGACAAATCTATTTCCCTAAAAGGGATCGGAGACCATGAAAATGTGGTGTTACTGAAGAATTATTATGATAAAATGGACACAGAGAATCATTTACGAAGAAAGACCACGAAAATCTGTGAACAAAAGATGGAAAAACTGAGATTAATATGAATTGACTTTTTGGACACACTTGGCGAAACCAGTGCCTATTTTAATACTGATGGAAGGATAAATAAAAGGAGGGAATTGTGGAGGAAGGCTCCGATTGGAATACAATGGAGAAATTACGGAGAAAAATTCCAGTGAAGACTTGGAATAGTGAAACGGTTGGCTGATAGGAGAGCTGCAACAAATCGATCTTCGGATTGATGACGATGGATGCCTGGAGCTTACGGAAATCTTAATGCTACTCTGAATAAGGCCTGAAGGAATGTCGATCGTCTCCACCAAAATACGTAGTCATTCAACCCAAGAAGGATTCCAGATTACACAGACATGAGTGCAATTGGGTTTTAACTTCTCTCGGGTATTCCAACAGATGAGTAATTTGTTTGCCCACGTTTTGACAGTTGCCTCCAGTATCGTATTCAGGACTATCAAGCCCAGAATACGATGGAAAAGGCAGTTATGATAAACAAATATCTGACCTGGTGGAAGATCCGAGAAGACTTCACAAACGGCATACGCCGGGAAATGAACAAATTCTACCAGGGACAGAACTCGTGCGTATGTATATAAAAAGCCATACCTACACTGAGGGTGGAGTAAACATAAAATCTTAAAATACAGTAAAATATCTTGGCATTCCTTAACTTCGGATACATCGTGGGGAACACACATACAAAACATATGCGGCGCAGCATTAAACAAACTAGGTTTTGTTGAGCGTGTAGTAGGAAAATCCTCGGATGGAAAAGTAAAAGAGATATGCTTCTTCGCTCTGGTTAGGCCACACCTCGAATGCGCCGCGAGCATTTGGGACCCTGGTCATAAAGATTTAACCAAAAAGATTAACAAAACACAAAGAAAGGCAGCACGCTTCGTTAAAAACTGCTACGAACGAACATATAGTGTTACACAACTGTTAGATGGATCAAGGTGGGAGCCCCTAGAGACTCGGAGGCTGCACGCTAGGCTTAGGCTGCTTGAAATACTAAGAACTGGTGTGTTTCAGAGCGACACAGATAATATTATCATTACGCCTCACTACATTTCTAGGTCTGACAGATGCGATAAATTAAGAGAGATACTCTGCCGAACAGATAGGTACAAAAACTTGTTTTTTCCGTGCAAAATATGCGACCACAATAAAAACTGAGCTCATCTAAATACACTCCCATGGTACATGTCATCATTTCACCTCCAAATATTTTACATCTTTACACGACTGGTGACATACCACCCCGCTGCCACACGCCCATGCGGCGGCTCGTGGGGTATTATGCAGTTGTAGATAGATGTAAATATGTACGTACCCGGAGGCGTCATTGTCGGCGGTGGTCGCCTGGTTGCAGCACTTCCTGCCGCCCCTACTGCCGTGCAGTCTCCGCTTCTCGGGGAGGGCGGTGCGGAAGGAGCGGAGGATGGAGTCTCCAAGGCCCCCGCCGCCGCCGCCCCTCCGCCTCCAGCTCCCTCCCCGCTCGATTCCGTGGATACTCCCCCGGCTGCTGTCCTTGTACACGCACGTCGAGTCCGTGGAGAGGTCCTCCACCGAGTGGAGCAGCGAGGAGGAGCGGACGGATGCGGGCCTCTGCCGCACCCGCATCATCTCGCCGATGTAGTCGTCCCGCTCCCCCTCGCCCTCTTCGCCCTCCTCCAAGTGGTCGTTGCTCCGGATGCCGATCTCCTCGTCGTGCAGCCTCCGACGCCCGTGGCCCTGGAACACGGCCGACAGGCTCAGGGCCGAACTCACCGCGGAGCCCTGGAGGCAGGGGAAGATGAAGAATGATACCGGCGCGGTTACAGATTTGCTCGGACTTAAATGATGGAGCCAACAATACAGATTTATTCATTTTCCCTCACCGCGAAAGAGTCAAGAAGTCCTTTTACATATCCATTCATATCCTTCACGCCATTACGAACATATAGCTTTACAAAATTGTTAGTGGGATTAAGGTGGGAGCCCCTAGAGACTCGGAGGCTGCACGCTAGGCTTAGGCTGCTTGAGAAATTCAGAACTGGTGTGTTTCAGAGCGACACAGAGAATATTATCATGACGCCTCACTACATTTCTAGGTTTGACAGATGCGATAAATTAAGAGAGATCTCTTCCGAACAGACAGATACAAAAACTCGTTCTTTACGCGCACAATAATCGACCACAATAAAAACTGAGCTGTTCTAAATACACTCCCATAGTACATGTCACCATTTCACCTCCAAAAATTTTACATCTTTACACTGCTGGTGACCTACCACTCCCTGCCACACGCCCATGCGGCAGCTCGCGGGGTATTATGTAGATGTAGATTACGTTTAGAAGTGGGCTCAGTCACAATTAGCTATTGCCGTTAGCCCAAGAAAACTGGCTACCTTTTAATAATCACCTCCTAAATTCCCTATCCTTACATACCACTTTCCCTTCTCGTTCACTCAAGCTTTCCGCACTCTTCTCTTCTTCCGTACTTCTCGTACTCTCGCACACTTCATACTCGCTCTCCTAATGTTCCTCGTCTTTCAAATCTCTTCTACCACATTCTCGAATTACTTTGTTTAGGCCGGGACAGACCTCCTTATTTTTTGTTTCTTTAGAAGTCCCAAGTTTCTTTTCTTTTTAGTCTCCCACCATTCCCAACTCCCGTTTGCCTTTCGTGTGTTTTTTGTTGTATGTGTGTGTTCTTGTGCATTTTTCGGTTTTCAGATGTCGAGGCGAAGGGAGTGATCGGGGGTTCGCATGCTATCTTCCTGGAGTTCTCATCGAGAGAGAGTGAACTTTCACGTCAGCGCGATTCCGTTGACGGAGATTAGGAATCGTTGGGGGTGAATCGGTAACGCCAGTGAGCCCAACGAATGTGAGGAGGGTAAAAGAAAAGGAGATTTGCGATGGAAAGAAAAGACTTATTCATTCGCTGTAAAAGAAAATAAAAGGATCAAGTATTACTATTCATTTATTATATTGTAAATTTCCTAGGAAAAAGCTGATATGGTCTTTTACATTCGGTTTGACGACTTGCAAAATAGGACAAATGAAATATCCTTGGTGTTGACAAATTACACCCAGGAGGAGTTAGAACTCGGGCCAATGAGTAAGACCTATCCCGAGAAATTTATTGTACCCTAAGTCCTCAAGATGTGGCATTTCAATCAATATCGTTAGAGCAGTTTTCATGGATCATACATATGCGTTTAAACACTTACAAATAATTATAATTTCTCATCGAAAAAAATATTACTTGTCTAAGATGACGAGAGTTTAGTCCTCTTAAAATATTGTGGAAAATTCGCAATGGAAGATTTTTTATTTTGTAAAAAATCACTGTGAGTGAATATTACCTGTGTGTTTACTTTTGTTTAGGGTTTTATTTTGACTACTCAGTGTGCATTACTATCATAATTATGAGGCGAGTAATATTTTCATCGGGGACGATTTATTCACCTTCACTCCTTTCCCCTCAAATTCTGCTCCTCTGGCAATCCTTTCTATGAGATCTACACCCTCCACGACGTAGCGTTCTGCGCATCCGTCAGTCGTAGCTTATGCGGAAGGAGCTAGCTAGCTGCTAGCTAACCTAAGTGCGTGAAAGTACCAATAGAAGTATATCAAAGAATGTTCATTTTACGAGGTTAGGTGGAATGGTTGATTGGCTAGTTGGAGGAGGCGGCCTGAGGAGGAAAAAGGTCTCTCCAGCGCCATGGAGTATGATAGGTGGAGATTTCGCCAAAGAAAGGATTAGATACTTGGGAAAAGGAGAAAGGGTTGAGAAAAACCTAGCGTCGGAATTTGCCTCATCATTTATCGTGCAATCATAAGATTGGTTGACTGCAGCCCTCCACCCTTCCCTACCTTTTACCAGGTCCCTTGCCTCCTGTTATCTCTTCCTCCATAATTTCCTCTTTATTTGGCCCACGAACTTATTCCTGGACCTTCCTCTGCGGACTTATCCCTCTATTTTGCTTTCAGTTATGTTCTTCGAAAACCCATTGTGCCTCAGGAATTAGCCTACTCCTTACGGAATGTGACAAATGGTACACAGATTCAAGTGTACACCAGAATAAAAGGTGAGCACTTTTTCAATGCCTCAAGTGTTTACTGGTAAATTAAATGTACAATTGAAGTAATTGAAGAATACAATTGAAGATTCCTGCTTATTACATCCAAGTAGGGATCAGGATTCCACTGAAAAACCACCGAAATTCGGACCCATGCCTTCTAATGATGAACCTCTACTGTAACTTCTAGACCAACTGGTTCCTCGATAGAAAAAAAAAATGTTTTCATAAATCCTAGATTGCTATCTTTGCGTAAATAGACTGGGATCCGGAACATTGGGGTAGGAAGCCCGTAATCTGGCTATTACATCTACCCGGTTCCCTCAATTTCTTGAGATAAATTTCGCTAGAGGGAGACTCAAGTTTAAGGAGGATGGGAGGATTTTTTTAATGAACAAATTTGCGTGAAACTCTGTTTGCGTTTCCTTATAGGTGATATCTGCAGATAGAATTGAAAAAAAAGTTGTAACATACAGATTTGTTTTTCTTGGTTATTTAGTAATATGCACGTGACCTTACGGTATATGGCACATCTTTCGTTATAATGCGATTAAATTTGTACAGATTTTTTCCTATGCGCGAATGGAAATGATGCTTATCTCATTATTACAATTGTTGCTAACAAATATCAAGGTGTCATGCCAAGTCCAATATTCTGAAACAACACATTTCAAAACATAATGTAAATTTCTAATACCACTCCTAACAGTTTAATTTATAATTCATGTATCATTTTCTTCACTGACATCATGAGGAGTTCGGACGTATAAACAGATAAACCGAAGCGTCATAGGGTCCAAGAATTATTTTCCGACTGACTCAAAAAATTATTAAAATGTGCACTTGACGACCCTCGAATACCACTCCACTTTTTTTAAAAAGTGAAGTGGCATTCGAAAAAGTAAACCTCGTAAGAAAGTGGTTTTAGCCACCTTTTATAAAAAAGTACCTCGAAAGAAATCCGTACAAATGTTCAGTTTCTATGTGAAAGTGTAAAAATATATCGTCGCTGCTCCAATTTTTTCGCCTCTCCCCAATTAGGGGTCGGAGTCGGCTCTCAAAGGGACAAGGGAAGGCGTAGGAACGACGGTCGATGACTCTTCCCCCTCCCTCACAGCCTAACCTCCATTCCTCCCCACCAATCCTTTCCACCCCCCACCGCCTCCCACTTCCTCTGACGGATTCGCACTTGGACCCATCGTCGAAGAGGGAGCGTTCCGATCAATGAATTTTCTTCATCCTCGATGCTTGGAAATCACTTCGAGGTCTGGAGAATTAACCGGCACTCCGACACCATATCTGAACGGAAACTCTTGCGAGAGTGTGCAAACGATCAGCGACCCCCCTCGATCAAGTGACCACTTTCACTGAGCACATCATTAAAGTATTCCACCGGTTGAGGGCAGTTTTTATTGAGTGCTAGAGGAAAGACTCCCTTCTTTTGCACTGCAGGGACCTATCTAGTACTATCTTTCTTCATCTCCGCTCACGTCCCATAATTCTTCATCCCGTCCATAAACACCTCTCCGTCTTCTCCTTCCTCTCCTTTCTCGCTTACCCAACATCCTCCCTCTTCAATCCCAGCCATTGGGAAGTTCGAGCGAGATTTTTCCCTCTTGCCATATCAGAGATCACTATTCGAATTTCATTCTTTAATTTCAGCAGCTGCAAGAAGTATGAAGTAAATATTTTGATATTAGCTGTGCCAAAATATTGTTTTATGCGACTAAAACTGCTAGTATTTAATTAAATGCTACCCTTCACTTCGTCAGATCGCCAGAGAATTAAAAAAGCACGGCGTCACCACTAGGTTCAACTGCACCACAAAAATCGGTGACATTCTACCCCCGGCTAAAAACCAGGGGCGCAAAACGCCCCGAATCGTGGGGGGGGAGGGGGGGAGCAAACTCCTTGAAAAATCTGTATAAGCTAGCTAAGCGGGGGGGCGAGGGGGGGAAAAGAGAGTGAATAAATTTTCACCCAAATGGGTCTGAGAGTCCGCAAATTTCAACCCAATAAGGGATGAAGGCGCAAATAATTTTGCAAATCGGGCAGTGGTCATTGAAAAGTGAGCCACATCCCCTGATTTCTGGGGGGGGGGGGTAGCCCCTCCACAATCGTGTTTGGGGGGGGGGGCAATGTCCCCCCTGCCCTCCCCCGTCGTTGCGCCCCTGTTAAAAACAGAATCCAACATGATCTACATGAAGGAGTTTACCAGGTGCCTTGTTCCTGTGGGAAATCATACATCAGTGAGACTCGCCGGTCATTAAAGGTACGACTGCAGGAACACCGGAGAGCAACGAAAAATGGACAATTTCACCTGTTAGCCGCATCAAAGCACGCCTGGACGCTTCGCCTGCCAGCAAAACTGTTGTCACTATCCAAAAAAAGACGCAGTAGATCCCGAACAATGAAGGAGATCAACGTAGAGCACTGCGAAAGCCTCCTCCCTCATATAGATACTACCCCGATAAGCTTAAAGATAGTAACTTCATCATTGAGTTATTGCATGCTGAAGTTTTCATCTTCGAGTCTTTGATTCTTCATCTAGTCTATCTTCGAAGAAATTACATACTTTAGTTGATCTTTAGTTGATTAGTAGTAAAGATTGTCAGTGTGGGAATTACGGAATGAAGATGAATCATAAGGGAACAGAAGTAATGAGATTCCCTGGGAGGAAGACTTGTAATTACTGTTATGTAACCTAGAAAACTGACATTTATATTTTAAATGCGGTGAAAGGAGTACGTGGTATTAGTAAAACCGCCAGAAAAATGCGGTGTTTTACTGTTTTTTTTTAATCCTTAAGGTTGAAAGCAACAAAATCAACTCAAAATATGTAGTCTCTCAGTATGTATGTCTCTTATTGTATTTTAGCTTAGCGGGGCAGAATATGCACACATGGGTCTTTGATTTGACTATTTTTATTTATTTTTAATTATTTATGATTTTTTCATTTACTATTTATTCCGATTTGATTTATTTTCTACAAATAGTTGAGAAGACAAAAAGATTACCACATTAAAATTTCGGATGAAATCCAGGTGTTAAAAAATTTTCATTTTTTAATGAAGTCTCTCTGTAGTGCTTACCCGCACCATTTCCGGTGTCAAATGGGTGGTATGTTTTGGCAAATATCTTAAAAAGCACACCACATTGTAAGTGGCGCATTTTAAAAGAACACTGTAAGTGGCACAGAGTTTGCTGTAAGTGAAAAGGTGAGATATTATTATTTAAAATGAGACCAAATTAATTGATTGATATGTGAATTGATATCTCGCCCCAACGACCGCAACTATTCTACCGACTGAAGGTAGACATTATTGAAAGCCAGAGAAAATACTCAAGATTTTAAAACGTGCATGGACCTATCCACCTCTGGTATTTATTTCTTCATCTCCGCGTGTCCTAAAATTCTTCATCCCGTTCATAATGCCCACTCTCTTTTTTCTGCTCCCTCGCTCGTCCAGTACCCTACCCTTTCTGCCGAACAGATAGGTACAAAAAATCGTTCTTTCTGCGCACAATAAGCGACCACAATAAAAACTGAGCTCCACTAAATGCACTCCTATAATACGTGTCACTATTTAATCTTCCACAAACTTACATCTAAACAAGGCTGGTGACCTAACACCCCCTGCCACACGCCTATGCGGCGGCTCGCAGGGTATTATATGGATGTAGATGTACCCTCTATCACGGCCTTGAGTAACACATCCCTCCCCATAACCCTGTCTCTCCCTGATCTCATTCGGGAGTTTTCTTTCCTCACCTTTTCTAAGCACTCTCACTTTCTCTTCCTAATCGTCCGCCGCACCTTCTACATTCTCCTCCACAACCAAATCTCAAGAGATTATTGCCTAATCTCGCCCTGCTTTATTAGAGTCCAAGTTTCTGCCCCATCCAACGCTATATTCCATGTTAAACTCTTTAATGGTCCTTTTTATAGCCTTACTCAAGTAAAAAGCGTTACCGCAGAAAGAGCTATGCGACAGTACCGCAGTACCAAAAACAGCACCGCAGAAACAGTTCCTGTTATCAATTCCCTTTGATACAAAAACTCTCTCTGCGGTAACGCTATGCCCTTCCTTTTGCATTTTCTACTATACCCATTTTCTTTGAGCGTACTACCCAAGTAAGTAAGTATCCAAGTAGGTGAGATACTTGCTCTGATTTTCAGAATGCAGGGGAGAGAATGAAACAATTGCATAATTCTCTGAAAATCTATGGAAGTAGAAGGTATTTATGTGAATTATTTTCGTGTAGTTCGTTTGAGAAATGCGGTATAAATAATGCTGTATCCCCAATTTCTACGTTGTCGAATACTCAGGGGGATTACTACTCACCTTGTCGATTCCGAATAAAGAAAAAACGATTCGGTTGCTCTCGGATAGCATTTTAAACACCGGGCGGAAATGACGGATAATAATCGATAGGAAGTGGTATCACGGCGAATTAAGTTCGAATGTGAAGTAGTTCCTGATTTATATCCTGGACACGAACGGAGTTATTATAATATTATTTCCCTTTTGTTGATGATTCCGCTTGATGTATGTTTTCTATGTATTTTTGATTGATTCTTATCCACTTATTGCTTCATAATTGATCCATAGCATGATGTGAAGAATTATGTCGATATAAGTTGGCAAGAGAGAGAGATCTTTACCCGTAAAATTTGAAGAATACGGCATCATTGTCATGAAAATATCTCATATTTATAATGATACCGCCAAACCATTTACTTATTGGCCTACTTTTAAAGGCTTTCGCTGAAAAAGTAGAAACCCATTCAAGAGGGTACCGGTATTGGCGTTTTAAAAAAGATATTGTTGAAATAAATAAGAAAGTTTAAACGGTCTGATCGTGCCAGGAAAAACCAATTTTTGGTGCTAGGTTTTTCCTCATCATTAAACAAATAAACTCATTGCCCACTGTAATTTTCACTATTGCCAAACATTAAAAATTTTGGCAATGGAGGATTTTTCAGCAAAAGGTGTGAAACAGATAAGTCACAGTAAAACCTCAAATATATGGATAAATTTAATCAACCACTGAGATTAAATCACAAAAACTAAGTTTTAGGGTCGTAAATGCTATTTTATTTACTTCTTGCTTCCTAAAACATCTTCAATGTTGGAAAGAAATCGAGCACCGACTACTTATCTTTAATCCATTTTGAGTGACGCGAGCATCAAGTCAGCGACGGAGAACTAGTCGACACCACTGATAGGCGTGAAATCCATCATCTAGACTTTTCTGCGTCCTCAAAAATGCTATTTTCGGCTCAAAATGTGTCAAAACTATTCCCGCTATTATAATATATATATATATATAACTGCACGCTCCGCGCCTCCACTGCGCCACTCCGATGCGGAACTTTTTGAATTCACGATGATAAATCACAGTTTTTGATAGGATGCGGTACTTAAGCAATTATAAAACTTCTTAGTCACGAAACAGACATAATTATCGTTTTACCGACGTGAAATACTGTGTTTTAAATAAAAAAGGAAACATGGGCCTAACCATTGCGGCAGGAATGAAAGCCTTCAAAATTCGATAAGCCGGCACTCGAATCAATAATTGGTCAATATATTTTTCGGATTGAGTATTCCACTGCTCACGAAGTCCGTTTGGGCGACAATGAGTCATTAGAGGATTGAGTGTGATCAAAGTTTTAGCGTCGTGAATGTAATAATGGAGTTTTGGCAAAGAGCGACGTTCATGACATATTTCCAAAGGTAATTAAAATTCCTAGAACGACTTGTTTAACTCTGTGTCCCGCGTGAGGCAAACATGAAAGTTCATTGTTTATGCTATCCCTGAAATACAACACATGAAATTTTACAAGTAAGCCTAAAAAAATATTTACATAAGTATCTGTAGCAATTTGTGGTGGTCAGATTTTATTAATTTAATTTTTGGGTTAAGAGATTACGAAATTTTCATCTTTTTAACCACGTACTGGCCCAGAGATTAAAATCCTCTGCCTCTAATTCAATATATATTTGTAATGGGTGAAATCCAAAATTCATGGAATCCATACCTTAATCCGTAGTTTTTTATAAATCAAATTTCAACTCTCACTCTCGAATCCAAATTCCTTTTTGAATCCTAATTTATCTATGATTTCAATTTATTAATTAGAAAAATCCAAACCAATTTATACAGATTATGGTACTACTACACTTCAATCTTTGATCCTTGATTTAAGACGTTGTCACTCTTTCTTTAGTTGTTAATTGGACCAGACTTAATTTTTCTGAGCAGTCACGACTCGGGATTCAGAACGCATGACCTTATTTCCGCAGCGCAAAGACATGGCATGATTGAGCAATAAAAATAGCTAGGTAAACATTTATTCAGCTCAAAACTTCATTTTTTCAAAACTGAAGGTGAATTTTTGTGCCAAACACGCAATAAAAAAGGCAAGAACAATAGTTTACGGCGCGCACGACGTGTGGAAGGATAGTCGCCCAAAGAGGACTGAAAGGTAGGATTTGGTCATCGGGTAGCTCTATTTTCCGTTGATTATCCCGCAATACTGGGAGGGTGTGGGAAGGGGGCTGTGAGCTGAGGGAGCTCACGAGCTGGGGCAATTCCTCACAAGTACTTCATTAGTATCCCTCGTCAACCTCGGTTTCACCGTACACGTCCCTTGATATCTGATATTTATGCTTATGCGATTATCCGCGGTCCACAATTGAAATGATTACTATATTCTCCTCCGACTCCTCTTAAGCTGACGTTTTTTCGGGCTTTTTTTGGGAAATATACTAAATTACTGCATTTCGCTTCATGTTTTAAATTTAACATTAAGCAGTATTTATGCAAATCTGGCAAATCAAAATATTGCAAAAGTTCAATTCAGTCACCAGGAATGTTTAACAAATTTGCTTCGCCTTTTAAGTAATTATTGTATTTGTTAGAGGTAGGAGTATGGAGGGGCGGCCGCAAAGTATTCTTACGGGGTTACCCTGGGAAAATCTGTTACGCCACTGATTCTAGATTATTTAAGTCGTGCCACTATGGCTGTGCACTCATTAAAGTAAAAGGGAAGTGAACGCAATGATAGCGGGATGTGTTGAGGAGAGAATAATATCCTCAAGGTCGTCGATGGGTTAGTTGAGTGGAATTGTTTTAGTAGAACAGAGTTCCATATTCGTCGTCGGGAAGAGGAATACTTGTCTTATTGTTGTGTTTGTCTACCTTGGAAGTCCAGTTTCGAAAAATTATTTGACACCTAATTTATTTAATCCTTCTCCTCCAATACTTCTTTCCCTTGCGATACTGCCAAAGCAGCCGTCGTTCTGTATTGACTCTAGCAACGTACTCCAATACTTCTTTGGCTAAGTAGTCTACTAGCTAGTCTACTAGTCTACTAGGCTAACTACTAATCTAGCAACGTACTATCTTCCTATTTTACTCTTCCCTGTCAAATACACAAGTTTACCTAAAATGCTACACCCTTGCTTCTTTCTATCTTTCCATGTTCGAAGAACTTGGTTTTGGTACTCCCGATAAATGCGATGCGTTATTCGGCTTAATTTAACCGAGAATTCATTAGATTTCCGCATGTGCTGAATGGGTCGGACCGGGCTACCACTTGCGTTTGAATGAGCCATCTCTCTTTATGATGCCAAGGAGCGACACTTGACTTAGAGTTTTTGGAACTAGAAGGGAATATGGTATACTCGGGCCCCTGTTTTCTCATGATCGGCTGAGGGAAGTGTTGAGTATTCGCCGCTTGAAGGACTCCGGCGCGCTGATCTCTTTGTGACCCCTCACGGGGCGAGGAATGGGCCAAGAAGGCTATAAAATATAACGAACACGCGTCTGCCTTAGGTTTGACCTGTTCCAATGGGCAAATCCAATCCCAGTTGACAACAGTGGGGTGCTGCGTCGGGGCATTCAAATCCCAAGGCTGTGAATGTTTGCTGTCGAGTTGGGCCATTGCAAAGTTAACCCACGTTTGTTTTGCCTTTGTCCTTCAAGAGGTGAGCAGAAGTTGCAGGAATGGGAAGAAGAAGTTTGAGGGGAATGTATGCGTTACCCCTCCTGCGAAAAGAGTTGGTGAGTGATTTTCATGCTCGGAGTATGCTTCAACCTAGGCTCAGCTGGGCCGCAGTGCACTGAGCGTTAGTCAGAATTTCGCAACGACTATATTTCACTTATATCGACAGCAGGAGACTAGAGTTTCAAGGTGTTCGAAATGATAAGGTTACTACATGACCGCAGAATAGTTGCACTGAGATAAACAATTGATCTACGACGGATATCGGGTCGGAGCGGGGGCTTGAGGACTGGCTTCCCATCCCAAGGGTCCGGATTCGAATCTCGGCAGTGGTGGAAATATTTAGTCTAATACCGATTTCTAATTGGGCGTACCATGTTGTAAGTCCTTCAGAAGCGTTCCTCCTTCTGTGTGAACTATGGCCTCTTTGGCGTGATTAGTCGAGAGTTACCTACGCCGGGTTTCACTTCACCCTTCTACTATCCCCGTGATAATCCTATCCACACCCTTGTTTCCAGCTTCCCTCAACGGGAAAAATGTCCTCAGTCGTTGGTTTTCTCCTCAGAAAGTCCACAACGGAGACAATTGCAACACTGATGCTGGAGTCGGGAGTCAAACCCTCAATCTCTTGAATGCGGGGTTTGTGGTAAACATGTGTGGCTACTTTTTCCCGGTATTTCCTCCGCTCTGAACGGTTTCGTGAGTTCTCGTGCACTTTGCATCCAAGGGAAGGCTGTCCTCGATAGGGGAAGTGAAGTGGGGGAAATCGTTTGAGCTCACCTTGTTGGCCTTCCTCTTGAGCAGCACCACGGTGCTGGGATCCGTGACGCCGTTCCTCGCGGAGGAGCGGTGCGAGTTGCGGTGCCTGTGGTGGTGCTTGTGGTGGTGATGGTGATGATGGTGATGGTGATGGTGGTGGTGATGGTGCTTCTTGTGGCTCTCGACGGACGTGGGCCGGGCGATGACGGATCTTCCCACGTGCGGCGGCAGCGAAGACGACAGCTGGCGGCTGGAGTCCCCCATCAGTTCGAGGCTCGCTTCGAGGCAAAGAGGTAAGAATGGAATCGGGTAGACGGTTGAAAACAAGGTGAAAACAATTATTCAAGCAGTACACTCCAATCGTGCGCACAGAGAAAAATGTGTCCGCTAATGAAAAGTGAATTGCGAACGTATAGAGCAAAGCATAGAATGGTTTGATGAGGCGTGACATCAACTGCCGGAAAACGTATACGCCATTCATTTGCACTGGTCATATTTGGTGTTTCAGTTTTTCGGCTATGTTGCGAATGTTACAGTATGAAAACGTGTTAGCGGTTGCGCATAAGGCCCTTTTCAGAATAATGGTCTGTGGCTCTCACGCTATTTTACGCATCAGATTTCCGAATATTATTATTTATAATAATATTAAAAATTATTAAAAATATTAATAATATTAAAAATACCGAAAAAATTATTTCGGTGACTTGCATAGATCATTAAATTTATGATTATCATTTTCTCCTTTAATTGATTGCTAAATTCCTAAATTTGCTAAATTAATTCTTTTGCTAAATACTGCCGTCAGCCAACATTATTACCATGAATATACATAATGGATTTTAATGTTTGAAATTGTTGTCTAGGCTACGTGTTGCCAAAATTTCCACATTTAGTTCATCCAGTCCTTGGCACTACTTATAAAAAAGTCTTTTCAGATGAATCGTAAATGGCCGTTGTTAATTGTTATTAACGTGAGAATGTGTATAAATACATCCCGCGTATGATACTACATTTTTATCCACTGCATTATGATTATTAGTAAGTAAAACCGGTAAGACGTGTTTATTTACAATCTGTCGACTGTATTTGCATTTGAACTGCCGTCTTTCATCACTAGACGGCGTCACAATCCAAAAAGCTGTTTGTTAACGGAATTCTAGGCAAAAGTTTTTGGCGATGAGTTGACAATCCAGAATGTATATTCATGATTATTTCGTCAAGAAAGGAATGAAACTACCCATTTCTCGAGTTCTTAATCAAACTCTGCGAGATTGGTGCGCTATTGTAATGAAACCAAGGGACTACGCGTACTGTGTAAGTTTTGTAGCTCAGATTAGCAAGCCCTCAAGTGAAATAACTCACTATTAGCTGATTTTTTTGGTGATCATTTTGGTCATTACTTATAAACTATGAAACTCAATCAATTTTTGAACTCCGCCCTAGAGAAAATCGTCCACTTCACCATTTTCAATGTGTGGGCTCCAAAATTATGAATTGCCGATTAGTGCCAAAGCCCAGGCCATATGAGAGGTACCTCGAAAAAATAGGTATTCATATCAACCTTAAATTCACGCTTTAATTATTTTGAGAAACTTACCGAATATATTCTCAAATCACTCAGCATTTAATTATTGCATTAATGGATAACTTTCCCGAAAAGCCCATGTTGATGGATCATTATTCCCAAAAATTAGATTTATGTTCTGTACACAAAGATGCTACTCATTCTCTTCCCTGTTCTACGAATTGCATAGTTGTCTTCCAATTATGTACGATAAGAATAAGTGGGAATCATAATTAACGACATTCGGTTGAGTTTGGCTGCATTATCTCAAGCCTTTAAAGGGTTTAACTGTCGGATTTTGACTCTGAATACTTAAAAGAGATGCTATTAAATTGGGTGTCCATCTTACCCCAACCTTTTTGAAGATGAAATTGTCCGGCATAGTCGTCAATTTCACCGAAGTTAAGGTCGTCCTACCGCTGCTGTGTGAGTCAAAACAGATACTGAACTACTGTTTTTCATTTGTTTGATGAAAACATTCTGAATTTAATGAGAAAATGCCTTGAAAACAAAGAACGAGGTACTCAATACCCATGTTATTCTCCACGGATATTTTTAATGAGCACATGTTTCAAACCTTGGAAGCGGACTGTAGCGCCTTCTCCACAGAATTATCTAATTTTATATTCAATTTTGATAGTCATTTGACAGTGGTAAGATAGTGATCGTCATAGATAAAGTGATGAAGAACCTGCATTTTAGTCTTTATTTCATTTTCCTGGAGTTATCGCTTCATATAATCTCTTCTTCGAGAAAAAGGCTTTTATATAAGAGTGAAAAGTACTCTTCCCCCTCATGCTTCACGTATTCTCACGTTAAATACCTTGTTATTTCCAGTTGAGTTTGCGAAATGAATAGCGACGAAAGGAAAACTTTGCTGCTCGTATCAAACAGAGGATTCATTTTTATATAGGTAGCCGGAGTTGGAGTAATTGACATTCAAGTCAATTTACGGCTTATACGTCCTCCCATCGACAAAGCTCGCAACCACACGTGAACTAACTGGCAGTCTGACGTTAGCCCAGGATGTGACCATAGTTCTCCTTCACTTTCGCGCTATCTTATTTTTTAGTTGCGCTCATGAGAGAAAAACGTGATCGCTATCCTTCTAAAATCGCCTATTGCTTTTAATAAAAGTTTTCATTGACGGATTATATTCTTAGGACAGCAAGTGTGATAAGAAGTCCTTGTGCGGTTTGGATAACCATGCATACAACGCGAAAGAAGGAACTTTCATCCCATCGCTTAACTCTGCTATAATTATATTAAACAAAAGGCTACGCATGTGATCTATCGGTTAAAGTTAAATTTACACAATACCCTAAAATAGTTCATCATCATCAGCATTATCACTGTGATTCTCTCCTTGGACAGATTTTAACGGTACTGCCTCCACAGCATTCTGTCCTGGGCCTCTCTCTTCATCTCTTCATAGCTCCTTCCTTTTTTCATGTCTGTCAGCATTCCGTGCCTCCTCCTTCCTCTTCCTCTCTTCCCTTATATCTTCCCATCTATAATTAATTTCTGAATCCTATTCCTCCTTAAAATATGCCCAATGCAATTAGTCTTCCTCTTTTTAATTTCTCTCAAGATACTCCTTTCTTCTCCAATCCTCCTCAGCACCTCATCATTCTCTACTCTATCTTTCCAGAAATTTCTCTCCGTTCGTCGCCACAGCCACATTTCAAAGCTTTCCAAGTACTTTTCTTCTCTCTTCTTCAAGGTCCATGTTTCGCATCCGTACAGTACAATACTCCATATGAAGCATTTCGCGAATATTTTTCTTATATCTTTCCTGACATTCCTCGATGTTAACAGTTCCTTAATCTTGCTAAATGCTACGTTTCCTTGCGCAATTATACTTTTAATTTCCTCTGTACAATTGCCGTTCTGAGTAACTACACTTCCCAGGTACTTGAAGGAACTTACTTGTTTTAATTTTTCTTTTTCCAGCCATATATATTTAATGGCCCTGCTGCCTTTGCTACCCTCATAACTATAGTTTTTCTTTCTGTTTATCCTCATTCCATGCGCTTCACTTTTCTTCCAAATTATTTCCATCATCTTATGGAGTTCTTTTAAATTCTATGCTATTATAGCCTGGTCATCCGCTTATTTGATGGTTTTTGTTCTCTCACATCCCACGTTTATGCCCCCGATGTCTCCTGTAGCTTCTTCTAGCAGTTTGTTTGCATACAAGTGAAAGAGGCATGGTGACAGACAGCAACCCTGCCTTACTCCCCTTCCTATTGGGGTTTCCTTTGTTTCCTCTTCCCTGTTCTTGCAGCTACTTTCTGATGGATGTACATATGCTTTATTAATCTTCTGTCTTTCCAATCTATGTCTATCTCTCTCAAAATATCTAACACAATATCCATATCCAGAAAATAGTTAGCCATCAAATATTGATTAATTTTCCAGTTCCAATCTTTTATTATGCTATAATGATTCTCCCCAACCCGATTCTCTTGGTTTACTCAAAGTCAAGAAGCAAGGAGCAAATTCTGCGTTCTGAATTTTATCCCTATCGTTGTCTAATCTTCTGTCAAATCGTGCTTTAGACTAGAAGAATGATGAGAATGCAAAAATTTTTATTCTATTATGCTGTCGTGGTTATAAAAAATTCCCACTATTTGAACCCGTAATATATATGTATATACATACATTCAATTATAAAAAGTGACTCGATGTTGAACGGCAAATATTAAGTTGATGAGAAACTTAACATTCATTTCTCTTTGATAATTATTCTTTACAATAATAATGTAAGATGGAACCTACTTTGAACGATAAGAGAGTTCGTCGAATAAAATTCATAAAACTCCGTTCCCTTGCGTGGGTCATAGAGGGAGTGATTTGCATGAAGGTGTACTATGTTTAAAAGAACTGAATGTAGACTACTCTGCATTTTGTGATTATCTCATCGCCGTCTGCCTGATCCGCTCCACTAAACTGAGTCTCGCAGAAAAAAATATGGAGGCTGCGATGTCCAAGTTTGCATCATCTCATATTCTCCATTTTGGGTCCTTTTTCAAAATAAAATTCTCAAAAGTGATGCAAACTGTCCCGAATCTACGGTACATAAACATATAATACTTATTATCATAACCTAAAAATTACTTAAAAACACTTATAAGATATATAATATGTATACAAAAGTGCGTTTCTCTGGTGAGAACTTCGCATTGCAATGATATTAGAGCCTGATCTCGTAAATATTTGCTTAGAAGCCCAATAATGATGAAAAAACACTATTAATGGATCATTTTTCGGTTTACAATGACTTTAAAAACATTTTGACGTTCAAATTCCACATTCCCTTGGAAATAAATAGGAAACCAAATCAATGGATATTAAGCACCGTGGTAATGTAACATTTATCGTTACCTTTTAAGCTAAATAGGCGTAGATGTGTTGACCACTTAAACATTCTAAATTCACGACTGCAACATAACTCAGAGTCTTTGCCTTCAGAAGTTTTCTGGCTGGCGAGTTAATCTTGTCAACAAACCTGATCAGCTGAATTTATGATGACTGACGTCAGGTATTAGGGCTCAGTTCAATATCGCCCATCGATTGCCTGGTGATTAATGAATGGAGTGAGGAGGCATTCATGGAAACGTCGATTCGGAGAGGATTCTGCCAGAACACCCCGGGAAATGTATTTCGGAGTTCCATCTCTGGAAAATCAATACATCCCCGGTCGTGGTTACCCTCTACCTCGCACGCAGTCCTGCCTCCGTTAATTGGCGGCTGGTTAAGTGAATAGGAAATGCCTGCACTAGTTAGCAGCCGTGGTGCTCCGTAATTGACTCAAACAATGTCTCAGGAATCGAGGCCAAATCAGGTCAAAAGAATTATGGAAAGGAAATGGGAGAGTGATGGCGGAAATTAGAATTTGGACTTTTTTTTAAGCCTGCTCGGGGACGGCTACAATGCGATACTTTTAATGACTTTAAATTTCATGGCGTTGCAGGAATTCATTAAAAAAATGAAATCAAGTTTGACTGACACTTTTATTTGATTTGCACTTTAATAACTTGATCCTAATACTTCAAATGTTTGAAAAAAAATGAAATCAATCATTCATAATTTGTAAAAGATCGGAAAACTGAAATAAATTAATTACTAGTAGAGGACACAACACTTGGTATCAAAGCTAAAAACATTAAAAAGTTTCATCCTAAGAAATTCTTGATTTTATCTGCATAATTTATGGAGATAGTAGAATATTGATAGATTTTAGTTTGAAGAATTCCTGAGTGATTTCTTTTTCGACGACCCTTGGGTGCTCATTATTGCTCTAAATGATGTAATATAATGACAAATGCATATGAAAATGTGATGATAAATATGACATAACCAGTTGAATAGAAAATATAAGTTGGGAGAATATTTATGCAGTTTCATGAATCATTTTTGTGAGTAAAGATTTCATTTTCAAAGATTTCATCAGTAAATTACAACAAGATGCGAGAATCTTGTTGTTATACACTAATGAATTTTGCTTGAATTATTTCGAATTCTGCGTCTCAAACCCAAGTCATTAAAATACTTTAATTAAGACAATAATAAAAATAAATAAACATTGAATCGTTTATATTGTTCCATGTGTGGTGTTTTTCAACGTATAAACAGACGTACACTCCGGGAGTGGCCGGGTCTCAGAGACCGCAACTCACTCTCACGCATTACGTCAACATTTGTCCTAATTTCTTAGTATATTAAAGGACAGACGTTACTGAGATAGAAACATTAACGGACGGATGTCCGCATAAGTAACTTAAGAACAAAGCTATTGAAGTGAAGCAGATGCGCGGTCTCGGAGACCTCGCGCCACTCCCGGAGTTATAAGGGAAAGGCTGTGCAAGAAATGTTTTCGACTTCCTCGAACACTAATTAAACTAAAGTATGATTTAGTTTTTGCCTTGAGAATGGAGTACGAGTCGGACTCCGAAACGTCAGCAGCTAAAAACTTATCCCGGAGGAAGACCCGAGGAGACTTCCTCCATACTAATTAAACTGTGTATTCAGTGACTCGAGATTTCCGCCGACCAGTAACCTTAATCAGGGGGTGATAGGTAAAGGGGTCGTGGACTCACCGGTGACCTCCGCGAGGCTCTGCAGGTCGTTGGTGCCGTCGCCGCCGATGATGAAGCGGTGGTGCGCGTTGGTGGGGTCGGCGGCCGCTGACTCGGAGACGCTCCGCTTCGCCTCGGCTCTGCGGGCGATCGCCTTGGCGATCTCGGCGGCGCTGATGCTTTGCGGCGCGCTCCTCCGCAGCTCGACGAGCACCGGCGGGAGGGGCCGAGGGGGCGGCGGCGGGGCGGGTCGCTTCCCCGCGGCTTCGTGCGGTCCTGCGTTTATTATATACGGTCCTCTTAGCCAAGATAACTGACCCTTGCATTACAACACACAAACCGATTCGATCTCAAAGACTTCGCCTCCGACTCTCCGCGGTAGACCTTTTTGTTTTATTGCATAACATGCATAATGCATTCACAGGTTCACGAGCTTAAACCTGCGTTTTCTCTCGGTGATCGACAAAAGTCGCCGAATTTCGTGCCGTTTTTCTGTGCACTGAATCAACTTTGGTTAAAAAAAATATTCCTGGATCCTTCTTTGGATCTCTATCTAATTCTACTTTTGGTCAATTCAATATTTCCTCCGAGAGGACACCGGTCCTTGCCCCTCTGGGAGTTAAAAATGATTTCCAAACATTTCTGAAACAGTCATTAAATCTCTTTCTTTTTTTTTGATAGTGAAAGTCACGAGTAAGGTAAAACCTGCTGCATGGGTGCTTTGATGACGACTTTAAAAATATACAAATATTTCGTCTTCAAGCGAATAGAATCTTGATTTCTGATGCTCCAAAAAAGAGCATACCTGTTTAAATTTATCAAAATATTTATTTTTTAAAAATGCATTTGGAAGTCTTTGTCTGACTCATTGGCATGATTTATCTATGCATCAAGCTAATTTTTTTGTAGATGAAAATAGTGAAACAAATGCGCGTGACGTGCATTCTGACAAGACTGCTCGATTGAGGCGTCTTAGTTGGGGGTGACAAGAGGTTTTAGTTCTCTTCTCAGGACGAGGCATCACAACTAAACAGAGTTTGACGAAAAGCAAAGCGAGGAGCTGTTTCTGATTCTGTCACAACGATCCACCTCTTCCCGGAACTGCTGAATCCTCTTCCACCCTCCGAAAACCCTCCTCAATCTCTCGCGAGTTTGTCAATCAATAAATCATTCATTTCATTGAACAGTTAGAAAAAAATAGAATTCTCAAGAGAAAAAGGAAGGCTGGCGCCATTTCATTAGATGAGCTTGTCGTGATCACGTGATCAAAAAATACACACAAATCGTGCGCTTGGCGTTTGTCCGTCAGCATCCCCATGCAATCAAGTCCTTCCTCGGTCCTACAGAATAGTGAAGCGCGATTCGGACGAGCACGGGCCGCATCGCCTCGCGATTCGCCTTCCAACCCGCGCACCCTCTACCGCGGTGAGCTGCGAGCGCGTCGTCGGCAATAGTCTTTGGGGCTCGCCCCCTTTCGCCCACGGGGAGAGGGCTTGGCATGCTCGGACTCCGGGTTTTATCGGATAGGAGTGACGTGCCTTCCGTTTTCGATGCGGCCCTCGCGGCCGTGCCCATCAAGAGCATCTCTGTCTTGGACGACGTCCTTCGCAGTCCAGCCACGTCCAGGGACCCGCGGGCCGCTGCAGCCGCTGCCTCCTCTGACCTCCGTGTCGCCTCGGCCGCGATCATCAGGGCCCTGTCTTTCGCGTCCTTGGCTGCTTGGATTCGCCTGCGAGGGGAGAGTAAATGGATGGGATAGGAAGTTGACCGATTTATTACTTCACATTAATTATAATGTCGCGGTACGTCTTCGTAAAGGAGCTTTTTTGGGATAACCCGAGTCGGAATTAGAGAAAGCAGACGCTTTTACTCCTTTGCCGGAGACTTATCCAGGGCTAACAAAGGAGCCATTTCCTAACGGAGTCTCTGGTAAAGGGATAAATTTAATTTTTTAAAGATTTCCTTCGTAGGTAATTTCAAAAAGAGCAGTTATTTACGAAGATGTGGTACATGATTTTACTACACAGTTATCAGAGGTGTTTCGGTGAATCACGTTCGGTGAATCGCCAAAATCAGGTTCAATATCCAAATCCTGGTTTATCTTGGTTATTTATTCCGTTTTCTGTGGAAGGGGAAAGAATAATTTAATTAAGAATCTTAAGGGAAATGGAGATGGTTGGATGAAAGTCAAGACAACGGCTGGGTGCTTCAGGTAGGCTCTACATTTTTTAATTTTCATTTCCAAAAATTCCACTCCGCCCCATCTTGCCAAATGAGGTTGGCATAATAAGTAAGAGGAAATTTGCCGTGTGAATAGTGCTTCTGTTTAAATAAGCAGTAATAAAATTGAGTGGTGGTAAACTTTTATGCGTACCTCCAGTAGTTTGCAAGCTGATTTTGCAGAATTTCAAATTTCTATTAGAGAGTGAAATGAAATAAAATTTGTAGCTTCCACACAGTATATTGGCACCACACCCCGATCGATTTCAACATTTTCGGTCATTACTAAAGAAGAGTACTCGATATTACTCCTTAAAGATGACTGAAATATTAATGAACAGGCAATTAATAATATAAAGTATTACTCCTTAATTATGCACTTATACAGATTAGTCTACGCAATAAAGTTGTCACGAATATATTAATTGAGCAAGTGGCAACCTTCATATGCTTAAGGGTACTGATAGGTTAAGACGGGAAGTTGGATACTGAGATTGATTAGCGTATTCTGGCAGAAAACAAAAGTTTTTAAGTCAAAGAGAATCAATGAATAAGACTTCAGCTGTCAGTGTACAAGTCGGTATATACTCCAACAATCACATGTAGCTGTGAGTCATGGATGCATAGTGAAAAACCCAAATAAATGTTATAAACTATGGAGATGAGGTTTCTCAGACGCCTTTTGAACATAACAAAAAGAGATAGTATTCGAAGAATCACCATACGCGAGACACTCAAAGTAACACCCCCAGCCGACAAAATTGGAGACTCACAACTGATAAAATTAATGGTTGAAGGCGTAACTTCATGGAGGGTTACCGCAGACATGACTGAAAAAAATCTCTTAGTAATTTCCACACTTAAAATTTTATAACCCACCTAGGTTCCGATTGCCTTGAAAACATTTTCAAGGTTTTGCAACAATTTTCCTTGAAAATGATTGCAAGACAATCGAAACCTAGGTCGGTAACAAAATTTTAAGTGTGGAATTTACTAAGAGATTTTTTTCCGTCATCACTCGCAATTGAGATAGTTTGATCATGTGTGCCGAGAGTGAGAACAGCGGTACGCTAAAAGAGCTTGGAAAGAAAGGGATAAGGAAGCAGAGGAAGGCTCAGATTGAAATGGGAAGATAATTCGCGGGTAAAGGCTGAAAGTAGAGGAGCATTACGTGTCAGAGACAGGGTGTTGTCTGTTAACTGGACTGAATGATGAGCTCTTTGCTAAACCTCGACACCCAACGGGTAGAAGAGGTTACCCTGTTTTGCTGTGCAAGCACTTATAACGACACAAACTATGTCAGGGGAAACTTTGTAAAATTTCTCCATGATGTAAAAAGAGCAAACTTTGTAAATTTCACTAGTAAGTTTTATTCTCGACTGTGGTTTATGTCATATTCAGGTGGACCTGGACAAGTAATAAGAATAAAGAATAATAAAAATAAATTTTTATTAGAATAAGGTTTAGAAACATTCATATATTTTATAAGTCTGCAATCGAGTTTTTATTCCTTTATATGACCAAGCTCCCTAAGTTAACACTTGGCATCGCGGAAAATGTAGTCAACCGAGAAGGTTAGCTGGCCAACGGACAGGGCTTGTTTTGGAAGTAGATCCAACTAATCTTCACTATGCGGTATTTATGTATACTTAAGTGGCCTAGCTGGCCGACTCTTCCAGGGTATTCAATTCTTGAGATTGCTGATTACACTCAAAAGTTACTATTCGCCCAACGGGACCGTATATTAAGTGACACCTCAAAGTTTTATTCGCACAACGTAGGACAATTCATTTAACTCCGACATTTCCTAAATTATGACGAATGATTCATCCTTAGATTTCTCAAAAGATAAACGTTCCAGGGAATTCCGAAAGTTAAGCATTCCCTGGAAGCAAAGCATTTAATTGCTTCTCCTTTGGATGACGATGACATGGCGACGACTTTCGTCCTGTGAAAGGTGGATTGGTGTATTTTTTTACGGCCTTGTCCGCCACGGTCGACCTCTGTTCACAAATGTATGCAAACGAAAACTCAACGACTCGGCTTACCTAACAAGCTCAAAGGGCCAGTCCTTCCTCTTAAATCCCATGATGTTGACACAAGATGAGACGCTAAGACCCCCTCTCCTTTCTGTCATCCACTCTGGATCTCCCTAAAGCTGGAATTCGCTGGGTTATATTCCACTTTTTTTGCATTCCGAATTTCTTCCCTCTTTATCTGTAGCAAGTGTAAAGTTGACGTGAATTATCATATCTTGTCTCAGAGGAGCCAGCAGAAATTGCAAATTGTAGCAGTTAAGATCTTTATTCATCTTTGTCTGTCTTGTAAATAGCAGCCCTTCCAAAAGATTCAATTGATGTTACATACCATTCGTTAACTTCATGAGGGGTAGCTACATTGTAATATATGAGAAATTTCTCCCTTGGCAAATAAATGAATTTGTGTGACACATATTGATTTGGAAAAGTGGATATGCGACTTGGTTTTGATAAGAAAATTACATTTCAAATTAAATTTTCCTTGGAATCAAAAAATTAAAATCCGTTTCTTGCAGACGTTTGTCTTTATATCGCTGGAAGTATGAACTTAGACCAGGGAGGAGCAGGAACTCTTGTCAATTTCCTAAAATTGCAAGAAAGTACATTATGTCTTTGGGAACTGTGAGGTTATGAACTTTAATTCAAACCCAAGACTTGGAATGATGACGTTTACACTCTGAGATATTCTTTTTAACGCTTATTAACGCGAATATTTTTTAACGCCTCAAATTTGTGGTACTCGCTAATTAGTATTTTGTTGCATCGAGAGCTCTATATAAAGTCTGTCAAATCACATTTGTGAGAGATATTGAGTGCAGCTATTTTCAGTATCCAATTATGGGAAAATTTCTTTCATCCTCGAAAGCGTAGAAAAATTTACACCCAACACTTTATTTTGAACAGAGCATTTTCGTTTCCATGCCAGTGGAATCTAATTATAACTGTTCGAACTCCCAATGTGTCCCGACATCTCTTTCGTGAGGACACCACTTCAAATCGCTTTTTCACGCGGTGAAATGCTGGCTGAATCCACCATATTCCATTATTTCCTGCCGGAAAGAGAGGAAAAAAAGTGGACTCCATTCCTCCTAACTCCACTTCCACGTGTCACATTTTTTATCGAGATCAATATCAATACACTCAGCCTGCATCCTCGTCACCCGTTCTCCATCCCCACTCACTTGTATTCCTCACAGGAAAAAGGCCTTTTATATATCTGTATGTTTGGGAGGGTACCCCCGGGTAACCGGATCCCCGTGGCGACCGGCAAACCGCACTTAGAGGTGGATATGAAAAACAATCAATCCTGGATCGATTGCATTCGAATGACAGTCCGTCGCCCACGCGTGTCGGAAGAAATGAACGTCAAAACGAATTTCCTCTCTTATCTCGTTTGGAGCATCCATCGCTCTTTCGGAATAGAGGTATTTTTGGTGCCTTTTGCAAAATCATTTGAGAATAGCTCAATCAGACAGAGTACCCATAGCTCACGAGGTTTTCGCTATGAGTGGTAACCTTAGCCGTCGAAGGCAAATGTTTTCGGAAGTATTGAAGCAGAAAGCGTAAATATTCATGTGGAATGAGGCATAACTAAATACAGCCTTGCGTGTGTACTGTGATTAGGGCAGGTCTAAAATCCAAATTAGAATGGTAGCTTTATTACCAATTATCGAATCAGAGTGTACCTAAAAATGGGTCATTCTACTTCACCTTTCACGAATTAGCTGAACCATCACTGGAATCAACTGACGATAGACGCCTTAGACCCTGTTATCGATCAGAATAGTTTTTGGTGGGATTTTTACAGACTGTACCATCCCTTATACAACGATGCTCCAGTTCGAAAAACTATATCTTATCTACGGTGTATTCGAGCAGAGAGATAACGAGGATCAAGTATACTAACGCCCAATAATTTGTCTTTCTCATTTGGCCAGGAGATAGAATCATCCCACGTTTCGGATATAATTGATAAATACCAAAGAAACATGTATTTATATTTATATATAAATATATATTTAAGAAAATGAGAGATTTCTGTGTCACTGGTAAAAGCTGTTAATGGTAGCAAGACCTAAAAAATAGAAATATTGTGCTCAGCAATTTAAACTTCACTGCACGTCACATGTTTCAGGTTAAGAAGCCTGATAAATGCTCTCAATGCTAATATACTCAATGTTCTCAATGTAAATAAGGCTTTATTAGTTTAGAGGAAGAGCGTCATTCAATATTTTTTATCTTTTCTCTTCTTCTTCTTTCTAAAAATCTTCAATATTTTCTATCAAACTAAAGATAATAATACACATCGTGTATTATTATCTTTAGTTCGCATTATAACCAAACTATGAGCATGGATCAAGCACTTCTAGTGGAAACTTTGGCTCACTCACTATGAATTGAATGTCTCTTCATTCAAATATTCCACAGTTATTTTAAAAGCCAAATAAGGCTTCGACTCCCGGAGGCCTTGATTATAAGACACGGTGCCGAAACCGATATCGGCCGTTAACATTTGGGGAATTTTATATTATGGTGATTTCATATTATCAGTCCCTAAAAATTATAAAATCAACTTATCAGCATAAAAATGCAATGTCTACATTGACATTTCTCCTGATAAAGAGTAAAAACAATTATAATTGTGAGGAATGATGGTATTCAGTACATTAACATAGGATACCGCAAGACAGGCCAATTGGAATTAACGTGTCTGTGCCTGACGCGTAGAAAGAGCGTCGTACTAAATGAGTGCCTGGCTAATTATATTAATTTATTCCAATCAGACTCCGATGCAGATGCATGTCTTAAATAATGGGACATACATAAGATCCTTGCCGACCTTTTCGTGCACAGTCCTTGAGCCCCATCTTCTGTTTGATCGTTATTGAACATAAATATTTTCATCATTTGCATGCATCCAGTTATATGGATGGTTGATTGTTGATAGATAATTTCCTTTATGTTTTTCCTAGTATATGTAAAGTATATAACCTCACGCTTCTTCTCTTGTCAACTAATCATAGTAAGCAAACTCCCTGCCTCTTATATCCCAGATACCCTGCCATTCCTATCTTTCCCTCATTTTTCAATCATATTCGTCTTGAAAACGGTCTGAAAAATTCTCTCGCTTACAGTCGAGGAAACGAGGCAGTCCTCTGCGCGAAGCGTGACCTCAAGAGGGTCAACTGTCATAAGTGGTTGAACTGCGCAATTGTTTTGACCAACAATGTCGCGTTGGAAGCATTTTTAGTGTAAGACTTTTTAGGAGTAAGATTTGGCTACAAGATTGACCTGAGCAATCGAAGGTCGAAAAGATTGAAGTGAGCAATAATGGCATGCAACCTTTGGAACCCTGGTAGTCGAACGCGAAGACTACTTAACACTTGGGATTCAGTTCGTTGAGCATGGACTCTTCCAAAAGGACTTTCTGGGCAGCTCTTACCATATTTCTTTACTTATTTATTGTTGTTATTCACCTGCTTCGCTTGTCTATAGTTTTCTTGTGTAACTTCCTTTCCTTAACCAATATACCAAGCACTAAAGCTTGTTTCTGTCAATGGATGCTACTCCTTCATTCATATAAGTTGTTGGAGTCATGATTAAGTGGTTTACTGCCGATTTCTTAGCCGTGTTTGTAACGTGAAACCTACTTTAGGGCAACGGCCTGTCGTCGGTTCCTTTGGTTGGAGGCGAGATTTCACAAACATGTGGTTCACTATTGGAATGCTACTAATGTTAGAGAGGCTGTATCTTGGTACTACGTGGGAAAGGAGCATTTGGTGTAAAGTCAACAAATTACCTTCAATTCAATCAATCTTATGCAATAATTAGTACTAACGACAAACCTAGAGTCTTATTGGCAGTTTTTATGGTCTCTTATAACTCGCGGAAAAATGATATTTTCAACTTATCCATTCTGCAGTCGACTTTATAATTTTATTCCCATCATTATATCTACCGCAGTATGTCGAGTCTTGTAAGATTTAATTGACGTCGTCAAGAATTGTATCGTTTTTGAACTTAAATAAAAGATTGAGTCTAAATTTTGACTGACGGTCTGAAAGCTATTCCTATCCCATTGTTGGGCCCGGCTTTATTCCAGAGAGGAGATCCTACGGTATGTCTAAGTGCTGTTTCCCCTGTTCTACCAGTGACAGGCAGTAAACGCCAAACGACCTTAGACGCCGAAGCTCGTTAAACTAAAGTTTGACTCCCCTCACTTTAGGGGCCACCCTATCAGGGCCATGAGTCTTTTCACTGCAGCCTGAGGAACATACGCAGTGTGGATTGCCTTTCGTCTGTCTTATATGTCTCTCTATTTTTTGTCTTATCAAACCTGGCAATAACGGCAGCAATGGCTACTGCAATCGTTGCCATTGGTGGGTCTCTAAGTGTCAATCATTGAAATGTATTTTAGGCTGCGCATGTGATGGTCGATTCTCTGAAAAGAAGCTGAAAATATCGACAAAAAGAAAAGATAAACCTAAGTACATGTTTACCAAGATATTTTAAGGTGGAAAATAGTAATGCACAACGAATTAAAGTATTATTACCATTCGCAGAGTAACCCCTTAAGGAAATGAAAGCATTAATAAAAATCTAGATAAATGATGACGCAGAAAATAATACAGCGAAAAGTTTGCAACGCACCGTTATGAGAAATGAATGAACTCAATGCCGAAGTTATTTTAACTTTTGCCACGATTTACACTTACTACAGTTAAATCAGATATGTAAAACGATCCTTACCGCCTATTTTTTAGTTCTCGAATCCTTGTGAATTTGGAAGCACCTTTAACGAACACTTTTTCGACCATGTGAGACTAATTAAGCGTAATTTAATTGGAAAAAATGCATTTTGGCTTAAGTTTCCATAGATATTTGCTAATAACTTGATACAACTATGTTGTTCTGAGTCAAGATATACTAATAAATGTGGAGTCAATTGAGTACTTAGGTGTGACCCTTACTCATAACCTCTCCTGGGGGAAGTACATACGGGAAATTTGCGGATAGGGAAATAGCAAATTGGATATTATTAAAAGAATACTAGGAAAATACGACGAGAAAGAAAAGGAGTGATGTCATTTTTCTCTCGCGAGACCTCACTTGGAGTACGTCGCTTTTATAATTAGGACCCTTACGAAGTAGGTCTAGTTTCAGATACAGATCGAATACAGCGTAGAGAAGCAAGATTTGTGAAAAAAATGTTAGGATAAAGATGGTGCTGTTACTGAATTTTTTGAGGGATTTAGTTTGGAAAACTCTGATATGATCGAAGGAAAAAATATAGATCATTGCAAAAGATTGATGTAGACTTTTTTTGCCGAGCGTTCAACATATTCTGCTAGAGCCAAACTATTATGGTAGAAATGCTCTCAGGCATTGAATTAAGGAAATAGACGGTAAAACAAATAGATTTAAAATGTATTTTTTCACAAACATACAATAAGGGACCATAATAGTTGTGACAAATCAGTTCTGGGAAACTCTGATCTTACTTGGTAAAGTATGTTTTGTACTTTTGCTAAATATCTCAACAGCATTATGAAGCGCATTTCCGCTAAGATATAGCTGCTGCATGATTTAGTACCATGTAATACTATTCATCAGTCTAATTAATAATTCTAACCAGTAGTTGTAAATAGTATACTGTATGGTAGCATGTTTGTTTAACTAGTACTCTCCTAGTTTCTGGTCTGACCGCGCAATTTCATCCTGACTGCATTTGTCCTGCACCTGGGATCCGGGCGAGCGTGCGCGCTTCTGTTTTCAGTTGGGATGAGTGCTGTATGTCTGGTGTGGAATCATCCCGTGCCACACAACCTAATGGTGACATGCACGGTGTTTCGTAAATGTAGATGCTAATGATGTCCAGACTTCATTTCCATTCAATCTCTTCATGAGCAGTCTATCATATCTGTCATATTAGTGAGTCAGCATGGAACTGATCGATTTTTCAGTCGTATCAAATAGTGGACGCGTTCTTCTACTACACACCGTTTTTATATTTCTCTCACCCCCCATTCTTCCTATTTGGCGAAACTCTTTTGGGGAGGGCTAAGTCAAAGAACATAGTTTTTGCCCTTGGGCTTTGAAAACTGGCTCTCTTTTAACAAGTTCCTCCAAACGCTATGTCTTTGTATACATCTATCACTTCCCCAGCTCTCATGCATTGCTTCATACACGTTCTCTACTTGTCTTTACTAACATCACCCAAGACTTTCACGGGTTATCCCTTCCCCTCCGTCCGCTCACTCAACTATTATTCACTTATTTTGTTATTCGACTCCATCTCACTATCTCAACATAGCCAAACCAACGAAGCACACTCATTTCATATATGTCCATTACTTGGACATCTATTTTTTCATCACCCACTCATTCTGTGCCCTATCGATCCTACTTATACCACAAAAACTTCTCAAGTACCCCATTAATAGTGCATTCAGCCCTCTCTCATTCTTATCCTAACATACATGGGATTTGCTTTCATATAATAATCCAAGAAGGAGAAAATCTTTGTTCACCGCGAATTTCCCTCACCTTGACTAACAAATCCCTTGATCTGCTTCACATTCTACCTAATACTTTAATTCTGGCATTGGTAGGCCTAATAATGCCGCTTAATATCCAACAAGTGACTAGGAATGTGAATCAAATGACATTAAAGTAAAGTATGATTTAGTTTTTTCCCGGCGAATAATATGGAGGAAGTCTTCTCGGGTCTTCCACCGGGATAAGGTTTTTACTGCCAACATTTTGGAGTCTGACTCGTACTCCATTCTCAATTTCCATTCTCCATTTTGCCTTGAGAATGGAGTACGAGTCGGACTCCGAAACGTCGGCAGTAGAAAACTAATCCCGGTGGAAGACCCGAGAAGACTTCCTCAACATTTAAGTAGTTTTACGGCGTGATCATCATGACTTACGGGTAAGATGTTAGAATCGGCCCCTCCTTCTTTCCCTTTCAGTTTTTATTTTCATACGCTTCGTTATTATTCGAAGTATTCCACGTGGCCGAGTCGACTACTCACATGTGCACAGAGAGTGGACGGTAGAGGGCGGCGCCCACGCAGACATGCAGCGTGCAGGCGCCGAGCAGCAGGAAGGCGCCCTGGAAGCCGTGCGAGTAGACGAGCTGGTCGATGATCCAGGGGAAGAGAAGTCCGCCAGCTGCCGTGCCACTCACCGTGATGCCGTTGGCGATGGCGCGGTGACGGTCGAAGTAGCGGGAGACGAGGATGACGCCGGGCGTGGTGGACAGGCCGCCGCCGATGCCTAAATGAGAGGTAGTGGCAAGGTGGGAGAATGGGATGGTGTAGAGTTTGATACGATTTACATGATTTTATGCCGACGTTAACCTCTAGACGACATTGCTTGAGCGTTAATCGTGGGCCACGACGTGCACATTTTAATAACGTTTCAAGTAAGTCGGAAAAAAATACTCGGACCATATTTCATTCAAAGATCTCACTTCATCTGTTTTATGCGGCTCGACAAACTCGCAGTGTTAGAAATGGTTACAAGAATTTTAATTTACATTTCCATTTCAGTTAAAGAATTGTATCACTCGAACTGTTGTTGACTTTCGGCATGGTATTCGAAATCAAGGCGCAAATTACATTTTTACGAGTTTTTTTTCGAATATTTGACTCGGTGATTTAAGGCTGTTTTATAATAGCATTGAATTGCCAAGAAAAAAATCAGTGAATTACTCATGTTCGCAAAGACTGAGATTCACTATGGAAGAGGACGCCTTGGTAACTTAATTGGTTTGGGCACTAGTGGCGAAACTGAGGGGGTCTGGATTCGAATCCCAGTCCAAGTGAATGATTTTTCCACTGTGAATGTCTCACAACTGTACACATTATATCACCGTTATCTACCACTACCGCCATTGAGAATACGTATGCAAAGTTTCACAAAAATCTTCTCATATTGAACAATTGCTCCAACCGCCTTTTGCGAGTTTGCGAGATGCGAGTTTGTTGATGGAAAGTTTACGCTTTTTGAAGTACTTCAGGCTGTGCGTAAGCTTGCGCAAGTGATCTCGGTTGGAGAGCTTGCATCAGTGTATCAATAACAGATTTACGTTTTCCCAGCAAATGGTTTGGGTGCGATTAACACAGGGCCAGAGAGAATTCATCATATTATCTTCAAGATGTTGGCAGAGTCTTTGAAACAGTCGATAGTTGACGTTTTTCCCAAGAAAAGTCCAAAAAAACTAGGACCCTGTATTTGCGTAAATTATCGAGCCGATAAAATTACCTACGGACTTTGTAAATAGGGCCTTAGTATTTCAGCTGATCATTGGCAAGTCTCATATTACCGTGAAACGCCTCCTAACGGGATCGCATTAATTTATTACAGATCCAAGCGAACAATATAATAGGAAAATATAATTTTTAGTATTGAAAAAAAAATAATAAATATTTTTTTTAGTAGAAGAAGAAGTGTTGCGCAACGAATAGAGTAGTCACTGAACCCTTCAAAAAACTACAACAAAAGGTTACACGTGCGAATGGTTTTAATTTCACGAGCATGATTTAAAAAAATTCAATACGAAAGAATAGAGATGTGACAATGACATCCTTTCACATTTTTACCGTAATTATTCGGCACCACAGGGTCTCTGTGGCTTCGTTAAACAATCAAATAGCCACAAAATACACAAAATACGTAATTTAATTTTACTTATATGCCTGTAATAACCTTTAAAAATTAGTGAGAGATAGATAGGAATGGTTTTAAGTCGTTTTGAAGTCAATTAATTCAGTAAAATAAATTAAATGTGTCAGTCGATGAGTAGTTACGATTTACAGTTATAATGCTCGCTTGATTATAATTTATCAAACCTCTTTGTCCTAGTTTATATGAAAATATGGGACTCAAACTGCAACGATTTTCTGAAACCCCCAGTTATAATCAAGTATCAGATGTTGAAGAGCTTTTTAGGTTGTTATATATCGGTATTTTGCAGATAATAGATTTACCATTCGTTTGTACTAATTCTCATGTTTTACTCTCGATCATTCACATCAACTCCCATGTGGTGATCTTATCTGTATTATGAGGGGTTTTTGAAAAATTCAATTGAAAATAATGGAAGTTTGCACTTTAGATGATTGTCATACCTAAAAATATGAGAAGTCGTCCCTCATTTCAATTGTCGACTTTTGGTTACAATTCAAAACAGTGTATCTTAAAATTCACTCTTTTCTAGAAAAGAGTCCTCTTAACGACCTGTACATTCTTGAAGCTTGAAGAACGTTTTTCGGGAATACTTCTAAAATGAATGAACGTAATTATCAATTTTATCGCCATCGGACTTTGTTTCTTTGTAAATATTTGCCTCTTGTATTATATAATAAGCTCCAATCGCAGCGTGAAAGTGTAAAATATATTTAAGATGTATTAGAAAAAATATGATAAATTTAATAGTATTTTAAACATATTATCCTTGTCATTACCCCCCATTTTAATATAATATTTTTCCGAGAGGCATGTGTCCAAAAGTGACTGAAGGACGAGCGAGGTAAATAAGTATTATTGAGACTTTATCTCCAGAAATAAATGGATACTTAAAAATTTTGCAGTAAAAAACTTGTTAAAGATTAATTTTTTACTTCCTTAGCATAAGGGTGGCAAAAGCGATGAGTGGCAAATGTGGGCTGAGGTGGTCAGAGACAACGATGTATCGCTGGGACGTTTCCGCGACGCCGTTTGGGTGCGAGACCGGTTGAATATTATGGCCGACACTGAGAAGCTATGCTTTCGGGCGTAACTACTCGTTCAGCTTATAATTTTATGATTATTTTCGAATTCTAAATTTGATATTTCGATTTTTTATCATATATTCTCACACCCTTCAGTGTGACTAGTGGAATATAGCAGAGCTCGTTCACGCTATAACTTTAACTAACTCAGATATTGGAAAAATTTCAAATTTAAAATCATAACTTTTCTGCTAAATGTCAACTGCCATGTATCCTTTGGGGATGACTCCGAATTTTTCTAGATAAAAATGTATCTTTCTTAATATTCAACCGGTCTCGCGCCGAAACGGTTTCGTTTCGAAACGTCCAAGATTCCCAGGTGGTTAGGGAGGCATCCATTTGTCATGATGACACTTAAATTCTGAAAATTCAAAATATTTCATGTTTATATTTCAGTAAAAAAATCCAAGCCCTTTTATAATAGGGTAAATTCTAACAAAATGGTTTAATGTAAAAAATGGGTAAATTTACGGAATATGAAGTTAATACAGTGTCTATTTCAAAGTTTATCTCCACACAATTGCAGCTTAAAATGTAAGTTTCCCAAATCAAAGATTGCCCTTTATGACACTAAAATATCACATTATTGAAATTATCAGTCGAAATCAGCTCGTTGTTAATGGAAAAATTTTTCATCTGATCATTGTAAAGATCAAAATTCTGTGATTATCGATTCGTCATTGATGCCTTTTGTCAAGAATTGCGTGACTGCAATGTTATATATTTATACTCACGTGACATGATAGAATTTTAAGCCAGTTGAACAATGTGGAAATATATTATTTTTCATTGCTTTCACCACTTTAATGTTTTCGATGTCTCTTTGCTCCATATTTCGCAATTCCGAGAGCCAGCATTCATTTCCTCTCCGCGTAATCTATTGGGACCTCTGCGGTCTTTATAATTGCTCGTCATCGTCCATGACAACGTCAGAATACAATCTAAATTCTTACGTCACAACCATGAAACAAATTAATATGCATGTTCTCTATGGAGCATTTTTATTCGTGAAATAATGGAACAATGTCCTCTGGAAGAATTTTAATGAACACTTTTCCCAATTTTAATTGAGTTTCATAATTGAAATCGATTTTAATCGGTTCTAGGCAATCTCATTATCAACCAATGTACCTTTTTTGATTTGTCAAAAAAATAATGATTAATTAAGGAGCTTGAAGGTACCACGGATTTGAATACCGTGTCTTGAGAACATCGATATAGGTCGCATACTTTGATATCAGTTAAACTTTGACACCTGATGAGAAAGAGTAGGTATATGTAGTAGGTTTTACTTCGTCTTGATTTAACCCATTCAGGGATTTCTGGTCATCGGAACATTTATTGGGTGCTGAATACTATTTTTTCCTTAGTTGTATTTTTTGTCGTTCTCTTGGAGATAAAAAAATACAATTTTAAGCCCTAATAAAACTTTTATTTAAAAAGAGTTATCGCGGGAGTCGTTTGCAAAACAGTTTTGCAAGTATCGCCAAATGTTTCTCTCAAATTTCTGACAGCCAAACGTAATTCCAATTCATCGCTCCAATTTTTCTTTGCAGAAGACAATGGACTCTAATGACTAATATCCCCTTACGTCGAAATACAAATAGGTCAAGGGAATACCTTGTGGTGACGTCAAGCCACCGAGATTCTGATTCGTATCAAGTGACGGTGCTAATTTTGATGACCTTTTAAGAGGAAATTATTAACGTTTTGGTTGATGCACACATCTACGGACCACTTGAAATTTGTTCATTTTCCTTTACATTTATTCGTTTTTACTGCTTACGTGCAATGAGAAATAAATTTTGTGCGTGTTCCCCATTCTGAGTATCAGTTTTCAGTATGGGAGAATCCGAATGCACACCATGTAGGTACAAACTACTTTGATGACAAAACCCGCTGAGACACGTTGTCACGATAACAACTCAATGCATTCTAGAATACAAGACGTCCCGAAAGGACTTCGAGAGACAAAATGGAAATAAATTTTGAAGATGTAAAAATAAAAACAGCATCGGAATAATTTCTGATGAGACTGCGATCCCGCACAACCCAGAAAAATCTTAGAGGCTTTTTAATGATAATATTCCAGGCATGATGCAAATTTTTAATGCAAGTAAAAATTGTAGGCATGTTTTCGATGATCAGAGTGTTAGAAATTGTCGCCTTATATTACGGCCCCTCATTACCCCAAAACTCAAACAAGGAAATGAATAAAAAGGACCAAGTATAATTTTGGCTTTCTTGCAGAGATATGATTAAAAGTCTAAAAGGAAAATCTTCTTCAGTGCAAGAGTAATGCCTCCAATTCCGGTGCGATCAAGCGAACTGGATAGAGTCGACATAACTCTCTATTTCATCCTACCCCTTTGCTTATTCTGTAAGAATCCCCTCATCTCCTTCTATAGATGACAAGGCCTCTATCAATGTATAATATTTTTAAAATTAACGCATTTGATGTAATTGGTATGGTATCTTATCGTTTAATCACTTCTGACATAAGAGAGGTACCTACATGTTATGGTTGATTGAATGAGAAAACCAAGGAATGAATCCAGTCGTATAGTGAAGGCGATGCAAATATGGGGAGTTTAGACGCCTAAAAAATTAACCTCAAGAACACTGATTGGGAATGCGAGGGTGGTTTTTTTGAATGACAAAAATTCGGGGGTTATTGAAACATTTTAAAACTTGACGACAAAAACGTGAATTTCCCGTGATTTTCCTAGAAATAATAAAAAAGGACATGCAAAACAATGCCGTGTGATAATATTTATCCACTCACCTACATAATGAAGAGTTTGACGTTTTGGGTTCATAAATGGCCGTTAAAATTTTGTTGAAATGTTGAAATTAGGTCGCTATGGGAAAGTTATTACAATTATTCCATGTAAAAAGTATCGAATAATGGAATTGACAATGTATAAAAGATTTTTCCAACATATTTTACACGCAAGATCTCGTAAAGTAGGCTAATCTCAAAACCAGTATCTTAAGAATTAAATGACAGAAAATGGCCTCATTTTTCCCAGTTCAAGTTCGATTTTCATTGAATTAGACCTCGCTGCGAGTTAGCTGAAATATTTATTCTTCCCAACCCAATTTTAACATTTCAGCTCTGTGATAATAATCGCACTTTATTTTAAGTTTTCAGGGTCTCTGATTATATAGGTCGGACTGGGTGAGAGGACAGCAAGGTGGATTGGTGGTAAATGGGTCACCGTCGTTCCGGACGAGAAAACAAATGTGTTGATAACCCCGGAGTTCGCAGGGGTGGACGGATGGAGGGGAATTCCGGGCAGGAGATGTTTCCCTTTTCAGGCTTTAAGCAGTAGGGGGTGAGGGGTAAATTTGGGAGGCGGGGATCAAGGAAAGATGTCAGAGGAAGGGATTGCGGCCAAGCTAAAATAACTGCACCTCCACCGCACTCCCAATCTTCCTCCTCCCGCTCATTTCTACCTATCCAAGAGATAATTCTGAGAAAATTTACGAGCAGGAAGTAAACCTGGCCATGAGCAGTAAATGACAGTCTACGGAAATGGGTTTGGCGCACCATATCTTTCATTCTAGAATTATAACGTAATTTTTTTAACGCACGCCAATGAACAGCGTCTTTGCAGCCTCACTTGTTTTGGTTAACTTTATCTCTAATACCCGGTTTTTAAATCTCCAAAAAAAATGTATTTTCCGTGTTATAACCGAAATGAATACGTTCCCTTGTCACTTTTGCTCCTTTTAACCAACGGGAAGTTTGATTTTATTTGCAAAACCCGAACTCTTAGGTAAGATGAAGGTGGCGCAAACACTACGTCAATCTCTGGTTAACCACAACGGTGTGCAATTCGCAGCGGTAAAATAGTTCAGCTGGACTGGGATTCGAACAGAGACTCGTTTTCGCGTCAACTTCAACGATGTCAACCGGTTGACACCGTTGAAGTTGATGATAACGAAGCGCGGTAACTTCAACGATGTCAACTGTAACGTTTTTATGCTGGCAGCAAGTTTTTAGTGTCCCTTTTTTGCTCGGTTGTTAGCTTCACGTGCGGGCCTCGGAGTAGCGGTAGTGTCGACGAAAGTATAAATTCGGTAGTCCCTATAGAAGCAAGGCATTTTTTTCGAAGCCTCGGTTGCGAGCAGAGAGACTGCTATTAGGGAGCCGTGGAGGTCACGGTGCAGAGAGTTTGCATTTAGCCTTTCCCTTTTATTTTACTCCCCTGCCATCCTTCCTCTTACCTACCCCTTCCTTATCGTAGTTCCCGATGATGAGGCATGAGTCGCAGCACTTTTTACGAGTGTAAGTCACTGAGGGATTTACGATTAGGATTTACCTTTCCCTCCTCCCTTCCTCTTCTATCCGAGTATAGGCGAATCTTCCCTATACCCCCCTTTACCTGTACTGGCGCCCATATTTATTCGCCAGCTCGATTCTGTCGATTAGTTGTAAGTCTCACGTCGTCGTCCCCGTCCGGAGCTAGTCGGGAGAGTCGGTCGTCGAGGAGCCCGTTACCCGACCGTTAGAGGAATACAACCGGTTGACATCGTTAATGTTACCACGCGGCCAGTTCCGCAGTTGATTAAATAAGTCTAAATAAACAAATTTGCGTTTGAATTTATTACTTGTATTTTATCCTGGGTTGGATGGGACAGAACCGTCCCCTCTACCCCCAACCCAGTTTACATACATAGACACCCATGTCCTGGGCAGATAATATTCTACCCACTCGAACCCGCGGCCCTCGGGTTAGCAGGCGAGGACTTTACCCCACCGCCACTGGGGCCGACGAAATTTAAGGCTTTACTTCGTGGATAGTGGCGCTTCGCGCTCGTGTACAGGTATCTCGTGGCATTGTATGCACGGTACGTGCTAGGGCATCTCATTGCTTCAAGCCTTCTAGAAATTAAATGTGGAAAAGGAAGACCTGCTTTGATTAATAAATTGGTTAATGCACTCGACGCAATGTCGCGAGGCCTGGGTTCTAAACTCAGGCCAGGCGAAGGATTTTTCCATTTCTCACAATTGTGTGGCCACCAGAGGTTGACTCCGTTAAAAGTTACTTAAGAGGCCAAATCCGCCTTTCTTCGAATACCGGTTAACGTTTACCTGCCGCAATAAAACCGGGCGTAAAAATAGTCATTAAAAATCAGATATTAAGGATGGGTTTTATAAAAACTGGACATATTTTCTATGTATGAATACCAGTGCTAATACGATGCTAATAATGGTGAATTGTCATGAGATTGGGACTAGCCGCGGTACTACTGGAATTTCGTCCGGTCAAGGCTATGATTTTTTCCGCGGTGAAATTTAACGCTTTGGCGAACTTACGGGTGGCTTTGTGGAAGTAACGCCATGGCTTGTACCAATATCTTCAAAAGCCGCCAAAAGAGCAAAAAATTATTGTTAGTAGTTTGAGGCATCAATGAAATTCCTTGTTGTAAAGTGGCAGTCATTAACAGTTGGTTTTAATGGCACTTATAGTGAACAAATCATTGTATCTTAAATAGGAGTCTGAAAATTAAATAAACACAAATAAATCTATACTATAAATCTCTCTGCTCACATAACTTGTCATGAATGCACAGTATAGCTCTAGCAAAAGTTCCTGGCGCAATGCAGTGGACGATTTCGGGACATGGGCTACTGAGCTTTCAACTGAGTCCTGCTTAACGGGGGAGGAAGGCTGTTGTGTGTGTAGCGTTTATAATTGTTGCCATTACTAGCGCTTCGAGATTTGCATGACTCATAACTGCCTACCGTATCCTTTTGACTCGTCTCACAATAAGAACTCAAGATAGGGTTCCAAACACAGTCAACGGCGATGGGTGATTTTAATCCCTAGCCTAATAGCCTTGCGTTTTAGCTTATTTCACGAAGTAGTTTGACTACCCTGCCTCACTCTATCTTTCGTTGCCTTCCTCTCTACACCTCTGTCCTTTCCCTTCACCTACTCTACTTCTACCTCTCCTTCTTGCTGCGCAGGTCTGAGCCTGGAACTTTTGCGGCAGCTGTACAAGCCGAAGACGGGCGGCGTAGCGTCTTTGTTCCGGCACTATACTGCCTCTTATGCGCGCGGGTAATACTGCGCGCAAAATGTACATCAAGAGACTCGATATAAACTAAAATTCATTAAATTTATAATTTAAAGGCTTATCAAATATGGAATAACGTTTTAAAATCTTGGTTTGGGCTTCTGTGGGCCCCTCTAGCGGCTCACGGGTCCAAGGCGGTTGCTTAATCTACCCACCGTTATGCCCTCCCCCACTGAGGCCTCACGCTAGGCTAAGGTTTCTTGAAAAGCGCATAGGATGCGAGTCTTAGATTGGCAGAGAGGATTTCATATTGATCCTACACTATGTCTCTAGGGCTAATTTAAGTGGAAAATTATATATGTACGCTTTCCAACTGATACACGCGAGAATTATTTCGTCTCACCCACCAGGATTGACTGCATCAAAAACTGAACAATAGCTCTCAAACGTTCATATCACTTCCAATATTTTAACATCTTTCCTCTCTTTTTTCATAGCCAGTGTACTTGATGTTTTATCTGCCGCTAGCTGAGGCTATTAAATCGAAGTTTGAGCCCTTCATTCTGTTTGGTTTCCTCATTTTATGCGTGAGTACATTGGGGAGTCATTTTTGCATAAGTTTATGGTACTTAGAGTTCGCACATTAGACTTGAGGAGAAAATGTACGCTTGGAGATTCCAAGTTAAGTTATGCAGTCACTGCATTTCCATTTGTTCCTCGGATAGCCATTGAAGACCGCTAGGCTTGTTCATTTGATAACCTGTTGCACGTCTCTAAAAGTTGACGAAACCTTTTTCTTTTGTCGTCACTGGCTCTGAAAGCTGCTGAATATACATAAAGATTTCTTAAAGGATTCATATTTTTCCCTGCAGGAAAAATATCAAACGTTTTTATGAGCGATTTTTATACGGCCCCACATCATAGTAGAAGAACAAGTAGCGTTACACTGTAATTTTACTTATTCTTTCCGATAAGAGCATCAGAAAAAATACCAAAGTGAGTTGGGAAAGTGAAATCAACTCCAATTTTTATGTTGATAATATGTTGTGAGGATTAAATGCCCTTGTAAATGCAGATTTATAGAAAAAAATTGACAATGAACCCTCATGAATAATGAGATTTTTCAGGAGAGGGACGGCTTTAAAACTTACGTCAGGCTGAAGCTTCATGTCACTTCCGCAGCCCAATCGACTAAGTGAGTTTTTTCCTCTTAAAATATTGAACATGTGCCAATTTAGAGCGATGGTTATCAAATTTTACTCAAAATAAATCGAACTATTCGATACATTGACCGTGGGAAATCCTCTCTCAAAATGCCTCTTTCGTGATTCAGCTCAGCTCACACTATCTTAATTCTATATCCGGAAAGCTGATTTGTTGTGGCGAAAAGTTTCGGAAAAAATGTTTAAGCCTATTATTATAGCCCGAGAACTCCTTTGAGGGTTGTGCCGGAGAAAAGAAAGCAATCCTGATGTTATAAATAGGCTTTCACGTGCGACTTCTAGCCGTTGCCTCAGCATTGAGGTTATTTCCCCAGGGCACATCAAAATCACGTCACTAAGGAGTAAGAATTCAAACCACAAAAGAAGGCTTTCCTCGTAATCATTATTCACGTGATATTTTAGGTATCGATTATCTGAATAGCTTCTATAAGACGGCTTTTCCTGCACTCATACTTCGTTCTTCCGATTCAACTGTCCAGGATTAGATCACGTGTCATGGTCTTTATCAGGTTGGAAGCTGGTCCCTCCATTGCTTCATCGCTCTTCCAGAGTCTTGGTTCTAGCGTGAACGTTCATCATGCATTCAGTCTGAATGCTTCTTTTCTCAAGATCATTGAGTATTAAGTTTATCTCCTCAGAATGGGGTGGGAATGAAAGCACTTGAATCCATCGTTGATAAGGTTTGGTGGCATGGTTGTCATTTCATGGCCTCGAAAGCTCTCAAGCCCCTCAGATTTTCTCTTTTAGTGAGTTACAATTGCCAGGGGTCACTGGTTTGTTATTTTCAGGCACGCGCTCACACCCTCCCTTGCTTGCTTTAACCTACTGTTCATCCAGCAGCTCAGAGGACACGACGAGGTCGTGAGAGTAAGATTTTCTGGTTTAGCTGTCCCATAGAAATAACAGGCGTTACGCAGTATTTTAGCAGTTTATAACGCCAATCTGGCTCTAGTGCCTCCATTATGGCCTCTTCTAGCCAATAATCTCTCTTTTGCGTTTCTGAGACAGAATAAAAAACTATCCGTCGCACATCAAGTAAAAAGTCTGGTGTCGATAGAAACTACCATCAGGGAGCTACAACTTGTGACGTTTTGCGATGAATATCATATCCCAAAAGAGAGGTGAAAAACCCAGAACAAATACTACCCTGTTTAGCCAGATATTTGGCTTTCTTAGTGTGAAAGCACTTGATACAGGATGGAGTAACAATTGACTACAGAGAAATTTATCTATGAGTTCTCTCTTACATTGGACACAATTTGTAATTATTTACACTTGCCACAAGAAAATATCCTTTCGTATTTGATATATGATCCTTGGTTTTCACTAAAAAGTGTATGCACAAGAAGTGTAAGCAGCAAAGAATTCTTTCTATTGAATTAATGAAAAAAAGATGCAAGAAAGCCCCTTAATGAAAGATCAAATTAAGAATAGAAAATAATATTTAGGAGGAGAAGAACTGAAAATAGGCTGGCTGGTTTGTAAATGATGTCCCATTTCATCTTTTTTATATAAAATCATTACTAAAAGCAGATTTTAGCTCCCACATCTAAAGATTTTACAATACAACAATAAAGAGAACAATTTTTGAGCTTCAGTGTCAGTCTTCACTTGGTGTGCGAGTTCCCTGTCCGTTCGCATGTCTCCTTTTGCGATTTCTCCGATAACGAAAGTCAAGAATGAATACGTCGCGTGTTGGCTAGCGGAAAAAAACGGCAATAGGCAAGAGCCCATATAAGTTTTATTTATAAATGATTGCGTCACAGAGTACTCGCTGAAAGGCACAGTGGGCGACTCCGTTTGCCATTTTATGTAATAATTCTTGCGTTCATCCGCCTTATCCTCAGAACGTTCCTTCGGCGACACGCTTGAAATAATTACCGTACATTGAATGTTGTTATTTACAACTTGCACAGTTATTAAAGGTACATGAGGAAGATTGCATGTAATACTCATTAAGAGTTTGGTAAAAGCGTTGATGTATGGGCAACGAAAGACAGACATTCCAATACTACTAAAAATCTGAAAACCTGACTATTGCTTTTAACAATGCCTAACTGCCTTACTCATGTCTTGTTCGCACGAATTAAATATGACAGAACTATACGCAAACTATGTCATCAGGTCCAATTCATACATCTACCGTGTTCATCCTTTAATGATCTTCTCTTCGTGTTAATTTTTTATTTGACTCGGAAGCATCGGGATGAGACGGTGCTCTCACAGGACGTTGTTTCTGAGTTATGTTTCCTCTTTTAAACGCCACATTCTCTCACTGTTTGATACTTATTGACTATAGGCTGTCTGGAATGCAACTTAAGAGTTATAAAATTGATTATGCCAAACAGTTTAGCGACCATTATTGCTTTTGGGTTCTGTGTGCTCTCTGTGAACATTTTATCACCTCCACTGACATCCATCTCCTAAGCCTACCACAATCATTTCTTCCACAGATATCATTATTATACTTGACCTTGTGATTACTTATGCCAACCTCTCCTTCTCCTACTCCTGTCTATCTCCAAAGTCGAAACATAGTTCTCTGCCCTCACTCAAGCGCTTTAACCCTTCCTTTCCCTCAAGTCAAATTAACAAGACCAGTGGCACAGAACATCTCTTTGATTGCTTATTTCACCGTGAAATATAGCCTGAAATGAATCTTAAAAACCAATTGCAGAAGTAGAAAACATAATTGGAATAGTAGAAAGTGATTTTTTTGCACTATGCACAGTGGTTACACTATAAAGCGCTCGAATGAAAAACCTATGGAAAAAATAGAAAATGGAAATAAAAAATAGAAAATGGAAATAATAAAATAGAAAATGGAAAAAGAAAACCAAAAACTCTTATAAACTCGTACTGGAACGTTTGGCACATCCATAGACACCTTTTTCCATCTCTAGGCATTTATTTTTTAAAGGGTTAAGATTCCTCGAGAAACTTAAAGGAATTGTACAGAGTGATTTTCATCATGCTTAGGTAGTGCTTACGTCAAGGAAAACTTGAATGGCTTAACTATAGAGCACAGATAACTCAATAGAACTTGAAATGACTCAAAGGGCTTTAAAAGTGATTGGAGGAATCCAGAACCTATGTAAAATTGTAGAGAGTGATTAATTTGCAATATTCATGCTCAGGTGTCACGTTATAGAAAAGATGCATGATTAAACTATAGAAATATAAAACTCGAACAAACTTGTACTGGAACGTTTGGTACATCTCTAAGAGTATTTATCCCTCTCTCTACGCTACTTTTTTCAAGGCTTAAGTCGCCTTAAGTCTACGCCAGGTGGGCGAAAAACCTTTTTTCTGCCTGTCAAAGGAAAGTTTGACGTGAGCTTTCGGGAGGATGCATGACGAAAGAGACTCCCTGTGCAGCGAATCGGAAAAAAGATCGGGATGCGGATCTTGTGGGATCACTGCGCGAGAAAGGTAAGGAAGAGTGAGATGGGTAGGTAGAGGGTGTGGAGGGCGAGGGGATGGTTTGACAAAGCCTCTCGTAAGGACGGGAAGGAAATCCACGCGCCTCCATCTCTCTCTCTCTCCTTTTCCACTAGAGGGAGAGAGATAGAGATTGGCTCCGTGCCAACGGCGTGATCTTGCGTCTCTCCCTTCCTGCACTTCCTCTCTCCTTCTCTCCTACGACGGCGACGACGCAGGGCCTCTTACGGGAAGGGCACTCACTACACACCGCCGCCTCGCCCGCCTCCGTCTTTTCCATTCAGATTCTCCCCCTTCCTACCCACTCCTCCACCCTTACCCGCATTGCCCTCCCCCCTCTCACTCTCTCCCGCCGAAAGGGACTTTCCATCGTACCCCATTGTGATTCTCTTGCTCTCAGCCAACCTCCCACCCCCCCCGCAAACCTCCCGTCTCTCTCTCTCTCTCTCTCCACTCCTTCTTCCCCCCTCTCCTTCTCTCTTATCTCCCCCTATTTTTTCTTTGACTGACTGACTACAAACCCTCTCTTCTCTCTCCTTTTCGACTTCTCTTCTCGTGCCTCACCTCCCCAATTCCCACACGCATGAGCTTCATTCTAGGAATCAAACGGTCGATATTCGGAGAGGTGGAGGAGATGGTTTGGCTCGAGAAAGTCCTCGGCTTTTGAGATATTGAGTTCGAATCCTCCGATTTAGTTGTTTGCAGCGCTTGCTGTCTAGTAGAAAGAGCTCATGTGAAAATAAATGTGCGTAGGGGTTATTCCATCTTGGATCACCAAACGATTTTTCCGAAGTTTCAGTTTTCCTTCTGCATTATTATTTGGGATGAATCATGCCTCTTCAGTCTACATGTTATAGATTTACTTTGAAAAAGTAATTGAGTTATTCAATAATTTAGTTTCCTTGAAAAATTTGCATTTTTGACTCAATCGAGAGCGTCAAATAGCAAACACTACCAATTCATCAGCCCCTACTCGCTGCAGAGTAATGGTTTTCGACTCATTTAAGAGCTTAGTTTTTCTCAACCACCGAGACAAACGATTCTAATCAATTTTTGCTTATTAGTTTTCTTAAATTGCACCATGAAAAAATCGACGCGTTGCGATACTCAAATAAATTGTTTCAGGTGGTAATTTCTAGAAGAAGAAATTTAAGTTTTACGCCGTCGTGAAAAATGTTCCTTGTCAATTTATACTTGCGTTAAGGTAAACTTCTTACTAATTTCGACCATCCTGTGTCCATGGATTCCTCCTTGAATCACACTCACGTTTAACTGACACTTGAATTTGAGACCTGGACCCAGAATTGAACCCTATACATACCCTTGTTTTATAAAAGGGAGCGGTGACCGTTTGAGAGAGAGTCAGGGTTGTCGTGTCTACTCCCTCTTGACGACTGACGTCCTTTCCCATTTCCCCATCAAACTCTCCCGTCTCGACATCCGATCTGTTTTCCCCCTTCCATGGATGAATGAAGCGTGGAAGGTGACGCATGAGCCTAGATGGAACCGTCTATGAATAAGCAGTAGTCAAGCGCACCACGTTCCTGGGCAACGGTTTTGGAGGAGCGAATATTGCCTTCAGCAGGGAGGCGTAGAAATTGCTTTTTGGTGGCGTGATACTCTCACAATAATCTTATGACGACTCATGGATACAAAAATAATAAACATTTGTTTTTTGCGCTGACAGTTTTTCCAATATGTCACCTTTCATCGAGTTGCACAAAAACCTTTCTCATTCGCCTCGTCTCATATATTGCGAGGAGAGAGACACCGAGAATGAAGAAAATATACTTATCAGGCTGTTCTCATTTTCCCCAAATATCTCATTTCTAGATGTCTAGCTTGTAAAACTGGCTGTTGTTATGATATCTTTTCTATTGCCCTCTCCTTGCTTATCTCCGCTGTTTCTTAGGCACCCAAAATTTGCCTCATACGCACTGTCCTGCTCTTAAGAATCCCAATGTCCCTTCTCTTTAGAGAATCTTTCACCGCAATAATCCATGAACTTCCATCCATTTATAGAAGCATACCCCTTTATCATATCATTCAATCCTCTATCATAAATCTGCTTCGTTATTTGGCTCTCATCCATTCGCTCAACATGACCAAGCCATCATGCTCCTACCATATATGCCCATTATTGAACTGTTCAACCCACGTTATTTCATGGATTACACAATTCTAAACCCTACCTCTCCTGCCTTTATCGCAAACGCTTCTCAGCTAACCTACCTCATTTTTTTCATTTATTATAAGTAAACAAACTCGGTCCCTCTAAGCCCCATGGCTTTGAAGGAAACATCATAACAATGTATTTAAAATACAAATTTTCACATGGTATTTGTTGAGCTTGTTTCTTCGTACGCAGATAGTATTAATAGCCCATCAATCCGTACATTGACCTTCAACTCATCTCGGTCCTAGACCACTAACTAGCTGAAATTTTTAACTTTATTGCTTTCACGCTGCGTCAAGCCTCGGAGCTTCCACGTTTGTCCTTTCATCATTATTCCTTTTGCCGACTACGTCTAAGAAGTGTTTTAGATTTATAGGGATGTCCAGTGCAAATAATTTTTCTTATCAATGCAGCACATATACCATTGATTTCCCAGTCTCATTCTTTCTTCCTTATTTCTCGTTCAATGCATATATTGTGTATTAACAACCTTCATTAATGGATTAACTGGATTCCTTTTCCATTCTAATATTTCTTTCTGCTAATTTATGACTGTGGTATAGTAAGTTCATAGTTCAAACATGTTTATTTGCGATAAAATCTACTTTCAGTGCTGCAATTTTCTCCTTAGTGGGAATGCTCTATTACCTCCAGCTAATCTGCGCTAAACGCCGATAGAGCTTTAGCTTACCTTTGAACTCTTACTTTTGAGACAGTTGTAATAATCCTCGTATTTTAATTTTTTCCCCAGTTTCACACCATGTTTTCCCAGTTTCTCTCTTGCAAATTGTAGCAAGGTACAAAATCCATTCAATTGATTGGCATGGAATATCTTTGAAGTACTCTTTCAGCGTACCTCAAGAATGCCAGCAAATCCTCTCAAATATTAGGTCTGACCGTGAAATATGTTCTAACCTACAGAACATGTTGAATTCCTCTATATTCACATCCGCGCATTTAGCATCTATTCCATTGATAAATGTTCCAACTACATCACAGAGCTGTTTTTTGCTGCCGATCCTGAGACTTGTGTCATGTTTGTCACTTTTATAATTTATTATAGCTTTAATTATTTCAGATCTGATCATTAAATATGTTCTATCCTCCAAAAAGTGTTGAATTCCTTTACATTATCATTTGCGTATTTATCATCTATTCATTTCATAATGTTTCCAACTGCATCATTGAGCTATTTCTTGGTTCCGCCTCCGAGACTTGTTTCATGTTTGTCACTTTAAAAACTTATTTAGCTTCCATTTTTTACACATTCAATTGTGGGTCATCTGGTACGAGTAAATATAAAAGAATAATTCATTTTTCTTTGAAACTTAGTTTTTTTCAGAGGTTTTCGTATTGTTCTCTGCTCAGGGAAGCCAAAGCTTCATTTTAAGTAAAAAAATACCTCATAAAATGACTTTTTTTGCGAGCTGAATTTTTTGGTAGGTTTGTTCTACCGGGGTAAATTTTTTCTTTCCCCTGACCTTTCGGAATTTCCAATCGTTTTCTTACGACAGGCTGCCCTCCATTTTCCAATTAACCCGCCTGCTGTTTATTCATGAGATTTTGACGCATGTGGTATTTGACTCAAGACTTGCGGCTCCTTAAGTCTTCCGTTTTTCTTTTCATTTGTTTTTATTTCCAAGTTAGTCGTCTTTGAGTCAATGGAAAGTCCCCATTTACAATTTCATTGAGTGCACTGACTTGGTATCAAACGAGAGTGATTTACAACCTTAATCATTTCATAATGATATGATAATTCATTGAAATATCCTGTGCAATAAAATAAAAATGCACTGGATGAAAATATTAAAGCAAGATATCTTAGATAAGAATCGTTATAAAAAAATAAACTTACTCTATTGAGAAAATTTTCATTGAGAAAAATTAATCCCAAACATTGTATTCCCGATTGACTTAAGTGGTTATCTACACTTAGGTTACTTTGGAGTTCCTACAATTGCGACCTTCATGCATAAAAAACTCTGACTCAATGCCCAAAAATTCTCTTTTACAATGATGGGTCCCTAAGTGTTTGATTATTTCTTCTCCTTATTTAACATTCCCAATAACCTACCCGCCTTCTTAATTTAACTGGCACAACGTATTCCATCTGCCACTTGGCTATAATCGTCCTAATTTTTATAGAAAAAATCCAGCTTCTTTACTTTCAATTTATCTTGCTCATATTTGCTCACACCCCATGCTGCACTTATGTATTTAGCGTTCCATCAAAATATATCTAAATGATAGCAACAAATATATAAATTGGTGACGGTTTAGTGAATGATAATACGGGTATCTAAAATTGATGAGGGATTTGTCTTTAGGGTTGTCGGAGTTAGAGGCTTATCTAACTTTAGGGGTTGATAGTAGTGAAAGTTATAAGTTAATATTTCTCTTCATCTACATCTACATCTTCGTAATACCCCGCGAGCCGCCGCATGGGCGTGTGGCAGGGGGTGTTAGGCTACCAGCCGTGTAAAGGTGTAAGGTTTTCGGAGATGAAATGGTGACATGTATTATTGGAGTGTATTTAGTGGAGCTCAATTTATATTGTGCTCTTCAGGCAACATCATTCATTATTCCCGCAAATTTCCGAAAATATGCATTTGATGCATATGTATTAAACGGATTTAATTTAGTCTAAATTATATTAAAAACTATTTCATCGTCACAAGATCGGCTTGTTTAACTGAAAAGAAATAGGAGGTCTTGAGAGCTTAACTCTAAGAACTTTCTTTAAGTGGTAGGGGAGTCAGTAATAATTTGTTTTGACCGGCAAATCGATCAAGTTTTTCACTCACGACGCAAGGCCAAAAAAGTTCGCGGCATAATCTTGTTGATCTCTGTCGGAGTTTGTATCTAAACTTTCCCATCGCATCTTGATATCTGCGGATATATAGAAAGGGGGGTGTTTCAAGAACACTCAAGGGCTGACTCCGTGAAATTATTCCGCCCATCTTTCCCTAAAGTCACAGAAAAGAGTCTCCATTATACGAACTTTGAAAGTTTTCTGTCGATGTCGGGAAAACTTGTTTGATTAGATGTGGCTTGCGGCCATGTCACAAGAGAAAAATTTTCAGAAAACATGTCTGTCAAGTCCGCGTCCAAGTTCTCATCTGATTTGCAGAAAAATTTTCTTTTTGGCACTTCCAGATTCTACGATAGAACTCGAGGGCCGGTATCAGTGTTTAATTGTCTCGTTTTTAAGGACTTCGTATGATGGGGTAGGTGTAATTTTTATCTCATCATTGTTTTTTCAGCCAAGGTGGGTTGATGTGGATTTTTTAATGCATAACTACTAACATTAAAGAACGCACAGTTCTACGAATGTAACAAAGATGTATGATTTTCAGTAATTACAGAAACGAAACGGGGTTGGATAAAACTTGCGTCATGGCCATGTTGGATGAATTATCCACCAAAAGTGTCCAAAAAATTTTTTCCACAAAAATTTTCATTAATGCGTATCAAGAAACCTTATATTCAAGCTCCCCGGATTCAAATTCACGCGTCCATCTTTAGTAAAATCAGGGTCAAGCGAATTTTATAATTTTATTTTGTAAACTTGAGGCGTAAATTTTTAGGGAAACTTGAACCTTTGAAAGCATTAGGCGTTAAAAACAAGAAGAATTTCCGAGTATGGGTGCCTTCCAAGAGCTCAGAGACTAACAACACCACAGAGAAGTCATCAAAGTTTTCCTACCAATCATTTCACGGGTGCGGAAGCCGGAGCAGCTAAAGAGGCCAGACCTATGGCCATTGTTATTTCATCATAGAAGGGAAGGGGAAAAAGTGTAGAGCACTTACCCGTGAGGACGCCGAAGGAGAAGAGGAGATGCAGTAACGATGTGGCGAAGTACGAGAGGATGAGCCCGGCCGAGCAGAAGAGACCGCCGACGAATACGACGCTGCGACAAGTGAAGCGCTGGCATAGGATGCTGGTGAGGGGGGCTGTAGGGAAGAGGAGAAAGAATGAGACGATCGAATTGCAGCCTACGGCTTTCAGTCTTTATACGTTCACATATTTAAGTTTGAGCGAAATTTTTTCCCAGTAATAATGGCGATTATATTAGAATTTTAATTTTTAATTTTATGAACTTCACGAAGTATGAAGTAAATATTGTAATTTTAATGGTATAATAGAATACTTTTATTTCTTTTTAGGAACCCTTACTTTAGATTTAGAATTTAACATTTACTTGTCATAAGCACTTAGAAAAATTTGGTGATTTATTGTGTAGAAAATCGTACCTAATGCGAGGCAAAGTGTAGAAAGTATTGCTGGGATCCACGAAGCAAAGGCTGCCGAAGAATCTTTAAAAGCTGCCATGACCTGAAATTAAAAGGGGTATGCATTAAAAAAACAATCACCTTTAGGGCTTATTATGATTAATATCCTCTTAAAACATCCTTTTCCAAAATATGGATATTTAATTCAATAGTGTTTTGTGTATATTGTATTATGATGATGCGTTAATAACTTCAGAGAATATTAATTTTTGAAGCTAAAAGGAATCAAAATAGAAATGGTTAAACTTTTAAATTTAGTCTATAGAGAGAAAAAAATTTAATTTCATAGTACGTTTTATTAAAAAAATAAAAAGTGGTAAAAATGGAGAATACGGCGAAACAAGGCATCATCGAAACTCGCCATAAAAATATTTGCTAATTAAAAACAAGCATTTATTATTTAAAAGACATTTGAGGTAACCGGGACTCACCATAGTATTCACTTCACGGAGTTACCCACAAGAGTATTTAAGTGCGAAATTCTTCTGAGAAAAAAATCATTTGCCATATCGAAACATGACTAGGGATCCTGGTTCGAGTACCAGTGAAGGCAAATGATTTTTAATTAGTGAAATTCCGCACTTGCTTTGTAAAAAGGACCATTTGTACCACTTTCATTTGCATGATTTGATTATCCTCTACTCGATTGCTTTATTTAATTAAAGTATACAGTAAAATGGAATTTCATGAAAAAAATCTACTGATTATTTGGTTCCTTATCTTTTTCCTTTTTACATGATATTTTCTGCACAAAGGATGGTAAAATTATTTCATGAAGTTTGGAAAATGAGATTTCTATTAAGCTGACATTACATATTTTTTTTTGACCTAGGGAGAGATATTCGAATTTTTTTAAACATAATAATTATGTAGTGAAAGCTTGCTATTCACTTCATTAATAGATTTCATGAAAAAAATTGCCCTGTTGAAATAACTTAATAATCATTCAATGTGTAGAAGTCGCTGCATTGATTCATTTGATCCAACGCCTAAGGATTTATTCGATTCAATGGTAGATAGGGGAGAAAATATGTAGGTTCCCTATGAAATAAAACACTTAGAAATCAGTTTAACTTCAGTCGTAGCGTTGAAAAAATACGTAAAGGAAAATTAGTATGAAATAAATAGGGACAGATGAAGCGAATCTTATGAGGTTCATGGTTGAAACTTGAAAAAGAGAAAAGAGAGATGCCTTTTAACCCTCGTTATGTCTCATCCAGAATATTCAGTGAGCATTTTGGACCCGCCTTAGAAAGAGGTATTTGGAAATTAAATATAACTCATAGAAAAGCCGAACTTCGTTGAAAACTGCTACGAGTGCATAGAGTAACATCTAAATGAAATAATAGGCAGGGAGCCGCTGTTGACTTTTAGGCCTTGCGCTAGGCTTAGGAATCTTAAAAAATCAGACCGCGCGAGTTTCCAATTGACTAGGAGAATATTATTTTTAACATTCACTATATTTATAAACGTCATAGAAGCAAAAAAATATTATACATGCACTGTCTAATTATAAGGCACAAAATTTTGATATTTTCACGCAATACTAGTGACTGTAACAAAAACAGCATGGCAATAAAATCCATCATCGAGAGACAATTCAACTTGGCTTATCCCTCCCTTTCCCTTTTTCCTCCCTTTTCAAGACTGATATTCTATTACACGTTACAAAATGCCGTTTTGATGGATCTTAGGGTATATTTTGTAGATATTAATGGTTAAGCGCATATCAATTCACCGCTATTGAACTTGTCCTTTATAATTTTTGATCGAATAATAATTTTAGCGAGAGTACATGACATGTATAAAGAATCGTACTTTGTTTCTTTGGCCATTTCAAGACAACAAATTTAAATGGAATATCAAAGTAGATTTATGACAGAAATTAGAGTAAATGCAAGGAGTAGAAGGTGAAAACCATGGGTGAATGAGGCATAATATATTTATGGAAGAGTTATGCAGTGCCAATGGTGGAAATTATTAAGGTATTTTCACCTAAACTGGCTGGTCACTACGATTAAAATGTCCTCTAAGGTGTCCGCTTCGAAAGGAATAGGCGTAATCTGTATGTAAGTAATGTATTCTATGTGCGTTTTTCGCATATTTCCCGGACATCACTGGTACTCATACCTCAACGAAGAGCACTCCGTATGACTTGAAGAGGCCGGCGACCCAAAACTGGACGAGGAATGCTCCAAGGACGACCGCCCAACCGTAACCGCCGTCCGGCGCCTGGAATTCGTCCCAGTCCATGTCCTCCTCCTCTTCCGCCTCCTCCTTCTTCCGCTTCCTTCTCTTCTTCCTTTTCCTCTTCCTCTTCTGCATGTCTTCTGACCCCTTGTCGTCGTCACCGTCATCTCCTCCCTTCTTCCCTCCTCCTCCGTCCCCACCCTCCTTCTTCCGCCGGAAACGAGCAAACGCTGGAAATGAAAATGGAGGAATAACGAATTAAAGATTTTGAGCTGAGTCAGGTTCACGACCTCGCAAGTTGAAATAATCAAAGTGACTTAAAAAAATCGGATCATTCTTGGAATCTGCCCCCCGTATCGATCCCATTGTAGATCTCCAATCTGAATATATATATTTTTGGTTACTTATAATCAATTACAGAATCTCTTTCCTGGTTTGAATTATGGGTTGAGAATATTTGTTCCTACGCATCCTTCCTAATCTTGCATATTTCATACAATTTGCCTACGTTTACAAATCTTACCATTAATTTCTTCCTCTTGAAGCTGTTTTAGCCAGAAAACCCCAGGTATAGGATCCTCACACAACCGCAAAATAAAAACACCTAAAAATATTTCACGGCCATAAAATGAAATACAGTCAAGAATAGCCAAAACATTATGCATAGAAACGTATTTATAAATAAAACCGTTTCTTTCAATATCAAAAAATAATGAACAAAAATAATTTATTTTCGCAACCAAGATATACATTTTGTACTTAGTTATTATCATAAATTTAAAAAAGTTGGGATTGTGTAACTTCATTTTAGGCTCTCTCCATCGGCGGAGAGGTAAAGGTTGTGAATAGATTTGAAACATTTGAATATCTTCTTATAGCCCCGTAAGCATTCATTCGATGTTTCATTGATCGATAAGTGATGCGTTTTGATGCGTTTGATTTTTTAATTTAATGATTAAAACATAATTTTTCTCTCGTTTACAGGTATATCAGGGTCAGTAAACTCATACATTAGCATAGAATAACCAGGCGATTGACGGTTAACATTTATTTCACTTAAAAAAACCATCTTTTTGCTTTTCGCTCTCACTTGCTAGTGCTCGAATCTAATTGGTTGCGATCGTAGAGCTGACGCTCATTAGCATGTCTCATGCTACCTAGAAAGTTTGGCTGAGTGAAATGACATTTATCTTAGATTGATGATTGCCATTACCCCTTCTCTTTCTTTTTGTTCCTCATTCCAATTTATTTGAATTTAGTCTAGTTTAAATGTACAATTTACACCACCATCATGTTTACATAAAACATTACAATACATTTAACTTGAATACCTTTCATTTCCCTGTGCTTTTCCTTCCTCAGCTCCGCTGCCTTGGCGATCAGCGGTCGCGCTGTCACGCTGGAGAGCGTCAGCAGGTTGTCTTCGTCTTCCGGCGTCGTGGAACCGCCTTCCGGACTCACGCGTGGTCGAGCGTCCAATTCGTCGCGGCCACTCTCCTGGAAAAAGGTGATGGTGAAAGAACATTGAGATTGATTTCTACTATAGCCTCTCTCATACCTGGGAATCTTTATATCTATATTAATACTATCAATGTCAATAAACTGTTAGAGAATGCAATCGCTCATGCAAATGGTGTGATGCAACTATCTTAAATTAATATAGCGTTACTAAAAATTACCGGCATCACATCCTGCAAAACTTTTGCATAGGGTTCATAACTCACCTCTGATATAGATCACATACAGACATGGGGCGTTCCTTCTACCGTTGATATTTGTAAATTATATAATTATCGAATCAAGCGGATTGTGTGATAACATTTGCTCTATGTAGGTTTGCCTGACGTTTGTCTACAGAATGGCCGAAAGATCATGCCACTGTGCAGCAAGCGATTTTGGTTAATGGACTTAGAAACTTACGAAATCCCGCAACACGACGGAGCAAGGTTGTTTCATGCGGAGGATTCGTGAAAAACCCCCTCTCACTACCCACAACACAAGTTCTTCATAAGGACCAATGACTTCTGGCCACATATCTTCCTGTTTGGACTCGTCACTGAATTATTACTTAAAATAAATTCCGGAAAATCATTAAACTGATGTGGTTAAATTGACTAGGCTTGATAACAGACAATCATTTAAAAAATGATTAAACTATCCGAAAAACGTAAATTTACTTAGTAATGGCAAATATAAGTGCCAAAATTGGCCTTGGCAGAATGAATGCCTTTGCAATTAACGGTTGAATTCGGTAAGTACGTAGATAGAATTCGCAATACTTAGTATTTTTGGCCTGCTTTTCCGAGATCGCTGCACACCCTCGTTCATGACCCTTGTTAAGCGCCTTAAATATTCACTACTTGTAAAACAATAATGCATCGCGGGAGGCCTAAATGTCGGGGGTCCTGGTACAAAATTAAGGCTGGCCATGTAATTTTTATTTCCTATGGCTAGCTCGCGATACATTATCTTCGGCTGTCTTAGCTAACCCCTTCCGCATGTTACTTTGATAACTTTTTCGCCAATTATAATAATGTACCACCATATTCATCGGTGAGTCATTCGAATTTTACAAATGGGTATATTAATCGCATGAGATTTCGAGCACCTGTTTCGTCTGATCGCTTTTATTATGTATGAAAGGCGTATTCTAATGTGTGCTATTTTTTCTCTCGTGTTCCAATATTTATACACTTATTTCTGCCAGCTTAGATTTTATATCTTGCATCAGTGGTAAAATGTAATTTAAAAGAATCGGTTTTATTAGATACGTTCTAATTTCATCTATTTCATTCTTCACTCTCTGTATAGCCAATGCCCCTCTTCGCATCGTTGTCACCTAATTACGTTCCTTGCTTTTCTGATCGTATCTTTAAGCTCTGATAATAAATCTGATCTCTGATCCTAGAGGATTAAGTTGGTTATCAATCAGTCACTGTCCAATATGGCGGTAATATTGCCGGGCAATGATTTCATGGCCATCGAAGGAACAGTTAGGGCTCTTCTGAAGGTCACTGAGTCGTATGATGGCAATGACTCAATACCGAAAATCATGGAGAGATGCAATCAAATAAAGTAAATAAGAGGGTGGGAAATTTTACCCGACACATAAATTGAGCTTTCTAAAAGGTGTTTGGAATATAAGTGATTACTTTAGTATCCCAACACTACATGGTAAATATTTTTCTCTCTTCCTATAAGAGTGATGTATTTATTTCTCTTTTAATGCCATCATCAACCACCGCGCCTTTCCAAATGATCTTACTTCTCCCTTCGACCCATAATTCTCGTCTTTTTTTCATATTGCCCGATGGATCGTAGATTTATGAACTCGTCACTCACCTTGACCTTCAGAGAGTTCCCCAAAGGGCCGTCCTTGAGCGGGATGGCCCTCCCGTCCTGCTTGAAGCCTCTGGGCAGGGATTCCGTGTTGGAGAGGGCGAACCTCGCCCCACGGTTATTCCCCAGCAACAGAGCCCTCCCGCCCATGCTGGTTACCGTCAGCTGGTTCTCTTCCTCCTCGTCTTCGTCCTCGTCGTCTTCCTCTTCATTGTCCGTGAGCCTGATCCGAAAGATGGGCAAAAATAGAACAAAAAGTCATAAATATTATCGAAAATACAACCATTAATAATAAATTTTGGAGGAAATGAACCTGCAATCGCCAAAAATAGTGTGTGTTTCTTGCTTACTATAGTATTAAAGAAATCAATTTACAATCAGTGACTACTCGTAGATCCAAACCTAAGAACCAATGTAATTTGCAGATGGTTCAGTACAATTATTCACATATCAACCACTACGTAAAAAAAGGCTAATGTTTCATTTTTTTTAATTCATATATGAGAATACACTCAACAGAAACTTTTGAGACACTAACCTTGAGAAAATCAGTCCTTCCAGACTCCTAACCGAGCCCATATTTCCCCCTTTTCCCTATTTCCCCCCACCAATTCAAGTAACACTGTAAATCTGCCTTCTTATTTTCCCAAAGCACCACCCTCTACCATCCCCATCCATTCTGGAGTTACTACGTACTTTTGTACCGGAAATTTCTATAAATGTACCTGATGATACCTCAAGTCGGTGAAACACATTGTACCAAGTAAAATTTATTTCTAAGGAAAAGTACAAGATATATTCTCTAAGCATGGGTAACAAGTGTAAGAGTTTAGAATCATACCTAAATATTAAGTCTTTCTTTGCATTTTTCCAGTGTTACAAAGTAAAATATGATACATCAGCTGCATACATTTTATTTTTAAGTATACAGCTAATAATTCAACTGTACGTGGATAACTCATGTCTCAAATTTTGCCAAAATATGTTCAGTAACCTTTTCCAAAAGCTTCAAAGTTACATCATCCTGTAAAATACAAGGAAATAAGCATTTGATTGCGTGTGCCTGGCCAAGCTACCGAATTAACCAAGTTTTATTTAAAAAATATGAAGTTTCATCAGTAGAATTTGCTTTGTGGTAGCAAAAAATTTTTGTTGATGCCTCCGCCTCATCGCGTGTCTAGCAAAATGCGTGACCGACAATGGGTCAAGCGCTCTCAGTTCTCGACCACGCATTCAAGTCAAGAGTTCTTTGAACTCCATCAGTGCGTATGGTGTAGTAGTCACAGTATAAAAAATGGCTGTTTAAAAGCTTAGTATAAAGAATTTTGCCTTTATTTTCTTGCTTTATACGAGAGGTTTCATTTGCTTCTGTGATAACCGCAGAGTTTTATTTGAGGACAAAATTATGCATACCACTATCTAAACCTTTTCTATTGATTGCCGTTCTTGTTTTGCAGATACATATCCAAAATCGTAGTTTCACTGCACATTTTATAAACGTGAATGATGCAGTTTTTTCTTTGATATTTATGTAAATAGCAGTGAGCCGTAAAAACGAAAAAGCTTAAATTAGTTTCATAGATTACAACGTCTAGATGCTGTTATTATTGGCACCGTCAAAATTCTTCGGAATCATTTTTCATAGTTTCATTCATTTCTCATAGTTATTTTAGGATAATAGTAATATAAATTGCTTCTTAAAATCACTGTGATGCCCGAAAATTTTGAAAGAGATATGTTATTTCTACCATTTCTATCAAAGTTGAAAATCAAGCTGCAGAATTACAAAGAGTCGATTTTTATGTGAAATAACTAAAATCTCGGCTGATTCCGTGAAAAATTAAAGACGTTAAACATTTAATATCAGGTGTTTAGTTAGAATAGGAAAAATAAAAGTTTGTAAATATTTAATAATGAATTTTATAGGAAATGTTTGAATAAAACGTTAGCAGGCCTATGAACCTTTTCTCTCATATAACTGAAACCTAGCTCCATGAAAGCCAATCGTACATAAAGGTGCGGCGCCCATATAATCATTATTTTCTGTTATATTCGTGCATTGTCACTGACAAACTCTCCTTTTCCCAAGACCCATACTATTCCTTTTCTTACGATTCTCTTCTGCCATATTCATCAATTAAATTCTTACTCTACTCATTGTGAACACCATTCACTTCTTTACTATTGATCTGCTTCGTCATTTGACTCTCGTTTATTTTTTTCAACTTGGACACACCATGGAAACTCACTCCCCAGGTATGTGTCCATTACGATAGTATCAAGTTCTCATTCTGAATAATAATAAATTAAACAAAGAGCAGGAAATAGAGATACTGATGCGATGAAATGACCCTTATTAGCGATGCAAATACAAATGCTTGACCTAAGCATGCTTTTTCCTTGGTCTAACTGCCTTTGTCTATCTAATTAGGGAAGCCAACTCAATTTTTGTGCTTACGTTTCTTTGACCTTGTGTGACTTAATATTGATGAAAGCGGAACTACACTAGCCCTTGTAATCGAGTATTTATGGAGGAGCGTCCATGGTGTTACTAACCCGCTGTTGCCCCTGGCGTCCGTCACGATGGCTGAGGCGGGCCTCCTCTGCAGCTCCTTGAGGCTTGAGGTGCCGGATAGGCCACCGATGGCCGCCACCCGGGCCCCGGATGTGTCTTGGAACATGGAGAGCAGGTCCAGGGCCACGGACTCTGAGCCGATCTTGAACGCGTCCAGGTTGGTTAGGACATCCGACTCTGACTCCGGAATCTGAAAAGAAACAAGGGGAGAGAAAATCAATACCACAGAAAAGAGATTCTTCTGCATGGCGGAAATATGCGAATCGCCTGAAAATGAAGGTAACTCGTGTGAGATATTGCTTGACATTATAGTCTATGAATTTGACCACACTTTTCAAAAAAGATAATCTTTATCTGCTAAAACAAAAATATCAGGTATATAATGCATCACTTTTCGAGAAAGTTTCCCAAAATGCGGAATTTCTTCCCCATGTGTTAAGGTGCGACAAAGTGCACAATTAGTTAATGCACCGATTTCGTTCCATTAAAACAAAAATATCAGGTACCTATTGCACCACTTTTTGTGAAACTTTCCCAAAATATGGAAGCTCCTCCTCGTGTACGAAGGTGTGACCAAGTGCACAATTAATAAATAAACCAAGGGCGTTCTGACGCTCAGATCGAGTTATATTATTTTACGGTATATTCTTCTAATGCATCTTTTAAATTTTTAAGTAATTTTCACCTTAAACAATGTTTTTTCTAAAATAAAAAAAAATCACTAAGCGTGTGGTATAAAACAATAATTATAAAATAAATAACTCAAATATATTCCTACGAATATTCTGTTGTTAACGGAGAAGTTCAAATGATAGCGACAAAATCAAAATTATTGAAGCTATAAAATAGCAGCACTTTATTTACCATACGCGGCTTTCAACTGCTCAAGTTTCAAAGTAAAATTAGAAAATGTCCTCAACCATGATGGAAAAACTGGTTCAAAATTCTTGTGTTGGGAACAAATCTTGAACCACAGGAGTTAATGAATTGGAAAACACCCTCGATAAATTAGCACTGATTATTTTTTTCAACCACTATATAAATAGGACGGCTAATGCTATTTTTTAGTCATTCGTAACCTCGAAATAGGCAATATTGGCACAAATATGAGGATAAAGTTAATCTTATGACACTTTAACTACAAAAAGCTTGCCCTAATATTGACTGGCCTGTGGATCCATCTTTTTAATTGGGCCAACAATCAGGGCTCATTGTCAAGGTTTATTTTTTATTCTTCCTCTCTCTTAGGCTACTTTTTCATGGGCTTTAGATTTTTATCGAGTTAAAAAAAGGGCTTGTTATTGGGACAGTGCTGTGTCAACTAATTACATCTTATTCTCTTTGAGGTTCATTAGTCTTTTTGCCCTTTATACCTCAAGGATTCCCCTATAATTAATTTCTCTCAATCTCATTTTCATGAAGAATAAAACTGTTAACTGTTGATGTGCTATTCAAAAGCCGAAAAATATTCTGAGGGGGAATGAAGAAGAGAGAATTCGGGAATAGCTGACCTTCAAAGAAAATTTAAAAATCTAGGGAGGTGGGTGAAATTCTTTCTATCGTTTCACGTAATAATTTTTTTGTAGTAAGTGTGACGCTATAGTTCTCTATGTCCATAAGACTGCGAGTGATCAATAAAAACTTTGAAATAAATTTGAAAGGTATGCTGGAGTTCGCCGTTTATCCTACTGTGTGGCTCAACTATTAACCCTATTTATGGGATGCCAACTACAAGGCTGCAGAGGTCTTTTAAGACTTAATTTCAGGATTGAAAGAGAAGATTTTATCTCCGATCTGAAGTATGATTCGAAAAATTGGGAGGATCTCCCATTAATTGGATCAAGCAATTCATCAAGACTCTACGCAGACCTTGGCGGTAGAACATCACAGCAGTTTTTCGATGAATTGCTCGGTAATGAAGCTTAAATGCGGATTCTTGGAGAACGGTTACTATCTGACTGGATAAAAAAATACCAAACCTCCCTGCCGCAGAGGGATAATGTGGTGTTCGATGTCACGAGGCTTGGGCTTTTGAAATATGGCTTCAGGGACGTCACGTACCAGTCTTGAATCATCTCTAATGGGTCTCCCCTCTACCTTTGCCGATCGCTTGTGAGCGGGAGTTAGAGAGAAAGCACAAAGAGAGAGACTTGGTAAAAGCAATGGGAGATTCCGACGAAGATTGGTGGGGGCCAGCAGATATATCGCCGAAAAAATCCTATCAGAGGCAAAAATCTCAAAAATGCAAACACGTGTGTTCATGTGTTTGAATTTCAGTGTCTGCTTTTTCCGTTTACCTTCGGGAATCAAAGGTTATCTTTTCTCCAATCTTAGAGATAGTGTGTAAAGTGTCCATATCATATATAAAATTGAAATAATAGGAGCTTTCCATTTGCTCTTGTGCGCTAGTCACTTTGTATCGCAACATCGTTTTTGCCCTTTATTCGCAACAGACCCTGTACCCTATGTCGAGTACAGAGTTGATGTTCGCCAAACAAAAATCTAACATCAATGATCACACCCACAATGGTTGTTTTTTTTATTGATTTTCCGTAAAGGTATTTCCCATGGATACTTAAAAAATGTATTATACTCTGGTAAAATGCTTCCGTATATAAATATTGTAGCTGAAAAAATTCGAGAAGTATTCCATCTCTCAGAAGGCTCTAAGTTTCTCTGAACGGAGAGAGTACATTGTTTGTGGACAGCAAATCAATCACTCGAATTATTAATAAATTTGCTTACTTAAAAGATCTCAGGTAAACTTGAGCAAATAATGAAAATGAGCTTATACCAAAAACGGAAATTCTTTGGGTTTCTCTGACACCCTGGCTGTGTCGAAATATATGCCTGTCTTCTTCCGCCAGACGACCTCTTCTGTCTACATGTACGTCTACGTAATACCCTGCGAGCCACCACGAGGATGTGTGGCATGGGGTGAAGATCACCAAACATGCACTATTGACATGCAATTAGGATATTTAATGGAGGCATGCTAGATAATAGGGTTACACGCAGCTAGATGGTTATTATCTACATAATAAGAAAGGTTTTAAATAGGGAAATCTTGGTTCTATTACATGCATCATGCACTACAGACTACTTTAACTATATTTCACCTATCTATCCCTTTGCTGCGCTGCCTATTGTTCTCTCTTATGATACGCGGGAAAATGACATTTTGAATCTATCGGTACGACAATCTATCTCTCTAATCTTGTTAATCTGATCAAACCTAGCATAATACGCAGGGGTTCTCAATATATATCTAACGTTCTCGAAGCTCCTTCATTCCAACTGCCTTACTGCCCTAATCCTCCGTCCGGGATTTCGTGAATCTTTTCCTGGTGTGGACGCCCTCATGCGCCGTGAACAAGATAGGAAAATGACAAGTGGTGCGTGAAGGACGCCACAATATTCACAAGAACTTGGGCCGTGGTGAACTCATAAAATGCTTCCTCTTCTTATGGATCCAGACTAGCCACAGATGTTAATTGAAAGAATTTTTTCATCCCCTCGAATTTTAACCAGTCATAGTATAGTACTAAGTGCAGTTGAATTGAGTTGCAGAAATTATGCGCATTCTACCACGTGATTTCGCGACAAAATTCGACGCAATATTGACCCGTAGATTCAATACCAAAATGAGATGACTCTTCGTGTTCGACGGCAGCCACGAAATGCTTTCCAAAACTCATGTGGTCACGTGATTCGTGACCAAGCCGTTCTATGGTCCGTTCATTGAACTTATATTTCCAGTGCGAATAAAATTGAGATATTAGTCTGATTAGGGAGTGTCTCGACTGTACTTCATAACACCAGGAAATTTTTAGTTTTATTTCAATCGCCAATGCCAACAATGCAGGAGAGTCCTCCAGTCCACTCCTTTTTCTTTTTGATCGGATCGGTTTTTATTCCGATGAGACCGTTTCTCATTAATCACTCGGAACCCCTTTCGCATCGCCGGTATCCATCGCGCACGTGTGCGAATGACATTCAATTTGCGAAGGAGGCGGCTGGTTTTTTCTTTTTTCCTCATCTTCTTTATAGCAATGCCCTCCACTGCCCTCTACTGCCACTACCAGTGCATAAACAAACCCCTCACTCATCCCCCCTTTCCTCTGACCACCTCCCCCCTTTCCTCTGACCACCCCATGCCCCTCGCCTCCTGTTCACAACCTTCCCACCCCATCTCCCCCCATAGGAACGTGAGTAATCAACCGCGACGTGTCTGACACGAGGACGGAGGGAGGGGCGAAATGAGCGATACGGCCAGTGTTCGTATTCCTTTGGTTTGCCTAGCGGTGCTCGGCCAACTCATCGTAGCCGAAGGCCAATAAAGAGCCGGCGTTTTTCCTTCTCTGTCATCATTACCCAGGTACGGTTGCATGAGTACTTGTGCAAATAGAAATTCCTTCATATATTATTTTGCTTGAATACGTCCGTGTATGGTATGAGCAATGGCAATCACAATGGGAAAAACTATGAATTACTAAAAAAGTATTTGCACTTAAAAAGTACGGATTCCTAACTACAGGATTTTTATTTTATTGGATCAAAATGCAGGATAATTGAAATATTTCATCTTAAGCGTTGAGCTCACTTAGCGAGAAGGAATCATTGTGTCATCGTTAATCTGGGACATGAAGTCATGGAACGGTATCTTTGACACCAAATCGGTATATTTCCTTGTAAAGTATGGATTTTTTTCTTATTTTGATGAAACATGGTTTAAATTCCTTTGCAAAAGACAGTGACCTATTATGTCTTTATCCTTTACGTTATAATACCCGTAAATTAGACAACTGATATCGTGCAATGAAATCATGTGTACGAGATTCCACTTTAAATACCATGACTTTTGAAATTATTTATGCCCTTTTGAAAGAAAATTATTAATTTGAGTCCACACTATCATTTTGGAGGATTAGTCTCGGATTACTCAGTTTAATCACCTCTTTCCCACGTTAATTAGCCGTATTTTCTGCATCGTCTTCCTTTTATAAGTACCTTGTATCTAGTCCATCTAGTACCTAGTATCTATCCTCTGTCCATGAACTCATATCAGTAGTTTTATCTCAAGTCCTGATGATTCAGGAATAATCTGCGAAATGTTGGCAAGAGGTGATTAAGTTGTTTATTTTAAGACGGTCAGTGACTGTGTTTATAAAAGTGGTCAACATCTGCTCATATAAACATTTATATTAATGACTGATACGTAGAAAATTGTAGTTGAGTTGTTGAGGATATATTTCGTCGTCTTCACATAAATCCAAGTAATATATTTTATTGCCTCTTCCCCATTGGTATCTTCCAACATGAACGGAGTTGGAAACCTGCGAAGCCAAACTTTTGGCTAAATGCTTATCCCCTAGTCTTCAATTTCTCAAAGTTGTCAGTTATCAGTTGTAGCAAAAGGTTAGATTTACAAATGTAAGTTACGTCCACGATAACTGCTTTTAAGCTGATGGCAAGAAGCACTTGGAAACATATGTGTGGACTTATTTCGGGATCGATAGACTTAGAAATAGGTGCGTATCGACCACGGTTCGTCCCTTTTACGGAAAGCTGATGGCCTTCTGTTTGGATTGCGAATAGGAACTGGACTCAGCGATAATATGGCATAAACACTCGATGGAACCCTTATCACACGACTGAGAGTGAGAATAATGAATCCAGACAGCAAAGTAACTTCATGAAGAATATTTTGTCTTGTGCGTTGCTTGCACGTGCTCTGAATTTAATTTCTTAGGGTGGGTTAACACTGACATGTTACTCCCGAAAGGTTATTATATAAGAACCTGTATAGGGTTTTACTGAGGGTAAAATGTTTCCGTGAGTTAGTGCAGACCCACGCTAGTTGATGTTTACACTGGCATCCATACACCTTTGCAAGCGGCTTTCCGACACTTGAATAGTTCTGCAAGTAAACTTGCAGAGCCGCTTACTCCTGCAGTTGAAGTCGAAAGTCGTTTCCTGTAAGTAACTTGGACAATAAACTAGTCTGCGTACGCCAACCTTGGATCAATACGTTACCTATTTATCTGTCCATATTTAAGATGGAAAAACTCGTTCATTTTTGGAAACTCGTTTACTGTGAATCGGTCCTTTTTGGGACCCACTCCTTTTTACTCGTTCACGGTTCCAATTTTATCAATGATCATTCATTTTTATTTTCAGTATGCACTTCGCATTAAAAAAAATTATACAAGATACTAGAAATAATTTGCTTGCTGTAATAATCGCGCTCTACAATATTGAATAAGTAATAATAAAAATCAAATTACGGAACGGATTTAAAATATTAAAGGAACGAGTGACCAAAAGGAACGAGGGGCCGAAAACAACGAGTGACCGAAAGGAACGAAAGGACCGAAAGGAACGAAAGGACCGAAAGGAACGAGGGACCGCAAGGAACAAAAGGACCGAAAGGAACGATCGTTCCGGAGAAGTCGGTCCTCGGTCCTTCCACTCAATCCATGAACCCGTTCCTTCGGTCCCGTTCGCTTGCGAAAGTTCCACCTCTAGTCCATATCCTGATATTGTAAATTATAAGCCATTATAAGTAACTAGGATAGCACAACATAATGAAAGAATTATTCTCTCCAGGTTTTTGCCCTTTTATATGCATCCTACGTTATCATTCAAGTTAGCTTGCGTCTGTATGCTACTATTCTATCGCGCGATTCATAATATCGGGTTAGTATTTTATCGGTATAAAATTTATCCTAATATATTATCATTTGGATTACGATCACATCAACTAACCTTCTACCTTAAGTTATTTAAAAACCCAACCTCTCAATTAATACTGATGCAAATGCATAGTCAAAAATAAGTTGACATGACAAAATCGAGCGTATTTATAATTTAGTGCATACGCGCGTATCTCTGTCAATGAAATGCGCGGGAATTTAGTAATTGAAGGGGGCTGATATCCGAGAACTTGGGCAAGGATGAGAAGAGGAGGCTGGTGAGGAGCATGATATGGAGCGTAGCGTTATATGGGGCAGAAAAATGGATCCTCAGAAAGAAGGATAATAGGCTGAAAGGATTAGGGATGTGGGTGCGAAGAAATTGGAGAAGGTGCGGTGGACAGAAAGGGAGACAAAAGAAAAGTTCATGGTATGGTGGGCGAGGACAGGAAACATATGAGTGATATGCAGATAAGACAGATAAGACAGGGTGGGTGAGTGGAGGAAGTAGTAAGGAGAGGTAAGAAGCTAAAGATTATCATAGAGAGATGTGTGTTGAGCAAGCGGGGAAGGGGAAGTGAGATAGTACGGTTTATGAACTGGATGAAGTTGGGTAGGTCGTAGGCCCAGGTAAAGAAGGAACAACTGGAGGTAGTTTGGTCCCTGATAATGTAGAAAATCGGGAGGAATGTTGTCTGACTTTGAAAAAAAATCTACCTATCAAAAGTAAAATAACTGACGAATTAAAACTTAGTGAAGTGTCATTTATAGATTTAGCAGTGGGCGGGTGATGGGGTGCTTCGAAACTCACCTCGTCTTCCCCGGCTTCGTCGGGCGCGGGCGCTGGAGGTGCGGATTGCACGGAGAAACGGGATCCGTCGAGCATGGGGAATGGGAAAGTGGCGGAGGACACGGAGGATGACGAAGAGGCCACATTGAGCGTCGACGATGAGGAGTTGGTCGAGGAGGAGGCGGACGAGAAGGACGAGTAACAGGAGCCATGCTCTCCTCCCGTGAAATCCATCGGGAGGTCCGAAGATCTGTGAAAATAAGGATAAGAAAGTGTAAGACAAAGGAAATGTATCTTTAAATACTTACATAAATTTTGCGCTTGATGTGTCGGTATTCTAAGACGTACCACCGCAACATTTATTATCATGTTATTACCCACCAAGGAATCATTAATGTTTGTGGCGCCATGTAATTGATAATTTTTTGGAATAAATTGCTGTTCAATAATTATCCATCCATCAGTAGTCGAGGGTCCTACTCTGGCTTATCGTGCCAGGAAACGCTTTCCTATGGAAACCCTCAAACGCATTCTTTGCCGTTTATCTCAACTGATCAAAATATCATCCCTTGCGAGTATTAAATTTTAGAATCATTAATCACTGATGCAATAAAATTCATCCTCTTCAGCTTGAAATTGGCTTCTTTTTAGACTTTTCATACTTTAAAGATTTTTTGATGCTGATAATGGGTGATATTTACTAATTACATTGAATAAAGTATTGGTATGTATCAAAGACGGTATTCACAGAAGTTGAATGCTGTATTCGCATTCGACTGCGCTGCTAGGTAAATAAGAAGCTATTTTCAGGAGTGATTATCATTCTGACATGAAAAATCACGGAAAGTTGTTTTCCTATCAAGTTAATTCTCATTTTCTCGATGAAAAGGTCGCCTATCTTTATTTTTGGCAATGAGTTTGCATAATTAGTCCGGGCCAAGTTGAAATCCTTCCTTGGTATGTTTTTGACGTTAAAATAATGCTAATTTTCTTAACGGCAGCTTTGAGTGACTTTCTGTGACTTAAGGGTCATCTTTCATTAACCTGTTGCTTACCTTTTCCTATCCCGTCTCGTTAACACGCTGGAAAATGCGATTATAAAAATGAAATTAAGGCTCTCAGAATAATGCCCTTTGCCTTGAAGCGAAGGAGCCTAATTATTCATGGAAGCGGGGATAATTATGAATAAGGATGATGTGGAGAAAACCGTATAGTCCTTGCAAACAAGCAAGGGTCTCATTAACGAAATAATGCTTTTTAAAAACACTGGATGGTGAAAGGAAGTCGTCACGAAAACATGCCTTAATGACAAAGAAGGTCTGTCGGCGATCAATGCCTTTCTCCTTACCATCGATTTCCAATTATTTTTCATGCGGGAGATGAGATCCCAAGATACAAGATTCTTTGTCTGGCAATGGAAACGAAGCCTCGGAAGTCACTTTGTAGGATTCATCAGGCTCTACGACACGTCCTGGCTCTTAATTTAAACTTTTATTGTATTATCTTTGTATGAAATCATTCTCGTGATACAAAAATTTAAAGCACACAAGCATGAGAAGAAGAATCTGCGGTAGATATTCATCAGCCAAAATCAGTATGTCGTTAGCGATAGACTGAGAATTATTTTCTCTTGAATAGGGCGTGTTTTTTTGCACATTACTGATTGTGATACGAGAATGTTAAAACAAGATGGTGAAAGCAACTCACTTTCCAAGCAATGTTATCATGAAGATTTTGCACGGTCTTTTGTTATGGTTCATTCCATTTCAAGTGAAAATTGCATAAGATTATTTGAAAAAATATCTATTTTTCGCGAGCTGGTACCTGCATGAATTGTCAGTTGAAAAAGTTTTGCGAAGCGTGATCCGAGTTACGTGGGGTGACCCCCGAAAAAACTAAATTCCGAGAAGAGGAGGAGATAACCTATAGTAACCAACATCACAATCCGTTTGTTTAGGTCTACAGTTGATCAAGGTGACAGGGTGACAACACTACCCATCCTGTGCTCCATTAATATGGGGTCTAAATTGTTATCGCGGTAACGGAGCGTAAGCTCCTCGATGTTGCCTTCTGGTGAAGTATTTGGCATTGGAATGATATTAGAACTTTTATACCCCCTCATTCTCTCGTGGTAGCCATTTTTACAAGCTGGTCCATTTGCAGTTATGAGGATTTACGAGTTTATTTTGTCTTTAAGGTAGTTTGATCGAGATTTCCCTGGTAATAACGAAGACTTTATTCGATATCACTTTTAATCTCAGCATCCGTAGGTAGCGTGAATTAAATACTGTCATATTTATGGTGCATTATCATATTTTTGACTGAAAGTCTCAGTAATTAAATAATAATATCTATATAAATACTTTAATCATTTTTTTACATGGTACTTTTAAAACTTTTTCATTATGTATGGTTATTTAAGCATTCTGAAAAAATTCTGCAGAGACTATAAAATTCACTTTAAAAAATGCTTAAAAACATACAAACTACGCAATTAATTTTTTGACGATAGGTGGACGTTATAACTCGTCATTTTTAAAATAATATCTCTTTGAAGTGCTTAAATGTGCCATTTTTTAAATAATTTTATAAATAATGTCTTTCTGGAGTGTCATTTGCCATTTTCTACGTAAAATGAATGTTATTTCTTGGCAAATGTCTTGGAAAGCAGTGTGGTAAAAGGATAATATTTTAGTATTTTTGTATGAGTGATACATTTTTTATTTATTTAAAATGAGAAAAAACTAATTGATTTTTGGGGTGCAATGAAATCTTGCCTTAAGACTGCCTTAAGAACTCAAAAACAATTTAGAATAGAGATGTGCTACTGAGACCAAAGCAAACGCTTCGGTGTTTTTTAAATGTTTGAACGACTAAACAATTTTGATTGTCTATAATATAAGTGTTTGAAATTTTCTGTGAATATAAACTTATTAAATTTCAACACAGTTATCGGATTTTGTACCGATTACTGGTACCGATCTGCATCGAAGCTCCAACGAGCTGCCATTGAATGTGAGGGTTAACAGTGAATGAGCCATATAATGTCGGGTATTTACACTCTCTACTAAGGCTTGAAAACAAAAAAAATCCAACGATACAAAGGTTTCCAGCCCAAAAATTTGCTGAAACTATCCATAAATGATTAGAGAGGGAGCTTGAATGTCGAGACCGATCAGAGCTTACCTTTATTCCAGGAAGAGAGAGTAGAAATTCCCAAATTTTTCTGCCTCAATTCATCCTGCCCTGCCGGTGGGGAATACGAGAAATATTCATGCGGAAATGGTATTTGCACTAGATGAATTTTGTTTGAGCTGTGAGAATATATAACTTTTTTCCTCCCAAGGAAAATTCCAGGGATAAAGGTAAAGAAATGATAAACTTTTGATTTCACGTGGGTTTTCACGCCTCACGTAGTTAGTGAATCGAGTTCTGTCTCGGCATTTGTTTTTATCATCACTTATAGCATTACTGATGATGGAATTTCCCGAACCGAGCTCACAAGTGTGGAGATGTTGAAACAATGTTAAGGATGAGAACTTAAACCTCTTGCTGTAATTTTTTTTATTTCTGTAACAATTGCTAGTGTACATCGTCCAAAATAGGAGAGAAAGAATAAAAAAAGGGTATTGGAGAAAGTAAGTGCGGGCACATCCTGAGGTTGCTTTGTGTGGTCCTCTTCCCAGTTATCCACGCTTGTTTCACCCTCTATCAACTCAAAAACACCTGTCTGACGATTGTCATAAAGTTATATTGAACGTATTCCGAGTTACTCCTGGGTGACGTGCGAAAGAATTACATTCACAGAAGTGGAAGGGAAAATGTAAGGCCTTCCACATCACATCTAGTTCGTGTGATTGTCTTCAGGTCCCTGAGATGACAAAGGGATAAGACTACTTCTTGCTTGCTCCGTCTATAAGGAGTCTAAATTCCATCTCAATAGCGTAACCATTGGTAACAGAGCTTTGGATAATCGGTTTCACTTCATTTGAAGTCTCTGGCAAACCATATTCCTCACTTAGCTTTCCCAACCCTACTGAGTTACTTTCGGTGTAAAGACCAGTTAGCACTGAGTGCGTACAAAGAGGAAAAAAGCGACAATAGTGACAATAATTGTTGTGCTCTTCGCCATGTTCTTAACAAATTCCGTTGCGGTCAGTAGTTCAGTAGTGGCAAATGCTGATTTAAAAAAATGGCCTTTGTGAATAGAGAAAAGATCGCTTGGAAGAATTGTCCAATGTGGGCATCAGTTATAATTTATTCAATGATATTATTATGTTTTATAAATAATTATAGACCCCACCCGGTAATACATGCATTTCTAACATCCATGATCTCAAGGTCACTGATGGAAAGTGCCGCCAAGTTTAGCGACGTGTACTACGTATTTCAAATTACCTGATGCCTGAAAAATTTGTTCTCAAAAGTGGATGGGAAAACATAAGTTTCCCACATCACTCAGTTTTCCTGGTATATAATATTTGGTTTGATTTTGGCTGGAAAAAGTTGGCCCGGAGGTGGTCATGAGGGACAAGACAACTCACCTTATGTGAGCACTGCCGCTCCGCCTATGAACGTATGGCTTGTTCATGTTCTCGTCGAGTTGGGACGCGTGCGACCCCTGGGCTGGCGTCCTGGTGCCCACCGCCGTAAAGGGGGAGACCCCGGGGATGGCGGCGCCTCCCGTCGTGAACAAAGGCTTCCCGGTGGCCGCCGCTGGCGTCGAGCCGCTGACGGATGTCGCGGCCGACGAGGAGTAGTTCGGCGTCCACTCCCTAGGTGGGGGAGAACGCAGAGGAAGTGCGTGAGGCAAGGAGGAGTGTGTTTAGAGGGCCTCCCTGTCTTCATCGATCTCTCATCCCCTTTGCCTTTGGAAATCGCACGCTCCAAGCTGATTAAACATTAACACATCCCTCCCACTCTCCCTCCCACACTCACTCCGGGAAATCGTTCGTCATCCACACTTCCTCCACGAGCGCGTTGGAAATAATAATGCTAAGCAATTTCGACATCAAAATAAGTTCAGTGCTCTCTAGAGAGTTCGACACGCTAAGCAGTTGGATACTTTTTGGACAGCTGTTGTTGCGCGTGATTCTACTCACTACTATTTAATATTTCAGTGGTAGAAAGAATTTAAATGCCCAAAATCGTAAAGCTGGCCATTTGAAAATTACTGGCCGGCAGTCCAAGAGGAGAACGAGGGCAAGAAGTGAAGGATATAAAATAATGGAAGGCTATTCTTAAGTAAAGTAATTCATTCAAGATCCTGACATTTAGTTATTAACTTGATGGTGTTCGCTGACTCAAAGCTGAGTTATTTTCCAAGAGACCAATTTACTCAAGTCATTATAACAGTATTTAAGTTTTTAATTTAATTTATTGTGCTCATTTGAACTTAAACGCATATACATGGTATTACAGGCTCATTTTATCTACTCTAGCATTTAGTGTTGGTGGTACGTATATCCAACAACTCTACATTTTCAATAGCCTCACAGACTTACCGGTATATCGAACTACCGAGAAAGAACGCCATCTATCGCCAATACATAAAGAAAGAGGTTCGTTGGTTCAAGAAATTATTTAACATACTCGCCAAAACGTTTGTGGGATATAGTCACTGTGGGAGTTTTTATACCTCAATTTCGAAGGTTTTTGACCGGTTTCTAAACTGGTTTCCCTTCTCCGGGGTCATTTTGGATGTCCCAAACAATAACTCTCCTTTTCACCGCCAAGTATCTCTTACGTTCTCCTACCTCAAGCCCCCTCATAATGCCGTCCAAAATTCATATTCCTTTCCTTCTTTTTCGCGGTTATCAAGCGATCTCTTCCCGTGTCCTCCTCTCCCAAATACCGTCACTTCGAAATATGTACTCTGACTATCGAGAACCTAAGTACACTGGATCCTGCCTCCGTGCCCACATCCCTTAAATTGTCTCCTCTTTAGGTGCCAATTTTTTTGGTATTTCCATTCCCAATTTCCCATATAACCAATGTGAAATATTGGAACTGGCTTCGAGCATGTTGGATACGCACAGCAATCATACAAAAAGGCGCACGGAGCAACTTATTTGGCCACAGCGTTTACCCTCAGTGTCATAAGCGCGAAGCAGTCGTGTATTTAATAGGGCTAAAAATGGAAAAAATTGAGGATTTTTTTCATTTTTATATCTTGAAGGATTGCAAAGTAAGTTAGTTGCGCGAAGTTCTAAAGAGATGGAGTTAAATCGTCAGGGGATATAATATTGCAGTTGTTCCATTACATCAAATGCAGCTGCTAAGCTGGCTGTCCTGAATAGAATCATCGGAAAGGCTCCTTTGACAACAACAGACCCATTTTCCATTCCCATTATCCTACCTCATCCATGTCTGAAGAAAAAATTGGCGCTAAACAGGATCGAATAAACACCGTGAAATATGTGATCTGAATTATTGAGAAATCCATTTTTGCACTCCTAAACCAAAGTGAAACTATGATGCTATGTTTGCGGTGTACCAGAGGAAACTGATATATTTTGAAGCTAACAGATGAGCAAAAAATATGTTTGCTTGGTTCAATAAGTGGCACTAAATTAATTGTATTAAGTAATTCTATACTTTAGTCGAGCTGGAAGCACCATTATTACAAATCGACGAAAATTCGTTTCCAAATTTTATTGATGACCACATGTAATAACAGTTTTATAAGGTATAGGATTTCAGCATATCACATAAAAGAGACTATATAAAAGAGGTTTTATTGCTGGACAAGTTCATGCAGTTAACTTGGAAATAACTGTAGGGGAAACTTAATGCCCTTTGAGATACGCGTCGGCTCAACTGTCTCATAGGATGAATTTCGACTGAACAGCGAATTATTGTAGACAAAACTAATGTTGATGCCTCCCGCAGAGGGTCATTTGTATTCCAGTTTTCGAATCCATTACAAGAAGCGCTTTCTCGTCAATGGCCAGTATTGCTAAAATTCGGTCTGTATGAATGTAATTAGTCTGACGATAAATGTACCATTTTTTATCTGAGCGTCACGTCAATAGAATAAGATAGTAAAGTTATCACAGTACCAATAATTTGTGCCCGGAATGAAAATTGAATTAGATTTGTTTATTTCTTTCGGTACGAGTAGGCCTTAATTTCCTAATTTTATCGCAAATTCTTGACTGGAACTGGTAAAATCGGATTTTATCTCACTTCAAAATTATTTCGTGTTCACTCATAATTTTGGAAATTTTTTCCCACGCTTGAGGAATTATGCTTATCTGAGCACTTTATTCCATTTTACCGTTTTATAAATTGTAAATTTTTATTCACATTATATTTTCCCAGTTTTTTTAGGTTTTTTCAAATGTTTCGCACCATATTTGACGGTGTGTAAGATTTCCCGAAATTAAATTCTCTAAAATCGACCCGGAATTGTAATTCCCGTGTTCTTTCTCACGCTGAAGCTATCCTCGACGCTCACCGCTGTGAGCACATTTTTCCAACTGCTACTTATTCCTATCATTACCCACTACTCCAACTTACTGTTATTTACTCAATGTCCTGGTTGTTACTATTACAACCGATATTATAGCTTCAAAAGGTACAAGGATCGATATATCGGATGTATCGCTTGATTTATTCGGCGAAATCGATTAGTAACATATTAATCGTCACATTATCGCCTCTTGAGACCTATAAGAATTCAAAACTCCTGACTGGTAAAACCAAGCAAAAGCTGCATTGCAATCTACTACTGTATGACATACTTTTCCGATACGAATAGTGCCACTGTTGAAGCAACCTTCCCGATACAGTTTAATAGGAATATTAGTGATATTTGGAGCATGCGTTTTTCGAGAAATTAAATACCCAAAACTTACCTTGGCAAAGACATGGCGGTGGGTGGGCCTGCTTCTGGTCCCTATCGTAATTACTTGTGTGCTCCGTGGTCGGTGTAATATCTGGCGGAGGTGGCAAAACCCCGGGTGACGTCCGGCAGCGAGGTGTCGGAGCCAGTTTGGTGCTGATTAGCTGAGATGTGGTTGATTTTCTTTCCAAAGGCCTGGTTATGAGGCAATTAAACGGCTGAAAAATAATCAGGATTCGGAGTTAGGAAAGAGTTTACTTTATCATTGAGTGAAGAGAAGAATTTTGTTGACATGCACTACGTGTTTCAAGATGGTGTGTCTATTAGGTCCGTGATACATCATTGCAAACAAAAAAATCCTACTCGTTGGTGCTTGAAGCTATAAATGAACAAAATGAAAATCTCATTTATAACTTGAATTAAATTTCAGTTGTTCATTCAGGCATTCAGTTCTTTCTTCATAGACTGTGATGTGGGTAATACATACATATTCACGGATGCGACTTTTAGACGCTGCAAGCGGTTGCTGCTAGAATACTTCATGCACCGTCTTGCACTCAGCAAGCCGTCTTCCAACCACCATTCTTCACCCAACATCATTTTTCACTGTTGCTTCCAGTCCATTCAATTATTCGTCGTTGATCTTGCGTATAAGTTAAGTGAACATCCAATCGCTGAGTTTGAAGCTAATGGAACACTCAAAGAGCCATGGAATAAGCTAATAGCCAGCAGCAAGCAAGGAAAGCAAGGTGAAATAAAAGCCAGGTGAAGTTCATTTTAAACTTTACTCACACAGTTTATTTCATGTACAGAGTGAATGTACATATATATGAATGAAAATAATTACTCTGTGTGGTAATCTTGATTGAGATGATAGAAAAGTGTCTCTTTGCAAAAAAATAAAACAAACAGAATCGTCACTTTGAAGTATTGAAATGTTTTCTCATTCCAGGCTGCTTCAAAATATGTCTGTATTCTACTCTGAACAAAGTGTCACGAAGAATCAAGGGTCTCTCCATCTTGCATGCAATAATCCACAGCACACGCTGAAACACCCCGTCTGCACCAGCAGGACACCAGTATTTTTGACGTCATTCACATTGTTTCTGTGTATTCTCGACGCATTCAAAACCATTGAACCAGACTCCCCAGTCAGCAACCTCACACCACAAAAAAGACAGGAAAAACAAAAGTATCGTCACAGCTAACGGGACACATTTATTCTTTTCGTCTATTATTTTTATGGAGCACAGCCACCGGATCGAAAATGTCCTTGATTCTCCACCTCTCACAAAACCCTTCCATTTCCTTTTATTATTATTTTTTGTTTAATTCCACGGGATCACTCAAAACGTCTCGTAGAACTGAAAAATAGCCAACTCCCTTTCCACTGGGTATTATTTTTTTTCGGCCTGCGTTCGCCCTCCCGAAATTATAAAAAAGCCCCCTAACCTTCGTGGTATTTTTTTTGGTCGTTTTTATATCTTTTTTCCTCTCCCTTCGTCTTGAAATCTTCCACTCGTGGCGTTCAACCACTGGGCGCTTGCTCGCGCTAATTACATTCGCTCAGCCGTCCGCGGATTTCTCGACTCGTGAGAAGAGGTTCGTGGGCGCGATTCATGGTGAAGTGCTCTGGTCGGATTGGGAGAGGGAGGATTGAGGAGGAGGAGAGAGGAGCAGCAGTAATAATAATTGGGTTTGGAGTACGGAAAAAGAAAGACAGGAGGAAAGAGAGGGACGTATACTCCCACACGCCAGGAACTTAAAAAGATAGAGATAAAGAGAGAGGGAGAGAGAGAGAAAGTGTTCGATCCTTCCCTCGCTGCACCACATCAAAAGCTTTCCATTCCTCCCGTCCGAAAGCAAGTAAAAAAAAAGCGGAAGAGGGGGGGGTAGTCGCCGCACACCCCCCCTTTTCCCTTATTAACCGCAAATCCCTGTGGATGTGTGTTCCCTCCCCAACTCCCACCCCCTCCACTATTTTACAATGCCCCGCCGGGCGCCAGTTCTCGACCTCGTCTTCCTTACACGTGCACGGATGGGAATATATCCTTTGGGGCCCTGAGGGAAGAGAAAGGGGGGAACCCTCGTGCTCCATCTTTTTCCTGGTTTGCGCTCGCCACCGTCCAATAGTCTTAGTCCTTTCTCCACGTGGGCGCGCGAGGAATAGAAGGAGGGTCAACGGCGGGCAATAAGTAGGACGATGGAGTATGTGACAATTGATTTTTATGTGACTGTCGACGTAATAATAATAATGATAGATATCTCCATCCCGAACACAGAAAATTAAGAGGCAAAATACAAAGAAAATACAGAAATATATATCTTTGGCTGAAGAAATAAAAGAAATGTGGAACCAAATATCCGTTAAAATTGTACCAATAATAATATCAGCGACTGGTGTAATACCGAAAAACCTGCAAAAAGCTTGGAAACAGTAGGAATAGGGAATCATATGTACATGAAAATTAAAAAAAACACTATAGTTGATACTGTCTCCTTAATACGAAAATTTTTTAATGAACATTAAAAAAAAACAGTAGATGAGCCTAATCCCTTTGGTGCCTTGCACCCGGGATAGGGGAATGTTTACCAGCCTTCAGGCTGAGAAGTGAAAATTTCGTAAATAATAATAATTACTTGTCTTTATTGAACGAATTTAGGCCTTTACAGTGCTCTCTTACAATTTAATCATTTGTAGATCACAAACATCCATGACCTGGGCAGTGAATAATCTACCCAGGCGGGATTCGAACCCGCGACATTCGGTTTAGCAGGCGAGGACCCGGCCGCCACCGGGGCCGCCCATGGTGACATTCAAATATTAGGTCGGGCGTACATCACAACGGAGTTTAGAGGCATTATAGCATAAGGAAAGCAGGAGAATGGTACTCTGACAGATCGAAACTTATTATTTATAGCTGATGCCCTAGTATTGTTGTTATTGTCTTTTTTTATTTTAGATTCCTAGTCCTCTACACAATAAGTATCCCTTCCTTCACTTAAGACTTAATATCCTATCTCTTTAAGAGTTCTTTCATCTCCCAAGGCTTCCTCGGTCTACCCCTTGATCCCCCATCATTCACTTCTCAATTATAATTCTGCTTTTTTTTTAAATCAGTTCTCTTGACATGACGAAACCAACGAAGTACTCCCTTTTCATGTGTGTCCTCTACTTGAGCTTCTATACCAATTTCTTTCCTCACTTACTCATTTCTTATAATTTCTCTCTCATTTCAACCGCAAACAGTTCTCAGATGCATCATTCTCGCTGCATTTAGCTAAGACTTCAGCTGGCGTGTTCATAAATCTAACGGGATTAGCTTGTAACGAAGGGAGGTTACTAGCAACTGAGGCTTTTTGCGTCACTAATGACGAGTTGATTTTTAAGGGAAGAAATGGACAGGAGTAGTGGAGGAATTACGGAGGGAAACCAGATTGGCCGTAGCTTACTCTTAGCGAATAGAATAGAAGTAATCTCCATGTTTTACACAAGTATTCGTAGGCATTCCACCGAAATACTTCTCGCACGTTTGAGATGCTAACCTAAGCCTTTGGAATGGGAATTCACCGAAAAAAGTCGCGGGTATAAGTTCACAGGAAGGAAGAAAGAGTACTAAGTTGCGAGTAATGAATTAAGAAGTTAATGGTTTTGAATGCAAGAGAAGTAGAAAGAAAAGACATCCAAGGGAATATTTTCAAAAAAATACTTCGTTGGCGGGGCTAGGATAAGCAATGCTTTAAATAAGTTCAAACAGAATATTCAAGCATCCAACCCATGGGAAATCTAGGGTTCAGTTTGCAGGATACAGGATAAAAAAAAACTTTAAACGCAAAATTTGCGGTTAAATAGGCATGAATGTTTAGTGATAAGGTAAAATCAATTTGTGGAAGCATTTTCTCACTTTTTAGTTTCATTCTGAAGACTTATGATAATTTGGTACTTTTGAAGTTGAGCAAGGCCGCCACAATATATTCCAATTTCCAATGATAAACATTTCAAGTAATTGTATGTATTAATTGACCCTTAACTACTATCATGGTTTTTGGCCACGTACACACTTTCAAAGTACACAAATATCTCGTAAACTACGACCATCTCCCACACTATCTCAAATTCGACTGGCTCAATTCCCTTTCCTCGGAATTACATTGTAGCCAAGGTTGCTGCGAGGGGCCGTTTTTCCACTACAGCAAAAAAAAATTGTCGAGTCAAAAAAGACCCAACGATACCAGTTAAAGATTAAAATTTTAACGGGAAGAAAAATCAAAACGATGTCATGCAATCAATTTCCCGCTTTCTCAATGCCTTCATATCTTCTTTGTGGGCAATGGCAGTTGGGTCAAGGATACCATTTTTGCGCAGCCTGTTAAGGGCTAGGTTTTCCTAACATGCCTTTACCAATATAATAAAATTTCTTTCATTGCATTATCATTTTATTTTAACTCTCTTTATGTGTGAATTATTGAATCAGTAAAAATGGGTTACATGAGAAAATACGAATGCTAGAGCCTGACGATGAACTGCGGGGGCGAACGGCGAAGATCGACACCTTATTCCGTACTTATCCGTAGCTAGCTCTCGACTCGCGAGAGTTCGGCCCCGTGAGCGGTAATTGCCCCATTATCATCCCTTTCCCATTAGGTGAGCTGAGTGCTCGTGGTGTCTCAGAGCCTCGGAGCTTCGCCCAGCGCCGCATTTTTTGCCTTCCGTTCCCTGCGCTGAAAAACCCATAAATTTTCCACCAGCTACTAACTTGCCCGTGTACATCGTACTTTGATTGTATCCAGCCAAACACTCACAGTGTTTCAACCAATATTGCCTTCAGCATGCTTTCAAGTTTCTCTAGTTTGCATAAAAGTTTTTTTTAAAGTACGTTGCGTCGCCAAAGTTTCGCGATTAAGGAAAAAAATAGGCCTGGAAATTTTCCACCTACACTCAATGCCTTGAAATACACGCCCTGTGCCTTAATTCACAGAATAGCGTTGGTATTTCCGAAAGTTTATCCGCAAAAATATTTCAAATATTTTTAATTCTATGAAAGATAAATAAAATCTTTGCATTAAAAAATCAGGAACGTAAGTGTTTTTCGTCGATACCGCAACTGCACCGATTCGGGTATATTATAGCGCTCAAATTTGTGAACATAATTTCTTAGTTTCAAGACCTATGTCCTCAATATGATTTCAAGCCTTGGTATTTCGTAATGTCAATGAAATGAGTATTGATGAATGATATCGAAACTATAAACGGGAGGAGGACGCTTTGGTTTCTTAACTTGTTAAAGTACTTGGCGCGACATCGACGGTTCCGGGGTTCAACTTCGGTCAAGGCGAGTGATATCTTCGTCTGTGGAATCCCGCATTTCAATCCCGTGCATAAAAATGTCTCGGACGTCCACCGAGTGGAAGGATGTGAGAAAAGACGGAGAATGTAAGACAATGGCTTAGATAATCATCCGACATCTGAACCGAAGACAGAAGTAAGCATAAGCGCATGTATTCGAGAAAAGACATCGGATGCCCTGATGAGGAGGAGTCCTTAAACCTCAGCAAACATGAATCCACTAACCCAGAGGAACGTTTGCATCAAACGAGAACAAGGAATGTTGCAATTTTATGTGTATCTTTTTCTTTCTAGGGGCTTGTTTAATCACTTTTTCCTTCTCCGCTCATCTTGATTCATCCGAATCCCCTTTCTCCAACGGCGCCATCTTTCTTGAGAGATTTGCCGCGATGGGAAGACATTTGTCAGCACTGGGTCGACGGGGGAAAGGAATCGTGTGCAAGGCTGAGAAGGAGTGGACCAGCCTACAAAAACTTTTGCAATGGCTCTCTCTTCCTCTCCCTCTTGGAGTTTTTCAGAATTTTATTTTCTCCTAAGCATCGTTTCTCTGCCTTTTGACCACTCGTGTATCTATTTTCTGACCCCGCCAAAATCTCCCTCACATAACTCCTGCACGACTCCCCCAAACCACTCTTTCTACGTACCATATCTCCCCTCCTCGTCGCACAAATAGACACACACTCATGTAATCATACGCGGACACCGTGAACTCCTTCCCACGGATCTTCTCTCAAACCTTTCCGGTTCCACTTCCACCTCGTGAGACCTACACGATCTCCGCGCGGTCAACTTGGGATTAAATGTCGCCTCTTATATTTTTATTTCCAAGAGTGCCCTACATTCCGACATCCTGAGGTTATCTTTTTTTCGGGAGATAAAAAAAGAAGAAAAAGAAGAAGGAAGTGTATCTTTCCTTCCTTCTGCTTCGTTCCGTTTTTCGCCAACTGTTTCTCCCTGTCTGCGTGAGCGCGCAATGTTTCCATTTTCCTCCAGAAAAAAACTCTCTTATTTATTTTCAGTTTTTAGTAGTTTTTTATCTCCTTTTCATATCGTCCCCTCTCTTTCTCTCTCTTTCGCGGAGGCGGGAAAGTTATAGGAGGAGAGGGAAGGAGGAAGATGAAATAAGGGAAATAAAACGTACGTAGGGGAAGCGAAAAAGTATTTTTTTTCTCGACGACAACTCCCGTCTTCCCTCGGTCATCTCGAGAGTCTCGCCTCCTCCTACTCGCGGGGATGAGAGAAGGGAAAATGTAAATGCGCTCCTTTCTCCAGTCCTTTCCTCTTTTCCCCCGTTTCCCTCTCTCTCCACATTCTTTACCCTTGATCTATCCCATCCCTTCTTCATCCCTGCTCGTGTGGAGTCGTGGCGGAAAACCGGTGACTTTGTTGTGTGCGTGTACGTGTCCGTCAGAGAAGCGACATGTCAGTCTTGGTGTTGGCTGCATTTATCGGTTTCCATTTTTTTTCACCCCACACTCTCCCTGGGAGGAGGAAGGGGACTCATCGGCGTAGTTAGGCAGGGGAAGGAATAGTATTCCCTCCCTCTATCCTCCTTACCCCCACCGTATATGTCGGTTAGGGGTAGGGGGTGAGAAAGGGAGGCTCTTTAGAATGACTTCCCGCCCCTACTCTTCCCCAGTTTGACGCGTGGGCGGTTTGGAGGGATTTTGGGTTTGGGGGTGGGAAAGAGGGGGCGGGGGGGGGGAGGAGAGGGGTTGAAAGGAGGAAGGAGGTGGGTGGAGGGAGATTGGAAGAGAGGGTGGAGGGGAGGAGGGCGTCCTTAAAGGGGAGAGAGTCACATTCCCTGTGTGCCTTCTCTTTATCTCTCTTCCTCTCTCCACGTGCGATCGGGTTCCGTCATGCGTACGAGGACGATGGGACGTGAAAGGGAGTGCGTTTGGAACGGAGGGGAATCGTGTTTGTATTTTGCACGAGGTTTATGTTTAGTTTCGCTGATTTAAGCAACAACTTATAAGTTGATTAATTTCTTTTAATACTTCATCAACAGTACAAAAGCAATATCACCAGCCAGTCTGTTTACTGAGTAACCGTAAAAAAAAACATCTGCCACATGGCAACTAACACCAATAACTTCTAGATGTAACAGTTTACACTCGTTTATACCCTCTGCCTCATGGAAATGTTGCATGTTTTTTTGAAAGTATTTTTTCCTTATCGTGTGGGTGTAGAATACAAATAATTTATCATTTACAGCAAAACATGTGTAATGGACAAACGCTAATATCGATAGTGGCTCAATTCAGGTCATGACCTTGGTAACTAATAAAAGCTTTCGTTTGTAAATTAATGGACTTTTTATGAAGGTGGAAATAAATAAATAATCAATCAATCATATACGTAATGTGGTTTCACTAGTATTACATAATTGTCATTGATCTCAAATTATGGCTACCTTCAAAAAAGCACGTCCTCTATCTTGTATGAATAATGTAAGCATACCTTTCCAAAATACTTTTATGAAGTATTATGAAAGGGGTGGAGGGCATTACGATCATCTTATGTTCGAGGTTTACGCACGTTCATGTCCTAGAACAACTAAGGTAAAACGGACTTAAATGTCATTAATCTCATATTTTGGCGACCTGTCGAAAAGCGTATTCTCTTTGACACGAATTACATAATTGTATTTTTCCTCGCTATTTTCTGGAATAATTTTGGAAGCATTTGAGAGGGGCCGCATCCATATTTTGAACAACGTTTACGTACGGTTGTACAACATACAATCGCGATGGTTCCACTGCAAAACGAACCTACACTAAATATAACTCCTAATCTGTCTACTTTTAGAAACAAGCATCCTGTATTTGTTGTAAATGTTTAGTCATTGTTTTCCACGATTATTTTTCTTTAATTGAACACTTAAATCATTAGATTTTAAATGCAAATTTTAGTTAAACATGAGCAAAATGGTAATTTTTCAATATAACGTAAAGGCCACTTTCACGGAAAACGTTTTATCAGATGAGAGAACTTATAGGGAATCGAAAAAAATAAAAAGTTGGCATCCAGCTGCATTATTTTTTACTTATTGGCAAGAGACCGCAAAAATAGAAGTTGAAATATGGGAAATCAGTAAAAATGGTGATGCATTTGGCTCAAATGGCTGGAAATAAGAGTTCACCTTAAATATGTACAATTGTCAAATAATCTGCATACTGGGCATACATATTGGGCCTTAAATTTGTGTTAAAACCATACAGTCCCATCCCATAGGTAAAAGCAGACTTTTTTTAAATAAAACAAAAAATAATTTGAATTGAGCAATTTTTAGACTCATATATTCACCGTGGAACCTTATTTTGGGAGAAGCGCTGTAAAAAAAGTCTAATTGAGCATTGTCCTGGTTCTCGACCACGTCGCGAGCATTTAAGACGCGGTACAAAAAATTTTAATACGAGAAATAGCAAAACCAAATTGAATGTGGTTTGATTAAAATTGCTACAAGCGAACGGAGGAGTGAAACTCTGCTGATGAAATGACTAGGTTGGAAACCACTGGAGACAGAACTGCACGAGGTGGTACGCAATATTGCGTGTGGATATTTTCTTTCACGTTGATTCCATAAGCCATATCAGATCTGCAGAAGCCTGTTTGACAGCTAGCAAAAGTGTTTTTCAATGGAATGAATAAACATGGAAAAAACACCCCCGTGTAAATGATCCATACGACTCCCCGGAAACCTTTGCTCCAAAAACCGAATTATCAAGGAATGATTTAGGAGCGGACGAATTGAAAGTACGTCATCATGAAATAACAAAGTGGAGCATGATACTTAATTACACGATCACGGTTTTGGGGTGGTACAGTATCAACGTCATCCTCATGATGCGCCATAATGGTTGAGTGATGAAGTTAAATAGGAAACTACAGTCATCATGTCTTTCTATTTCTGTCAATTCATGAACCCGTGGATGAGAAAATTTCACCATGACATCTTTTCCTTATAACCCTGTACTCGTTTACTTTTTGAGCCCAAGTCACATTTGTACTCATATTTTATACGCGCATGAAGTGCTATTTAAAAGACACTAAATTTCCTTCCTCTTTAATCTCACTTCCATATTTTCACCCCAAATTCCTTTCTGCCATCGCCCCTCTTCCAACAATCTCTCATCTTTCATTAACCTCTTTGGCTACTCGATATTCATCCGCCATCTGAAAGCGATAATGCCCACGAAGCCAACTTTTTTAATTACTTTACATCCAATCCAAGTTGTTTCATGCCTCTTTCATCACTCAATAATCCCCTACTTTCGATGCCAATGCAATTTTCTCCCTAATCCTTTCTTACCCAAATATTTGTTGAGATCAAATGTACTCCATGTTTGATCGACTTCTCGTTCATGAAAATTAGTGGCGTTACTCGTACGAACTCCTTTTAGTAGTAAATGATTTAAGATTTTCCCGGTGTATTATATTTAAATATCTTTCTCGGGCTTCGCACCGGGTAATGTTTTCAAAATCCACCGACGTTTCGGAAAACGAATTGTTTTCCATTTTCAAGGCACGTGTTATGTCCGCCATGACCACTATAACACTAAAATTAAACAAGCTGTTGATGCCCCAACAATGAAGGTTGCTATTCCTATGATTGGCTGACGTGTTCCACTGGACGTTGAATCATTTTTGCGTCTTTTTTATACATTTGATCACTGGCCACCAGGTATTACTCAGTTGAAATCCGGTGTCTATTAAAATTATGTGGATGCACTCGTATCTCAATGGCCTCTTTGATAATGCGGTCCCAGTAACGGTGTGCGCGGCAATGGATTTTTGCTTTGGTCCATTTAATGGCATGGTCTTCGTTGATGCTGTGTTCCGCCACTGCCGACTTCTCTGGTTCCGCCAATCTAAAATGCCTACGATGTTCTTTAAGCCTGGTTTCAATTGTTCGACCAGTCTCCCTCACATATATTATTTCCTTTTAGTAGTGGCCTGGGTCTACGATGTAAAATGCCAGAATAAAAAAAGATAACCAGGTCTCCCCTGTGGGTGAATTACATAATCCTGTCCACGATGTTTTCGTCTAATTCCACCATATCACGCTATCCTATTTAATGTGCAATTCGCGTTCATCATGACATGTCAAGGGACTGAGGCGGTTGAGTGGATTATTTTTTTTTAGACTTTTTTTTGTTGGGTCGGAGTGGTGGTGTTGAAATTCCTTTTGTTGTTGTTCATCTGTGGCCTTTACTTCCTCCCCATTCCCATTGAACCCCACCTCTTTCCCTCCTCCTCCTGTGTTTTTTTGAAGGTCTCCCACATCACGCCCCTTCTCTCTTTTCCCACCAGTTCCCATGACTATCTCTCTCTCTCTCTTCCCCTCTCATATTGATTCGCCGTTGGCCCAACCAACAAACACCCCACTCAGAACTCCATTCGCTCGCTCTCTTCCCATGCCTCTCCACTTCCCTCCCCCCTCTCTCTCCCTGGATCTTCCCCGCTAAGCTTCTCCCAGTCCGAAACATCTTATTCTCGTGGTACCAACCCCCCCAACCCAACCCAACCCAACCCAACCTTTTACTCCCACACACCTATATAGCCGGCCGGTGCCTCACTGCCGTGTACCTCCACCCCACTTCTCCTATCCGACTGCGATTCGCCTCCCAAGGAGGATGGGAGAGTGTTTTGATGCCACCAACTTGCCTCACCAGGAGAAGTGGGAGGGTGGATCGTAAAACGAAAAAAAAGTAGCGACGCCAATTTTTTCCACGTTTTTTCTTGTACTCGGTGGAGAGGAAAAAGTGTCCTTTCCTCGTCTATTTACGTCGCTGTGGATTCCTACCTTATCTGCGCCACCTATTCCGCAAATCCTGCTCGATTCGACGTAAGCTTTAGGAGAGAGGGAATAGGTGTCGCATTGCGAGAGGGAGAAAAAAAGACCATTTGTTTTATTACGTGACAACGCTCTTTCCCCGAAAAGCCGTATCAGACAGGAGTTTTATTTGGTAATAAAAATGGTGGTGAAATCAAGTGACAATCCAGCATCAGTTAATGCTCATTTGCGATTTTTTTTTATCATTGTAGTGGCGTAAACTGTAAAACACTTGATTGTGGTGGTAAATTAAACTCTGTTGTTCTTTTCTACAATCGAAGTTTTATGATAAAGTGGTTCGACTGATTACGCCATCTTCAATTATCAAAATCTTAGCGCAAAAGTCCAGATAGGTTTGAGCTAATCAGGTGAAACGCCTTCCTCGTAGAAGTTAATTTTGGAAAAGTGTAATGCGGTTTGATTCAGTTGCAAGATGCATGTGGCAACCTTCAGGTAGTAATGGAACATCAGCTCATCGTACAGGGAAAACTAATGCCAAATGGTGTGCATTCATCAAATTATGTTCATCTTCAACCCTGTCCACAATGATTTAAATGAACACCGGTCAAATTTTTGATCTGCTGCGGTATTAGAATCAATTTTAGGTAGTGTTACGTAATAAAAATTTATTCAAAAGATGAATGAATATTATTTGCTTTATAATGATGGTAGAAAAATACTATCTAATTTTTCATAGGTTTTATATTTTTTTCTGACAAGACATTTCATTTTTTTTCGACGATTTATCGGTTTCGTTAAAGAGATATTTTTCCCTTATTTATTCATAAGAGGTTTGAGATGCCACAAAGTAACGGCGCCGAAAATTATGCCCATGAATAATACTTTGAATATTTCACCCTTTCTTCATCATATCACTTTTTATAATGATGTAAAACATTGATAGTGGCGAAGTTCCAATCATAAAACTATAGAATTTCCGATAATTCTTTCTCCTTGTTATTATATCATAATTTACGTGCCTTTCTTTTGAAATAATTTATCAAAAGGTTGGCCACTATTCTAGAAGAGCAAAATGTGATTGATGCTATTGTTTATATTTAGCACGTATTTTAATTATTGATACCAAGCTATGCCGGAATCTTTCTCCTTTTTCTATTTTTAGATAATTTTACCAATGTTTCGAAATCGCAAGTCCATTTAAGCTAAGGGAACAGCGAGGAAAAAGTTCTTGTCTATTCATCTAGGCTGATTGGCTAATTACCTTCCTAATATATTCCATTATCTTCAAGGGAAAGGCGTGAACATTTAGAGGGACGTATTGGTGAAGGGACGGAAGTGACTAGTTTTTTTTTCAAACGACGCAAGTAAAAATGGTTGGGTGCCCCGTGGGTTATAGCTCACGCGATCCAGCTTCATCTGAGCCTCTTCTTCTCTTCTATTGCTCGCTACCCCTCCCAAAACTCCTCCCAAAAAGGTTCCCGCTGAACCTTTGTGTGCGGTGATGAGGGCGAGTGTGCGGCGTTCCCCTCGGAGTGACCTCTCCCCGTGAAAAATTCACGACTCCATCTCCTTCTCTCTTCTTTCGCTTCCTCTCCCCCTCCCCTGCCCTTCAACTAACGACCCCGCCGAGTCACAGTTCGCTCTCGTATTAATTTTTTCCCCGCTCCTTTATTTTTTCCTGAACGCGATGAGACGGGTTGACGGAAGCTACCCACAAAGAAGAAGGTCCCAACCTCATTGTAGTTTATCCTTCAAATCCTCAAACCATCGAATGATAAGGGAAAGTAATATCTGTCATTGAAACCTGCTAGATAGATGGCTAGTAAACTTAGTTTCATTCATAATTTATCATTTGTTTTTTATTGCGATTATTACTGGTGATAGTGTCTCTTCCTTATCAGCTTTATGTTTAATAATTCGCATGCCTCTGCGCATGTGGGCATGTACAAGCCCAGTTATCAGTCCAAAATTGATTTGCAATAGCTCTCCACTTGTCTCGTTTCGGCTAACTATTTAACTGTTTCATAATTTATATTTTCATTATTGGCCATAACTTTCTTTTTACATTTCATTCTGTTTTGTTCCCAGTACTTCTTCACTCTCTTATTAATTACCTAATTATTTAAGGAGACATTAACCGTTCCTAATGCCCCCACACAATATACCATATACCTACGTTTGTCTCTTAGCTCATAAGATACGCTATTTACTACAAAGTTCTTAGGAATTTCATAGCATGTAACTTGCACTTTTTATTTTGAAAGTATACGCTACACCACACACTCTTGTGGTGGCTTGAAGGATTCTGTACGGACGTAAATATGCAATTTTAATAAAAGCGATTGCTAATTATATATTCATAATTTACATTAATTCGATCATCTCCCTAAAACATTGCAATTAAGTGGCACGTTTAACGTCTTTTTGGCTGAATTGGAAATGCATTGTTGGAGTCATGGTCGGAAATAAAGTAGCAGTGTGGATGAATATCAAGGTATTGTTTTAATTGTGATGAATGATCTTTAATTAGACTTGAATCAATCCCTTAAATTCGTAACTGTGTAAATTATGCAGGAGGCTTTAATGCTTCAGAAGAAACCCTATAGACCCGTCATTCAGTTGAATGGCTATCTATTATGCAATTCCATTCAGGAAATCCACAATATACATTTAAATTTCTTATTTTCGACGATAATACACACCATACTTTCGAGCTTCAGGAGGCTGTCATGTCTCAGAATGTATTCAAATAATTTTATTCTCAGCGCGTTAGCCGCATTATCTGCCATACATTTCCGATAAATTTCATAGTATGTGACATAATCTATGTTTGGTGGATATACATGCCATATTTCATGCTCTCTTGAGGTGGTTTGTGGTGAATTGTAAGTACTCTGTACATCTAACCGTGGAAATTCGGGCGCGGGCTCATTATGATAGAGGATAAAAACCCTTTCCACACATTCCCATGCAAGCCCGCGATACTCATTCCCTCGGCGAAATGTGAAGAGGCTGAGAGAGGGAGTGAGCGCTGTGAGGGTTTTGGGTAGGTGGAGGGGGGAGTGGAAGAGGTTTGAGGGGGAAAAGCGCTCACTTAAAATTAGAAGAGTCCAAAATCGTCCGGGTGGGGTGGGTGGGCGTTCCGGGAAAAGCACGACGAAAATGGCAGACCGAAATATATTCTCCCGAGGAAGTGGTTCCCCCCTCCCGCATTTACAGTGCTCGAGGCGAGGCAACGGAGAGGGCATTAAATAATTCGTGCTCGGGGAAGAAATTTTCCGAACGAGCGCACGATGCCCGGGAGAAGAGCATTTTTCTCCTTCGCACTCGACGCCCGACCTATAATCCTCTTGGGAAGCAGAAAGAAAATAATAAGACGCTAGGTTTCTGTGACGTGGCGAAGCAAGCCTTCCACATCTTCTTCCCCCTCTCTCTCTGAGAATTTCACCATTTTTAAGAGCTTCCTGTTAACGATCTCTGAGGTCTCGTGCTGTAGTTACTGGATACTTCTCTCCCATATAATTCTGCGAAGCGCCTCGCTTCTCGCAAATACAAAAGGGAAACTCGTAAAAAGTATCCACCCGCACTTAACCTAAATTTACTGACCGTGGTTCTAACGGGTGACCGTCACCTTTGAATGATGGTTAACCGTTGAAACGATGGCCGATGAATCCCATTCCACATGCTGTAAAATGAGCATTTGGGTCTACGCACGTCAAATTGATCTCGAAAACCGATCTTAATGATTTCGATGTGACACCATATCATATCTTGAGAGTTTTAGAGGAAATGGATTCATTGGTCTTGGTCCGATTTTTAAAATCGTTCGATGATGGACCGAGTTTGAGTCCAGAAAAGATTCCTGGGAAAAACTACGCAAAGCATGGGAGATGATAGATGATTTTTTGTATGTTTTACGACTTTAAAATGTGATATAATAATTAAAAAAACAGTGAAAATTCGAATGAAATGTTTGAATTTTATTGTTCTAACGTTTGATTTTTATTTTCTTGTATATTAATAAAGGTAAGTGAGGTCTAAAATTCACTTTCATCGTTGTTAATAGCAATATATTTGAAGATAAGCACATTGGTAATGGCCATTCTGCTTCCGATTTTTTCATTACGCGTCGGACTAATTTCAGTAAAGGATGGCAAATGAATTATGCGAAGAAATGAGATAACATTCCGGGCGAATGAAAATGACGATTGCATTCCTAAACTTTAAAATTTAAGTGTCAATAACTGCTATTTAGGAGAGTATCTTACGTTTTAATAATGAAACGATTCCACAAAGTTAAGCCAGTAACTGTTGGTTTTAGCCTATTTTACCATCTAGATTCTCGAGGCAATGCAAATGCTCCATTCTCCCAGTTATTCTTCGTAGCAATCCCACAGATATAAGGCAGGAAGTATCCTGCACTTCTGCAAGGTCTATTACCTGTTACAATCTGAGAGGTTGTGAGGCGCAATGAGAAGCATGGATGTGACAGAGAGTCGGTACAGAAATGGCTTCCATTCGTTCCATCGGATGGTTTGTAACGCATCTGGAACGTCAAAAACTTGTGATTACTTCTCCTTAAGACGCTCATTGAACAAAACGGAGCTCCATATGAAGGAATTAACTGCAAAATTTTCACTCTAGCGAAGAAGTGTCCTGGTAATTTTTGTGCTTAGAAATGAGGATACGGGAAAAACACCATTTACATTCAGCATTGAGGTAATCCTTAATTTACGATCTTTTTGAGCCTGTGTTACGGTAATTGAAGTTCACCATTAGAGCGGAGGATTATGAAGATCGATACAAAAATAATCTATCAATTAATGCAGCATGTGTGGATCAAAAAATACACAAGGAATGAAACGCATTCTATCTACATGGATGAAAATATGCTGAAAAGTTGAAGCCCGATTTTCTCTTTTACGGCATCATTAAAATGACGAAGTGCGGTTATTGGTTTTGAAAGTTTCCTCCGCTCCCAAAGCATCAAGTACTACTCTCCATGACCGTGGCTCTCTCCATTCATTTGCTCTCTCATTTTTCCGAAGCTACGTCAATAGGGCTGCTGGAAATAATCTCAAATAATTTTCCCAAGTGTGCTTGTATTTTAGCGGAGTCTCCGTAATGAAGGCTATTCTGTTCCACTCCAACATTGAACTCGGATTCATCATTCTCCCTTCACCAGTCTATAATTTTAGGTGTTCTCATTCTATAAGTGTTTACGTCATCCCAATTAAGTTGCCATTGCTCGATAATGTTAGCCATAGTTTGGAAGAATTTACTCCCCTAAAAGAAATTTCTCTCTCTTTTCTTTTGATCATCTGCGTCCTTCTCAAATATTTCCAAATTAATATCAAGCCTCACTCGACCCCCAAGCTTTCTGAGCCCTCTTAGGAAAATTCATAGGTTGGATAAAAAAAATAAACCCCATTTTAGTTTTATTTCTCGTATTAAATAGCAGAAAAAAGCGAGAGTCAATAACTGGAAAGTGCTAACAAGGGTTAGATTAACTAAAGTCAGCAAATATCGTCGAATGTGCACTATAAACAACGTGATTATATTCACCTTGCATGCAAAGGTAGTGATCGAGGAGAAAAATTGTGTAAAAGTATTTATATTGTATGATAAATACTACCTCCAATTTTTTTTAATTTTGCACACTTTTGATCAATACTTGGCCTTAAATTTACGTTAGCGAAATTGGATAGAGCCAAATGCGTAATTCGTTGCGATGTGAGATAAACAGGTGAACGCAGGGTTTTGGTAGTGACCGTTAAAATTACATATTGATTCAGGCGATCGCTTAGAATCACAATGGAGTTCGGTTTTAATTGTGTTGTGGCTAAAGTAAACGATTTTAGATTGCTGATTTATGTTTTAGGGGGTCTGGGGCCTGGGATGCAATCCTGTTTTTTTATCAGTGTATAACGACTTCTGCAGGGTTGCCAATCGCTTCCTGCGCTGGTATGGAAAATTACCATACAGATTAAACATCATTAACATATTTGTTGCCTTCAGGTCTGGAAAGACTGATATTCGGTTCTTAATTTTTGTGAATATTTCGTAATATTATTTTTTATGTAATATATAATTTATTTTATTTATGTACGGCCCCGGTGGCGGCGAGGTAAAGTCCTCGCCTGCTAACCCAAGGGTCGCGGGTTCGAGTCCCGCCTGGGTAGAATATTAACTACTCAGGACATGGGTGTCTGTGTCTCGTCCGTTGTTACTGTTGTTCCCCCGATGTAAAATGGCCTAATGTGTTGTATTCGGGGCAGTGAAAAATAAATATATAAATATATAAAATATTAAAAAATTTGGTAACATTTATTTTTGTGGACAAATTTTGGTCGAGGCAAGAATAGAACGACACTTTCTCTCGTACAGGAAGCATAAATGTAAGACATTTCTCTCTACTGAAGCAATTCCACCTTTTCTACAGTGTATATGCCTGAGCCCGAATCCAAACAGAATCCGAGCCTATGATTCTTTCAGGTGATGACTTATTGTGCCCACGAGGGGGCGTATCTTTCAATGACGTATCAGCATAGATCTGGAATTAGTTGAAACACTAGAGGTGCCTCACTTTGAGCGCGGGCGAAATTCATAAGTGATGCTCATAGCAAAATTAGTGACTGGCAGGTGCCTCACATGAGTGACGGCAATTAGCCCTTTAAATAGCTGAAAATTTTAGGTGATTTGAAATGGCAACAATACTTTATGCGTTTAAAATGTGCTGATTCAATGAAGTCCAGTTATCATAATGTGCTATTTGAGCCATCTGGTATTCCAATGGTTTCCTCGCCATGCCTTTTGAGGTTACGCCAGGCATGCCGATGTGTGAAATGACAATTTTGCCGAGAGATGGGAGTAAAGAGTTAAGGAATTTCGTAGTATGTCAAACGAGTCTGAATAAAGATCGGAATAGTTAGCGCTCAAATGCTTGAGTTTGATGTGTGAGACGAGCATAAAATTTTTGAATGAATTTAACGCGTATGAATGGGTAAAATTCGACGAATATGGATAGGAAGAAAACCTAATGTTTGATTTAAATCAGACTTTACTTTTAAACCCAATTTTAATAGGCTTGAACAACATTAACTGTTTTGTGGTTTTCTCGGTGCTTGTTGGGAACATGATATCGGTTGGGAAAGATGACACAAATAATGTTTTTTTATAATTGTATTAAGTCCTAGTTCGTAGAAATTGTCAAAAAGTTCGTGATGAGATGCAGTGAGTTGGAAATAAAGACTGCGATTTGAGCTCATTTCTTATGCGGGAAAAAATGTGCTGTTGGCGCCTGGTATCACAATTCAAATTGTTTCAAGTCAGTTATGAAGGAACGCTACAAATGTAATCATGAAAATCTCTCACTCATTGGACACCATTGCTCATTCGCTGGAATAGTTTTTAGTCTGATGATTCAACTTTCCAGAACCTACTTTCCCAATGGAAGTTTTTTCAAACCAGCTTAAATTTTTCATTTGCGACCTTTAAATGTGGCTGATCTCCTTCAAAACATACTTAAATGCATACAATTTCAAATACTGAGAGCATAAAATATTTTTTCCAGTGATGGAAACACTGACTTAAAGAACTTTTGAAAAATCTGAATGAGAAAAAAATTATAATTCTGCCATAAAGCTAATTCTCTCAAACGTACAAAATAACAGTTTTCGGAATTTACTATCCTTGACATTCTTAAATGATTATGGTGCCTCAATTACTGATTCATATTTCTATAAGACAAGGTGTATCTAATTACATAAATCTAAGGTAGTCTATGTTAGGTATGTAAGATGATTGCTGTAGAAGAGATTTTCTCAACCAGTGGGTTGAAATTTTTGTAATATGGATCACTATTCGGCAAAATATACTATTCTTTAGATTAGGTAAGCCCTGTAAAAGCGTAGTGTGCTTCATTTTAGGTTAAATATTGTTCTAAAACGTTCCTATTATTTTCATCAGCAGATTTATAACATTATTTCATAAATTAAATTGGAAAGGGCTGGTGAAGAGCTTGGTATGGAGCGTAGCGTTGTACGGGGCAGAAACGTGGACCCTCAGAAAGGAGAACGAGAATAGACTGCAGGCATTTGAAATGTGGGAGGGGAGAAGGATGAAGAAGGTGAGGTGGACGGAAAGGAAAACTAACGGGGAAGTGCTTTAGATGGTGGGCGAGGAAAGGAAACTTCAGAATGAAATCCGGGATAGGCAGGGTAGATGGCTGAAGGGTGTTATTAAGGGCGATGGGTTGCTCAAGAGTGTGACAGAGGGAAGGATGTTGGGCAAGCGGAGAAGGAAAAGAAAGAGAATAGGTTTCAAGGACGGAATGAAAAAGGATAGATCGTATGCTGAGGCGAAAAAGGATATACTGGAGTGGGATGGGCCCCTTAATGGATAGAGGACTGGGAGGAGAATCTCTGACATTCAGCAAAACCTACTTAGCCGGTGGAATACTTAAAAAAATTGGAAAGGGAGGGCGATTTTCGGATCTATACTGAAAAGGGGAACATTAATAAAAAAAAAGTTCGGATCCACTACTGCAGAGGTTTCACTCAGAGACCAAGACTTCCGCGCAGTGTCTTAAATTCTTCAATTCGGACGTTACTATTTTCTCACCGCAAACGTAGCATTTTTTTTTCACCAGGCTTCTTACGTCTGGGTCAGCAATGAACAACTCCGGTCATAGTGTGTGCCAGGCCGAGATGTACTTCGTAGACACGGATCGATATGTGGAGTCGACGACGAACTGCCCGAGGAGAGGGCCGAGGTGTATGAAGGGGGGACGGGGGTGGAGGGGGAGGTTAGGATAAGGAGAGGGCGAGAGAAGCGACCGCCTCCTCCTTATACTTATGAAGAGCTGGAGGGACGCCGCCAGGTAGTGAACGAATTAATAATACAACTTCCTCCTGGCTTCCTCTCTTCATCCCGGAGGCTTTGCGTCAGGCTGGCGTTGCATTAATGGAATCCGACGCAAGATAATCTGCCAAAAGCTCAGCGTACATTCTTGTCTCAGGAAAAATAGTAAATTGCGGTAATTTCGTTTTAGCCGGCAAACTCTTTAAAGATACTTAAGGTGAAGTTTACAGCTGAATATGTTTTATGGGTTAGCCTTTGCAGCTCAGGAAAGACTTTTATTTCCGAAATGAGTTTAAAATGTTCATGTCACAAAGGTTTGATCCCCTGCCCGGTTGCCAAGTGTGTATGTATATATGGAAAAACAAGCACTAAACGCTTACCTTTCTTAAAATATCGTATGTGCGTCCAAACTTCAATTAGCTTTTGAATTCTCCCGATGAGCTGGGTCTCCAATATGAGAAAGTCTCTGGAACTCATTATCAATTACCGATTGTTTAGATCTCAGGAGTCCATGAAATGTTCTCATTTCATGCTTAGTTTTTTTCTCTAGCAACGGTAAAATGCAGAATAAAACGGCAGTTTTCAGGTTCATATGGGAATCATTTCTGAATTTGTATATTCCTCGATGGAATGAACGTTGAGTGGACTGCAGCCAAAATTTTGTGCCCTGTCGCCAGTTTTACCATTTTAATGTATTTCTAGTGGAGTTGGATCTAAATTCTGATACAGTTTCAGATAATTAATTCCCAATTCTTTTCGCTCATTCTCTGTTACCACGCTAAAATCCACTCCACTGCCGACGCCGATCCAATTTTAAAATTTCTAGAATTGCTTTATCTTAGCATCTTCTTTGATTAGCTTTGACTAGCTATTAGATTGATTTGATTCTTTGATTAGATTATAAAAAAGTCATGAATGGACATGAAGAAATACTGAGTGCATTGAAACGAGGAGCTTTTGTTTATACCAAAATTCGCGTTCAGATGCTGTTCACGCTACCATTATTGCTCCCCTAAGTACATTGATTACTTACTATATTACTAATATACTATAATATAGATACTAATTGTATTGATTGTGAACGATGAATGAAGGTCAGCTTTTCTTATCTAGTCTGCCAATAGTACTTTGACCGTGTCAAGCTTAGCGATACAGTTATGACTGACGTCGAAATATGAGACAGATTTGTTTGCTCGGATTGATTGGGCGCGGTCCAATAGCTGAAATTCTATGAAAAGTGGAACGCATCAGAAAATACTTTGCGCACCAACATTTTAGCATTAACGTTGAAATCATACGACCTAAATGTAATTTTCAAATAATGAAAATGGATTATCTCAACTTTTTGCGGGGATTTAGAGAGGACACTGATCTTGCTTTTTCCTTATCTTTTTATAGATTGACCTACGAAAATTAGATAAAATTTAATGCCTGACAGCGTAGAATTATTCAATTTTAGTTTCAAATAACTATCCTTGCACTGCGACAAGAGTGAAAGGTAGCCATGTCGGTATTGGGCTTCGAAGAAGTGGTCCATTCAAATCCAATTTATTGTTTTGTAGTGCACCAATTCTGGATAGTTTCTTATTTTTCCTTAATGCAGTTTGAGATTTTGAGCGAGGTAGAGTGGAAATTCTCATTCCCTGTCACTCAAATTGAAATATTATGGCATCTGAGTATTTTACACTTTATATTTTGGGAATACTGTCGGCTAGAAATATGGTAACGCAAGCATTATGCATATTTACAGTACAAACATAGGACAAGCATTATACCCTTGCGAAATGCGATACAGAATGGCTCATTCCACCATAGTCTTAACGGTGACTGCCTCCAGTTAAACTTTTATCTACGAGTCAGCACAACAATTGCTGGGGTTAAGCATTATGAAATGTAATTCATAGCGACATTATTGTTTTTAGTTTATGCACTTTCTTCTGTCTACCGCTGAATTTAAAAATGATCAAGCAGGGCTAAAGTGACCTGTGAATAGTGAGGAAATCGTAATGTTATGTTCAAGTAATAATTTAATTACACTGAGGCTGCTTATTTTGTTTTCTCAGCCAATGGGTAGGGACACTCAAAGTATTAGAGTGGAAGCTCACCAACCCATCCCGCACTAATGTCAACAGAGTTGCAGTCATTTACCATCTGATTTGAGCAATCATGACTGAATCAGTAAATTGATAATAAGGACATATATCGAGTGTGATAATGGAAGTGCTTAGAAGTCTCAAGCGTGTCCATGTGGAAAACCATCGCGCTTGGAACAAAATTTGAACTCTTAACACAGTTATCCACTAATAATTCAACTGAAGATGTTGATGATATTAAAATGCCTAGCTAAAGTATCAGATCAAATATTTTCACCAGAGCCAAATCACATGTGATGTCATGTCAGTCAACCATACAAGGAAGTTTTAATATACCAGGAATACCAAGGAGGTTTAAATATTTCAGTGTGCCCCATGGGATAGGAAGGTCACCACTGCTATCACCTAAACATTGAAATCGCAGTTGGTTTCAAGATAGCTCTTACCTCTCATTTTGGAGTAAAATACAAGCGGAAACTTAATTTTAACCGTTGAAAATGATAGTTATTATTCTCGTCTTGCTTGATAAATTACGGAACTCCTCTGAATTTTGTATCCTGTTACAAAATTATGATGGTTACTGATGCCGTTTGCAGTTTCAAATGAGATTTTCAGCGTCACTAAAGGCCACCGGTGTATCAAGTGATTCGATATTCAGAATATATCTAACTATCGTTTTATAGGTATTTTAACTACCGTCTATTCTGGTACGTTATTACTATCAGATAAAGATATTCAAATCTAATTTTATGCACCATTACACTATTGGCTGATTTTACTGAATTTTCCTACTATTCTTGAGCTTTAAAAAATGAAAAATATTTCTAAAACAATAGCTTAAATGGTGATAATGAGATGGATGCCTAATGAAAACCATAGCGTGATGCAAGTGTATACAAGGATCCAAAATGAGCATATAGTACAAAACATAATAGTTACAATGATACTCGAATAAGGGACACCTTCATTTATATAGCCTATGAGGTGAAAAGTCGAGATTCCAGACTTATGGCTAAATTCAATCTCCTTTATATCGCCACCACTGTATTTCAAGCTCCTTGAACCCTATTGTGATTGCTTAAAAGGGTTGACCCTTTCAGGCCGCCGCAGACAAAGCTCCACCGATATAAATGATTAGCAGAAATAGCTGTGTTTTTGGCTCAATTTTCGTACGTTCCGAGCGTGTTAATTGAAGTTCAATCAAAACTTTAACGCCGTCTCCTCTCGATTTCCTTCACAAACACTCCCGTTTGTCTGCGTACGCGGGCGCCCCCTATATATCCGCCAATGCCCAGTTCTCGGTTTCTGTGAGAATGACCTATTTTCCCGTCCTCTCACCCCTTCTTTCTCTCTCTCTCTCCCTTCTCTGCAGCCTGCAGCATAAAAGTCGATTCTTGTGAGTTTAGGCTCCGGTTCCATCCCTCCCGTATGCGCGACCCAAACGACAAAAAAAATGCCTATATTTTTTTTAGTGGTAAAGACAAGAGCCTTCGCTTAAAATCTGGAATGCTTCCAAGTTACGCTTTACCAACTGCGAATAAAAAATGAAAAAAAAAACCGTTAGGGGTGTTTGACCCCCGCGGAAAATCAGGTCTCTGTCCAGGCGATCAAACATTCTCTCGTGTTGAGCGATGCGTCTTTTAATAGTACCGACGCGTTCCGCATCAGGGTCAGGGTACTGCGGTGGACCACTCTAAAACACAGCCTCCTTTTTTCATGAAAGATGGGAAATATTAAGCTATTAGAGGCTAACATAGAGCATATCTTCTAAGAAATTAGAACCTTAGTGTTTAGTACCAAAGTATGGGATTGATCTACTAATGAGGAAAACTTAACGTTATTTTTAAATAAAAATTTTCATGTTGTGTCCTGCATTTGAATAAATACTTGCACGTAGCATAAATATATATCATTTTAGCCATGAATATTCCTACGATGAAAACCAGTACCATCACTTAATGTTTATCTTCCGACCACAGCACGAGATTTTGGCTTCCTATTTCTATTTAGTTGGAAGATGAAGGGCGATTTTTTCATGCCTTCACGCTCAATTAAGCATTGAAGCAGATGTTTGGAATACAGCCGGAGTTAATAATCTGCAGTTAAGTTCGCTGCTACACGAAGCACTCATATTCTTGAGCTATGCGTAATTTGCATTTCTTTCTCAAACGGACACTAGATTGGCAGCGAACTAAAGTTAACAACTTTTTATTGGGAAGACAACAAGTTTTATCCATATTGCAATATTAAAAGTGAAAGATCTCAAGAAAATTAATTTAAAACTTCGTAAATATATTATGAAATTCTTCACTCAGTTATCATATATTGACTACCCATCTTTCGCTTATCTCTCTCTGAATAGCTCCAGCATAAGTTTTGTTCCTTCCTCTATTTATTGGGTATTCCTTCAAGTGGTCTTTTGTCAATGACATAAGCGGACTGTGCTTAAGTTTTCCCTCACATGCATTTACTCGCGCTTTCCTTACGTTTTTGATATACTGAAGTAATAAAACCTGTAATTTTCCACACAAATCAAATTAACTTCCAATACGAGTTTGAATATTGATATATTAAACGATAATATATTTAAATTTAATCTCGGATCGGAAGTAATTTTTATTTTTGAGGATAGTTACACATTGTATTACTTTTGTGTATGCAAATTCCTATTAATTTCAAAAGAATCTTCCGATTTTGCATGTCTTTGATAAAATTATTTTTAAAACAATCGTGTCTTTCTATAGGAGTAATTTATTTTTTCTATTTTGAACATCAATTGAATGTTAGAAATATGTATATTTCCGTATAAATTTTATTTTTGCGGCACAACTAGGTCCAATGTTTCTGCGCCATCTTTAGATCAATCAACGCTAATATGATGTTGAAGTATTTGCATAGTTGCACCACAAGACTGGAAATTTTGTGGCAGGAATGGGATATTTTCTATGGGAATAATTTTAAATTAGATTGGGCCTGAAACCATTGACCTATAATTATTACCCTTAACAATTGTAATAATGAATGGGGTTTTTTTTGAAAAAAAGAGATATTTATTGCAAATAGAGAATAGCAATCTCGCGATATCCAGGGGAATATTATAAGAAATCCAAAGTAATAACGGATTTCCCTCACAACTGTTTTAATGAATTAATAATTTTCAAAAGAAGAGACAGCGTAGTCAAGTACGCCTCATGGGAATTTCCGCAGGAGATTAAGAGGATGGAGCCGACACATGCAGTAGTATTGCATTCACAGCTCCTTGAAGTGCGCACCCAACTGACTCAGTCTGAATCAGTTTGACTCTTTAGCGTGAGAACCACGGAGAACAAGAAATTTGATTCTGAGTGGCGGTTAACACAGTTAGAGGGCATTTTCAGATCCAAATCGATGCTGTTTACTCCTCAAGGGTAATCGGATTTGCATGAGGGAAACCCTCAGGAACGTGTCTGAGCAATCGGACCCCGAGGGCTTAGAGGGGGGGGTGGAAGTTGCTTTGCACCCCTGCCCCCGTCTTATAATGACCTTAAATTAATACCGAACTATACTCATCAAAATTACAGAAAACTAGACACATCAAAATTACAGAAAATCAGCAGATTTTTGTAAAAGGAATACCTAGCATCCAGAATGTGCTTTATGGGACGCCCCTTTTAATACTGCCACGAATATCGCGTTTTAAACATTTAATTTATTATTGAGAGTTCATGAATCACCATATAATTTACTTTATTCTCATTTATTTTATCTTCACCACTCCGAATACAGCCCATTTGGCCAATTTATGTCGGGTGAGTGACAATAACAACGGACGAACACAAACACCCATGCCCTGAGAGGTGACAATTCCACCCAGGTGGGAAACAAACCCGCGACTCTTGGTTTAGCAGGCGAGGACTTCATCCCATCGCCACCGGGGCCGGCAAAGGACACGTGACATCAGACAATCGCGTAGTGGTACGTGAAGTTAAAGGTAAAAATATTTTTCTCGAACCTTTACGATGTATAAAACGAAGGAAACTCGAGAAAGTTTTCTGACTCAGAAAATGTTCGGTGTAAGGAAAATCCATATTTTCAAATTCTGTTACTACCATGGCACGAAAGGACGTACAGCGTGCAGCTGTAAGAGCGAAAAATACTCCCACTGAACCGCTAGAAAAGTTGCCTACTGCAGCCTCAAAGACGTTTCGTCGTGCCGCACCCACGAGGATATCACGTGATCTCGATGACCTCAATTACATCGCTGGCCCGCGTCGCGCAGCCTGCAGGCAACGATGGGTAGTTTCGATGAGAGTGGGCTGAAGTGGAGTGATGAATTATTGCTACCCATAAGAGTAATCACCATTCGAATTAACACCATTCGAAACGTTTTCACGTTTTGACTTCCTTAGTGGGCTATGGGCTGATCAGGTTATCTTCATAAAACCTATAACATATCGCAACAATCTTAAAGGAGCCTTCAAGATCTAGTCGGACCAGACTCCCGAATAAGACGAGTCTTGGCCTGTAAAATAAATTTCAGAACTGAAGATACTTTCTTGAGCGTCCGGCGAAATCGTCATCCAATCATATGATACCACGCAACGACTCGGAAATTCAACAACTTCACCCATACCATTTTTAGGCATTTTTTAAGGGAATTGAAAGGCGTGATGTATCGATTGAAGACTCGAATTGAAAAGGGAAAGCCGCGTTGAGTCGTGACGCAACCAAGTCGCAGCGTCTAAATAATCAGTGCCCTAAAATTTCGTCTCTCTACGAAGCCAAAGAGGTGACCACGAGATTTCAGAGACACCAATTACCTCACTTGGTTATCTTTCAAACTTGGACGTTTTAAATTGATTCACTGTAATATGTACTTACGAACATTCACACTATCACGCCATTTCCTTCAGGCACAGGCAAAGTCAAAGAATTTAGTTGATATTTCTAGTCCTATAATATTGGCTCCCTTTCAATAATTTCCTCCATTACGCTCTATCCTTAAGAACCATTTTCACTTCTCTATGCTTCAAACACGTTATCCTATTCTTTAGACTAAATATTCATCATCTTTAGAGCCTCATCTACTACACTCATCCATGGTTACATCGTGGTATATCTTTTCCTCTCACAGCATTCGTTCTACTATCATCACCATTTTCATTTTATGATTCGCTTCTTTACCAGTCTCCTGACATTGCCATACCAATAAAGCACACTGCTTTTATGCACAGTGAAGCTTGTATTCAGCGGTCAACACCGGACCATTAGATGATGGCTTCTTACGGAGGTGTCGAAAGGGAAAATTTACAATGCTCACATGTTAGGGAAAATAATATTTTCCGAAAGAATATGCCGCATAGAGAGATGACTGCTCATGGTAATGGCCGCGGAGGAAGAATCCAGTGTATATCCGTTACCAAAGCACCTAACCCATATAATTATATCAACTGATGAAAGTTTGTGGTTCGTTTGCCGTGAAATTATTCAGTTTTTGATGCTCGAATTTAATCATAGGTATATACCTAATTAGTTTATGATTACTTTCAACAAGCAGAAACCAAAAGAGGGCTCACGGGTTTTGAAGCAAAAAACGTCGCCCCTTGCGGCGTAGAAACGTTTTGATTGGGATAGGATAGGATATTTGGGGAGGCGACCGACGGCTTAGATCATTTGCACCGTAGGGGATAGGTAAGGGAGGAAGAGTGGATAGAAACCCGGCGTAGGCATTAGACTGCTCTTAACGAAAGGCGCCAAGAGGACCACGGTTTAACGTCTCATCCGACAGACAGAGTACTGCACTTGAAGTGCTCTTCACAAGACACTCAAGAAGGAATCGGATTCCCTCTGAAAAACATCCGGCTCTTCAGGGATTTGAACCCTGGCTGCCCGTGTGTTTCGATATCCTTAACTTTCACACGAGATCATCACGTGATGTGGACGAACCCCAGTACATCCCATGTTTTTAGGGAAAGTCTGCAAACTACGCTAGATTGCTCCTCGTGTACGTGGGGAAACTCGGATTTGGAGGAATTGAGAATATTCGTGAATGTATAGTCACGAGAGAGAGATGGCGAAGTCACGACATATTTACAAGACCGAACGTCGCACGCTGCGGCGTCGAAACGTTTCACTTCTCATACAGCGTCCACGAGGCGATCACGTGATTCTTCCCCGCGGAGTCGCCCTCTCGAAAAGCGCCGAACCGTAGGGGGGTGGATGCCCCCACCCCCCATTGATACCCTGCCCCTCCCTCCCCCTTTCTCCCTCTTCATTCCTCCACACTGCTCCGGCTGCTCTCCTCTTCGTCCCTGGCCACCCATCATCCATCCTCGCTCTCCTACCCGATCGCACGCTTTACGAAAAATCTTCCTCCCAGCTGAGCCGCGAGTCCATTACGGGAGATCGATAACTGCTAACCCCCCCCTCCACTTCCCCACGCCTTCCCCTTCCCCCTTACGCGCCGCGGCTCTTCTCGACTCGGCTTGGCGTCCTGCTGGGCTCGGCTCGTCCTGGAGGCGTGTTTACTGCTCGTTTCGAAATCGAGTAATCCGGGTTTTGAGGGTAATATCTCAAAAACCGGGAAAGTTACTTCATTCTCTTGTTCATATAGCTAGAGCTAAATCATTTGCTGCGTTTATTGATTGTAAACATAGCGCTTAGAACGGAAAAACTACCAATGTTTCGAGCTCCAAAATGAATGCAGAGTGCATGGCGTTTCATTGCCACAAAACGGAGTAAGAGGATAAAAATACCTGCATGCTCTTATTGTTAGCACCTAAACCCTTCCCCATTACTGGTTTGAAATCATGTTCTATTAACTGTAGTTGTTCAGCTATTATTTAACAACGAATGAAACTGTCTCATCTCATGAACTATAGTCCCCGCATGAATTGCTCCATTTTCTAGGTCTTTACTTCATTACTATCTTAGTAAAATTGCCCTCGAATTCCTTCGCTAGACGTGAGTGTTAGATAGTCAGTAATAGATGTGATTCATGAGATGAATGATTTGTGTTGCTGCGGTTTTCAATGGCAACCAACGCCTGATTTTAATAAATTTTGTTATTTTCACAACCTGGTAAAAATATAATTACCGAGAGAGGGTTTTATTGAAGGAATAATGCTGAATTAAAATTGAAACAAGTCAGTTTATTTAGAATAACAGTCAATATACCTGCCTACAGCTATGCCCAATGCCTTTTAAGCCCGTTTTGTCTTCTAGTGTTCGGCGTGCCACAAAATATATCATCACATACATTTAATATTACTACTACATATATGAGTCTTTCTTGGACTTTGAGGGAAGGATATTTGCACCCAAAACCCATCTTCATTTCTCCAGTTCCTCCGACGTTCTGAAGTAGGATGTGAATCTGTTAAATTTTAAGCGCTGCTAAACTAGAGGTTTTACAAGCATTTCACATGCCTATATCAATTTTCAATGAATTACGCTATCTTGCACTACACGAACACCATTCGATATTTTGTTTACTTGACCATTAGGAGTGATTTATATCGTTATCAGTGGCTTCTTAATGGAAAGAAACCACTGTGGCGTGCACACGTCCGCTATTCATTACATAAATGGAAAGGGGCGTAATTTTGAATTCCGGCCGTTATCATAATTAGAGACCGAGTGCTGATGTCATTTGCGCCTCCAGGGAATCCGAGGCCGGGAGGGAAGGGACAGGTGGAGGAGGCGGGAGTGGGGTTAAGATTTTACGATTCCGTGGCAAGGTAGGGAGACGTCCGCCCGACGCCGGCCGGCATTGGCCTACTCTCACGATATGCGCCATGGGGTCAGAGGGTTAATGCCCCATCTCACGCCTTCTGCGGTACCTACTTGAGTGCTGCGCTTGGGAAGCGCCCTCCACCCGCAACACCCGGGCTACGATGAGAGGCCCACTGAAAAATGGATGCGTTGACGCCTGGACTAGGCGTCCTGGATATTGTTATGAGAAGGTTATTAACAATTACCAATTTAGAAAACCCCCTTACGATCGCGGGAAACCGTTATAAACCATTAAATCAGCCTTTGGATAGACTTGACGTAGTCTGGCGTAAATAGTACTGGTACTTTATTGCTTAAATGAAATGAAGTAAAGTTTATATGGTAATATAATTCTTATTTTACTTTCCGACTAAGGTTTCGACTCGTATAAGCTCATTTTTAAACCCTTACAAATGACTTTTAGAATCGCAGTAATGGACATCAAGCAAAATGAAAATTGTTTTGCGGGCGATACAAGGTTTAATTTTATTTTTTTATGAATTATTTGTTTCGTGCGAAATACTTTTACCAAAAAATGACATTTTTTGCCTTCAACTTCAATGTGGTCTTTCCTTAATTTCCAGAAAGGTATTGCATCATTAATTAAGCGTATGCGTTCGAAATGATGCAATAGCTCAATCGGATTGGATTGGATATTTGAGGAGGCGACCGACGGCTAAGGTCATTTGCGCCATAGGGGATAGGTAAGGGAGGAAGGGTGGATGGAAACCCGGCGTCGACATTAGCCTACTCTTAACGAAAGGCGCCAAGGGGACCACGGCTTAACGTCTCATCCGACAGACGGAGTACTCCACTTGAAGTGCCTTCCACAAGTCACTCAAGTAGGGATCGGGTTCACCTGAAAAACATCCGCCTCTGCAGGGATTTGAACCCTGGCCGCCCGTGTGGTAGGCGAGTACTCTAGCCACCACACCAACCCGATCCCCAATAGCTCAATCTATTTAGGAATGCGTAGGCTAATTGGTTATCTGTGGAGATGACCTACGACTTTGGCTAATTTTGCGATAGAGGTTGTTCGAATGGAGAGGAAACGATCATTTGAGAAATGAAATCAGGAAGGACCGAAATGCGGCGTCGTTAGTGGCTGGTAAAGAGCTTGATATGGAGTGTAGCGTAGTATGGACCAGAAACGTGGACCCTCAGAGCGGAGGACGAGAAAAGGCTGCAGGCTTTTGAGATGTAGGTGTGGAGAAGGATGGAGAAGGTGAGGTGGATGGAAATGAAGATGAACGAGGAGGTGCTTAGTATGATGGGCGAGGAAAGAAAACTTCTGAATGAAAACCGGAATACCGGGATTGGCAGCAAAGGTGGCTAGAGGAAGTAATTATGGGCGATGGGTTGCTCAAGTGTATGATAGAAGGAAGGATGTTGGCCAAGCGGGGAAGGGGGAAGAGATTGGGATCCATGGACTGGATGAAAAAGGATAGATCGTATGCTGAGGCGAAAAAGGAAATACTAGAGATAGTTTTGCCCCTAAAAGTGTGTAAAACCGGGAGGAGGTTCTCCAACTTTTATTTAAACCTACCTTTACCAGTAGAATTATTTTTTATAAATGGGTCTTCTCTCCAGGTAAAGGCAATTAGCAGCAAAAAAACACAGCTTAATATTCCAACCGACAGACAGAATACAGCTCTCAATACTCTCCACGAAGCATTCAACTGGGAGTCGGGATTTTGCAGAAAAAACCTCTGCCACGGCCTGGATTTGAACTTGGGATTTTCAGGACGAAAAGCAGACTAATATTTCAAATAAACCAACCCAAATCCCTCACTGATCTGTTCATAAGGCAAATGCTTATGGTGAGCTCGTCACATAAGATCTTTTGATGGGTTGCTAATTGGAATACTCGAATATAGACTTGTTAACCGAGCTTAGAACCGGAATGGGCCATGAAATCAAATAGATGGAGGACATAAAACCCGTGGTTTCTCTAGATTTAAACTTACTGTTCCCTGTTCAGAATGTACACTGCCTTGTCAATGCCGTTTTCTTGCCGCATTAGTTGTTGCTCCTCGAAACATATATAGCCCTACCAAAGCATTTTAATTTATTTACAAGTGAGATGAATTTTTCCCCTAGAATAGCGTTACTTATCTCCAGTTATAAATCCCTCAGATGTAAATGCCACTCACTTCAACATTTTCCAGAGCAAACCTACCCGAATCGTTGCGAATTCATGCTAAATGCGACTCTGAGTACACATAGAAAGAAGAGAAATCAACAGGCTCTGTGCAGTATACAGGATTGTCTCAGGACACAAGGGCTGGGAATAATTAAATAAAACCATGGATAGACCTAATTATATAGGTAGAAATGACCACCCATATAAAATTAAACTAAGGAAACAAAAAACTAACGCAGTCAAGTACTCGTTTTTAAATAGGGGTATACATGATCGGAACCGCCTGACTGATGAACCTTTTGAGCCCTTATCCAAAACCTTGAAATCATTTAGAAATATATGCTTAGAATATTTTAGACAAAATTAATTTCTATAGTGTATCTTAATCCATATTTATTATATATTTGCTTTTTTTCCTCTTCATATAATTGTATGATCAGATCAATTTATGTGCATGTATACTTTCATTGCCACCAGGCATTTGTCTATTTGCAATGTAATTTTGAATAATAATAGTAGAAGGTTGAAATTGTGTATTTTGGAGAGCTCGACCGTGTTTGCGATTCATCAACAAATCCACCTTATGCTTCTGCAAGTCGCCACATGTACTTCTTGCAAGGGGTCTTGTGATTAGAGCCATTAACATGTATTTGAAAAATCATGTGTGTGTTTGGAAATGAAAACTAATGTATGTTACCATAGGGGTACTCAGCCTTGACACTTTTATCGCATCAAAATTTTAGAGAAGGAAAGTAAGGTTAATGCGTGAAGCTCATTTATGTTTTTAAATGACCAAATCCACCGACATATAGACGCGCATATATATATGAAAGGAATCTGGTAATCTCGCCGGTGAAGGGAACGTACGGGATCCTCGCTGGCTTTCTAGAAGTGTCTATATCACTAGTATTCTCCACGAGTTTAGGGTCATTTAATCTTGTTTATTCAGGAAATAACTTTCTCCTTTATAACAAAATGGCCTTTCTAAAAGTAGCAGTAAAGTAATCTGTCGAATCTTTATTTTCGACATTTTGGTAATCCTTTAGACATTTTTGGGGTACTTCAGTGGTATAAAATAAAAAAATAAATTTACCACATTCTACAGTACTTTCGGTTAGATGATTATATAGGAATGCGACCGTTAACAGAGGTCAATTTCGTCTTTTAGGATAGGTGAGTAGACTGGAGGAGATTTGGGAGTGGAGGAAGAGTTGAGAGAAACCCGGCGTCGGCATTGATCTTCTCTTGGTTAAAAGGGGTATATGAACCACAGTTATGTCATCCGACGGCAAGAGTGCTGTTCTTGAAGTGCTCTCCATATAGCATTATACTATGTATCGGAATTCCATAAAAATTATAAGTACCTATGTAGAATCACCATTTCTGGTATTGGAGCTTGGGTAATTTTGAATTGGAATAAATACTTGCATAAAGAACATTGATTACGGAAGCAATTCTCAAGGTTAGACAATGACATCACAGCCCCCGTGGAATGTAAGCCTGTGATGGGGTATTTAATCCCCGGACGTAATTATTAAGGATAGAAAAAGCTACGTTATTTAATCCTTGACAATGGGAGTAAACCGTTAATCTGTGGTTGTGACAGAGATAATATCATCTGAGTGGAATATCACAAAGTTCGTTCCCATTCCACAACTTCTTTCAAACTTATCTCATTTCTTAATGGGCCGTCAGGAAAATGACGGAATAAAAGGGGAGGAGTACAAAGAAAAGAGAGAGAGAGGGAGAGAAAAGAGAACTTGGGCGAGTAGTCACGGAAGGATGGAGGAAAGGGAGAGTGGCTGAGAGAGAGAGAGAGAGATGAAGAATCTCTCGCCCTCTTGAAAGGTCACGCATGGGCCCGTACGGAGGCACAGTAACCCCATTGTTGTTGCCCTGCGTACGGCGGCTGTGAACCCTTCCTCTCCCCCATTTATAACCCTCCCCCCCCCCTTTTCGACGTGCAAATATCCAAGCGAGGAGAGCGTAGTGAGTGAGCGAGTGAACGGCAGGATGTAGGGTGGAGGGGAGGAAGAGCAGGGAGCGAGGAGGAGGTGGGAGGGCATATCCGAATCACTCCCTCTGCCGCTTTGCAGTAGTACCCACCCCTTGAAACCTTCACTCTCCAAAACCCCCCTGTCAAAACTCAACACCATCGCCCGCCCCTGTCCCACTGCTCACCTTCCCCATCACCCCCCTCTAACGTTCAGGGTGGAGAGAGGACATTGACCCCGAAAAACATCGCATTCCCTCCCTCCCTCCTCCTCTACCATCCCCTCCTCCTATCCCCCCACCCCCTCTTTTCCCTCCCACCACTCCCTTCTCTCACCTCCCCTCTAGCGCAGCATCCCTCTATATATCCGATCCTACCGAGAGCCACCTTCCGTGAGAGAGGTGAAATGCTCTTCCCTACCTCTAAGTGTTCACACCTATTCTAAGTGCTCAAAGTGTGGATCTTTGTACAGGAACTTAAGTACTAGTGAATACACACAATATTTTTTGTAAATGGAGAGGTTTAAAATGTTATTCTTCTCGCGGACGACCAGAGACAACACCGGCCACAATGACACTCTCAACTAGTTTTGTCGTTGGAAGCTAGTCGGTGTAAATACTCGCTCATACTTCCATCTATATCTGCTACCGAGTACTAGCACAGCACTTGGTGCATGTTCCTGGTATAAAGTTTACACCTCGGTCCATTGGTGCAGTTTCAATGTATATTTATGCTAATAGTTTCCCTTACTTTGATGGCAAGCCTATGTTGAATGCTGGATTGGATTGGATCTTTGGGGAGGCGACCGACGGCTTAGGTCATTTGCGCCATAGGGGATAGGTAAGAGAGAAAGGGTGGATAGAAACCCGGCGTCGACATTACCCTGCTCTTAACGATAGGCGCCAAGGGGACCACGGTTTAATGTCTCATCCTACAGACGGAGTACTGTACTTGAAGTGCCCTCCACAAGGCACTCTTAAGACCAAGGCACCACACCACCCAGATCCCCTATGTTGAATGCATGTTATGAAATGATCACTCCTGACAGGTATTTGCATGCCTTTTCTGATGTACCTATACCTTCCAGAAAATATTGTGTGGTTGCAGAGTAGTGCGCAAAATGGTTTTAACATTCTGTTTGACTGATGCTGTTTATTAACGCACGGTAAGGGGCAAATTCGTCAGATTCACGCGGTCCTCTGCAAAGATTCGCACTATCTGCCGATGTTACTGCGATATAAAATTACATGCACATCGCATACCGTATCGTCTTTTGCTTACATTCACATCATTTCCTTGGGAATTTCAATCGGGTTACGGCCTTCAGTGAACCGAAAACGTACAAAACCTCTTTTCTGTTTATGCGTAGACGACACAAGTACACGCTAAAAATGTTCTCAGTGGTTCACTCTTCTTCTGTTGTAAGTGTTCCTAAAACAAAAAAGCCTGCTTCAGAGGGAACTTCAAACAATGCTCTGTGGTATTTCCATAACCCAGGATACTACGCTTATGCGGAATAAAATTGTTGTGCCTTACTTATAGATCCACCCTCTTATATGTATGTACAAGCGTTCAATGAGCACACAGACCTTTTGAGACATAGAAGACGAGAGCTTGTGTCATTTCGCGCTGTTCCTTCCGCCTTCACCCATGCGTATTTGCAGATTTACCGAATCCCATTTTCAATAAGCCCTTTCCCTTTTTTTGTCCACTTTCTTGCTCTCTTTATCCATCCTATGTCTCTGTTTACTGAGTCAAATGGTAACCTGCCATGTGCGAAAGTAGGTGTGGATCCCGGCTCGCTTGGAATGCTTATGAGGCATGGGACACACGGTATCCACTTTCTCCGTGATTTTTTTGTGGAGTAAAAAATCTCTCACTCAGTTATTTCCGGGTCATAAAGTGTCTCGATTATATTGTTCACTCCTTTTTCCCGCAATTCTAAGAATTAACGGTACATGTTATAACTTTATATGCGCCGTGTCTTAATTTTCACTAGACAATACATTATTTTTCCGGCCACTTTATGTGACTGAGTGAGTATGAAAGTATTAATCCTTCTTTTCCTGAGTAATGAACTGTTCTGTGCTTGTGGTAAGGCTTTAAAAAATTTATTAGGGGCATTAAATTATGATTTTCACTTTGTAAATTTGTCTATATATAATAACTTTCAGTAAATACCTGCCTGGACATGAATAGCCTTGCCATTATATGTCACCTCATTATGTCACTGCTAAAATAATTAACAACACGTGAAATTATTTTCTACTTCAGTTGTAGTTATATCTACAGGCATATATATAATATTTATGGTAGAGAATATGACTTTCCAGTGAGTACAAAAGTATAATGCATATCTTTCTCTTGACAATGAGCCTTTTTGTGTCAGTGGTAAGAGCTGCAACATTGGTGGAAAAAGTCTACAGTTGGTTAATCGTAGGTTGTTCGTGAATCATATGAAAAGTTTATTTTATTCTCTTTATGTTAATTGAAGTTAACCAAGTTGTCAGCAAATACCGTGGGAAGAAATAGCGTCTTACATTTATTTTTTTATTTCCTTTCTCTCGATTCCAATAATAATTGAGGCACGTGTAACCAACTGTCTGTTAATCTATTCTCGATCTTAAACTAACCTGTACATTATTTCGGTATGACCTTCAATATACATAATAGAGATTAAAACAACTTGCCTTGGTCTCTCTCTTTACAAATTGCCGTTTACAGCTGGTGGGGTGGGAATGGAGATTGTACGAACAAGGTTAATTCCTGGCGAGCTATTTACTTTATTCAAGGGCGTATATGTCATAGTTACCAGTATAATTTTCTCGGGTATGTTTGACATGAATACTCCATAGTACATTGGAAGTTGTTTAAACAAAGGTAACTAGAAGGTTGTTACCAATAGAAAAACAAAATTACAACTTAAGATTTTCCCGGTGTATTATGTTCAAATATCTTTCTCGGGCTACGCACCGGGTAATGTTTTCAAAATCCGCCGACGTTTCGGAAAACGACTTGTTTTCCATTTTCAAGGCACGTGTTATTTCCGCCGTGACCACTATAACACTAAACTTAAACAAGCTGTTGATGTCCCAACAATAAAGGTTGCGATCCCTATGATTGGCTGACGTGTTTCGCTGGCCGTTGAATCATTTAATCGTCTTTTTTATACATTTGATCACTGGCCGCCAGGTATTACTCAGTTGGAATCCGGTGTCTCTATTATAATTATGCGGATGCAATTGTATCTCGATGGCTTTTTTGATAATGCGGTCCCAGTAACGGTGTGCGCGGAAAAGGATTTTTATCGCATCATCAAAGAGGCCATCGAGATACGATTGCATCCGCATAGTTGTAATAGAGACATCGGATTCCAACTGAGTAATACCTGGTGGTCAGTGCTCTACAATTTCTTCTGTTGGTCGGGAAATCACGGTAGAATTAAAGACGAAGTTGATCAGAGATGCCCATAATTTAATCCTCTCACATCGTTCACGAGCGCATGACTCAACGATAGCTAGATACTTTCAGGTTAACTCATCACCCCTGAATCCTACATCCGCTTTATAATGCCTGGTAACATGGCTCCCTCTCCAGCTAATCTCTTGAGGGCATTCAGGCTAAAATTGCACGTTTATGCATACACAAAAGTAAGTATTATTTCCTCTGAACAGAAGGATGTCATCTCGCTCATAGAAATTATAAAAAGCACTTGTGTATTCCCTTGTGTTTCGAAATGCTAAACGGGAAGCTCTTGGAATGGTTGGAGAAGAGAAGATATTAGTTAGAGAAGATATAAGAGTCCGAATAGGTGTTTGATAGAGGTAGTGAGGGATGAAGGACTGCTGAATGCCGTAATAGTGAGAAAATTTTGGGTAATCGGAGAAGGGGAAGAAGGAGAATAGGCTAATTTGACGGAATGAAACGAGGTAAAAACTATACTTGGATGAAGATAGAAGTCCAAGAAGAGTTTAGGGTCTTGAAATTATTAAATCCCAGATAATTCTTACCCACTTTCACTTGAGCCTACCTTAACCGGTTGATCATCCTAAGAGTCATTATCATACGGTCTTCATCTTTACAATGGTTCATTTTATCTAAGGATCAATGCCAAATATTCAATATTTTCCTGTTAAAGATATGTACATCTTTCGCGGTTTGACGTAAAATTATTTTTTATGTTTGATTTATCCATACATACATTTTACAACGCATATATTAATGGTACCAACTGCTACCTTTCTGGGTAGTAACTATGCCCCTAGACTAAGGATTAGATATTGAAATCGATTCCATACTTCGTGTGCTTGTTTGCATACAATGGAAAGCCTTCATTTTACTACTCCTTAGCTCAATCCTTCAGTGGCCGCGTGAAATTTTGTTACACGATTACACGGTGGCCAATATTAAATTTTTTATTGCCTAAAATATTATTTTTTTGTAATAAATTTTTACTGACAATAAATTTAGACCAATGTATATTGTTTAGTTAGGTTTTTGTCACTATGGGATATATTTATAGTTATTCGTGGAACAAAACCCAAAGTATCTGAAAAATTGTGAAATATTTAGAGCATCGAACATCCATTGTGACAAAGTAGGGCTCTTGCCGAGGTACCCAAAGAAAAGCAACATCAACGTCGCAAACGGCGTTTGCTCGTCAAATTAGACAAACATTTGACAAAAATTTGCTGCACAACTATTAGTGTTGCCGACAGAAAAAGGCTACACAGTTAGGCGCCACACTTGTGGCCCAGTCACACCGGCTTCCTTTCGCGCACTATTTAATACTAATTCTGCTACAATTTGTAATAAACGACTATGTAAGGCTTTTGAGGACATAATTATGTGCAGCATCTGAAACGTAAATGGATATTATGCCATCCTGTGAGAAACGGCACACAAATTTAACACTGTAGGCCACCCCTGTGGCCAACGCGCCTACTGAAGGGCTAATATACTTTTCACTAAAATATGAGGAAAGAGATTGAACGTGAAAGGACATTCGCGTTTCACAATCTCGTTCAATTAAGTAAAGACGTCCATACAACTGCTTTCTGATCTCTCTTCCTCGTTCCGCAGCACTTTGACTCAAATCTACGTCGGTCAACCCATCCAATTGCGTTCCGGCACCCACCACCAGAACCGAAAGTGGATTCTGTAGGTCATGCGATCACAGCCTCTCCAACTCTCACCCTCCGTTCTCTCCTCCCTCCTCTGTTACCCCACCTCCCAGCACCCACTACATATCCCACGACACCACGTTTCTAATGACCCCACGTCCATCAGCTTAATTGAAATGATTTCCCCCCCTCTCTCCTCTCATTCCTCGTGTGACCTTCATCCCCTCCTCATTAAACCGCGTTCCGTGATCACGGAAGCCCACACAAAATACATTGCCCTCACTCTCCCCTTTTCCTCCCCTCTCTACCCACTCCCAAAGCCGGTAAGAAGATGATTGGTTGAGAGGTTAGAGATGACGCACTGTCGTGTGTCGCCGGTGGATTTCGGAGTAAAGGGTTGGGGGTGGAGAGGAGACTTGTGTCCTTGTACGCATCCGTGCAAATGCGATGTAGAAATGCGAACTTGGATAGGCATTATTTTTTTGTTGGAGCTTTTTTTATCAGGGTTTTGTGGATAATGCAGATGGGAATACATCAGGGCATTAGTTTGCTTGATTTAAACACCGCGTCAGATCCTCCCGTGTTTACTAAGCATCTATGAGCATCAAATTCAGCCATCGTAAGAAGCCCTGAAAACGATGGCTGAATCGCACTTCAAACCTTCAGCAGACAGGGTGGGATTATGGTCCTATTTACTCGCTGTCTTTGCCGATCTTCAACGTGAAAATCGATCTGGAAGGAAAGCGCACACATTTACTGTCCTGCGAACGCACTCCATCGATTATTACCAAGTGATCTAAAGGAACCGAAAAATTTTGAAGAATAAAGGACGCGTTATATTAATTATATTAATTAACACGTTATATTCTCACGAGCGCAATCAAAATATAGCGATTACGTGAGCGAACGCGTCGAGAATAACCTCTGATTCGGTGTGTAACCCGAGAAGAATTTGAGTTCGACACTCGCCGGGAAAGAAATTTTTCTTATGCACCTCATCGCACAAACGATGATGAATGGAACGATGCATACAAAACATTAGATAACTTGCTGATGGGAAGCATTCTTGTACGTCCATGCGAGTCATGGCTGAGTATTTTGTCAATAGTTCACGAATCCTTTCAAAGTTTTACGCATGCATTTTGAGATAAAGAGGTAGGCCAGGGGAACAATATCTGGCACAAGTGAGGAAGGATGCCGGGCAACATCCTACGAAGAAATGAAAAGAAAAGATTAGATGAGCTTCTCCCCACAGAGTACCTTAAAAGTTTACACTATCCATATTTGGTGTATTTTATGAAAATTAACACATAAGCACGGATGCGATTCGCCCATAAACTCTGCTCCCAGTCTATTTAAAGGGTGCTACCAAATATCGCCCAGGGTTTGTTCAAAATGGGAACTGAATGTGTTCTTGTGTTGCAAAATGGTGAAAATCGCACAACAGCGGAAGGGAAGCTCCCAAATGTCCGTTTGTAGGGTCGTCGTCGTCGCGTCGTACGTCGTGTGCTGCTTACCAGGAGATTTGAGAGCGGGTTGGGAGGATATCGCGGCATCGATCGCCTTTTGTTTCTCTCGCCGGTGACGCACGGTGCGATGCTCGCTGTCTCGCTCGGCAATTGTTTCCCAGGGGCGCGCTTGGATTCGTAGAAATCCGGGTATCCCGGAAGGGGTTAAAATGTTATAAGATTAAGGGCCAACCCGCTCCTCCCTTGCGGGCCCAAACGCCCGGAAATGCTTTTTAAGGAGAATTTCAGGTCACGCTCAAAGGAAAAGTCAATCCTGGGAATGCAACGGTACCCTATATTTTACGGCGTCGTTAATTTTCATGAACTGAGTCATTATCCATCAAGTCGGAAATAACTTTGAATTTCCTCGTCACGAATACCGTGCAGCAACAATCGGATGTCCTGAAGATTTCATTAGCACGCCTACAGAAAAATTACAACTGCTGTTGCCAACTTGGGATAAAACCCGTAATACTTTTTTAAAGGTGCAAATTAGTGTTTTTTGCGATCTTATTGAATATAATATTTCACGGCTTCACTCAGACACCCAGAGGCCGTATTTTTTTATGTAGTCGTACCGTAGTTTTTGTGTAGTATTCATCGGCAAGTTTTCCGTCGGCACTCGTTATATCGAACCTTCTAATCTAATATTTATAATTTTAAAACTAATACAAGGTGCACATCGAGGTAAAACTTACACTAACACATTTAGGTCGCAAGGCTGTCCGACCAGACAATAGCAGTCGTACAGAGGGCTACTAATTAGCTCAGAGGCTTCACTATTGTGCTCCCCACATTACATCGCATTCGTTGGACACAACCTCTCACATTTGACTACAGAAACTATCATTTTGAATTAGGTGTGCAGGGTTTAGATATATTTTTTTAAATAAATTTAAATCCATTGAGGCTAATCTGCTGGGTGGAAATAATTATTGTCAGCAAATTTAACGAGTTTCCGCCCGCTACACCGAAATAATTCAGTTTCTTTCCCTTGCTTTGCTATCAAGTCACTGTGTGGGTGTTGAGACCAATAGTCTTTTTCGGGATATGGCATCACTGTGTTATTTGAAAAACCAACGGAAAGTGAAAACAGTTGCAAATCGTAACTCTGTGCTTCGTCGCACTAGCTAGATGTTTGATTTTCCCCGCCGGGAGTGTTTCCTAGAAGATTACTACTATTCTGCGATGCGTCTTGGATTGTTTTTATCTCCATCATTGTGGAAAATGATAATTTGCCATGTCCAACATGCTTATCGCTTTGAACAAAGTATGCCAACGAGTTAGATTAAACGCGTCAGATTTCGCGGATATCTCGTGACGCCGTTGGCATTCATCGAAATAAAGCTTAGATCAAACAATGCAAGGCGAAGCTTTCCAAAAATTACCTCCTGCAGTTTTAATGAAACGTTTTATTCACCTTTGTGATTTTGTTCAACCTTGCACTGTATCTGATTCGAGAGCTATGGAAGAAAAACTCGCCAAGTTGCCCTCAAATCAAGCATTCGAATTCCATTGAAAGTTTTTAAGTCAATTGAGTACTCTATCAATGCGAAGAATTATTATAATGATATTTAGAAGAGGTAACGTGAATACCGGCTGCGAAAAGAGATGGATGTCCTTGCACCGACAATAGCGATGCCGGAAAATTTCCTCGGACAGAGACCACGGCAGGCATCATGACGATTCATCGCATATCCCTATCTACTTCTTAAGTTTTTCCTTCTCTGGCAGCGACTTACGTAACACTCATCGAATCTTAGACACCGTATTTTCCTACGCAATCCCCGTCACAGTTTTTATTTGCCGGGAAACGTGATGAAAAGCTGCACACGAATTTCGTGACTCAATAATCTAGTGATCGCTAAACGGGGTGGTATGATGTAACTTTCCCATTTACACAGACATATACATCGTATTCGCACGCAGCTTAAACAGTCTGACTTCTCGTCCCCACTAAAAAAAAAGACGAACCACACGGAAAAAAACATGACACGGCAAACACACCCAAATGCACTTCACCCACGGATTTGCAGGGATTAAGCTCGGGAAGTGGTGGTGGAGGGGATCCAGGGTTGGGAGAGAAAGAGGGGTATGGAGGGGTACCCGGCGCATAGGGGTCGCACCTGCATTAAAAAAAGAGGAGGTGTACTAGGGCACGTAAACCGGCAGAGAAACTTTCTTAATATGGATGCAATCCGGTTGAGAATGAATCTTAACACTGATGGGAGCCGATGGAGGAAAAACTCTTCTCACTAATATGTGCAGGCAGAGAAAAAATCTTTCAATAAATGTAAATCGGTGGAAAAAAGATCTTTTCTTGGTTGCAAAATGTTAAGAAAAGGATCTTTTCAAGGATCTAAACCGACGAAGAAGCAATCGTTATCCGGTACATTATACACACTATAGATTATACACTAGTATAGAAAAGATCTGTTCACGGATGTAAACTGGAGGAGAAAAAAATCTGCACTCGGTTATTTTACACTATCACAGAACTCGTGGACACTCGACAGTAATAATTATGCAGACAGAGAGGCAACATTTGAGTTCAATGGGCATTCAGAAATCATTCGGGGACCTCTGGAAAGGACCTCGTTACCTTTTGCCCCTTTTTACCGTCGTCTGGGATCTACCTCCACGACATCACGATCTACGAAAAATACTGCCACAAATTTCTGCGACACCCGGTCCCGCCCGCCGGATTTTCGGCCTCGCCGCACCGGCACTACGGCAAGGCGTCCGGGTTGTAGAGCACGGCGAATGCCGAGCGACGGGAGAAGTCTGCCCCCCGAATACTCCGGAATCGATATGCATCGCTCTCACACACGGAAATGGGGAGGTGCAGCGGAGAACAAAAGCGAGTCGTGGAGCGAAAGAGTTTTGGCAGTGCGAGACGTATATAAAAGAGAGGATCACGTCTCTATGTTTAATATTGAAGAAAGTTGTGTGTTGCGGAAGGAGATCAAAGTGTACTCACCTCTGAAATAGACCGTTGCCTTCCTCTCCAAAGCGTTGTGCGGGGCGTCTCGTCCCTTGCCTTTCCTCTTAACGTCTGGTGGGGTCTGTGGAGAGAGCGGAGGCGCCGCCTGGCGACCAATGGCACCCCCCCCATTCCTCCCCTTCCCCTCTTCAACTTCCCCTTCCTCCCCTCGCCTTAGCCGGCAGCCCGCGCGACGTAGCGAAACCCCCTTTCCCCTCCCCAACCCCCTCTTGATTCTCCCTTGCTGTCGTCACAAGCGCTCATTGGTCGAGAGGGGGCGTGCGATGTAGCGGGTACGGGTGCGCGGTGGTGGGGTTGGGAACCCTGTCGCGTTCCCTTCCTTCCCCTGGGGTGTAAACTGGCCCCTTCTTCTTCCCCGTGACCCAATCTCCCAGAACGCGGGCAGGGTCGCACACCTACTGTCTATTCGGCCGCTCCAGGGAGAGATAGAGAGAGAGAGAGAGAGGAAAGGAACACGAGAAAAGGATACAGGACTGAGTGCTTCCATATATCAGCGAGAGGTCCTAAGAAAGCTGGTTTATTCAACTCTTCGTGGGAATTCTCACAAATGAAACGCTCACTCCACTGAAATTGATTCAAACGCGAATTGATGCTCATTCCTTCATGATAATAAAATGAGATAACTTTGCTGTTCCACGAAACATATATTTAATTTAGACCGTTTTCTCTAAAATCATTGATGTAGCCAGTGGATTGGGTTCTAGACCCCCCAAAAACTTCGAATGTATTTAAATTAAGGGTATAAAAGGAAAATGTTGTACCTGTTTTTTTTAAACAAAAATATTGATTTTATTTACTATTCATTTCGAAGAAAAACTTTTTAGCTACTATTCTTGTTCTCTGCCATTTAAAAAACCATGGGTATTTTATTCTTTTAGACGTTTTTGAAGCAAAAATCTTTTTAAAAATCTATTGTTACATTGCGGTCACCATCGCACTCTTAACTGTCTAAAATCTCGTTTCATTTCTTGAGTCTTCTTCGGCGTTTGCGTTCTCATGTTCTATGGCACATAAATGCATGCCTATCACGCTGTTCTCTTTCGGGGTGGGCACAGTCAAAAGAATTTTAGTCTCGGTGATAGGCCAGTTAAAACTACTCTGCTTAAATAATTCTCTTCCATATTGCTTTATCCATGAGCATCTCCGGTGCTTCATGCTCAGAAATAAACAAAACTTACAAAGCCCTGTTCATTACTGAGCATGGAAAAGTTAAAACTACTCTGCTTAAATAATTCTCTTCCATATTGCTTTATCCATGTGCATCTCCGGTGCTTCATGCTCAGAAATAAACAAAACTTACAAAGCTTAATTACTGAGCATGGAAAAGTTTTACAAAGTTAAGGCTGAAACTACTGAATTCGTTGCTTCAGTTGCACTAAAACATTGCGTCACTCTTTCTCCTCTTCAGGCTTGGTTCTTCATGAGCTCGCAGTTGGCGCACATTTTTCCTGTGGTCCTCTGTCAACCGACTCCCGCCATCAAGTCAACTACTAATATTATCCATCTCATGAGTATCTTCTATCAAAATACCCAAGACTTTCTCTTTCTAATTCTCCCTCTTACGCCATTAACACCGTCGTCATCCTTCTTGTTATTCGACACTTATCCATTCACTCGGCATTGCCAGACGATCAAAGAATGCTCCCTTCATACATTTCCCTTACTGGGGGCGTCCATTTCTCATTGTTCAGCACTCAAATCAGACCTCTCCTCATCCCATCTACTTTTCTAATAATACTTCTCAGGTGTCACACAGGCAATGCGTCTGGGCCACTCTTATGTTTGGTTTAGTATCCCCAAAATTTGATACCGTATAATGAACTGGGATGGAGTCAACTTTTGTATGTTGCAATATCCGTTTCCTTAGACAAAAATTCACTCCTTAATACATTACATGTACCAACGATTTTCCCGCCGTCATAAGCCCACCTTTTTACATCGTCATGAATCTCCCTCCTTTCTCTTGCGTTTGGCTAAGGTAAACATAATCATCCACTCGCTGAATTATTTTACCATTTGCCCTTATCATCAAATCAGTCTTTCCTTCCTCCATTACAAAAGCCGTTATTTAGGTCTTTCACGTATTTACCTTAAATTTCATTCCCTTAGATGCTTTACAATGATTACCCAGGAGCCCCTGTTTTTCCTACGGGCTCTTAGAAAATATCAAAGCATTCATGCAGGTTTCATATGAATATATCCCTTAAAAATACTCTTCCTAACATCTTTCTCCTTTTGTTGAGTATAAAATCCACATTCTCCCTTTACCTCTCCTGCTAGCACTCAATACTCATTCTCGGTCGCCCTTTTCACCATGTATTTCCTCCTAAATACATCCTTCAACTGTTTTTGGTGTCTTTATGGCACATTTTTACACAAAATGGAGATATGAGTAAAAGATTAAACAAACAAGATGATTCAAATGAATCCTGCAATGTTTCATATAGTAAGCTGGCCGTAACTTAGTGGTTACCGGGCTATGGCAACGCAAACATCTCGCCAGAATCATTTGCAGTTAACGCGAGCAAAGTCAAAAAGCAGTTTTGTCATTAAATGAAAAATAAGCATAACCTTTTTAGGTGAACATGGAATTAGTATAATTATTTTCATGAAAAAATTTTAGCTGTTCTTAGCCTTCATTTTTTTTAAATAGTAACCTTAATGGTCGGCCGAATCCTTTACAAAGAAATCAATTTCTCTTTTGTTTTCAGGCGTGCAGAAAAATTGAAAGACACTAGGTATTGTATTGTCCACAATTTAATACATAAAACTTAACGACACGTATTTTGGCACTTTATTGGCCATCATCTGGTACAGAGTAAAAATTCCAGTTATGCCATGGGTATACATCATGATTTTTAGTGGGAAGGGGTGCGGGAGGGAAGGATGAGGAAAGAGGAGGTTTAGTGGTTGGGATTATCGTTTTTGAAGCGGAATGGGGGGAGGGGATAGAAAGAAGAGGAAATGGGTGCATAGCAATGGGTTGATTAGGTCATACCACTGTACCTGATGATGGCCAATAAAGTGCCGAAACACGTGTCGTTATGTTTTATGTATTAAATAGTGAACAGTACAATATCTAGTGTTTTTCATTTAATATGCAGTTCCACAATATATTGCCAGAAACTGTTAACTTCATGCAGAAAAACTGTTTACATCAAAACTTAGGAAACATTTTTCTTTCCACTTCTGGAGTAATGATTTTCCCATCTTAGTATTAGCGGAGATATTGCACCTTAGGTGATACCGTTACACGAGCTCATTCAGTGATGACTCTCCCCCTGGGAAAAGAGTATTACGAAACGAAAACTTATCGCTTTGTACAGAAATACGGGTAAGGACATACAGCGGGAGAGGTGGTCAAGGGGTTTAAACACCAAATGTCTGAAGTGCAAATTTCTCGCCTTTCACATCGAGTAATATTGTTGAATACAGTAATTCCTCGGTATGCGTCGTTTCGATTTACGTCTGATTCGATATTACGTCCATGCTGACAAGAGTCGTCGGAAAATATTTCCCTGTTTAAATGCTAATAAAGTAGACCGCATGTGCATATGCTTGCGTTTTTTTGATAACAGACATAATCATCCCATCAAAAATAGATATTTTTTCCTGGATAAAGGCAAAAAACGAATTTTGAAATCAACGCCTTGATTTATGGCGGGATTAAAGTTGTCACGACTATCTTGATCCATTTTCCGTTGTTTTGAATTACATCGCTCTTCTTCAACATGCATCTCCGACGTAAATCGAGGATCTACTGAACAATCAAATAATTTGGCTGCATAGTCACTTTCAAAACAGAGCAGCCAGCCAGTATTATAGTTCAGTTCCTCATTCATATATTCGAAGTACCATTTTTCAGGAAATGCCACTCGGAGTGATTCCACATCAGGCATGAACTACTCATCTCAGCTCAGAGTTAAACCCCGCATGTTCCCGAGGCCACTATACCTGCACCTACACATTAGCCTGCGAGCCACCTCGAAGGTGTTTGGCAGGGGGAGATTTATTTTATTTATTTATTTATTTAAAAAATTGTTCACATACAGCAATGGCGCCAATTTATAGTAAACATATAACAAAAAACAAGAAAGAGGACAAAAACACAATAACAGCATAAAAATAAGCAGCGAGAGGCCAACATGGAAAGGGGAAATATTTAATTTGTTGACAGGTGGGATATCGCTTGGGTAGTGAAATAGTTACATGGTAAATAGAAAGGATCGATAGTGTAGGGAAGTGAATTTAGAAGGGATGGGAGGCGAAATGAAGGTGAGCGCTTGGTGAGAGATATCCTTGGAATAGGCAGATGGAGTAGAGTATGGGTGCGGGTGGATCGAGTTGGTATCCTGAAGTTGAAGAGAGAAAGCAATTCAGGGCAATCAATGGTCGAGTTAAGGGTATTGTGGAGGAGTTTTAAATCCATTTTAAGTCTGTGGTTTTCGAGATTAGAAATGGAAAGAGAGGACAGCACAGCGTTTGAGGACATATTACGGAAATGTGGGACTGTGGGAAATGTGCTTGACTATTTATCACCAACATACACTATAATGTACAAGTAGCTTTCACCCACATGCTGTATGCTATAGGTAAGCTACCAATCATACAAAAACTATTTGTATAAAGTAATTACAAATACGAGAAAGAGATATAAGAGTCATGCAGGAATAATGCAAAACGTGATGTTTTAGTAGCACGTGGCAGAATTAGGAACTAACATTTGAAAGCATATGAAGTAATCAGCTACACGACTTATCGATGTCCCACTTCATAGTCTCAATGGCTGCTTTATGGCATCTTATCGATCTGATCGATCGTAGTATTTTAGAGTTTGTAAAATATCAATAACTTTGTCAAAAAATAAATTGATTTTTAATATATATAAAATATTAAGGCTAATTTTTAATTAACAGTCTAAAAAGCTGGGAGCTGTCCAAAAATAGTCAGGTGAACGATTCAAGGTGAAACCGGAAACTAGGATTATCCAAAATTGGTGAAAAAACTATCATGCAATACATTGGTTAAGATGCTAGAATAATTAGAGCTACCAATGCAACTAATTCATGTATACTGCGGTAGGGTGGTTAATGCAGAAAATAAAATCATGCGGGCGTTTCAAGCGGGGTAAGGTATTGGCAATAAGTTAAGTTATTAGCGCAAGTACGAGTACAAAGTCCACCTAGTTAGGATGAAAATGTCGTAAAAATATCTAGTGCCACTATTATTATCCATTATTTTACACGAAAAAATAATATTCTAAATCTATAATTTCTGCAATATGTTATTTTATGTTATAATTTCAGTCGTTTATAAGTCGCGTATTATTACGTTGGCTGCAGCAAAATATGTTGCACCTCCGCCAGAGAATGGTTCTGCTTCGAGCATAAATAAATTGTAAAATTCAGCTCCACCTCGGATATTCAATGTTTTTAGGCTAGATCTGAAATCAATACAGTTATTTCTTCCCGGCGCATATGAATTACCGTATAAACGCATGTAAGAGGAGCACCCGTGTAAGAGGCGCACCCCTATTTTTAAGCGTCGAAGTTGAAGAAAAAATTTTGGAGCTTTTTTTCCTCCTATCGCGAGGATTTGCGGACCTAACTTCGAACATTCGGCCATTATCAAAGCCTTCCGGACAGTCACACCTTTTCTTTAAATGCCGTTTTCCCCCACCATTTTCCTTATGCACAAGTCGAAGTCGCTGTGAGTATGGGTCTTTTAAGTCTTTTTTAACTTTTTGTAACTTTTACTTACAGAATCGTCCGGCTAGCAAAAAAAAAGCCGGCCCCTCGCCTGCTAAACCGAGGGTCGCGGGTTCAAGTCCCGCCTGGGTGGGTTTTTCACCACCCAGGGCATGGATGTATGTCAAGTTCTGTTGGTCCGGTCCCTGGAAAACCTGATGACAGGCTCAGCAGCCTATCGGAATTCCGGGGACATTCGGGCCAACAGAATCGTCAAGCAAAAAACAAATTTCCTGAAAGCGATGACGAGCGGGAATTCGTGTAAAAGGCTCACCCCCATTTTCTGCTGCGACTTCAGGGAAAAAAAGTGCGCCTTTTAAGCGAATTTATACGGTAATTTAATTCCACCTTCATGACTGCGACCACGATATACAAGGCGAAAAAAATATCAACCTCCAACACTCATACAATCAAAATACAAAATTATATTCAATCATCAGTATTACTTGGTTGATTTGAAAAAAATCTCCATAATCGGTAAATTTTCTCATCTCGCGAGCTACTAAATCCATTGTCTAAACGGATACCATGGATGGAACTCATATAAAACGATTAGTCATCTTTTTTCTACTTAAATGCAGAAATATCTGTAACAATAACAAAAATGTAACAGTCAAGGCATGAGTATTTAAGATCGATTTTATTGTTGCTGACCTTCATCATAGTTTTCGTTCTAAAAACAGAAGTGATTAGATTCCAAATCGAGGGCAGGGAATAAAAATATTAGTTTAATCTCTAACTTTGATGAAGTATTATCGATTATCGAGTGACATATTTAAATTATACACAGGATGATTCAAAAGTCTTGTTACTATTACGGAACATCAGAACTTTTTTATTTTTCAACATAGGTACATGAAACTAAGACGAAAATTTTACTAAATAAGTTATCTTGTTTCCGGGATCTTGCTTCAAATGGAGGTCACATTGAACATTTGTAGCAATAATAAGTATGACTTTATGTATTTAGTAACATTTTAATCTTTGTTTCATGTATCTATGTTGAAAAGTAAAAAAGTTATGATTTTCCGTAATCATTACAAGAATTTTGAATCACCTTGTATTTCACTAAGGTCAATTAGACATTTCCACCCTAATTCTTTTTTACTCACTTTTTCATAAGTTTGGCTGATCGTCCCTTGAGTCATCAAAAGCCTGGTTTTGCAAGCGTGCCCGTCCGCACTAAATTGCGGTCGGATGACGGCAGTTTCTTTTTCTGTTGCTCGCTACTAACCTATCCTTCCTTCCAGCAGGACTAACTGGGTTAAGATCGGTGCAGGTACCTGCCTTCTGTCTCTCCGGCGAGGTAGACTCCTTTTCTTCTTCATTTTAGGCCTTTTACGATTCGACCAAACAGCTTTTTTTATCATAACATCTTTGTACGAATTGAAACAAGGTAAATTTCTGAGATAAGACCTACTTCGTAAGGGTCCCATATCACCATTACTCTTCCTGAGCCAGAATTGATTGTTCTACCATTTTTTCCTTCTATTTTTCTGCAAATAATCCAGATCAAAACTTTGGGAAGAAATTGACACCAGGGGCCAATTTTATCACTCGATGCAAGTTTTGTTGTTCTGGAATTTGAAATATGGGTCGGTATCTAAATATTCTTAGACAGTGCAAAGAAGTCCCATTTTTTTCACAGATAAATAAAGGATGCGTTAACTACTTTAATGTGCTATTTGTGGCTTCAAATGGATTTGAAACTTTGACTTTGCAAAGAGAGGATGTGCGTGGACCGGCAGTTTTCGAGTTTCATGGGCACGTAGATGGCTGGATAGATAAATTGGCAGATTAATAGCTTCGTTACTGGAGGCGAGATTCAGACCCTAGGGTCTCTTGTTCCTACTTTGACCCTCTCTCTTTGGTGAGGTAAGCTGAGTAGAGAGGTTGACGAAAACGACTTACTTGAAATGCTTGGAGAGGAATAGAATATTAATGGTGGAAATTATGCGAAGGCAGGAAAGGTGGATGGAAACTTTGTTGAGATAGAACAGCACCATGAAGGGTGGTATTAAAAAGGTTTAGACTTGGCAGGCGTGCAGGAGTTGGAGCAGCAAAGCGGAAAATAACCACGTGAAGATATCATCATCAGACCCGGTACACTTTATTTTTTGTGCGTTTTATCTATGATTTTATGACATGTATGGTATTTTCGCCAAATATTTCGCCAATACTATATATAAGGCATATATTAATGTAGAGCACGATGCGGTTAGTGTTGACGAGAAGGGATATTCACGGATCACAAAATCATAGAAACCAAACGTATCACATTCGAAATATTGGAAGTAAAGAGGTTATGAATAATTTTATAGAAAATTATAAGTAGCAAAATAGATTAGTAGAACGAATTTAGAAGATTTTGGCCTTATGAAAAAGAATTTGAACGGGTTAAATGGATAAACCTGTTCAATTTTCCAAAGATAAAACATTAATTGGTGATGGTCTTAATGTAATTTTCAGGTTTCAATGTAATTACATCATTTTCAGGTCACAACGTAATGAAATTAGGCCGTACTTAAGCCTAATTTTATCCTGAAAAATTGAAAAGATTTAATTTATTCATCAGATAATTATGTTCCCGGAAGAATGAGGATAATCTTGGAATAGGGAAGTTCAACCGCGACTGTGCTACTCAAAACAAATATTAAATTATTTCCTTTTGTTGGAGCGTTGTAAAATAATCCTAGGTTTACCAATATATTATGCTAGGGTCATTTATTTTAGGTATAATATGGCTAAGAAAATATAAACATGTTTAAAAGTATTTTAAAGGGTAAAAAGATTTGATTTGAAGAGTTTGATATTCCACGTGTAAAATATAAATGGTATTTTTTTAGTAGCTTGACATTCTAAATCACCCAATTTTGGACTTGAGGTTAACTCTAATTAGAAATTATGAAACCGAGTCTTTGACCAAAGTAAAAATAGGATGGCGTCCTATGTGGCGTCGATATTTCAATTTTGGCTTATTCAACGTGGTATTTTTCCTTCCGGTTCTTATCCAAAGAAAATGGCAAGTGTTACAGGAAGTTCAGTAGTTTTGCGTCATACGTAAAGAGGTAGATTTTATAAAATATGATTTTAAACTAATATTTTTTTCCATGCCCTAGTTTCGGAATCTAATCATATTCGTTTTTAGAACCAAAACTATGACAAATAACAGCAAAAATACCATCCTGCGAACCACCGCAAGGGTGTAAAGTCTGAGGGTAGTAGGACACTATCCATATAAAGAGCAGAACAAGATCGAGGACAAAGACGACTTGCATGTTGAGGGAGTGTCGTAAATGTCACGATCCTATTCTTTGTGATAGTTACTCATGATGTTCGGGGAGATGGAGTGTTAGTACCAGTCAGTTCGGCTGTGTATCTCTCCTGTTTTTGTCATTTCTATCGGTGTTTGATATATAATGCATTTCAAATTAATGTCTAATTTTTATCCTGAAAGTCACCTAACCTAAATTTTTCTATACTTAAATTTAAACCTATCGTGAAGCCTTCGAGTCACCCTGACGGCTTGCCACCAGAGCCTTTCATCATTATGCTGACTCTCGTGAGCAGGATCGCTGGTGTACATGCTGGGTCCTTTTACATTGACATGCAGTCCCATTTTGGTCGTAGCTTCAAGAGGTTAAAGTGGCTACTGACCTATCACGTTCCCTTTCGCGCACGCAATACAATCTTTAATTTCCTACTCTGGGGCAAGACAGTTCACCACAGCCGGGACAAGTTCAATGATCCATATGAATGCCTCTAGGGCTTCTCCGGTCATTCCAGTTTTCATCCTTGGTGTTCAGCGCTTGCTGTAATTCAGTCAAGAGATGTTTTAAGCACCATGTGGTACAAGTGGTGGTGTACCGTGTGATGCAAGCTTTAGAGCAGACGTCACGTAACGCGCAGAGGACGCGATTGAGTTCGTATCGTACGAAGTTGAGCACTTTGTCATAGTTATCTGTTTCAGCTCGTCCACTATTTTCATCTTCCTTATTCGTGTTTATATTGTAACGCAATTAGTATAATGAATACCTCATGAAAATTGTAAAAATGTTTTTAAATTAAGCGATATTAACCCGCACATTTTCGAACAGCATGATTTTCCACTCGCATTGTTTAAACTGCTGTTTTCAACTCCTTATCCGGTAACATATTGTTAATATACATTCCTGTTCCCAAAAATTTTATGCCTGTATTTCATATATTGTTTTAATTTTATTTCTTGTGGTATTTTCGCTCATGTGAAAAGAGGTTAGGCTGAAGAGGTGTCTTATTCTGACCCAGCCTGCTAAGATCACACCTCTATTAATACCTCGGAGTAAAACTAACTAATGATTTCTCAAGGAGTAAACATGTTCGGGAAATAACTGGTCAATGTAATCGTATATTGGAATTTGTTAAAAAAGTACTTGGAAAATGCGACAATAAAATCAGGGAAATCAGCTACTTTTACCTTATATATCAAATTCTCAGGCTTCACTCGGTAGAACCACATTGCGATGGTTTGTAAATGAACTCACTTTGTAATGTTCCGCAATAGTTTTTATTTTTACAACCTATGTTCGACTCGAAGTTAAGTCATTATCAAGGTGACAATATTACACCACAGGCCCCTTATATACGTTGTCAGGGTGTAGGGGAGGGAAAGTAGAGGATGGGGAAGCAGCTAAATGGGAGGAGAATGGGTCACTGGTCCGAGTAATGGGAAAGGAAAAGGGGGGGGGGGGCAAGTTTTGAGTATTGTTTAAGGATTACGTCATGAGAAGGGAGGGAGGAAATGTAAGGTCAGGAAAGGATGATGGGAAGGGAACATTTCATTTCACACACAAAAATTTTGATTATTTGAATTTCAAATTATTTCCAGTCTTTCTAGATAATCCAGTTTGTGCCTATTGCATTGTGAGTGAAAGACTTCCGGGATGAATTCACTTCGGTGGTCTTCTTCAGTTAGGTGTTTGGAAAATTGGGAGCTAATATTTCCTTTAAGTAAACAATTTCGGTATCCTTTAAATCTGGTCCGGATAGCGCGTCCGCTTTGACCGACGGAAACAGTTGAGCAATTTACTTCTACCTTGTTAGACCTCACTTGGACAACGCTGCGGGTGTTTGGGATCCAAAAGAAATTGGCTTTATACTGAGTTAGTAAGCGTGCAGACAAGATCAGTGAGATAAGTCAAAGGCCGTTATGATAGTCTTGTTAGTGTAACTTTTGCCTCTTAGACCTCTTGCGACAACTTGGATGGGAATTGCTTTCAGAACGTCGATTAAAAATTAGACTCAATCTTTTATGTAAATTCAAAACCAATTTCTTTTCCGACAAAGTTATCAATAAATAACAAACTCCAAAATGTTACAGTCAGATCAGATAATAAGAATAAAATAAGGCAAGTAGGTCGTAGAACAGAAAGGTTTATGATTTCGTTTTTATCGCCATCGATAAGAGACCATAATGACTGCGTTAAGACTTGGAAGTCGGATAGTTGACAGGTAGTGTAGCTGATTAATTTATGTGCCCCTAATACATGTTTCTAAATCTACCAGGTAGTGCTAACAACATGTTTTGCATATTACCTGCCTTATGTCACAATTATATAGTTATATTATAGACTAGTGGTTACTGTATCATTCGTAGCATACCCATAGTGTGGTGCACGTTGGTGAGAGTTAATTTATTCACTTTAGTTCATGTTGGTGGTAAGTCACCCCCTGCCAAGCACCCTTGTGGTGAATTGCAGGGTATTAAGTAGATGTAGATGTATTAATCGGTCTATTGGCCGGGGGAGGTTTGTTTGACTTATAAGAAGAAAATGATTACTTAGTTAATAGTCAAATCAAGGTTTCAGTGTGATTAATGATAGTGTATGTAATAAAATCAACTCCATGACAATTTCTGTCATAAATAATTTTGTTCGGAAAGAAGTTGATATAGCATAAAGTTTAACATCAAATTGGATTATAGTTAAGATCGTTATATGTCTCTCTATCGCACGCACGTGAGAATGATAGTTTGACGAGAAGAGTGGTGAAGGTAGTAGTCAGGGAATTCGTCCGAAAATAGGTCATTTTTACAATAGAGTATAGAAGTAAATAGAGGAAGTAGAGTGGAAACAAAGTACGGGTCAAGAGATATCCGGCGTTGCCATTGGCCTAAAATTAATGAGATGGGCCCAGAGGTGGGCTCTCCACATGTCACCCAAGTAACGATGGGAATTTTGCTGAAAAACCGTCGCTGCATTCTGGATCGAACAAAGAACAATAATTATCATTAAAAACCACCTCATAGATAAAGTATCGTATTACAAAAATTTAGTATGTGATATAACCTACGAGGAAGATGAAGATATGACAAAATTCCTGTTTTCCGTAGATTATGTGGAATGATAAGAATATCCTTTAAAGGTAAAGGCAGAGAAGACAAATACTTTACAACAGAGATGACAAATACAAAATGTATTGAAATTTATAATCTGATGGTTGTTTACACTCTACAGCAGGTGATAGAATGCTGGTTTACAGACAAAAGGGCAAACAAGTGGAAATATCGGAAATGAAATTTCCGCGATCAGTTAAACGCTGAGCCAATGCAGGTAGCGTATGAAATACATAGAAAAGGAAGATCTAGGCGTTCAGTCCATTAATCATTAAAAGGGAGGGTACCAAAAAGTGGAACGGCTATATGACGCAGATGCATAGAGAGAGAATTCTAAGATAAACTATAGAGTATAAGACATCAGGGAAGAGAAATGTCCAAAGAATAAGGATTTGATAATGAATGTAAAGCCGGAACTGGCTTACAGTCTTATCCTTGAGTGAAAGAAGACGTCTTGGACTTGTTTGTGAGCATTCGAGATGGGAAGACGGGTGAAACGTCACCGCAACAGTCGGATTTCCCTCGGCAATTATCCCATCTCGCTCTACAACCCACTTCTAGTTCACCCGCTCAGAAAATCCTACAGGAGCGGAAGATGTGAATTTTTATGATCTCAAACGAGGTATCATTGCATCTATAAACGTACAATTGATTTAAAAAAATATTTCTAGGGGCTTATGATGAGACTCTATATCATTACTGTGCTAAATTTTGGTCGAAATTGGCGATATATGAGAGCATTGAAGATAAACTTTTGATTGAAGCCCAGTTCTTTAGAGTTTGGATAAGTGTATTTATGACATAAAATCCGGCGCTATCCTTTTCTCCCAGCGTTAACAGTCAGAATAAAAAACCGAAAGTCTGAGGTAATAAAAATATACAATCTCTCAGTTAAGGCAAAGTTAATGGAAAGGCTATTTCATCTTACAGTTAACACCAACCAGATATTGTGAAACTGGGTCTCGGTATTATACTTTACGACTTTAAACATGTTATTATGCGCTTAAAACAATAAGCATCAGGAAAAATTGCATGATAAAGTTTTAAGTTAATTTTGGTGGTCAACGGTTTTGACTAGTTTGTCAAGTATTTGCTTGAGGAAAAATTACAATCCGATTGGCTATCATTGTCCAGATATTGTAAATTAAAAGTATCTAAACCTTTCTGAACGTAGCATTTCACCAGCGTTGCTTATTCTCGGATCTAACTGATCTCCAGTTTTCTCATATCTTATGCCCTTTGTCATCAGAAGTCATCAATCCGACGGTTGGTTTGTTTAAACTCACAATTCTATTTCATTTTCAGCTAACTCCTTACTTGCTTCATTATTGCTTAATTTTTAATCTTTCACTATTGCCTACATGATTTCCAATCTCGTTCTGCTGAGGCAATCCTTTCAATTTCCGTTTAATCTCCAATTGTCGTTTTCAAGAGGCTGTTGTGCAATGAATGCGCCCAATAAGCTTGAATCTTCATGCAGAATTTTCATCAAGCATCATCTCTGCCAAATTTTTCGTTGGATTCATTCATTAGTGATTCTCCGCGTCCAATTTATTTTCATCATTCTCCTATTCCACAATAATTTCATTCATTCCAACCTTCTCTTTTGTATTAGGGTCAAATTTAGGTCTATCATTTTGGAGGGGATTGAGAATGGAACACATTGGAGGGGGACGCAACTATCCGGGAGTCTGGTGGATATGGAATGTCTTATGATTACATTTATTCTATTTTCCCAGGAATTGCGGAATAAATAAGGAAGTGTGTCGTTTAAACATGTTTTCACTTAGTTTTTCCGTACGTCTAGGGCGTGCAGTTCGTTGTTTTATGGACTATTCTTAAGGTAGTTTGAGCGAAATATCATTTAACCTAGAAATAAATGAATTTGGTCTCATTTTAGAGAAACATGTATCATCTTCCATTGACACCAAAAATTCAACTCCTTATCACATTACTTTCCGAGATATTTTCAAAAAATACCAGCCCTTTTACATGGAAAATGGTACGTGTCTGCACTCCAAAGAGACTTTATATTAAAAATGAGGCATTTTCTACACTTAGATCTCGTCAAAATATCAACAGTGTAGTTTGTGTGTTTTCTCAACTATTTTTGAAAATTAATCATATAATTACCGCAGTAAACTCTTCGGGATCTTAATCAACCTTCCGTTTTGATGGAGTTTCAAACGTACCGCTTGGGAGAAATGGCTCAAGTTGAAGGCTTATTTAGATATTTTCATTTAATTACTTTCAATTTCTGCCATGTAAAACTACATTATTGCACCATTAATAACGCAATATTTGATCTGTGTGCCTCACAGCTGGTGAAATTAAAACGTATATTTCGAATATGGTCTCCATTATGATTAGGGGACTATCTCGCCTGCACTGCCTTAAGATAGAGAATACTTCTGTGCTCAGAATGTTCCCCTAACTCTGTATTGATTTTTCAATTGCTGGTGACTCTGCATACCGAATAATAAAATATATAATTTTCTCCATTGTTTACTGCCAAATCTCATAGCTACATTTCTTCTAGATTTATTCAAATAGCCATTGTTTTGGTTTTGAATTAATGGATTTTGTACGTGAGTTTACATTAATGTCCACATTGTTCGCATTTGAATCAGGGGTGCGCTCAAGGTTTTCCATACCGCGTACACTCTCACTACCGCTACTTCCCAGTTGCGCTCAAGCTCAAGGCAGTGAAAACAGGGTCGTCATTCTTCAAAATTTATCATTTGCTGTGAATTTCCAGTTTTTTTTGACGGAGTGTACTCTTAGGCAGCGGGTAACTGTGACCATGGCACTTCTAGAGTGATTCCAGTTTTGTATTCCAATTAAGACTACGCGATAGAAGGAACCGTGATAACAACTTACTTTTGAGGCCAGGTCATCACCTGAAGCGTGGCATAAATACGATTTCCCTTAACACGTGGGTTCCTAATCTTAACGTTTGTTTTCATTTTTAAATGCCTTTTCAATTTAAATATTGAGCATCAAGGATAACTTAGCACATTTTTTCCGCAGTTCTCGTCTTACTTATGTTTCCTTTTAATAACAACTAAATTTTTTCGCTGCCAACTTTTCACACGACCACGTTTTATGATTTAGTTGTTACATGATACTCTTATGCTCTTCAGAGAAGCATTCCGTTCCCAATTAATGTTATCAAATGCTTTCACCAGGTCGATGAAACCTATAGACTTGTCATTTCATATTCACTCCAAGTTTCGGGACTAATATTCCTCCTACTCTTCGGCTGATTTTCCTGGAACTAGATGGGTTCTCAGAACTTTCTTCATTGGTCGTTCCTTCCTGAAGTAGATTAACTCCATGCCGTATTTTCAAGGCATTATCATGGAGTGTATTGGTTCTATAATCTTTCCCGCCGAATTAAATAAAAAATTCCACCTGAGATTTTGGTATCCTGTATTACAGGTAATCTAGACCATTTACCTCTTCCACTCACCTCATTTTCCCCATCAGCCTGCCTTGCCTTTTATGCCAGAAAAATACCTGCAATGTCTTCATTTTTGCTCTGTGTTGTCCTTCTTGTTTCCATGCTAACTTTTCCCACTTCACATCTCATACGCTTCACTTATTGATCTACGATATCCAGGTTTCAGCAGCAAACAACGATACACCTCACGATAAACGCTTCACTTATTATTTCCTCCAAATCCTTATTATGAATCACTTCACTATCTTCTCTCTCATTTTTCAAAATCCTGGATTGCTAACGCTATCCATCTTTTTACGCCAGTAGAATCACATCCATCCCTTCGTCTCTTGAAATGTCCAAGTTCGGATCAATTTACTTGAACTGTCTCTTTTGATTCTCTTCTATTTTCTCTTTCATTAATCCTCCATTTTATTTCCATATGACATATTTATCATTCTATATCCACTTATGTCATGTCCTTGATTTGTTTCCTCAAAGATCCATTTTTCTCCCGAGCACGCCATTCTTCCTTAGGTTCCCCAAAAATAATTCCCATTACTCGCAGGTCCTCTATTATATTCACAATAATATATGTATTATTAATATATTATGTCTTTAGTCTTTTTATGTTATCTATGCTTTAAAAATCTAATTTTTTATTTTGTATCTTTCGTTTTATTCAAGATCCCATGAAAAATAACTCTCTTTTCCTCTTGGTATCTATATCTATGCACAGCTCTAGATTTTGTCTTCTTCTACATGCTTAATTGTCCTTGGTTTAGCCCAATATTTTTATCAATATTTTCTCTGGAATCTCTATTTCAAAGACTTTAGATCCCTTACCCTATTGGTCCTACTTTTCCCGCAAAAATTTCTCAAATGTCCAATTTTCACCTCCTTTCAGCCCACTCTTATGCTTAGCCTTACATACCAAAGTTATGCTGCCGAACAGTAGCATTGGAAGGTTAGCACTTTTTTTTTATTTTGTTTCTCTAGATTCCAGACAAACACTCATTACTTAATATGCCTAAAATACTTCCTACGATTCTTCTTCCGGAATTTCCATGCCTTATTATTGATTATCTAACCGTTAATCTTTCGTAATCATTCGACGAACATACACCAAATTGTCTCCTCGTTCAATCGCGTTATCCTTTACCCTCATCGTATAGTCATTCTAATCACTTTCTCTATCACAAACCAAGTAAATAAAAATTTTAAAATGTAATTTTAAAATAACATAAAAATGTACGAATAATTTATCTTTATTCCCTTATTTCTTACGGTGCAATCTAGAGGCAAACTTATGGACATTCAAACCAAATGCGGTATTCAGTCGAGGATGGTGATGAAGGTACCCCCTTCCGGTATCCTTTTTCCTTACGGCGCCATCCTCGCGCCGGAAGGAAGATCTCCGGATTTATTTCTCCGTGCCTCGTACGGTAGAACACGAGATTCTCCCCGAGACCCCTTTTTTTTGTATTTTTCCTCCCCAATAGAGCAGGCGAATAATGGATCAAGTGCGTGCCACTCGAGAAAGAGTATGAAGATTCTTTACAAGAAGAGACGTTAATGGCATCAACACTTCATAAAGCTTTAAAGAAGGTACAATGGAAGAATTTCATGTAGTTTGCGAAGGATTATGGTTCCAGAATCTGGACTGAAACAAATGAGGATTAAGTTTCGGGCGTAATAATGCCTTTTATGTTAGGAATGGAGGTGCAAGTGGACAAAAGGAGAGAGCGTCGAAAAAGAACTTTAGTAGCGTAAGTTTGTATTGAGAGAAGTCATATTACCTGTTCAGTTTGCTTTTTCATGGAATTATTGTTGCATTCATCACCCGTATTGGGGAAAAGTCCCTTGGGCGCAAAGATTGAAATCACTGCATCACGCTTAGTGATTTGTGACTAATTTTATTCATACTTGGAAGTGGCACTATGGAAAAATTGCGCAAATTGCTCAGGAGAACTAAAAAAAAGCAGTCATCTACGGACTTGAAAAGTAGGTCGTCCCGGTTTTTGAAGAGTAATAAAAAATCTGCAAACCTAGCTATTATGTAATTGACTTATAATTTTCTTGTTTGTACCTTACGTGAGGAAAATGTGAAGGAAACATTGAAAAACAATTTTACCTGATCTTACTGAAGCACCAATTCAAATGTCCAGAGTAACGATTTTTTCTTCACCGAACTTGTGCTAAGGTCTAAAATTTTGGAGAAACTCCTATCATTTCAAATACAAATAATATTTTTAAGAGTATTTATTTTGAGTGTTTGAAAAAGTTTTAAAATGGACAACTCAAGCAGCCATAACCAACGTTTGGTTACATTTATTAGCCTCCTCAGGGCTGTTGTATTCCGCTTTCAGAACTGTAATTTATACTTTCACATTGCACTCAATTCAAATCAGTGGAAGACATTCAAAATTAAAAATCAAAATATTCTATGCATTTGAATGGATTTTAATCACCACAATATCCTATTTTTGGTTATTATGCTGTTTTTAAGTCCTAAGGAGGACAATAAATTTCACGAATCGTTTGTTATGGCTGCTTTAGTTGGTCATTGAACATTGACCGTCACTTAAAAACATTATCCTCAAAAATAAATTTTAAATTGTTCTCATTGACATCAAAATCAATTTAATATTTTATTTTTGTTTAAAAATATTTTTTTTTAATGGGATGAATTCCTCCAATTATCATTACTAGCGGGCGGAACTTTACTATGCTTACTTTAAACGCTACTGTTGGATATAATTTTCTCTTTAAAAATCCATTTCCTCCCACTTTTACCCACTTCATATCTGCTAACTGGCTAGAATGGAAGGGTCAAAGGACAGGGTTTATAGTGAGTATTATTTCAGCTCCTTTTGTCCTCTCTGTATGAACTTTGTGGTATTAGTACTTTAGCTCAACGCACAGCGAAGGCTGAGTCTTTTTGCAGATCCATGGCTTACAGAAAGGGGCTAAAGCACTCAGAGGAATAGGATAATTATTCATCCGAATTTGAGCTGAACTCTACTATGCTAAATTTCGAAGATCGAGCGGGACATGGGTGTTGCCGCCGTGACAGGCGTTGCGTCCATTTCATTATCATCGCTCGTTCATCCCTAAAATTGGTTGACAGCACCCCTCCATCCTTCCCTGTCTAATGAATGCTAGTTGATATATTTCCTGGGAGCTCTTCTTATTTACTCTCTTCTCTAATTGTCCTATGTATTTATAACATCGGAATTCCCCCCCCCCCTATTTCTCCTTCTATTACATTCTTCACAAAACCACTGTGCCTCAGGGTGTGCCCAATCCATCAGGTTCTTTTTTTCTGTATCGTGCTTCATAGGGTCCTCTCGTCTTCTTTTCCTTTATATAATCCTTATTTATCATTTTCTCCATCCATTAAATCTCCCGCATCCTCCTCTAACGTTTTTAGCGAATTTTTTCACAAACTGATTCCTTGTTTGTTGTCCTATCGTATTTGAACACAAGAGTTGCCTTTTTATAATGGACAATTTCTTAGCTTGGGCTATTCCTCGCTTGATGTCCGTTCTACTTCTTTCGTCCCTCGTGATGGTACATCCGAGGTAGGTGAAGGAATCCACTTGCTCTAATTTATCTCCTCTCAGTGTGTTTTCTGCAATCAGCTTCTCTCTTCTACAAACTAAAATTTTAGTCTTTGTCTTATTTTATTTAATTATATTTATTTACTTTATTTATAATTCACCAGAGTTGAAATTCGCCATGAAAAAATCACTTGACTTGACCGGGATTCGATCGAATTTCGAATTCGTTCGAATCCCGGTCAAGTGTCTCAGTCGAAGTCCTAAGCCAATTGCTATGCACCCTAATGAAGCCGCGATCACATCATTGATGGGGTAGCGGACTATATTAAATATCTGACAAACCTATTACATATTAAGTGATTTCATCGTTTATCGATGAGCTGTAGACAGAGCCGGGAAAAATACTCTGAATATTGAATTTGAAATAAAAAATTCTCCTAAAATTCACGTTCCAATCAGAATAAAAATCTTAAAGAGACTTCTATGAAATTATACTAAAATAATGCACTACACTTTAATAAATGAAAACATAAATCAGTTCATCGATTAAGTAAGGTGTGACTTATAGCGGCCGGACCTATGCGAGATTCGTTATTTGAAATAATTAGCCATAGAATTCAATTAACATAATTTAAAATTAGACTAAAATTCTTCTATGTGCTAGGATTAAACATTCTGTAGCGCCTCCGTAGGAACTACTTTGAGAATTTGCTTATCTCACTCTTCTCATTTTGAGTTCATAACTACACTAACGAACAATGACTTGAGTGCGAAATAAATAGTTTGTCATAACAATAAGTCACCCGGTATATCTGGGATGAGATCAGTATTTACAATTGGAAAATACTTAGTCTCAAAAATATCAGAAGGAACCAATTTAAAGAAATAACTCATCCTCATATTCTATCTCATGAGGTGAAAAACTTGTAAATGATAAGTAAAACTTACGAGGGCTGTTGAAAAAGTAATGATAAAAACACTCCACAGGTAAAAATATTTATTCAGTCTTCCAAATTTACATGCTCTTCCTCGGAATAACCCCCCTCTGTTCTAATGCACTTCTGCCACCTTTCCTGCCACTTTTTAACACGAACGCCAGATCATATTTCTCGAGCTCCTGGAACCGCGCCTCCACAGCTTTGATAACCTCATGATTGGTCTTGAATTTCCATCCCCTGGGCGGAAACTTGACTTTGGGGAGGAGCCAAAAGTCGCAAAGGACCAAATATGGACTGTACGGTAGGTGGGGTACAGTTTCGATGCCTCTAGCATTCAAGAAATCTACTACAGTGTGAGCGACGTGGGGCCGCGCACGCACGCCGAGACACAATTTTTAATTTGCTCCGGTGTTAGCAGGCGCGGCACCCATCTGCAAGACCTGTCGCATGGCAAAATCATATTGCACAGTCGAAAATGTGCTGCATACTGAAATACCTAGATATGTGGCGAGCTCCCTAATCGTAATTCGTCGTTCTTCGTGGACTATATTGGCATTCATTACAAATTCTATTCGAGACGTTGAAGGGCGTCCCTCTCTTAGCTCGTCGGGATTGCTCTCTCTACCATCCTTAAACGCTTAATACCACTTGTAGAAGGTCATATGGTTCGTAACATCTTCACCAGACACCGTAGTTGTTAATTCATACTCGTATTTTCGGTTCTTCCCGAGTTTTACGAAAAATTTCACGGTACAACGTTGCTCTAACTTTTCATCCATGCTGGACATGGTAGGCAAATATCTAACACGTTACGCGAATCGTCACATGCGTCAATTCACTGCGTAGATTGACTTGAAACTGGTCGTTATAGATGGCAAACAGAATGGGCTACTGGAAGGTATGCAGTATTGCTACTCTTCGCTGCACATTTTTCCTCAAGGTCTCTATTATCATTACTTTTTGAACAGCCCTCGTAGTTTTTCAACATAGATTTTCCACACAATCTACGTGGAAAAATTAAGTTACACTTACCATTTACAATGATAAGAGAATTACTTTTAATTCTACGAAGTAAAAAATTGTTTGAACTTCAGTCGTACAAAACCTATCCTCACACGAATGACTCGGTTAATCCTACTCCAAATCACAATTCAATGACCCATAGCTTGTGAAATAAGGTGAGCCACCATTTCTCTTTTCTTATCTACTCCTATCAACTGGGTAACCTGCCATTGTTTAAGTTGAAGGAAATTTCTGAAACTCGGAGGAAAGCAAGAGAAGGAGCGGGTAAACTCTTCAATTCAATTGGCTCATCCTTGGGGATTGCCTTAGGCATGGCAACATAATCACTGAGAGGATGCTGTGTCGGATAAACTCCTTCAATATTCTCTTTATGAATGACGCAAGAAGTAGAAATGGGACGGTGCGGTCGAAAGGTGCTAACGTTATCTTCACACTAGCAAATGTACATAGAAAAGAACAACAAGATGAAGGAAAAACACAACGATGGGAGAAACGGACGAGTTGGCTCCTTGCTGCTTGCTCGCATGTATGTGCGAGCAATCCTGCGGCTAAGCCCATAACGCATCAGCCAACAGGAGTTAACCAAAGAGGAGGTTATAGATAATAGCAAAAACCTCCCGTAGATTTCTTTATTTCCCTTCAGCAACGCAAATTTTTCAAGAGTATAATTCGAAAGTGATCCTCGAGCTGGAAAATGGATAATACCAGTTTGAAAAAGACTCTTTTCATGCCAACCGGAGAGTATAAACTTGTATTATTTAGAATTGATACTTTTTTCAAGGCTGAATAGAACACTAAAATGCTCATTAATTTGTTGATGTCACTCCAAATTCTCGTTTATTGCACCGGGGCATTTCAATGGGTTGTTTTTTATTTCCTTAGCAGCAATTCTAAGTTTTAGATTTTTTGAAGAGCACGATTTCTTAAGACTCAGTGGGGCAACCATTATTAAATAATTTAAGTAACTATAATGGAGATATTTAGACTTTCATTACGCATGCTCGTTTCAAAGTTCTCTGAATTTACCTAACCTACTAATTATAGCAGACGTAATGCTTACATCCACGATTTCATGGCTGATGAAAGCTCATAGGTTAGACAACGAAGCAACAATTTAAAGGTTTTCGATATGCTAATGAAACTTAGCTTCCCAAATAGGTAGATATTTGTTAGTGACCACCCAAAAAATTCAAATATTATTTGCGCAGAGGTTAACAAAAATTGCCGATATGCATACAAGAGGAGGTAACTCTTTTCTTTTGAATCGTGTCTAATTAATTGCAAAAGTTGCTCTCTTATTGATGTTTGCTTCAATACTTGAGGAATTCGCTACTCTTCTAGTCTACTGCCCCATAGCAGCCCCTGTCAATATGGAGGAAGTCTGCAGCTGTTTGCCGATTTGTGTCAAACATTTCTTATTAGATTTTACCACAATTCTGCATTACGATAAATTCACTCTGGGCTAGCTGAGCATCAACTAATGCCAAATTGTCAAACTAAAATTTAGGCTCAACTTTAAATGAGCCATGAATATTTTAACGATTTTTAAATATTGAATACATCTCAAATTTGTGTTTGTAATACAAAATACTTTTGCGAAGTGTATGGGAAATAAAATATACTTGCAGTATTTCGACTACATGTATATGAAATTCAGCTCAAATTATAGTATATCAAATGCATGTATTAGAAGTACTGCTTATCCCTTAGAAAGGTAACATGAACAGCTATAAAATGTATCTATGTTAAGGTACGGCGTATCGTCCGTGAAATTGCGTTTGTATGACAATTCCTCACTGGACAGAAGCCCTGTAACTTATAAAAATCAATATAGATTGATTATCTTTTCATGCGATTTGGTAGTTGGGAGCTGATTGTCAACTACTATAGTCAAAGCCAAGACAACCTAATGGTCTGATTGGGTGACATGCTTCGGTGAACGCTGAAAATGCTTCACCAGAGTATGCTGCCCCGTATGGAGGACAGTTTTTATCAAGAATGACAAAACCAAATTTAGCTTCATTTATTGGGGCCATTTGCCGATAAGTTTTAATGTAACAGAGTAAAACTCCCGCAGGTTTATACAGAGATACGCCCTTAATTCCTCATGCAATGCTTTTTTCATTTTAGCATACCTCTTACAGTTCTTCATCCCTCAATTAATTATTTTTATTTCCTTTCCTTGCCAGCTCAATATCCTCCTCTCTATTACTCGACCTTCAGCATATTTTCACCCCTCATTACCTCATTCAACCACCTACTTCGACTATCAAACACTTTAAAAAGTATCCTCTTCTCACCCACCATGCCAAAAACTTCCTCGTTTGTCTTATTTTCTGCTATGCTGTACGTTATGTCTGCAATGTAGCATATAATGAGCATATCACTCCATACTACTTTGAATAAAAAATTCTGAAAATCAAATGATTGGAATCAACAACATTAATCAATCAAAAACTACAGATGGAAGTATTTATGTATAAAATTTTAAAAACTGATACTCCTTCCTACATTTTCCAGCCCTATTAAGACAATTTCATTTTTAAAAACCTAGGATCACCAGAAATAGAAATAAATTATGCCCTGCCACAGGACCACCATATATCATAGTTTATTTTTGCAAACTCTTTTCACACAAGGAATTCGATTCCCAAAGGTTTGAAGAACACCAAGAGAATACAATTTTTTTTAAAAAGTTTGTTTTCGTTTTATCTCAACGACATATGATATTTTTGTGTACATTCAGAATGAAACAAATAAATGAACTTATTTACTTAATGTAAACACTCCCATGTATAGATCTTGTATTAGTACCTATTTGTTACGAATCGTGAGCAATTATTTTGAAGGTGTAAACCTCAATGTTGATTGGCAGAATGCTTACTTTGAATGTTATTTTTTTTTATATGATCAGGTCAGTCTTAGTTGTGATTGCCATTGTACTCTCCTACAGCAAAGAAAGCATTATATTATCTTACCTTACTGTCCTTTTCTCCTCTTCCATTCTCCTCCACACCCACATCTTATACTCCTGCAGCTAACTTTTGTCCTCACTTTCTGAGTCCATTACTCCACCCTACAGCGCTCAACTCCGAATTTAATTCTTTGCCAGCCATTTACTTTATAGCCTTACACAAAGGCACCCGTCGTAAAGCATGAATAGAGTTGGGGTTTATAGGTGTTAGCTTATTGTACGATTAATTCTCTATCTACATCTACATACTAACCTTCGAGCCGCCACACGGGCATGCGGCAGGGGGTGTTAGGTCACCAGCCGTGTAAATATGTGAGATTTTTGGAGATAAAATCGTGACGTGTATTATGGGAGTGTATTTAGCGGATAGTAATTTTTATTGTGGTCACTTATTGTGCGCGGAAAGAACAAGTTTTTGCACCTATCTGTTTGGCAGTGAACCTCTCTAATTTTATCGCTGCTGTCAGGCCTAGAGATGTAGTGAGGCTCTGTATCGCTCTGAAACACGCCAGTTCTGAATGTATTTTCTTTATTGCTGTGCCGCATATGTTTTAAATATGTGTTCCCCACGATTTATCAGAAAGTACGGTAATTGCCAGATAGCGTTTAGGTACTTCCAAATAAGATATGGTTAAAGCCTTGTGTCCACCAAAATCTACCTTTTTTGTTGGAATGCCCTTTTGATATAAAGTGAATCCACGTTGGGTCCTTCCCTGCTTCCTAATTCGCCCTTCCTCGCTGCACGAGCGAAAGGGAGAGGTGAGCGGATATAGGAGAGGCCTATGGAGGCGGAAGGGTTTGGGAGTATTAAGGTTTACTTTGTTTTTGTGTCAACCCAAATCCACCTTAATTTGTTAGAACCTCCTTAATATTAATTGGACCTCCTTCTAGAATTCTTTACTTCACCTCTCTTTAATGTCCTTTGAGATGTGGGATATGGTGGGGGTGAATAGGGGATGGTCATGGTCGGCCAGGGAAATGCAAGCGAGCTTAGCGATGGCTTAGTTTTTTTGCCAACTCAAACCTACCTTAAATTAGCAGAATACCCTTAATATTAATTGGATCTTGAAAAAAAGAGGGGCGAACTCTAGCGTTTTATGACGCGTTCATTTTCGATGATTTCTTAGCAGTTAAATATTTTAGGTCTCCCAAATATATTATCTAAGAATTGAGTCAGTAGATGGATTTGGGACAATTTTTGAAACAAAACGGCGGAATTGGTTTATTTCACAAATGGATTTGCTGCACCGTTACAGTATTAATTACCAAGTTTACTATAAAGGTAGTGATTTAATAGCAAGATATGTTATTCAAACCATATTTAATTTCTTAAATAGATTATACGCATAAATTTATTAAATATAAACAATACGAGTATAATAAATTATTAACAACCTTCATCTGATTCAATGACCTCACTCTCTTCGTCAAGCGAGTAGTTTTTTTTTTAATCTACTCACTTCCCAATGCCATTCCGAATCACATCGTGAATTTCTTTTCGAGCCACTATCACATTGGCCATTGTCTTTTTTATGGGTGGAATGAATCTAAATGAAGTATTAGAAAATAAAAAATAGATAAAAACGGATTTCTGATTAATCAACACTGAACAAGTACTTTATGCTGGAAAACTTTCCTGATCAGTGATCCGTACTATTCCCTTTTGTCTCGAACGTAAAACTATCACACTGGGGATAGTTGAACTTCACTTCACTCTTCGTTCTCTTTCTGTTTTTGAACAAGCGCCGAGATCCTTTCACATGTAAAATCTATATCTGACTACTCGCTTTGGAAAATCGAGATGAGGAGAAATGTTTTGAACCAATGGGGATCTTGCCTTTTCTGAAAAACCCACATGCGCTATTCTATGGAACTCGCATGGGCAAGTGCCCAACAGATGCGATCCATAGTGCCGTATTATCTGCTTCATATGTGACGAGGCAGTAATCAGTGGCATTTTCATAAAAGAAGAACAATGTGTCAAACATCACAAAGCCCGACAATCAGCCGTTCAAGGAACAATGCACTCCTACCCAGGAGGTTCCTCCTTCCTCGTCACTCAGCTGAGTTGCTTCAGGATGAAAGCGCATTAGCAACATAGGTTATAAAAGGTTTCTCACATCAGCAACAATTAAGAATTCTATAGCTATAAAAAATAACAACAACAATGCAAAAACTATTAATATCAGAGATACCATGGCAACGTCTTGAAGCTTCTAATTCCAATATTACATTAACCATGAACACATATATTGATTGTTAACTCATCGTCAAAAAGTGTTGCCTAGAATTCCGCCCGTAAACAAAACGATTGTCTTCGTAGATTGCCGCACCGCCACTCTGGTACAAGTGAGATAATCTACATCTACATCTGCGTAATACCCTGCGAGCCACCACGAGGGTGTGTGGCAGGGGGTGAAGATTACCAAACATACACTATTGCCATGCAAGTAGGATATTTAAGGGAGGCATGCTACAGAACAGGGTAACATGCAGCTAACTAAAAGTAATGCGGTGGTACAAATGCAAACGCAATGAATTGAACTTTAATAACCACCATTTCCTGCCGGTGACCATACGGAAACTGTCGTTAGTCCTCTTGCATGCTTCCCATTGCATAAAGTAATAAATGTATAAATGTTTACTCATGACACAGAGAAAATATAGAGCACAATAAAAATGTCATTAATTATAGAACAAAGTCATTAAGCCCCAGTTCCAAAATGACCAAAGAAAATCCATCTTAAGTCCAAGTCTATTATTGTTTCAACGATGCCAAACCTTTGAATCCATTATAGATATATTCATGACATTGAAAAAAGTCACGAAAAAATCATTTGCCTGACCCTTACCACTTTTTATTATTTGAAAATATTCCTACAAGTTAATTATTTTTAATTAAAAATTTTAAAATGTCATGAATGAAACTGATGCATACTGACCACCTTTTATGCCCATCCTTCGGCTAAATCGGCAACATAACCGTTGCTACTTATTGTTAAGACATAGCGTTTAGGATAAAAATCGGTTTTTAAGATTATAGCACCGGGTTAAGTCTATGAAAGCTACTTTTACAATTTAAATATCTTTCTCGGGTTTCGCACCGGGTAATGTTTTCATAATCCGCCGACGTTTCCGAAAACGACGTGTTTTCCATTTTCAAGGCACGTGTTATTTCCACCGTGACCACTAAAACACTATATTAGCCCGAGAAAGATATTTAAATATATTACACCGGGAAAATCTTAAATCATTTACTACTTTTACAAGTCGAAATAATTAATAAAAAAGCAGAATTATTAAAATAAAATTTTTTTTGTAAATGTTTTATTGCTGATTGCTATCAGCACCATCAAAAAGAGCATCCTCGGAAACATATATATCAAATGATTTAATTTTGGGCTGTGATTAAACCAGTACAGAAAGGTTGAACATGGTAGTCCAAAACGTGTCCTGCTCAACGGTTTAGTGAATGTGGTCGTCTCAAATGTAAAATTGTTTTTTTTTTCGAAAAAGGGTAAAAAAGGGGCTAGAATTTTTTATTTCACTGTAGGAGGTAACTTTTGCTTAATATTAAACAAGATTTTTCTTTGCCCGACAAGGCCTGACCCAATTTTAAAACAGTCCTATATAATTATTTTTAGAATTTGTTATTTTTTTTCAAATATTCATAACCAAGCTATGTCACACGGCATAATTGTATTAAGACGAATGCGATATAAGAACGCCCACATTATAGTTGAAACTCCTAATAAAGCAACTTTTCAGTGTTTTTTATTGAAAAAAATAACGAAACATACCTTACAATTGTGAAACTATTACCAGTCTCTCATTATATGGCAGAGTTTTGACTGACTTCCGGCTTTCTTGAAAGTGACCGAGGTGGTTGTAATAGTTTTCATGGGATGCATTATCTTCATAGTTAACCATAGTTAAAATAACTTTTAAAAAATTTCCCGATATTTTGATTTTTCCACTATTGTCCAGCATTTGAGTTCGAAAACTCCACTGTGCGACGCAGGGCGCGATGTGCCTTGCTTTTTAAATCGTTCTAGATGATGTTTAGTAGATTATTATCAGAAAAACGTTTAAGGAAGGATTTAAAATATACTTTGCTGGGAAAGAATGAGTAAAAATCACTGATTTTTAAAATATTTTATCGAGTTTACGCTGGTTACAATAAAATCTGAAATTTCCGCAATTCAACTCCTCATCGGATGGCGGCCGGTCCTCAACGCACTTAAATAGTCTTTTGTGAAGGGGGGGCAAGTTGGGGCAAGATTTATTTCTCAAACTGTACTAGAGACTTCATTCTTTATTTTGTTGTTACTGTTCTTATTTCGTCTTACTTCGACCATAAAGTTTTACGTCACTTTCTGCCAAAAAAACGCGCAAATCAGTGTATTTTTAATTATTTGATTAAAAGTTGTACAGACAATATGCGATAAAAAATTTATCTGTGAGCCCCTAATTTAAAATGCACAATTTTATATAATATGTCAGATAAGTTCAAGCAAGCTCATATAACGCGTGAAGAGTAAAAAACATTTAACAGTTTTCTCGAAAAAAGGCAGATGGAAATTTTGACAATTTTTTCTAAACTTTAAAGATCTCTGCTGATGTTAAAAATAGTTTGAGCTGATATTATTTTAGACTACTGTAGTTTGTATATTGTACTATCATAAACTGCAGGTGATTTATTTAAAACTAAAAGTGAAAAAAATCATTTTTGGCCAGCTTTTTTTCGATTTCAGCCAACTGTGCGTCGTGCCGTACGGACGGTGAGGACTACATCTACATCTACGTCAAACCCTGCAATCCACCCAAAGGGTGTGTGGCAGGGGGTGCTTCCACACCAGGCATGCATGAATGATACGGCAGAATACCGAAATTACATTGAAACCCGTGTACCACACATGCAACGCGCCAATTAAAATCTACTACCCAAGAAACATATTATGGTCAATCGTTCCAACATGCAAGGGATACAAAGACTACTACTACAGATTCAAAATATCATGCATGAATAAAAACATCAATATTTACATCATGCATAAATAAGAACGTAGAAAATATAAAGAGAAAGATTTACTGTCTGCCTATTGTCACAATTCGAACTATTCATGACGACGATCACAACTGTTATGGTCCCGAATGGTACGCGGAAAAAATAACATTTTATACCTATCGGTTCTAAATCTATCTCTCTAATTTCATTGGCGAGATCTAATCTGCCGTAGTACGAGGGGTTAATGGTATGTTTTTTACGTCGCCAGAGAAATGGTTTTCCTGAAATTTAGTTTGGAGATTAAGCCTATAAGTTAATCTACGCAGTGATAGCGATTCCCATCCTAATTCTTCTAACAGTCCAGACACACTAGCTAACTTATCGTAGCATCGTTTCACAAACCTAGCTCCTCTTCGCTGCACGCGATCTAATTATGATATCAATCCCGCTTCGTATGGATCCCATGCACTGACAGCATATTCCAGATGAGGCCTAACGATTGAAAAATAACGTGTTTTCACTTTTTCATCACATTTTCCGAGTACTCTCTTGATAAAGCCTGGATTCCTGTATGCTTGACCGCATATTTCCCGAATATGTTTTCCTCAAGATCTGTCGTGAGTAATTGTGACCCCTAATAGGGAAGAGTGGGGTAAAGGAGGCAAGAGTAAGGCAAGGGAATTCAGGATTAGTTTTAGCTTTGTGCCAACCGAAACCCTACCTTTATTTGGTAGAGTACGAACCCTTAATAATAATTGGACCTTTGCTACTTCCTTCTTTCCCCGTTTCTGTCATAAGTATGGTGAGGGAGATTTGGGAGAGAGTGGAGGCAAGGCAGCGAGGGTAAGGCGGCATGAGGAGGACCGAGAGTAGGAGGTGGAACGCGGTGGCTCCGAGGGTATCCCAGTGGAAAGGTACTGGGATCGATACGGTAGGTTAAGGGACGCCCACACCCGACTTCACCTCATCTTTTCTGCCCGGACAAGTTGAGGAAAGTGACGGGAGGGGACCGTACCCTCCTTAGGGTTTTGGAGCGAGGGTTACAAGGGCGAAGGTTGGGCGAAGAAGGGAAAAGGGCTTTTTCGGGTGGCACCGGAGGCACGAATGGGAAACGGGGGGATGACGGGCATGGAAAGAGACGGGGGCGAGAGAAGGGTCGACTAAAGAGGAAAAATACACAATCAGCGGTCATCAAAATGAAGATTAGTTTGCTACAGCTCTCCACTACAATCGCCAATCTAGATGGCAGGTTTGTGGAAATCAAGGGAGAATCTACTCGCTCCAAATCATCTCTGACAAACAGAACAGTTATCGTCGTTCAAATTGTGTATCAAAGAAAAAGAGAGTTTCTTGAGAAAGATTTGAACTTCCTTCAAATAGCTAGCAGGAGTCTGAGACTGGTAGGTATTCAGGTTATTCCCAAGTTTAATCATCCTTCCGGACAACATTTTTGCCAGAATTTGAGTCTGAATCTTCAGGTCCGAAGATTCCGACAGAAATGCCGATAAAACTTGCCCAAAAGGATAAACGAGGAAGAATCTGGAACCCATTGAGTCATATAAACACAGAGTCTTTGAAGCAGCAGAAATCTGACTTTAAAAACAGAGCAAAATTCAGAATGAATAAAACAATGATAAATCGTGTACCCTCAGAAAGGAGGACGGGAATAGGCTGCAGGCATTTGAGATGTGGATGTGGAGAAGGATGGAGAAGATGAAGTGGACCGAGAGGAAGACTAATGAGGAAGTGCTTGAGATGTTGGAAGTGGAATAGAAATTTCTCAATGAAATTCGAGATCGGCGGAGTAAGAAGCTGAATGGTGTTTATAAAGGGCCATGGGTTGGTCAATAATGGGATAAAGGGATGGATGCTAGGCGAGCGAGGAAGGGGAAGAATGATGATAAGTTTCATGGACAGGATGAAGAAGGGTAGATTGTATGCTGATGCGAAAAGGATATACTAGAGCAAGATAGGCCCCTGAAAGTGTAGACAATTGGGAGGAAATTCTCTTACATTCAACAAAACATACCCTAACTGGTAGAATACTTAAAAAAAAGGTGTCGCTGGGTCTGAAGGGGTTCACTCTCCTGACTTGGATAGAGTTAAAGCGGTTGTTGGAGTATGGGTCTCTGTTCCGTAGGAGCTGGTTTCAATCCTGTCAGGGGAGAAATATTTTCTGTGTAATCGTGTTCCCTAATTGGCCGTACTACACTCGTCAGCTAAACCCTGCTATCCTTCACATTATCTTTAAGAGTAAGCAAATCCCTTCGCAGGATATCTATTCATTCTTCCTCTATTCCCATATTAACCATAAATTTTCAACCTACCCAAAAATCCCCAATGGGCTAAAAGACATCAATCTAGGATTAACTAGAGCTAAATTAGACAAATATGTTAAAACGAGCTCCTGGATAAAGTTAAACTCTCCTCATTACGGCTATAGCATTCAGTATACTCGATTAGGGACAGAACAACTAATGATCACTTGTTGGGGCAGGATATATTCGGAAAATAACTGGTCAGGCAAATCGTAATGAGGGATTTGTTGAAAGAGAACTTCCAAAGTGTTACGATAAATTCAGATAAATCAAGTACATCTCCCTTGTAAGACCCCACTTGGAATTTGCTGCCAGTATTTGGGGTTCTCATGAGGTAGGATTAGAGATAGAATGTGCGCAGAGAAGATCGACAAGATATGTGAAAGGCCATTATCATAGTCTCGTTGGTGTTACTGACCTCTTGCAACGACTAGGATGGGAAACGCCTTCAGACCGTTGATTATAATTTAGACTTAATCTTATATGTAAAGTCAAAACCAGTTTATCTAACTAACTCTGGCATACTATGACAGATAAGATCATAAGAATAAAATTAGGAAAATAGACTGCTGATCAGACAGGTTTAAAATATCGTTTAGATCAGCTACTGATTAGGAATCATATTGGCTGGTAGTGAAACTTTGAAGTCGACAGGTCGCGTAGCTGATTAGCTCTCTAATGCCTTTTTATTAATCTGCCACGCAGTACTAACATCATATTTCGTATGATCCCTGTAAGTCTCTTGTGTGCCGTTTACGTAGCTTTAATAGTCATTAATACAAAAACATGGGCAAGGACCTAGCCTCATTGAAGCACCAGTTTCCGCAAGATCATTGAAGTTAAGCAATGTTGGGCCCCGACGAGGGTTGGATGGGTGACCATTCATACCTCCACCGTGGCTCTCTTGTCCCCTGTCTGCATGTGGCAGGCAGGTTAAAAATAATGTTGGCACAATGGACCACTCAAAGTCTAGGTGTCCGAGCTCCTGTCGAAGGCTCCCCCAACAAACAATCTACCAATCTAATACAAAAATATACATACATACGAATCACACCATTTCCTTCCGGGGTAGGCATAGTCACAAAGTTTCACTCATAAATACATATTTGTGCACCTAACTCTGCTTCAATAATTTCCACCACACTGACCTATCTTTTCAAACCTCTTTTGCCTCGTTTACCCCCATACACTGCTTCATACACGCCCTCCTGTTTTTATTACTCCTAATATGCGCACACTAAGCGACCACAATAAAAACTGAGCTCCTTCAAAGGCACTTCCATAGGACATGTCACCATTTCACCTCCAAAAATTTTACACCTTTACACAGCTGGTGACCTACCACCTCCTGCAACACGCCCATTCGGTGGCTCGCGGGGTAGTATGTAGATGTAGAATATTCCTTCTTCTAAGAAATTCTTCCACCACGTTCAGCCACAATTTTCTCGGCCTACCTCTACCCCTCGCACCATTCATTTCACTCTTAGATATCAGTGTCGTTATTCGACTCTCATCCATTCTCTCAACATTGCCAAGCCAACGAAGCACACTCCTTTCATGTATGTCCAAAATAGTTCTGTTAAATTGGTGGCATGCCTATAGTGTAGTACCAATTAGGTGAAAGTTACTTGTACATTTTAGTACATGTTGGTAATAATTCATCCCCTGCCACACATCCTTGAAGTGTCTTACTGGTTCATATATAAATGTAGATGAATCGTCGCTGTCCTGCTACACGCAACCTACCAGCAAAGCTTTCGCTTGGCTGTGCCCACTATGCCGTACTAGGTCCACTGCTCCCAAAGCCAGTAAGACTGTCGGACTAATACGAATGTTAAAATACAGAATATGCTGCGAAAAATAATTACCAGTTTGAAATAAAATATGACGTATAATCTATTTAACTTTCCTGATCAGTGATCCGTACTATTCCCTTTTGTCTCGAACGTAAAACTATCACACTGGGGATAGTTGAACTTCACTTCACTCTTCGTTCTCTTTCTGTTTTTGAACAAGCGCCGAGATCCTTTCACATGTAAAATCTATATCTGACTACTCGCTTTGGAAAATCGAGATGAGGAGAAATGTTTTGAACCAATGGGGATCTTGCCTTTTCTGAAAAACCCACATGCGCTATTCTATGGAACTCGCATGGGCAAGTGCCCAACAGATGCGATCCATAGTGCCGTATTATCTGCTTCATATGTGACGAGGCAGTAATCAGTGGCATTTTCATAAAAGAAGAACAATGTGTCAAACATCACAAAGCCCGACAATCAGCCGTTCAAGGAACAATGCACTCCTACCCAGGAGGTTCCTCCTTCCTCGTCACTCAGCTGAGTTGCTTCAGGATGAAAGCGCATTAGCAACATAGGTTATAAAAGGTTTCTCACATCAGCAACAATTAAGAATTCTATAGCTATAAAAAATAACAACAACAATGCAAAAACTATTAATATCAGAGATACCATGGCAACGTCTTGAAGCTTCTAATTCCAATATTACATTAACCATGAACACATATATTGATTGTTAACTCATCGTCAAAAAGTGTTGCCTAGAATTCCGCCCGTAAACAAAACGATTGTCTTCGTAGATTGCCGCACCGCCACTCTGGTACAAGTGAGATAATCTACATCTACATCTGCGTAATACCCTGCGAGCCACCACGAGGGTGTGTGGCAGGGGGTGAAGATTACCAAACATACACTATTGCCATGCAAGTAGGATATTTAAGGGAGGCATGCTACAGAACAGGGTAACATGCAGCTAACTAAAAGTAATGCGGTGGTACAAATGCAAACGCAATGAATTGAACTTTAATAACCACCATTTCCTGCCGGTGACCATACGGAAACTGTCGTTAGTCCTCTTGCATGCTTCCCATTGCATAAAGTAATAAATGTATAAATGTTTACTCATGACACAGAGAAAATATAGAGCACAATAAAAATGTCATTAATTATAGAACAAAGTCATTAAGCCCCAGTTCCAAAATGACCAAAGAAAATCCATCTTAAGTCCAAGTCTATTATTGTTTCAACGATGCCAAACCTTTGAATCCATTATAGATATATTCATGACATTGAAAAAAGTCACGAAAAAATCATTTGCCTGACCCTTACCACTTTTTATTATTTGAAAATATTCCTACAAGTTAATTATTTTTAATTAAAAATTTTAAAATGTCATGAATGAAACTGATGCATACTGACCACCTTTTATGCCCATCCTTCGGCTAAATCGGCAACATAACCGTTGCTACTTATTGTTAAGACATAGCGTTTAGGATAAAAATCGGTTTTTAAGATTATAGCACCGGGTTAAGTCTATGAAAGCTACTTTTACAATTTAAATATCTTTCTCGGGTTTCGCACCGGGTAATGTTTTCATAATCCGCCGACGTTTCCGAAAACGACGTGTTTTCCATTTTCAAGGCACGTGTTATTTCCACCGTGACCACTAAAACACTATATTAGCCCGAGAAAGATATTTAAATATATTACACCGGGAAAATCTTAAATCATTTACTACTTTTACAAGTCGAAATAATTAATAAAAAAGCAGAATTATTAAAATAAAATTTTTTTTGTAAATGTTTTATTGCTGATTGCTATCAGCACCATCAAAAAGAGCATCCTCGGAAACATATATATCAAATGATTTAATTTTGGGCTGTGATTAAACCAGTACAGAAAGGTTGAACATGGTAGTCCAAAACGTGTCCTGCTCAACGGTTTAGTGAATGTGGTCGTCTCAAATGTAAAATTGTTTTTTTTTTCGAAAAAGGGTAAAAAAGGGGCTAGAATTTTTTATTTCACTGTAGGAGGTAACTTTTGCTTAATATTAAACAAGATTTTTCTTTGCCCGACAAGGCCTGACCCAATTTTAAAACAGTCCTATATAATTATTTTTAGAATTTGTTATTTTTTTTCAAATATTCATAACCAAGCTATGTCACACGGCATAATTGTATTAAGACGAATGCGATATAAGAACGCCCACATTATAGTTGAAACTCCTAATAAAGCAACTTTTCAGTGTTTTTTATTGAAAAAAATAACGAAACATACCTTACAATTGTGAAACTATTACCAGTCTCTCATTATATGGCAGAGTTTTGACTGACTTCCGGCTTTCTTGAAAGTGACCGAGGTGGTTGTAATAGTTTTCATGGGATGCATTATCTTCATAGTTAACCATAGTTAAAATAACTTTTAAAAAATTTCCCGATATTTTGATTTTTCCACTATTGTCCAGCATTTGAGTTCGAAAACTCCACTGTGCGACGCAGGGCGCGATGTGCCTTGCTTTTTAAATCGTTCTAGATGATGTTTAGTAGATTATTATCAGAAAAACGTTTAAGGAAGGATTTAAAATATACTTTGCTGGGAAAGAATGAGTAAAAATCACTGATTTTTAAAATATTTTATCGAGTTTACGCTGGTTACAATAAAATCTGAAATTTCCGCAATTCAACTCCTCATCGGATGGCGGCCGGTCCTCAACGCACTTAAATAGTCTTTTGTGAAGGGGGGGCAAGTTGGGGCAAGATTTATTTCTCAAACTGTACTAGAGACTTCATTCTTTATTTTGTTGTTACTGTTCTTATTTCGTCTTACTTCGACCATAAAGTTTTACGTCACTTTCTGCCAAAAAAACGCGCAAATCAGTGTATTTTTAATTATTTGATTAAAAGTTGTACAGACAATATGCGATAAAAAATTTATCTGTGAGCCCCTAATTTAAAATGCACAATTTTATATAATATGTCAGATAAGTTCAAGCAAGCTCATATAACGCGTGAAGAGTAAAAAACATTTAACAGTTTTCTCGAAAAAAGGCAGATGGAAATTTTGACAATTTTTTCTAAACTTTAAAGATCTCTGCTGATGTTAAAAATAGTTTGAGCTGATATTATTTTAGACTACTGTAGTTTGTATATTGTACTATCATAAACTGCAGGTGATTTATTTAAAACTAAAAGTGAAAAAAATCATTTTTGGCCAGCTTTTTTTCGATTTCAGCCAACTGTGCGTCGTGCCGTACGGACGGTGAGGACTACATCTACATCTACGTCAAACCCTGCAATCCACCCAAAGGGTGTGTGGCAGGGGGTGCTTCCACACCAGGCATGCATGAATGATACGGCAGAATACCGAAATTACATTGAAACCCGTGTACCACACATGCAACGCGCCAATTAAAATCTACTACCCAAGAAACATATTATGGTCAATCGTTCCAACATGCAAGGGATACAAAGACTACTACTACAGATTCAAAATATCATGCATGAATAAAAACATCAATATTTACATCATGCATAAATAAGAACGTAGAAAATATAAAGAGAAAGATTTACTGTCTGCCTATTGTCACAATTCGAACTATTCATGACGACGATCACAACTGTTATGGTCCCGAATGGTACGCGGAAAAAATAACATTTTATACCTATCGGTTCTAAATCTATCTCTCTAATTTCATTGGCGAGATCTAATCTGCCGTAGTACGAGGGGTTAATGGTATGTTTTTTACGTCGCCAGAGAAATGGTTTTCCTGAAATTTAGTTTGGAGATTAAGCCTATAAGTTAATCTACGCAGTGATAGCGATTCCCATCCTAATTCTTCTAACAGTCCAGACACACTAGCTAACTTATCGTAGCATCGTTTCACAAACCTAGCTCCTCTTCGCTGCACGCGATCTAATTATGATATCAATCCCGCTTCGTATGGATCCCATGCACTGACAGCATATTCCAGATGAGGCCTAACGATTGAAAAATAACGTGTTTTCACTTTTTCATCACATTTTCCGAGTACTCTCTTGATAAAGCCTGGATTCCTGTATGCTTGACCGCATATTTCCCGAATATGTTTTCCTCAAGATCTGTCGTGAGTAATTGTGACCCCTAATAGGGAAGAGTGGGGTAAAGGAGGCAAGAGTAAGGCAAGGGAATTCAGGATTAGTTTTAGCTTTGTGCCAACCGAAACCCTACCTTTATTTGGTAGAGTACGAACCCTTAATAATAATTGGACCTTTGCTACTTCCTTCTTTCCCCGTTTCTGTCATAAGTATGGTGAGGGAGATTTGGGAGAGAGTGGAGGCAAGGCAGCGAGGGTAAGGCGGCATGAGGAGGACCGAGAGTAGGAGGTGGAACGCGGTGGCTCCGAGGGTATCCCAGTGGAAAGGTACTGGGATCGATACGGTAGGTTAAGGGACGCCCACACCCGACTTCACCTCATCTTTTCTGCCCGGACAAGTTGAGGAAAGTGACGGGAGGGGACCGTACCCTCCTTAGGGTTTTGGAGCGAGGGTTACAAGGGCGAAGGTTGGGCGAAGAAGGGAAAAGGGCTTTTTCGGGTGGCACCGGAGGCACGAATGGGAAACGGGGGGATGACGGGCATGGAAAGAGACGGGGGCGAGAGAAGGGTCGACTAAAGAGGAAAAATACACAATCAGCGGTCATCAAAATGAAGATTAGTTTGCTACAGCTCTCCACTACAATCGCCAATCTAGATGGCAGGTTTGTGGAAATCAAGGGAGAATCTACTCGCTCCAAATCATCTCTGACAAACAGAACAGTTATCGTCGTTCAAATTGTGTATCAAAGAAAAAGAGAGTTTCTTGAGAAAGATTTGAACTTCCTTCAAATAGCTAGCAGGAGTCTGAGACTGGTAGGTATTCAGGTTATTCCCAAGTTTAATCATCCTTCCGGACAACATTTTTGCCAGAATTTGAGTCTGAATCTTCAGGTCCGAAGATTCCGACAGAAATGCCGATAAAACTTGCCCAAAAGGATAAACGAGGAAGAATCTGGAACCCATTGAGTCATATAAACACAGAGTCTTTGAAGCAGCAGAAATCTGACTTTAAAAACAGAGCAAAATTCAGAATGAATAAAACAATGATAAATCGTGTACCCTCAGAAAGGAGGACGGGAATAGGCTGCAGGCATTTGAGATGTGGATGTGGAGAAGGATGGAGAAGATGAAGTGGACCGAGAGGAAGACTAATGAGGAAGTGCTTGAGATGTTGGAAGTGGAATAGAAATTTCTCAATGAAATTCGAGATCGGCGGAGTAAGAAGCTGAATGGTGTTTATAAAGGGCCATGGGTTGGTCAATAATGGGATAAAGGGATGGATGCTAGGCGAGCGAGGAAGGGGAAGAATGATGATAAGTTTCATGGACAGGATGAAGAAGGGTAGATTGTATGCTGATGCGAAAAGGATATACTAGAGCAAGATAGGCCCCTGAAAGTGTAGACAATTGGGAGGAAATTCTCTTACATTCAACAAAACATACCCTAACTGGTAGAATACTTAAAAAAAAGGTGTCGCTGGGTCTGAAGGGGTTCACTCTCCTGACTTGGATAGAGTTAAAGCGGTTGTTGGAGTATGGGTCTCTGTTCCGTAGGAGCTGGTTTCAATCCTGTCAGGGGAGAAATATTTTCTGTGTAATCGTGTTCCCTAATTGGCCGTACTACACTCGTCAGCTAAACCCTGCTATCCTTCACATTATCTTTAAGAGTAAGCAAATCCCTTCGCAGGATATCTATTCATTCTTCCTCTATTCCCATATTAACCATAAATTTTCAACCTACCCAAAAATCCCCAATGGGCTAAAAGACATCAATCTAGGATTAACTAGAGCTAAATTAGACAAATATGTTAAAACGAGCTCCTGGATAAAGTTAAACTCTCCTCATTACGGCTATAGCATTCAGTATACTCGATTAGGGACAGAACAACTAATGATCACTTGTTGGGGCAGGATATATTCGGAAAATAACTGGTCAGGCAAATCGTAATGAGGGATTTGTTGAAAGAGAACTTCCAAAGTGTTACGATAAATTCAGATAAATCAAGTACATCTCCCTTGTAAGACCCCACTTGGAATTTGCTGCCAGTATTTGGGGTTCTCATGAGGTAGGATTAGAGATAGAATGTGCGCAGAGAAGATCGACAAGATATGTGAAAGGCCATTATCATAGTCTCGTTGGTGTTACTGACCTCTTGCAACGACTAGGATGGGAAACGCCTTCAGACCGTTGATTATAATTTAGACTTAATCTTATATGTAAAGTCAAAACCAGTTTATCTAACTAACTCTGGCATACTATGACAGATAAGATCATAAGAATAAAATTAGGAAAATAGACTGCTGATCAGACAGGTTTAAAATATCGTTTAGATCAGCTACTGATTAGGAATCATATTGGCTGGTAGTGAAACTTTGAAGTCGACAGGTCGCGTAGCTGATTAGCTCTCTAATGCCTTTTTATTAATCTGCCACGCAGTACTAACATCATATTTCGTATGATCCCTGTAAGTCTCTTGTGTGCCGTTTACGTAGCTTTAATAGTCATTAATACAAAAACATGGGCAAGGACCTAGCCTCATTGAAGCACCAGTTTCCGCAAGATCATTGAAGTTAAGCAATGTTGGGCCCCGACGAGGGTTGGATGGGTGACCATTCATACCTCCACCGTGGCTCTCTTGTCCCCTGTCTGCATGTGGCAGGCAGGTTAAAAATAATGTTGGCACAATGGACCACTCAAAGTCTAGGTGTCCGAGCTCCTGTCGAAGGCTCCCCCAACAAACAATCTACCAATCTAATACAAAAATATACATACATACGAATCACACCATTTCCTTCCGGGGTAGGCATAGTCACAAAGTTTCACTCATAAATACATATTTGTGCACCTAACTCTGCTTCAATAATTTCCACCACACTGACCTATCTTTTCAAACCTCTTTTGCCTCGTTTACCCCCATACACTGCTTCATACACGCCCTCCTGTTTTTATTACTCCTAATATGCGCACACTAAGCGACCACAATAAAAACTGAGCTCCTTCAAAGGCACTTCCATAGGACATGTCACCATTTCACCTCCAAAAATTTTACACCTTTACACAGCTGGTGACCTACCACCTCCTGCAACACGCCCATTCGGTGGCTCGCGGGGTAGTATGTAGATGTAGAATATTCCTTCTTCTAAGAAATTCTTCCACCACGTTCAGCCACAATTTTCTCGGCCTACCTCTACCCCTCGCACCATTCATTTCACTCTTAGATATCAGTGTCGTTATTCGACTCTCATCCATTCTCTCAACATTGCCAAGCCAACGAAGCACACTCCTTTCATGTATGTCCAAAATAGTTCTGTTAAATTGGTGGCATGCCTATAGTGTAGTACCAATTAGGTGAAAGTTACTTGTACATTTTAGTACATGTTGGTAATAATTCATCCCCTGCCACACATCCTTGAAGTGTCTTACTGGTTCATATATAAATGTAGATGAATCGTCGCTGTCCTGCTACACGCAACCTACCAGCAAAGCTTTCGCTTGGCTGTGCCCACTATGCCGTACTAGGTCCACTGCTCCCAAAGCCAGTAAGACTGTCGGACTAATACGAATGTTAAAATACAGAATATGCTGCGAAAAATAATTACCAGTTTGAAATAAAATATTGTAAGAATTACGACCGTGACGGGTCCGTCAGAGGAAGTACAGGGAACAGAATTTAAAGAGATGGCGCGGTTGGAAACATAGTCTTTTATTGCCCGATTACAAGGTTGCACTTGTTCTCCATCCCGCGATCAACTGCCCGCCACGAAGCCTCTTGCCCTCGCGAACTCCACCGTCCCCACGTGACCAGCACCCACCTCTCCCATTGGTCGACATTGCCGTGGCGTGAGGTTCGTAGGACGCTGATGTTGCAGCAACCATGGGTGGGAATGAAGCGATCGGAAACCAAAGGAATGTGTCGGGTAAGGTGCAAGCAGAGGAAGGGACGACGAGACTGTGGGATGCTTAGGTAGGTGCGTGGGAAAAAGAGGGGGAAGTCTCCGGCCTCTTACAATATTATCACCAATTGGAATACTTAGTAAAAGTTAATACTTACGATGAATAATGTTTTAATCGGATAATCGATTTTTGCCGTTGATTCGAATCAAGCAGTCTTCTTCAAAAAATTAACAAATATTTGGATAAATCAACGCCATTATGTGCAAAAAAAACATACACAGTGATTAGAATGCATTTGAATCATTTTCTTCATTTGGAGAATATTTGTTCATAAAGAGACTTTTTGTACTTACAACTTCCTTTTGCGTCCTTGACTCGGATTGTTGGCAAATTTGTCCCGGCCCACTCGGGGGTATTAACATTCGTTTGTCTTTCCGAGTTACCGGAGGGAGAATATTGTGCACTGTCGTTCCACAAAGAACAACACCGCGCTCGGTAACATGGTCAAAATGGCCGATATACTGGTAGATTAAAAACACATATTTCGAACTACTAAGGAATCACTGAATGCGTTATGAAATATCGTAAAAAGGGACAAAATCTTATCTCGAATCGAAATGAAGCATTATATTTTTGATTTCTCAATATAACGTGGCTCCTCTCCCGATATTACTCCAAGTCAAATTATTTGCGGAGAAGTTCGGTCAAAGAAGGTGCCGTATTTCCTCTCCTCCACTCCTCCAAGCAGCAGATGACACTAGTTTCCGGGTGATGAAGGATGATCAGGATGGTTATTTGAACCCCATTTTATATATTTTATATCCCAGTGGAAATGACAGTACAAGATAGGTACAGTAGCGAACTGAAAGCCGCAGAAATTCCGTATTTCCACGCACGGCCACAGCGAGCCACGAATACATTCCGTCGACATACAATTTACTTTCGTCCTTTCCAATTTCTTTTTCCTCTTCCCTCCTTTTTTCATGGCTGGTGTCCAAACACTCCCTGCCACACGTCCCTCCTGCGGTTCGCCGGGAATTTGGGTAGGTGTAAATAAAACCCTTTCCCTAACCAACCAACCAACCGACCAACCCGCGTGCACTTGATTGCGCCTCAGTTGTGTCGGTTGGTCGCCTCCCGAGATAACTTACCAGCCGAAGGAAAAAGGGTATTTCGGGTGGCCAAGGGAGAGTGGAGGAAGATTAAAGCGTTGGAGGGTGAGCACGAAGGAGGCAGGGGGTCCACCCTAAAAAAATATAAATTACATGAAATACTAATGGGTCCAATGGGAGGAGGAATGAGGGACACTTTCCAAAACCCTCTCCACCCCTCCGTGAGTGTCCCTTATGCACACGAATTCTTTCGCCATCCCTCAGCGCAGTGTCTCTCCCTCCTTAACCTATCTCGACCCCCAGTGTCGCCACGAGGGAAGACTGTTCCCTTTCCCTTCCTCCCTACCACGCTCTCTCGCACGCTCTTGACCCTTTTCACTTCGCCCCATACACTATGGGGTCCGTGCTCGCCCCTGAAACTGACCCTCTCGACTTAGTCTTGTGGTCACGTAGGGAAAGGTGAAATTGCTATCCTACCGCTGCGTCCACCGGGACCTCCGCTGCTCCTGCTTCGCTTCTGATACCACACGTTTCCCTCACATCATGGTTCATTTTTTCTGAGTTTCACACGGCTTTAGCGGATTTTTTGTCAGTCAAATTTCCTGAAAGGGACTTGAGATTTTCTTTTTCACGTATCTTTATCATTTTTGGCCGGCAGCATAGAGTATAGATCCCCATTCCTTGGGCTCAATTTATGATGGGAAGCGCCATGAAACCATGTACAATGCCAGGAACAATTATAGGTAGGATTCAAAAGCGCTGCCTCCAAATAGTAAACAGGGTACTACTTTATAACTCAAAGGCTTTGACGCCAATGAAAAATTTTGCCTCTCCTTTTTTGTTGAACCGTTGAGCCGTGGTTTTGTGCTCCATATCAATGCTTTTATACACTTTTAAATATCCTGAGTCATGTATTTGCACAAAAATTAAGCTTGAGCCTTTTTTTAATATTAAAGGTTTAAAAATACCATGGATTTGGATCTAACTTTAACAATTTAGAAGGAAAATGACTTCTGCTAAGGGCAAGGGAATATATGTCTTTACTGCCTATACTGAAGGAAGAACTCAAGATTGCTCTATCCTCATCAAAAGAGTGTATTTATGCTTCAAATTCGACTGTTAGTCCACAATTTGTTTGATTCAGAGTTTGAAGATACGGAGTGCCATATTTTGTCGATTTTAAATTATACAAGTGCCATAACGTTGACATATATTAATTATATAGGCATAATACTTTAAAGAGCGCATGTGAGTACTTAAGTACCTCTTTGAAGAAAAAATCGTGATACTCGAAAATAGTTGGTCCATAGTTGTGCTCCCTTTGGGTGTGTATACGCAGAATTGCTTCTCAAGTAATCTGGTGTATATTTTAACCAATGAGAGGCTCCAGAGAAAGAGTGTTTTTGGAAACGTATACATTTCTCCAACCCCCTCGTTTTGCCCTAACACTTATTTTCTCCCTAATTTCCCTTAAAACCAAACTAAGGTAAAACACAGACGAGTACTTTCTGAGTACCTTTGCTTTGAATGTGATGATATGCATGAAAAAGTGTGTTTAAAGTCGTCTCGTGCCAGTATTTAATGATACAGAGCTAAGCATTGCTCAAGAATGTAATTATATGGCCAACAAATATTTCATTTTTTTCCGTCAGTCATATTATTTTGGGGAAAGATGTTGTGTACCACATAACAATTCTTGGAAGATAATTTAAAAATTACATCTCCATATTTCTTTGCTAATGAGCCGCACGTGGTAACGGATTAGTCTCTAAAGGGTATGATTAAGGTGTGTTTCTATTCATCAAGCTGCAATTCCGTCCAGAATGTCGCTTAGGGCAATGGGGAGGGAGTTCACAAGGCCTAAGCTCTATTCGGGCGGGTTAAATCACATTCCAAGAAAAGTGGGTTTCCATTCCACGTGCCTCATACTGTTTCCTTGAACTTCCCGTTTCCCAGAAAAGACTCGCAGCTCAGGCTCAGCCATGAAGGTATCACGTGGATTGATTGCCGGTCCCTTTTCAGATCAGCAAGCAAATGCTCTTATCGCTTGTTTATGTCGCCAAAGACATGCACTGTAATATTGATCAGTTAAGGACTCTTTCGCTGGCAAATTAAAATCACTTTACTTGAAGATAATGAAAATTATCTTCAAGTAAAGTGATATTATTGTTACATGGCCACTATAAAATGGCGACATAGCTGTATGTGGTTTTATTACTTTAAATAAATAAATAAAATAAAATAAATATTATGACTCATTTTTCCGATCAATATAGCTACCGAGATAATGAGCCCTAAAAACCGGAGGGTGAAGCCTATTTGCCAATGTCGTGGCCAAGTCAATCCATTAGGTAAAACACTCCATTGCTAGTATAAGACGTTTACCTTAGGACTCTTTATAGCCTTTAGTAAAGGGTTGATCAACTCTGACCCCGAATCTTTGACCACTCTTTCATATAATGCTCAAGTGAAACAATCATTACTACCCTAAAAATCTCTCCTGAAAGGCTCAGATGTCCTAAGTTTTCGGTCGTCGTCCCAAAAACTTCATTTTTCAGGTACCTTATCTACATTTTGTCTTGCAAACAGCATCATGAGGTGTTAGAACACCCTTCACTTATGTAGGATGGGAATCGATATCAGGCCTTTGGTTAAATTTCAGAAAATCTGTTACTCCAGTTTCAAGCTGATCCATTAGATTTATATGTTGATATGCCCGCTATTTGTTGTGCCTTAACCTGGTACGTAGTACTCGTCTCATGAGCTTCCTGTGTAACTCATGTATTTCTGCGCATTTATGTTATTGCAAAAGGCATTAATACTCATACTTTTTTACATCATTGTTAGCATACCTATATTGTAGTGTCATGTGATAAAATTTCTTCCTCTGGTAGGTTTTTGCTGGTGTTTGATAAGGCGCCAATAGTCTTAGTCTAATTAACTTTAATAAGATGTTGAGTATGTAATGCATTTTGGATACAACTCATCCCATACCACACACCATGGAGAGGCTTGTAGGAAAGTTAGTAGATGTACATTCGACTTATTCAATCATCTCTGCTTGTGGTTTAATGTTTGTATCGTGAATGTCGCTCTACCGACTGTGACATTAAGGTAGTTTGAGCGAAATATCACTTTACTTAGAAATCAATGAATAGGGTCTCATTTAAAAGAAAAATATCTTACCCTTCTAATGACACCAAAAATTTTAACCCGTTACCACAATACTTTCGGAGATATTTGCAAAAAATACCAGCCCTTTTACATGAGAAATGGTCCGTGTATGCACTCCAGTGAGACATCATTTACAAAATGAGGAATTTCTAACTCTTAGATATCGTAAAAAAAACTAACAGCGTGTAGGTTGTATGTTTTCTCAACTATATTTGAAAATTAATATATTGTGTTCGCAATAGGTTCTTGGGTATCACAAAAAACCTTCCGTTTTTCAGGAGTTTCATACGCGCCGCGCGAAAAAAATGGGTCAAGTCAAAGACTTATTTAGATATTTTCATTAAATTACTTACAATTTCTGTCATATAAAACTATATTATTGCACCATTAATAACGCAATATTTAATAAATGTGTTCTACAGCTGGTGAAATTAAAACGTATATATCGAATATGGTCTCTATTATGACTAGTGAACCATCTCGCTCGGAACACCTTAATACCTCAGAACTCTCGAGCTTCTTGTCCTCAGTTGTTCACGGGTGAGACTTTTGCAGCTAAAGTCGCCAGTATCTCTTTCGGAGAATCTTTCTCTCACTTTCTTTCCCACTTGCTTGACTCATCTCAACTCCACTCCCATCTGTGGGGTGTCCTCGCGGGTGTCGGGGACGACCCGTTTCGGAGGAAGTCCTCGCAATTAAGGAGCGAGGAGAGATCCTGCATTGCGAATCTGCGGAATGGAGAAAGAAGCCCAACCAACCGTGTGGCGCTGGTTTGGATCTCGGCCCAACCCTCGCAATATATAAAAAAAAGTAACGCTGGGATGTCACACGCTTTGGGTCCAGATTTTTCTCAGAAATGAAATGGCTATCCTTCCGGGAGTGGCTTATTGCGAGAATAGCGCGTCTCTTTCTAACTTTTCTTTTTCTAACAGCGCATTTACATAAGGAAGATAGTTCTAAAACAGTAGCTTAACAGATCTATGAACGTATCCTAGCCAGTGGTGATTTCATGTGTCAACAAATACTCATATGGCAATAAAGGCTTCGGTAGCGGTGGCAATCGATCGTCTATTTTTGCTCTTAGAAGCATTTCAATTCTTCAATCAAATCTGCATCTACATCTACGTCATACCCTGCAAGCCACCCAAAGGGTGTGTGTCAGGGGGTGCGTCCACACCAGGCATGAATTCATTATACGGCAGAACACCGAAACTACACTGAAACCAGCGTACCATACATGCAACGCGCCAATTAAAAATCTACTACTCAAGAAAAATTCCATCGTCAATCGTTCCAACATGCAATGGATACAGACTACTGCTACAGATCAAAATATCATGCATAGATATGAACATCAATATTTACATCACACAAAAAAATTCATAACGACGATCACAGCTGTTATGGTCCCGAATGGTACGCGGAAAAATGACATTTTATACCTATCGGTTCTACAATCTATATCTTTAATTTTTTGGCGTAATCTAATCTGCCGTAGTACGAGGGGGTTAATAGTATGTTTTTTTACAGCGTCAGAGAATTTTTTTTCCTGAAATTTAGCCAAAAGGTTAAGCCTATAATTTAATCTACGCTGTGATAGCGATTCCCATCCCAATTCTTCTAACAATCCACACACTACTAAACTTATCGTAGAATCGTTTTACAAACCTAGCTCCTCTTCGCTGCACGCGATCCAATTCCGATATAGATAATCTTGTCGTAATCGTTGGAATTATGTTCATATAACTGTGAGCAAAGATTGAAAATGTAAAAATTAGATTAAATTTTCAGGATGAGGGCTAATATTTTAATGTATAAGTATTTAATTTTTCCTGGAATCATTATACTGTCAGAGCTTAGTAGAGGTAATTTAAGTTGGGGCTAAATTAACTTGAGGTAAAGGATAGAATTGATTGACTCTTCTACGACACTCCTACTCTTTGACTCTTCTAGCGTTAAAAAGTAAGAAATATGACAATCCTTGCGTTATAATTGAAAATGTATCGAAGGTTTCTGCCACAATTTTATAAAATCCACGAGTCTCTGTGGATCTCGAAGAGAGCCACATAAAAATGAAATTATTGCCGAAATTTTGACGGTTTTCAATATGGCTTTACACCCTCAGGAGTCACTTCGTGGAAGTATTTTATACTTGAATCCACATTAAAACAAACCTTGTACTTGTACACTAACATTTATAAATGTACCACGTGTTGAGGATGCAGTAACCTCCTCAGTCTCGACAAATTATTGAACAATTTTATTTATTTATTTTTCGTTCATTGAGTTGTTTTGGGTTGAAATTATGCAAAGTATTGCAAAAAAGAATTACAGATGTGTCCATTAACAATTTATCGTACGTAGCATATACGAGTATCATATCGTATTCTACATCAGGACTCTAGTAATACATTTATTTATGTATGTATGTATGATCTTACTGCCTGAATTTTTTGTAGGTTTTCAAAGAGGAAAAGAACAAAGAGATACAAAATACTTTGAACACATGAAATATTTATTATACATTTTATAATATTATAAAAGAGTATTTTTTCTTAAATTATGAAATCTTTTGCAACAATAATGTTTTGTGTAATGTAAAACAAGTTTCTTTTTTCCGTGAAACACTGAAAAACTTTGCATTTCATACAATGTACAAAAGTAAACCCTTTGTATATTTCATTAGCAACATTATATTTTACCAATCCTGATAATGTTTTGAAAGTTTAATTTACATAAACATCGCTCATAAACTCCTTATGAGCTATTTTATGAACATTATTATTAATAGAACAACAAAATCACCATAGTTTCTATTTATTCTTCTTGCCATGGCGAGGTGTGAACAAATACTTGTCTTCTTATTAGTGCCGATACCTAGCCACTGCAGCGGTAACGAAAAAAAAAGCAATAACACGAAGCACACACTGTAGAGTATGTAATACAACCGGCCACCGCGCACATAAATCATTGTTTGAGCCAGAAAGAAATAAAGACCTCATGCAGCGCATATGGTACTTCAGGACAGAGGAGGGTAAGCTGCGAAACGCGTAGAACATTTAATACATATTAGTGGAAAAGTACAAGAATTGTTTTAATACGGATTCAAGTATTTCAATATAGCCTTATCATTTAACTTCCGCTATCCATTCAATTCGGGGACAATTACGGAAGAGCAGAGCAATGTCCTAACAGGGTTTCAATCGAGACACCGCTGCATTCGCCGCCCCTATAGAAGTCAACTCGCCAGCGTGTAAAGCCGACCTCGTAAGGGTCGATGGCAGGCAGGCAACCAAAAACCGCGATGACGTAACACGTGCTGCGGAGTGTTCGAGGGAAAGACCGCTTAAAGGGTCGCCCCTTCGGAATTCATGGGGAAATATGTTCCTGGAAAACGACGCCCTTGCCGCTCCGTTTTCCGGGTACGCCTGGGCAATAATGTGATTTCCCCCTAAGGGTGAAACCGATTGATTTTCCCACTTCAGCTGCATTAAGTGGGGGGATATTAATTCCATTAAACGATTACCCCTCCCGTAAAGCAAGGGAATATAAAATTTCGAGGGACTTACCTAGAATTATTACGCACGTACACAACGCTATTCCCACCATAATTAATAGTTAATCTGGGGATTTGTATAATGTAGATTGTGTAAAGATATCTCTTTAAAACCCACGGTGAAATCTGCGTCAGATATTTCATAGCGGTTCAAGAACTAAAAGCTAGGAAAAATTTATTCTGCTCCTATAAGAAGAGAACAATTACGAGGAGTATTAGAGAGAAGGGCGAGGACACACGCTCTCCAGGTTGGGAAGAGAAAGGTGACAGAAGTCCTCTCCGCATTTTAACGGTTGATCAAATAGTTGAAAATTAATTTTACCCTGTGCAGTTCTTGGCGCAAGGAACAGGAATTTGTATCCGGGATAGCTGACCTCCACATAGGACGAGAGAGAGAAGGAGCGCGAGGACATCCCGGTTGGCATTCAGCTGAGCCTTCAAATCTAGAGATCCTGATATGTGTGTCGTATTGCCCAAAATGGACGGTTTTAATTAGAATTTAGGATATTTTGGTAATTCAAGGGTATATATTGTAACTTGTTAATTCCAATACAAGGACTGTGAAATATGATTAACCTGTTTGTGAGAGAGGATTCTTTCATGTAACATAACTTGTTTGGGCATTGCCTATCAATTTGTTTTACTGAGACTACATCTACATAATACCCCGCGAGCCGCCGCATTGGCGTATGGCAGGGGGTATTAGGTCACCAACCGTGTAAAGATGTAAATTTTTGGGAGGTGAAATGGTGACGTGTATTATGGGAGTGTATTTAGTGGAGCTCAGTTTTTAACTGTGGTCGCTTATTATTTGCGGAAAGAACGAGGTTTTTTTACCTGTCTGTTCGGCAGTGTATCTCTTATTTTATCGCATCTGTCAGGCCTAGAGATGTAGTGAGGAGTCATGATAATATTATCTGTGTCGCTCTGAAAAACGAATTGTAAAGGTTGGTAATTTGGGAGTTCCCAGCAACAAATAACAAGATTAAATCTATTTATAAAGTGTGTGAAACTGTTTACAATTTATGAAAGAGTATTTTAGTATTCTTGATATGAAATTGTTTTAAAAGGTATTTAATGTGTATGCCTAATGCTTTACCACCGACTTGCTAGGGCAAGGTAAGGAAGTGTAAGCAGGGTCATCATAACATTACCTTTTTGCCGCACAGAGTTAATAAAAAGTATAGATACTACATAAAAATACTATAAGAAATCGTCATTAGGTTACATTTTGACGATCCACTTGAAGCCTGATAAGGATTTAAATTTGTTGCAAGCTCATGGCTAGTTTGATTTCACTTGAAGCGTGAGACAGATTTAAATTTGTTGCAAGCTCATGGCTAGTTTGATTTCATCTTAGAACGATTCTTATCCAAGTTTATCCTATTACCCTTTGTTCTTTGACATTTAGTCATAAATGTGTGGTACCTTATTTGAGCTTTATCTTATTGTTTAACTCTCCAACGGGTGCCACGTTCTTACCACATACTCTAAGTGCGATTTCACTTACGTGGAATAACATTTTTTTGGAAATTTTTGCTGGATTTACGTGTATGTCCATACTTCAATTTTTTTAACAACTCCTCCACTAACCATCTGTGGAACTTGTTTTTTTTTCAAGATGAACCTACACATTATTTTCTTGTGTACGCTCAGGGAGAGGTTTGAGGTGAGAGTGATCCAAATACTCTTATAGCTTCCTTATAATGAATTCATGAACTATATGCACTATATAATGCTTCATATATCCTTTGAATTAGTATCATACTTCACTTTTATTTCCACTCAAATTTTTAACACATATTCTGGTTATGCCGTCCCATAGATTGCCGGTAGAGTATATATTTCTTAATACTAAATCTTGTTTGGCCATGGAAATTAGTTCTGTTTTAACAATTTCTCCCATATTGACTTAACCGTGCATACATCTCCTTCCTCTGCTATATTAATGCGTTGCATTATGCGCACTCTATTGTTCTCAAGGCTATTAATATCCCATCTTTTCAGAGTCTCTTCCTCTATCCTGTAACTCATTTCGAAATATTATCAAATTCTTGAATGAACGCTGAAGAAATTTCGCTCTGCGCTTGCGACAGCTTGCAACAGGTGTGGGAAAATTTCAAAGGCTAGAATAGGTTATCCACGGTGGAAAATATTTTTTTTTCGCCATGAAAATATTGAGAAATAGGGTCAGAGTGATGTGATAATCTGGCAACATCTGTTGTAGAGTGCAAAAGTTTGAAAAGAGTACTCAGAATTGATGGAAAAAAAGACTTATGAACTTCCAAATTTCGAGAATTTTTTAAAATGATGATTTTTGAATTTCTCCAATTTAAAAAAAATGTGCCACCATACTCTTTTATGTAAAATCAGTGATAGAGTGCAGCAATGCGTAAAAATCATTACTACTGATAGGATTGGTGGGATTTTCAGTATGATCACGAGAGGTTTGGGAAAACGAATGGAAGACTGGCGTTCCTTATGCTTCAAAACAAAATCATCATTCGATCTTCCTTGACCGTTTTGTAAAACGAGCAAGGAGATAAAAAACTTAGTTTCAGCTCTGTGAGAACAGTAAAGCGCTTCTCTAACGAAATGTGAATTTTTGCTCTTCCATTTGAGGAGAACTTGGGAAAAGGGATTAATTTTTGACGAATTTTGAGGTTACCGGGACCACCCGCGGTACGGCATTTACGGCGTCACTCGCGGTTGCATATAAGTGCCAATCTGTGTTTTTTTAGAGCTTTAAAGGAACATCTTTGTTCGGGACTGCTGGACATATGGTGGCTAAGAAGCAATCCGGAAAAAAAAATCTACAGTGGAGAAGGACGCCTCCGTAAGTCAATCGGCTAGAGGCCTCAAGACTGCTACAGCTCTCGGGGTCGTCAAGTGTTCCAAGGTGAACGATTTTTCCTCTGAGGAATTCCACGCAGGAAATATCTTTGTAGGTTCCAAACTTTCAACCTAAAAATTTAAAATGTTTTTTACACCGTGATATTTTTTTAAATAAAGGAAGGAAGTATCAGAGTTCGAGAGGAGGTTCTGTTGGTTAAGAAGGAAAAGAGAGGTCGTTCCTTCCTCCCTCTTTTACGAACCAGAGAGAGGGAGAGATTACTCTCATGTGATGTGTGCTTGAACTCAAGCTGTGTGATTAAACTTGAGACTTTTTTAATGCCTATACTACCATGGTTGATATCTATTGTGTGATTGGATGATATATGGTTGATATATTGTGTACTCATCTACATGTACATAATACACATACATCTACATCTACATAATCTACAATTACACAACTTTTTTTGCTTGCCGGACGATTCTGTTGGCCCGTATATCCCTGGAATCCCGATTGGCTGCTAAGCCTGTCATCAGGTTTTCCAGGGACCAGGCCAACAGAAATTGACATTCATCCATGCCGTGGGTGGTGAAAAACTCACCCAGGCAGGACTCGAACCGGCGACCCTCGGTTTAGCTGGCGAGGACTTTACAGGTGATTTCCTAAGGTCAATCGGCTAGAGCCCTCAAGACGGCTTCAGCTCTCGGGGTCATCAAGTATTCCAAGGTGAACAGTTTTTCCTCTGAGGAATTCCACGTAGGAAAAATCTTTGTTGATTTTTTTTAATTTTTAGATTAGATAGATAGATTAGAAAATTATAAATTTTAAACCTAAATTTTTAAAAAATTTTTGACACCGTGATAATTTTTTAAATAAAGGAAGAAAGTATCAAGCTCAAGAGCTCTCCTACTTCTTTCCTTTATTTAAAAACCTTCACCACTGTCGATGATTTGACAATCGTTTCTGAACACAGAAAGACAGATGAAAAGCTTCCACTTCATCGTACAGATTATAAATTAAACTTTTTTCGCGATTGATGAGATATCGAAATGGAGAGCGATGAGACTTATTCACAACTATTTCAATAGGTAGAATGGCTAATTAGTTTATTTGGTCCTTTGTCTGTTTCTAAATATGCCACGTATTAACAGAACCTCACGCCTTTTCCCGAATAAATCTTTTATTTTTGTGCAGTTATATAAGTAGGTACTGAATACGAAAACATTCACAGTTCCTCTAACAGCGGTAGCATGTCTGTACTGTTGAAATGAGGTAAAATACCACCTCCTGGCAAGAACTTACAGGTTTTCGCCGATTCAGGAGTGGTATCGGTTTCATTAACATAAGTAATTAATAGTACAGCGCTTTGCAATTTAACGATAGCTCAATGCCTGCCACGCATACTTGAGGTGGCATGCAGGGCATTATGCAGATGTAGAAGATACTTCCTGAAAAATAGACAGAACATTTGTATGTTATAGATTGGTGTTCTACTGGTCAAGAAAGGTTTGAATGGACCATTTCTACCCTTCTGAGTACACTTATGTACTACTCCCAGACTCATCAACACAGCTTCCTTCGGCCATCAGGTGATTTGGAAACGTACAACTGTTCGCTTACATACCGAAAAGTTATTTTCAATGGAAGGAAGTGAAGAGATGAGTGGGTGAGAAAGAGCGGGGGAAATGTTTACTGCACAACTGCAGATGAAAAGGTTTGAAGTTCAATCGTGACAACAGCCGAGAGGATGAGGCAATTGACGATGAACAGAACTAATTATGGAGATTAGCTCCAGGGTCACATCTTCTTATAAAAATTTCGAGTTGCTATAACGCTTTGAGCACATAGCAATCACTGTCAAAATACAATGCTTTGATTTCAAATCAGTCATCTGTTACGATTTTCAGTGACTTGAAAGTGTTCTTCGCACAGCACCCAGGATGGGATCCGAAAGTATTACTTTTATTCAACGGCTCCTAGTTTAGCTAAACCTTTGACGGATAAGATCACACTTGAGCCGAGCCCTAACGATGCTTAACTCATGCATGCGGGAAGCGATAGGGATTCTATCGGAAATTCTACTCCATAGTAGGGTCTGGGTCTGAAGCTAGGTCATCCTGGATGGTAAATTCGTACCAAAAACACTATTTAAGAGCAACAATATTTAAATGAAAAAATTATATAAAATCTTTAACCTGTTAACAATAGACATTCAGAATATCAGTAGCAATATTAACTCTTTCTCAAGGCCCTTGAAATATGGGTTGTGCCATCGTAAAAGTCTTTGAAGCATTATTTTATCTATTTGTATGCAACATTTATTTACATTTTCGTACTTGGAGACGATATTCCAAATGGTATAGCTTACATCTTTCAATGTGATATTCAATCAATAATTTTACTTTGGGATTTTAGTTAATGTCGTCCTTATATTTTTCTATTTTTGAAGCTAAGCAAATAATTCATCGGTCATAAATGCTTTTTTTCAAACAGACTTTTGTGGATTAATGGTTGGTAGACAGTCTAATCTTATGGAGTATCTAAAGTTCCATATACTATTGATTATGATGAGCAGTTAAGTAATACTTTGTATTATTTTCACACATCATTGGCCTTCCAATTTCTCCTCACATTAGTGTCCTCATCAAGGGAATCGTTTATCTTTGAACCTTCACAGCGACGCTAATGTGTTTGGGCATTAGTCGTCCAATATTTTACGTATATTTGTACTTTAAATACGATTATTTGGTCTGGTGAATTGCAGTTTTTGGTATCAATTTTAAATTTTTTCGATGACTAGCAGACACGTTCCTATCATAGAAATATAGTTAATTTTTAGTAAAATATGTTGGTTTTATTAATTGATATATTACCTTTTCAAATAAAAAAGGTCTCCCAAAAATGTCATCTTCGTTGAAAAACACTTGCAGTTCCTTTGAAAAATGACCCCAAAAAGGTATGAGTTGAAAATTTTTCCATGCCTCGATCTATGCTCCACAAACTTTAGCCAACCAAATGACGATTTACATTTAGAAATTAGCAATTTTTCACAAAATAAACTTTAATGTGACCGGTTTCGATGTGCTACATCATCATTAGGTAACAAGTATAACTCATAGTCCAGCATATACTTCCACGGGTTTTAGTTTAGTTTATGAGTTATAATTGTTACCTGTTAATGATGTTGTGCATCAAAATCGGTCACATTTAAGTTTATTCTGCGGAAAATTGCCAACTTTCTATATTTAATTATGGTATTCCACCATGTCACAACTGAAACAACTCTTTTTATAACTAAATGGCAAATTATCAGGAAAATCGAAAATGTTGAGCAACATTTCCTGGATGATTTCACGGATCAACCCTATGAAGTTTTGTCATGAATGTTAGAAAGTTTCACAAGGTGACGCCCCAAGTAACATCTTGCTTATGATTATGCCAGTTTTTTTTAGTCCAAATGATCGTGTATCATATACCTACCTAGCCACACCAGGAAACCGATCCTTGCCTCTGTCATTTCGACACACTCGCTCGTTCTATAGGACTAGCGGGCAGTTTGCTCGCTTCTCCCTGCTTCAGTGTTTGCAGCTCTTCCCTCTCGCCGACGACGCCTACTGCCTCACCGAGCTTCGGACGCGGACGACCCCGCTTCATCGCTCGATTACATAACTCGCGGCGGCCCCGGAGCTCGGCGATCGATACCCCGCTCTCCCGCGCCGCCACTTCGCCGTCCGTCCCCGGGATTTCAGGAAATAATCCCTCTTCCCCACGCGCCCGCTCCCCCACTTCACCACCAAAGGTAGCCGTGGCGAACGGCGACTGAAGCCGAGAGTCCTTTGTCCGGAGGCGTAGAGAAACGTGTCCTTTCCCAGCCTTGTCCCTTCCAGCCGAAGGATTTTTTTTAGTTGAAAAGCCGGAGAGTAACTGTCAAATTAACTAAATACACAATCGTGGAAAAACAGTACACATGTTTCAATTAACGACACCCTCCATTCTCAACTCCAGATTTCCGTGTTTGGGAGACAAGCGTTTTCCATCTCAGCCGACCTAGGCCTGTTTCTCCCAAACTTACTCGATCTACCGCTCCCTTACTTAGATACAGATAACTTCACCCTCCCATGCCTATAATAAACTTGAAAAAAAGCTTCCGTCAGTACTTCTTACTGAATATTAACCATTTGGCTTTAAGCATTTATGCAAGAAAACTAGTTATTAATTGTATTGGATGATGAGGGGAGGATTAATATAGTTGTTTTGTTGGGGAAACGGGCAAATTGCTACTTTCCGGGATGTCTTGGGGTTGTAATGTACTTAATGATTACCATTTTTTCTATTATCCCAGAAAATATGGGAGGCGGTCGCCCACCTTTCATATCCTCTTGAATTACCGAAATACCTAATTTGCATTTTAGCGATTTTGTACCTAATTTACCTCGAAAATAAACATTTTTTAGGTGAAAGAAAAACGTGGTATCGTCTACAATAGTTTTTAAACTGAAGATTTGCCTGGATAGGTTTAGACTTACAGTGTCATTAATATAGCTGCCTTTTTATAAGTTCTTGAAAATGACCATGTTGATCGAAGCCATAATCTTCAAATACAATGAAAAACTATTTCCGTTGACCTAGCGAAGTTTTATTTTACATAGTAATGCAGTAACAATGAGTAACGACTGAGAAAAGATTCTGACTCATTTTTATTTTGGGTAAATGAACATTTTACTAAATGTAAGTTTATCACGGAGAAAAATTTTATAATTATTCTGTTTTGGCTGTACAAAAGTGCAATAATTTATCTTATTCTTACTTTCTAGTCTGTAAATAATGAGGGGCCTCTCTATAATACCGATTCCTCCTGACCAACTGACCACTCAGTGCGTCTGACTGACTGAATCGACTTTTATTTATTTCTTATCTTGCATTTACAATACTTACATTACATTCTAAAGTGTCCCACTTTTGGACTAGGCGTCGTAAGGGTAAGATTGCCGTGACGCTCGGTGATTGCGGGTCGGTCATTGAAGGGAGGAAGGAAGATGGTGCGTGTCATTGGGAAAATTAAATGATGGCTCGCATTTATTACATATCAGTATGTGGATGATGTCAATTCGGCGAATAAAATAATGAGATTTAAACTATTTCTAGTTTTATATACTTATTTCCCGGGAAATGTTTCTTTTTTTAATAAAAAATTGCATTTACGCAACATATTTCGTTTAAAGTACTTAAGATGGATAAGTAAAAGAATAAAAAATATGCTATTAAACTTAAACAGAATATCTTTTTATGCAATGGAAATTATGGAATATTTCTAATATTATACACTTTAAATGAGGTAATTTCATTTCATCTCAGAACATTGAGTCCTATTGTGTTTCAATGATTTCTTATCTATAATGGCTATGTATCACACGATTCACATGTTCATGCTAAAAAATGTATTTATGATAAAATTATCGAATAATAAAACAGTTCCTTGTTGAGTTGAATAGACAATTTAGAAAGACTATTTCAAGTAATGAAGGGCATAATATAAGTTTTATTCACAACTTGTTCAGGAAAATTAAATGAAATATTTTTCTCCTCAAAGGCGAAGGAAACAGATTTAGAATCTACTTGGTTTCTCAGTATTTTACAATAATGTATCATAGAAACTAGTTCAGGTTTATTTTTAGTCCAGATTTTATCTATGAACGCTTTTGTTGGATGGTTTTCAAGTGACCATAAAAAATACCAATGAACCAAGTAATTATGCTATATTTTGAAATCGTGAGCATAATATTATAATATGACCCAATAGATGAATTAGTAAAATGATATCTTAAGCCATTAATACAGGGAATTTATAATGTAAGATAATTAAGAAAAATATCAATTAACATGCAAAAATGCCAATTATTTTCAATTAAAGTACATAAAATAATAAGAACGCAGCCTGCCAAGGTCGTCCCATTGAACAAATTTTATCACCGGGAAATAAAGCTGAAAATCTTGAAATTATACAACTCACATGTCAAAAAATATTCTGAATGTTTCAGGAGAAGGAGATTCGGGAGGACATATACAAATTTCCAATCATTGCGTTTAACAAATGATGTGGTACGAAGTCACTCGCACGGGTGCATATACACCAGGGTTGAAATTCGCCATGAAAAAATAGTTAAATGATTTTTTCATGGCGAATTTCAACCCTGAGGACGTATACATCTGGACAAGATGTGAGATTGGATGCCAAGCATTTTTTGCCCACTGAACATGGGTTTGGAATTCCCTACATACTTATGAAGGTATGGCAGTGCTGGAATTGATATCAAAACTTTTTGTGGTGGCCACAAAAACGTACATTTTCGAGAGCCATATTGTAAAGCAGCTACCATTAGCATGAATAAACCACATTAAGATTGGTCCAGTCCCATAGAATATAACGCAAACATAGTCTGGTCTACGAAACGAACGATATATAAATAAATTAGGAAATGCCTGAGGTTCATCTTTAAACTAAATTAGACAAAATGAGGACTTATATAAAATGGCGAAGAGGGAAAAGGGAAATAATTAAAGATCATGAGGCCAATTATCACACAAAACTGAAAGATAATGATACCAAAACACCCACAGAGATAGAGAATACCAAGGAAACCCTTGGGACAAACTTAAGATGACAGAAAACGCAATCACAATTTAACCAGCTGGGAGGGCCAAGTAAGAGGTTGAAAGAAAAAAGAAAGGGACCCAGACCATAAGTCCATCTTCTGGGAATGTCTCTGTTACAAATCCGTGGCCTTGCAGCAGGACACGTGCATCACATCGAAAAAACAAAACATGCCTCTTGTACTACTAAGTCATCTTAGGTACCGTTTCAAATGCTATGAGTCACCACTGTTCGGAGTTTTCAAGGGAAGTGCTAAATTAGTTGCGTTAAGTGTTTTCTTTGCCACGGTTCCGTTGGGGAAGGGAGATTAGATGTAATATTTTCGAACTACGAGACAACCCGTAGTTTAACTTACTATTAATTAATAGTTTGGTTATAATTATCTCACACTTGGATGTGGAAAACCAGCGAAACCCAATGCCACGCCATCCTTTTAAGCCATGAAAGACTGCGTTCATTTTTCATAAATATTACGATTAATAAATGGATGCGGTGCATCTTTGTTTCGACGCTAATGGGAAAAATGTTAGTTGAATGGGGTGACGAACAGGATTCATGTACAAATAGAGGTGAAGCACTTGGATTTTCCCTTCTTGACAATTTATAACACCAATCCCGAAAGCTCTCTTCTTATCTTCATTCTGAAATGGAAGCAACGTTGAGGTTAAAGAAAAAACTACCAAGGAAGAGCCTTATTATCTTTCACTAGCTCACTTGCGGTGCCGTTGAAATTATTTTTGTGCAGGATATCGCGGTACAAGAGCCGTGGGTGGTGTGCAGAGAACACGCATGCTGCCATTGCCATATGGCACGCATCACTCATTTGAAATATAGTCGCGTGCATCTAGCAACCTGTAAGTCAAGTTGACATTGCCAATGCGAAGCATTTTCTGTTAGCAAACAACGTCGATAGCCATCCTGATCCAGCCAGTTGCCAGATACGCTAACAACTGACGATTATCTTATTTTACTTTTACGATTTTACTTGACGATTAATAAATTTACTAAAAACTGCCGGTAATATTCCTGTATCGATGTTTGATCGCCTACCACGGTTTTAAAAATTAAAAATTAAAAAATGACAAATGCCAAGCTTAAATATCATTTAAAAGACGGGCTTAAAATGTATTGGCGGTAAAGCTGTTGCGACGATTTCAGGTCAACTTTCGGCCGCATCGTAAGCCCATTTTATTTCCATTTTCTTATCTCAATTAAAATCAATTAAATACCATTATATTACTGACAAATTTTATTATTTACTTAAGATTATTTTCAACCGTCTTAAAATTTCCACAAAATTCCAAATATTTTAATAATTCAAAATGATGTTTACAAGTGCTTGAATGTCTGAAAAATTCTATTGTCAAGGTTAAATTTTCGCTCCGTGTTATACTAGCCATAGCCCTCACGGGTCGTATTTCTGGGGCAATTCAAATAATTCTGTAAAAATTTTCCTAAATAATTTATAACTTATACCGTCGATCTTAAATTAATTATTTGTCAGATAATTGCTTCAACATTGCTTTGTCAATGGAAAAATAAACGTAGAATTACCATGATTTGTGATATATCTTAACAAATAATGAAGAGTACGCAAACGCATAAAAACGACACCTTAAACATTATTTAAAGCTACAGTTTAATAGAAATTTTAGATCCTGTTTAATACATTTTCAGAAAAAATTATGGCCAATGAACAATTATTCTTCTTTCATTACAGTTGTATATATATTTTTCTCCAAATAAACAGCTTGCACATTTTCATTGAAAATGAAATTTACCTAAAAAAGAAGTGTAAATTTTAGTATCATAATTACTTACTGTTATAATATCAGAAATAGAGTGATGAAAAACCTGAAGTTTTTAATGAGTGAATGAATCTGTCTTCGGCCAAAGGCACAAACGGAAGTAAAGGAGTAGGAAAAAGATATTATTTTTTAAGTGTGGTTTTTACCAGCGTTATTTTTCATGATATGCAAAATTCTGTCTGGTGGAACTCATAAATCATCGGAAAAACCTCATCAGGGATATATTTCGTGGAAATAATTTCTCTGAGCAGAAAATGAACCTCACGGTTGACTTATTTTCACAGAAGGTACTTTACACCTGGTATACATCCATCCTTGAGGTGGATTGAATGTATTTCGTAGAAGAATGGACACATCGAAGTGAATGGTGCACTGCATTTACCTGCACCGAAATATCAATATTATGGCTCGGTGTATATCAAATGTAAGAGTGTTTATATTACATATTATATCTACTTATCAAATATATTTGTTTTAATATACAAAACTAAACGAATGTTTTTATGTGTTGTACCTGATGACGGCGAAATCTATAAGTCAGCGAAATGTGTCATACTAAGTAAGAACAAAAAGTTACAATTTTTCCATTTTATCCTGAATAATAAGTAATTTCTCGATAGAATCAATTGTTAGCAATGTTTGCTTACGAAATACATACATCACGAGCATTAAAAATAATGACAATGAATAATTCTCTCTATTTTTAGCTATTAGGTATGTGAAAAATCACACGCTTTATACCCCTTCCTCATTTTTTTATTTATTTTTTTTATTTTACAGAAAACTTTATTTTACAAATAGCTTACATGCTGTAGTTTCCCTTTGGATGGGTTACAAAAAATATTACAAATTACACAGTTACAAGTATACTTTCATTTTCTGGTCATTATGGTTCATTTTATCCAGCATGGTCCTGCTAAGCTGAGGCTTAACAGCAGGTTTCAAGTTTGCAATGTTTTGGTGCAGTCACAAATAAAATTATATTCTATCAATAATGAAAAAAAGAATAATAGTGCAGTTGAGGTCCTGCTAAGCCAAAGCGGCATGTCAGCGGGTGCCTTTAGTTAAAAAATATTTTTTTTGCTGTGTAGCGTTTTGGACAATTAAGAGCTTAACAATTCGGCTTTTCGGCTAAATTATGAAAATTTCTTAGAAACTTTCATTCTTCATACTGTATCGTACCCAGTAAGTGAAAAGTGAAGTCATAAAGAGATTATTTTTGAGATATTATATCGTTCAGTTTCTTTGTAAATTACCTCGACGAGTAGCTATTACGATTTATCAATCTTAGCAAAATTTCAACTGCGCCACTCATGAAGAAAGCAAGAACTGGACTTTTTCCGAAGGAGGAAAAAGTGACGTGTGCCCCAGAGAATATTTTTTCTGCTCAACAGAAGGCGTGGGGAAATTTTACTTTTAATCTGAGTGAAGAATAGGCTATCGTCAAGCGGAAGGCGTTAAAAAAAAAGGTAAAAATGTTTATATATCCCCAGCGGTCGTCCTCGTGGTCCCTTCGCTCTCGGCGGTAGCAAATGAGACGGTCCGATAAAGCCGAGAGAAATGCTCAGTCACTTTCAATAGGAATAGCGGTCGGGGGCTGCTGGGGGCGGTGGCGTCTGGCGCCCGGCACTTATTCAGCTTGCCTGACTCGAGCACAGTCCAACGGACGTCTCTTTCTCACAGCGAGAAACCGATAATTAGTACCACTGGATTCATCAAATCGGGTGATGAGATCAAAGGAACATGCATAAATAGCAGTTTTATACTAAATGAGCTTCAAACACTAATGCATCGTAACTAAAGTCATGGTACCACTAATACCAGGATGGTCGCATCGTTTGGGTCGATCACTGTGACGTATTTTGGATTATATCAAGTGCTAGATAAGTATTGAGTGCACCATAGTGCACTTCGTATTAGATACTTGTGCGGTATTTGGATAAAAAAGCAAATCGAGGAAAACATGAGGAAAAGATTTTTTTAAGATGTCCCACTGATACGTATACAGGTCCCTGGTGTGCCGTAGGCAAGAGAACTTTAATACTGAGAATGGTCTAATTCACAACCTTTATTTGTAAAAAAAATACTTTTTACCACGTTTATTTCCGCTCTAAACAAAATTTCGTTCTCAAACAACGCATTAACTCATTTAAACCGATCAAGTGTGTCAAATACCTATATACTGATGGATGCAAACATTTATTTGACTCCATTTTTTTCCGATAAAAAAATTGCCTGAGCTTTCATTCATTATTCTTATGTAGTTTCATGAGCCGTCTCCATCTCGTGTTGTCCAGATGATGTCGCGCACAGCACGGACACATTTTCGTTGAACGTCCTACCGTGTGTTAATATTATCGCGACTGAAACGAAAGTACAATTTCTTTTCGAAATGAAAGTCATCGCATGTCAAATAGCCTCATAAAAATTTAACTGATTATTAAAAAAAATATTTTATTATATATATATGTATATATAAATATAAATAAATAAATAAATAAATAAATAAATAAATATATATATATATATGTATATATATATATATAAATATATATATATATATATTCAAAATGTATATATTTATAACATTAACTTTGAGACTAAACTCGTTCAAGATGTACAGCAGTTGCAAATTAGTGGAAAATTAAAGTAAGGTTTATTGACAGGAACAAAAATATTTGAGTGTATCTTGGGGAACTCAATTGTTAAAGGAAAAATCAGAGCGGTAGTGCCTGCAATAATTAATCAATACAATATATCAATCAAGGAGATTTAATTGTAAGATTATAAAATATATTTTTGTTAATGCCTAATTAAAGTTACTCACCAGGAAGAGCGCAATCAATGCTTAATTTTATTTGAAATTGGTAAGCGTAATTGGGTCCGAGACATCCATCGGCTGCTATTGTTTGAAAAATGTTTCCAAGCTACAGATCGTCAGAAAAAATGCGTATGCAAAACCAAACTTTCCTAAGTAAGTACAAGAAACGTTAGAGTTGTCATGATTTTGCAAGATGATTGTCACGAAAAGGTGATCATTGCGGCTTTTTAATCTGGAGGGTTGTACAGATTTTAATAAAAAACTCAAGCTTCTCTTGATTATCGTTGCAAATTATGATATGACATTCAGGGACAATCAAGATACCAACGCAAAGGTCAAAAATCTATTTTCAAAAAACGTAACACATCACTATGCATAAATATTGGAAAATTTTATTCCCGTTGAGTAATTTTTGAGTGAATGAAGTGAGTTCGATGTGAAAAATTCCAAAAATTAAATTTTCTTTAAAGGACTCACAGATATCCTCAGTACTGCTTTTGAAGGATTTTTGGAAAATCTGAACAAGTACATCTAATTAGTATGCAGCGAGTCATGTTAATTCATTAAAATAATTACCTATAAATGTGTAAGATTACTGCCAAACGAACATCTCGATACAATACGAACCACGTTTCCCATTAAAGTTAAAAATGGTATAAGCCATTACATTAATATTTCTCTTCTTGACGATCCGCACAACCGAAAATAAATTACTACCCTATCATAAAGACTCAATTTAGCCTCGTAGTTCATAGTTCTAGAATTATTGAGACTGAATTCAGGTATGATGGTTCTGGTGTGATAAGTAAATTTTAAGGAGGTATAGTTTTTTCAAGTGTACAATTTTTATGCAAGTGCCTTGAGCTACGATTCATCTCTTTTCGGAATATTATAAATTTAAACCATTCAAAGTTGAAAGCCATATTGTTTATAAAAGATAATATGCAACCAAATCAAAATGAAATTCGTCTCTAACTTCTTCCCTTCAGTCTAATTCGTCACTGCGGTGGAGAAAAGAGAATGGTGAAGCAACATGAAAAATACGGAGACATCTATGACATAAAAAAGAAAATGTTGACTGGCTTGGCTGAAAATGCTACTCAAAGAGACCTTTTTGGTGATTTCAGTCCAGACTTCAAGCCATTAGGCTAACAAAGATGCAAGAATGGTATTCGTGTTGTGAATAGTGCTTCCGTTGAATACTTCCATTACTTTTCGTCGAAAAGTAATGGAAGGCTTTGACGTTCAATTACACCAAACTGAATATTCCAGTGAAGAAAACTTTTAAAGACAGTAAGCGGATCAGAAAAAAATTGCTGACGATGGATTTTCGTTCGATAATAGCCCATAATAATCCTCGCACCCCAAGGTTGGGAAATTCTAGATATCCAAATTGGCAAAGGAAAAGGGTGAAAAGGGTGAAAGATTTACCGAAAAAAAGTAAACTAAGACAACAAAGAAGAGCTTTTTTTGAGAATCTTTTGCAACAGTTGTTTCCTTTTCTTTAATGAATGCTAGCACTATAATTTTCCAGTACTGACTTTACCTTAGGGTATTTTTCATTAGCAACTTCAAAACATTTATAGAGAAAAAGGAAAATATTTCATAGCACATCCTTTGTAAATTGTTATGAAGTGAGAAAGAATTTTATCTGATCTAATATTTGCATTTCTCTCGAGGTCTTTAGTTGGACGATCAATTTTATTCGAAGATTTATTAAAGAAAGTTCACATTTTTCTTATAGATTACGATCTTCTCGTAACATTTTTCTTCGAGGAACGTTCTGACATTTTCACACATAAGTCACGATATTCTTCCATTAGATTTTTCACTTAATTAGTTTTTATACACCTAAAATGCTTAATTATGATATTCAAGAGTGAAAAAAATTAATTTTCTGAATAAAATGATCAACTTAAACAATATGGTATTTTTGAATCATTACTGCATAAATAAACGAGTGACTTATAAATGAATGTTGAGTTACAGTCTTAGTATTTACAATATAACAAATCAATCGCAAACTTATATGCCGGAAGATGTAAAAATATATTCACGGCTAAAAGAATCAGAAGTGATTATTGCGAGGTTAGTATGTTAACAATATAAGAATTATTATTTCTGATACTGGATCATTACTTTAACTTTAGTACATATGATATGAGTATTTTACTTGCACGGCAACTCCAATTACCTTTATGTACTCTGTAAATTATCTTAGTGCCCCATAATTTTCTACCGGCCTCAAAAGCCTTATAGTAAATGGTGTTTTATTGGCTTTAGTTTAAAGCCTTAATTTTCCTATTGGCCTGCGAAAGAAATTCCTTCGTATACTGTTTGTTTTTCAGAAAGAATTCGAGAAGGGAACTGCCGGGAGACCTTGACCCAAATTAGGTGGGGTATCAACTTCGTCCATTTACCATACTGTTTCACTGTTCTACTTGCAGCAACTCTTGAGGTCTTTCGGCAATATTTAATAAAAAGGTGATATTCTGAACCTTTTGAGCAAACACCTGCAGCCTTCAGCATGAAAATGTGGCAGATTTAGTATATTCTACTCTTTTCCCCATCTCAAAAGGCGCAAATGGATTTTTCAAGATACTTTTATCCTTAAAAACTCAGACTTCTGTATCCCCAGCTCGTGGCAGTTGTTCATAATATTCTCGACCATAGAAAAATTTATTTTTAAAGGGAAAATGGTCATGGCGTTCACGTTGATATTTTAGAAACGATTCAAATCAGATTTAGATGGAAAAAAACGATTCAAGTCATGCCGTCAAATTACAAAAAATTGGAAGAGAAAATGTTTAATCGAAAAAGCATTTACTTGATGCTTGAGACGCTGAGAAGAAGGGTATGATAGTCTGGATCGATTTGCTGAATCATTACACATCTCAATGCCTTATTTTAAGAGAATGAGCCAGGTTCTGAAAATTTTTGGGATGAGGATTTCAAAAGGCGTGGAAAATAGGTCATATTCGCTTATGGGAAGACGTAAAAGTTTCGGACTGGGGAAAAACAAATTGATGTGGAAAAAAGTCTAGCAATTTAAAGGTTATGGGCGGTGAAGCTTTCTAAACATCGTGTTGAACAGAAGGTAAAGATTGATAGCTAAATGTTACTGGAATTCAAAGGGAAAGTCTAAGAAATTGTTTCTGTCTTCATTTGGTGACAACTTTTCGTATTAATGGCATTAAGTTATTATGATTGCTTAATGTTATTGGCTGTAAGCAATTAAACACCTCGAGATAATAATAGTATTTTCATTGAAAAATTTTATCAGTAGTTCTAAGTACTTATCCGCAAGTTTTTGGAGCAATTCATCCATGACGCTCCGTAAAAATAAATTTCGCCATTGGTACAGTTTGGATGACTTGAAGGATTTCACTATTACCGTGATTAAAGCGATTGTATATTTTGCGTTACAACCAACTGCTGTGCGTGTGGAAACAATATTTTGAATGGAAGTAAGCTGGACTCTAGGCAGTGAAGTTAGATTCATGAGACACTCCGCTGTGGCATCAACTTGCTCATTGTGGATGAAACCATGAAGTCTGTAGTTTTACGTTCATTCTAGAGAGCTTAGTTTCGCATCTTTGGTGTTCTTTAGGTAAGACCCAGATTGAGATTTTACAATGTCAGCAAGGTTTCTGGGTTTCTCTCACGTCGTTTCGTCTTTAATGACGACAGTTTTTCCGGCGTTGCTGTCTAAATCTCCTGGATCAAAGTGACCATCATCTCCAACTGGGTCAGGTCATTGCGGCCAAAAATAAAATATCTCCTCGCGAAGCGGCCTAAGTCTTCCGGTTCAGCATTAACAGTTGCGCTGCCATACTCCGGCTGTATGAAAAAAAACACCATGTAAAGGCACCAGTGTAACCTTTTCTGTAAAGGAGAGAAGGATAAAAGGTACCTAGTGAGCGGACGGCATGTGGTGCACACTAAAGGATATGAACCTGAAGACAAAACAGGTGGCTTAAGGTAGTTTGAGCGAAATATCATTTTACCTAGAAATCAATGAATTTTGTCTCATTTTAAAGAAAATATATCACCCTTCCATTTCCACCAAAACTCATCCCCTTACCACATTATTTTCCGAGATATTTGCCAGAAAAGACCAGTCCTTTTACATGGGAAATGATACGAGTATGCACTCCAGAGAGACCTTATTCAACAAATGAGGAAATTCTAACACCTAGATCTCGTAAAAAAATCAGCAGTGTAGTTTAGGTGTTTTCTCAACGATTTTTGAAAATTAATCATATTGTCACCGCATTAAATTCTTCGGGATCACAATAAACCTTCCGTTTTGATGGAGTTTCAAACATACTGCGTGTAAAAAATGAGTCAATAGAAATACTTATATAGATATTTTCATTTGATTACTTACAATTTCTGTCATGTAAAACTATCTTACTGCTCCATTAATAATGCAATATTTTATTCGTGTGTCTCACAGCTGGTAAATATAAAACATATAATTCGGATATGGTCTCTATTATGATTAGAGAACTATCTCGCTTGCACTACCTTAACAGGTCCATGCTTTTTAGTAAAATGATGCTTTTCAGAAAAAGCATCCTTTTTACTAAAACCTATTATTTTAGGGAGCTATCTTGCTCGCACTAACTACCTACAGGTCCATGCTTTTTAGTAAAAGGATGCTTTTTAGAAAAAGGATACTTTTACTAAAAAGTATCTATAAAAAACGTGTGTGACCACTATGAAAAGTCAACTTCGATATTTGGTTCGAAATATGAACGACTCGGGAACTCTCCAAGACGTTCTGATAAGATTTTATCACCCTTGCATTTCAGGTTCCTAATGTAGTTTCCATCTCAGTCCTTCGTACACTATAGATTATGAAGATGAATTGGTAGGATTCAAGCACGTTCCCCAGATGAAAGAAGCCTTTCTATGGTGGACTATGTCACACTCGTGTAAGTAGTGCAAACTGAATTCTCATATTGTAAGCTGTATCAAATTTTATCTGGAAGAGATTCAAGAAAATGCATACGAGAAAGAATATCGCCTTTAAATTTATGATTCCTCTCCGAAAAATAATGGGAAGCGAGCAAATTTAATACTACTGTTATCACCCATCAGGATCAAAATTTTGCCTCAAATCTTGTTATACTTAACGCTTACGTTGCGCTCCTCAGGTTAAAAGCCATTGAAGCCTTCTCCAAAGAGATTTTTTTTAAGGGGAACGCTGAAATCCGATTAAGTTGTTAATGAACCCGCAAAAAGTTGCCGACTTTGGGTGCTCAGGTTCAAATATAGGTCACTTGCGATCCGATTTCAGCCGAGATCCACTTTTTTTCCGATAATACCCCTTTGACTATGTTTGTTCCATCACACTGAAGTCACAGTGGCGAGAAACATTCTTCCACATAATATTCCAACAGGAGATTGGTAGATTTCCCGGTAGTCCCTTAATTAGATTCCACAAATATGGAGATCCCATAATTAAACTCAGGTATTCATAGCTTCTTAGTAAAATCTCTACTCATATTCAATCAAACACATTCATTCTTTCTTCCTCTACCTCGTTTTCTCAATGTTCTCTCATCTTTCTCCTCGCCCTCAACTCAAAAGAAATCCTATTCCCTTTTGTACTCCCTCTTTCAAACCTTCCACACCAACTTCCTTTCCTCCACAATAGTTTATGGAACTTTCTTGTTTTATTAAAACAGAAACAACAATTGCATTTTACACAATGTATTTTAATGTGTACGACGCATTTCAGCTCACAGAGCCATTATCCTGATGATGGCTCTGTGATGGCTCAGAGTGGAATAGTGTAGGATCACAGAGCCATTATCGTGATGATGGCTCTGTAATCCTGATGATGGCTTTGTAATCCTGATGATGGCTCTGTGAGCTGAAACTCGTCGTACGCATTAAAATACAGAGTGGAATAGTACAATTTTTGTTTCTGTTTTAATATGACGAACTTCCACGTACCTCGTCTGAATCTGTTGAAACTTCCTCGTTTGCCTACCGCATTAATCAAAACAAATTTCCGTCTCTTCTCTACACGAGCATCACAAATGCTTGTCTCTACACATTCTGTCTGTTTAGGCCAAGATCCCGAGCCATTTAACGCCACATCTCCCTAGTATAATTTTTTGATTCTTTTGGAGGAGCAACAGAAAGAATGGATTTGATGGTGAATGCGTCAAATTGCAGTGTAGTGGTTTTCGAAGGAATAATGAGAATAATAATTGCACAACTAGTGTGGATAGTGCCATAATCGAGACAGTGAATGATTTTTTTGCACTTAGAATGTTTTTTTTATGAAAGATAAGAGGATAGATGAAGAGATTGAAAGGCACGAGAATGCTTAAAACAAAGTAAAACTTGGTAGTAAAAGTATATATAGAAATGAATTCTTGCCTAGAAAAGCGAAAATCACTATGCAAAAAAGGGCACTCCTTAATGAGTGAGTCATTGTAGAGTTACCAAATGGGGAATTCCAGGATAAGTATACGAGTAGGTTTGAACATGTCAAGAGAAGGGATAAAAATTGAATAATGAATTAAGACTGTACCAGTGCGCGCCTACGATGAGAGGAAATGGTGTCACGTGTAGGTTTGTGCTACGGAAATTTTCATCGAGTTAAATTACGTTTCCTCTCTGTCCTGTTACATCCGAATACCACTCATAGCTAAGCATGTTTTGGCCCTCAGAATTCCCGAGTTTGAAGCTATTTCTTAAACCTGATGATCTCTTGTCTGCTCCAAATTCACCTGCAATTCCTCAACAGATATGTCTATCCCAGTTTGAACAATAAGCAAATATTCTTCTGGTTGCAGCCTCGAATTCGGATGGTCAACTACATCTACATCTACGTCATACCTTGCAAGCCACCCAAAGGGTGTTTGGCAGGGGGTGTTTCCACACCAGGCATGCATGAATGATACGGTAGAACACCGAAATTACATTTAAACCCGCGTACCACACATGCAAAGCGCCAATTAAAAATCTAATAACCAAGAAACATTCTATCGTCAATCGTTCCAACATGCAAGGGATACAAAGACTACTACTACATATTCAAAATATCATGCATAAATAAGAACATCAATATTTACATCATGCATAAAAAAAGTAGAGAATATAATGAGAAAGATTTACTGTCTGCCTATTGTCACAATTCGAACTATTCATGACGACGATCACAGCTGTTATGGTCTCGAATGGTACGCGGAAAAATGATATTTTATACCTGGCTAGCACCAATTCAAAGGAGAAGTCGAAGAATACGTCGTATGATGGTAGCCGTTACTATGGTAGATCCCGCAAAAACGATAGAAGAGCAGGTAATAAAGTTGTCTAAGAGAGGTTTGATAGTCAAATGAAAAGAACTATTTTTTAAAATCTTACACTATTATGGGGTGAAAGGTTTTCCTTAAGTACTCAAATTTTCCCACACGGCCATTTAAACCCCTCGCGTTACATAGCGCCAGCGAATTATCGTGACTTCTACTCCCAGTGAGGCTGATTTGTATTCAGGGACATGTGACTATAAGAAAAAATTGATATATTGGTAATCAATTAATCTACCAATGCTGATTCGCTTTTCTCCACCATCTCTTCCGAAAAATAATCCAACTAATAAGAACGCGCATGAAAATTTAAAGCTAATCAGCTCGTTAATTACAATCAAACACCTTCAGGATGAATCGGCAATTTCCTTCCGGGGTCTTTGCGCTCGCCGCCGACCATCTCATTCGACCCACCTGTTTCATGTGGGATATGCGGGCGGACGATCCAATTGTGATGACTTTGGCCGCTCCCACGTGCTCAACCTTCTCTTCCTCAAGAGTCTCTCGAAGGAGGGTTTTGTCCTTCAGGCGCTTCCTCCCCTTATTCTCTCTCTCTTCGTACGTATATCTCAATCTCATACACCCTTGCGTGTCTTCCTCGTGGGCGAATGCAGTGTTACGCCGGGCTTCTCTCTCTTTCTTCCCACGGCCTCTTTTTTATCTCTTCAAAGGCCTCCCGACCGAACGCCCACTCGCCGGGGTACCTTATCGCGTCGAGCGCTCGTTTTCTCTGACGTCACGCGGGCGAGAGCCGAAAAATTTTCCCATTCTCCTGCATAACAGTAGGGAATCTCATCGGATGCTGCGTCTTCACATCAGCATCGTCATAGCTCAACCTTTCGCGACGAACTTAACAGAATGGTTTCAGTGAAAATCGACGTGTTCATGCGCATCGGATTTGGTTTTCAAGGATCCATCCATGACAGTCATGGCCTGCTTTTTGATCTCGCCTTTCCTCAATCCCTATCCAGCTCTCATGAGAAGTGTTATGTCAATATGTCAAATAAAATTTTCAAACATTGCATGTAACAAATGATGTGGTACGAAGTCACTCGCACGGGTGCATATATACACCAGGGTTGAAATTCGCTATGAAAAAATCATTTGACTTGACCGGTATTCGAATCCGGATCTCCCAATTGCCGGTCAGGTGTGTTAGCCAGTTACACCACCAAGCCATCTTCCTTCAAGCCGAATTTCGAGGGGGGTTTATGCGAACTCAAATCTCCTCGAACCAAGCACTTACAACAACTTTAAGGGTGTAAGAGAGCCGGTACGGGAAAATATAAAGTAAGATAGGGCTAATGTGAATTATAGAGTAAGATAAGGCTTACTAATACGATATAATGATTATGATTACAACTATATCAATACTTACACTCGATATATTATAAAATTTTAACCATTAGCATTTTAACCATTGGCTTGATCATGCTCGTTTTACCCCACAGAGTACTCTGCTCTTTCTCGTCTTCTCATCGAACAGTGCCTTCATCTCTGCAATTATTCTTCCTTAAATTTCTCTGTTATGCCTTGTGCCCTGATCCCACACTATATAGATCCCGGTAGACTTCATTTATGGGACTAACGTCCTCCTTTCTCCCGCAATGTAAGAGAAGTCAACGACGCCCGTTCTGAAGTGCGGACGTATCCTCAACGTAGCGCTTTCGATCGCAAAACCAAACCCGTCGTGTAATGGAAAAGAATAAAGTCATAATCTCCCTATCCCCACTAATTGCACATGAAATACCTTCCAATCTTGGCAACATCGGCGCCATGCGACTTTTTTTCAAAGTGGGAATACATGTAAGAAAGCTAGGACTCACCTGAGGGGAATCAATACAAATGTGGCTATTCCTTGATTCAATTCCCCTTCGACGGTGGGAATAGTAGGCAATTTTTAATTGCTTTAATGGTCGTTTGTTTACCTATTTAATATATTTGCTCGTTAGTACTATATTTTTCTTGTAAAGATGTCTGATTTTGGGTTATATTGTTCTATTTTGGACTGTATACTCTCGTTTTTAATAAAATTGTTTCATGTACAATCTCTATGCTGTTTCCGCGGCCTTAACTATTTTAGTCTCAATGCAGTAGCAACAATCAATTTTTATTAAACTTAAAAAAAACATAGTTTTAATTTCCTTGTTCTCTGAAGAAGCATGTTATCTTATTTTCCGCAAGTTGAGCTTGAGTGGGAAAAACTCAGAGTTCAAAGTCATAGTAGAAATCGAAAGTCTTTTTATTTGGTGCAATTCCAATCTATGATTGGTACATGTACTGGACACTTGTTTTCATTACTATACACTGCTTAAATAGTAGTTCCGAGTTTCTCCTCCGGTTGGTTACATGAATTTTGTCTTCAATGGCATCACGTTATCACTATATCATGGCCAATCAATTATTGTGCCGTCTTAGTTCATAATATCGCTAAGAAAGTATTTTTCCTTGTTCAAGGAACTGCTTGAGGTAAAAATCCACAGATAGAGCATAAATATATGCATACAATATTATAATTCTCGAAAAATGTCTAAAATGTGCAAAAAAATTAGAGGGGTGAATATGGTACATGGAAGTTATGTGCTCAGTAGATGTTTTTGTCGTTCTAGTTACTGTTTTTGGATGCCAAGAACATACCACAGGAAATAACGTTTAAGATATAAGACGATACCGTATAGAAGTGAAGTATTGTTAACATTATCGCAATGTGTAGAATGCTTTGTAAATGTTTCACACATTTTTATTACATCGACCTAGGTTTCGACAAACTTATTCCACTATCAAGGTATATAGGTTCACATTTGCGACACCGTACATGTGAAAGCGTAACGTTTCCAAGCTTAAATATATTTAAACATATACAAGCTCACAAAAATGAACCTATGTACCCTAACAGTGGAATTAGTTTGTCGAAACCTCATTTCGTAATATATAACTGGTAAAGTTTACAGAGTAACTTTCATTTTCTGATAGTGTTATTACCATGTAGATTTGGAAAAGGAAAACCTAGAGGAGGCGGTCAAGGCGATTTTCACCAGAAGATGCAATGAAGATTGCAATGTTTTTTAGAGGTGGTAAACGCTTTGCTCCGGAAAGTCTAATAAGCTAAGAGGGTTAGTAAGGTGTTTCACACGTGAACAGTCTGTAGAAGGAGCACAAGCATAAACCAAATGGGTTGAAGCGGAGATAAAAGCCATTGTTTTTTTTAGCGAAAAGCGCTGGTCTCTTTTCTACATAGTGGGCTAACAGTAGTGCAGAGTTAACTCTTTTCTTCTTTTAGTGATTAAATTTTTAAAATTAAAAAGTAACAAGATTATTCGATGGATTTAATTTCCTCAGAAAAAATTTTATTAATAAAAATGGTTAGTCAATGTGACCTAACAACCTTAAAATTATTGCCAGTGATTTACAGTCGCGGTTTACCGTGGTTACCGGTTTACGGTACTTAATTATGTCGGGTATGTGTGTTAACCTTTTTACTCCTCTCCGCTACTTTCAGGTTTTTGTGCATGCAAAAATAGTCGTTAGATCGTTTCAACGTCTCTCACACATAGTGAAGTGCATGTTCTTGAAAACCTTGACACCCCTCTCCCTCCCGCCACACACCCGTTTTGTGGATTTTCGTGTATTATCTTAGGTCACTTTTTAAGAAAGTTCAATACGAAATGTGCGCTGTATAGGTTGATTTTTTTATCTCGCCATAAAATTTCATTGCTGCCACGAGTTGGCTTGAGCATTCAGGTCGAATTATTTGCCGACCAATTTATTTTACATGACTTTTTCACATCCATTCCGGTACACAAGTATTATTACAAGTATATTAATGTATTAGGTAGCTCAAATATTGATTTAATCCTCAAATTTTAATTATTGCAAAGTTTTCTCTCCCTTAATACTATATTTTTACCTGATGACAGCATTACTTATCATTAGATGATAACCTACAGTAATTTAAGCTAATCATCTGAGAGTATATATCAGTATATATTTCTAATTGGAAATTACCTTGGTTATCACATTCTTCGAGGGATAGAGCATTCACCCTCTGGCCCGGGATTTTTTGGTTCGTATTCGGGGGAAGTCACGTAGGAAATCCCATCCAAATGTTCTTTCTCGTGGAAAGTCGCTCTTATCATTTAAATGAAAGAATGATTTATGATTGAACGTTGAAGCGCATACATTATAAACGGCTTCATAGCCATAACTATATTTTATTTCAATGAAAGCAAAGTCAAAGAAGTTAAATCCTCAGAGATAGGCCAGTTAAGCCATCTTCTCGTCAATAATTTCCCTGTACTGTCCTAGCCTTATATAACTCTTTTGCTTAAGTGGAAGTTACGAATTGCGCTATACCTGTCTTGTTGTTCTCAAAAATGAATATTTTCTCGAGGAAATAAGCGCGATATATTTCTCCAGCTGAAATTGAGAGAATATAAAAATTTTATTTTTAAATATAAGCAGCAGTAAGAAGGGTGAAGAAATAATTGTTACATTATTAACGCAAAAACTTTGTTTTAAATTATTGAGATTCCCTGCAAAACTAATTGCACAACAATTATCCTTCAAATTGCCTCGTACTCAACTCCCAAAATCTTTTCCCTTACAACTTCACTCGGCAAGTGTCCTAACACCCCCATAACGCTCCTAACTATCCTGCGAGCCACACCCCCATGCGGCAGCTCGCAGGGTAGTATGTAGATGCAAATATTTTTTCACCCTGTTCGGTGACAACACATTCATAACAAAAAGTTATTTTTATGCTTTTGCAAATATTACTGCAGGTAGTAATTAATTTATATTAAAAAATATATAAGCGTATTAATCACACATAGTCAAATTTCTGAAGAATTGTATATGTTAAAAGTTACTCCATTAGGTGAAAACGTATTCATAATCAAACATTTTTATGACTTTGCAAAAAATTACTGCAGGTAGTAATTAGCATACATAAAAAAAAACGCAAAAGCGTATTAATTACACACAGTTAAATTTCTGACGAAATGTATACGTTAAAATCTACTCATTTCTAAATTAAAGTTTCTCTGAAATGCTTATCCCTACTATTTCCCATGTAAAACATTCGTATTTTCGTGAATATTTCAGTAAGCATGTTGGTAAGTGGCTAATATTTTAGTATAATTGGAAAGATGAGATTTTTTTTAATGAGACCAGATTCATCGACTTTCATGCGAAGTGATATATCGATCAAAGTGCCTTTAAAGTCTCTATCACTCTTCTCAAGAGTTTCATCCGCCACATTTATCCGTGTCTCTCTTGCTATCTACTCCTACGTTTCTCACCATTTTCTCCCTAATCATAAAGCTGTTATTCGACTCTCATTCTTCCTTTAAACTTGCGTAGTGGAATACGGGCCTCTAGTGGGACCTATGTCTTTGGGCGCTCTTCTATTTGAGCGTGCTTGTAGTTGACGGTATGGGAGTATCGGAAAAATTTTATATGCGTCCGTAGTGAGCGCTCCTCCGTTGCGAGAGGCTGAGAGTCTGACTCAAACGCCGGGGAGCATTATCGCATTATAGCGGTGGCAAGAGGGCGGGTTGGCTGGTTTGCCCCTGTGGCACTATGATAACCCACCCTCCTACGCCCAGTAATATTAGGTTACCGATGGGGGCGATACTTCAACGTCGGTCGTATAATCCCTCCCACCCCCACGAGGGAGAAGTACAGTAGGGATTATCGATTTATATTGTGTGGGAGGCAAGGTACACAGAGTATTGGGTGGGACGGAGAGTCATCATTACTCAAACTCATGCCTGTACGCCGAACCCTTAAAGCAGGTCAGGGTTTTAAAACTTTTCCGTCTGGCGGGAGTGGGGAAGGGGCGGCAAAGATTTTTCTCCGAAGTTTCCGTTATCTTTTGTGCTTTCCGGGAGTAATTAGGCTCCCCCTCTTTTCCCGTTTGGTGGCTTTTGGAAGTGTTATTAAAAAAGGGAAGGGATTAATGCAAAATAGGTTGGATGAAAGTTTGCTTTTTGTGGCACGAATATATTTCTTCGATTACGATGGATTGATGCGAGAACTTAGGAAAATATGGATATGATTGTAAAGGTATTCATCAGAAATCAAAATTTCAACTTTGTTCCCAAATTTAAAAAAAAAACGCATCCCTAAAACCTTGGTCAAGTGAGAAATACTAGCTCAAATAAAAATGATACACCCCATTTAAATTTCGTTGATATATTTGCGCAAAATTTACTACCCTCTTCAATTACATTTTCCACCAATTTAATAAAAATCAAATACATACTCCAAATCGAGAAAATATTATATTTTTTACTTAAATCTGTACTTAAAACCTATCGAGTTTCCTAAGAAAGGACGAGGTATGAATATTTCAAACGAAACTTAAATTTTATTGTTAAATTATTTTATTTTAAGGATAGGGCTAATGTTGAGGAGGAAAATGAAACAAAATACGTACGTAAATAGGGCCCTCCATTTGTAAATATCTAGAAGATTTCTACTGAATTTCTCTCAAACCCACCCTCACCGCTGTAATACTCTGTAATACTAGTAATAAAAATTTCTAATCTATGACTTGCCTGGATGAGGTTTTAATCTTAAGGCTGACCTCTTGCAGTTCACTTATGCAAATAAAACAAATATTTCATATGGCTGCCATAGGGAAGTTACACTGACAGAATTTACAATATCAGTGGAATTCCTTAATGGAGAGGGAAAATTAAATCTGCAAGTATGACAAAAATTTAATCAACCATGGTTTCAATGCTATATCATCACCACCATACTTCTACTAATAAGAAGGAACTCACACGGAAACCATGTTCAATTTAATAAAACTATGTTACTTTGAATTTAATTAAGTTAATTAAATTTATGAATAGGTAAATTTTGTGGAATATGCAGCGTTTATTTTATCCTTATATTATTGATTTCCTTTCATAATGAATAATTAAGGAAAATACACGGGGACAGAGAATTTTTAAGTATTAATGAAACTAAATATTGGTTTTCAATGCTTTGGACCACCTTATGGGAAAAATATTTCCCTAAATTTTGCATCTTAAAGTTAAATTTATTTTTTTTAATGAAAATTAGTTTTTCTTGATTTTTATTCGTTTGATGGTATTTTACTCAGCAAGACCTCGAGTGAATAGGAAAGCTCCCGCACAAGGAAGTTGAAATAGGGTGAAATAAATTTGGAATGACGGAACGCTGAATGAGGGAACCGAAAATGCGTTCATCATTCTTTTTAACTGCAAGTCAACTATAACCCGCATTTTCCTTAGATCTCTATGCTATTTTGCTAAATATTGAGCGAAGCTTAAGGTCAACATTAAACAAAGTTTCCAAATTAGAACTTATTGTGTTCATGATCTCCAGGTTTACATACAAAATGGTTAGAAAAATGAAAATTTTGAACACAGGAATCCATAAGTGTACGACCTACCTCCTGATGATTGAAATACGGAATAATTTACAGTGTGTTCTTTAAAAGTAATGCATACGATGGATTTCTAGTGACATTGGAAAGATCTCCACCAAAATAACTGAAATTTTACGATTCCAGTGAAGCCATGGGCCAGTGTTCCTTTAGGGGATATTGCGTCCACATGAGCGCTACATCATTCCAACAGGTGAGCGGGAGAATATGTGAATGAGAGAGGGGACGGAGCATCAAAGGAAATTGCTATGGATCCATGGGGCAAGTGCCTGAAGGATACCTCCGACCTCCATGCTCGCCCGTACTATTCACAGTGACCTACAAAGATGAAAATGATGCCTAACTTTCGCCGAGTGGTTGTCTTTTGTAAGCTGCATGCCCATTTTTTTTCTCCAAGGTTCCAAACTACTAGAGGATTTTTTTCTCTTTTTTCAAAAATTGTTTTTTTTTCATGGAGGGTTGATGTGACGGGGTTCAGGGAACAAATGTTGCATTTTACACTGCTAAAAGTTTACGAAAAAATAAAATTTCGGAATAACTCAATTGTTAATACTGATAAAACCCTTGTTCCGTGGTTAAACAAAATGAAACCGTTGATTTTTTCGATAGAAATTCTGTGAAGGCTTTGTAACCGAAATAATGATTACATTTTTTCCCATGTAACATTTAAGAACAAGGTCTTCACCCTATGGCCATTTTGTAACATTTACGGTCTGTCGCCAAAATGTAACAACATATCTTTTCCTATTTTATATTCTTTAAATTCACGGTTTTGTGCAATAACAAATACATCCTTTTATTGTTTTGCGCGAATACCTCCCTTCCACGTACTCGCCTCGCTGATATTACTTACCCTACCTTATTTCTCCTTGCCTTGGCTAACGCTTACCTGGCTCCAGACGAACACCAACCCCCTGGAAACTATTCTTCTCGCTGGTCATTGCACAATCCAATTGCACCTTTTAAATAACTTGCTCTCTCTACCCCCTTTAACTATCAGGGAGAGAACCCCTTCTTCCGTCTGGTTCCTTATAATGATCGCGAGAGAGTTGTCCGTCTGCTTCATTCGCACGAGAGAGGGTTTATTTGCGCTCCTTTTAACTATGCCTCTCCTCGCCTTTTAATTGTTTATGTCCCAAACTCGAGTTGATATCGCCGGCTGTGGCCCGAGTCGCCTATCATTACTGACCCACTACAACTGTCCGGCATTTCAACTCAATAGGACATGGGTTTTTACATTACAGCTCAACCCTTAACTTCTATCGTGGTTTTATTAATTGAGCAAATAATAATTGAGCAGGTCAGCAGTATAAAATATTTAGGAGTAACATTTGATAAATACTTGAAATGGCATCATCATATACCATCATGGTATCATCACAAGACGACATTGAACCCTGCAGTAGTGCTTCAAAAAAAGTTAATTAGAATAATTGCCAATAAAAATCGTTTTGAGCCTTCTTCCCCTCTATTTGTTGATCTTAAGTTATTGCCATTAAGATACATGTTTGTTTATAAAGCTTTAAAGTTATTTTATTTGCGAAGTGGTAGTTTTCCAGCAATTTCTGGAACCGAGCATGGTTATAAGTTACGTAGGAACTGTAACTTTTTCATTCCTAAGCCTCATCTTTCTTTCTTTAAAAGGTCATTTCTTTACTTAGGGCCTAAAATCTTTAATAATTTACCTTGTTCAATTAAACAGATAAAGAGCATAAATAATTTTTGTAAAAAGGCTAAAGATTGGTTGCTATCCCATCATGATATAAATGTTCTATTTTGATTTGATGTTTGTGTGAAAATATGTTCATTTTGGCTACGTGCACACCATCCTCAGGTCGTCGTCTTCTAAAGCTACAAATACTAAAAAACTAAAACTGAAAAAACTATCGTCAGATCTTTTATGACCCGACGATGGTTTTTTTAAGTTTTTGTATCATATACTATAACACACACGTTTTATTTTTAAAACATTCCTCTAACCTAATAGGTATTCGATATTTTAAAAATTTAACGATTTAAAGTTATTTTTGTATTACTTAAGATGAAAAAGTTAAAGCTAGATATTAACTGTTCTTGGCTCGTATCGGCAGATATTTCTAATCCTTCGTCTTCCTTTTTGGCAGTCTCTTGTGGCCTGTTTCTTCTACAATAGTAGACTTCTACGGCTGGAGTTGTAGCTTCAAATTTAGTCCTGGTTATATATCCGGAGTCATCTCTGCTGAATGTGCCATTGCTAATGCATATTCTTAAATATTGAGTCTGGATTTTTTCTCACTCTTCGGTCTTCATTTATCCCAACTGCATCGTTTAGACATCCCGCTGCCGTATTCCCAAAAATGACTATTGTCATACTTCATCGTCACCTTCTCTATTGCCTTTTACTCACATGCCTAGTATGTAAGTAAAGATTCTTGAGGATTACGTTAACATAAATTAAATACCCATGCATTTTGAAACAATTAAGTCAGTGTTATTTTCATTTCTGCTCCCACATACAATTATAATTCAGCATCACCCAGAGAATTTTATTGCAAAACCTCATGCATGGATAGCCTCTCCAATCATGGAAAAAGAAACCATGAGATTTGGCTTTAACTGTGCTACACTCACTACACTTATTTGTTAAACTTGAAATAGGAATAATGGCGCACTAAGTGCGTATGTAAAGCAAATTTCTTGCTGAATCATTGCAATTTAACTCAACCCGTGGATCTACGAGGATTTTTATCAATTCATTAAAAATTTAAGGAAAAAACATTATAATGGCTTTACCGGGCTTTTTTTGGATTGTATAAGCTTTTTTACTTGTGGTCAGGAGCATGAAGAGCTTTAGTATTGAATTTGGTTTCATTAGCTTATGATGCTTCCAGAAATGAAACTATGTATAAACTTCCTACAATTCTTTTTTCACATTGACGGATAGTAAAGTAGAAAGTGAAACTTTTTATTTGCTTGTATTTTGGAAGGATGAGAAAACCAATGCTTAAACGCCTGAAATACCAAAATTCTATAATTGAACCTAGCCTAACAGGTAGGTTGTTGCCGCGGCTCCAAAGTTCAGAATATTTCAAAGACTTTGAAAAAAAAAGTGGATTTTGTCACTTAAAGTTGTATAGAATGTACTATCATCTCGTTATCAGGTCGTATAACATTTTTAAAACCTGTTACGTACAATACTTCTCCCACATTTTGAGCGCTCTAATTCAGACTTTTAATAAATTTGTTAACAGTAAATATAAAAACTTGCTACGGACATTCAGGCGTAATAACGTGTTTGCACGAATAAAAAATGTGTAATATTATGAAGAAGAATATTCTGTTTGTACATGCATAAAGAATTAGCATCCAAAAATCGATACGATTTGGAAATTGTAATCCAAAATATTGTAAATTTATGAAAAAAAAGTCAGTAAATCACAGAAACCATTCAAAACCTACTTAGTATTTAAAAATAAGTAATAAATTTCCAGCCCAAAAATCTCAATATAAATAAATAAAAACTGCAAAACTGACTAATGCTGGATGTGTTGGTTAATATGGACAATAGATTTTTACTCAGTCCTGATTTTACATGAATAAATATCCATGATCCATATAACATCACTTCTCCCCTGTTTGCTAACATGTTTGCTGTCTAAGATCTATTTTAAGCATGAATAAATAAAGTATACGCATAATTTCTGCTCAGGAAATTGTTTCCGACACAAATATTTCAACCGTCCATCTGGTTTCAATACAAAAACTGGGGAACTATGCATTTAGTATGATCAAATTCTCATTTTAATAGCGTCATCACTCCTCGGTACCATCAAGACTCTTCTAACATTTATGATGGAACTGTCTATCATTTCAATTCCCAGAGAGTCAGAATCGATCTCTATTCAGCGAGATGACAGATTTTCAGAAAATTCTTTGTGCCTGATGGAGATAATTGGGCAATCAAATGCATCTGACACAATAGATGACATGAACCAAAATAGTATTAAATTTTATCACCGACCTGGAAGCAAATTAACTAGGATTGTCCCAGATAAAACTTGGAGTATACAAAAGCATTAAATTGCTTCACAAAAATCTGCACACACATTTTGTCACAAATCCATTGTGATTTGGATTAATCCCTGCTATTGCATTTATTTGTAATTTTAATAGCTGTATACAGTTTTGTGGTGAGCTAAACTTTCGCTTTTAAAATGCAACGCTATGGGTGCTACTATTATCTTTAATGTCCAAATATCTGTGATCCAACTATAGAAAGGATTTTCAGTCGGATGCGAATGCAGATAATTCTGAAGTAAGCGGTGTAAAATGTATAGTCTAAACTTTAAACTGTAAACAATTTTGACAGCTTTATTTTGCTAAGAAATACCCTTGAAATGGCAAACTGCATAGGAAAATAACTGCAAATGGGATACTAAGGCTAAATTACGGTACTACCTTTGAGGAGTAACTCGCAAGTGCACAAAAGAGCGAAATTCCAGCTTAGGCGAAATTTATGCCTGGTAGCTTAACTGGCTAAATCACTCGGCTCGACATCGACAATTCTGGGTTCAAGTCTCGGCCGCTGCGTATGATTTTTTCTTCTTAAAATTCCGCACCCACAAAATGTAGGTAATATACTTCATTTATATCCTCAATAAAAACCCACGTAAGTTTTTAGCTATAAAAGTTCAATCCTTTCGGGCGTAACCTTGTGGAAATTCATTATTTAATTTACAACGATATTATCAACTATGTTTCAATCCACAGAATTTTTTCTTGGTACAACCAGTTTCAACACTACTGCGTCCTGATGGTTACCAATAACGACGCAGTGGCGGTTAAACTAGTTGCAATAAAAAATTACTTATAGGTACAACTAAATGCTACTTATTGGTACAACAAGTTTCAACGCTGCTGCGTCCTGATGGTACCTGATAATGATGCAGCGGCGTTGGAACTAGTTGTACGAATAAATATCTCTGAGGATTGAAACATAGTTGGTATTGTCATTATTGATGCCATAAAAGCTCTTTCTCCATGAAACTGTTCAACCATTGGGATGCACTGTAAAATATAGAAATCTACAAAGGTCTATGAGGTGCTTTACGTCATTATTGGATGAATAACATATCGTTAAATAGTTAATCATCAACGTCAATGTTAAAAATGTCTCCAATGGGCCTTAAAATTGGCAAAAAATAACAAAACACTTTTAAGGGGTCCTTCAGACATGAGGCGTAGAATTTGGAATTTTTGTCTGGACTTAAGGAACCGGAGACTTCTTTACTGTCTGATCGTTGTTATTGACTTCATTGTTGACAACTTATTGTAACTATTCGCATTGCGGTCGTGATATTTCGCCGATTCATGTCAATCTCCATGAAATCGCATGAATATGTCTCCTCTTTAACTCTTCATTGGACGCAATCATTCTTTTGGTCCAGTATTTATTTTCCTAAAGCTAAAGCCTCAAAAGTAGTTTCTTACCCTTTTCCTTTTAACTCCGCAAGCCAAGTTTTCACCAACTGGTCGAATAAGAGTGTCACACGGTATTGAAAGAGAAGTTATTTTGAACGTTTAAGGGGAGGAGGCATTCCTTGTTACTTCCAGTGGAGTTTAATGCCATTCCCAGGAGGCTTTTTGGTCGGCACGCTTCTCTCCGAGATTCGGAAATCCGATTTGTAAGCATTAAAAGTTAGCTGTGCTGTGCCCGAAAGTTCGGCTTCATGGAAATACATGCAGAATTAGATATAAATATACACCAAGAGGCTCATTCAGAAGTTTGACAAAATAAATTTAACAGAAACAGTTATTTAACTTGGAAAACTTCTGATCTAATGAGTTAAAGCCTGTCCATTTGGTAGTGACATTGGAGCTATGAACTTACGAGAATATAACTAAAGAAGATCGGTTTCCAAGTGTCAAATTAAGACCAAGATCTATTGTCATTCAGCTATCAGTTTTCTATCCCGCCAAGACTCTATATCTAGGCATGCAACGACGGAGAATTTTTTCATCTAACGAGCTTTTTCCGATACTTAAGCCATATATTTTTCCCGTAATGATGCCAAATTTGTTGCATGTATAATACTATAGTAAAACTTTAAAAAAATTAGATACATTTGTGATATCTTAATGTATTTACGTTCTTTTTACTTGATAAGTAAATGTATCAATGGCATAAATTAATTCATTCCCTAAGGATTAATAGAATGATCTTTCCAAATTTGTTTTACTCGGGTAGGTTCCTGTTAAAAATAAACTTAAAAATCATGGATGAAGTCTTTACGGGCCTGGCACCGGGTTTTGCTTTCGCAAGACAACGTCTCGACAAGCAACTCGCTCATTTTCATCAGGAAATATCTGATGGAAAAAGATATCGAAAGCGTAACCCGGTGACCCGAGGACCCTTCGATAATATCGTTCAACTTAAGATTAGATGGATAAATTTGATGAAGGATTTGATCATATCTCACATTGTGCAGACAACCAATGCTGGCTCGCGCAATCCACGAGGTCAATTCCTCCATTGCTGCCCAGGTTTCAGTGAGCAAGAAGACCATCGCCTTACGGTATGAATGATTTGATCTCTACCTTAAACTGATTATGATCTTTTCCGGTTGCAAGAATTGGCGCATCGTGAAAAATGGTGAATATCAAACAATATCAAATGATTTGTAATATCAAGGGTTAATTTTTCGATGGAAATCCTTCAAAGCCATATATTAAGGTAGTGCGAGCGAGATAGTTCCTTAAACATAATAGATACCATATTCGAATTATACGTTTTAATTTCACCAGCTGAGAGACACACGAATTAAATATTGCCTTAGTAATGGTGCAACAAAGTTTTATATGTCAGAAATTGTAAGAAATCAAATTAAATATCTAAATATGTCTTTAACTCTCTTTTTTACGCGGTACGATTGAAAATCCATCAAAACGGAAAGTTTATAGTGATTCCAACAACTTCATTGCGGTGACAATATGATTAATTTTCAAAAATAGTTGAGAAAACATAAAAACTACTCCCTGTTGATTTTTTGACGAGATCTACTAAAGGTGTTAGAATTTCCTCATGCGTTAAATAAGGTCTCTCTAGAGTGCATATACGTATCATTTCCCATGTAAACGGGCTGGTATTTTCTGGAAAATATCTTGGAAAGTAGTGTAGTTAGGGGTTGAATTTTTTATGTCAATGGAAGGGTGATATATTTTGCTTTAAAATGAAACCAAATTCATTGATTTCTAGGTAAAATGATATTTCGCTCAAACTACCTTATATCATTGCTACACAAGTAATACAAGTCTTTGCCCAAGAATCCTTAATCGGCAGGCTCGGGTTGTTCCAGTGACAAATTTGGGAATGCCGGGACTCGCATATATATTATTATCACGGAGTCACACGCATTTGCTGCGGAATTTGACCGGGGAAAAAGCATTCACTTTGATGAATACTTGAAGTCAGATCCCCCGATTTCGCGCAGAGTGCTTTAACGCACGCTATGGACTCAGTCACACAATATATCTGACATTATTGCACATTCGTTTCTTTGAAGCCCACAAAAATCTTTTTGGGTGGAGGGCGCTTCGGCAGCTTAATTGACTGAAGAGCTTGGCGCAATATCGACCAATCCGGGTTCGAGCACCGGTCAAGACAAGTAATTTTTCATCTGTGGAATTTAGTATGTCCTCCTAAGCATACCACCAGGTAAAGTGCTTCAGAATGGAAAAGAACAACTTTCTCATATGCTAGTGGTAAACCACCTTAGTGATAATTAAATCTAAAGCATAAAGCTGGCCTTACTGTCCTTCACCCTTCCATTTATTAACATTGCATTCTTTTTGCATATGCACATTCTCCAATTATTAATACAATATTTTATTATCTTTTTGGGAGGAGGGCGCTTCGGCAGCTGAATTGACTGAGGAACGTGGCGCGATATCGACGGATCCGAGTTCAAGCACCATTCAAGACGAGTAGTTTTTCATCTGTGGAATTTAGATTGGAATTGTCTTTGGATTAGATTTGGAATATGTCTTCCTATGCATACCACCAGGGAAAGTGCTTCAAAGTGGAAAGAAACAACTTTCTCATATGCTAGTGGTACACCACCTCAGTGATAAATAAATCCAAAGCTTAAAGCTGGCCTTACTGTCCTTCACCCTTTCTTTTATTAACATTTCATTATTTTTGCATATGCACATTCCCCAATTATAAAAAGAATATTTTATTCAATTCACATTCCGGCAATACTGATTGAACGAATATTTTTTTGATTTAATGACCAAGGATCCTGGACCTTAAACTTTTAAGCGTTATTCTTTACCATTCAAAAACCTTCACTTGACTGATTGATATTAAAACCCAATATTATAACTTAATTTCCTCCTCCATAATTCCATATACCCATGTTTGCCAGACTTAATACGCCTTATTTTCCGTGTTCGCATTTTATCTATTTCCTCTCAAAAATATTCTCGAATAATATATCACATGTATTGATTAAATTCCTTTATTTCGCCGGTGTATGGGCGTTCCTATCTGAGTGTTCCCACCACCTTCTCACACTCAATTCACTCTCCCAGTTGCCACAGTCCCTACTTTGTGTCTAAACTCACGTTGTTCATGTTATCTTTTCTTATATCCCGAAACTTATATGCCCTTGAACTTATTTTTGGTAGAGGTATTGTGAGTGAAAGAAGTTTAATTTTTCAAGTTTGACTGTTACTACCCAAAACTCTTACTTACTTACCTAATCCTCGGCGCTACAGCCCTTGTAGGGCCTTGGTCTCTCCGACGATGTTAGCCCAGACATCACGATTCCCGGCATGCGTTCTCCATCTTTTAATTCCTATCTTTCTCAGAGCAACCTCTACGTCATCCAATCATCTTTTCCGGGGTCTCCCTCTCAATCTTCTACCACCAGGATGACCACGAAATATCTTTTTCACCATCCTATCCTCAGGTATTCCCTCGAACGTGTCCTAACCACCTTAATCTATTACTCTTAATTTCTGTCACTGTGTTAGGATGTTTGTGGATTTCCTCGAGTTCTCTGCTTCTCCGTATTTTCATATTGACATATCATATTGACATCATCAGCATAGGCTAGATTTTGCGATATACGGTTGAACAATGTACCACTTGGATTACTGACTTCTGTTTTCCTCAGCACCCGTTCCAGTACCATATTGAAAAGGATGGTGGATAGCATGTCGCCTTGTCGCAAGCCCTGATTAATTTCAAATTCCCCGGTGAGGTTCCCTTCTATTATTTTGACCTTACATGTTGTATTCTTTAAGGTAATTTGCACCAGTCTGATTAGTTTGGTTGGAAATTCCATATTCATCATAGTCTGAAACAGCTAATTTTTCTTTACACTGTCGTACGCTTGCCAAAAATCCACAAACAATTGGTGCACATCCACATTATATTCATAGCACTTTTCCATTATCTGTCTAACCATGAGAATGAGGTCTGTTGTTGATCTACCCTGTCTAAAACCACATTGGTAGTCCCCAAGAATCTGCTCCACCAATGGGTTAAGTCTCCTAGCCAAGATTTTGGCTAAGACTTTATAGACCACACTTAACACAGTTATGCCACGGTAGTTACACACACACACACACACACACACACACACATATATATATATATATATATATATATATATATATATATATATATATATATATATATATATATATATATATATATATATATATATATATATATATATGTGTGTGTGTGTGTGTGTCCAAATCACCTTCGAAAATGCGTGATATGAATGGTTTCCTAACAGCTTCTAATGAATTTTTTTAAACATAAGTATTAAGCATATTTTATCCCAATTTCGTAGGCATATTATTGTTAGGAGACAAATATATCCTCAATTCACCACGTAATCTTGCGTATTACCTTTTTTAGCGTCATTTGTTTCAGATTTTAAATTTTTCCATGCATCAAATAAAATAAACGCTGAGGGCATGCATAACGCCAATAGTAGTCCTATATTCCACATTTAGAAACTATGATTTGTCACGACATGAAAAATGCTACTAAAACTTTTTCATGCAATTGATATTTCGTAAAAATATCCAATATATCGAGTTTAGGTCATAAGTAATGATAAAACTTATCCTCTGCCAACGTTTTGAACTTTAATTATTCCATCATTAGGGCTATACATAAAGAAAACCAGAAGGTACAACAACCACAATTAGAATTTAAGAATAACATGAAAGCATCAACACCAATACAAACTTATAAAACTATATACCATTGACATTCTTACTAGGGTATTACATCAGAAATCATTATTAGTGAGATAAATTCTGTTAATGCACTTTAAATAAAGATAGACGTTGAGCAACATCATCTTGTGCTTAAATCAAGGGAAATTGAGCTCTACGGCCTCTCAAGATAGCAAAATTAAATGAGTCTCCAATTGCCAAATTGTGGTAATGACTAGGCATCCTTATCAGGGTCCCATTAACCCTCGAAAAGGATCTCAACTGGGTTGAGTGTGTGTGTGTGTGTCTGTGGTGGTCACTGGCGAGGAGGTAACATTCCCGTAAACCATCACAGGAGGGTATTCTTGGCAGAGAGGCTGTGGTTGGTCCCTGCTGTGGAATCCCCTTTCCCGCAAACCAACACAGTAAGTGTTGTGCGGTTGCATGTTTGACGAGTGGTGCCATTTTTTTTACGGCCATTGGAGACTAATTTTGCTATCATCTTGTGCATTGTAGTGATAGAGACCTCTATGAATTGGCAGAAAAAAAACATGTGGTAAACAATTACTTAGCATTTTTCCTTTCATGTTTTCTGTGTAATGCACTTATGTTCATAAAACACATTTTTTAAAATACTGTGGCTTTATTTATTACTATCATCTTTACGTTTTCAAAATTGTTTTATGATTTATAATTCTTATAATTATTACTTTACTGTACAATATTACTGTTACTGTACAATATTTTTAATTCTTGTGATTATAGTATACATTTATTTTTATTGTACTTATAGTTTAACATTCTTTAAATATTCATATTTGTTATATTGCACATGTTGTGAATTCTGATGTTCCATTGTTTTTACCGAAAAATTGAAGGTTTGCTTACTACATGTTTTTTCTGTCTATTCATATAATTCTCTATCATGGCAATGCACAAGATGATGTTGCTCAATGTTTATCTTTATTTAAAGTGCATTTTCAGAATTTAGCTGACTAATAATTACTGCAGGTGTAATACTCTAGTAAGAATGTCAATGGTATATAGTTTTATAAGTTTGTATTGGTGCTGATGCTTTGATGTCATTCTTAAATTTTAATTGTGGTTGTTGTACCGTCTTGTTTTCTCTATGTATAGCCCTGATGATGGAAGAATTTAAGTCCGAATCGTTGGCGGAGGGAAGTTTTTTCATCACGTAAGACCTAAACTCTATATATTGGATGTGTTATTGATATCAAGAGGTCGAGAAGAATAATACTGTATTTAGTTAAAAGTCATTGAATAACGGCACACGTATCATCAATCAGAATATCCCATTGAGGACGAAACTACTTGCACATTGACTTTTCAAGAACTATCGGGAAAACGCTGCGAGCAATATTAATCTCGTGATATGTCTCGTATTCACAAAGGACCAATGCCTGCTATGGTCGAAAAGAGAATTAATAGGCGTGGACTATAAGAGCCGACAGAGCAAAGGAGGACCTTTAAGAGAAAGAAGCACTTCATTTCCTTTCTATTTATGGCGACATCAACCTCCACTCTTACCTAATGGTATGGATTTCTTAACAGGAGTACAAATGGAATAGAAAAAAACTACTTAGCTATAGGGAGAGCACTCGGTTGGGAAACTAAATAGAACGGAAAGATGGATTTCTGCTCCCAGGGAATCTCGTGCTTTGTACCTCGTCGATTTATGGCCTTGTGGGCTTTGAACTCAATAATTCAATATTGCCTTGTGACCTTCACCGTTCATCCAATTTCGTTGGTATTTCCTCTAGACCAAGTGGTTTTTCCCCAATTTTTTGAAGACACAAACTATATTTTTCCTCATATGTACATAAAGCTGTATGGCCATTGCTATGGCGAACAGATAAAGCTTGATTGATTGAAAACAACTACTTGTTCAATTAATTCCAGCTGGAGGAAATATTTCTCGCAATCAATTAATCTTATCGCACCGTCAGTTCGATCATCCAAAAATGCTCTCTGTTATCTCTCGTTTTTATCTCTCTCGAAGGAAAGAGTAAACGTATACATCAACTATAGGATTGGTGTACCTGATGTCCCATAATTAATGTTTGTCGTGAGTGCCTTGGAACGGATGGTGTCAAAGGGCTTGGAATATGCTTGAAGCAGAATAAGCTTCAAAGGTGGAGTACCACGACTGCTAACAACTTAAGATAATGTTAAAAGTAATTTGTTGTGCTCCTAAAAGGCGAATTTGAAATATCATCGACGAATAATATTTGGTTTCAGAAATGGACGAATTTTGGATCAGTTCACTTGTGGCCTAAAGTCGTACTTGAACACACTTCAGCACGATATTTATAATGCCTGTGGAGTGGATTGTAGGAAGAAAAAAGACGCAAACCAGTTCTGTCAGTTGCGGAGTTCAGAAAAATAACTAAAACTACGAAACTTGAGCTAGGGAAAAAGACACCTACTCATTTGCATGTACGGTGGTACATTTGAAAGTTTTTATCCCAACAAATTTGTTTTACCCGTCAAATCACAAATTTTTTCGACATGATTAGTTTTATTACTGTTACCTATTCTTTCGTTGTGAAATCTCTTTTAATTAATGGCTAAGTTTATTTTTTCAATGTAAACTGTAACTATAACTTATTATATATTTATTGTGCAGAATATGCCTGAAGAGGATATGTAATTTATCAATATTCTAGTGCTATGTATGAAGTATTTTTCATTGTCTTATTAAACGGATATAAATGATTGTTATTATTGTATTTTTTCAAAAATGGAAAACTGCCGGATAAAACTCCAATATGGTTAAAAAATGTATTATTGATTTAGTTTTCTTGTATCCAAATGAGCTTACCTTTCATTTACATCAACTGGAACCTTTCCTTAAGCTCCTTGCTAAAGTCCCTACTCAGATAACAACTTAATTAACAGAATATACCTACCTCATTTTATAGCCCTCACTGTTTATTATGGAGTGGAGCAATTTAGGTCGCAGAAACTGAGACTCTAAGGAAAGAGAGCAGATTGAAGTCGTTTGATATGATGGTGTGGAGGAGAATAAAGCTAGTGCAATGGAAGAAACAAAAGACAAACGAGGAAGTGCTCGGAATGGCGGTTGAGAAAGGGATCTTTTGGATGAGACTTTGAAAATGCAGAGCGGGTGATTGAAGTGGAAATTGAGACACTGAAGTCCTTCATAGAAAAGGGGATGTTGGTTAAGCAAGAAAGCATGAGTAAAAAGACTTTTTGAGATGGGTGAAGAGAGGTAGGATCTGTGATGAACTGTTGGAAGTAACATAATTAATCTTAAATATTTAAAGGCGCAGCCGAGCATACCGATGTTCCAATCTGACCCTGATTTTCATTGTTACAGCATCCATAGTAAAAAAATAATACATTGAAATAACTAATGAATGATGCTATCAAATTCACTCTAAAGCATAAACCTGACCCGAGGTTAATAGACGCTGAATGTATACAGAATTTTAGACGAATACACATCGAATGAAAATGCACATCTGACCCTGGTTTTGCATTTTTAGAGATCCATAGTAAAAAAATAATAACAAATTAATGATTCAATCAAATTAACTCTCAGGTATAAAACTGTCCTGAGATAAATACAGAGAATGTATACAGAATTTAAGAAGGATATAGAATGAAAATATTGGTGCCTGTAATTTAAAAGAAAATAGACTGGGGCACGTAGTTTATTGCCTACCGAACTTACCATATTAGTTAAAAATAAACTAATGATAGTTATGATAAACTGTAGAAATAAGATATTTACTGCCAAATTATCTGCTAAAAATGCACACTTTGCAAGAAGAGAGTTCTCATCCACCTTTCAGGGTGATCGTGAGTCCCCTCAAAGAATAATAGAAATGACGTCCTTTAAACGCGAGGGAAAATGTATTTGACCTACAGTTGAACGTACTAGTTTATCTCATGTCATAAATAAGTTTTTAATTTACAATATCCAGCAAGAGAGTAGAAAATTTCTCAATCGGTAGGATCACTACTGTTGAGCCTGCAATCCAACCGCCTAAAATCTTTCCTTGGGTGCTTTCCATTCGCTCCAGTGCACTAATCACTACGCAACACAAGAGCGCGTTCTCCTTCGATTCATTATAAACAATGCGCAATGAGATGCGCATTTTAAAATATATCGGAGTAATGTTGATGACCGCCAAACAAAAAAAATGAGGATCGGGTTGGTGTGTTGGCTAGAGTACTGGATAACTCTACGGACGACCAGGATTCAAATCCGTGTAGAGGAGGATGTTTTTCAGAGGACACCAGATCCCTACTTGAGTGCCTTGTGGAGGGCACTTCAAGTACAGTACTCCGTCTGTCGGATGAGACGTTAAACCATGGTCGCCTTGGCGCCTTTCCTTTAGGGCAGGGCAACGCCGGGTTTCTATCCACCCTTTCTTCCTTACCTGCCCCATAGAGAACATATGACCTTAGCTGTCGGTCGCCTCCCCAAATATCCAAGTCACCAATCCAACAAAGGATATACTCGTTGATTTTGGCATCTGAGATTGTTGTCAAGTTTTTGTTTGTATTAAAGGCGTCAAACAGATATATTGTAAGGTTTATGTAAAAAAAAGCCTACTTGGTACAAAACTTTACATTTTTAAATACTTATTGTGAACAAAATCAACAACGTTACGCAAAACATTCGTTCAGATCTGTTGTTCACCCACAAAATGCTGCCTCTGCCGGCCATTCTCTCTATTTTACCTTCAATCATATCCTTCAAAAACCCATTGTATATCAGGGTGTGTCCAATCCATCTGGTTCTTCTTTTCTGTATGGTGTTCCATATGGTCATTTCCTGGATCTGATATTGGCCTTCGGGGCCAATCGTTTCATTCAGCGTCGTTCGTGTTCGTTAAAGTGCGCTGATGTTTCCCAATTTGTGCGAACGTCATCACTTGGAATGGAAAAATTCCATCATCTTAATGGATTGCAAATGAAATAACGGGACAAAGACTTTCTGGAATTCAATTCACTGTGTACTGCAGACCCCTGTTCACAGGCGTAGCGGTGAGGATGGGGGCAGGACACGGCGCGGCGCATCGAGCGGCGTGGATTGCCCTCGACCCTAATCTTCACTCGTGCGAAACATGCGTGCGAGTGATTCATTCGCTTTAATTTCCTCCGGACACAAAGACGTCCGGGATTTCAGGAGAAAGATGAAAGGAAATGCGCGCACAGCATCGCCTCGAAGGAATCCGCTCCCGAAACCCCTTCTCCATTCCTGGAGCGCCCTCTCCCTCTCGTATCCCTTCCCCTCCGCCCCCTATGAGGTACCCTTGAAAATGCCTTCTCTTACCCTAAGACACTCTCTCCCTCCCTCCCCGTCTCTAGGCTCAATCCCGCACCCTTCTCCTTAACTTGGGTCCACGGGAGAGGAGGGAAATGGGGGGATGGCGGCGGGTTAGGGGAGGGTGGGGTGTTTACGGGAAGGTGGGGGGAGGTATATATAGGGGTCGTGTGGGGTAAGGGGATGTGTCGCGTGGCGACCCCTCTCCCGCCCTCCAGGGCCATATCCATGGTGACGAGGCGCGTGAAGGTCGCACCAACTCCCCCCTCACCCCCACCCCCCTATTCCTCCCCCTCGACGCCCACCCACCCTCTCTTTAGAAATCGTCTCTGCGTTCCCGCTCCACTTCCCCGCTCTCCACCATCCACCCCCTTCGGCTCCTTTTCCTTCACAGCCCGGCAAACCCTTTCGGTCGGGTCCCCTTTGCTCCCCGGGCGTATTCAGATCAAGGGCGGACCAAAAAAACGGTAGTGGTGATGGTGATGAGAAAACATTGGAACTATTTTTCTTTGATGCTGAGGGTGCTAATGAAAAATAATTGGCATCCGCCCGTGAGAAATAGCTGGGTGCGCGAATCGCAGACTCTTTGAGGTTAAACGTCTGTGAATTGAGACTTGTAGTCACTGTTTTTCTCCTATTGTAAGGGATTTGTAATTAATTTTTGCGAACAAAATAGGTATAAAAAAGACGTTTCACCACCAACATGTGAGTTCAAATAAGAGATAATTACTGTGAACTTTAACTAATGTTTACTGTTTTTACCGGCATAAAATATGTTAGAAGGCAACTAACTTATGGCGTTGCTGAATCGAAGTTAAAACAAATTTAGGTGTAAGAATTATAAATACGTTGCGATATGAAATTTTAAAAACACAAGGCTTTCAAATTTATGTCATGTATAAGTCTTCCAGCCCTTAGGAACGTTTTACCCTCTGCCGAGTGCAACAGGACAGTAATGCTTAACAGAAGTACTCCTAAAAGTTCTCTCATTGGGACGATGAGACAATTTTAATTCCAAATTGAAGTAAATTTGTTTCAAATAATAAAAATGAACAGTTTTCCGACTATATTTTTCAAAAGTATCGCTTAAACTGCTAAACCTTTCGTTCTCATACATTGCAAATAATTCATAAAAGTACACATATTTACAGAGAGTATCAGTAGAATTCGTGCATTTTTTTGCAGGCAAGAGGCATTTAATTTATCGCATTTAATAGTATCATTATTATCGTATCTGAAAAGTGAACTAATGGTCTTGGAAAATTAAATTAACAAATGTTGATAAAAGCACTGCTACAGTCTCCACGGTCTACGTAGTGCAGCAATTGAGCATCTACTCGAAGGATAATAGAATGAAGGCAATTCATTTTTCACTCCGAAGAAGAATCGAAAACTTAACGGTGAAAAAAGCTAGAGAACAAGAATAAATATTTCCAGGTGAGGAATGGTATTTATTGAAGGACTATAGAAGAAGACAAAATGGTGAATAGAGCAGGTAGGGAAATGTAATGAGATAGATAAAAATAAAATTCTCCAATAGCCGTAAAAATGGCACCACTCGTCAAACATGTACCACAAAAATACACTTACTGTGTTGGTTTGCGGGAAAGGGGATTCCACAGCAGGGACCAACCACAGCCTCTCCACCAGAATACCCTCCTGTGATGGTTTACGGGAATGTTACTTCCTCGCCAGTGACCAACACAGACACAACCACTCAACCCAGTTTGGGATCCTTTTCGAGGGCTAATGGGACCCTGATAAGGATGCCTGGGTTATAACCTGATATCCTTCATAGGGCTAATGGGACCCTACTAAGGATGCCTGGTTATTACCACATTCACACACACACGCACTCAAATCACTCACTCACAACACACAGATGGGCCCAACTTCTGGGAGAAATCGCTCAAAAAGAGCGTGGTCAAAAGAAAAACACACAGAAACAAACGAGGGTGAGCGTCGGATACGCGTATTTCGGCCACAAGGTGGCCCTCTTCAGCGAGCTGAAGGGAAAAGCACTTGCAACACGAGGTTGTAAGTGAACGAAAGGGGAGGACAGCCAGGATTAAATACTGAAGGGACAGAAGGAGGAGGGGGAGGGAGAAAACCAATGACCAATGGGTGTTGAAGAGGGCAAAAGGCATTGGTGGAAAGTGGAGAAAGGGGGGAGGGTGGTGAAGAGTAAGTGTATTTTTGTGGTACATGTTTGACGAGTGGTGCCATTTTTACGGCTATTGGAGAATTTTATTTTTATCTATCCTGAGAGGCCTTAGAGCTCAATTTCCTTTGATTTAATGTAGTGAGATGTTTAAGGTCTAGGCAGAGGTTAAAATATTTGGTTAATATGAGATGTTTAAGGTCTAGGCAGAGGTTAAAATATTTGGTTAGTGTGGCATTGAAGGGATTAATAATAAACCCCGTTAATTGAAAGATTAAGAGCAAAGTTGAATTAGAAACTAACAGAATTGGGTGCAGCGGAGTTTTGCGGTCTGATGGGACAGTTCTTGCCCATCTCTCTATCCCAAAACATCGCATTCATGAACGGGATTTAACATGAAGACAGTGTTACTCTTTCCGTGGCTATGATGACTGTGGGCGCTTTTGCAACATTTTTTAAATTGAAGCTAAAATGAACGGAGGGATAAGAAATCCACATATGTGCAAATCTTTATTTGTTAACCTGTGTGTTAAAAAAATGGATGTAGCCGATATGCATTCAGGAGAATCAGTGGTAAATTTGATTATAACGGTGGTGAGACCCATTTTCATTTCAATATTGTTTTATTTATTTTGAGGATTACAAATTGTACGCTAAAGCTTAAAATATCTGTGTCAGTTATTCATTATGAAATTTTGAGAATAAGTTCCATCAACACATTGTCAGTAATCGATGAAATAACAAATTAGATGCTAGATTTCATTGGGATTATGCTGAAGAGAGACAACCAAACTGTCTCATGCCTCATTTAAATGGAGTCAAAGCCATCAACGGTTTATCTATAAACATTGGTGGATTCTTAGAAAGTTTATGTCTAGTTTTCCACACGTAAATCAAGTGCCCGGCCAGCAGACAAAACATTTGATGCAATTTTTGCAGTAACAAGTCATCATAGTCAAAAACATATGTGGGTATATGATGGCAGAGTAAATGGTTTAAGAGGAAGAAGCAGACTGCGAAGGTCAGGAACAAATGTAGCCAAGATGCTGTTACGGTGGAGAATGTTAAGGATAGGAGAGCTTGTATGAAGCAAAGACTGAGTGGAAAGGAAGCGAATGCGGTTTTTAAGGATAGAGCCTTAGAGAGAGGAAAAGAGTACATTTTCTAAAGCTAATGGAAATAATTAAGGTCTTTGAGTTTAATTCCGACCATAAGGGAACGGTGTGATGGGTTTGTATGTATATGGATGCGTAAAAAAAGTCAAAATCTCGAAACGTTGAGATAAATTACCGTTAATTTTTTTCCCCGAGTGTTTATTATATCTTAAAGCAAGGATATGATAATTCCCCTCACGCGACCCTTGAATCTACAGAAGGTGTTTTCGAAGCAGCAGCATCCTCCCCCTCATCTTATTCCTGTGCAAACCTCTTCAAGTGTCCCCCCTCACCCCTTTCTTCATCGACCCTGTTTACATTCACCCTTTTTTAGCCCCTCACCTCACTTGCCCTCTCCTCTCCCCACCCCCCACGTCTCTTCTCACAATTTCCTTTCCTGCACAAAAACCTGTCCCCCACCACCCTCCCTTACACTTCACGAACTCAGCACACGCGGGCAAGCACTAAAAAAAATATGAAATAAAAAAACCAACCCCCGTGCGTCCTACCAACACACCCACTTCTCAACCTCCGTCGCCCCCCTTCAGTGCGTGTGACATGGAACGGACCATCCCCCCTCCCTCCTTGTACACACACACACACCTCCACGACTTCTCCCTCCCCTCTTCTGCCCCCCCGCCCCTCACCCCCATTCCTCCCCCTCCAAACTCGAATGCTCTCCGTCTCTCTCTCACCAATCGATACTCACTTAGAGACAACCGCCTGAATCCTCTTCCTCCACCACCTTCCAACGAGAGTCGCCTTCTCTTTCCCTCTTCACGCTTTCTTCCCTTCCTCCTACCACCCCCTCGACCCTCCCGGTGTTTCTCAGAAATTAAGTTCTCTCGTTTCATTATTCCTCACTCACACCTCCCCCCCCCCAATTTCCGCAAAAATTGAGAGTAATTGGCAGTGCCGCGTCGGTTAAAAGTGCAATTCACGCGGGGCAATTTCTTCATCACTAACCCGCTCGTTGTGTTGCGTAAAATTTCGGTGGAGAAAACGTGTCGCGAGAACAAATCCAGTAGACCAAGGTGATGTAGTGTGGAGTATGAGCATGGAGAATCGGTGAAATATTAGTGATATTCCAAAAACATAATCTAAAAAATTTGACGCGACCTTGGTTTCAACGTTACTATATCATCTACAGGAAGACTGGTCCTTCTGGTGATGTTGTTATTGCACTGAAACGCCGCTCTTGATTGCAGGTCTATTTCTTAATCGATAATTATTTGTCTCATCAATTCCGCTCTTCCTTGCACCCCGAGTTAACTTGATCGGCTTAGTGAGCATAAATAGTTATCCGATTCAAGAACCTGTGGCTACATCGGCTTCCTTACTGTTTCCTGATAGATTAATAAATTTGTCGAAAATTAGTGTCGGAACTCAGTACACTGAACTCATTCCCTTAGGTACATCTCTGACTCATTTATCATCGTCATAAGAGGGTGACATATGGAAGACTGACATGTTAAGTTGCTAGTAATCCCAAATTGGGTGTCGTTTTCAATATTCCATCCTTATCTATGGTATTGATATACGATATTTGTGCAGATAATGGGTTCAAATATTGACGGATACTCCCCATCCTAGATCCCTAAGATAGTAAATTTATTGCATGTTTCCTCTTACAGCCAAAAGTCGCGAATCACTAGCACTGTCCCTTCAGTTTATGTTTTGGTCACTTGGGCATTATTTCATTACTCGCTCGCGGATCTTTGTAGATATTGAGTGACAATTTCGGAAATGCTCGTTGAAAGAAATTTTATTTTATGCAAGATCTCACTCCTCCTTAAGATGTTAGCAATTTTAAATCAATGACCCCTTCCAATGTTATATTCAAACTCACTATATTTATATACTATACGAACACAGTGAATTTAATTGTTCACCACTCCTTTTCTAGCTCCCCTATTCCATTAAAAAGGGCCTTTCTAATATTATTTCCGATTTATTTCGAAAACTGTCTCTGAATGATATTTTTGCGTCATTTGTGGACAATGCATCATTTGATCCTGTTTTTTACAAGTTCTTGGACCTAAATAGTAGTAACGATTTATTTTTCGGTGAAGTATATTCCCTTGAAACTCGGTGTAACTGCCATTCATACCATTGGTCACAATAGAAGACTAGCAAACATAATGCTTTCTCTGTTCATTACCAATGTGCTTATAACAGAATTTTTAGATACAATTAAGTCATTCTTAAGTCATTTCATTTGATAGTCAAAATACAAGTCATAACTCATCGCAGCATAATAACATAACCTTATCGTCAATGCCTGAGCATTAGTATACAACTCAGAACAATGACAGAAGAAGAGATAATTTACTGAATTTTAGTTCATTAAATAAGAGGGTAAAAAAATACAAAAGGAGAATTAAATTAAGGGTGATGACTTATGTAAAATTGCTCGTTAATCTCAGAAAATTCCATCACTAGAGTTGAGTAGTATCAGGGTAGACTCCATGTCTCTCTTAAAATTGCATCTTAGAGTTGCAAATCTATGTTACATGCCGCTTTCAATGTTACATACTCACTCGACTTGACTTTGACCTTTCCAAAAGAAGTACTTTTTTCTATCACTTCTCAGATGTATATTTCGACTTGACGTATCACACATAATTGACCCAAATCCAGTTTTAAACTTAATTATACGAGCTGCCGCACGGAAACTTCCATCATTTGACACGGCTTTTATCGCTAAAGTAATCTATGTCGTGATCAACGTTGATGGAAGAGTTGAAGGGAGGCTGATGAGGGAGTGAATTTAATTCTTTCCACTTTCTTGTCATTTCCGCGTTCTGATGATCATTGCGAGCCTGTTTTCCAGCACGTGTTCCCTTTGCCAGAAAATTAAAGAGGCCCATTGGAGATAGGCTGTACGAGTCAAAATTAACGCTGTATCCAACATTTTTTACGTAATGTTTTTTATGCTTTCTATGATTGCAAGATATGTTTTAGACAACAAAATTGAGTCCAAAACTGCGTACATTATTCGTCGAGTAAATATTAAATAAACACTTTTTTCAGACCCAGAAGTCAAATGCAGCTCCCTTTCCATTTAAATAACTCATTTAAATGTCAGTTTTTAAGTTATTTGTTTACTAACTTGAAAAATAAAAGAAGTTGTCATATGAAATTTCACTACTACTAACTTCTCAAGTATTATTTGCTTCATAAGGTCAAATCTTCTTGCATTAGTTCATAGTTTTTTGCAGTAATAGCAGTAAAAAAATAAATGCTATTTTTACTCACGTTGCACCCATTTTTAATTTGACACAATGCAATTTCAAGTTCCAATTGTGAAAATAATCGTTGTGGAGGGATCTAATTTTGTCCATTGCACTAAGCAGTGTACTCACTTCTTTTCCTAGTAGATATAATATGGAGAAACTGAAATTTAAGTCACGTCACGCCAGAGCCACCTCATTTGTGTTTTAAATTCACAAACGCCATCTGCGTCTTTGTTTCCACGTTTTTTATATATATGGTTGCATTCTTTGTATCCACTCCAAAAAAGATGAACTAGGATAAGCTTCAACTTAAATTTGCTATCATTAATACCTAATCGGGCCTTTTGAAGGCATCAACTTTAAAACTCGGGTGACACAGTCTTTAGACAGACAGTTGTAGCAGTTTAAACTGCTATACGTGCTGAGAAAATATCTTAACTAATAGGAAAAAATCCAAAGATTTTCCGAAATTTCAAATTTTTTCGTTTGCAATCACAACTGTGGCGATGCATAGCGGCAATCGCTCAGAAGACCCTTTTAAGAGTCAGAATCTATCCCTTATCAGCTGGGTTCAATCAAGTGAGTAAGCCTCCTCATTTCAAAATCAGAGTTCCTAATGTTTCAAACATTCATTACCAAATTGAAATGCATACTTATTTTCACGTCAAAAGTTTAGCTCCATTTGGTTCTTATTCCTTTCTATAATCCTTTCAATGGGCTCCTCTATTTTGGTGACGGATATTAGCTATTTTAGACAGTATTTGAGACAGTGTCTAGATATCGTAAAATTTTCATGAAACACAAATGTGACATTTATCCCGCATTTCTCAAGTAGTATTAACTTATGTTGGCATCTTTGCCTATCATGTGTTGTCCATTACCCTCCGTTCTATAGCTCGTATCTTTTGACTTAACCTTAAAGAGCCATCTGACCTTTGTCTATTCGTACTGATCTGTGTAAATAAATAAATAGCCGATCCCTTCCGCACAAGCCTTCACCCCCTTGCCGTCATGCTCACCACGTTTCGCAACGTCTTCTACCACGTTTCGCAACCTTTTTCCTCCTCCTCCCGCCTGCCTTGTTACTCGTATGTTTTTCTTCCTCTCCAGTCGGAGCAATGTATGCTCAGAACTTCACAGCTTCGAGGAGGTGGAAGGTGGAGGTGATTTCAAGCTACGGTGTTTCTTTCGGCAGAAAACACGAGACTGGTTTCAAGAGCGCGACCTTGGCCCTGGGAAGAAGAAGGCTATTCTCCTCGTCGTCATGTGTCGAAGGCTTCAATAATCCGATCATTCTTAAGTTAATAGCAAGGTCTTCATGCCCACTTATGAGGGAGAGACACGAGCCAAGGTATTTCATTTCAGTGACGGACGAATTCGGAGTGCTCGTTCGGCTTCCCATCAGAGAAGGGATTGCTAAAATGGAAATAAACAATATTATTATAGATTGCTGCTCCATTTATACTTGTTTTTGTAACTTTAGCGTCAATTATCATATTAGTAGAAAGACTTTATGGCTGACATGTCGTTTGCATTCTACAGGTTGTTTGAGGCAAATTGTTATAATTTGGTAATTTGATGGACGATGAATTGTATTCCAACCAAACAGATAATTTTCATTAGGACAATATTTTAAGCATGCATTGTTACCAAAAAAGCACATTTTATAATAACAATTTAGAGAAAACATTTTAGAAAATAACATTTAGCTCCAGTAAACTGTGAGTGCAGAATTTCCGTAGAATTCCTTCGCAAGAAATTCAATAATTCGACTATAGGAGAATCATTTTTCCCTGAAGAGCACAACTGTGTAATTACGTACATCTACATCTACTCATTACCCTGCTAGCCACCAAAAGGGTGTTTAGTTGGGGGTGACTTATCACCAATGTGAACTAAAGTGAAGAAATTTACTTTCACCAGCATGCACCACATAATAGATATGCTGCAAATGATACAGAAACCACAAAATTATTCTATAATGTATTTACGTAAACGTGAAACAAAAATCATGTAGGAAACAGGCGAAATATGGTGTTAGCACTACTCGGCAGATTTAGAAACATGCATTAGGGTGTATACGAATTAATCAGCTATACTAACTGTCAACTAACCCACTTCGAATTGTTAACTCAGCCATTATGGTGTCTTATCGTTCGTGGGAAAAACAACATCTTAAAACTGTTTTCCAATCTATTTCCCTTATTTTACTTTCATGATCAGATTTACCGTAGTATGTTGGAGTTCGTAAAATATTGAAAACTTCTTCTGCAAATAAATCAGTTCTGAATTTACTTAAAATATTGAGTTTAATTTTCAATCGACGGTCTGATAACGATCAGATATCTGTCAACCATGTGAAATAATTTTTACTACGTTCCACTAAACAGAAAAGAATTTCTTCTGCATCGCATACGAAATTAGTACTATTATATTTCAAAATCAAAATCGTTTAACATCTTTTCGAGTATTAAACATAATAAATATCAGCGTATTATCTTCCTCTTGCTAATACCCTCTCGAATATACCTATCTGTATGGTGTACCTTTCTGTATCTGTATAGTTTACCTTTCATTCTACTAAACTACTTACAACCCTGCAAGCTGCCGGGTGCATTCGGGTTTGACAGGCACCATGTAAAGGGGAGGGAATGGTAGAAAAGAATCGAAAATGGAGAGAACGAGGAGATTTGAAGGTGAAAAGAGTGTCTTGGTGCCACGGCATTTTTTTTATAGCCTACGACACACGGTACAATTAAAACCGTGGCCATAGTAACGTCAAGATGTTATTATTATTTAAAAATGATTTATCTATAATATAGTATTGGCGTTCATTCCCAAATTTAAAATAAAACGCCTATTCGTTCATTACTCGATCTCGTGAAAACAACAAACTTGTACTAAAATCTTTCCACATCATCTGTGAAACCAATGGCTTCGACCGCGAAGCAAAAGGGAAATATGGATGTTGCTTTTCTTACGAGGGGTGCATTATTCAAATGTCATCTAAATTTTAGCGATTTTGCGTTTATTTTGTAAATTTGGTAAGTTTTTATTCCCATTTCCCACTTTTGCTTCTCATTAATTACATTTCAGAATTATCTTTGGCATCACATTCACAATCAAACTGTAAAATGACCACGTACAACAACAAAAAAAATGAAAATCAAAAAGCATTAGAGCCGTAAAACGAGTAATTTCTGGTTTCTACCCTTAATTACACATTCTGTCGGCTTTTATAGCAGTGTAATGTGGATGTATTACGGAAGGCACGCTTACGCAACTTTCCTTATTTGTAAAAGCATCAGTTAGATGATCATGCATTCTATGGGTTTTCATTTGCCATCGGAGACCTTGCCTCCAAACGTTTTAGTTGGATACAATTTGTAAATTGCTTTTAATGCCTATTCCCAATTTACATTTGTTGACGTTTAATTCTGCCACTCTGAAAATCCACAAGCGCTCAGTAATTGCCTCCCAAGTTCCCACAAGGCCTTCGAAATAAACTCGTTAAGTCTGTCGATCAATTAATTCCCCCGGTTAATTCGCTCGCCTTTTTCCACGTGGAAATCTTACTCAATTTTACTGCCGCCGTTTTCCTCCACTTCCAGCTCCCGCCTCGTTCCGTTCCGCATCCCACCATGCAGCACGTGGAGGCATCCTGTCCTCACTTTCGATCATAATTCACTCACAACCAAGTATATACAGCGGTTTTAGTTCAAGCTCAATTTTAAGCATTTTGCGGAAGGTTGGACCTTATTTTGACGTATCTTTAATGTCTTCATATAAATATAACTAAATCGACTCATCTCATTGTAAGTATGTATTTCAGAATTTTAAATGTTGGAACTATGATTTTATTTACCGAGATCTTAATTTAATCATAACGATACTCATATCAATTCCTCTAAGTAGAATATTGCTCAGTAAAATAAAAAAGTAAAGTAAAACAAACTTTATTCAGTGAACTCTTACTGATATCTACCGTTTGCTACTTTCATGAAATTAATTCTGTACATTACTGAAAAAGTTAGCAAACGAAAGCTTTGAAACTATGTTATTCAAATCATTAATTAGTCAAGTCGGAAAAATATATTTTGACTTGAAATCTATTATATGTCATATAATTTATAAAAATTAACCTCGAATGGAAATGATTTATTTTTGCATAAGTGACGATGAACACATGGAAATTTTTATAGGCCTTTCCGTTCAGGAAGTGCTCTCGCGCGTTTTAACGCTGAATTTGAACTCGCAGTGAAGTATGACATGCATTTTATCGAGCGCATGAAAAAAAGTTGTGAAGCTCTTTAGAAGTGGTATTTTTTTAAGAAACAATTTAATTTATTGATAGCAAAAATTCCAAGGCATTTTTCTTATATTTGCACTAAGCTATTGACTTTGCAATGCACTGTAAAAATGATATATGGTTTTAGCCTCTAATATTCATTCTTTAGCATTGGATTTAGTTGAAGTTCTCCCCAGAAACTAAGAGAATTCGGCGACATAGTGTATGAGTCTATGTGAGAACATAATTGTGATGATGAATGCATCAAATTGAAAGTGGAAACAATTTTTGAAGTGTCTTGAGGCGTTCGTGCAGTTATTCTTATCAGATTTATCTCCATACGGCACGAGGGTGGCCGCAGTTCTAACCATTCATCGGGTTGCGCTTGAGAACAGGATTGTTTTCCATTTTTCATTATAATTATTTTATCAAACGTTCATGCCACGCAAAATAACTGCTATGAATATTAATAAATATAGTCAATACTTTTATTCACATTCAAAACATGAAAATCCCTATAAAACGCATTCAAGAGATATTGTCTGGTCTGGTCTAAGAATGCACTAGAACACATTGCCTCATATTATGACCTCACCTCGCTGTATACATAGTTGTTCTGTTGCTGTTCCTCCAAAAATGGCTCCGATGAAATTTAATTCATATTGTTACCTCTGCCTCCACGAAACTTATAGGGTTTTTATATCCACCCCTTTGCTTCACCAACTCGAAAAATGAGATCTGATCTACATTCTACTACCGGTGGGTCAGAATGTTCTCCAAGATAATAAATCACTAGATGTCTTCTCTTCACGGGCTGGAGTATTCCGAGCTAACTCAATGAACGAATTCACGACCGTTAATCCATTAATATTGTGTTTTCAGATGGTGGATACTATGCTGGTCGTCTTTGTTATGACATTTAACTGGTATACCTTAATAAGGAGGCTAGAAATAAGTGGAAAATCATTATACCCGCGTACGTTTATGCATTTATATGCGTTTGGAATTCACACGTGACCCAATCTTTGGCATCAAGTAAATAAGGAATAATCATCGGCATAGAACTTAAAAATAAGACAAAATTATATTCGTAATAATGGATTAATACACAACGGTTGTGGAAGATCTAAGTCACTAAATCCAATCGGCACGGAGGGCATCATGAACGAGCCTCGAACATGCTTTTCCGAATCGTGTAAAACCTAATTTGTCCCGTTACTTACATCACTAGAGAATTTTACCAGCGGGAATGAATAGTAAATGTTGCTTTCAACGATTATATTTACTAAACATGCATCAGCTTAACTCACGCAAATTCGATCCCTCATAAATTTTCCTCTTGCCACGCTTGTCCCATTCATCTCTTCTGGTTGGGCTTGCAGGAAAACGGAATAATCTAAAACCTGATTTCTCCAAACGGGAGCACTACGGCAAACCAGTTTCGTTCACTTCTTCTTACTCCATGAAGAGCCACATTCCTACAGAAAACCGAGCTGGGTCCAACATAGCAAAGCGAGGGCGCAAAATGGGATCGTGTGATGACCTGGACATAAGAACCCTGATAAATGGAGTCGATAGGAGCTTCCGAGGCTTCAAAGAAACGAGAGTTGATGGGAAGGTTTTTAGCGTAAGTGGACTTGGTTGATCCAAGGGTAGCCGGACCGGGCTCAAAGGTCACCTTACGAATGAAAAAACCCGAAATGTACTTCATAATTCCCATTTCTATTTCGCAAGAGTACCCGGTTGGTGGATTTTTTTCCAATAGGGCCGGTGATCCTGTCGCCTCTATTTCTTTCTAACCTCCGTGGATCTTGACATCTATCAGGGTGCCATCTCAGGAAATGATGTCAACGACAACAGCGCCGCCATTGGTTATTCGAATCTTAAATTGACATGAATAAGCAATTTTACCCGCACTTTTTTCGCAAAATGAACACTAACTTTTATGGTGTTAAACGTGAGAATGAGGGAAGCCTGATGAAAAAAGAAACTCCTTCGCAATTTAAAGACATTTTCGCAAAAGTGTCGTGAGTAAATAGCTAATTATCTCACAAAATCGAATATTGTAAAAAATTTTGGCCTACCCATTTCACTTTTTGAGTTGTTAGGAGCAAAAGTCATGTAGTTCTGAAGAAATGCAGCTTCGGTCGGCATTTTATGCAAGAAAAAGTGGCCATTACAGAATTAAATCTTCAAATAATTTGCATGTTTTTTATGCCAGTTATTGTTTTTTTATGCCTAAGGATTTTCACCAGAGAAAGCTACTATTTTTATAAGTACATAAAACAGTTGCTTGTAAAGAGTGATTGTTGCGACCCGCACAGCCGAGGAGAAGGTCTTTGAAAATGTTGCGAACGCACAGATGAACTACTCCGATGTGTTTCCCCATGCTGTGCGTGAAATTTCTGGGCGATTCTGCTTTTTATGATAGCAGAATGTATTTTAAGCTGCGAGTAATTGATTAGTTTGACACTAAATTTTAATGCAGAGCCTTAATTTTTTTACTGATTAAATAATTTCCTGCGACCCGCTCGAATCATGGATTTTCAGCAGAGAGAAGATAGCGTCTTGAGACATGAAATTGAATATTTTTTTAATGAAAAAAAATTATTCAACTAGAATGGTCACCGCGCGAAATATATTCACAATATGCATGAATAATGCTGTGTTTTTTTTAAATTTCATATTTGCATTTTTAGTTTTTGTAGATAAATCATTGCACTTCCACGTCAATGTCACCACCAATGCCTACTTTTGCGGTATATCAACTTCACAACTGATCCCTTCATATCCGTCACTTTTTAACGATATATTTTTGTTTATTACATTCCTTAACACTATCAGTGCCGGACTTGGCGGCATACCTATTAGTACCGATAAGGGTAAATATGTCCCATTAGACATACTTCGTGTTGCTAAGGAAATATGACGTTCAAAATTGAAATAATACGTGTATTGTTTCGAAATTATCGGTTATTTACAGTTGGCCATTACTTTGCACAAATAGCAGTTTAAAATGACGTACTATTGTATGCCATTCCATCATATAGAATGTGGCGCATGAGAATTCCGACCCGGGACTTTTGTCCCGTGTCCAAGTCCTCATGCGAAGTCTGCGTCTATCGGGCCTTCGTACGGCGATTCACGCCTGGCTACCAAACTGTTTATAATACTTTAATGAATGACAGTCAAACCACATTCAATCATGACAAAACTTGGAAAAAACAGGGAAGAGATGGCCTGAGGTCAAAATGACTTCCTGATACTAATAGGTAGAAGGTAATATACATTAATAACTAATGGTGCTCTAAGATTCTTATTTTTACATAATATTCTGCTGTCAATGGAAATAAAATCAAGCAATACGCAACATCTAGGACGATTTAGTCAAAAGGAATGGATTGCCAAAAAATATAAACCAGTCAAAAATTCCCCTCCGGTATTTCTATTGTTAATCTACGTGGGTCAGTCAAAAAGTAATGCCTCCCATTTTTTTTCTACTTAAATGAAGTTGGTTGAGTGAAAAATTGATTTTGGAGATTTTCCTGAAACCTTCTTCTTACAATCCACTGCAGTAGCATATTTTGGCGTCATCAGGTGGCAGCACTGCAGTTGCTTGGTAAATGGCCGACATCGATGTTCGTGTTAGACAGCATTCTGTGATTGAATTCTTGAATGCAGAAGGTGGAACGCCAATTCGCATTCATGAAAGACTGAAACATGTGTACGGTGGTGACGTAACAGTGGATGTCAGCACTGTTAGACGATGGGTTCGTCGCTGTAACGAACCTGTAGGGGAAACACCGTTGGCTGACGAAAAGAGGAGCGGCAAGCCGGTGACTGCAGTGACTCCACGCAACATTCAACGAGTCAATGACATCATCCGTGGTGACCGTCGGATGACTGCAGATGAATTGTGTCGCATTCTCTCCCTCAGTAAAGGCAGTATGATGACGATTATTCAACAACTGGGGTACTCAAAAGTTTGTCCAAGGTGGGCACCAAGAATGTTAACCGACCACAATAAAGAGACAAGAAAAACAATAGCCTCCCAACACTTGCAGCGCTTCGGTTTAGAGGCAGAGGAGTTTATTGAAAAAATTGTGACCGGAGACAAAACATGGGTTCATTCATGGGCCGCTAAAAGAAGCTCATCGTGGGATTCACTTCGAAGATGAGAAGGCCGTGAAAACGTCCGTGCGACAATGGCTTAGGAGGCAGGACCGTGCTTTTTACCACGCTGGGATACATGCTCTTGTCAAAAGATGGACTAAAACTGTGGAAATGGACGGAGATTATATTGAAAAATGACAAGTCAATTGTCAATGTTGTGGTTTTTATCCTATGTAACTGCATTTGCCAATTTTTGACAAGTAAAAGGAGAAAAAAATGGGAGGCATTACTTTTTGACTGACCCACGTATGTCACGACATCTTCGCCGAGTGAGATGCAACAGATGCGATGCCGTAATAAGGTCGCCGACGACGCATTTGCTACGAAAGATTCGCCGAATGGACCGCGTGCGAGCAAAACTGCAACCAAATGGTTTCCTTTGAATGGACTGAAAATTTGCATTCCTTTCATTCCCTTGAGCCCCTCTCGAGAGATTCCTTCCGTGAAGCTTCGTTCATCCCATCGAGCATCTCGCGTTTCTTTTTTTGTTTTCAATGGTCTCATTCGCCTTCGCGGGAGATTTTTTTTACGACTTTTTACAAAATACAAATGATGATGATCATCAAGCGAGCGAGCAGTTGGAGAATGCCTGCCTCGTTTGGAGATCTGCGCCCCGAACACGGTCCTTTAATTTTTCGCGTGATTGTGCATTGTTTCCCTCACATTACATTCTCCTCCTGCATTCCGATTATACTTACTTCGTAGTATACTTCCCGTAGCTCTAAAATTCGTAATCTTTTTAAATGGGAATTTTACCGTTGGTAGCCTTATTTCTTGAATTTTAATAAAGATACTTGAAGAAAACAAATCGTGTACTCGATAATGTGCCCAAAAACTACATCTAGAGATGAATTAAGTTCACTTAACAAAATGTTGAAGTCATTCGTTGGTGCGTAACTGGTTAGAGTTGAAACTAATTGAATGATTCGTTGAAGCAAAATACTATGCAACACGAGATTCAATCCGAGTTGACCAATGTTGATTTTCAGCTTTTTCCCCAATAATCTTGTCCATGCTCTAAGATCACTATTGATAAGAATCATAGAGTAATGCCATTTAGTACTGCACACACCAAATTAACAGGTAGGTCCAAAAATAATACAAGTGAACACGTACATCCATTCCCTGGGGGTCTATATTTGGAACCACTAAGAATATTTCCTATTCCATCAATAAGGATCTAAAATCAACACGACCCTGACAAATTGTTTAAATTTTCCGTATAAAATTCGAACTGGTTTCAGTAATACCTCACAACTTATCAGATCGAGGTGAACTTGTAAGAAACAGGGTAAATTTTCGAAGCGTCGAGTACAACAAAGTTAGAATCAGTCATTTAGGGAAACTTATGCTTACATATAACAGAATACAGTGGAAACACCTGATCACACGATCCCCTTGTCAATGCGGGGCAATATCCGCTGTGGTGATATCGCAAGTAGAGGTTTATATACATGCATGAACCAGAATCAAATAGTCCTTCATAATTAGTTGTTGAAGGTAGACAAACACTGCCGTGGACTATCGGATAGGTATCCATCCATTCGTTGCCTCATATGGAACTCCATTCAACTTAAAGAACTCCACCCAACAAACTCGCCAGGGAAATTACCATCAAGTTTTAAAGCAATCCTGGATGGCATGAAATCCATTTGAACTAGGAGAAACTATATTAGGGATAGCCAATAATTTCTTGAAACATAATGCCATCGATGCCAGAAATCACTCACCACATAATGTTACATCCCTGCTGTTGTATCAAATCCTTTCTGGCTTGTTGCGTTGTAACCAGCCCAGTGCAACTCCTCACCTCGATGACGCTAGCCGACGTCACCCTCATTGTCGCCCAGCCATAGTTTCAAGGGGTAGGTGGCAGCACTAATGCTCACCCTTGCGCCCTTAGTGTGTGCATGGTGAACACGTTGTCGCAGAGATTTTGAATCGATGGTCAGAGCTTTAAAATTTGAAATCAATCACCGAAGCTGTGTGTGCAATTCCCCAATTCTTCCCTGTGACAGAAAAGCGTGGAAAACTAAAGTGATCATCCACGGACTTCACAACATCTGTCTGATAAGTCGTCCGCTAGACTTTCAGTTGATTAGTAATTAGCTTTCAGATTAATCAGCAATGTTAATTAGGTAAAATAAATAAGGAACTCAATCATATATGATGTGGATAAAAACTTTTTTAAACAACGACATATTGGCGGACAGTTAAAGGGTGGTAATTCTCTATTTTTCGACACATTTATTGCAATAGTACTATAGTTTCATATTGGAGGAATTAAGTTTATCGAGTTGTTAACGCGTAAAGTCTATAATGGGAGATAGAAGTCTTCAACACAATTAAACTGAATGTTAGACTAGAAGTAATAGCATTTCATAAGTTGTTAATACGAGAATCTAATGAGCCTGGTTTTTGTAGCTGAAGCCTATATATTTTAAGTCCGCGATCATATCCAAAGGAATGGGAAAGCCGTGGAATCAAATGACTCTTCAAACAATGTAGCTGCTTCCAAATCGATATATTTTTATTCAAGACGTTGATATACGCACATATGGGACCGCATGAGTGCACCTCAGCGCACAAGAACAAAGATTAATCGACGATGAACGCTTGCGAAACGTTAGATAACCAAAGTTTGGGTGGAAATCAATGGACACAATATCCCAGATGAAAATGGAGGTCAGAAATACCTCTCCGAGAGGATGTGAAGAGAGTGATACACTCTCTTAACACCCTTTACCCTTTTTACACATTCTGCACTCCCCTAACTCTCTCATGGGTGTAATTGGGAAGTATGGGACACACTCTACTCACTATCTTGAATAACCTTTCTTCACACTTCGTTACATGCTACCCAGAGAGAGTGTGCCGAAAGTATTCACACTCTTGTCACACACTCTGGCGCAGTGCTGCCAGCACCTCCTTCACACCTCCGTTTTACTCTCTAGCGAATATGAGAAGAAAGTGTTCACACTCTTGTCACACGCTCTGGGAGTGTACTGCCCGCACACCCTCGGTAAACTCCCTTGCGAATGTGAGAAGAAAGTGTTCACACTCTCACCACATGCTCTGGTGGAGTGCTGCCAGCCCCTCCCGCACACTCTCGTTTTACTCTCTTGACAAGGTGAGAAGAGAGTATTCATACTCTTTTCACACGCTCTTGCGTTGTGCTCTGGTTGCTCCCGAAAACACAACAAAGTCCACATGCTGCAACAAAGTAACCACTTACCGCTTTTCCAGTCCCGACAACAAAATATCTTTGAAAGCCTTTCGGTTTTTAATCGGTGGACGGTTATTAACCTGAATGATATAGTAGAGCGTCTAAAAGCTCCCTTACTCACAGAAGGCAGTGAAATCAGTCAAAAGTTTTGATGATGTCGATCAGTAGCTTTGACTAGTTTCACAGTGGTCTTAACCGTTATTGTCCTGCAGTTCAACAGGTGGGCGCTAATGAAGTATAATGATGATGGCGAAACGGAGGCGGTTCTGGTATGTAAAATCAAGGAAGTCGTTCGGGCCAGGAGTGGAGTTGTTCTCCGATTTGAGCCGTGGCTACCTAAAGATTTCGATGACATCGACATAACTGGATATAACTATCACGTCATAACAAATTATAAAACCAAAGGTGGGCTAGAGGAAAGATTTTATGCAGTCCATGGGAAACTTGCAGGTGAGTGAAAGCTTTGTTCTCATTTAAACTAATGTCTATGCAAGTGTGCTCATTTCATCTTCCCTCATTTTTTAAAATGGACTAATCATATTATTTTCGTGTTTTTTCCTACTATTTCTTATGTTCCAGCATCCAAGGAGGAGCTTGAGACTGGTGGGAAAAGGATTACTTGGCCAGCGAATCTCCCAGTTATTTTGGATTCCGCAACTGAGGATGAATCTCAGGAAACAAATACACCATAAATTTAACTCCTATGGAGACACAAAGAGAAGAAAATGCAAGTGTCTTATGGTAAATTGTGCCTTTATTAAAACAGCATATCTCTATAAAGGTTCTATTAAAAAATAATGTCTCTAACAGAGGCGTTAGCAAAGGCTGAGGAGCTTCCAGGGTATATAAGTGATAGATGCCATGAAATGAAAGGGCCACGGGGACTCGCCAAGAAACTTAAAGAGGTTCGCAATGCTGGTGGTGACACCGCAACCATTGCAGAACAGCGCAGCAGCGCATGGCCAACCGGACCAAGAAAGCGGCCTCCAGCGGAAAGGAGGACCAACCCGATCCAGTGAGTTAGCTCCATTTTAATTTTTTTCCTCTTCACGGAGAAATATTGATGGGCCGGCAAAACCCAGCCTTTCATTTATTTAAAAGGTTATTTTTGTTCTAAATTCAATGTCTTAATGCTCTCTTTGAATTTACAAGTCTTCTATGTTCTCTTCTTGGTGCTGTAGAATGATCGAATTGACAGATAATCTGAGGAGTTGCCAAAATGAGGCCGCCACAGTATCCAGAGATGACTCCTGAGCATTCCGAACAGTAAGTTTCCAATGGTTAACATATTCATATTCGGAAGGAAATGTATGATTTAACACTTTCCCGGCGAATAACATTAGTGTACATTTCTCGGGCTCGCCACCGGGTAAGATAGTCATAGGCAGCCGAAGTTTCGGGTTCCGACTCGTTAGTAGCCTTGAGAATGATTGAATGAGCCCGAAAAATTCGGAAGGAAATGCTTACGCATGCCTATGCCTATACTACTATTTTCCTGTCATAAAGGAGATTTTTGTGTGTATTTGATACCTCATTTTAACTCCACCCTAATTTTTGTGTTTCAGGGACGAAAGGAACGATTTCAGTGTCATAATTGACGCAATAAAACTCTTGTAAAAACATAAAGGATGTGAATTTCCAGCAAAACTGAGTTTCTATGGTCCTGCTCAGCAGAGGGTACCTTACCTCGCCCGCACGCTCCTCGCACTGTCTCGAGAGGGTGACAGCAGGGTGTGCTTGTATCAATTTACTCTTTCACACACGCTCTGCAGAGTGAGAAGAGAGTAAGAAGACGGTGTGCACCCGATCAGCAGAGGGTATCTTACCTCGTCCGCATGCTCCTCGCACTGTCTCGAGATGGTGACAGCAGGGTGTGCTTGTTTCAATTTACTCTTTCACACACACTCTCGAGAATGTATATTTACTTTTACTACACTTTCTCGTCCACACACGCAGTAGAGTGCAACGAGCGTGATATTACCTCACCCATTTTCATCAGGGATGACCACGTACGAATGTTTATTCCGTTCAAATTTTTATGTTGAAATATAGGCTGAATACATATTTACAACAAGTTGAAAGATTTGATTCGCACAGTAATAAAAAATACTTTATTTGGTCCACGCTTCATTCCTTTACTGAATATCAACAAAAAACAACACATGAAGAAACTCATACATGCCGAAAATATGGTAATAAATACGTAGAAATTGACACTTGAAAAACTGCATGGATTGTGGTTCCTTAGATGTCCACCACTCCCTTTCTTTGCCATCTGTAATGGACTACTAGGGTTTAACACCTGGTTCCCTTTTATGCTCCTAAACTGTGTAGGGATCAGGAAGCCTGGAAATCGTGGTGGTCTCCAAGTAAATGGTCCATGGATCGATTCCCGTTTCAGGCCAACTTTTTCTCGTGGCAACTTTTACGTTAATATAGAACAATCATGGATTCGCTCATTAAAATTTTAGTCTTCTTAAAACGCACTCCATCGTACACCAACAATCCATCAATCTTATCCAAAGCCTGTTGCCCCATAGCTCGTTAGGTCTGACGTAAACTTGATTCGCACTACTTTTGAAATGAATACTTTGGTGATCAGTTGTTCATTTTTAGGTAGATAGAGATAGCGCTTACTATCGTGGATGTTGTAATGTGGGCGTGGCTCGTCCGCCGTATTGGTTCCCCCAGACTTACCTTAGCGCTAACGGGCTGACGCTATATCAGTGCAATGTTTCGATATTTTTCATCGATAACTGACTAGAAGTGGACATTTTGAAAATGCATTCTAAATGCATATTTTTTAATCCATTTAAATTAATGATAATCCGTATTCACAGCAAAAAACCATTGTAAAATAATTCAGAATCCATCACATAAAGCAGCTAATAAATGTCTTATGAGTAATTCTTTTTCAATTTGCAACCGATAGCTGATATTCTTACTTTATATCCGCTTATGCTCCAACGGGTCCGTGCTATCCGAAGGCAAGCGAGGAAGGACGGCTAGGGTTCAAATTTTAGCAGAGGAGGGTACTTTTCAGAGGAAATCCGATCCCTGCTTGAGTGTCTTGTGGAGGGTAGTTGAAGTACAGCACTTCATCTGTCGGATGAGACTTTAAAATGTGGTCCTCTTCGCGCCTTTCGTCTGAGAGCAGGCTAATGCCGACGCCCGGTTTCTCTCCACACCTCTCCCCATTCCTCCAATGTTCCCTGCTTTATTCAACAGTCACCTATGGCACAAACGACCTTAGTTGTCTGTCGCTTCTCCTAATAACTGTAATATGTACATGCAATACATGCATTTCGTTGGTCATTTGTTTGAGTGCTATGTTTAAAGAAAACCTGTTTCTATGTGTTATGTTTATGTTCTTTTCTGAATTGTTGCCATTAAGCCGCCATTAAGAACGGAATAAAAACCCAGTTCACTGAGCGTGTATTATTTTTTAGCGCTGGACATAACAATAACCAACTGAACAATCCGGAAGCAAGCAAAGAAAGAGCAGAGAGGGAAACAATGGTGAGTATTTTGGTTGTCAATTGACGTTATAACGACGTCATGCCCTCTCCTTCCACCCCAATGATTATTCATGAATAAATACTTCATTGGTCCACCAAGCAGCCTCATTTGAGCCCTGCTTCATGACCTTCCCATCTTGCTGTCATAAGTAGTCTTTCGGCAGGATACTCTCCGTTGATTCTGCAACTCTGTCTAGCTGACCATCGTCGTCCATGAAACTATCCGTTCATTTTATCTCGTTCATCACACGTCGTGGATTCTGTTGAAAGCACAAAATGGTAGGTATTGTTTCATAGCACTCAATTTCTTTTTTTTCCACCGAGGATAAGGATTTATGAGTATCCCTCTGATAGCCTGAAGATGATGGATTGGTTTCAATTATTTTTTTTTCTCTTGACCCAATCGGTTTCAGCAGTAGAGGCACCGTCGATGCTGATTTGTCTCCCTTCCTGTATCCCTCGAGAGGCCGGGGGGTGTATTTTTTTTCCCGACCCGACCATCCCAAAACTTCATCCGAGCGAAAAAAAGAAACTATCCCTTAAAGTGATGATGTATGATCGATGTCGAGGCCAATTATGGGGCAATTTGCGAGAGTCGCTCGGTCGCGCGCAGTCATTTGTTTCCGGTAACACTTCGTCCTTGCCATATTGAATCCTCGTGCTGATTTCATTCCCTTCCCCATTCTACCTACACCTTCGGCTAACTCCCATTCCAATATTGCTTCCGTTTACTTCAATGTGTATCTAGACAACCCTTCACCTTGTCATATGCTGTCTCAAAAATCAACAAACGCACAATACACTTTCTTAATTGTGTAGAGCGTTAATCATTTCAGAGTACTTTAGATACTTTGTAGTCAACGCATACTAACACCACAGTAGCATATGGCGTCTATTCTTGCATGTTACAGGTGTTGTTAATAAAGAAAGCTTGATTTTTGGGAGTTTTTAATGAATAGTTCAATATTGATTACGAGATTACTAAAATGTGGAGGTATTTGAAATGTGCAGGTATGTGGAGGTATATTGACACCTTTGCCAAGGCCCAAATTGTCGCTGTACAAGCAAAGTCTTTTATATATTGGGACAAAAATGTATAACATATTACCTTCTGAGTACAAATGTGCACCTAATCTTGCTACTTTTTTAAAAGAAGTTATAAACTGGCTATTTACCTATGATAGAAATCGAAAATATATTTTGCTAAATAAAATTATTTATTTTTGTAAACATACTTGTTAAAAGGAATTATTTTTCAAATGTTGGTGTATATATTTTTTTTCATGTTCTATATATAACAATGTATGGTCGTGTTTCAAATTCATGGTAACCTAAACACAGGTTCGCCTTATAAGTTACCTAAAGCTTCACTAAATATATGAATATTGTATTCTTTGTATTTTTCCTGTATTTACTTCTGTATTTATTCTGTATTTTCTGTATTGTATATTTTTCTGTATTTTGGAGAAATAAAATTTATGTAAGTATATTAAACAAATCTTCGTCAATGTTAGCGATAGATAAACTCTTAATACAGCTATATAATGAGGAACTCGAGAAATTGTACTCTAATTACGAGTACAATTCACAATTAAAACATTGCTTTTAAATAAAAATTTCCTTTTGACTTTACTACGCATTTTGCGGACGCCATGGAACTTATGATGAGCACAATACAAGGTTGATAGTCGTTCAATGTTTGCGTATAACACTGCGATTTATTTTGGATTACATAAAGCACTAGCTAGAGATACGGAGTTGTTCATGAATTTCATATTTGCGTGGTATATAGATACACCAGAAATGCGGGAAAACATATGAGAGAAGAGAGATAATTTTTACCTACCACATTGATACATGCACACGGGTGAAACGGGTTCAGGTTTGTCGTATATGTGACAATTTAATGATAAAAATAATGTGTCAAATTTTATTTGTGAATTAATTTACTCTGGCTTTAATTCCAAACAACACATTCACTATAATCTATAAAATAGTTGTAACTTATCAGTTCTTGAGGATCCAATCATGTACTTGAGTCCCTTCTGTTGATACTAAAAAATTAATCAATGGATCTTTCATCCATTATCCCATTTGTACTCACTCAAAAATTTAATGGAAGAAATTATTTTTTTTCTTTCTGCAGCTATTTGTCGTTTGGTGAGGGGTTGGAGATTACAGGTTAGGCGAAATAATGCTGGCAAAAAAGCAATAACCTCTTCTCCTATCCATGAGCCCATGATGCACGGTTTTACTTATTTTTATATATTGGGCAAAAAATGTATAACATATGTACATTTCTGAATACAAATGTGCACCTAATCTTGCTACTTTTTTAAAAGAAGTTAGAAACTGGCTATTTACCTATGAAAAAAATCGAAGATATATTTTTCTAAATAAATTTTTTTATTTTTGTAAACATACTTGTTAAAAGGAATTATTTTTCATATGTTGGTGTATATGTTTTTCTTCTTGTTCTATATATAACATTTTAACTATGATTGAATTTACTCTAGCTTTAATTCCAAACCCTTGTTGTGGCTTGCAGGAAAATAAGTAAAAATAAGTAGATGAACTACCGTATTTATTGGCACAAGCGTTCTATAGAATTCTTGTAAAATTAGAATACAGAGGCCTTCCTCAACCTTCGCACAATTCTCTTGGAGGTTACCCCGCCTCCACAATTACCACGAAAAAATAACGTTCTCTGGCTGTACTTTTTACTTGATGTCTCAAGTCAGCGAAATATAATGAGCCAAAAGTAAATTTGTAGAAACGTATGAGTGTTCTGATTTCATTTATGAATAAATCGTCACATTATTACAAGTTGTGAAATAGTTAAACCTAATTGGTCGAAGAAATGAAAATTCCCCATTTTGTTTGTACAAATTGTTTCTTTGCAATGAGAATTTTTAGAACAAGAAGACTCCCAAAAGTCACAAATACAGAGCCATTACGTCCACATTACGTTTGGACATGAGAATTGGGAATGATATTCTCTATTCCATTTAAAACTCAAAAAGTATTCTCCAATTCAATATATATTTCTGTCGTCTGACTCACATGACGTACCTAATGACTATCGTAATTTAAACTCACACGGCGGAGCTGTTTATCATAATTATGAAGGGAAATAGCGTAATCGACTTTTGTACACTTTTATACATTATGACTTTTCTAATTCTTACAGTAATCTTTTTTGTGTACCTAATATGCGAGTATATATTTTTGTCGCTTTTTTTCGCCTTGGTGGGTGGGAAATTACATATTGGGTGAAATAACTGGCAAAAAATTAATAGCCTCTTCTACTAGACACCCTTCAAAACTCTCTTGCTGTGGGTTGCAGGGAAATAAGTAAAAAATAAATAGATGTACTACCCTATTTATCGAGGCAAGAGTTATTCACCGATATACTCGTTACTTACACTCCTGTTACAAATCTACTCTCCCTCGGATTGCGCCAAAATGCGAGTATACCTCAATGAGTCAAAGCTGTAATGAATATAATTTTCAATGATTTCAGATCAATTCATATATCTAACGTTCTGTAGAAATCTCGTAAAATTAGAAGCTTTCAAAACATCCCGGAGAGGCATGATGAAGATAATATGCACGGACGAAGTTAGACATGCTGAATATTACAGAAGACTAGAAGAGGAGAGGACCATTTGGTACACTATATTGAAAAGAATAACCAGATTGATTCGACATACCCTGAGGCAACATGGATTAGTGAAGAACATAATTGAAGGAAAAAATTGGGGGTAAATTCCCCAGAGGATGAACCAGGAATAAATTCATAGACCCAAAAAAGAGGGAAGTACATAGGAATAGCTACCAAGAAGAAAGGGAACTAGCATTAGATAGAAAAGGAGAGAGGGCTGCAGTCAACCAATTTTGGAATTGAACGACCAATGATGAGAATATGAATACAGCTTTCATGTCTGTGGTAGGTACTAGAAATTATTGCGAGATAAAGAGTAACACTTATGTGAGAGTTTCATGAAACTCTCATACACGTGTGAATTTCAAATGGCCTTGTCCAAAATTTGGGAGAATGCCATTTACAAAAACTTGCACGAGGAGTGAGATAAATATTTTCTTCCAAATGTTTTGTTGAACATTGAGGCGCATAACTTAGGGAGATGAACGAGTAAAATCAGCAGGAACATCCCAATTCAAAGGAACAAGTTTTCAGAAAATATTGCATCGCTAGTTCTGATATAAGGGAATTTGGTGAGTTGATGTTGTCTCTTCATTGAGAGTCTTAATCCGTCGACATGATTAACAGGAGCGAAATCGACCCCTCAGTAAATTAAAATGCAGTAAACCATATGGTCGTGGAGAAAAGTCAACCAAAGTCTTATTTTCGCATGCTCGAGCAGACATGTTTGATTTTGCTCGGAAGTAACGAAGAGACCAATCAAAAGCATGAGGAGCATACGGATATAAATTAACATGGAAATGAGAAAGCTATATGCTTCTTTAGCTTCTGCTTGTGAATGAGTAAACCAAAAACTCGGAGTGACGTGCTTTTTTCTTGCCTTTATGCTGTTGCGTGCAATAGGCTTAAAATAAAAAAAAATGAACATGGATTTTAACCATCCACTACCCACAAAATATCCACATAACCTAAAAGTTATTGATAATAGGTTTTAAGAGCAAGAGAAATCCATGCACTCCCAGTTTAAAACATCTGTTGGGTGTCGATTAAGCAAGTCCTCAAGCTGCAATTTATAAAAAATTGGAAAGTTGACGTGCGTGACACACTGATACAGGGATTTAAATCTGTGTATATAAAGTCAACCTTCGTGTGCAATAGGTAATTGGTTTGAACTATCCAAGTTTTCCAGAAATAACATCATGTTTAGGCTCGTTCTCTTATATAGGTATACTTGAAGCAAATATTCACAGACTGACAGCTACATTTCAGAAAACGGAGTAATTGAGATGAAGTAGAGAAAGTAGAACTATGTTGTGAATGGGAGTCAGTACTAGTTGAGTGATATGAAGAAAGCTACATATATAATACGAGGGTAGCCTTTTAAGTGTCGGGAATAGAACGTTCCTTATCACCTAGCAACTATAAATGGTGATTATAAACAACTTTTTGAGTTGGTTAATGCCCATGCAAAGTTTCATTAAGATCGGTCTGATAGTTTTGAAACGGTGGCGTGTCAAAGTTCCCAAGTCGCTGTACGAGATGGAATTAAGTCATGAACAGTACCGCACGATAATTTTCTATAACTTTCGACGAAGCCTCACCCAGCAAGAATGCGTCGCAGAACTTTTTGTTGTTTTTGGCGAAGAAGCACCATCAAAGACAACCGTTTATCGCTGGTATGCAGAGTTTCAGCGAGGACGCTCTAGCCTCAGTGACGAACCGCGTGAAGGGCGACCAAAAACCGCCGTCACTCAAGAAAACATGGATGCTGTACGTAACATGGTTCTGGAAGATCTTCATGTTACATACCGTGAGATTTAGGCATTATTGGACATCTCAGGCACCTCAGTTTAAAAGATCTTACACGAAGAGTTAGGTGTTAAAAAATTGGTTTCCCGCTGGATACCGCACCTCCTCACAGAAGAACAGAAAGCAGCTCGAGTCAAATGGTGTCAAAATACTCTGCAACGATTCAACTCAGGAGCATCAAAGCACGTTCACAACATTGTAAGTGGTGATGAATCATGGATCTATAGCTACGAGCCTGAATCAAAACGCCAATCTTCAGTATGGGTCTTCCAAAGTGAACTCAAACCGACAAAAGTTGTTCGCTCTCGCAGCGTTGCCAAGAAAATGGTCGCATCGTTCGTAGCCAAATCAGGGCATGTAGCGACGATTGCTCTTGAAAATCAAAGAACAGTTAATGCTCAATGGTATACGACCATTTGCTTGCCAGAAGTGATCGCCGAGCTTCGGAAAGATAACCCAAATCGACGCATCACGCTCCATCACGACAAAGCAAGCTCACACACCGCTCGAGTCACAAAGTCGTTTTTGGAACAGCAAAACGTCGAAGTTCTTGATCATCCTCCATACAGACCGGACTTAAGCTCCAATAATTTTTTCACATTCCCCAGAATCAAGAATATGCTAGGAGGAAAGCGCTTCCAGACGTCTGAAGAAGCGGTCGATGCCTACCAAACAGCCATTTTGACTACCCCTACTTCGGAATGGAATAAATGCTATAACGACTGGTTCCATCGAATGCAAAAGTGCATTGACTATCGCGGAGAGTACTTTGAACAATAAAACAATTGCGTTATTGTACCTCTTATAGTTTTCTTCATTCCCGACACTTAAAAGGCTACCCTCGTATAGCCGGTACACCCCATGTATGCACTACAAAAGGGTCAATCCACGTGAAAGAATCCAGGCGATATTTCTCAGCATTGTTGACTTTCTTGATATTTTGGCGTTTAATTAGCCGATATTTTGGTATCTCAAATAGAACAATAAAAAGTTTTCACCCATGGATTTTTTGCGGCCTTTATTTAGAGCACCGCGACTGTTTTTTCACCAAATTAACGTTTTAGAAAAACCTCATAACCTTTTATTAAAGGAGATTATAAAATAATTTATTAACTATTTGATCAAATTTAAAGTGAATTATATTTTTGCAGATGGTTTCTTTCAGCTAATTATTGAAATAGTTCCGTTATGCCTGAAACCTCACTTCACTTCATCAAAAACCATATTTTTTGCGTAAAATATTCTTAATGCAGATGTCATCGAGGCATTGATTATTATTCTAATTTTTTTGGAAGCATTCTTCTTAATCTATTCTTTAGCAAAATATATAACCTGACATTCGTGTTCAGTAATTCATATGGTCCGTTAACAAAATGGCACCTGGAACTAAAATATCAATATTTTGGGTTTAGTATCCAAAGACAGATTGAGTGATAAATGCTTAAATGTTTACAAAAAATTCTCATATGAGCTAAAAATAGAAACATAAACTTAGTTTCTGAGATTAAAGTAGTTCAAGACCTATAAAGTTTTGCAAAGTGGTTAAACAAAATGCATAAAAGCACGAGTAATGCAATCAAGTAAGTATTCAGTCAGGTTGTTACTGTTTATGTTCTCTTATTATTTTGATGGTGTCGAAGTAAAATTACTCACCAAGAGCAAAAAACCTAAAAACTTCCGAGTGCAAACAGTATAAAAAACAGTATCGGTAAAATATATGTAGTCGGTTGTCCAAATTTTTCTATTCGTGTCCGAGAGTCTTGAAGCTTTCAAAAACTGGTGCTAGAGGAGTATGCTGAAGATCAAATGGACGGGCAAAGTTATAAATGATCAAGCCTTCTGAAGTGTGGAAGGAGAAAGGACAATATGGAACCCTATACAGAATAGGATAACCAGATGGTTCGGGCACGCTCTGAGGCACACTTGGTTTTTGGAAAATATAATTTAAGGTAAAATAGAGGGAAAAGTCCCCCAGAAGAGGAGCCAGGAACAAACGAAGAGGGAGTACGGACGAAGAGTTACCAGACGGTAAGGGACCTAATATTTGATAGGGAATGTACAAACATAGCAGGTGAATCATTTGAAGAAATTGCCATAAGAAAATTTCCGCCCGGACCGGGATCGAGCCACGGACCTTTGGTTTGCCGGATCAATGCGCAGACCACTACGTTATTCAGGTTTCCTAATTCACATGGTAATTTTGGTGGATACAAGGCAACTGGATCTTAGGCCCTTGCGGTCCATCAAAGATGGAAACGCAAAGGAGAAGAGGGCTTCAAAAAAGCCACAACCAAGAGACAGTAGTCTCCACCAGCCTTTTGCCGTGCTTATTCATTTTGATCTAAGCCAAATCTTTGATAGCCAGAGATTAGCCAAATCTTTGATAGGGTATGGTTGAGGCTGCAGTCAACCAATCTTAGTATTGCACGACCAATGATGATGATCCGAAAGTTTAGGTGTGCAGTAAACCTCTTGATGGGAATCTACATCTACATAATACCCTGCGAGCCGCCGCATGGGCGTGTGGCAGGGTGTGTTAGGTCACCAGCAATGTAAAGATGTTAGTTTTTGGGAGTTGAAATGGTAACATGTATTATCGGAGTGTATTTAATGGAGCTCCACTTTTATTGTGGTCACTTATTGTGCGCGGAAAAAACGAGTTTTTGTATCTGTATGTCCGGCAGTATATCTCTCCTATTTTGACGCATCTGTCAGACCTAGAGATGTAGTGAGGAGTCATGATAGTATTCTCTGTATCGCTGTGAAAAATATCAGTTTTGAATTTCTCAAGCAACCTAAGCCTAGCGTGTAGCCTCCGAGTCTTTAGGGGTTCCCACTTTAATCCCTCTAAAAGTTGTGAGACACCCGCAGCAGTTGGAGATGGGGTATAGTGTGGTGTCTAGAGTGCTCGCCTACCATACGGGGGGCCAGGGCTCAAATCCCTGCAGAGGCTGATGTTTTTCAGAGGAAACCCGATCTCTACTTGAGTGTCTTGTGGAGGGCAGTTCAAGTACTGTACTTCGTCTGTCAGATGAGACGTTATGACGTGGTCCCCTTGGCGCCTTTCGTTAAGAGCAGGCTAATGCCGACGCCGGGTTTCTATCCACCCTTCTTCCCTCACCTATTCGCTATAGCGCAAATGACCTTAGCCATCGGTCGCCTCCCCATATATCTAATCCAATCGTAGCAGTTTTTAACGAAACGCGCTGCTTTCCTTTGTATTTTATTAATTTTTTTGGTAAAGTCTTTATAACCAGGGTCCCAAATTTTCGCGGCGTATTTGAGGTGTGGCCTAATCAGAGCGAAGTAGGATATCTCTTTAACTTTCTCATCCGAGGACCTTCTTATTATACGTTAAAAAAAACAATTTTTTAAAATGCTGTACCACATATGTTTTATATGTGACTCTTCCTTGCCCAAGATAGATTTCATGGAAATTCCTCTTGTTTCCTGCTGCCGAAAGTAAAATTTATATATTTCCAAATTTCTACAAGTTAAATCACTTTTCATTTCCCGAGGGCATTTGAACTGATCGAAATCCGACTGAAGTTTCATTCTCTTTTATCCTGGGGAATTCTATCCAAAAACTCCTCTCCTCCATTCCACTCCTTTCATAAATAGAAACCTACGCAAGGTTTTCCGTTTCTTCATTTTATTTTCCGGATTCTTTTACCGTCTCACTAGATTTTCATCTCCTCTTGAGCGCATAAAATCTCAATTTCTCTCACTCTCCAACAAAATCCCTTTCCAGGTTTCCACTTTCCCAAAGCCATCTGGCGATTCTCCCTTTGACCACGCACAACTTTTTCCACTCCTTCCTCACTTTGACGCACCCAAAGATGGAAGAACGTGGTGCCTTGATACACGAAACTTAAGCCTCCTAAAATGATTTTCGCATTCAATTTTTCCATAAATTTGACTAGAAATGAAGTGTTTTCTCTAGGAAATCATTAAAATTTGTTTTTTCCCCCTAATAAACCATTGGAGTGTTGCGGCAATGCCTCTGGTGATGCCAATGATTTTAACACTTTAAAATACCTTAAAAATTTTTTTTCAACAGTCACAGCGAAGAAAGCAAGCTGTATTTTATTTTTAATTTTAAGTTGTCGTAAGAAGCACTGAACGAATATAAGCGTATCAGAGTTGCAAACAATAATTCTATCAATGGTAATTCTGTCAGTTCTAACTGACAGTTTGCTTTTGATGCATAATCCTTTTTATTCAGTTTTGATGTATTTTTTATTCACTTTTTTATTGAATTCTGATAATTCGTATTATTTCACAGATAAATTCAGAATAAACACAGAAGAAATTCCATGATTTAGCTTCATTTATACCTTACCTCCCACGCTGGAAATAGCATAACATTAAAAGGATTTTAAATAATTTATTCACTTATTGCGATGTTTATTAAATTCACTTCAAAATAATTGTAATAGCACAAAACTACTCTCCGCTGAATTTGTAATAACACATTTACGTCAAAACTTCCACCCAAATTAAAGGCTCAAAATTCATCAAAAGAACGAACACCTCGCTGTGGTGTGAACACACGTTCGGCTTAAATCTCGCGGGCGATGGCGCTAAATGCATGATTTGGACTGCTACTTTTACGGCATATTTCCAGCAGTTCTGGACAATTTGTTTCTTCATACCCAATTATAATACACAAGGTCTCGGAAGCTTCACTGGCTGAAGTACTCAACACAAGCACTCGGCGCCACATTGAGTTATCCGGGAACCGGTCGCTGTCAGCACAAATGAAATTTTCTCTATGAAATTTTGCAACCATTCCACAACATGCTGTGCAAATCGGATTGCATTTTTAGTAAATTTAGTAAATAAAAATGAATACAGTGAGCAGATGATAATTTTGCATGATGAGAATGATGAGCTTGAAAAATTACTCTTGTGTACTCTGCGAGTTTTTTTGACGCCAGCCCTCATTTGAAGTCAATTTTTCTCGGGTTTCCGTACCCTACCGGTACGGAAACCCGAGATCTTCTTCATAGCCGAAGTTTTGATGAAAGACTTTGTCGTCGTCATCTGCGCCGTTGATGGCGGATGTCGAGGTTCCGTGTTTATATGGTGTCTCTCTCAGGTCAGGCCAGTTTCGATTGGTGGAGGCATTTTTACTTTTCCCGCCATTTTCAGGACTGGGTTTCAGGTCCTACTTACTTGGAACCCTTCGTCTCTGTTGAAGTTCTTGCTCTCAAGGCGGATTTCTATTGTCGGTGGACGGGGACTGCTGAGGAGAAGGGTCTTATAATCGACCAGAATTGGTCCGAATTAAAGGGAATCGGCGGACACCCTATCCCAAATTTTTGGGTAATGGGCTTCGCCGGTTTTCATTAGATGTGCGGTAAGTCTTCGTGTAAGCGAGACTGACGGCGACTCGTCCAACGTTGTTGGGGGAACCCAACAACTACGAGGACTAGGGGAAGGCGGGTGCCATTGTCGTCCTTTTGACGTCAATCCGCCTCATGGTGTCGGCCTCACAGTGGCTGTGCTTCGCTAATCCTTCCCATTCCCTTACCCTTTTCCCACTACCCCCCATGCTTGGCAATAAGCAAGAGCTTCAGGCCGAGAGGGAGGTTTTTAGCCCGCGGGGAGACCCGAAGTACCTGCATCTTTAGTGGTTTGCAAAGGTCGGCCCACTGTCTTTTCGGGAAAGATTGCTGCTGTGTGCACACATGGAGCCCGATGAGGTAAGCGCGTATAACCCGCCAGCCCCTCATTGTCGTGGTGCAAACTCTTGATTCCGGAGAAGGTTTTCGGTGCTTTTTCACATCCCCGAATTGGGGTCGTGCCAGGATCCGAGTGACGCTTCTCGGGTGATCAACGGGGCTCTGACTTCCTGTCTACAGTGGGGAAAAAGTCACTCACTTTTTTAATAGGCTTGACTGAATGCCCCTTGACTGATCAATTCATTGATAAATTCAGAACTGATATTTTTCAGAGCGACGTAGAGAATAAAATCATGACTCCTCACTACATCTCTAGGTCTGACAGATGCAATTAATGAGAGGAATACACTCCCGATTAGTGTTGCCGTGAGACTTGAGACGAGATCGTAGTGGAGAATTCGAGACGAGACCACCTTTTGTCGAGACGATACCACTTCCACGAGACTCTCGAAAGTCTCGAAACACGGATATATGTGATTAATGGGTGTTTAGTTTAGCATTATCCTTAAAACTACGTCCTTCTGCTAATGCGAAGTCAATCTCATATTTTCATAAAGTATTAAATTTGAAATATAATTCATTGATAACTCTGTGATAAATTAGTTAACTATCAAAAGTAATTTTTTGCTGATGCTACTATTTCTGATGACATGAGCTTGACTTCTCGAGCCAAGAAAGGGCTTACTACTTTTCCTTATTACCCACAATAAATACCTTGGACGACTTGTCCAGCAAATTATGTACTATTTTCTAAAGCTCTAATTTGCAGTGCTCACTTCTAAAACAAAATATCATGGATTATACTCGTATATTGTGTAAAGCTCCGCCCAGCGGCACTTGCTTATAGCTTACCTACTAAGAAAAAAGGATAGCGTAATTTCGTATTTCGCATCGCACATCATCTCCTCGGCGAACGGATGGATGACAATTAAAATCACTGTATACCTCTTCCTGCATGATATATCTTCCAAGTTGATGAGGATGTTTGGCATAATGCCGCTGATTTGTGAGGATTATGATTAATGAAAAAAACTATAATTGGCTTTCTTTTGTCTATAATTGTTTTTATTTGCTATTATTTTGCTAACCAAAATTCCAGTAATTCAAAGTCCAATACTGGAGCATCTAACCGGCATTTATTCATGAACCACTCATTCTAGCTCCATTCATCCTACTGTTTCCACAAACACCTAACAGGTACTCCATTATAGCTGCGTTCAGTCCATTCTTAATGGGTACCTCACGAAAAAAATCTGTTTGTAGACCGTCGACTTTTAACTGCTACGATGTTTTGGTGGCATATAAAAAACTACAGTTTTCATGATTCGCTGTATTTATGCTATGTCTATGCTGCGTCTAAGCTATGCCGCAAGTTATCTCTTTTGTGTGTGATTCCTACCTTATTAAAGTGATAAATATTATGTCTAAATCAATCATTTTCAACCATCCAGTAGATTTCAATTTCCTAGCATCTCAAGTCTCTCTTAACGAAACGTCTCTCAACAAATGTCTCTTACTATAAAGCACAATTAGCGTAAAAAATTTTCTTATAATCAAAAAAAGGTATATACGGGAGAATTTTTATTTTGAGTTCAGAATGATGATGAAAAGAATGACTTCGGAAATACGATAGTTGACTGGACAGCGCAGAAATACATCATTTCCCGATTTTTTTTGGATGATGATACTCAAAACGTTTTGAAGACGTTGAATCTCAACGTAAAATTTTCTAAAAGGACAAAGTTGCAGTAGATGGTGCTAGACTATCATAATAGAATGCAGGCGGTGTTGCAGTTGCTGAAACAAAATAAATCCAACCTGTCTTTCACCATCGATGGCTGGACATCCACAGCTGAATAATCGTTCTATGGAATCACGGCTCATTTCATAGATGAGAAGTGGGTGTACCAATCTCTTTTTATTTACTTCGTTCCATCAAATAATAACCACACAGGAAGGGACATTTTTTTAAGTTTTCATTAATACCCTGAAATACTTTGAACTTAGCACAAGCTGAAAGGAGTTACCGTTGATATCGCCTCCGCAAATACTTAATTCATGGAGGAACTCTGCAAGATGCTACCAAGTTTTGATAGCACTGATCAGCATTTTGGTTGCATGACCAATATACTTATGTAATAGATGTTCCATCTTGGTGGAATTCAACAGACGATATTATTGGAACAGCGCTTGACGTGAAGAGAGGTATTTCAAACCTATGCGAAAGTATCAGTGACTTGAAACGCCTCAAAATCAGTAGATCGGAATGGGCACTGCTTAAAAATGTGCTCAAAGTTTTAAAAAAACTTTTAAGTTCTGATGAATAAATTAGAAGGAGAAAATGACTTTTCCCCACCACTCGTTACCGTTTCATTCAACTTATTGTTGGATAAGCAAGAAAAAATGGGAGAAATACTTGACAACAAGCCTGGAAGATAAGAAGTTGATGAAAAACTTTTGCTTGCCCATCAAGCTAATCGGGACAAGATGTTGAAGCACTACTGCCTGACTAGCTGGACTTATTATGCGGTATTAATATTTGATACTCGTCATAATTGTGAAGCTTTCTGCATGACGCCACGGGGAATAGAGAAGGAGGATAAATCCTTATTGAAATTTGAAGAAATATTCAAAGTCAATCTCGATAAGTATTCCACTCAAATGCAGTCCGCTCAGTCGATGAATCAAGATAATCTTGATAGGCCTGCTTTGGAATAAAGTGATAAGGAGTGCCTGCTGGATGTGTATTCTACGTATAAGCAGGCACGACGCAGTATTGAGAGGTATGTTATTTCGACTTAATTTATCCCTTTATTTACCCCTTGTCGATTAAGTTCACTTACCTTAATTATTTTTATCATACAGATCAGAAAAAAATTAAATTAACATCTGAATTTACATAATACCTTGCAAACAACCATATAGGCGTGTTTTTTGGAGGTGAAATGGTGACATGAATTGTAGGAGTCTAACTGTTATTTAATTTTTTTTACTTTTTTTAATAGTTTCCGCCCCTTTTTTGTTATCGGATAATGGTTTTAATGAATTTACTCCTAGTCATTCATCCCAGTATGAAGAATGAAGGAAAGAACTTGAAGACCATCTCAACAGCCGAGATAATCTAGGAATGTAAACAGATTGACTAGGAGGAAGGCAAATGAGCCAACTTTTCCAGTGGAGGCAAAAATGGCGAGATACTTCCTTAGCATGCCCACTACATCCGTTATAGTGGAAAGATTGTTCTCACGGGCTGCACTGACGATGCGAAAGCATAGAAACCGCTTGTGCCACGAATTTGACATAAGTTTACTGTGTGAATTCGTGGGTGACGAGCAATTTGGCCAGTCATGTATAAAACTTATCTTCATTTAACAGTTTTGAATATGAAAATTACTAATACTACTTTTTAAAGGAAAAATGTTCATATCTTCCTTAACCAATACCATTATTTTTTTCAGTTACATTTCTTAACCTTCTGTGGATTGTTTGGTACTAACGTTGTGACTACATATCCATGTTTTACTAATTTTGTTTCATATTTCTATTTTATTCATTGAGTATAATTCAAATCATTGATTTTACATGCGCTTTTATTTATTAGATGTTCAATTTTATTTATATTTAAAATTCTTATTAATGTCATTACTATTTCGAGTGGACCGATTCAGCAATTGCGAACGTAAGGGAAACTGGGATTTTTATGGTACTTAATTTTTGGGGGAAACGAAACGAGACGAGAGTCTCGTCCGAGACTCGAGACCGAGACGAGACTGGGGTTCACGAGACGAGACTCGAGACGATACCCGAGTTCAGAAAACGAGACTGAGACGAGGCTGGCTCAAGTGTTGTCTCGTCTCGTCTCGCGGCAACACTCCTCCCGAACAGATTGGTACTAAAACTCGTTCTTTCCGCTAGCAATTAGCGACCTCAATAAAAATTGAGCTCCACTTAATACACTCCTATAGTACATGTCACCATTTCATCTCCCAAAAATTTACATCTTTACACGGCTGGTGACCTAACGCCCCCTGTCACTCGCCCATTCGGCGGCTCGCTGGGTATTATGTAGGTGTAGATATAATACCGGGTTTTGCTAGCGTGCCCGGCCGCTGTAATTTGCGGTGCGGTGCCAGCGCTTTTTTGCCGCGGCCTTTTTCCCTTTCCTTTTCCTTCCCCCAACAAGATAATTGGGTTGAATTTTACTAGGAGCCGACTTGCTGGCTTCCCAAGCGTGAGTGGACGCCTTCTTCTTCATGCCTCTTTGGTAAGTCGGTACCTGTATCCTTTGGAATGGCCGATCAGTTTCGTCTCTTCCCACTGAATGGCATGGTCGAGGTCAATGATTTGTTCTGAGACTGCCGACGAAGCAGGTTGATTCAGCCGGATGTGCCATTGATATTCGATGGTTTGGCCTGTCTCACCAATATACACTTCTTCGTACTCACAGGGTATACGGTAAACACAACGCAACTTCAGGCAAAGAGGAAGATGAAGCACCTTAACCCGATTGTAAACCTGAGAAGAATTTACCTCAATCATTCATGTATCATCGATGGTTTGCGAGCTAACTTTGTGGTATTTAGAATTCATATTAAGATGAAATAAATCCACTTTGTAACATCCACTCAAAACTTTAATGGTATGAGCCCGACCGGTTTCAACACTTTCGTGTCATTCTCAAGGAACTATACAATTCGTTTTTTTGGCGAGCACGTATTTATATTTAATGTCGGAAGAGTGGGGGATTGGGGTTGAGGAAAGTATGACTAAGGATGAAGGTTAAGGGTGAAGCATCGGGCTGGAGGTGGACGTAACCAAATGTTTTCTGGAAGGGTGGGGGAACAGGAACTTGGTAGGGGGGAGAATGATGTAATGCTACCAAGTCTTTTAACAAATCGAAACCAAACTGCTTAGCGTACGTCATAATTTCAAAGTTCTCAATAAAATCCAGCTAGGCACCTTTGTCAACAACATGTAAAACATTCACTTTGAAATCAGACTCATGATTAAAATTTGCTAAATGATTGGCGAAAACAGATTTGTTGTCACAATTGATAAAAAAATTAAAATGTTCGAGCTCATGCCATTAAAGTTTTGTGTGGATTTTACAAAGTGTATTTATTTCATCTCAATATGAACTACAATCATTCGCCGAGAGAAAATAAAATCCTACATATCAAGACCTCATTTTTCCTGAAAGAGGTGACTAAAAGGAGTCATATAAGGTCGGGCACGAAATGAAATACACAGTAGAGGAAAGTACCCAAACCCGGACCCCCTCCCCCTAAAGTGGACCCCCGCTCTCTTTGCTCTGCATACTGCTGCAATGCGTGTTGTGGGAAGATTTTCGGATGATAAAGTGAAAGAGAGGTGCTATTTCGCACCCGTCCGGCCACACCTTGAATATGCAGCGAGCATATGGGATCTGGCAGAGAAAGACCTAGTCCACGAACTTAATAAAATACAAAGGAAAGCTGCGCGATTCGTCAAAAACTGCTACGCCCGTACAGAAAGCGTTACACAGATTTTGAACGATTTAGGGTGGGAGCCGCTTGAGACTCGGAGGCTACGCGCTAGGTTTGGATTGCTTGAGCAATTGAGAATGAATATCTTTCAGAGCGACACGGAGAACATCATATTAGAACCACATTATATCTCCAGGTCCGACAGAATCGATAATCTAAGAGAGATATTTTGCCGAACGGATAGGTATGGGAATCCGTTTTTCCCCCGAACAATTAAGGACTTTAATAAATGCTAGGCGGAACTTTGATTTTTTTTTTGTTGATGGCTGGTGTCCTAACACCCCCGCCACACACCTTTTGAGGCGGCTTGCGGGGTAGTATGTAGATGAAGATGAATATATCGGAATCAAAAGTAAATAGTAGTTTAGACTTCTACCACTCTGTGGTTGAGCGCTCGCGTCACCCGTTTCACTTGTTGCTTGTCAATCCGTCATTAAATGTTTTGTTAGGGGTAAATTTTTGAAGTGTTGTGTTTTTTATCAATATTTCACCTGGATATTGGCAGGTAAGCTATCCGAACTATATATATTCTTACATAGTAAGGTATGGCGTCTAGATTTATCGCTAAGTAGTTTACTGTAAAAGTTTGGTTAAAGATTTATTGAGTTAATAAATTATGGTCTATAGTTGCCTAAACTGGACCCCTTGTTTTTATGTTTGAAGCCTCCCCATGCACACCGTTATTCTCTTTGAATATTGTTTCAGAATCAAAAAGAATAATTGGGAAAGTCGATCCAAGGTAATGGAGTCCTACAAATATGTCTAAAGCTACTGATGCAGTTATTAAGAAGAAAATGGGGTGTATTAAAGCGATTAAACAATTTAATATTCCGAAAACGACTCTCATGGGGTTGTCTGACGCAAAGTATGGTACACCACAGGAGGCTTCTACCCCAAAAAGAGGCCGACCAACAGTTTTGGGAAAGAATTTAGAAGATGAGCTTGTTCACTACTGTCTAGCGATGGAAGCCTCTTTTTTGGACTTTCAAGAAATGACTTGCGAAGGTTGGCTGTACAACTGGCAGAGAGAAATAATATTGAACATCCTTTTAAAGACGGAATCTGGGATGAAGTGGGTGAGCCTATTTCTTAAACGACATAAAGCAAAACTTGCTGAAAGGAAGCCTAGCGGAACATCGTACAGCAGAGGGCACTTGGCTTCGGCAAGGTAAACATTGAAAACTTATACAACCTTTTGGAAAATGTTTATGGAAAAGGCAAATTCAGCCCCGACAGGATTTTAAATGTGGATGAAAGCGGGATTACAGTGGTGCACTCCAAAGTAGCCAAAGTAATTGGCCTGAAGGGAAAGAAACAGATAGCTGCACTTACATCAGGAGAGCGAGGGGCCCTTATAACGATTGTTGCCTGTATGAGTGCTAGTGGCTCATTCGTGCCTCCTTTGGTAATTTTCCCACGAAGAAATATGAGTGAGCAGTTGAAGAAAGGGGCTCCATCAGGAATGCCGGCCCCGGTGGCGGTGGGGTAAAGTCCTCGCCTGCTAACCCGAGGGTCGCGGGTTCGAGTCCCGCCTGGGTATTATCTGCCCAGGGCATGGGTAAGTGTGTTCGTCTCTTGTTAATGTTAAAATACCTGATGTAAAAGGCCTCTGTTGAGCTGTTTTCGGGGTTATGAGTATAAATAAATAAACAAATGAACTATATTTGCAGCTCATCCTTCTGAGTGGATTCAAACTAACTCATTTTTTCAGTGGTTTCGACATTTTGTTGAATTTTCAAATCCATCAGAGGAGAAACCTGTGCTATTGCTGTTGGATGGACACTTTAGTCACACGCAGGACATAGACCTTATTGACTTAGCTAAAGCCAATAATGTGACAATTGTTTCGTTGCCCTCACATTGTTCACACAAACTACAACCCCTCGACAAGACCTTCATGGGCCCTCTCAAGATTTATTATAGTGAAGAAATAAGGCAGTGGTTAAGGCAAAACTATCGTGCCGTCAACGCCTTTGATGTAATGCAACTATTTGACCAAGCCTACGTCAAATGTCAGACAGCGCAAATTGCAATAAATGGATTCTAGGTTACAGGTATTTACCCCTTGGACAAGAAGCTCTTTTCCGATGCCGAATTCATTGAAGATGCCAACAAAAACCGACATTCTTCTTTTTATGAATCTTTCTTGAAAAAGAATAGGCAAGGAAACCAGATCATCCCACAGAATGTCGAATGTAATGTTGAAGAATCAGAAGCTGTTAAAGAAATGGAGCCCAATTAACCTTCAACATCCTCTACATGTCATGAGATGTACTTGTTACCAGCTACATGTGAGGATTCTCCGGATCACGCATCTTCTATTACAAGTCCTTTTGACATTAATGCCATCCCAAAAATAAAAAAAGGACCTCAAATAGGGGTCGAAAGGCATGCACTTCAATAACCATCACATCTACACCTTATAAAGCCCAGTTGGAGAAAGCGAGAAAAGGCTAAAAAGGAAAAAGAACAGCAAGCACGGGATCGTGATAAAACAAACAATCGCGGCCTGAAGCGTGGATCAGCAGTAGGTCCGCCTAAAAAAGAAAAATGATCCTGTGAAAAAACGTCTTAGTTTTGAGAATGATTCAAGCAGCGAGGATGGTAAGAGTGTGTCCTCTGGGACGTCGGATCTGGAAATTCCCCCGGGAGTGTCTCCATCAAAAGATGACGCGTGTCGCGTGTCGCTTGTTTTGTGACAGAAAATTATCTGAGGACTCATTAGGAGAAGTTTGGGTATGTGCGTTATGTGTTCACTGCGGGCTCATGTAGACTGTGCTGGAGCGGAAAAGGATATTTATATTTGCGATTTTTGTCGCTAATCGCTTTTTATGTTTGTGCCTAATTAATTCTATAAATAGTCTGGTCTATAAATAGAATAATCTCTAGAAAGTGGCAGTCTGTATTTTGTAAGTAAGACGTGTAATTGTCATTTTATGTTACATTTTTTCGCGAAATGATTTAATTATTTTATTAATTTATCCTAATATAAAAAACTATATTATATTGGATTTTAGTTAAGTTTGACTAGTATTTGTCAAATTACATCTATATTTAATAACCACATTTTATTTCTTCTGGTTTCTCACCCATTTCTGTGTTTATTTAGTGTTTTTTGATAATTTTTATAGGGAGTCTACTTTAGGCAACTGTTTTTCGAATCCCCAAACTATAAGGTTTTAAAAAATTGTATTTTTAGGTGATAATTAATAACAGTACTTTATGAGAAATGAATATAAGAAATTGAAAATTCTCCATGCGTTTCTTCATTGAAAAGCTTCAATGAAGAAACGCATGGAGAAGATGTGATGTTTCACTCTCAAATAAGAGTAGAAGCTCAATGAACTTAATACGAAGTGATATGTATTCCACTCAAACTATTTGATTTCGCAACTGGTCCATTCAAATGACAGGTTGCCCTGCGTAACATCAGATTCAATATTTTCCCGTAAGTATTATCGTATCATATGGTTCCATCACTTCCCTTGTTTATTCGGTGCATGTTCCCAATTCTTTTACGCTGCGCTAGATTTCCAACTCCTTTGGCGTTCCAACATAAAAATCCCTTCCAGATTTCCTCGCTCTCGAAGCCATCTGGTCGTTTTCTCCCTTTGACCGTACATATCCCTTCTCCCCCTTCCGCCTCCGACTTCGGCACGCCCACTCTCAAAAGCCTTCCCAACTCCAATTTCGCAACTTGCGTGCGACTTTTATATATATGTATATGTATATATATATATATATATATGTGTACACTCTTGCCTCCTCCTCTCTCCCGTTCCCCTCTCCTTCCTCCCCCCCCCACTTTCGCCTCCCCTGCGAAACAGCTGTGGTCGAGTGACGTCACGGCCGCGTTCCTCCTCCTCCTCCTCCTCCTCCCACTCCTTCCCCCGCTCCTCTCCGCTCACACAGAACCTCCCCAACTTCGCACGCGACATATGTGGCTCGCGATTTCTCTGATCGCTTCCTGGAAACGGAATAATTATTCTTTGGACTCAATGTTTCCGAATTCAGTGGATGAAATTCATGTTTAAGGCTTTCCATATGCAATGTATAATTCAGAGTATGGGGCTCTGTATGGCGATACAAAACTCTCCTTAAGACCAGAGTTGTAATGTTGCCAATTACAGCTGAAAAATTAGCCTTGTAGCATGAATTACGAAAACTACACATCTGATAATCTTCCAACGTACTTATATTATTGCTTAATATCTCTTCCTTAACTTTAGCACCTATGGATCGCAAAAGCTGACCAGAGGAGACTAGAAGCCTTCAAAACCTGGTGCTGAAGGAAGATGCTGAAGATAAAATGGACATAAAATATTAAATGATGAAGTTTAAAAAAGAGTAGAAGAAGAGAGGACCACATGTAACGCTATAGAAAAAGGAAGACCCAGATGGATTGGGCACACCTTGAGACACAATGGGTTTGTGAAGAATATATTGCGACGAACGTCGCGGAAAAACGAATTGACACAGTGGGAAAGGAGTCAAAATGACCAATACGAATGATTTCCAACAGTCACACTATATTTAATATACTAAATTACAATTACGATTACACGACAATGAGGCTCGCAGGCTAGCTACCTAAACTTGACGAACGATGCCTGCTGACGAGGTACACACTTCGGTGGCTGGCAGAGGAGAGAGCCACTACAATGAAACGTCCGGTCAGCGCAGTCAAAGGAGGGGAGGTAGCTCTGGATCAGTGTTGAAGGGGGAAGTAGGGGGACTGTTCGTCCAGCCATTGGTTGAGACGGCGGCGTAGAGGAGCACTATTGCCACAAAGTTCCGAAAAGAGGCCGCCAGATGCGAATTCACTATCAAAGTAGAGCACCTTGTTCTTGTCGCACAATATCGCCGACAGTGCGCACTTTGAAATCTCCCTACCACACTGCAAAAATGTCCGCGGCGAAATTATGGCCAAATTTGTGCCGAAAATTCGGCACAATATTTGAAAGTAAATTAGAAGAAAAAGCCCCCAGAGGAAGACCGAGGAATAAGTTCATGAACCAAATAAAGCGGAAAGTACATTGGAGGAGCTACCAGGAATTAAGGAACTTAGTATTAGATAGAAAAGTGTTGAGGGCTGCAGTCAACCAATCTCAAGATTGAACGACCAATGATGATGGCATCAATTTCGCTCCAGATGTCGTTTTTCCGCCATAATTAATTTCATTTATATTTTCACTAGATTTCCTTCTCCCCTCCACTTTTGTCCTTATTTCTGTCTTTTCTTCCCCTAGAGGGCAGTTGCACCCTTTGCAGTTGACTTAGGAATAAGTTCATGGACCAAATGAAGAGGAAGAACATAGGAAGAGATACCAGGAGGTAAGCGAACTAGCATTAGACAGGTAAGGGTGGAGGGCTGTAGTAAGCCAATCTTTTGATTTAATGACCGATGAACGAATGAATGAACTATAACGCAGTGTTTGGAAATAGACCTGTGCGCCGCCGCGCCACGCCGCGCTACCGCCGCCGATGGTTTTGATGACGCCGCCGTCGATGGATTTTGTGCGGAGCGCCGCCGGTCCCTCATGTCGGCGCGGCGGCGCGCGCCGTCATTTCCGGACATGTACGAATCATTGCCTTTAGAGCATGGCTTCCGTATTTGAGTACACTAATTTTTGCTGACTCCTCATCATTGTATTTCGTAACTTTGTCAAACATTACTCTCCTCGGTACACTGATATCCGTGCAGCAGTATTAACAGTATTTCCTTAATAGCGACAGTTATCCGTGCGTTTAGGGAGGGATGCATCTTTAAAGACTTTGAGATATCTTTTTAAGCTTATCCGCTAGTTTGCACGCTAGGGCAGTATCCAGTGCATTTAAATAAAAAATTCGTATTTTATTCTTTTTCAAGCATTTTCAAGCATCCTCCCTCTCTAATTGGAATTGTAACATTTGTATGCTATATCAAAATGTTAATTATACATAGTAAAATACCTTTATTCTCTTCCATGTTTTAAGGAATAACGCGACTTTAATTCAGCCAAAGTTGAGGCTTGAGGGTACCGAGTGGAGACCGCATAAACTATATCTGCTACGTGCTCATCAAGGGCCATGCGCCAGCGTGGGTCCTCATTTTGAATGTCTCCGAGCTCAGAGTTTTGGACCTTAAGTCGCCCTCAGAACCTCTAGCTCGATCCCACCCATCCGGTGGGTGAAGGCATGGAACGAGCTAGAGCAATAGAAACTCCTGCACGCGGCTATGTTTCAGCATTCTATGTGACTATTAAAAGTAATTTCCTTAAGTATTCTACCGGTAAAAGATAGGTTTAGGTGACAGCCAGAGAATCTCCTCCTGGTTTTCTACACTTTTAGGGTTCTATCTCCCTCTTGGACTACCATTTTTGCCTCAGCATACGATATACCGTTCTGCATCCGTCCAAAAAACCAACTCTCCTTTTTACCTTTCCCTGCTTGCCCAAAATTCTTCCCTCTATCACGCTGTCGTGCAACTTACTTCCACAAGACTTCTATTCTGCCTATCCCAGATTTCATTCAGAAGTTTTCTTTCCTCGCCCACCGTCTTAAGCACTTCCTCGTTTGCCTCCCATTTCGTCCACCTCACTTTCTCCACGTCAACATCTTAAATGCCTGTAGCGTATTCTCGTCCTCTTTTCCAAAGGGTCCACGTTTCTGCTCCATGCATTGCTACGCTCACTATCAAGCTCTTCACTAGACTCCTCTTCATATCCTTGCCTAAGATTCCCGGCATCAGCTCCCTTCAAGTACTAAAAGCCTCCTTAACTGACGCTATCTCTTCCTTATGCCTTTTCTACGATGTCCATCTTCTTCAAGCGTGCTGCCCCAGTAATTGAAATGTTCTACTTGCTCGTGTTTGTACCCTCCAGCTTTAACGACAAGCCTCGCTTTCATTATCCTAGATAATCCAGTTACTTTTGTTTTCTTATGATGTCTACATTTCTAACTTCTGTACTGAATTTCTAAAGCATCTACTAAAGTTTGCAATCCCTTCGAAGGTTGACTAATCAGCGCCTGGTCGTCCGCGATCTTAACTAACCTTATTAGCTGCCTTCCTACCTTGATTCCCACATCTACGAAGTTTTTCACTTGCCTGTCAGACCTTTTCCTCAGCATAAATGTTAAAAAACAAGCATAGCAAGCAAAGTAAGTATAAATGTTACAAAACAGCCTTGGTCTACCCCACGACCAATAGTTGCCTTCACCCTGTCAAAAACCTTTTAGAAATCCACAAAACATGAGGAAACATCCTGGTTTAACTCTGTTTCATTCAATAATTGTTCTCATCAACGCAATTCCATCCCGAGTTGATCTACCTTTCCGGTACCCAAACTGGTCATCACCAAAGTGGAAATTTGCCTAGCACTCCAACCTTTTATTAATTATTCTAAGTTCTAAGTAAGTGCAACTTTGGCTGCATACAAAATCAAACTAATTGTTCCATATACCTCTCATTCTGGCGATTTCTTCATTTGCGGGATAGGAATAAGCACTCTGGCCATACTCTTTCCTCGTATATCCATCAAATTAGTTTAGAAAAAGCTTGCCTAACATTTTTACTTAAATTAAATAGCAACTCCGAAGGTATGTTCTCCACTCCTACAGCTTTACTTGCCTTCATCTCTTTCAATGCTTTCTCTTTTTCACCGTAGAGTATCATTGGGCGGAAATTATCCTCATTTAGTGTTCCCTCATCCTTCACTTTTAAATTAGTATATCTACTATCGCTCTTCCACGTATTCCCCATGCCTACCTGCTCTGCTTTTAATATTTGGTACCGTTTTTCCTCTCTCCCCGCCCGATAGAAATTTTATTTTATCGCAAAACGCACCCTTTTCCCCATCTTATTGCAGCTTATCCATCTCCTTGCAGTGCCTTTTTCACCAGTTTTCCTTTGCCCGATTGGTTATTCACTGAAGTTGATGATTATACTCATTGTGTTTCGTCTCTCCTAGTTCAGTATTGGCATTTTTTTACCTCCTTTTCTCCTCTATTTTCCCAATCATCTCTTGCGTAACCCACTGCTCCTTAACTCCCTCGTTTCCACTTATCCTTTCGTTTTTTCCGCCTCTCTTAACATGCCTGTACGTATATTCTCCCATGTTTTCTCGATTTTATTTGCTTCACATATGTTCCATTCCACTTGCTCTTGGTCTTCCCTTCTTTTTTCCCCTACCAAAGCTTCAAAGTTCCATTTGTTTATACACCTTCTTTTTTAAATCTGCGATCACATATCATCATAACTAAGTTAAGATTAAAGCCTGCATTCAAACAAAATTCAACTGCCTTCTCGTCGCGGTCATTTCTCGTTCCTAATCCACATCCTCCCACTTCATACCCATATCTTCCTTCCCCCACTACTGCGTTCCAGACACCCATTACTATTAGGTTTCTCTTGTTTGGGAACTCTCTAATTATCTCCCCTAGCTGTTTATAAAGCCCATCCACCTCTTAATACCCAAGGTTGCTTGTGAGCATGTACACCTGGGCTATAACGACAGTTTGAGTGTAATTTTATATCAACCCATAGTATGCTCTCCCTCTGTTCAATGTTTACTACCATTCTCCCCAATTTTGCGTTCAATACAATAGCTACCCCACGCTGACTCTCACCCCCACCATTGCAATACTCTCCGCTGTCCTACCATCACTCCTCGCACAGCTCCAAGACATCCACGTCCTCTAGGATAATCCGGCAAACCGTTTTGGCGCAGGGACCGTTTTAGCTGAGAAGGCCGTTAGGGTACTGGGGAGTTTTGGTTATCACTCGGCTAGTAGCGATTCTTTTATGATTTATGACTAGAGGCAGTATTTATAAATATGTCAAATAAAATTGTAACGATTGTATATAATTTGGTGTTGCTTACATAGATAAAGACCTTAGCATGATTTTTTTCACCAACGACTAGATATGCTTTGGCCTGTATGTTCGGTGTTTTCGATGACAGATGAAATGGTTCCTTATAGTACTGGAAAAAAATCTCCCCGCAAAGATAAAAATCATATATTATTTTACAGTATTGGTAGCTCATCCACAGTGCAGTACGTAGTTCATTACTCACCCCTTCCCACCACCATTGAGATGACTACCACTAGTCATAAATCATAAAAGCATCGATACCAGCCGAGTGGTAACCAAAATGCCCCTGCGGCGAAACGCCCCTGATCTCAAACGGCATCGCCTAGTCATCCCTGCGCCCAATCATACCTGTGCCCAAATGACCTGCGCAAAAAGGGCTCGCGCCAAAACAACCGCGCCCAAACAGCCGCACTCCCGCACACCGGAATGTCTCAATCCCCTGCGTTCCCCTCCCTATTTCCCCATCGATATTTTCCTGATAACTATTAAAAAAGAGCAGCTCTTCCGCCCGAATTAGATGTACTGATGAAAATGGTCTTCAGTCAATCTGTGCGATAGGAAATAGCAAGGTCACCATTTATGTTGCACCATGGATGTATTCAGTGTTCACCCTTTGTTGGCGTGGATTTCACTCGGCTGAAGCCTCTAATGCGGCATGACTAGCTTATATTCAGTTTCCCGCTTGATGCCGTCTTAATCAATACTGTATGATATGAGATTATAATGACGATTTAAAAGGCCGTATAACCGAAAAAGGTGTCAAATATACTTCATCCTACTGTTCTTGAAACTCTGCGTAAATAGGACGTGTAATATCGATAGATTTACCTTCCTCGCTGAACAACCTTACAAAATTTTCATAAGTCTCTCCGTCTACTGCTGTTTCTCCTTCCTTCTCCAATTCCGCATCTCATAGACTTCTCTCTCTTCTTTCCTTTCCTTGCAAGGTTCGCTGTCTTTCAGTCTTACAACACAATGTATTGGAAAACGGGAAGTAGTACTTCTAAATATAAAAGTAATACTTAAAAATTCAAAGTAAAAACATTTGGAGAACATTTGAACGATATTTCTTTTGTATTTGATCATTGGCTATCGTAAGTAAAGTTCAAGGAAATAAATCTACAGTGCAGTCTGAGAGTATCTAGCAGGATGTTAAGGACCTCGCCTCGCAAGAAGATAGGGAAAGGAATCGAAATAGGAGAAGGAATAAATTTCATAGGAAGTTTTTCTATCCCACGGCATTGATGAGGCATAATTTTCCATCAAATACTATTTAAATGATGCAAATAGTATCTAGAACGCATACCCTATTATCCGTTAAATAATAAATCGAAAGCCATAGGAATTTTCCTCTGCGGATGAACAGAGTGTATAAGTACATGTGGAAAAAGATGGATGTGACTGGAAAAGTTTAGATGGGTGAATGATGAGAGAGTTTATTTGAGAGAGTTTAAAATACGTTTTGGTGACCACCTGGGATCCCAGCCCTGATGCAAAGGGACACAGTGGGGACGAATGGTGTTGAGGGGTAGAGGTCTCTTTCGAAACATAGATGGGGAAGGAAGTGGCCCTGACAAGTAGTTACATGTTGATCCGATATGCAGAACCCAAGGAGGAGGACATGGGGTCCAACAGATTCCTGGCCAGGCTTTCAAGCAATGATGGGAAAACTATAATTCCCTTTCCCTTACTCTGATACCCCCTCCCTCTTCCACCCTCTTACACCGTCACATAGAGATGCCTAGAGCAGATACAAAGTATTCAAACATGATCGCGGGAGCCCAATTCCATCATATTTTAAAAATTATTAATAAAAGTTTATGTTACATGAACACAATTCTTCACATCAATATGTACTAGCTTAAGCTGCCACCTTCGGTTTGCGCTTTTGTATTTTACTCTCAAATAAATGTTCGCTTTCTTTCCCTTTTCATTACTACTTCACTTTTGAATAACATGATTGAAAGTTGCTAATTGAAACAGTTGCCCAATTTAAATCTTCCGTCATCATAATTCAGCAAGTATTTTGAGCTATACCACAAACATTCTTTTCCTAATAGCCTTTATGCCATATCTTCATTTAAACACCAGAGCGCATATTCAGTCGTTAGGTCTCCACTTTTCAAAACATCGTACCCCGCGTAGCAACAATTACAGGCAGTAAAATGGTGTTTACATATCAGCTTACACAACAAAAAAATCACCAATCAATCAAAATCAGGTCTAAAAAAAATTTATAAACTCTTAAACTCATCTAAACATGAATATATCACCATGGTTAAAAACTAACCGAAACAATTTCTCTGACATTGTTGATCTTGCACGTAACTCACAATCAACCAGTGCAGGAGCATGTCTCATTAAACACAGCTTCACGTCATCCTCACGTCCGATATTCTTGCTATCACCTATTCTCAACGTTTTCAACAACCAAAAAAGCGGAATAAGCGTCAGAACTCACCAGTCTTCGTCTTTGATCCACACCCACAATCTCTCAATAACTGGCCTAAACACTCGCAAACACGCACAAAAAATGTTTAAAATGAATCGGCAACAAAACTCAAAGAGAAACGCGACATTCTCATTCAAATTCTAAGACATTGTATTTTTACTTTTTTTAAGCAAAACGAAAGTTTAAAAAACCGCTAATTGCCTTTATTTAAATGAATAATATGTAAAAAGTCAAATTTCCTCGTTCTAACGTCTAAAAATGCTCGATTGATAAATCTCTATGCATAAATCAGGTGTTGCTAGATCTCATTCACCTGCAAATTTTTTCGTGAAATTCCAAAAATCTAATATTCTACGACTCTAAACTGACACATCTATCTAAAAATTGCTATAAGCATTGACTCTTTCGCTACGTCTCAAGTTTGCGCACAGCCATCCCCCAAATACTATAACGTGGATTTCGCTCGAATTTGCGATAAAAGGAAATTTTGCTCGCATTTGAGATAAAAGACACGGGTATAGTGATAGTTTTCATTAAAGCTATTAAATATCTCATTTGTCTCAACGCTTAAAATTGTGAGACATTTTTGTCGTATATGTATGTAGGAATTTGGTTGTATAAGTTTTTACATGACATTATACAAATGAATGTATTTATTAATGAGAAAATATTAATACATTTTCCTATAATTTGCTAAAGTGCTACAATACTAGTAACCATATGAAGGCTAATATTACGCCGCCGCTGCCGGTAAAAACCATCGGATCGGCGTGCCGCCGGCCGCCGACCCATTTCCAGTCAGCGTCCGCCGCCGATAGTTTTTCCATCGGCGCACAGGTCTATTTGGAAATCGTTGTTCATTTGGCCTAGATGTGATCACACGCGGCATAAGTTTGGCAACATTGGTCGGTTTCGATATACAACCCATATGGACAATTAAGACCTAGTTATATATAATCTATCAAAATATGTCCTCAGTATGAAAAGCGACATTGAAACGTTCTTCCTTCGATAACGTTTGCAACAATTAATGATTGACTGATGTTATACACAAAACCCAAACTCTTCGCTAGTGAAAGTGTAAGTTAGTAATTGGTAAGGTACAGTTTAACGAAAAGGGTAACTTTATGTTGCAGCTAAATTAAACGAGACATTATTACACCGAGTATGAGAGTTGGTTAGGTGATGATTACTTGGGAATTTATGGGTATAGAGTGGGCGGTATGGAAATGAGCCCATCGAAAAAAGGCGGCAAGAAGTCCAATGGTTAACGTCCCATTCGATGGACGGTGTTCAACACTCTGTTCTAAACAGTCCCGTCTACATGTCACCAATGTAATACTTCAGGATTCTACAGAAAAATCTGCCAGAGTGGGATTCTAATCTTGGCTCTCTGGAAGGTAGTATACCAACCCAATACTCATTTCATCCTACTCCAAACTATGCATTCGGTCCTGGGCACGTTGTATTATGATAATTTCCTGGAAATCAAATTAAAATTCCGCTAAACAAACATTTTTCCGTGTGTAAAGAATAGGGCCTGGATAATTGATTTCTTGTAAAATATCCTGGACTCAGGAAAGCTGACGAAAATCGACTGCAGGCTTTTGAGATGAGATTGTGAAAGACAATGGAGTGTTTTCTGTGGACGGGAAAGACGACGAACGAGCATGGGATCAGTTTGGTGAATGTAGAGAGAAAACTTCTGAAGGGGATTCGGAGGATGTAAAGTTAGTGGTTGCCAGAGGAAATGAAGGGGAAGGGATGATGAAGCCCGTAATTGAAGGGAGGATACGAATGGCGGGGAGGGGGGGGGGAGCAGAAAAAGAATCGGTTTTATGGATGGGAGGATTAAGGGGTGGGACGTACGCTGAGTTGAAGAGAGAAATCGAAGATCGGGGTCTGCGCCAGTAAAAACCCGGTGGATACTTTCCAGCCTTCATTTAAACCGACATGAACTAGAATATTACCCAACTTTGCAACTTTGTAACTTTGTATTGAACTCAACTTTGTCGGCCCCGGTGGCGGCGGGGTAAAGTCCTCGCCTGCTAACCCTAGGGTCGCGGGTTCGAGTCCCGCCTGGGTAGAATATTATCTGCCCAGGACATGGGTGTTAATGTCCTGTTATCCACCCGACGTAAATTGGCATATTGTGCTGTATTCGGGATAGTGAAAATAAATAAATAAATAAATAAATAAACTATCAATGCAATCCGAATTGAAGAGCACTCACTTTTTTACCTCAATTATTTTAGATCGGCGGACCCAGTGTAGCCGTTTCATATCGATTTCATAACTAGGGATAATTCACAGGCGTTCCACTGTTCACATTATTGTTATTGAATTTTGTGTTTATGATCATATATGGAAAGAGAGATAGTCAACTTCGGAAAAAATCACGCTTGAGCTTCTTCCTCTTCAGGAAAAAATACCTATAGATAAGTAACCCGTAATAGTACAAGCAAACTGACAGGATATCAATAGCTGTCATTCATTACATCATAATTGATTTCTCAAGATGTTTATGACTGGTCATAATTTTTTTGAACTCATCATTGAAGTTAGACATCCACACCAATTTGAAAACATAGTAAAAAATTGTGAGAACGAGGGCTTTCGCGGTGATGTACGTTGATCTCCTTCATTTTTCGGGATCTACTGCGTCTTTTGTTGGTTAGTGACAACAGTTTTGCCGACACTACTGTCAGCGAAACTGTTGTCACTAACCAACAAAAGACGCGGTAGATCCCGAAAAATGAAGGAGATCATGATAAAAAATTATTTGAAATAGTCAGCTAAATGGATTTTTTTTAAAGTCAGCAAAGTATTATGAATATTTACCATACCTGAATGAATCGCATCAAATATTTAGCACAGCGAAAAATCATAAAAAGTCCCTTGGTCATTCGCAGAATTCCCTCCGGCAGCCAAATAACATCATGATCGGATGGTACTCTCTTCAAACATTCTACTTACTACCTAACACGGAAATGCAAGATAAACTTCCTCCCCCGTCATATATAGCTACCCAAAAAAGTCGATTCTGGTTCACATCGCGACAAAATATCCCCCGCAAGTATTCCTCTCTCATGACCGTGTGTCTGGTGTCTTCATCCGCTTGATAGCCCTTTCGTTATCACCGCTAATCCATTTAGAATATAACTGTGACGTCGAATCCGGGTTATTGGTTGGTTGCTTGGAGAAAAGAACGGCGACTAGGTAATTGGCCATTGGGCACGAGTAGAAGGACCTATAACAGGACGATTTCTTTGTGGAATGGAGGAAAGGTAAAGAAAACCCCGCTGCTAGCAAGCATTTGCTTGCTCTTGACGAAAGGGGGTCAATGGGTTTATTGTTTCTCCTCCTATCCAACGAACGGAGTAAAATGAGGAGACTCCTGCATCTATATCTACATAAGACCCTACATACGTCCCTAATACGCCGCATACATACATACCTAATACGCCGCATGGACGTGAGGCAATGGGTGTTACATCACCAGCCGTGTAAAGATGTAAGCTTTGGGAGCTGAAATGGTGACATGTATTATAGGAGAGTATTTTAGTGGAGCTCAATTTTTATTGTGGTCACTTATTGTTCGCGGAAAGAACAAGTTTTTGTACCTATCTGTTCGACAAAGTATCTCCCTCATTTTATCGCATCTGTCAGACCTAGAGATGTAGTGAGGAGTCAAAGACACATTTAATGATAACATTTATCATTAAATATGCCCATTGAGACATACCATCAAGTTAACAAAGGTACTGTTTTATCTGTGAGGAGTCATGATTATATTCTAGATGTCGCTCTGAAAAATATCAGTTCTGAATTTCTCAATCAACCTAAGCCTAGCGTGGAGTCTCAGAGTCGCCCCACGTAATGAGAGATAATTGCAGCAAAACAGGTGATGTGTTCCTCTCAACTTGGAAGTCCAGTTAATCTTAATCTTAATTTACAAACTCATTCAATTTTTCATTTTTAAACATTAGATTCACAGCTATGAAATGGGTGGATTTATTTAACCGATAGGTATTTATAATACTCTTATTCATTCAACGTTCAACATTCAAGTTAAGCATTCTTTCTACAAAAGTAACTTAAATTGACAATTCGCCGATTCGTATTTCATAACTGAAATCCATGCCTCCATTTCCGGGTCTTCGTTTCTCTGCCCGTCTCGGTGTGTTGCTCTACGCTTCGGTACTTGAAAACTTACTCTCGGATCTATTTTCTTCGTCCCAGTCCATATTTGCCACCCGTTCCGGAGCTTTGTCCTCTGTCACTGAGCCGGATCCACATCTTAATTTACAAATTTGAAATTGAGTAATATAATGAATTAAGATTAGTCATTAGCAAAATTTAAAAATTATAGGTTTTGCAGAAGTCACCCCGAGAGAAAAGAAACCACAGCAAGTGGATTTTTTTCACCTATCTTGAAAATCCCATCACGTGGGACGGAAGAAGTTCAACGGAAAGCAAGTGCAGAATATTAGCAGCATCTGATTTTCCGCCGCAAAAATGGTTTATGCAGGAAATTAAAAGTCGCATGGTACGTTGATCGCGTTCACCGGGTGACTTAATTTCCACTATGGGTGTTTGCTTCCCAAGCTAAGTGTTGGAAATGGAAAAAAAATGGAAAAGCAACTCCTATGCTAATGGACAATAGGATTAAGTATGAGGGAAGAGTAAATAAAATTCTTTGCGTGGAGCATTGCAAAATATGGAGTGTAAAAGAAAAACAACAAATGGAACACTGTTCAGGCTTCAGTAATGCTTCCCATTGATGTGTTATTTTTTGGGTAATGGACTCTTGCACTTCAAAGGATCATAAGTGCAATGGCCACCATGCCTGACTACCACAATATTTTTGTATATGAACACATGATATCAGTTTATAATATCGCATGCCCCCAATTCCTAAAGGGGAGTATAAAAAATTACCTGCTTATTGATAACCTGTTATGACAGGCGATTCGGCTCACGCCGCAGGATTGCAACTTCCGCCCCCGGTTTGCAAGCTCTCGCTTATTACCGAGGACATGGAAGAGGTGGGAGGAAAGGATGGGTAGGGAAGGTTAGCGAAACCACTGCCCCTTCGAGACCGACACCAATGAGGCGGATTGAGGTCAAAAGGACCTCAAGGGCCTCCGCCTCCCCGAAGTGCTCGTTTTAGTTTGGTTCCCCCAAACAACTGAGACGAGTAACCGTCGGCTCCGCTTTCGCTAGAGCCTACCGCACATCTCTGCGTACCGAGAGAGCCTGTTACCCAAATATTTGGGATTAGGTATCCCTCTGATTCGCTTTTTGGGTTGCCGCCGTGCGGTCTGCCGACTTACGTCATTGGAGTGAGGATCACCGGACCCGATGGAGGGTCAAAACGGACCAATTTTGGTCAAATGTGTGAGTGCAACCCACTCCTCAATAGGTCCATGTGTCACTGAAATATAATTTTAACACCTACGAGAATTCGTGGAAATAGTTTTTAGATTTGGGATCTTTTGATTTCCATTAGTCGCTGTATTGTGACCAGATAAATTTTGTCCTTGCAATGAAAGGTAAAGTTAAAACTCGAAAGCATTCACCGACAATTGCATTGCTGAATACCATGGTTTCGTTGCAAGACAACATCATCAGATGACCAACAACTGTGGACCCATCGAGATGTATGGACAGGGAGCGATTTGTTTTTGCTTGGTTGCCGCTTGATGGAATGAGCAGTGTATGTTTCTTCAGGTTTTCTTTTTTTCTTCTTTCTCTGGACTATTAAATGAAATCGTGTACACCCTTTCCTCTTGAGGAAATTGAGTATTTTTACTTCTTTTATTACTATATTGCATTCAGCTTCCAAGAATTTAACTGTATATTCTTTTATTTTTGAGTGGTTTATTTGTCGCAGAAACAATTGAGTGTAATGCATTGCGCGAGGATAATTGCAGGTTTCCGGTATTTATTCATAACGATTGGTTTGTTTTGTGATTATGAGTACTGTTTTTTCCAACTATTTGCGAGGATGAAATAACTTTATCCATCGTCCTATTCAAAGCATCGACACGAATTTCTTTTGAAACAATTGGTAATATTTTCGAACGCAATTAAAACTTAAGGTGTAAGAATAGATATTACTCTACCAGCATGCGATTTCACTGTCATATTTTAGGTGGCCCGAGCAATTTTCATTTGACGGGCAGAGAAAATTAATCTGCCCGTCGGGTTTTTCTCAAATACCGCGACAGTTTAACCTTTAGATCGGGATCCTAGTTTTCCGGCCTTCTTGGCTGAACTTAGCGCTTGGCAGCCTATTTTCGGGGTGTAAGACGTCATCGCCTTCATCTGACCCAGATAGAGGAAATTAAATTGATGATAGTAAAGTTCTTGATATCTATTTCCTGGACTTTTTTTCCAAAGTGTTTGACGTACTTTAGGGCAATGCATCCGAAACGAAGTTCCTAAGAAGTTTGAGAATCGTAATAGAACTGAAGGAGAGAGCTGACAGGGCTGTGACAAAAATAGGTCGGAGCTCGTTGCAATGAGGAGAGAAATGGAAAAATAGGGAGGTCTGCGAGAAGAATATTTATTTTCCAGAAAAAGGCCGAATGATTTACGACATTGGTAAGGGTTTAGGAGTAAGTTAGAAGAGTTATCTTTGTTTTATTTATTTATCGATCTTTACTTTATTTGTTCATTTGAATAATTTATTAATTCATTTTTACCATCTTATACTTTATTTATTTTTATCCTCTTATTACTTATTTGGTCTTTTTTAACTTGGTAGTTATGCATAAATTACCCTTTTCATTATTATTATCATTCATTTGTATTTCATGGATTTTTTTTGTTTTGTTTGTGTTACATTAGCTTTATCTGTCTGTAGGTTTTTGCAGGTTTTTCACCCTCCCCTTCATGTGTGGGTGTTTTTTTGCAGTGGGTTTTTTCGTCGTATTATATATACTCTCTTCCTTACTTAGATATTCTCTTCCTTACTTCCTTAAGTTTTTCCCATAAATGTATTTATCTTTCTTCACACTTATTTCATCTATTTATCTGACGAAGGGTTAGATGGAGGAAGGGACTGCTTTAGTCTCAATCTCACCCCAATACATCTACATCTACGTAATACCCTGCGAGCCACCACGAGGGGGTGTGGCAGGGGGTGAAGATCACCAAACATGCACTATTGCCATGCAAGTAGGATATTTAAGGGAGGCATGCTAGAGAACAGGGTCACATGCAGCTAGGTGGTTAGTATCTACATAATAAGAAAGAGATTATTGGTTGTCATTACATGAATCATGCACTACAGACTACTCTAACTATATTTCACCTACCTATCCCTTTGCTACGCTGCCTATTGTTCTCTCTTATGGTACGCGGGAAAAATGACATTTTATTAAAGTTTCATGGAGGTGCTGGGATAGAAACCCGGCGTCGGCATTAGCCTTCTCTTAACGAAAGGTGCCAAGTGGACCACGGCTTAACGTCTCAACGGACAGACGGAGTACTGTACTTGAAGTGCCCTCCACAAGACACTCAAGTAGGGATCGGGTTCCTCCGAAAAACATCCGCCACTGCAGGGATTTGAACCCTGGCCGGCCAGGTGGTTGGCGAGTACTCTAGCCACCACACCATCCCGATCCCAATAAATACGTCTTATTATTATTATTAAGTACGATTTAAATCACGAACGAAAAGTCATAGTCTAATCTAAGCTTACTGGCAGGAAATATAAAACAGTTCACCATCTGACTACAGTAATGAATTTATACATAAGCATTTTTATTTGTCATTATAAGATTCATCCGCATTATACGAGGCCATTTTTGCATGGGGCAATGAGAATAGAAAATGGAAAACGGAGTTTTTCTAGAATAATATTACCTGCAAAATAAATGGAAGAATGATTTGCCCAAAAATAGGAGTGAGAGGGAATGGAACGACGTGAATGAAAAATCTAAGTCAAATCTAAGAATACTGGCAGAGAAAAAAGAACAGTTTACTTTCTGATTACAGTAATGAATTTTTATGATCGTTCGCATTTGTCGTTATAAGTTTGAACCATTATATCCAAGGAAACTTGTGAAACCTAATTAGGTTTGTAAGTATAACTTTATTTCTGATCAGGTTACTAGCCTAAAGCGAAACCCTCCTCCTTTATCCGCACTTGGAACCGGAACGGAGCTTGCTAGGCTACCCGATCCATCTGCCAACCACCCGCCAGCGGAGACATGAAATACAGATAAAAGGAATAAACTCGGCTTGATAAATATCAACTAAACGGCACAAGACTACAAAAATAGATGGAGAGTACGCTTAGAAAGAAGTGATGAAGAGATGCTACCGAAAGTAACATTGAAATATGGAGAAATAAGCATGAAATCCAAGCGCCGTCCACACAAGAGATGGAAAGAAGAGGACTAATGAAGGTCGCTACAGGCTTATTTCCTAAGACATGCTGAAAGAAGAAAAAGAAGATTTTATTCACGATTAGCAAAAGAAAAGTATGTATGCTATCTCACCAAGAGTCCAATAGTAGCCATTTAGAACCAAGTGTAAGCAAAGATTTTTTCATTCAAAATATCTAAATGTAGAGTTATCATATTTTGGTAGAAGAGCTTGGACAATAAAACTGGAAGAGCAAAGAAAATTATAAGATAGAAGGAGGTAGGAACGTGGCGATGAAAGTCAAATGGACGAAGAAAATCGTCCTCCTTACTAGAGTTTTCGGAAATGTTGCGAAACTTCGAGGTAGGTAACCAAAGTAAATAATTAATAAATTTTCACAGAATTTTTATTTAGAACGAACCTTTAGTTTTCTTGATTAGAAGGTGGATCTGTTCGGATTAAATCGTCAAAAGGTTCAATGAATTACTAGAAAGAAATGGTGTTTGAAAAAAATTCTGTAAAATAGAAGTGTACCGCATGTGCCACACCTTACAAGTTACATTTTGTTTAGCGAAGATGCATCATTAGCAAATTAGCGGAGATGCATCATTAAATGAAGAGCTTCACATTTAACTTAAAAATCGCCAGTTTTGGGGCAATACCATCGAGTATGAACAGTTTTGCAATATCTTTCAAAAGGTCATATATAAATCAGAAGAGCTTAAAAATTCTATTATTGCTTGCTGTCCTTTGCTCAAAATAAAATTGATTCTCCTGATTTTTGGCCGTTTTTCGAGTTTGGAGTTTTTTCATCCAGGTTGCGGTGTAAGTCTTAAAATTTTGGCTCTTATGAATTTCATTTTTCTCTGTCAACTTAGCCTTGACAAAATAGTGATATATTCTCTTTTATTTCTCTTTTCATCAGTTTCTGGAAGTGATAAAGTTCGAAGCAAAACTTGATCATACGTTCATGCTTATAATGCATAAGGGGAAGTATTTACAATGGCATATCAAATTAGAAATAGTGAAGATTGTATTGATTAACTGTTGCAGTTTATTAGAGCAAGCAAGACATAGTTTCCTTATTCTCCCGGAAATTATATTTTGCTCTTGTGAGAGCAGAGGCCGTAAAGATTGTCGGAGTGATTTTATGTACGAAAATGAGCCCCTTCGTACACATTTGCGTGAAACCGTTCCCTCTTTTGATAACTGAGCATCAAATTAACATGAGCTGTTCAATCACTTGCTCAAATTACGAAAATACGCTCACAATGTCTCTAGTTTGTCATTTTCGGAAGTTGTATTCGAAGGATGAATAATGTACACTATTTTCCGGCCATGATAGCATTGAAACCCCCATAGTGGAAATTATGTCACCCGGTGAAAGCGAGCAACGTACCATGCGACTTTTAATTTTCTGCATGAACCATTTTTTCGGCGTAAAATCAAATGCTGTTAAGCTTCGTAAAGCATTCCCTTCTGTTTTGAGAAGTGAATGGGGGGAGTGTGTGAAATGTATTTGAAAATGACGGATAAAAAGTGAAAGAGTAAAAACATACATCTGTTAAAAGAACACTTCGTCAAAAACAATTTGTTCACGAAAAAAATATGAATTTTTAAGTTACCATTGATATTGAAGTCGTTGATAATTAGAGATGTTTCTTTTGATTTAACTACGGAAATGAACTTTATTTTCCTGTGTTATTCTGCGGAAATCTGAAGTAATCAAAGTGCCTGTCATAGTAAACTTTGCGATAAAGGATTGATATTTCGACATCACACTATTTCCTCACTCAAATCTGATCAAATTTTCGGGATTGCTGCAGTTTGGGTGCTTAATATCTATGTTTAGACAGCTTTAAAGCTTCCGCACTAATATATTTTGTACTTCTTCAGAAATTAAAATGCTCTTTAGATCAGTGTAGGCTATTTGTGACAAAATAATCTATACTCCGAGAATGTAAAATAGGAAGGACTAAAGGACAAAGGAAATGTAAATAAATGTTTCTAAAAAATAATTCATTCTAATATTCATAGATATCTCTCTATTTTTGTGTACTTGAAAGTACTCATCTATTCAAAGCTGAGGAATCATTTAATTTTTCCAATTTTATGATTTTTTTATTTTAACTGAACACTTTGACAAGAATTTTATAAGCACTATGTCCTGCTGGTAGCCTTCAAGTCTCTAGTGGCTCGCAAATCTGCCCTCCCATCAGCTCGCAGGCTAAAAGAGTTAACGTGATCCTTCGTGGTTAACAACTTAATGGATCCATGGTTCCATGAGTTGGACGTGAAGAAAGGTTGCTTTGGGGGTGGTGAAGGGGGGGGGAGAACGGGGGTGGGTTAAGGAGGCAGAAGGGCACAAGTAGCCACCTAAACTAATTAGACCCCTGGGGAAAAGGTCTAAGGCTGCGAAACTTTGCGCCATTTTGCTTTGAGGCCAAGGAGTGAGAATTGTTTGGGCGGTCCGATTCGGAAACAGTAGCGGAAGCAAAGAAAGATAAAAAAAAGAGTTCATTCGTGCGTGCGGGAAAACCCAACGGGCAGACAAAGGAGAAAACTCTTGGAGAGGAGACGAGGGGGAAAGAGTGAAGACTAAAGAGACGAGTGATGGTGTGAAGTGTTGTGGAAGGAAATCTGTGGGAGAAGCGATTGGAAAAGGGAAGAGGGAACGTAGTCGAAGAATTCGTATTACGACGATGGATGGGGTCGAGAGTACGTGTCGGCTAAATTTTTAGGAAGTGATCAGAGAATGTTTTTCTTAAGGGAAGGAAGGATATGTAGGTCTAAACCAAAAAGCTAGAGTTGGTAAAAGGCTGACGTTATGGGGCACCATTTCCGACAAATTCTTTGGAGGGATTTTCTATCTTTAATATTAGTTTTTGAGGTAGGCATGCTGCAACCCCTTAATAGTTAACTTAGGTTAATTCGTATCATTAGTAGTTTTGAATAGATATAGTAGTGTGGCAACCGTTTCCTAGTCAAACTGCAGATATTCTAATCCAAGGTCCAATTTAAATGAAGGAGTTATTTTCAAAAAACTTTCACCAATCAAAGTGATTAATTCATTGCACATTAGACAATTGTCCGGGTGGAATGCATGTGTATCGAAAATTTGGGCCATTTTAACTTGAAATTTACCGAAACTTATCACCAGTTAAGCCTACATGTTGCTCTAGTTTCAACAAATATTTTGATGCGAAGAAAGTAAGGCACCTTTATTTAACCTCAGATGTAATATACTCAAAACCAGCTTCGGATATGGATGCTCCTTTGCCTTTGAATTAACTTTTAAAGTTATAAGGCGTAGCAGAAGCGATGTATAGTTTTTCTTTGCGTTATAACATTTTTATTCTCTTATTTATTAGATCTTACTTCTTGATAAAGAAGAATTTAAGAAGCTCTTTAATAAAGAAATTGAAGTTACAAAAATTAGGATAATTGTTCTCCTATTAGAAAATCCGCACAACATAAACAAAAAAATATATTTAGCGAGCATAAAGTTCCATGGCATGGACATGGTATCTTTGGGTCTTCAAAGAGTCATCATATCTTGACCAAAATGATCTCATTTCATGGAAAATAGGGTTGGCAACCTTGCCTTTATGTATGTATTATATAAGGGTACAATATTCCTCACTAATTTCAGGCTTTTCAAGACGGAAGCCTATTCTAAGGTGGGAAATATCCCCGATGCAAATTCATCACTCGCATTTACTCCCAGTAGCTTATTCATTCATCTTCTCCTGTTCTTGGAAATTTTTCTCGTTGCTATATTGTTCTTCATGGTTTCAATATTTTATCTCCTGCTTTTCTTGGGTATTTACTCTATGCCTGTCTTCCGGTATTCAAAGTTTTCTATTGTCATTTCCAGACTTCCGTTGAGAACTATAATAATTTTATTATGTTCTGACTTCTGAATACAGGTAATTCAGAAGAAGACATGAGGAGTGGGTATAATGTTTCGTTTCTATAATTACTACTTGTAGCTTCTTTGGATGGAGACCTGCATCATATCTATCTTCGAAGATGACTACAGATGATGGTTAATAAGATTTCATAGCTGTGGTAACTAGGTATTCATCCTCTTAACGCTATTTTGGATGATATTATAATTAGGTTATGACTGTATATTCTCGAAATTTGAAGTGTTTACGATTATCAGCTTCATTAAGAGGTATCTATGCTTTATACGTTTGAACCAACTTAGAACCTTTCATTGCTCGAGTCCTCATTACCGTATATTCTCCCAGCTGATAAGTAAGTTTTTGGACAGTTTTCCCTACCTTTCCCGTGTCTGGGTCGTCTAATCTGACACCCTCATATAGCTTTCTTGTCCTTCATGTATCAACATTGAAATGGTTCTTAGTACCCTCTGCATCTCCACTTGCCGCCCTAAAGTCATATTTCTTACTCATCCGCGGTTGCCCAGCGTTCTCCCCTCAATCACCTATTTCAGCATATCCTCATCTTACCGCACGTTTTCCATTTATTTTCTAACTTCTCCGCCACCAATATTTTTTTTACTTCTGTTGTATTCATTACTCCAACTTTAGTCTATATTTTCCTACCCATTCTTCCTTAAAATTATCAGACTTTCTATTCTACATCTACATGCAACTCTCCGAGCCACCGCATGGGTGTGTGGCAGGGGATGTTAGGACCCCCAGCCGTGTGAAGGTATAAAGGATGAGGTAGTAGGATGTGAAATGAGGAATTATATCATGGGTATGTTTTAAGTGGAGCTCCGGTTTTAATGAGGTCACTTATTGTGAGTGGAAAGAACGAATTTTTGTACTTATCTTATAGGCAATGTGTCTCTCTTATTTTATCTCTTCTTTTGGTCCTAGAAATGTAGTGTGGTGTCAAAACTACGTTCTCTATTTTGCTCTGAAACAACCCCCGTTCTGAATTTCCCAAGCAAACTAAATCCAGCGTGCAGCCTCCAAGTCTCTAGCGGCTCCTAAACGAATCCCTTTAAAAGATGAGAAACATTATTTATTCACTTGTAGCGGTTTATAATGAAACACACTGCTTATCTTCGTATTTTATTAATTTTTTGTTAAATCTTTGTGCCCATGGTCCCAAATGCTCGCGGCGTATTCGAGGTGTGGTCTAACTTGAGCGAAGTAACATCTCTCTTTTACTTTCTCATCCGAGGACCTTCCTATTATACGCTTGTTAAATCCTAGTTATATTGATAACGTCCAGTACACTATATTAAGTGATTCCTTAGAATATACGCGGCAATCAACATCATTCTGGCCATAATATAGTTTTCTCTCTTCAGCGTCCTCCAATTGTATCCTCCGTTCCCGTTCCTCCCTCCAAGCCAAAACTGGTCTTCTAAGTAAATTGAAGAATTTATTTTCTGTGCAAGGAAATTAGGGTAGACAAGAGCTGTAAAACGAGAGAGTGGCAGGGAATATCCACTCGACTTCATACTGTTTAAAGCCCGTTGGAGAATTAAGAACGGACTTAAAGATTTGCATAGTAAATAATACGATTTCACAGAATAGTGAAGTCCCCTAGGGACTCAGACATAATGCCTAAAGCCAGCGTTTCCCAAAGTGTGCTTCGTGTAGCCCTTGAGACTCCGAGGTTGATTTTCGAGGGCTCTGTCTGTGGCAGTTGTAAGGGTGACAAGAATCGCAAAAATTTAATTGCAGCTTCCATATAGCGTGTTTTTGCTATTGTTTTCTTGATTAATAAATATGTACCTTATTATTCATACTCCGTGTACGCATCGTGTGTAATATGCCTCGTAGAATATAGAATAAATATTACTTGAGGCTCCACAAGAAACTTTTGCATCGAAAATGGTTCCGTGGTAAAAAAATAAAGTTTGGCTGCTTTTTAGCTATTAAATGCACGAAACAGTGGTAGTGTAACATGGTGACAGTAGCATTAGCGAAGAGTGGTGTCCAGAAGGCTCGGGTTGAAGGGGCCTGATAATGAGTAGAGGGTAGAGGACAGGTCATGGATTTCAATCCTTCCAACATAATTGCTTTAAGCCTGAAAGTGCGGGAAAGCGTCAGCAGCGAGTTTTACAGCGTTTACAAGGTTTACGATTCAGACAACGCCTGATCAAAATACACTGACATTGTATGGAACCATCGGAGAAGGCCATAAGAACAATTGGGTTGAGCGTCATAAAGATCTTCAAGGTCGCTGTGAATAAAGTATTAATCATTTCCGATATTTTTTACGGCAAGGAAAGCCAGCGCCTTCGGAAAGGTTGTTATTTGAACGTTGAGGCGACCTTAAGCCGTGTCCACCCCTGTAAAAATTTGTCCTGAAGGTGTTAACCGCGAATATTTGCATTCTGTGCGAATTTAAAATATCAATCGACCATTAACTTACGCCGTGCGGCGTGTGTCTGTGTTCGAGGTGTGACGTCCATGAACGAACGGTTCCTAAGGAACGGTTCCAAGGATTGAACGGTAGGACTGAGGACCGACTTCTGTGGAACGACCTTTCCTTTCGGTCCTCCTTTCTTTTCGGCCCATCGTTCCTTTTAGCCTGTCGATCCTTTCAGTCCGTCATAACTTTCGCCCTATCGCTCTATCGCTCTGCTTCTATAAACCAAGTCTACGGTATTTAGCCTATGGGCTTGTTTTCAATGTAATACTTGTTTGTTATAAAAATGATCCTGCTTGAAGTTAATCAAACTGGCTAAGGTTGTTGTTATTTTCTCTCGTCTCCACCTGCCATTCGCAGTCAATTCACTCGCGATATCAAGTCTTGGTGATTTGCGTTGCAAAATGGTCTACCAAAAATTTTCAAGAGATAGGATGTTCTTCATAGAATCCCAACAGTTCATCAGTTAATTCTAGCGGTGTAATTATTAGTAACTTTCTTTCTTTGTTTAAATGAAACCATTGTACAAACCATGTAAAAAGTTGGTAATATTACCTTCCATCTCATTTCATCCAACATTCTTAAAAGTTATACCAAGTATTTCTAAGTTTTTCGTTACATTCGTTAAATACCTAGAACATATAAAAAAATAAAAAATACATGACCACCAATAAAAAAGGAAAGATGAACCAGTGAAAAGGAACGGGTCCCAAAAATAACCGGTCCAGAGTGAACGAGTATCAAAAATGAACGAGTTTTCCCATCTCTAGTATGTGCTCAAGTCGATTCGACAGGTTGGACAGACAAGCAATCGTGAGGCATAAGGGTTCCCACATCAATAACCTGAATTGTTGAACCTGCTAATTCATTTTCTCTCGTCCAAAAACCGACTCCAACAGAATCGCGTGCGTTTTATGTGGATTAAATGCTGTTGCGTACGCTGTTACGTTCACATTTACACAAGTCTCCGCGCATGCACTGGTGATGTGTGTCGAATTTGGCGTACATTTTGATAGCAGTTAACGGGGCTTCATTTCCCCTACCAGTTCACTGGGAATGGACTTCTCGACTGAAAAGGGATTTTGAAATTACCACATCCATGTCTCACTTACTTTATCACTGAGAGTTTCTTGCTCGATCATCGATGCTCCTCAAGCTATATTTCAAATTACTGCTTGCTCAGTGGGAGAAGTGATGAAAAAATTCTCCAGCCGTCCCATTCATTGCCCTTGCATACCGATAGCACCGTTATTTTGGGAATTTTTCATGTTTTCTCATCAGACCTCGTAAATCTTCCACATAAGATGGACGAAGCAGTGATAAGTATGGTTTCCATTGTAATTAACTCGAAAAAGTTTATTACGATCGAGAAAAAAATCACGGACTTCACCATGGATTCGAAGTTACTGTATCCAATTTACAATGTTTTTGCGCTCCTTTTCCTTGTACCCATTTCCCTTGTACAATCATACTGTATAAGTCTAAATTGAAAGATTTTCCTCTAAACTGAGATAGTTGAGTGATGGGTTATAACTCATTAATTTTCATGGCCACTATAAAATGGCGACATAGCTGTATGTGGTTTTATTACTTTAAATAAAAAATAAATAAATAAATGCGTAGTCAAACACACGGGCCATGCCTTCTGAAAAATATTCACTGCAAAATATTTTCGAAAGATTACTTCGTACTAATTGAAAAAAATAGCCATGCCGAAGTAGTATTGCAACCCGAATTATAAAATTATGTATATGTATGTACCACCGGAATATGAAAAACTCGAATGGAATGGAATTTTGGTCTGATTTTCGGTGAAATAGTCTGGTGAGGATCTTAGAAAAATCGATAAAAAACTTTATATTAAAAATGTACGTCTTGTTATTTTTTTAAAGTGGCATTATGATTGCTTGGCTTGTTTGATCAATTAGCAACTAAATGTAGCGATGAACAGTATTCATCCCATTGTTTTTTAGTGACTAAATGTTTAAAAATTCAACAATATGCTGAAGTATTAGTCCATCATTGAATTCGAAGTTAATTAATTTCTGAAAAAAATTATGGAGACTTTGTGTTTGGCTAAAAAGATATTACTTAAACGTCGGTTACCCGTTCAATTGTACTCCAGTAAAATCGCTAAATAAGGAATAGAGAGACTTCATACTCTGACCGTGGAGTATTGTCGCTGCTAGCCGTGAAATTTCCCGCATCACTCGAGCGCGAAATTCGATGCCTTCGGTTGTCAAAGCCTCGAGTCACGTACCGAAGGAATTTCGGGACCTTTGGGCGCCCCAGCAATCTTCTCGGGATGCAAACCGCATACGAACTTGAGTCTCTGGGAGTCGAGTAAATTTTGGAGAAGGCTGTATGTAGGATGCGAAAGAATGGTGTATCCAGGGTGCGGAAGCCGGAGTGACTGCACGGAATATAAGAACACGCTCTCACCTCAATCAAATATTCCTTCCGATGAGTATTTCAAGGGAAAATGAGATTTAAAGGTTATACCCCACCCGTTCGAATTGATATTTATCATTAGAAAAGATTTTTATATGATAAATGGTGTTTTTCTGCGTAAAGAGATTTAAAATAACTCGAGAGCAGAGGGTATTGAAAGTATCATTAAATTATCTCATGATGTCAAATGATCGACTGAGATTAAAGAATTGCGTGGTAAATGTGGATTGTGGACGGGCAAAGGAACACGCTCTCACCTCAGTATTCCTTCCAATGAGTATTTCAAAGGAAAATGCGATTTAAAGATGAAGCCCCATCCATTCCAATCGGTTAAAAAAAATATTTTTATACGGCTGAATGTGTTTTGCTGCGTTAACAGTATTTGAATAACAAGAGAGCAGAGAGCAAGTTTATGAAAAAATATTTTAAAATTATCTCACGATGATTTATTATTGATTGAGAGAAAATACCCCGTGGTATCTGTGGATTAGGACAGTTCCATGTTTCACGATTTCCAATTCATTTAAAAATTTTCTTTCACAGTGATTGTCTCAAAATTTGACGTAGAATATCAACCATATTGCCAATCGTTATAGCTGTGCAAAGATGAATTACATAAATATAAAGAAAATAATATACTAAGTCCTTATTTTAGCAGTTAGACTCTGGCAACTATGCATGACTTCGAAAAGCTCTGTAATAGTCAAATTAAAGGTAGTAGCTAAGAATAACATTTAATTTGATTAAAAAAGTACTGATACTTATCAATGCCTACTGTGTACTGATACTTATCATACCTATACTGTGGGTGGAGTAAACATAAAATTTTCAGATACAGTAATATATCTTGGAATTATCTTAACTTCTGATATATCGTGGGAATTACACATACAGAAAGTATGTGGCACAGCATTAAAGAAACTAGGCTTTGTTAAAGCTATAATAGGAAGGTCCTCAGATGAAAAGTCAAAGAGAGATACTACTTTGCTCTGGTTAGGCCACACCTCGAATACGCAGCGAGAATTTGGGACCCTGGTCAAATAGATTTAACCAAAAAAATTAATAAAATACACAGGAATGCAGCGCGCTTCTTTAAAAACTGCTACGAGCGTACATATAGTGTCTCACGGCTTTTAGAGGAATTAAGGTGGGAGCCCCTAGAGAATCGGAGGCTACACGCTAGGCTTAGGTTGCTTTATGAATTCAGAACTGATATTTTTCAGGGCGAAAATTAGAATATTATCATGACTCCTCACTACATCTCTGGGTCTGACAGACGCGATAAAATTCGAGAAATACACTGCCGAATAGATAGGTACAAAAAATCGTTCTTTCCGCGAGCAATAAGCAACCACAATAAATATTAAGCTACACTAAATACACTCCTATAATACATGTCACCATTTCATCTCCAAAAACTTACACCTTTACACGGCTAACCCCCCCTGTAACACGTCCATGCGGCGGCTCGCAGGGTATTATATAGATGTAGATACACATCCAGTCAAAAGTGAAAGTGCACCATACTGTGACCTACTCTTTGTGCTTTAAAGTTATTACCGATGTCATGCATTGTAATTATGTAGAAAACAAGTATTTTAACAGAGAAAACCCCTCCCAGGACTATTATCCCGTCTTGGAATCTGTCTCTCAGCTAAACTCCGCTCAAATGAGTCATAGAAGTTTGATTCCCTCCTGAAAAATATCAATGAAAGAATATATTACCTTTTTGGCTTCAGCAATCCATTTATTCCGCTGATTTAGGGAAAGCAGGAATGCGATTCTACTATTTTGAATCATTTGGAGCAATGACTGTTCAGAAAGTTCAGATTTTAAGCTTTGATCATTTCCAGAGATACTAAACCGCAACTGAATGTTCCATTTATTATACCGGTTTTTTAATATAAACTGCTAATCAATTATGTGAAACTAACTTCACAGAAGTAAAGTGAAGCATATTTTTGGAAAATGATATAAAAATTAATGATTACCACACAGTTGTACTTCGGGTATTATAATCCATGAATTGCGTGATGAATTGGCTTCCTGTATTCCCGAGTTTGCAATCATATACCCATGTCATTTCCATTTGAATTAAATTATTCGTCGGCGTTAAATCCTCTCAATTCCAAAGCGGAGCCGATCCTCTTTAGAGCTGGGCGACAGTCAAATTTTTATTTATCGCACTGCGATATGAATTCGGAAACGCAAAAGATGCCACATTTTTCCTTAAATCGGCCAACGGAATTGCATACACATGTGGTATCGAATACCGCTCGATAATGCAAATCGATTGATCGCATAGCCCACTCGGTCATTATCACAAATGCTATATCGCACATGGGAGTCGGCACATTGGATTATTGCACGACCCCATCCCTTTTTGCACTCTTATACAAGCCGCGTGAAATTCCAACGAAACCTATCCACGATTTGATGAAACGATATCCCTGGGGCTTATAATGTGATCCGCATCTGCATTCGGCTCTCCTCTTACCCTCTCCCGCTCGTCGCGCGCCAACAGCAGGGAAAACACGAACCCGGATTCCTCCCTATCCATCCCATCCCTATCCATTCCCCCGCCCCCTCCGTAATCCCGCGCCCTATTTCCGCGACACGAATACATTTCAGGGTCGGGTCAGACGTCGCCACACCCCTCGGGACGGGTCCACGGCGCGCAGCAACCCAAAGAGGGGGTGTCCGGCAGTGACTTATTCTTTCCTTCCCGGACCCTTTTTTTCTGGGGGCGTGGAGGGAGGCGGTCCAGCACAGATACGTTGAAATCTGTGAGCCAAGCAAAATTGAATCGTGTGAGATACAATAGCTATTTATTATACAATATAATCAATCATTTTTACATGTTAGTTCCTTTATTTTATCTCTTTATTCACATCAAATTTTTACAAGTTTCGGTCTATTTTTATATCGCCAAAATAGTCTACTCTCTATAGAGATCACTCTTCTACGAAACGGAAGAATGATTTCTCAGCATTGAGCTCAAAACTGGTATTCTTAAAGTGCGTATACTCAATATTATTCGCTGGTGACCTGATTATAATACAAAATGGACAAAATAAATTGTAAATAGAGGACTCCTCAGGTGGTGACCATTTCAATCAATCCTTTTATTCTTTACTGACTTTGTCATTATCCTTCTTACCTTAAATCTATCCAGAGCTTTCACATCTTTCGGTCTCATATTTTATCCTTCCATTTGATCTTCCCCACCCATCTCCATCACCGGGTGGTTAGAGCCCCTACTTTTCTCTAGTCTTCTTTTCAAATTGACCATGTTACCGATTCATGGATTCTCTCGCCACTTCTGATCGTGGCCATATTAAAAAAAATATTCTTTTCAATAGTAATTTATGCAAATTCTTAATTTATTCTTATGAACGTAAATCACTCACAAAAAGATGGCCTTTGTCTGTTTTCTATCACCTTCTGAATGTTTCCGCCCTTAATTCGTGCATCATTTTCAAAAGTAACACTGATGGTAAACTTAAAAGGAGGATTATTTTGAACAACCTAGGCCATAGTCTAGTCATTCTTATTATACTAGGTCGTGCTAACAATCTCAATTTGTCGCGTTGGTTCAAAAAATTCAATTATTATTGCATAAGCATGGTGTTGGAACGACTGAGGTAAATAAAAAACATGTTGATAAAAATTTATCCAAAAAAGGAAACATATGACGTATGACATATGTCATTTGTGCCCGAGTACGAATGACAACAAATATTCACAATTGTGCAATGACTGTGGTGAGATGATTTGTAAAGCGCATACTGCAGTTATTTGCAGAGGATATGCTGACATGTTATATGAAAAGTAGCTCCTTATAATTTGTAACTAAATTTTTGCCAATTTGTATATTATATATTGACTACTTTTCGTTTGCAATTGCAATTCGGTCTCATTAAATTATGAGGCATATGTTCTCTTGAAAAATTTACATCTGACATTTTATTCAATACTTTCCTTACATTTTTCTCTGCACTTACTGAGGGATTAAATGTAAAAAATATTGTTAGTCGGAATGTTTTCAGTGACATTGCAATACCTATTATACAAGATATCAATTACATAAGAAAAGATCTAAAAATTGCTATCTGCTGAGTAGGTGATTGATTCTTGGTTGTACAGGAATGAAAAGTTTGCGATCGGAGAATTCAAAAAGGAAAAGTATGAGATTATTTATTTGCCTTTAAAATTACTATTAAATTTAAAACCTATCTTCCCTTGGCAAAAAATTATTTTTAAGTTAAGTTTCACCGAAAAAATACTTAGAAAAAACTAATGTGATACTCTCGGTCAAAAAGACCCGACGCGAGTATTTACGGAGTGTTCATCCTCGCGAGTAACAAAGGGTAAAGAGCTTTAAAAGAGCCCAACCCCCATTTCTTCCTCTTAATTTATACTAATAATTATACCAGAGAGGAAATATTGGTGAGTATCTTGGAAATCTTGTTTTGGTGTGACTTTCTGAGAAAATTTAATAGCAGCAATGGCTGGCCGATGCAGACTGAAACGTTTGCTTTGATGAATTTTGCTTACAATCTCTGAGCGTTCATATCCAAAAGGAAGTAAATTTTACGATGAGAATACTTTTTGTTTGGAAAAGGACCATTTTTCCGCTATTCATGGGAATCAAATGTTTGCCAGTCCAACTGCGAGAGACGGTGAATCTTGGATGCAATAATTGCATAAACTTCTCATTTTAAGGTCTAGAAATTTCGAATGGAGCTGGATGTGAAATTAAAAATTCTCTGCTTTAATCTTCAACGCCATATCTATGTTAAAAAAACCTGTACTTCCCACAGAATTTTATTTATTTGGGTACAGCGTATTTTTTTAACCTGATGTACCTGCTGATGCCGCAAATCTATGAACAAGTTATATCCAGTAAAAAAAAGACTTTCATGAAAAGTACATAATTTACTCATCAGTATGGATAAAAAAAACTCCCGCAAAATGAATCTTGAAACAGTTTTGCGTACTTCCACATTCACTTTTAAAATTTCGCCAAAACGACCGGTTGATCACGTTGAAAGTGACGTGAAAACGTTGAAAATGTTTTGGGTTGAGTATGGTAAAAAAACGAACAAAATTTACAAAGTTGTTTTTTCTTCTCTTCGTTTGTACCGTCTAAGATACATGTAAAATAATTCAACAAATTCATTTAAGTTAGTTATGTTCCACTTCTCATCTCTATCTCTAATAGTTCTTCATTCTTTTGCTTGGTTTGGTACTACTCTCTTCGCCTCAGAAATTTTTCTTTCCTTCTTTTTCTTCTACTGGAAACTCTTGAAGTTGTAAGTCAATATTTTGAATTCGCACTTATCCTGTATCATGCCCTTCTTTATATCCATCTGAAAAGGCAACGGCTGTGTTCGGAGAAGATGGAATTGAAACGTGGAAATATGAAAACATTGGTGTGGGGCCTGGCTCTATGAGAGGTCACAAACATGGGTAATTGGAGAAGCAGACCATAAAATATTTGAGGATGCTGTACATTTAATGGTTGCGTAAAATAAAATATACACAGGAAGAGAAAAGGAAAAAGCCGTAGATGGAACGCAGCAAAGAAGAACCAGATGGATTTGATACATCCTGAGATACAGTGGTCTTGTGAAGAATTTAGATGATGTACAAACGAAACGGCTGTGACCCATGAGGACGACCAAGCGATAATTACATTAACAAATGAAGATTGAGGTACATAAGAAGAACTACTAGAGAGCCAAGAAACAGTCATTTGGTAGGTAAGGATGGAGTGCTGAAGTCAACCAATCTTGGAATCGAACACCCAATTAATAACTGATCCCCATCTCATCCATGCATTTCTTCATCCCTTGGAACCCTTGTTTGCCATTTTTACTCATATAAAAACTATAAAAAATTCCGTTCAGTGAGCTCCCCGTTGTCCCTTCTCATCATTTATCCAAAGAACTCAACTCTCATTTTTCTAATCTCATTTTTCGTTGATATTGAATTTTCCATTCTCGTGGAGACCTCCCTTCCTCCCGTGGCTGAGTCCGCATTTCTTAGTCTATTAAGATCATCATCTAAGCATACCTGCAAATTTCCTAAAAGTCGACTATAAAACCAGTCAATAAAAAGGATACATAATCCATATAGCTTTTTGCTTTAAATTTAATCTGCTTACCTGATGGTTTCCAAAGGGTTTGCGCAAAAGGGGATTCGTCGACTCCCCGCCTTCCTCACTCTCCCACTCTTGGATCCACCCCCTGTCGATGGTGACGCAACCCACCGCGACCGATTTGGACACGACCGTAACCAGTCCGCTTCACTTCAGAAACCTCCGTAAGTTCTAATTATAATTCGAGAGCAAAGACGAATGCACCCAGCTCCCCTCTGAAGCGTTAAAATCCGTGAATCCAACCCCCAAATCGACACCCAGGAGTACGTACTTCGTGAGACCTGCTGGTTCCCCCAAGGCACTCTCTTTTTTTTTTTAATCGCTCGTCATCGAGGTCAAGGTGAAACTTTAAGACTCGCCCTTGGTTCTCGAGGTGGGCGGTAGGGGGAGGGGGTGCACTCGAGGGACTAATATGCATACTTACCACTTTGAGATATTCGCAACTGCAATCCTGCCTGTAGTGCCTCGTTTACTCCCTTCACCGCGCGCACTTGCCCAATTTTTATTCCTGGAAAAGCTTTTTCAAAAATTCATCGCCGTGAGAAGTTTCTCGGGGGAAAAGATGCTAATGCTTTTCTTGAACACTCCATTTTTTTTCGAGTGCTCGAGTTTCAGTGGGCGTAATCAGAAGTTTTTCCAAGTGCTTGCTTACTCTGTGAAATTAAACCGTGAGTGAAGACTTCAAGTGATCCCCGTCTAAGATGTTACCCGACGGGTCTTCTCATAAGTGCGCGGAAGGTGCTAATTAAGCGCTTATTTAGGATATGGCCCACCTTCAGCATACTTGACATTTTACAGCGGCACAGTATAGTGAAAAAATAGATGCATTCAGACATTGACTATTGCATTAAAATGTGAATTAGAGCAATAACTATAACTTTATGAAAACAAAATTTCAAGAATCAGGTTACGTAGTGATTAGATATTTCCAGTGAGATGAGAAAGAGCGCGGCGAGTAAAAGCGTAGGAGGAAAGAGAAAATCAACAGCATCAGCCTTTTTTGAGTTTTCGAGGATTTAATTTCGTCATAAGATAATAAATTTATTCTTCTTCTGCCTTTTATGTACACCCTGCAGAATGCCTGTTCTTTCTTCGTTGTTCCACCGGTCATGTTTTTTTCCAGGTTAAGGTTATCATTTCAGCTTTTTTGTCATCCTATTCTTCATTACTTTTTCCCACCTGTAACTTATATTTATCTGCTTTTACTATATTTTCTTCGGTCGTGAAATTTATATAATGAATGGTGAGACTCCAAAAGCTGCAAACAAAAACGTATCAAGGGCGGAAAAAGGGGGGAATAAACAGTGTGTGTCCTTGACGGAGTGAGAAAGCGGGTCTAACGACCCTGTGAGCAAGTAAGTGTGGTATAGAGTGCATGTGTTAAGTCGGTCACCGGCGTGAGAGTAGCTTCCGATAACCACTTACTTGTATGTCTGACTAGTGCTTCTCTTGAACGAGGTGCCATCTCCACGTCGGAAAAACACTAGCCGGTAGAGTGAATGCCGTTTAGGTATTGTGTGGGTCATACTTGAGTGAATCCCTGGCGCAGGTTTATATCCCCGTAAATAGTTCAACGACTAATCCCATTTCCCCCAGCTGTTTGTCCCTGAAAGATTTTTGTTGACGGTCTACCTTTATGATATTTATCAAGCCATCATGCAATTAAATGAAATAATTTCGATCACTCTTTCCATCTAAGATCCTCTCTTTATGTTATCCAAGTGGTAAGTTTTTCTAATATTTCCTTTCCGATCTTTGTCCAATTCTATTTTACCAGTGATTTTCTATAGCACTGAAACCTCACCAGTCTCAAGTAGCTTTCTTGTTCTCTATGGGTGTTACCGTGGCATGGCTCGTACATTTAGGCCATTTTTGGTCTTGTAGTGGTTTTTATATATTATAGGTTTTGATTCTATCCATATATATCTTCTCCAACAGTAAGTGGCATTCAAGCATTCCTTGAGGCTTTTTTTTATCTTTTGCCTTACTTTTCACTCCATATCACCATTATAAGACTGATTGATTCCAATGGATTCAAATTTTGTTCCCAGCAGTGTAATTTTGAATGAGATATGCTAAGTTTAAAGCAAACGATTTCATATCGATGTGTTTTCGCTATTCACGAATTTTTCAAGAAGACACGTAGTACTAAAACATATCAGGCATCGTTCCCACGTCCCTTATTATAACTGTGTGGCCAGATTTATTGACACCTGAATACTAGTACAAGTTTAAGGGATGTGCTTAAGTGTTTGGGCCTACTCGTGACCTATTGGTTAGATCTACAACCCATTGGGTAGAATCATCTTTGGAAGAGGGCGACTAGAATCAGTTTTTAAGGGTATTCAAATTTGGACCAAGGGAAGGAGTAATCCTCAAATGTGGATTTTCCAGGCATTTAGCCTTAATTATGATATCATGTTTATAACGCATCCGCTTTGAACTTATCGCCAGAGGCAATTGAGATTTCTCCGTATGATTTGCAGTCAGATCCTTCTACGCTGTATTCTTATCTGACAATTCACTCTTCCCAAATCACTTTCGTTGCGTCTCAAAAAGTCGTGAGATCGGACGATGTGTTGGTCTTACGTTTTGGTCATATAAATTCTGACGTTCCAATATTGGGCCACATCTAAGGTTGAACTAACTAAACCTGTTGCAAAATCGTGACGCTGCCCATTTAAGTTGGACCAATCGTGTACGATTATTGAATTATTTGACTTTCGTTAAAAAAAATGAAATTTTTAATTGAAGCCCCACGTTCTAGTTCTAAAATTTGGAGTTCGAATCTCGTGACATATGGGACGACAAACATGAATCCTTCCTGCCGAGTAATTCTTCTGCCGCAAATTACAATTATACCTAATGCATTATTACTTTGTGTCGAGTATGAGAACTGTGGCAACAATAATTACTATTATGTAATAATAGATAACTCGTTAATCTTACCTATCGCGTTCTTTAGCATGTAAAACATTTTCACGCACAAAGAAATGTTTACATGTGAAAAATGAGTCCTCGTGCAAAGTTATATTTTGTTTAATCTCCGTTTGCTGTCATGTGACCAAAATTTGCTCTGGACCCGATATTGATTTATCGCAGAATGGATATGCTACTTGCAGAAAAATGGAGACAATTCTATTTTCCTTTTAAGCCCAAACTTGGGTCGATTACCATCGCTATCAACCCCTACGGCCATGTAAGTCCGTGCTCACAAATTGAAGTGTCGCTCGCAAACGACCATTGAAGTCACTGCAATTTGTAAATCCACCTCAATAGGAAAGATCCGTGCGTAAAATACCGGGAATGCGATGCAATGTTTTTCTAATTTTTGGCATTTTTTGCCACACAATTATCGCTGAGCAAATGCGCGTGCAGTGGACAGCGGACTTAATCGAAAACATTACGGAAAATTTCTATATAAACCGGGCAAATTTTCCAACCTGTAGAGACACCGGGACTCGCCCTTTAAATTGGGAGTCCCAGACAAATAGGCGAGTGCGGTCTGTGGTATGGTCATCCTAGTCATACACCGAACAAGAAGGAACACGCAGAACCATCTATAAATGTTTTTTAACTTCAAAGATGGCAGCATATGAGTTAAACTCTTATTATTTTCGCCAGCAAAAATGAATCTCTACAATCTACAATCTACAATCACCAAAATGCTTACTTGAAAAGTATTGGCTGTTAAAAAATAACGAATGGCCTAGCACTGAGAAAATTCAAAAACATGTGACCTCTTTAATATTATTATCAATGACCATATCACATGCAACGGAACAAACTCAATTAAATCAGTATATATTTGCATTCCAACTAAAAGATTAACGTCAAAATAATTATTGTTTTTGCACAGATTTGCATGAAACTTTGCATAAGCTTCCTTATTAATAAAATGTAAGGGCAAAAGCGAATAAAATTTGTCCTGCCGTATCCCTAATTTTATTCTTAACAATTCTAGGCATTCTTCGTCACATTAGCCCTCCATGAGTTCCATCGGTCGTCCTGGATGGATGACGGGGAAGTGGCGTTCCGCCGCGCCGCGAGGGCAGCGGGCGCCGAGGAGGCCGGTAGCCGTGTTCTACATCTACACACTACCCTAGGAGCCACTGCATTGGCGTATCGCAGGGTATGTTAGGACACAAGCCTTGTAAAGGTGGTTGTGGGAAGATGAAATGGTAAAGTGTATTTTGGGAGTGTTGAGTGCTTGGAACGGAGCTCAGTTTTTATGATGGTCACTTATTGTACGTGGGAAGGACGAATTGTTGTGTCCATCTGTTCGGCAATATATCTATCTAATTTTATCTCTCTTATCGGACTTAAAGAGTTGTGGAGCGGCGTCAAAACAGTTTTCTTTGTGACACCTTGAAACATATTTTTTCTCAATTTCTCTGGCAATCCGTACCCTAGCGTGGAGTCTCCGAGTCTCTAGCGGCTCACAACCCTCTGAAAGCTGCGACTGAAAGCTGAAACACTTTGTTCCATCGAAGCAGTATTGGACGATGCGCGCAGCTTTCCTTTGTATTTCGTTCATTTTTCGGATGTAATCTTCCCAATCCAGGGTCCCTAATGCTCGAGACGTATGCAAACCAACCAGACAGCCAGAGTGAAGTAGTATCTCACTTTTTATCTTTCATCCGAGGACCTTCCCACTCGTGATAAATCCTGGTTTTAATTGATACTGACACTGATTAAGAGGCCTGTTGTCTACATGGGAATGAGCGTCTATATGACAGTCTAAACTTGTTAAGGGGGCACTGTTTCCATGGAAATGGCGTCTCAGTAGCCAACTGGCACAGTTTATTACTTGACTACTGTGCTACTGCTGTGCAATAGGGTCTGGTTCCTCTCGATTTTCACTAAACTCGCGTTGACTCACGCCGGTGCATAGCCCCCGTAAAAGTTCCTGACACATACCTGCACGGTTAGGAGGAGAGGTAGAAATGAAGGAGCGATGGGAAAGGACAAAAGGGGAAAAGAGGGAAGCAACGAGAGAGAGAATGGGGCTGGGGATCCAAACAAATTTGCAAAATAAGCTATGACGCAAGGGTATTTGACTTGGAGTTACAATCTCCCATCGCCGTTGACTAAACTGGGGACCCTATCCTGAGGTCTCATTGTGAGACGAGTCAAAACCGGACGGCAGATGGCCGTTAGTCATCTCAGTTCTCGAAGCGCTTTTGTTTGCAGCAATTAGCAAATCTCCACGCTGAACAATCCTCCTCCTCCATTTTTCTGGACACTGGCTTGCTGTGATATCAATAGTAGGAAAGTAATTAATTTCTACTCTCCATATCTCTTCGAGCAGCCATATTAAAAACGTGGTTTTGTTTTGAAGTCGCCTGCGGACAGGGTGATTAGAAGGGAATCTTGGATGGGGTGATATTACCTTGGCCTGCGGATACATTAAAGTGAAAATATATGCGAAAAAATCGATGGATTAATTGCATTATAACCCTAAGCTGTACTGCAACTCTTCCATTATCAATCTTTTACTCTTCGACGCACTATTTACTATTGATACCGCACTGAGCTGTTTCGGAGGAGCTGCCAAAAACTCTAAAAACTCATTCTATCATTAAGTCTCAAAAGTTGAAGACCAATGTATGATCGACTTTGGCAGTGGTTTGCCGTGAATGGATATGGTGGGTTAAAACTTGGAAGTCACTTTCATGGCAGTAGTCTTGGAAATCGCTTTAAATTGACACTTGGATGTGTAATCACTGGCTTCCATGGTAATGGGTATCGATAGTGAGATTAATCCACCGTGGTTCGCACTTGAAGAGAAAATAGACGGGCTTCTATTTTGCCTGCAAGTAGCATATCGATTCTGTGATAAAATCGCCTCGCATCCGGTGGAATCTTGGTCACATGACAACAAACAGAGATTAAAAATCGAAACAACGAATGACTTAGCAGGAGGAAGACTCATTGTTGCTTATGTAAATATTTATTTGTTCTTGAAAATATTTGAAATGCTAAAGAACCCCTACTGTAAGCTTTATGATTATCTTACTTATCTCTCATTAGATAATTATTATTATTGTCACAATTGACACACTTTATTTGACGTAATAATGCATGATTAACGTAATTCATACAAATTTATTAAACCCACGAATGCATTTGGGACTAAACCAGCGATATACGGACGTCATCATTGCCTAATTTGGGCGATTTTCGTAATTACCATAGTAATTGTTTACTTCCATTTCCATTTGTTTGGGAAAAACTGGACGTTATGTGTAAGCAGAACAACGCCCTGCAAGTGGCAACACGATTCGAGATATCGCAACACTCGCTACTTCCATAGAAGTCAACTTTCATGTGTAAACCTGCATTTAGAAATTGCGTTCCTTGGTTTGCTTCCATAGCGAGATGAGTCAAACGACGCCGAGCTAAGTTGTTGTGAAAGAGCTTTTAGAATTGGGACGCAAGACTACCGCAAAGCCGTATCGTGCGATAAGTCGCCCTCCAATGCTTTGGAAAGAACTGCAGGACAAGACAGAGAGACTGGGCTTTCTCCTCCGTTGCAGCCGCTCATCGAATCTATCCGGCAGATGTCGCTGCTGGGCTGGGCCTTCCAGATCGAGGTCCCGTTCGCCGGGACCCTCCTCACCCAACGTGATACTCAATACATCTCCCTCCAATTGAATTCGACAAATTCAAGGTGTTGCCGGAATATTACTCAGATTCAAGACTCAAACAACACATCGGGAATCTATACTTTTTATCCCATTGGCTATCCCATACTCGCGGAAACTTTCCTACCATTCTGCCGGAGAAATTTCAGGTTCGCTGCGATTTTTTGCCATTTTAGACCAATACTCATTCCTGTTCCATCCTACGCAAACATTCATCCAAGGTATGCCTTTTTTTAAAAGAAAAAATCCGACGCTTTAAAAGTGTTATGGAGCTATCGGAAAGGGAAGGCAATCAGCGCCAAGTAATGATAATACATATGTATAAAGGTAACGCACAGAAAGAGTTAGCACTTTTAACGGAGGGGAACTTCAGTACGGAGGTCAAATGGGGAAACCAACCCGTGCTAACACACGCCGAGATCTGTCTTCATTATCGATTACCAATAAGGTTAATGGTGGCTTCAAACATGGAAGATCGCTTCTGCGGAGTGAAACAGTATCTCCAATCTCAACGTCACTTGCAGAGAGTCGTCAGCTTACTTATTACTTCCGGTTGTTCTCAAGGAAATGGAAGTCGAAAGTAAAAAATAAATACGGAATTTTCGCAAATTGCCTGAGCTATCGCTAAAATTACATTTCCTGTATCCGTACACTGATTGAGTCCCAAATACTCTCATAGATTTAATAAATTTGTATAAATTACAGTATTTGTATATTAAATACGTTGTGTCAAGGTTAGGAACTAATAATAATTACTATTATCTGATAATTTAAAATTCATAAAGCCATATAAATCCTTTAAAACATTTTCAAGCACAAATGAATATTGACACACGCACTAAATGAATCCTCCACCTTCTAATTTAATCTTTGTTCACATTTTTAAACTTCCACTCCAGTTATGTGGTCAAGATCACACCGAATGCGATGCGATTTTATAGTGGAATCGATATACTACTTGCAGCAAAGTAGAAGAGGACAATTTTCCTTGCAAGAGCGAACCTCGGTCGCCTACTCCACTATCGACCCCTATTGTCACGGAAGTCAGTGCTTACACGTCCAAGTGTCGTTTGAGTGCGACTTGCAAGGCCACTGTCAGGGAATTACCTTCCATGCGTAAAGCCACCTTTGCAGGGAAATGGCATGCGTAAAATATCGAGTTCTTCTCAAATATCCATGCTATAAAGTACTCAGTAATGAAGCAAATATTACGAAATGCATCGCATCTGTAACATGGGAACATCGACGGAAAGTAATCGACATTATTGAAGCACAAATGTATCGTTTCACCCCTTAGCCCATTACTTTTGGAGATATTTGCCAAAAAATACCAGCCCTTTTACATGGGAAATGGTACGTGTATGCACTACAGAGAGCATTATTTAAAAAATGAGGATATTCTTACACTTAGGTGTCGTAAAAAAAACTAACAGGGTGTTATTTTTATGTTTTCTCGACTACTTTTGAAAATTAATCATACTGTCACTGCAATAGGTTCTTGGATATCTCAAAAAACCTTCTGTTTTGAAGGAGTTTCAAATGCATCGCACGAAAAAAATGGTCAAGTCAAACACTTATTTAGATATTTTCATTTAATTACTTACCATTTCTGTGATATTAAACTATATTATTCCACAATTAAATAACGTGTTTATTTAACTTGTGTGTCTCACAGCTGGTGAAATAAAAACGTATAATTCGAATTTGGTCTCTATTATGACTGGGGAACTATCTCACTCGGACTACCTTAATGCTCAAGTGCCAAGTGCCCGTGGAGTAACGAGTGAGATGGTTCAGGTATGCTATCGTAGAGTGAGAACGGCGTCTGCTTGAGACGCACGTGTGAGCATCTGGATGTCTCACTGAAGTAAATGGCCAATGCTTGACGCTACAACATGGGCCGCCATATTTGCTCCCCAGATTTACATCAGCGCTTACGGGCTGAACTACTAATTTTGCGACACTACGATGTTTTCCTTCGATTCATTCATCCGAGTATTCCTCAGGCTGGCTTTTGGACAGTTTTTATCCTACAGGCATTTCGGTTCCGATGGATGACCCGCCATTAGATCCCTCTGGGATTCCTCATGTCGTCTCCCTCCTCTTATTTCGTCCAGAATTCCAATCCTCTTTCTTCCTCTTCTCCATTGTCCTCCGCTCTATTCTTCTCTTCAACATTCCCTCTCCTTTCAAAACGCCCTCCATCCATTCCTTCTGCCTCGTCGAAACCTCCACATCTAGTTTCTTCTCCTCTCCAATCATATCGAAAACCTCCTCGTTCGTCTTTCTCGCGACCTAGCTCACGTTCTCCATCCCTCTCCAAACCCACATCTCAAACGCCTGTATCCTCCCTTCGCACTTATCAGGTCTCCGCCCCATTCGGCGCCAAACTCCATATCAGAGTTTCACCACCCTTTTCTTTACGTCCTTTATGAGATCCCTTCACATCAATTCGCCTCTCTTAGAGAATGCTTCTTTAGCTAGGACAATTTTGCTTTCCATGTCCCTACCGCTAAGCCCATTCTCTTCCAAAATTCTACCCAGACGTGTAAATTGCTCGACTTGCTCTATTTTGTGCCCTCCAACCCGAGACCAACAACTAAAAGCGAGAAATAAAAATAAAATTAATTATAATTGATCAATCCTGGTACAAAATGTAATATAAACAAATTGTACTTTGTTAAATAAGAATTTACAACATATTTTAATATTCTTTCAAAATACTAATTAACTATTACTATACATTATGTTTCTTAGTTTATATACTAAAAGAAAAAGTATTTTTTATAATAAAAACTGCAAAAAAAAGAAGTTCATTAATTCATAATCTAATTAAACTGAATTGCATAGCCTCCTTATCAGTATGAATGAAATATTCTCTATTAGCACTATAATATTATTACTAACTAGATACATCTTCCAATACATCTACTATGTTACGACTTATCTCACTTAATTATGAGATCGACGGGCCATGTGTGCATATTTTAGAGCTAAAAATCAATGAAATTAATTAATTAATATACTTCTATTCTTATTTCTGGAGAATCTCATCACTAACGTCTTCTTATAGTTTATATTCATCCCCCACCTCTCGCCCGGCACCTCTATCGTATTCATTGGCAGATTTACACACAAATGCTTGATCATCAACAAATCTCTCCGCCTTTATCAGATCTCCTCCTACCTTTATTCCTCCCTCCATCTCCCGCATGCCTTTCTCACCATTCCTTCTGCATATACGTCAAAGTGCGACAGAAATAGTGGATCTGTCCCACTCCCCGATCTACCACGGCCCATTCAGATTCTTCATCCACTTTCCTAACCTGCGCAGTCTGGTTCATAGAAAGATTACGGAGGGCACATTTGTCCCTCCAATCGACCCCTAATTTCTTCAGCATTTCCATTAATTTCGTCCATTCCACCCTGACAAATGCCCTCTCAAAAGAGACGAAGATGGCTACAATATCCAGCCCATACAATAGGTTTCTTTCTGCTCGCATCCTCATCACTCCTATAGCATCCCGCGTTCCCCTCCCTCTCCCTTTCCAAACTTGTCGTCTCTCAGGAATTGTGAGCCTTTCTCTCAAGCCTTCCGTTTGTAATTCTAGTTTTCCTTTCCTTTCCTTTTCCTTCGACAACGCACTTGAAATCATTTTGCATTTACTTTTTGGAAAGCTTTCTTCTTACAATATTTTTTAAATTATTTTAATAAATAAAATCCCGTATTCCCCGACAAAAACCACTGCAGAATCGAGCATGATCAATACATCCCGGTGACTAATACAATATAGTAAAAAATTTCGTAACTCGTTTATTTTGTATTGAGCAACGCCTTATTTATCCTTGTCACATGTAATACAAATGTGTACACTTCAATCACGTTATTGTTTATATTGAACAATGTTTTCTATTACCCTTGTCACATGTAATACAAATGTGTACACTTCAATTACGTTATTGTTTTTATTGAACACTTTCTATTACCTGTATCGCATGTAATACAACATCCACTCATCAACCTTCCTCATTTCTCACCTCCATCCAAATCATGTCCCATTTCTGTTTCCTTCTGTGTACAGCCCTGGTCCTCCTTGAATAGTCCACTTTCTCTACTTCCCGACACTCGTATTTATTTTCTTGATTTTCCCACACTCCTCCACACACCACTTATACGCACACTTTCCACTCCCTTTCCACACTTTCTGACCTTCTCCCAACAAAACTATACTTTATACTATCAACAGAGGGTATATATTCTTGTTTAATATCCGCTAGTACGTCCACTCCTCCGAGCTATTTAAAGGCAAGCTTGGGACAAACAAGCAAAAGAAATACGTCTGACTTTTTGGTTGACAAGCTACAGTTTAATGACGCCATACCCCACCGCAATGGGATGGATGTCCTCTAAATATTACCAGCTCACGTAAACATATTCTCCATGGCAGCCAAAGCCATGGCGGTGTCCCTCACTCAGCCACGCTCAAGTGGCTCATATTCTCTGTGAGAGTAAATCCTATGATAAACAATTACCTGCCAGTTCCAGTCTGTTTGATAAGAAGAGTCGTTCACGGGATACGCTGACGGAAGAGCTACTTTTTTTCAAGAGACGCTCACGGATTGAAAACTTTTGAAGGAGTCGTTCACGGAGTGACAACTTTTGAGAGACTACTCGCGGATTAAGTGAATATTTTTCTTTTCCCTCTCTTTTCATATTTAAACTCTGCGAGTTTCCATTCATCCTGCCAACCTCTCCCTCTTGCATCTATTCCATCCCTCTCACCCTCATTATTTTCCATTTTCTCCCAGTTTTTCTCCCCATCATTTTTCCATCTCCACCCCAATTCGCCACTCCGCGTCGTGATCGGCAACCCTTTTGCTGAAAAAAAACAGAAAAAAAGTCCCTAAGGGTTCGGAGCTGAAATCCCATTTCCTTTTCCCTTATCCCCTCCCCCCTCCATCTACCCCTCTCCAACCCTTCCCCTCCCCCTCTATCCTTTACGAACCCCTACGGACTCTTTTTATCAGCTCCGCCCACACGGCGAGCGCACGGGTCTTCCCTTAATGAAATCGGGAAGATACCTCTTTTTATAGTTTTTGTATATACATCTATCCATTTTTTTCCTTTCTTTTCACCTTTCCGACATTTTTTCTGACATTCTTTTTTTGCTATTATTTCATTTCTCCTCTGTACCCACTCCGTCGTCTTGTTACTCCGTTACGTTTCCTTCAAAGGTTCTGAAAGAGAAATGAAGACAGAGAGAAGAAAGAACGTTTCCCTCTCAGTTCCCACGGAAGTGATGCCACGCCCCCTTTCCGCCCTCTTTCCCCTGAGGGCAAATTAACGTAATCCATCCGGGTCCTTTCTCCTTCTGCTACTTCTTTCACTTCTTCTGGCATCTTCCTCGCTACCTCGCTCCCGCACCGCACTAATTTTCGACTGATCACGAGGTAGTCCGTCTGTCTGCCACCGCCACCACTGCTGTCGTCATCGTGGAGGCCCTCCCAGAATTCCTTTTGTCCCCTCTTCCTCTCTCTCTCTCGCTGAAATTCATGCGGAGAAATTTTCGGGGCTTCCAGGGAAGCGTATTAAATATTGATCTCCCTCCGGTTATCCTTAAAGATTTATGCTCCGCGCCTGGCCCGCTTGCGATAAAAGGCGCTTTCCATATTATGAGAGAGGAAGGGTAGGGGGGGCTGTGGGGATAAATGGGTGCAAATTCCCACGTACTCCCATGCACGCGCGGCCTGCTCGTATTTCTCGGAAGGTTGTGGGGGTAATGAAGGTGCTTAAGCTTGCATCTACATATTAGCCTGCAAAAAATCCGCAAGAGTCTACTTTCGGGAGTTAATGTGGTAGATAGCCGTGAAAAGAAGCGAGAAGAGACTGAATGAGTGATAGGGCAGGAAATGGAATGTAAATGAGAAATGCGTAAAAGTTTATATATTGGTAGCAAAACATATTGGTAGTCGTCGGCGAGGAGCGTGACATCAAAGGAGGGAAGGACTCGTGTGGAAGGTGTCAGAAAAGCAGCCGATGAGAGAGGAAAGCCAAAGGGAAGAACGCTGCCAGCAAAATTGCAGAGGCTGGGAAAGAGTCCTTAAGGTAGTCCGAGCGAGATAGTTCCCTAGTCATAATAGATACCATATTCGAATTATACGTTTTAATTACACCAGCTGTAGGACACATAAATTAAATATTGCATTATTAATGCTGAAATTATATAGTTTTATATGACAGAAATGGTAAGTAATTTAATGAAAATATCTAAATAAGTCTCATTTTTTTCATTTTTTTCTCGTGGTGCGTTAGAAACTCCTTCAAAACGGAAAGTTTATTAGTAGTTCAGCCCGTAAGCGCTGATGTAAATCTGGGGAGCAAATATGGCGGCCCATGTTGTAGCGTCAAGCATTGGCCAACAGAGCAAGCGAAAAATGTCCATTTACTTCAATGAGACATCCAGATGCTCACACGTGCGTCTCAAGCAGACGCCGTTCTCACTCTACGATAGCATACCTGAACCATCTCACTCGTTACTCCACGGGCACTTGGCACTTGAGCATTAAGGTAGTCCGAGTGAGATAGTTCCCCAGTCATAATAGAGACCAAATTCGAATTATACGTTTTTATTTCACCAGCTGTGAGACACACAAGTTAAATAAACACGTTATTTAATTGTGGAATAATATAGTTTAATATCACAGAAATGGTAAGTAATTAAATGAAAATATCTAAATAAGTGTTTGACTTGACCATTTTTTTCGTGCGGTGCGTTTGAAACTCCTTCAAAACAGAAGGTTTTTGTGATACCCAAGAACCTATTGCGGTGACAATATGATATATTTTCAAAAATATTTGAGAAATCATGCAAACTACTCACTATTAGTTTTTCTACGACATCTAAGTGTTAAAAACACCTCATTTTTTAAATGTCTCTCTCTGGAGTGCATGCACGCACCGTTTCCCATGTAAAGGGCTGGTATTTTTTTGGCAAATATTTCCGAAGGTTATGTGGTAAGGGGTAGAATCTTTGCTGTCATTGAATAGGTGAGATATTTTTCTTCAAAATAAGACCAAATTCATTGATTTCGAAGTAAAATGATTTTTCACTCGGACTACCTTAACGTTTTTCACGTCAACATTTGCTATGACGGCAGAGTTGGATCAACACTCGCTATTATTATTTTCCAACCCATCACAAAAGCCCATCTGAACGCTGGACTAAGTACAAAATATGTAGCCAGAATGATGATGTTGATAAAAAATTGAATTTGTTTTGAGTTGATAGCGAAATTGAGCGATCTAGAGAACTCATATAGTCAAACGTATAGACTGTCCAAGTCTAAATTTAGAGCTAGTTCGTTGAACATTAACTCTTCCACCCTAAAAGACCTTTGAAACCGTGTTTTTCTACCGCAAGTAATTTTTAATATTTATGCTGTGTACGTTACAGATGTGAGGTCTGTGATTTTAATGACTAAAGTAATTGACTGACAACAGAGGTACCTTATGGCGTGAAGTTAAGTTCAATTTAGAAGGTTGATAAATTCTCCGTCGCAGAGACGATTTTCGGATATGTACATGAAAGATTTATGAAATCTTTTTGATACGATATAATTTAAATAAAAGTTGCAAAAATAAATACTAAATATATTGGCTTTACTAATGGCTTAATGACTAATTACACCGGATAAAATGGAGCTAAATACGTACAGGTTTGTATGTAATTAATACGGTGTAAGTTGAAAACTTGAAGGCTAAATAACTTGATAAAAGAACTGCTTTGGGACAAATAACATCTGCATCTACATACTACCCTACGAGCCATCTCATGGGCGTGTGGCAGGGGGTGTTAGGTCACCAGCCGTGTAAAGCTGTAAGGTTTTGGAAGGTGAAATGGTGACGTATATTGTGGGAGTGTATTTAATGGAGCTCAGTTTTTATTGTGGTCGCTTATTGTGCGCTGAAAGAACGATTTTTCGTACCAATCTGTTCGGCGACGTATCTCTTCTATTTAATCGCTTCCGTCAGACCAAGAGATGTAGTGACGCGTCATAATAATATTTTGAATGTCACTCTGAAAAACACCAGTTCTGAATTTCTCAAGCAGCCTAAGCCTAACGAGTCGCCTCCGAGTCTCTAGGGGATCCCACCTTAATCCTTCTAACAGTTGTGAAACACTATATGTTCGTTCGTAGCAGTTTTTAAAGAAGCGTGCTGCTTTCCTTTGTATTTTGTTAATTTTTTTGGTTTAATCTTTATGACTAGGGTCCCAAATACCCGCGGCGTATTCGAGGTATGGCCTGCATGAGTCACTAACGTGCGTTAGTGACTGATGCAGACAAAGTAGGGAATGATGTGCCAATGTGAATGGAGAATTTTATACATCAGATGAGCATACTTCCATTTTATCCTCCTTTGAAGGCAGGCCAATCATTTGAAACCATAAAAGTCTGCTGAAACCAAAAGCAAAACCAAAGCCTACTGGAGGGTTAACCCTTCAGTAACCTTCAGTGGGCCACAGGGGTGGCCCAAAGTGTTTGATTTGTGTGTCGTTTCTCATACAATAGCAAAATATTCACGTAAGTTTCAGTATCTGCGCACTATTATGTCCTTAAAAGCCTCACATGATCGTTTGTAACAAATTGTCGTAGGGTTAGTATTTAATAGCGCGCTTAAGGAAGCCGGGGTGCCTGGACCACAAATGTGACCCACGCGCCAGTGTAACCTTTTTCTGTAGGCAACACCAATAGTTGGGCAGAATTTGTTTGTCAAATATTTGTCTAATTTGACGTGTAAACACTGTTCGGGACGTTTATGTTACTTTTTGAGTACCTCGGCAAGATCCCTGCTTTGTGACAGTGGATATCCGATGCTCAAAATATTTCACGATTTTTCAGTTACTTTGGGTTTTGTTCCACGAATAACTATAAATATGTCCCATAGTGACAAAAATCCAACAAAAACAATAGATATTAGTCTAAATTCACTGATAGTAAAAATTTATTACAGAAAAACTGAACATTTTAGGCAATTAAAAAAATTGAATTTGGGCCACCGGTGTGCCCCACACGCCCAAACGTGTAACAAAATTTGAGGCACCCACTGAAAGGTTAATACCGGATAAAGAGAAGTAAGAGGTAAACCGAGCTTAAGTATGACAAAGTACGGATATCAGAATCTCAAGCTGTAAAGGATTAATAAACGTAACCCTATTTCTATCAAAATCTGCATTTTCCAGAAGATCGCGTCAGCAAATTCTAATATAACGTTTGTTTCTAAGGCAAGGACGCCTTTTCCTACACACTTAATCCTACGCTTTTACTCATTTAAATTTTGTGCATAGAAATTACTATTGGTTAGAGTAAAAATTTGACGCTGATTTTTTTTTCTTTTTGAGAACTGGCGTAAGTATACACTTCTAATGGTTACGCTAACTTCAACCAATGGGCTTCAAAATGTACTCACAAAATATACACCATGCGATAGAGAATCCCTATCGAGACAGGCTTAGTCCAGTGACGGCCACCTCTCTCTCCCCTCCCCCGCAATACGTATTTCAAAAGAAAAAAATCTTCTTTATGAGGAGTTAAATACGCCCCAGACCCTCGGAAAGAATCAATCCACCTACCATTCAACGGAATTAATCAGCCCATTCCAGTCCAAGAGCTTGGTTATCGAATATTAATCTATAAAACGGGCCTTCTTTTATGTAATTTACCCTGAGCGCCCTAATCTTGCATACTTTTTTTCTTTTATCTCATGTACGCTCTGATTAATAAACATTCTATTGTTCTTAAGACTATTAATATTCCTCCTCTAAAAAGTCTCCTCCCCAGTAATTAATCTATCAATGATTCTCATCCATTCTCTTTATCACCAATTAAAGAAGCAGGTTCATACACGTTCATTACCGAAGCATCTATTTCACCTTATTTTGTCACCCATTCATTTCTTACACTTTACCTTCTGATTTTCTCTTATACACTTCTTTACATCCTCAGCTATCTCAGCTGACAAACTTCCTACTATTTGGGTAGAAGACACTTAATGTCATCGCGATTTTTGCCTACTTGGACCAGTTTGCATTGTCCTGTTCCGTCCTTCGCAAATATTTGTCCAATGTATGCAAAATTGTCCATTTTTCAATGACTTAGCAATTAAATCTTATGGTAGAGTTTATTATCAAAAGAAATACTTTGGTCCATGACGCGTTTCTTGAACCTTGAATCTTCAACCGCTGATGGTTAGCAGAAGATACGCAGAGTACTCCACAAAATCCAAACTCTCTCTCTTCAATCTTGTCAACGTAAAGGCAAAATCCTCTGGTTGCAGGAAGTCCCATCGCGATTGAGCGAATCAAAACAAATATTGAATTCTACCCAATCTCTTAAACTGTAAAAAAATATCGGCCTACCTTATAGTAGACCTTACCTATTAGAAAAATGCTTGAGATAAAAATAATACCATCATTTGGCGATTATATTTTCAATTGACGCTTTTCTCCGTCCACTTCATCAGACTGCCGCGCCTAATTTATTGAACCACGGTATTTTGACGTTATTTTGAATGGTTATTGGCTAGTTACTAAACTTCCATGGTAACTTGATACCATTATTTTATTTTAATTCAATTTCCTCGGAGCGTGTGCCGCTAATAACCAGTTTTTCACTAAAATAGCACATAGATGAATGACATTTTTAAATTGACTCTGGAAATATATGCAGACTTCGGTGACACTTATATTTGGCGTAATTTCCTGCAGTTATCTTCTGATAATTCATAAACTAAGACGGATTAGTATAGACAATGAGTTCACGGATAGAATCTTCTTATTACTTGTTTATCGCAAAGCTTGCATTATATAATGTATAAATAAATATTCTTTGTAGCTATGTTCTACCCATTCTCGCATTCCGTCTTATTGAGTGTAATTTATCATTATCGTGATGTACCTAAACACAATCATATGTTTATGTACACGGTTGCAGTACATGAGATGTTTTATTACTAAGACAGAAAAAATATCGGTGAAGTTGATGAAGTGATATATTTTAATCTGTCTGAAGAAGGAATAGGCTTCTAGAAGCAGCGAAACATATCGCCTACTCTGGAGTGCCTATGGTACGTGTAGCTATAAACTGAAAACACAACAACTCGTCTTTAGAATATCCCGTATTCTCGTCTCACGATCTCAATACGGCAATAATACTCTTCTAGGAACTCTCGATATGGTGGAATGGGCTTCATTCATTCGACGTGACACCTCTGTCGAGCTTTATATGCTCTTAGGGCATTTAAAGACAACGATGTCGCCAGTTCTCCTACTTGCGTCTTCAGGTCGAAGTGGGACAACTGATGAAATGTTTATTTGTAAAAACAACATCTGTCGGAGAGAAACCGATCAAAACGCAGCCATTCGCAACGACATTGCGAGAATCTTCGGATAAAAAAGTCACACTAGCGTATTTTTTGTTGACAATCCCAGGATTTCATGAGTCTCGCCATATATATTCATTTCGTTTTGTGCCGTTGTTTTATCGAGATCATTGAGAAGTACGAGAAAGCTATCTCGAGACCCCTTGAAAGCAAATACTTAAGACACTTATTCTTTGAAAAAGCTTGAACCCGGATTTATTACTTTTGGCTCAATATGTTTTTAAGAATGAAGACGAAGACTCTCTCCCATCGTTAACTTCATTCAATTCAACTCACCGATTATATGATGTAAGCAGTAAACTACCCCTTAACTATCATTTCTTGGTGAAACTACTATCTGCGCAAAGAGCAACCATCGCGGACAGAATTAAATCCATTCTGAGAATTTCTATTCAAGGCGTATCTTACTGCGCGGAATCCCAAGAGCTATGGGCGCGTATGCTCAAGATGAGACGTAATTACGGCAAAACGATATCTATATTTCGCTGTTTCGAAAGAGAAACTTTCAAGAAATTCATCCTCTTTTCCCTTATGCCTTCGGATTTGTGTTCTCTACAAACTTCGTCCACCTCTAACGGTCATCTACCAATATTTTCATCCAACTCCTCTCTGCCAATAGTACCTTAACGTCCCATGTTCCAAATCTTATTCCATTCTTCCTTTGTTTGTATCTTTGATCCAAGAAATCTGTCCGTTTTTAGAGTTTCTTTTGTTTGCGTATGAAATCATCATGCTGGTGATCAGCCCTGCGAATTCTTTACGAGAGCCCAGTGTGCTGACCTTTTTATAGTTCCCACGGGGCCGACACAGCTAACGTGGAAGGCCCACGGTTCAAGTCCTCACCGCACCAAATCCCAACAGGCAATCCATTAATTTGATTGCGACCCATTCCCCAATAATAGGGCGATAGGTTGGATTTTTGGGGGTCTGAACTATTTCGTCCCAGCGCAATTCTCGGAAATCTCACCATTCCGAAGATTCCACCGGAATGAATCAGGCACGATCGTATTTTTAATCCCAGCTGTAATTCATGAGGTCGTCTTCTGTTAGAAAAAAATAGTAATTACGTTCATGGCATCAATTTTTCCACACAGCTCACTCTGTCTAGCTAGAAATATGAGTTTGCGGGGCATTCGTTCCTCGCTCGGACGCCACCTGGTGGAAAGAAAAATTAACGTTTCCGAAGCGTACGTCGTAAAACACAGAACCTCTCGGCTGGAAGTTGCGTCGCAGGGCGGAACGGATGAGCCCATCGCGTGCTCCTGTTATGACACGCTTGTTCCCCTTTTATTTTACGGCGAATCGAAGTTCATTGCGAGGAGTAATGTCGTTATTTTGGTGCGTCGTGGCGTAAAATTTTTCAGCGGACTGAGATAGAGGATATTTCAGACGAAACCAGTTTGCAAGTAACTCACAAGCATGACTTATTGTTAATGTGTGAGAATCCCACGACGAAAGTTAAATTCTCTTTACGGCGACGGAACCAGGATTTCGATTTAGGGGGTCTTTGTTGAGCATGAACGAAAGGGGGAGGAAGTTTTTTTTACAATTAAAGGCAAAATTGTGTGCCTAGGCAATTGTGAGTACAATAGGGACTGTGGTGTGAGGCCGATATTTTGACTATAACTAATTATAAGTGCAAACTTGTGATATCGCGAAAAAAACCCACTATTTTGTTTTAGAAAAAAATTATTTGAAAAGTCTTCTAAGCTGAGGAATACATCAATTCATAATTCGTTGCTTTCAAATAAAAATACGACTTTCTCCCGACGTGCCATTTTTCAAAAGAAAATTCAAATCATAGGAGGGGAGGGGTCCTGGCCTCATGCTCCCACCCCCCATCCTACGTCGCTGTTTTTCTTATACCTATAAGTAGTATAGTCTTTCTCTGTGAAGTTGTAAGTAACCTCGAATATGATGCAAGCACGGCAGAAAAAATCATGTCTAAATACGTTAAACTGTGGACTAGAGGATACCTCTTGGCTTGTGTGTAAAAAGTTGACTTAAATTTTATTCGTAATAATATTCAATTATATGCCTTATTTCCGTAATAATTCCGTAAGATTCTCTAGAGTGTCTTACACTCCAGTAGACCAGTGGTAGCGTGTCCGACTCCCTTGCCGAGGGTCGCAGGTTCCAGACCAAGCGGCGGGGAAAAATAAAGAAAAAATAAGAATAATAATTTTTCTGATTTGCCAACCAACTTCTGGACGCACCCAAATTTGACCCCACTGCTGAGAGACAGCAGTCTCAGCAGAAGGCGTTGATGGCGCAGATCAAGGAGATTGGACCGGCATCAACATCCACAGTTTCGGGTGATAGTGAAGTTCAAGGAATCGGTCGGGATCTGAACTGTGATGTGGTAGGCAACGAGGGACCACCTCACTAGAAGATGCAGCCCTGCATTATAACTATATATAAGAAGTAAACTCCTCCCAGCCAACCTCCTCTAACGAAGGCAACTCCTACCAGTAAAATATTGAAATAGTCCCCCAATCGATCTCTGGGTGAGGACTACTGAGAGAGACACATCAGTCATTTAGAACAATGTTCATTACACTATTTGTGGATCCATGGCTGTTAAATGACGTACGTTTGCGGGGGCACGAATGTGAATGCAGAGTATCATCAACTAACCTTGTTGATTGTTAGGTTTTCACTTGTTTTTTGAGGCTGCGTTTGATGATTTTTCACTTCTATCAGAAAGATACGAGACGATTTTATGAAAAAATACCGGTAATAAGGATTAAATACGAGTCTCCAATGCTCTCTTTGACGGCGCACAGTGATCTGTGAAACCACTTAGCGTAACCCCCCGACGTAGGATGGGGGGTGCGTAGCAGTCGTAGCGGTCAAAAATCGAATTTTTCAAAAAGTTGAATTTATATTGTAGACGATTTTATAATAAAGAGAAATGATCAATTCATTATTTAACTAAATGAAATTTTATCCTATGATTACCCATGTCCGACTAATACAGACGGACATCTTGGGGATCAGCGCCACCACTTAAAAACTATTTTCTCGCGCTCGGAAAGAAAGCCAGATACAACACCACTCAGGCATTTTTTCACCATAAAATTACACGAATCACTCATTTTAAAACCTATATTACATTTTTACTCTACCAAATTGTCTCTTCTTGTCGTTTTTGAGTGATTACAGCCAGATATTCTTAAATGGTGCTACGACACGCACTTCACCGGCATCAATTAGGCGTTTAAAAAAATCTTACATTATCTTGTGATGAGACCATATACTACACCAAAGATAAAGATTTACAAAAATTGCTGCTGTACTTAAGCCGTATTCTCTAAAAGAATTAGCATTTAAAGCGTAATTTGATGATAAAGCATGAAGTAAAATGTTAATGCGGTGAAAGTGTCGCTGATCAACTTCGGTTATTTTTAATCAATCCGGCTATATTAATATTAGTCATTTGATGATGCGTGCTTCCACATATGTAGCATCTCAGTGGTGATACAGTATTTGTTAAATAGTTTATGATCTTACCATCTGCCACTGTGGAATGGAGTTGATACCTTACTGCCACGTTGGTGCCAGCAACAGTAAATTATTTTTGTGTCAGTCAATTTATTCAACTCTGATTAATTTCTTCATGTTTTAAAACTATATTTGTATCCTCCTTAACAAAATCTAATTTAAGTGGTGGACAAAGCTCTACTGAAGATGAACGTGGATTACGCCAAACTATAGTGATTTTTTGAATCTTGCGAATGGGTATGTAACTGAATAGGAACTAGAGAAGTGACAAACATGCTATAGTCATCGAAGCTGCTATGTGAAACCTCCTGGTTGTAATTAGAAATGCCTGATGTTCAATCAAACTTTGAAACAATCGTCAGAATATTTAACCGAAACAGGTCAAGTTGGGCAATAACTGGATCCAAAACAAAGAGAAACCTCTATATAGTAAGGCAAAGCATTATAAATTTACTTCAGTTCCACTGGCAGAAACTTCAATGCTCTCCTCTGGGGGATAACACCTTTATTTGGCCTTAAGAATTTCTTCGAACGGAGGATAAATGTCTGCATCCTTTTTCAGTGCACCTTTTTTCGTCATACAATACTGACAATTGGTAATTTTGTCCTCTATTATTAAACTTAGAGCCTCATCAGGAGTTTATTCACCGCAATTTTTCAGCGCGGACAGCTCAGATGGAGCGCGAGAATGAGCAACTAGCGGCAGCACCGCTGCCTGCGCTTCGGGATAAAAGTGCCCATAGCTTAAAAAATAGCACTTAAAAACATATAACTCTTATTTATTCCTTTAGAGAAAGACTTTCGCTAGCTCTAGTATATGGTCTCATTACAAGATAATGTAACATTTTTTTAAAACGCCTAATTGATGCCGGTAAAGTGCGTGTCGTAGCACCATTTAAGAATATCTGGCTGTTATCACTTAAAAACGACCAGAAGAGACAATTTGGTAGAGTAAAAATGTAGTATAGCTTTTAAAATGAGTGATTTGTGTAATTTTATGGTGAAAAAATGCCCAAGTCGTGTTATATTTGGCTTCCTTTCCGAGCGTGAGAAAATGGTTTTTAAATGGTGGCGCTGATCCCTTAGATGTCCGTCTGTATTTGTTGGACATGGGTAATCATAGGATACAATTTCATTTGGTTTATAATGAATTGATCATTTCTCTTTATTATATAAACGTCTAAGATATAAATTCAACATTTTGAAAAATTCTATTTTTGACCGCTTAAGTGGTTTCTCAGACCACTGTGCGGAGGTCCAATAAATAATTGTTTGAATGGTTTAAGGGCTCTAGTCCTTTGCATTTATTTCAGTGCCATTCGAAATGTTTCCTATGCTCTTTAAATATCTCAAATGAGGATACATCGCAAGCATAGATTAGCTACTAAGGATTTTAACATACTCGAACATAATATTTTCCCTAAATTTATCTTCTGTTATATAACGTTATTATTGTTTATCTAGTTGATCGTATGACAATACAGTGAAGAAAATGTATTAGTTGGGAATTCATATTCATATATTTGTTTCAATTGGCATATACCCTCCTGAAGAAATTGATTTATTGTCATTACTTTTCTGGCTCTGGTAGATTTAGTAGTCATTTATTACTCCATCTGTCATGGAGCGATGTAGCCCCTTAAACTGGAGTAACACTTTGCACGTGGAATGATATATATTTGTAAGATTCAGTTTGGGAGGTAATAGTTTATTGTTTGAAACAAGGCAGAATGTAAGAACTAAATGAATTTGACAGCTCCTGGAGAAGAATGGACGACTGCCAAGGGAAAATATTCTAATAAAAAGGAGATGATGGAGAAAACGAATGAAGAGGACGAAAATCTGAAAGACGAAAGCAGAGGCCGATTAAAGACAGTTGAACGCAGGCATCATAACCGCAGGGATAATTGTAAAAAATATATATTTTAAACTATAATGTCAATTACTCAAATTACTCAAGAAATCAAACCATAATGTTAGCTCAACTAGTCATTAAACATTATTCAATATGGTCAGCATATAAACTAAGATTAATAACGAGGGTTAAACAATCACAGGAACCCTCAACGTACGAGTGATCTATTCTAGAAAAAGTTGAAATGTGATTTTAACGTAATGTCTATTACTTGATCACATTGTCATATAATTTTCTTCGCTTTTTTATGTATTTGAAGGGTCTAAATAAAATTTTTCTGTAGTGCAGTGAGCAGTCAGGAGAAGAAACAGCTAGTAGTAATGTTTTTTACGGCTTCTGTCGACGACTTTCGTCGTCAACTGTTGTCGCGACGTAGCGCCATTGTCTGGGCTCCATTGTGCGAAAAAAAACTGCTACAAGGAAAGTTGTATGCATGTCAGATCGGAAGCTGTCATATTAGGGGTGTTGTACGGAAGCTCGTCTCGGATGACATGGTTTTAAGGCGCTCGACTCTTCCGCACGTTTATCTCCCTGGCTTATCCATCCATTTCATGCGTGTAGAATGGAGGTAGCTGCCAACACAGCCGTAATGTCTTCAAACCCTCCGATAAATTTTCATGTTCACAGAAGTCATTTTATTGGCCTTCATTTAGCATACAAAAAGTTGCATGAACTTGGCATTATCATCTCACTCAAGCTTTATTTGCTAACCTTAGTCTAGGCATCGCATGAGATGTTGAAGACGAAACTATAAATAGGCTTGGAGACTGGGCTTAATATATTTTCACCTCTTTGAGAGATTTTTTTAAGGTAGTTAAAGAGAAATTTTTAACAAGCCATAATAGAGACCACAGACGAATTTCTTTTAATGATTTAAGCAGTTATAGGAACCACAACGCAAATAACACGGTATTACTGATGTAAATTCCTTGTTTTTATGATTGAACCTCTTAGTAATTAACTAAACACATTATTTTAGGCTTTAACTATACTTATTTACTTCTCAATGTACGCTGAAAATGCCGTCAAACTCAAAGTCCTTTTTTTTCGCAATTTCATAAAATAGGTTACGATGAATAATGAATTTATTATCAAAAATAAATGAGAAAATATAGTTAGTACCCACAATCACCTGTTCGATGCAACCTGCGTCTCAGAATGTCGTCATTTTTCCTTCTTTCTGGAACTCATGCTGCTAATTCTGCCCAGGTATTAATTGAATCAAATCTTGGCAGAAGCCCTCCTTTGCTTGGACTGATCTGCTTTCTGTTTAGGTCTTGCTTATCCAATTACTGCTGGATATTACATTTTTTTTACTTACATAAGGCTTTGTGGTCCTTATTTGACAGTGATTATGTCATATAAAGGGTGACAGTTTTAAATATTTTAAATATCTTTTCTATTGAATACACACTGAGTCAGGCTAATGAATAAAAAAAATAAAATATCCCAAATTTGACTATATTGGACCAAAACATTTCAAATAGTTTTACGCGGATCGATGGCTAGTACACAGTGTGTCCCAGTTATGTTAGGACTGTGGCTAGAAAAAATTAAAAAAATGGATTATTTTCAAAAAATCGCTTTATTTATTCAAAATAGACACCCTCTGAGTCAATGTACAGCTGAAATCATTTTAAATGTGTTTTGAACAGTCACTGTAGTCCATTTTTGGAATTGCATTTAGTACTGCAGTACAATTTTCTTGGATGTCCTTAATGGCGTCGTAACTGTGTTCTTTCATTGTCAGCTTCAACTTGGGGAACGAAAGTAAGTTTATAGGGGCCAAATCCAGCGAATACGGCGGGTATTACAGGACTTTGATCCCTTTTCTGGCCAAAAACTCTCGTACGATCTTTGCTTTGTGGGCCTGGGCGTTGTCGTGGAGGAGTGACCAGGAACCTGCCTCTCGGTATTTGGGTCATATCCAAAAAATTGCCCATCAATGATGAAGAACGTCGAGATAATAGTTAGAATCAATGGTTTGCCCTTCTGGCGCAAACTCCTTGCGAATGATTCCTTTGGAATATGAGAAATATTATATAGGAATCATAAAGGAAAATAGAATCGTGCACCTCTGTTGGCTTAACCACGCTGCATTCTGCCGATTTACAGGAAGCTCATATTGGAAACACCATGTCTCATCGTTAGTCACAATCGATTTCGTGAAATTATTATCACTTTGGGCTGCCTTTAAGAGGTCTTTGCAGTGTTTGACTCTGCCATGTTTTTCATCGCCTGAAAGTGCGTGTAGCACAAACCGCCCACAGGCCTTTCTTTTACCCAAATCCTCGGTCAAATCCACTGCACAATAGTTTAAGGTATTCCTGACAGCTTCTTGATGATTCGTAAATAAACAAATCTATCTGATGCAATGATTTCGGTGATTTTTTGCACATTTTCGTCTGTGAGACTAGTTTGAAGCTTTGATGTACATAGCGTCCCTGCGTCCCATTTAATGTCTTCCCTGCCGTCATGAAACATTATACCATCGAAAAACATTTGAAAGACTTGAGATCTCACTTTTAAAAGCACTTTTCATCATATTGAACGTTTCGCAGGTTGATTTGCGTAACTTAACACAAAACTTGATGTTGCCTCGCTGCTTCACCGCCATTTTCCGACGAGTGTCAGACACGTACTGTTACATTCGCGGCCGGAACGCTTGCTGCTGTAATGCTAGCGCTTTGAATTTGTGCACGGCTGTTGCTGAAACTTCAAGGAGTGTAACGCCGCCAATTGCCACGAGATAGCATTGCAGTGTGAAATTTCAAACAAGCAATGCTAGCGGAGCTGGGACACACTGTATTTCATGTTAAACGCTTAAAACAATCACAAAAGTGTAAGTGGGCAGTTCAAAGATTTTATCTAATTCATTTATCGACATGCTCTTCCAATGCCTCGCCCGGCGTGGTCGAATACAGAGATAAAGTGTGTGACAATTGCATTTGTTTGTTTTAGAAGTGCATTGGCTATTTGCATTGGTGGTCTTAGGCCACTAAGTTTAAGAAAGTCACGGTCTGGAATTGGTTGGAGAAAATGATATTAGATAAGCTCGGAAAAATATATAGAGGATCTCATCGTTTTGATCATAGTTTGCACCCATTTTCATAAAATGTTTAAGACTTCTACTTCATACAACATAGAGTCTGTGCCTCCACCATGCACGTCAATGCTCACCCACATATCGGGAACATTTTGACCAGTTCATCGTGTGGATTCGGGTGATAGGTTTTCAATCATACACCCTACTGTCCAGACATGAGTCACGTAACATGTTTTCCGGTACATGTTAGCCAAGAAAATATCTTAATCTAGTATGAATCTTTTGTAAAAAAAATACGGTGAAATAAAATTGTTTCGGAGGCTTCCGCGGTTTTCTTATAAATTAGAATTTTTCGGGTTCTTCCCGCGTTGCAGCTTTTTTATGGACGACCGTATCACCAGCATTTCAGTCAACATCATCAAGCCCTAAAGTTCAGGAGAATTGTCGGCCGCTGTACGTAGGGCTCTGATTTACATTTACTGATACTTTAAAACGGATTTTCAATAATCCAAGACCGTCCGACTCCTCAGCCAATTAGAGCGCACTGCACTAGATCCCAACGGACATATAATGGACCAGAGACGTATATATAGCGGACGACAATTCTCCCAAACATTAGGACCTGATGATTCCGACTGCAATGCCGGCGAAACGGTCGTCCATAAAAATGCTGCCACACTGGATGAACCCGAAACATTATAATTTAATCATGCGGCAAAATAGCCTGAAAGATTTTTAATTTTAGAGAAATTCTTCTCTAAAATCAATTATATATATTCTAGTTAATGCTCTCGATTTTTAACGAATATCTACCTTTTTTCAGACATGTTGTTACATTCAAATTTTCATGCGAAAATACTCATCTACATGCCAGAGACTACTTACAAGTAAGTGGATCGTTATTCATTTTCATTTTTTTGGGAAGAACCTAGAGGGAAAAGGAAGTAGCATATCCCGATTGAAGAGGCATTCTATCAATGGAGGAGTTCACTCTAGCTAACTAAAGCTAGCATCCCATGCTTAGAGGGAATAAAATAGTTCGCTCAAACGTATCAGTTGAGAGAATGTTGATAAACGGCTGTGAAATTGGATGACAACAAAGTCGAACAAAGATGATTTGAAGATTATGCGTTTTTGCAGCATTGTGAGAATAAAATGGAAGGCGTGAATCACCAATGAATACACCTTAAGGAGGATTTGTGAGATAAATATTTTGTAAAAGTCGGCAGAGTAGAAGAAGTAGAGTTACTGGACGAATTTTGAGGAATAACAGAATACATAAGGTAATAATGAAAGGAAAAATTTTTGGGATGATCTACGTATGAAAAATAAGGATAAAACGCATCAGGATAATTATGAGGGAGTAATACATGAAGATCGATGACGAAATTCTGGAAACGGATAGCCAAGAGAAGGATTGTTCGGATAATTTCAGAATACCAATATCTGAATACATAACCGCAGTTGGAAATGACGATGATTACTGTAAACTGCGACTTTAAGTCTCACAAGAAAAATCGAGATGATACCCATTGCCTGTTTTTTGCTTCCCCGTTCGATTGGTTGAAAATCATTCGACTCTTCGTTCGCGAGAGATCATTTTTGGAAACCCTCATATCGTGTCCAATGTCTTCGATTAGGTGGCATCAATTTTCTCCTCGGAATGAAACGGAGATGATGAGACAAAAGTCAAACGATTGATTCTCGCGTTACGAACCTCTGTAAGCCAGGCTGTAAATCTGAGGGAGGAAGAGGAAGAGCAGAATACAAAAAATCCCTCGTTTTCAATTCACTCCGTTTCGATGCCTCATTCCTGTCTCTCGTTTCCTCGTCTCGCGCCTTGAGCAGATGGGGCTTTTTTTTGGGGAGAATCTGGGTCAATCCGCGAGAGAAGGCTTGTCTGTTTGTTTGTTGCAAAACGTACCACCCATCGATTGCAACGTGGCATTGTTTTTCTCACTCTCTGCTCCACCCCCACCCTCCTCTTCTTCCACCAACCCCCGACACCACATCCCCCAACATCCACACACACCGCCCACTCCCCCTTGAAGGTCAATTCACTGCGAATCTCAGTCGCGGATTCGCTGGGAAGAAGACGGAGTGCTCGACGACCCATTATGTCGCCTTTTGTGACCGACTTGCGTTCCGTCATTCTCTGTCCCCAGTAAAATAAATAAAAAAAAATCCATTCCGCACGTCTAAAATTTTCAATTCAAACACGTCACTGTTATTCTTAGGTGTTCCACAGATCAAAAGCACCTTTTTACATGGACTATTTCTGCACTCTTTCGCACCTTCGAGCAGGTTTTTACTCAATTCCTCTTTGTTTGCGTGGGAAAATTACTTTTTTGTTAATTTGCTAGGCCGCTCTTACAATACGCAGAAACTTTTTAGGCGCATTGTGGATGGATGCATTTTTATTCTGTTCCTAATTAGCCATCTTTAATTACCAGGAGTGACGTTATTGGCGATTGTTGATACAGAACTGAATCTACTCCCGGTTCAACTAATTCCGACCGCCCTAGGTAATGGGGCTTTCCCGATAGCATAAATACTGACCGCCATATGATACTGTTGGTATTTACTTAGGGTGACGGTTTTATTGCATAATCTTATCACGGTACATATCTGTCTTTAAAGCAAAGTTTAATCATAGCAAATACGTTCTGCGTTTCATCGGATTATGAGACTACCGAGCATGAAAGACATCCTGGCATTGTCCGTAGAATTCTGAAAGATGAATAACTTTTTTAATAGATGCAATAAATGTCATTTTGTATTTGATGATACTTTCATGATATTTTGACTGGGATTCAATTTCATATGTTGTGTTAAAAGATATAACAAATGACTTGAGTATCACTGGTTATTATTATCATGAACATATCCGCTGATTGCCAAGCCAAGCTGTAATTTTTCTTCATTGATCGTTGCGTAATTTTCGATTTCGAAGCCCAAAATTAGGTTTAATAGATGGATACTCTTTCTAGTATGTGTAATTTAAGTTGAATCATCTTTGGATATGTCTTTGTATATATTGGAAAAATCCGCACCTATGTCTGTTGTGTATTTGATGAAGAAGGTTGAGGTGAATAAATATTTCTGTGATCATTATAGGTAACTGAATATTATCATTCACTGAGAATTGATATTCTAACGAGGGGGTGAGGTTCATACGTAGAATTAATAGTTATACCATATGCCCCGGGTTTTGAGTAGCACGAGCATAATATACATCCTAGCTTTGGCCGTAGAATTTGGAATAATTTAACATCTTCTCTATTAGCCTCCGTATTGTTTACGTTGGAACAAAGAGGCAATCCTATACCGAATACCAAAATAAAATGGTGATATGTAGCTTTATCTTGCTTATTTTCACTGTCAGATTCGTAAGTGGGGTCCAACAATGGAGAAGTAGCTGATTTCTCTGACTTTATTGTCACACTCTCCACGAACTCTTTTTACGAATCCCAATTAACAATCAGTTCGGCCGGTTATGTCCAGAATATTTTTACCCCACGAGAGATCACTGGTTAGTTTGAATATGTTTACTCCACGAGAGATCATTAGTTAGTTTAATACCGAGGTATTTCACAGATTCTATTGACTCTAATTGGGTATTTTGTTAGTAATAGCCGTATTGAGGGGTTTTTTTTTCTTTTCAAGAAGTTCATTACAATAAATTATTTTAGATGTAATTCTAACTCCCACGCATCGCAAATGCTTAAATTATCCTAAGGTCCTTCGTTAGCGCTTCCTAATTATTATTGCTACAGATTTCTCTGTACACCACAGAGTTGTCTGCAATCAGTCTGAGTTTAATGTCTACCACTATGTATTAGTATACCTATGTAAACTCTTGTGATGAAATCCGTACTAATATATAAAGATGCAATGGTGTCTGTATATATGCTGCTCCATCACCCAAAAACTACTTAACCGATTGATCTGAAATTTGGCATGTAGATATAAAATATATCTGGTCGTAAAATAGGTTATTTTAAAAAGCCCTTTGGGCCCCCAAGGGCCCCCCTCCATGCTAAGCATTGGGTTTGGTGCAGTGGTTTCATTTTATGTTTTTTTTTAAATACTTTTACCCAAGATAGAGGGCTGGATTTTTTTATCAGACAGTTGAATGAATGAAGTTTCTAATTATTTAAATTGATTTTCTTTTACGCTTCGTATTTTCCTGAAAATCATGTTTTTAGCTGAAAAATCTCACACTTTTCTCTGAAATCAGCAATAGCTTATTTCCTTGACAAACAGAGATTTAGACGCCTCATTAGCATTTAAATATCACGTTTTCCTGCAGGTCCGTGATAGCATGTGGAAAGAAAATCTGTAAAAGAAGGGCCCACAGTCCAAGGGCCCCATAATAGATTGCTTCGTGGGATAATCGATAAATTCTATGCATATTTACGAGTATTATCTTCAATGTCTATTCTCATAGTAGCTCTCATAGGGGTACTGCATGTATTTTTCATAGGGTTCATGCGCAAAGCGTCCTGCCAACCGATGGTGGCGACTGCCAGGAGCATTCGTCCTCGATTGTAGAGTAATTTCTTGTGGGGGGGGGGGGGTCTAATTTATCCCATGCTGAGGCCATTCCTAGCACTAAATCGAATTCGTGTAGGTCACGAGCTCTTAACTTAGAGGATGATGCTTTAATATTTTTAAGAGTACTAAATAACTCTAGTACCTCTGGGTCATCGGGGGGTTCCATTCCCGAGATGTCTGTTGGGAGAAGAGCTGCGAAGGACGGTACCAATGGGGCCTGGGCTCCACCTCCGCGATTTATGGCTTGAGTTAACTGTAGCACTTGCTGGCTCAGGGCTTGTAGCTGTTGCTGTAGATCCTCCATGTTTCCGCTGCCGGACGTGGACGTGACGGGGCTTAGTTCGATTACTGTTCGTTCGACACTATCTTGTATCTCTTCCTCTTCTATTTGCTCCGCAAAGAGGTCCTCTGATCTTGGGTCCGACTGGCTGCGAGTATTGTACCGCGTCATACGGGAACCGAGAGCGCGTACTGCTGGGACCTACTCCTCCACCAAGGGCGAATCCCGAAACTCACCCACGCGAGCGCACCTCCGGTACATGAATGGGCCGACCAATAATGGCCGACGCACGCATATTACAAAGGCACAGCCCGCGAGGGCTCATCGGCAGGATTGTCCTCGGAGGAATGTAGGCCCATGTCACTTCTTGCGACATTGTTTCTTTTATTATTGAGAAATACATATCTACGAGCGGCTTATGTACCCGGATCATAATACCTGAGCCTTTTTGGAGCGAATACATAGCCGTCGTATTGTCTACAAACATGATAATCTTAACACAGGTGAGATTTAGGTCATTTAGTAATACAATTGCTTCTAATAATAAACGATGCAAATAAAGTAATTAAATAGACTATACTCGCGATTAAATGTGCAAAAATACTTACATGAAGAGAATAGTAAGGGTAATAATGCCTCTGCTGCTACAACATACACAGCGTTGTATCTTATCGTTTAATACTCAGATGTCCTACACGTAGTGGAACCATCTACCTCTCTTAACGATTGCGAACTGTTTTGCAGACCAATTCCCACATCATAAACGTTACGTGTTATGTATGCATGTTTAAATTTGTCAAAGTGCAGTTAAATCACATTCACTGAATCATCGAGGTGCCAATTCAATACTCTCACTCGCCGCTGTTTCCTCTCCTTGGACTTAAAAATATATCCATCAACATGACCAATAGAAAAAAGTGTAGCCTTTCGAAAATTATCTATAAAAGCAAGAAGAATGCCTTCATTGTGAGAAAGTGAGCTCTCGCAAGAAAAGCGACAAAGATTAGACTCGGATGCTCAAGGACATGACCACTAGCGATGTAATGCAACTCCTTAAGAGTGGCACGCGCGAAGGGAGCAGGATGCTGCAAGACACGCTTCCCAGCGTCAATTCTCCGGTTTCCGGGCTTGGCACTTCTGATTTCTATGACAATAAATAAGTCACAAGAGCAGACCCTTCAAGTGGCTGGCCTTCAATTGGAAAGTCACTGCTATACGCATGAGTAACTTAACGTGGCTTGCTCCCGCGTTTCGACCGGCAACAACCTTTTCATCAACGCTCCTCAGGGAAAAGCTGTAAATATAATGTATATGTCTACTTTATGATGAGTTGATACAGATAATTTAATGATGACCAGTTTTTATCATCATTGAACGAAAAATAAAAAACAAAAATGCAAAAAAGGATATATCAAGGAAAATGGGAAGTCGGTCACCTACCCGTGGTGTTTCTCGGGTTACGCTAAGAATCACCCGAATTTCATCCTAACCCAACCTACGGACGGGTAACCACCTATAAACCTGGTCCAAATATAGATCCATCTGTTTCGAAACTTCAATTTGTTTTAAAATGGCAGAAATTATAATTAAGTCACTTAATGCTTCATACCCGAAAGGAGAATAGGAAATTCTGCTAAATGAACGATATCTGTACATAAAAGCTGGCAAGTGCACTAAGAATCACCATAGACTTTTGTTTTAGTAACCAAAACCAATGATTATGGCTACCCTTTACGTAGAAGGCGCAGTCCAGGAGACGGAGGATTCACAGGTCAAATAAACATGGCTGCTACTGAAAGAGCTCCTTTTGACGTTGTCAACCGCTGGATTGTACCATACTCGCCAATCCTGATTAAGATGCTCAACGCACATATCAAAGTTGAATAGCTCACTTCAATTAAGTCATTGAATGCAAATATATGTATGCACACAAGAGAAGCCATCAAGCTGTTAAATCACTCAGAAGACGGCTCAAGAGAACCGGAGGGACGAGGTGACCACCTATTAACCTGGGTGCTATTAAAGTAGTAATGAGTCTGCGTGGTCCATTTTTTACTTTCCCATGCATAAAAGAGGACCAACAGTCACTCATCTCTATATACACCTGGAAAACGGCCAGGGTGTCTACTGTAACGAACACAACGTACAAGATAGGGTACAAACTCCTCAAATGACCACGCTGACATTATTCTTCAGGCTTAGTTGTTTTATCATAAAATAATTTGAATTTTTTTCACACCCGTTGAATTAACCAACGGGTAACTTCCGCTGGTAAGTGAAAAAATATGGGCCTGAAAAAAGGGTAGAGAAATTTCAAAAGTGGTCCACCAAATATGTGAACCACTGTTGTAGGAAATATTTAATACTTATTGCATTCTTGTATGCATTTATATGAAATTATATCCAATGGCAGGAAAGGAAAGATTAAAACATCCGAAAAGATACCCAAGTTTGGAGCCGACATCATTGAGATCTTAAGAGCAAGGTGATTACGGTGGCTCAATTGCTCGATGTGCCACTGCATAAAGTGAAGAACGCTAGAACTAGGTAAGTGTAAATAGCTCTATTAACTTCGCTCCATCCATGGCCAAAGCAAGATCATGGTTAAGTCTAGTGCGTGTAGACAAAGCATAAAATTCAGATACACTGACAATTGTTTTGTTTTCCGGTAACCCAGGGATGGTCGATGGAAAATGGATGAGTCCCTAACGCCGTAAGTACAATTGGGTATGGTGAGGAAGACCGAATACGGTTTAATGTTCCGAGAAATTTGTGGAAATGAACGACCGGAAACATTATCGCAAAAAAGAAGGATACTTTGTAAATATTTACGGAGAGTTTAAATCACCGATCTGAGTTTCGGTAACTTTAAGCGATATATTTTATTTCTGTGATGATTTTATTAATAATGACAGGTTAAAATATAAAGTGCAATAATAGGGAAGGCAATTGCACCCATATGGGAAGAATTTGCTCCTGAGTGAAGAGTAAATTTTTTTAATTAGCACCAGAAAAAAATGTTCAGGCACACTCGTGGAGGTGGACATTCGAAAACATTATCACAAAAAGGATGAATAGGTTCTTTGTAAATTTCCGTGCACAGATCATCAAAGACTTCTTTTCTGAGATAGTATTTTTGAGGAAGACAGATTGATATATAAGGCGCAAAAGTAGGAAAGGCCTACCTATATGGGAAAAATCATCAACTGTAATCACTCAAATTATACAAATAACACACATCTACGCCGAGAACTCACACTACTGCAAGGTAAAAAACGTTAAATTGTAAAACACACTCTCAGTCACTCAGGCTTGTCACAAAACTGTAAGCATCATGAATCTCAATCGCGCGTGCGCTCAGGGTTAAGAATGATTTCTCTTAAGCCAATGACCTGTCACTCACACTGGCACATGCAGAAAGATATTTAGGAAACAGGTAATTGGATGAAGTGGATAAGCACCCAAGCAACCCGGTTTCGCTGCCAAGGAGACCTCTTCAGAGAAGTATGATGATTTTCCATTGCCTAAACGGTCGTGAATACGTTGATTTCTCTTTCCAAAAATTGCTAGTATCCTAACCTAACTGCGAGAGAAGCGAAACTTAGTGGAACTTTGCAGTTGAGATTCTGTTATCTTTGAGGTTCATTCAAGGGTCGATGAGCAGCCCGAGGTCATGGGATACTCTCGGACCTCTTTGAGGGACTCTTGGCCCCTATTACCCACCTCCCTTCTACATATGCATATTCGATATACTGTGAAAGCCACTTAAGAATGTGTGGCACGGGGTGATTCCACATCAGGTGACAGGCCCTCATCCCTTTTCAAATCTGACCCTCACACGTTGCCCCGGCCGCTCAGCTCAGACCAAAAAGCATTCAAGAGAACAATGCCCGGTCAGACCAGAAACTAAGAGAAAGCTGCGTGAACGAACATGCTGACATACAATGTAGTCGTAATATATAACTCCTGGTTAGTGATATTTATGCTTTTAATAAATAACCCTACTAATTACCATATCATGCAGAAAGCTAGACCATGTCGGAAATTCCATGCGGGGTGAGTGGTTAACAATTATGATAAGTTATTAAACACAAGTACATAGCCTACCTAGTGAGTAAATAAGCACAAGTACAAGATCTACTCCACCTAGTGACGCTCAGAGTTTCATAAAACTGATCGATTATAATTATTATGGTTCCTTATTTTACGTGGAAAAGTTACATTTTAAAGCTATTGGTTCAGTAGCCTATGTCCTTAAGGTTGTTTGAGCGAAATATCATTTTACCTAGAAATCAATGGAAGTGGTCTCATTTTAAAGAAAAATGTATCACCCTACCATCGGTATAAAAAATCAACCTCTTACCACATTACTTTTCGAGATATTTGCCAAACAATATCAGCCCCTTTACATGGGAAATGGTACGTGTATGCACTCTAGAGAGACCTAATATTAACAATGAGGCATTCCCTACACTTAGATTTCATCAAAAAGTCAACAGTGTGTAGTTTGTGTGTATTCTCAACTATGTTTGAAAATTAATCATATTGTCGCCGCAGTAAATTCTTCGGGATCACAATAAACCTTCCGTTTTAATGGAGTTTCAAACGTACCGCGTGAAAAATGAGTCAAGTTAACGTTTTATTTAGATATTTTCATTTGGTTACTTACAATTTCTGTCAAGTAAAATAATTTATTGCACCATTAATAATGTAATATTTAATTTATTTGTCGCAAAGGTGCTGAAATTAAAACTTAAAAATTGAATATAGTCTCTATTATGGTTAGGGAACTATTTCGCTCGCTCTACCTTAATCTTAGGTGTGTGATCGTTTCCACCATAGTAGTGTGGCTCTAATAAAAAATGTTAAACATCCGGCAAAAAATAGTCTGCATCAAACTTATGTGATAGAATTAACCAATATTTTTACCTTCAATCAGTTAGTGATTCCCGGCATTCCCCCTATATCATTATTTCCACAAGTGAGTGCTGAGAAGTTTTGCTTCGTCTGTACCCCTGTCTATCGCCTCAGAGGCGGCCGACGCCAGGCACAGCTCTGATGTATACGTTGATTCAAACATTCCCTCTCTACAGCCTGCCATGCTTTCTACCGAGCTCTTTTCGTCCCTCATGAAATATCTGTCTTTTTTCCTCCCCCTCGGAGTTTTGCCTCACATTCTTCCCTTCGCAATGGCCTTGAACAAGTACATAAACAAACAGACATCATCCTTTCTTTTTGCCGTCTCCATTCACCTACACCGCTTCCTTTTTAATTTCATTGATGAACTGCCGCGCCTTCCCTATCGTGCCGAGCGATTCTTTACGTTTCACTTTCTCTCAGCTTTTCCAATACTTCCCCCATCATGTCCTGAACTCATCCATCGATTCACATTCCGAATCTCTTCTCATTCATTCTCTCCGAAAGAATCATATTTCGAAGCAATTCAACTCCACACTTAATATCAAACCCTTTGATTGTGTTCTCATGGCACGTTTATTCAGGATCCCTATCCTGCTCAGTTCTCTCACATAAGTATATTTTACATGAAGATTTTACTTCTATCTAGTAACTTATTGAGTTATCCTCTCTTACCTCAGATACAAAGAAGTAGGAAGTCAGTAAAATAAACGGAAGCTGACTTTATTAGATTTAAAAAGGTTACTAATTCCAAGCATATATTTAACATGAAATCCTTTATGATTTTTAGCATATGACCTCTTTACGATATTTGCTCTTAAATGCGTTTTTATTTTACAAATATTATTTTCCAGGAACAAAGGTCCTATATAAAACTGATTCATGAAAAACTATATCTTTACTCCTCTAATTTTAAGGAATGGAGGTCGAAAGAAGAAATCATCTGGATGTTAGTCTTATTTTGTTGATTATCATATGATTATTAGCTTCATATATTTGATATTACGTCCTACTATACCTATTTAAGTAAGTTTACATCCAGTTGACGTTTTACATGTATTATTTTTAGTTATTTTTATTTCATTTTTATTTCCCAATGGCATTTATTCTGATTAATTTAGGGTTAGTTTCGCCCCAGTTTGGTTCCTAACAATGATCAACCAATGCCTGTTTATCGTCCTGACAGCTTTGAATTACGGAGTTCGCACCGCGTCCGTACGAGTCAATACAAGCCACCTTCTCGTTTATAGTATTTCAAAAATACTGCTTTCATAGATGACATACCTTAGCTATTGTAAAATAAAATTTAAGTACAAAATATTATAATTATTATTCAAAATTACATGTCAAATAGACAAATGTCTGGTGGCAATGAAAGTAGACATGATCTGATCACATAATTATATGAAGAGGAAAATAAAATAAAAATATAACAAGAACAGATTAACATAAGTTACGCTATAGAAATTAATGTTGTCTTAAATATTCTAAACTTTAACTTTAAGTGATTTTAAGTTTTTGGATAAGGGCTCAAAAAAGTTCATCAGGCAGCCGGTTCCAATCATGTAAACCCCTAATTAAAACGAGTACTTGGCCGCGTTAGTTCTTTGTTTCTTTAGTTTTTTTATATTGGTGGTCATTTATACCTATATAATAAGTTCTCTCCATGGTTTCACTTAATTCTTCCCAGCCCTTGTCTCCTGAGACAATCCTGTATACTGCACAGATTCTGTCGATTTTTCTTCTTGTTTCAAGAGAGTCCCACCCCAAAACTTTCATCATCTCCGTCACGCTGTCAGTTCTCTTGCGTCGACCTAACACGTACCTGGCGGACTTTCTTTGTATTCTTTCAATTTTTTTATTAGCCCAAAGTCATGAGGGTCCTACACCGTGGTGCATTATTCAACAATAAGCCCTACAATGGTTGTGTAAGCCATTTCTTTTGTAGCCCTGTTGCTTGCTTTGAGATTTCGCATGACCCAGTGGAGCGACTTATAGACTTTTCCGACAAAATAGTCATTGAGTAACCCCCATCTTAGGTCTTTGCTCAAGTATACACCCATGTATTTACAAATTTCGCCCGCTTGAATTGTTTCTCATATATGTAGATAGTTCGACTTCAAATATTCAGATAGTTTGACGGTTATATTTTTATGGACACTTTTTATTGCCCATATGAACTGACTGGGGCGTCAATTCTCTAAGCTAACCAATTTTTACTTCTGTTCCTGGGGTTACCTGTTAATTAACTAAAGATTAAGGTCTACGTATATTCAAATTTGAAGCCGCCCTCTGCCATAGTGAGTGTCCGCGGATCACCAATAGCCTAATAGACCTAAACATGCTCATGTGCACACTTTCTTTACATTGAATGTTGAATAACGGAGAAATTGGAAAAATATCGGGTTATTCGACAAGGGACAAAACAATAAATGCTCATCTCCTCCAACCTATCAGAGAGAAAAATTCGCAAATAGGAGTAATAGAAAGATCTTGAGTGCCTATACTTTGTGTATCGAAGTATGAAACACGAGAAATCATTGGAAGAACAATCCGTACTGTCTCACTCTCTACGGAAATCGCAAATGAGCCTGCCACTATGGAGACACCAGTTCTTGATCAGTCACCTAGGGTTATTAGAAGTGGGCTTTGCTCGAATTATGAGGGTTATTATCTTCCAATTCGTCCTAGATCTGTTGCTTCTATCTCTGGGAATCGGAGACAGTATAATGCGAAATGACCATAGTCATCGAAGCACTCTAAATCAAATTACTACTACCATTACAGCGAACTCTGTATTTTACGGACTCTCAATATGGCACCTTAATTAATGTTCTTCACCTGAGGATCGTCAAGTCATCTCTGATCAACTACATATAAGTTTATACAGACAACACTGTCACCAGTTTTCCTACTAGCGTCTTCAGCTCGAAGTTGGGCTACTGTTGATACTTAACTACGGGGGAGGATCCAATGGATGCGCAGATATTTGCACAAAACACCGCGAAAACCTTTGGATGAAAAAGTCACACAGGCGCATTTTTTTTCTTATCAATGACATTACTTTAGTTTACCCATGATTTATCGCCATTTAACCTTTCAGCCATGTCCGTTCGAGATCAATAAATTTCAGAAAAGGACAAACACTTCGCAACCACATAATTCCCCACTAAGTGGATGGAACTCGGACTAGAAGCACGATTGTAAACTCTTTGATTGTATTTTGTTTTTCAGCATGAAAACAAGTTTTAGTGCCCTCTCTCGTGACGCTTGCTGTCCGCAAAAGGACCGTTTTATACAACATCTCTAATGAAATGTCTTACTGAGTGACCAACAAGTTTAATTTTCTTGGATGGAATTACTTGTAGAAGCGTTCTTTTTTCACCTACTTCTTTCAAGACTTGCTCATTTGTTTTCCTCATGAGCCAACTTGTTTTAGTAATTCTCCTCCAGAACGACATTTCGGCTGCCTGAAGCCTGTCTTTTTCTTGCCCATTCAATGCCCATGTTTCACAACCATGGGTGAATTTAGTCCACACGAACGTCTTTACAAATCACTTCCTCGTATGAATTGAGAGACGGTTTTTTACCAAGAGGTTACGTTTCCTTTGCAAACCTTGTTTAGCCAGGGTGATCCTTCTCTTAACATCTGCTAAGCTTGTATTTTCATTTTTTTATTTGACTTCCCAAGTAGCAGAACTCTTTTACTTGGTCAATGATTGATTTTTCTAACTTAATTTTAGCTTTTATTTTTCCGTTTTACTTGTCCACCACCATGATTTTCGTCTTTTTTGTGTTAATATTTAATTTTAGTAAGACATAATGAGTTCATCAAGAATATAATTGAAGGAAAAGTGTTGGGGAAGAAAAGGAGAGGACGACCTAGAATATCCTTACTTCGCAGTGTGATGTCAATCATGAACTGCAACTCCCTACGGGGAAATAAAAAAAACAGCCTCAGAAAGAGACAATTGGTTGCAAGACAGTGATAAGGCCTGACCTATTAAGGGACGACGACGACTCTAATGAAACCAAACTCTAATGCAGCGTCAATTTATGGTCAAAGTTATGCCATATGTGGTTCACGTCAACCAAACAGTAAAAAACGTGCCATGCGAGACAAAGTTTGAAAATAGCGGGAATTGCCACGGTATTTCCTCCACGGAGTCGCCCTCAAGTGCGGAATTCCATGAAGGAACAATCGCTTGCTTTGACAGGGACTCGAACCCAGATCCCTCGATATAGCGCCGAGTCTCGACAAGGAGAATGATTTTTTTCTCTGCGGAATTTTACACTCTCAGCTACATGATAAACATGCTTCCGAGAGCAAATCGAAATAAATACCGTCTTAACAAACTCACGTCACTCATGGCTGCATCATAATTACATAAATACACCGATATTTTTAAAATACACATTTACTACGAATGCAGCAAGTATTTTATTTAGTTCAATGGCACTCACAAACGAAGTAATTAGTTCAGATTCTCTGCCGCACTCACATGAAACGGCTGCCAGTATAATTACAGCGATGATGTCAACGAGCTTTCCTCGAGCAAATCTGCTTTGATCTTTCGTTAATTTAATTTAAACAATTTTTACAACATTCATCTTTTTTTACGGAACCAATCCTTTGCCTATTACAAGGGATGAAAGACTTTAAACATATTTCGCTTCCAATCGTGAAGATTTTTTCACTTGCAAAGCCGGTACCTAGTTTCAAGGTTAACTCCCCATATACTTCGTCCGACACTATCTCGAGCTCTCCAACAATAAGTAGGAAGATACATTGTGGTGGAGAGATTGAGAGAGAAAATTCCGAAAAAAACCCATTGTCTCGTGCGTCGCGAGTGAGTGATATTCTCATAAAGTCATTTCAACGGAAATTGATGACTCGAATTTCGATAGCAGCAGCGGCGGCGCATCGCAGCAGAATCGAAGGGAAGATAAAAATCTTTGTTCGCTTTTTTTGTGGGAATTTGTGTTCCTCAATTTTTTTTTGCCATCCGTTGGAATGCCGCCGGTGATCGATGAAAGAATTTCTCTTACCATGCTTTCCATTAGGTTTTAGAAGCCGAACGGAACGGACATATTCGTTTTCGACTCATTCTTCGACCATCTTTGTGGTCGGTCAAAAATTGGCCGACGCAATATTTGCTACGGGAGCGGTGAAATTCTACTTGGAGAAAAGGATTGAAAGTTTCGAGGTAGTACTTGTGGCCTTGTGACATGGAATAAAGCAAAATCGAATTACAATAATTCTTGCTATAATCCAATTACGATATTTAAACAACCTTGGGGGCAAGGTGTTCTACGCAGGCAAACGAATGGTCTATGGTTCGATTTAAGGTACAGACGTATTTCCTCTTTAACCTATAGAATGAGTGATGTGACCGGATTAAATGTAAAACAGTAAATCCACAATTTTGCCAAGAATAAAGACCGTAATAAATTTAATATAGTATAGGTATTCTATTCGAAAGTAATATAAAATATAGATAAAGCTCGCAGGCGATCTCAATGACCTGGCCGACAAAAGAAATCATAGCTCTACTGAAAGGACGGAAGGGATAGGAACGAAGGCTGTTACTCAGAAGTCTCATCTTCTCTAGACCAGCGAATGGAGAAACACAAGATGAGGAAAATTCCCTCAACACAAAATACGCATTAGTTTTTGAGACGACGAGCGAGGAGTAGCTGTCAATTGTTTCCTGGTAGAAATCAGTGGCGGGCCATGCTATTGTCTGAATTTTGGAGATGAGTGAACTCAACTCGTTACATTGTGCTAAGCTCTTGGTTTTATTACCTTATAACTAATTAGCTAATGGTATTCTCAGGTCGAAGATTTCGTTTCCTGCCGGTCCATCATGTATATGCCGAAGGCATCTCAAAGTCTCAATCTATGATGGAGGATTATGACCATGTTCGAGTGATAACGATTATCCCGATATAATGCCCTTTTAGGCAATGTCTATGGTGATAGAACTAGTCGGGGAGCCAAAATTGACCATCCGCAGGTAGCTGCAAAAAGAATAAAAAACAATAGTAATCGCCAATCTGTCTTCTTTTAAAACTACAGGTGCCTTCCAATGGCCTTGAGCAGATTGCAACAGATGGAAACACACGAACGTAGGCACCATACATTGAAACATACGATCATCTGTGCTTGTGTTTCCAAGATGGCGGAGCAATCGCCAAGAATAGTAGTTTTAATGTATAATCACGGTTTTAATCGTGATTTGACTCCGTTTATTCGATATATGTATCGATGCATACAACACAAGATATTAATAAAAAAATTATTGTGTCAAATTTAATCAAGATTGTGTAAGACTAGAATGCACAATCGTGTTACTTGAAGACAATATTTTGATACTCTAATTGGAGAGACACATTGGAACTTAAATGGCAAAATATTGGATCGTTGTCTATATTATGAGAGATAAACTCATTTAACTAACATACGAGGTGTTTCGGTATCTGTTATAACAAATTTCACCAGCATCGCTCAAACAAAAGTCCGGATGTGTTCCCATCAATGCTGCGTATCAGTGCGCTGCCTATGTATCATATAAATGGAAACAAATAGGAGCTTTTCTTTTACCGTTTCATCATAGAATTAATGTCTATGAAATAAAATGCATACATACATACCAATCACGCCGTTCCCTTTCGGGGTAGGCAGAGTCACCAAGTTCCACTCAAAAATACATATTTGTACACCTAACTCTGCTTCAATAATTTCCTCCACACTGATCTATCCGTGCAAACCTCTTTTGCTTCATTTACCCCCATACACGGCTTCATACACGCTCTCCTGTTTTTAAGACTCCTAATATTCCTCCTCCTAATAATTTCCTCTACCAAATTCAACCACATCTTTCTCGGCCAACCTCTACCTCTCGCACAATTCATTTCACTCTTATATATCTGTTTCGTTATCCGATTCTCATCCATTCTCTCAACATGGCCAAACCAAGAAGCACACTCCTTTCATATATGTCCATAGCTGTAGCATCTAACTCAAATTCATTTATTAACCACTCACTCCTGACCCTATCCATCCTACTTTTGCCGCAAACACTCCTCAGATAACTCATACCCACGGCGTTTAGTCTACTCTTATGTTTATCCTGACATACCCACGTTTCACTACTATACAACAAAGTGAGGAGAAGTACACTTTTGAACACGGCAATTTTCGCTTCCTTAGACAGGCACTCATTCCTTGATATGCTCCTCATGCTAATTACCATTTTCCTTCCAGCATTCGCACGTCTCTTTATCTCCTCATCTATCCATCCATCTGAAAGAAAATATGTAGAAAGATACTCTAGATACCTTACAGTTATAATTAGGTGCCAATATACTTAGAAATATTTCATCATGGGTATAATTTTTTTCAACACTCAGTGGTTTTGTTAAAGGATCCGGGCGAGAAGACACTTTGTAATTAGTCAAAATTTTTAAAAATTTTGGGCAATATTTCAAAGAAAAGTAGCTAAAGACCACGTATTTCATTACATAGATGAACTTGGTTTAAAAATATGCCTATTTCGGAATTTTGTGATTGAATTCATATTACTTGTGAGAGTATTAATAATTAACGCTTCGAAATTTCGTGCAAAACTTTTCTAATAACCGGCATTTTTGAATATGTGCTGAAAATAAAACACGAGTATCAAGTGTTACTGAACCGCGCACGCCGATAAGCGCGGATCGGCATTGGAAGTGAACTCCATTCTTTACATCTACTTACGAGCCTGCGAGCTCCCGCATTGTCTTGTGGCTGGGGATGTTAGGACACCAGTCGTTTATAGGAGTAGAGTAAAATTTTATAGGGAGGTGAATCGTGAATTTTATGTTGGCAGTGTCGAGTATTTGGAGTTGGGCTCTAGTTTTATTTTCACCTACATACTATCCCGAAGGCGCCTCAAAAGGCGTGTTAGGACACCAGCCGCCAACAAAAAAAATCAAAGTTCCGCCTAGCATTTATTAAAGTCCTTAATTGTTCGGGGGAAAAACGAATTCCCATACCTATCCGTTCGGAAAAATATCTCTCTTAATTTATCGATTCTGTCGGACCTGGAGATATAATGTGGTTCTAATATGATGTTCTCCGTGTCGCTCTGAAAGATATTCATTCTCAATTGCTCAAGCAATCTAAGCCTAGGGCGAAGCCTCCGAGTCTCTAGTGGCTCCCACCCTAAATCGTTCAAAATCTGTGTAACGCTTTCTGTACGGGCGTAGCAGTTTTTGACGAATCGCGCAGCTTTCCTTTGTATTTTATTAAGTTCATGGACTAGGTCTTTCTCCGCCGGATCCCATATGCTCGCTGCATATTCAAGGTGTGGCCGGACGAGTGCGAAATAGCACCTCTCTTTCACTTTATCATCCGAAAATCTTCCCACAACACGCTTGACAAATCCTAGCTTCTTCAGAGCTCTGCCTATTTCTGTATTTCTTGTATGTGTCCCCCACGATAGGTTCGAAGTTATCGTAACTCCCAGGTATTTCACTCCATCTGTCGCATTTATGCTAACGCCATCCACAACATATACATGGGGATAGTTGGACGACCTACGCAAGAAATGCACCGCCGTGCATTTGCTCAGATTAAGTTCTAGTCCCCACTCTTTGCTCCACGCATGAACGTTGTTTAAGTCCGATGACAGAATTTCAAAGTCAGAGTGATCACTAATTTCGCGGCATATGACAGCGTCGTCGGCAAATAAACGTATTTTACTGCTAATTCGGGAGCAGAGGTCGTTTATTTATATAATGAACAAAAGTGGGCCAATAACGCTTCCTTGCGGGACACCTGATGTCACTTTAACTATATCAGAGCTAATTCCGTCAAGAACTACTTTTTGCTTACGATCACTCAGAAAGTCACGTATCCAGTTTACTACTTGTTCGTTTAACCCGCATGACTGTAATTTGTATAATAGTTTTCTGTGAGGTACCGTGTCGAAAGCTTTCTTAAAGTCTAGAAATAGTGCGTCAACTTATCTTTTCGATTCACCAGATTTGAGAACGTCGTGAAGAAAGAGTGCGAGCTGTATTTCGCATGATCTACCTTTCCGGAATCAGTGCTGACAATTATGCAGGAGGTTTCGACTGTCCAGAAAAGTCATGATATTGCTAACAACGATATGTTCGAGAATCTTGCCTGTAATCGATGTCAATGATATTGGTCGATAGTTCCCTGGGTCATGTCTGTTTCCCTTTTTAAATATCGGTGTAACGTTTGCAGTTTTCCAGTCCATTGGTATCTTTCCTTCAGACAATAACTTATTGAATATTATCTCTAAGAACGGTGCGTTCTGTGGTGCTAACTCCTTGAGGACGCGCGCGGGTATTCCCTCCGGACCCGGAGATTTATTCTTTTTTATCGATTGTAGCTGTTTAGTTATCCCATCGCGTTGAATCGTGATTTCTTTCATCGGTTCCTCAATGAATGGAATGTCTAAATTACACGCAGTGTCGTCTGTAGTGTAAACACTTTCAAAGTGAGAGTTTAACACATTAGCTTTGTCAATATTTTCGGTGACAAGTTTACCATCTTTATCAAATTACGAATCTACGGTAGAAGATTTTCCCTGAAGTTCACTCACATATGACCAAAAATATTTTGGATTTTTTTCGAGTAATTTACCAAGTATTTTTTTCTTAAAATTTCGCAGTGCAGCACGCAATGTTTTCTTGGTTTTTGAGCGTTGCGCAAGGTAACTCTCTTTTGCTTCAATTTCCTTCGATTTTTCATCAAACTTAATGGTTTTTTTGAACAAGTTACACAGTTTTCTCTGTTTCCTAAGGTCCCTCCTAACATCGTTATTGTACCAGCGAGGTTCTTTACTATCACTTTTCAGTTTTTGCGGAATGTGTTCGTTGATTCCTTGGCGTAAGATTTCTAAGAAGTATTTCCATGACACATCGGTGCTTTTATCCTCTTTTTTAGCTACGTAGTCAGTGTATGAATCATTAAGCATCTCGCCAAATTTAATGAAGTTACATTTATCAAATAAATAAGTATTGCATTTTGGTTTTTCGGCTGACTCCACTTCTGTCTTTAAGGTTGCAAGAATTGCTCTGTGATCACTTATACCGTCAAGAACATTGATATGTTTTATCAACTTAGGATGGCTTACTGCTACAAGGTCTAATATTCTATTACCTCTCATAGGCTTGTTTGCTTACTTGGGCTAGCGAGTGATTTTAGAGTACGTTGAGTACGATCTCACTGATTTTTCTATTCCTCGAATTCGGTTTTACCGTGTAAGAATCCCAATTTATATATGGGAGATTAAAATCTTTCCCAATAATTATTACACTTTTACTATCTCTCAAGTAAATGCAGATATTTGATTTTCTAATTGGTAAATAGTATCTACTTCGGAGTTTGGAGGTCTATAAAAAGAGCAAACATGTATACTCCTTTTGTTTCGTTGTTTAATTGTACACCATACTCTTTCTATTACATTGTCGGTTATTTCGTGAGCGGTGCTGTGTAAATGTGATTTAACCGCTAGAAAAACTCCGCCACCTGTTCTATCGCGTCGATTGTATCTGTAGATTTTATATCCTGGCGGGAAAACTTCGCTGTCGCTTATATCCTCCACAAGCCAGCTCTCTGTCCCTAAGACTACATCTGCGTCCCGAAATATATGCTCGATTTCTGCGCGCTTGTTTTTTACGCTACGGCAATTAACTACGACAAAGTTAATGTCGTATTTCGTAAGGTGAGAGTCGCGGTTGGTCCTTTTTCAAGCTTACGTGTATTAGGTTGGCGATTTACACTGGAAGTCCTAATTACACCTGATATAATATCTTTCTCTGGAGTACGCGTTTTGGAAATATTTCCGCTATTTTCCGGCATAACCGCGCCTAAGTTTACTTTGATGTGGAGGTTATCGCAAAGTTGATTTCCTCGGAGGCTACGTTTGATTAATTTTTTACGAATCCCACTAGATGACCTACCCTCTAGTCTAAAAAAATTCCTGCAGTGCTCATAAATCCTACGAGCCACCCGTTCAGACGCCTCATTGGAGTAATGCACCCCAGACGAGTTGAGGGGAGCCCGGCACGACATTTTAGACCCATCAGTTTGGCAATGTATCTCTCTTATTAACTGCCTCTGTCGGACCTAGATATGTAGCGCAGCATCGGAGTGATACTCTCAGTGTCACACTGAAGCACACCTGTCTGAATTTCTCTAGCAATATAAGCCTATCGTGCAGCTTCTGGATCTCCAGCGGCTCCCGACCTAATTTGTCTGAAAGCTGTGTTACACAATATGCTCTCTCGCAGCAGTTTTTTACGAAGCGTACAGTTTTTAATTGGTGAGAGAAATTCATCGCACGATATGAAACTTTTTTTTTTCTTTTAACATGTACACTTCATCGTTTGAGACGTAATTTAGTGTTCAAAAACGTGTCATACACAATATAATAGGGTGATATCCACGAGCTACTTCTCGAAAATACTTTTGATCCACCTTCATTCCAAGAGATAGAACAGTTCAATGGCGTACAAAGATAAAACTCGGCAGGAGAGGACTTGATTATGAAGACTGAAATTACATAAATAACTTCAAAATGCGTTATTGCATAAGTGCCCTCTTAATGCTTAAATTAGAACAGGTACCGCATGTACTTAAAATTAATTTCATGTTATTATTGCATTTTCTGGCAAAATGCGTTATTGCATAAGTGCCCTCTTTATGCTTAAATTAGAACAGGTACCGCATGTACTTAAAATTAATTTCATGTTATTATTGCATTTTCTGGCAACTTTGCTCTTTTGACACAGTAAACTAGATGAAAATATTTTTTACGAATAAAAACTTGAGGTTAAATATGGAAATACTCTCAGTTATCCACGAAAACGCTCATTTTACGAGACCTTAAGATGGCTATGACAGGACTTCCCTAGCGTCATTCCCTCTAACGGAGATGACGCAGTTGTGACGCCGAAGGCAATTTACATAATCGCTCTTTTTCGCCGGTCGTTACAGTAGTCATAACTATGACGCCACAGTCATAAAAACAATTGCTATGACGCCCATGGCATCTACATAATCGACCCGCTGAGCTTCACCGAGGCAAGTCAAGGTGCGCCGACTTTAGCTGTTGTGAGGGAAGCATGTGAGTGGTCGCGCAGGCGTTGTTCACGTGAAAGGTCTCGTGATTGGGATATGTCAGCCATACTTTTCTCAAGATGTACATTGATTTATGAATAATATTATTGCATCTCAATATGTAAATTGATTTAATCTTATATATTATGCATAAAATTCGTTCACATGGAGGTAATTTACGTCCGGGGTATCAAATACAAAATATTACCTAGGTAAAGAAATTGTTTATTTACTAACGTAAATAACTCCAACTCTTCATCCATATGTGTCCCACCTTCACCACCATTCAATTCATTCTCTTGCTAACTGAACAGCCGTCTCTGCTGGCGGATTGGTGTATATTAGCTCATCATTTAAATTTATGCTGAGAAGGCTGTGTAGACTATTTTTTTCCGGACGTACAGCATATTCTGCTAGAGTCAAATTATTTTGGTAGAAATGACCACAGGCATAAAATCAAGGAAATAGACTGTAGAACCAATAGATTTGAAATGCCATTTTTTCCACGTGGTAGGTTTAAGTAGGTTTTGTACTTGTGATAAATGCCTCAGCATCATTATTAGCTATTAACCTTGCATGAAATATCCTCAAGATATAGGTCCTGCATGACTATAGTACCTTGTATTACAATTCATCAGTCTAAATCTATATCAACTAACCAGTTGTTGTAAATAGTATACTGCATGGTAGCATGTTCGTTTACGTGGCACTATTCCAGCTTTTGGTCTGACCGCGTATTGTCGTCCTGACTGCTTTTGGCCTGCGCCTGGCATTCCGGGGGAACGTACGCCGTTCTTATTTGAGCTGGGATGAGTGTTAAATGCTTGGTATGGAATCACCCTGTGCCACACACCCTAGTGGTGGCTTTCACAGTATTTCATAGATGTAGATGAAATCCTAAACATAACCACTGATGACCTATGATAAGTGAAGATAGGCAAAGAATGCATGGCTTGAAACGCCTAATGTAATAATTCGCGAAGATGACATTCGTTACGAGAAAATTTCAATAACGTCTGGGAGGTTTGAATTCAAAACAAAATCACCGTAATTGAGTTGCATTCTTTTTAGAGAAAATCCATAGAATCGAGTGCCAGGGGCACAGAGCATATGTGAGCATTTTAATGATTCGGAAATACTATTGCAAACCGTGCGAACACTCGAGAGTTAAGAATCGCGAAAGTTTTGGATGGTCGTCTAACCACTAATAGAACGGTATAATTTGCATCAAAACCCATCGTATTTCCCACTTTAACATTTTAGTTGGATTAGGAATTGCCAAAGAGAACAGAAAATAAGGTTATGATGGGATGAAGCTTAGTGATTCGGACACTCGGTAGAGTTCTCGGAATATCTCAGAATCTTGAATAGATAATTATCTATTCAAGATTCTGAGATAATCCTGATCCTGATTATAATCAGACCTATGACTTGGTCAACGAAGAGAAAAGTATCATGATAAACTAGAAGTATTTCCGACCCATTGCCAGGAGAGGTGAAACGATGTAAAATCTATTGGGTGGTGGATAGGCTCAAAGAGCAAGCAAAAAGAGGACCACTTAATTAATGGACGGCGCTTACTCGCCTCGAGATGGGTTATCTTCTCCATGTTACAGTCGAATCGGCATTAGATGGGACGATTTGGGAGGTTCTGGGTCACAAATCTAATCAAAGCGCGATAAATTTGCCCTAACTTAATCCTTGGTCATGTTTGTCGTGTTCGCAGACCAGCTAACGCAGTACATCTCAGAAAGACCAAAACCTCAGTAAACGTACCATCTTTACTTCACCTGACCGAAACACCCAGTTGTTTTAAACGTAAAAAATAGCCTCAGCTCCTGATTTCTTGCCCTATTGAGTGCTGATGAGGCAAATAGATTGTTTTTGCTCTCTTTGTTTTTCTGTTGCGGACAAGTTATACGCCTTAACTATCAGCCCGACAATTGGATGGGTAACAGGGGAGTTGTTGTTTGAACCATTGTGGTAGATGGAGATGGCGCTTGCTATGGTGGCCAATGCTAGAAGGTGTAACGTGGGCGTAACCTGTCCGCCATTTTTGTTAATCCAGATTTTACTTCGGCGCCTAGGGCCTGCGCACAAATTTTGTAATATTTTACGATATTTTCCATCGATAAATCACTAGAAATCAGCTCGCACTTGCCTCCTTAATATACATTCTCCTAACATACATTTGAGACCCTGGTCATAAAGATTTAACCAAACATATTGATAAATTACAAAAGAAAGCAGCGCGCTTCGTTAAAAACTGCTGCGGGCGTACATACCTATTGTGTCTCACAACTTTTAGAGGGATTAAGGTAGGAGCCCCTAGAGACTCGAAGGCTACACGCTAGGCTTAGGTTGCTTGAGAAATTCAGAAATGAAATTTTAAGTGTGAATAAACTTAAGGAATGGCCCAAAGATCAGTCATTAACGATACAGTTTTAGCATATCTACACTGAATTGTCATATAAGATTTTTTTGAGTGTCTGTTGCATGTATCTTATCGGATGGGTTTTAAGCTCTGGCAGGTAGGTAAAAACGGTGAACGAAAAATTACTTTCTCATTTAAAAATATTTTATTGTGAAACTCACCCTCTGCAACTTTTAATAGGCGTGTGGAGAACACAAACAAATGCTTAAAGACTGGAAGATCCACTCGCAAAAAAATTCAAAGAAAATATGGGGCTAAATTTGAATGTACCTAGACCCGGATATAGTGCGACAAATGAGGGAAATACTGCCAGGCGATTCTTTGGTCAGTCTCTATCTCACTCACTATCTTCAGAAACAACAGGTGTGAAGGACATATAGTTTTCTAAATTGTTTATTAACACCTTCTGTCGCTACATCAAAATTATTTGCTTTATGCCACCTTTGATTTATTTTAACAAATTTATATTTTCATTATAGGAATCGACATAAACTTGATTAAGAGATTCTCAATAATATTAAAGGCAATATCGAGTGGCCTGCCACTAATGAGATCGAGTTTAAGGGATACTGCCGGGAAACCGCAGAATTATATGCGCAATTGTACCCGTGGTATCATTAAGCTGCCCACGGTACACAAAGTTTTGATTCACGGAGCCTATATTGCAAAGGAGTCTATACATTGGGGAAATTATCTGATGACGCAATTGAAGCGCAAACTATAGACATTATAAAATATCGTGAGCATCTTTCCACAGAAACATCAAGAGTGGCCAGCAATCAGGATTTATTTCAGATACTCCTCCTTACATCAGATCCTCTAATTTCCAGCTACACTCAAGTTCTTCCAAAGTAATCCACAGGCTTGCCAAAAGAAGTAAAAGAGCTACTCCTATTGAGTGAAACAGAAAAAGACCTGATTTATTCAGGGAGTGATAATAGTTAATAGTGAAAATACAAGCAAAAAATGAATTTTGTAGGACATACTTTGTTACATTTAAAGAAAAATTAAATTTACTTAATAATAATGTAAACGGGTATAGCAAATAATTTCTCACCACGGTATTTCTCCCTGGCTATGAATGAAAAATGACACTGATTAACACCAAATACAAAAAATAATTATGCATCGGGATCGTAACACCCAGACTACTCGAAAACGTTCAGCGGTGCAATAAAACGACTCCTCGCCGTACGCCCAATGCAGTGCAAGGGGCGGGGAAGTTGCAGCCGTGGGACACCAGCTGTGGGTTGGTGGCCTCGAAGAGACAATTATCCTGTGTGGCTTGCATACTGTCTCCGTTAAAAGTGTAGTATTCGTCAGTAGGCGATGTCCAGTTGGTAAGAAGAGAAGTGCCCGCGGTGCACCCGAAGAAAGCAGTCTCACTACCTCCTAGACCTCTACCCCATGTGATAAAATTTGTAATTTATTCCGCGATTTCTCCAAAATATAATACACGGAGGCTCTTTTCAATGTTTGTATCTCGAAAATCTCCATAGCGGAGTGGCTGCGACCACAATTCAATTCCAAAAACTTGCCGCGCCACCTTACTCCCCATTGCAAGCGGGTTGGACCAGACTCGACCACGCGATCGAAAAACTGATGTGAAATTCGGCGTCGCAAATTGTCGCAGCATAACTCATCGGATTCGCACAGGAGAAACTTTGTAGAGTTTTTCCATTTAAGTTACTTTGTGATGCTAGGCGATGCAATTAGACATTTCTCTACATATATTTTAAAAAATGACAAAAAATGAGGGTCCGTCATTTTGTTTAATATCTTTGGTGAATAATTACAAATATGTAACTAGACTACATTAAAACAAAGACAAAAAATTGTTTCATCTAATTGCATCAGTTTTTATTCCAATTCTTTACCCATAAAGGTTTAGGAAGGGCTTGATTTTGAAGATTTCGTGAGAGAATTTAGAAGTCCATTTTTGCAAAATTTAAGCTCTTTGACCTCATGCAAATTGTTAATTGTTGAGTACTAAGGGAAATGCCTTGCGTCGTAGCATGCACAGGTCTATTGAAAATATTTTTGCGAAGTTTCAGCTTCCTGGCTTGAAAAAATCACTTTTTGAATTTTGGCCAGCTTTTTTCGATTTCAGCCCACAGCGCGTCGAGGTAATTCCGATCACTTAACTAAGGAGTCACGTGGTACAATCATGAAGGGTGCGAGATTTTGTTATGCTTTACCCTATAGGATGGATAACTTCTGATATGTTGTTCATTGCGTCTCTGATCGCGGCATTCTAATCTATCAATAGCATTCCCGCGATAATGCTCGAACGGTAGGAATGAGTGAAATTTTTTTCAAATGTGTTAAATACACATACATATCGCACCCTTCATGATTGTTCCAGGTGACTCCTAAGTTACTTGATCGGAATAATAGCAAATAGAGTTCAAATGCAACCCTCCAGGTGGGGAAAGTCGATGTAACACTTTCATGATTAACCATTACGACTCTCTATCTTCGTGAATAATGACAATACGGAAATAAATGTGGCCTTGTTCAAACGGCTGTACAACTACAACTCAAATATGACTTAACTAGCACAGAATGAAAAAAAAACTTGGTTTTGTTAAACGTATTTTAGGAAGGTCCTTGGATCAAAAATTCAAAGAGGGATTCTACTTCGCTCTGGTTAGGCCACACCTCGAATACGCCGCGAGCATTTGGGACCCTGGTCATAAAGATTTAACCAAATGAATTTATAAAATTTAAAGGAAAGCAGCGTGTTTCGTTAAAAACTGCCTCGAGCGTACATACCTATAGTGTCTCACACCTTTTACAAGGATTAAAGTGGGATCCCCTAGAGACTCGAAGGCTACACGCTAGGCTTAGGTTGCTTGAGAAATTCAGAAATGATATTTTTCAGAGAGACGCAGAGAATATTATCATGACTCCTCACTACATCACTAGGTCCTACAAATGCGATAAAATAAGAGAGATACTCTGCCGAACGGATAGGTACAAAAACTCGTTCTTTCTGTGAGCAATAAGCGACCACAATAAAAATTGAGCTCTACTAAATACACTCCTATAATATATGTCACCATTTCATCTCCCAAAAACTTAAATCTTTACACGGCTGGTGACCTAACACCCCCTGTCACACGCCCATGCAGCGGCTCGCAGGGTATTATGTAGATGTAACTTGTCGTACCGCAAGCGCGAGTCGGAGGTAGAGGCCAGCGGCAAATGTCAGGCATTTCAGGCGTGGGCTTTTCTCCGCAGTGCTTCTCGCAATTCCAATGTTTGCTTATTGATTTTGAGACTTGCCAAGAACCTCACTTATATATTGTGAATCAAGTAGCTGAAAATTTTCAGCAGTGTGTAAGGAAAATAAAAAAAATGATGAAACCTCAAGAAAATTTCAAATGTTGACCAGCGCTCACAAGAAATCACAGATTTAATGCAAGAGAGAACATTTGATCGTAAACGGCGTCCAGTTAGCCATCGGTCAGTATCTCTCTGTTTGAGGCAGAATTGGTGAGACATCTTTGAGAAAGACGGAAGGTCGTTGTGGCGTGGGCCGTAAACAGCTCCACAAACACCTCGGCGATCAGTATATACGTATTGAGGCCTATATTAGAGATATTTTTTTTCCTTGATTCACAGTGAATGTTATTCATTCCATTCTCTAGGGTCCTAAAGACACTATCAATAATAGGTATTTTTTGTCGCTATGACGTATGGAAGGTTTTAACGCTATAAATGGTAGTGCATCAAAAGCGATTGGCTGCTATAATTTGATCAAAAGAATTTGTGTTCCAAGACCGAATTAGACATTTTGTTTGTGTACCGTACCAAAGTTGAGTGATTCGCTTTCAAACGGTGTTGCTAAAAAGAGAAGTTGTAATATTTTCCTTTGAATTAATGAATCATTCGTCATTGCCTTGACAAGATGCTGATTATTTTTCATCAAATAGGGACTTTTTCCATCTCTTGCTGGTTGCCGCATTTTAATTCCTCTCTCTTTCGGCTTCTAGCCACATTAAGTGTTATTCCCCTTTACACGCTTCTCTTTTTTCTTTCTTTTTCTGTGTTGTATTTGACTTAAGGGATCCTGAACGCCGACTAATGTCCCTCTTGGGCACGCAACTTCCTCTTTCTGCCAATTCATGTATATTTTGCCATTGGAAAGGTAGATAAATGTCAAAGACAGAATATACAAGCGGTATTACGTTTGATTTGAACAACATGATTCGATAGAAAGATGCGTAGTTTTCATTTTCAAGATACGTGGTAGATTTAAGTTTAGGTGCTTGTCAAATCATTACTCAATATTGACGCGGAACATAATTGATTTTATCTGTTGTAAACTGTGGATATATTTATTGATTCTTCATATTTTTACCAGGGAATAAGGGTTATTAGGCTATTAAACAGCATCCTGTGGGACCGAAAAATGTCTAAAGCAAATAAAACAAGAATATACAATGCCATTTGCAAAAGTATAATAACGTATGGATGTGAAGTCTATCATATAAAGGAACGTACTAAATAAACATTAAAAGCTACTGAAATGGATATTTGGAGACAGGCTGCGGGACAATCAAGGATAGAAATAGTTACAAATGAAAGAATACGACAGAAAACTAAAGTCGAGCACTATATAACGGAGGACATCATGACCAAGCAGCTAATCTGGTACGGGCATGTAAAGAGAATGAACGAGGATAGACTACCAGGAAAGATCCTGGAGCTAGCAATCCAAGGGGAAAGAGGAAGACCTAAGAAGAGCTGGAAAGAGGGAGTGGGCAAAGAAATGAGAGAAAGAGGTTTGTAAGAAGATCTATGGAAGGACAAAGAGACTTAAGAGGCTAGAAATCGGAAGACGTCAGATTACGTTATGAACCGATCCTACATACATTCATATTATTAATATTTCTTTTCGCGGTCATGAACTGAAAAGTTGTCCTCCCCTTTCAAAAAAATCAGCTGGTCCAGGCTTTGAGCTTGACCTCCCAGTGTGTTTTTGTGTGCGTGTCAGCGCGTTCGTAATTTCGAGGTTGGCTCGCTCGCATCCCACCGCCTCATTTGTCAGCCGATGCTCCCCGACAGCGAATCCTTTGTGTCCCCCGTTCCGTGCTTATCTTTCTCCGCCACGAGTGCCTTCCTCGGAACCCCTCCCCCTCCTCCTCTCCCACCCCCCTACTAAGCCCTAAATAACAAGTCGAGCTCGAATTGAGAGCTCTTTCCGCAGTTCCCCCCCCCCTCTCCAATGAAGTACGACTTGGTATTTCTCATCACGATTTAAAACAAAATGAACTCGCAATTAAAAAAAGCAATCTTCCCAGAAGTATGATGTACATTTTTTTGTGTCTCCAGTTGAATGATTAAGTGAATTAACTTACGTAACAATATTATCTGCGTCGTATTTCAAACGTTTTATTCAATTTTACTTTGATGTCCCTTTTTGTTGTGAGGGATTCCTTGGATTCAACCGAGTCGATTTATGACAGTGGTTTGAATTATTACATCCCACCTCCCACTTGTTTATCATTTTCAGATTCATTCTCTTTTTCTGCGAAGGTATGAATTTTTAAGTGTACTAATGCTTCATTTTTTAAAGTAAAAATATTTCCGTAGCGTACTTCTCTGGTATACATTTCCCAAAATGTCACCTAAATAATAAACTCCACTTTCTCCGGCGAGATGTTGTAGGACAGCATATTGAACAATGATACTCAAATGATATCGTACTGTCCACCAAATTTATTTTAAACTCTTAACTTAAATTAAATTTAAGCTCAACACGTGTTTCAACTGTCTATCAGTCATCATCAGGTAAGTCTTACCTGATGATGACTGCTAGACAGTTGAAACACGTGTTGTAAGAGTTTGAAATAAATTTGGTAGACAGTACGATATCGTTTGAGTATCATTGTTCACCTAAATAAGTCAAAGAAGTATGTGCATGCTCATAAACTATTTTCTTTATCATGTGTCAATTTTCACCTCAGACCGCTTTCCTTTCGTTTCTTTTATGTCATTAGTATTGAATAATTAGATTCCGTGTGACTTATTAGAGATACTATGTGCATCATAAAAGACAAAGGTTATATCAATCTTTGAGAAGAGTCGTGGATATTTAAGCCATTAAAGAGTCAGTAAAGTACAATTAACAATGAAGGAAATGAAATAATTTTAATCCAATTATTGGGCCTCTATTTTACATGTTTTATTGCAACCAATCGTAAGCTTCAATTGAAGTAAAACATAGAAAGTCTCCAAAAGCCGTAAACAATTGGTACCCTTTTAAGTGAAGGAATGCTTCGTTTTTAAAAGTAAAAATATTTCCGTAGCATACTTCTCCGGTATACATTACCCAAAATGTCACCTAAATAAGTCAGAAGTATGTGCATGCTCGTAAACTATTTCCTCAATCATGTCACTTCAACCTTGCGTTGGCGTGACGCGTTACCTTCGGTTCGCTGAAGAGGGCTACTTTGTAGCCGAAATACGCGCATTCGACCCCCACCCTTCGTCCTGTTGTGTTGATTTGACCACGCTCTTTTTGAGCTGATTCTCCCTGTGACGAAACCGGTCGACCTGAAATAAAAACTGTAAAAAGTACCATATCGCATTTTAATTCTTTAGAATGGATTTTCACAAAGTTAAGCCAGAATTAATCGAGTTTAATAACCAGATTAGCCGAGCATGTTTTCCGGCCTGTCTACTGATTACGTGAAAATTATGTGACTCAGCGAAAAATGTTAGTTTTCCCACCGCTTAATCGCTGCAAGTTATCATCTAAAAAGATTTCCAATTAAATCAAATTGATTTACTGAAGTTACCATCTCTCCCGACGCTGAAGAATGATTCCGCTTTCCTCCCTCAAGCCGTGACCTCAAGACAAGGATTTAATGTGCTCTTCCCGCTACACAGCCATCGAACCTCCGTGATGTTCTCACGAAACCTTTGCATGTCCCAATTGTTTTTCTTACCCTTATTGCCAAAGGGGATTCCCCCCAAGGGGAGTGGAAAGTTCCACAGATATACTCATTCGTCTCCGTATTGACCTGTCCTCTTGCTTACGATACGATCGACGACCGGTTGGCGTGACAGGATTAAGCATGAGCTCTACGTAATGCAGAAGCCGCCGGGGGGACTTCGACCGGCCGGCTTCTTAGTAAAGATTAAAAAATCGATGACTTTTGCATTTGCGCCCAATTAAGGTCAAACTATCGGCATTTCAAAAAACTCAACGTATCTTTCTGTCGTTACACTTAACTTTGCCCTTCAGGGATAATTTTTCTGGCGTTTTATTTTACAAACATAAGAAACCTCACGATCAAAATAAAAAAATACGTAGTTCGATTTTATCTATCTAGCAAATATTCAGAAAACTAATTGCTGCGGAAATAGTGCATTATCTGGCATAATTACTTTCAAAATAAGCGGCAGAACCACTGGCATTCGAAGTCTATTCGTTGAGTTTTTGGTATGAGCTAACGCCGAAGGTAATCGCGCCCAGCAGGTTGATTTGCGTATAACAACATTATGCAGAGTAAATCAGAAAATACCAACATAACCATAGACTACTTGAGGATAGGACGAGCAATTAGCAAATTTTATTTTGCTTTTTTCTTTTTTCTTGGATCTTTCTCGTGGACTCAATGAAAGAGCGATTATATCTATTTTAATACGATCTGTAATACTGGTGTTTTTCCTTTGTTCTTTACTGGTAAACGGGTTATTATTTAAACATTGGCAGGACTGATTACCTGATGGATAGAATCGTCATTAAGGTTCTCCCATCTGAAGAAACTTCACCGAGAGAAGGAAAAATTGTCTTGCTTTCCGTTGCCTCAATATCTGCTTAATTTTTATTTGAGTCCTTGAAATCTACTAACAGGCTGATATTCCTTGCAATTTCCAGACCAGGAGAGTTACAATATGAATCAAAGGATTTTATTTTGGCACCACGCCGACTCTCCAGAACTGGTAGATACGACAAAATGAGCCACTCTGCAGAGCACATAGGTACAAGCGTTTCTTCTTACCGCGCACCATTAGTGATAATAACAAAAAAGCGAAACAAGCATTAAGATACTCCATTAACGCGCAATTCACCTTTGTTCAATACATTTTCTCCAATTTTCATTATTTCCGCACCTTTATTGGCTGATGTCCTTGCACCCTCTGCCAAATACCACAATGTACCAGTTTGCAGAGAAATAGTATGCTGAGTTCTTCCCTAAAATTAAAAAAAACTCATAGATAAATTGCAAACATGCGGAGTTAACAGAAAAATAGTAAATTGGATAAGGAACTTTCTCAGTGATCGAAAAAAAAGTAGTTATTGATTATTTGGGCTCTGATATGGTCAAAGTCACATCCGGTGTTACTCAAGGAAGCGTAATAGGCCCACTTTAATTCATTATTTATATTAATGACCTAAGTTCTCGAGATAACAGTAAATTACGATTATTTGCAGACGATGCAGTTATCTACGGTGATGTAAGCGAAGACACGGACTTCGAAGTTCTGTCATCGGACCTTAACGTCGTTCGTTCGTGGTGCCGCGAATATTTGGGACCCCGGTCATAAAGATTTGACCAAAAAAATTAATAAAATACAAAGGAAAGCAGCGCGCTTCGTTAAAAACTGCTACGAACGAACATGTAGTGTTTCACAGCTTTTAGAGGGTATAGGTGGGAGCCCCTAGAGACTCGGAGGCTACACGGTAGGGTAAGCTTGCTTTAGAAATTCCGAGCTTATGTTTTTCAGAGCGACGCAGAGAATATTATCATGACTCCTCATTACATCTCTGGTCTGTCATACGATAAATTAAGAGAGGTTCACTGCCGAACGGATAGGTACAAAAACTCGCTGTTTTCCCGCACAATAAGCTACCACAGTAAAAATTGAGCTTCGCTAAATATATTCCTTTAATACATGCCACCATTTCACCTTTCAAAAACTTACATTTTTACACGGCTTGTGACCTAACACCCCCTGCCACACGCTCATGCGGCGGCTCGCAGGGTATTATGTAGTTGTAGATAATTAATTCACTGCTGTTTCACCGCGAATCGGAACGATTACCCATAAGAAAATTACAGTCCTTAAAGGTATATTTGTCTGGAATGATACGTCAAGGGCTCATATTTTACGATTATCACCTGTCTCTAATGTGATGAAGCTTAGATAATAGGAAACAGTGTTGTATATGGAGTAAATACCAATTTTCCAATATTTTAGGCCTCATTCATGCTAAAAAATTGTAATGGGGCGATAAATATGAATTTGCATGACGTCGCATCGAAAAATCTGAATTAAGTTGACGTTTGGTAAATTAAGTTGGTGTCATAGAGGCAAAATGAAAGGATTTTTTGCCACACTTTCCAAACTTTGAAAGAATTTAAAATTTGAATAATTGATAGCGTGAGATATGAAAACTATGATTCCTTCAATCGAAAAAAACAAGGTTTTGATCAATTAAATGAATGTGGGTTAGATGCTCATGTGCTAATGGACAAATATGAAAGGAGTGTGCTTCGTTGGTTTGGCCATGTTGAGAGAATGGATGAGAGTCGACTAACGAAACAGATATATAAGAGTGAAATGAATGGTGCGAATGGTGGAGGTTGGCCGAGAAAGTTGTGGTTGAACGTGGTTGAGCAAATTCTTAAGAGGAGGAATATTAGGAGTCTTCAAAACGGGAGGGCGTGTATGAAGCAGTGTATGAGGGTAAATGAAGCAAAAGAGGTTTGCAGGGATAGGTCAGTATGGAGGAAATTATTGAAGCAGAGTTAGGTGTATAAATATGTATTTATGAGCGAAACTTTGTGACTCTGCCTAACCCAGAAGGAAACGGCGTGATTGATATGTATGTATGCGTGTAAAATCGAAATCATGGATGCTGTGACAAAAAATCCGCTGTAATGCTGAAGTTCTACGATTTCAAGTCTTCCCAGAGCCAGTAGTTCCCAGAAAATCTCAAAATCTGGATCTTCGCTCCAATTTCTCAGACGCATCGCTTTCATCGAATCCGGAGAACGCATTTCAAAAGGAAACATGCGGCAAAATAGGTCATCCCTGCATGTCTGCAAAGCCTTGTGAATGCGGAAGTACTCAGTTCTCCCAGACCGGTTTATGGAGTTATTTTGCTTCTTTGTTTTATGTCTCGGATATTTCTCGAGAACTTAATGGAAGAGCGGTTATATCCATTTTAATAAGCTCCATAATGCTGGTATTTTTCCTTTGATCTTTCCCAGCTAATGGGCTATTTTTTAACGTTGGCTGGATAATTGGGGAAAAGATAACACAATCACTCTTCGTATCAGACATTCGATTCGGAAAAGGTCCATTTATTTCTCCATGGACATTTTCCATCGATGGATTAGTCGAATTTTAGCATGAACATTTTTTAATTGTGAAGATAAGGTGATACCAAAGAAATTGTGCAGGAGATTTTCCATAACCGTTCGACTATCACAACAGCTAGTGCTTCTTTAATTTCATCGGTGCTTCCCAAGGAGAGTAAATATTAGACCTAGGGTTTGAATTCGCATTGAAGAAAATTATTTGACTTGAACGGGATTCGAATCTGGATCTTCCAATTGCCGGTCAGGCGTGTTATCCAGTTATGCTACCAAGCCATCTTCCTTAAAGGCGAATTTCGAGTCAAATGTCAAGTCATGATACAAGTCAAGAGTCAAGTCAAATGATTTTTTCCATCTCAAATTTCAACCGTTGGTGTCACTGCACCCATGCAATTGACTTCGTACCTTATCATTTGTAAATGCAATATTTGAAAAAGGGAGAGTGTTAACTCAATCTGAAAGTAGCGCTTTTTTATCCCACTAATAATTTTTTTGCTTCATTGCCATTTTATGTGCTTCTTTAATTGAAAAATAACGAATGCAGTACAAGGCAAGAGCTATGATATAATACATTTTCCGTAAAACATCCGATCAAATCATCGATTTAATTGAAATGTTGAAACCAAATTGTCAACCACATTACTAAGGGCTTTTGAAAAAATAAAAAGCCGGAACATTACAAAGGTATGAGAATTTTAACTGATCAGCGGCGAAAACAATGGTATATCCCGCAGCTGTTTACAGATTTAGGGCGAAATTTGATCCATTATTTGGTCAAGAATTTCTTCTGTGGCTAATTATTTGAAAATAATTGATTGACTTGTCTGTGGGATAGGTGAAAACGAATTTCTTTTTTTTATCGATTTGGGAATGTCACGCCATGCGTCAACTCATTTGCGTAAATATATGGTGAGCAATTTGTTTGTAGGATATGGGCGCTAGAGGGACTTAAAAACCCGCAGAAAAAAATTAATGCTGTAAATAGGATAACTGATTATTTGATGAATCTATGCAATTGAAATAATTATCACTATTGTTGAGGTAAGGATATGTCTCTACAGAGTTGTATTTCAAGAAAAGAACTTGGAATTACACTGTCTATGACTGGAATAATTCAACCAAACTCGTGTTGTATCTTTCGATTCACGTCGAGACCGCTTTGGCTGACTATTTTCGGAGGCCTTACGCACAAGGCGTTGCAGGTGGCTTTCGAAAACCAGCAATTTCGTAAAATTGAAAATAATAATTCTGAATACGAATATTATAATTTCCCATTCATCTGCTTGTGAATATAAGCTGAGTTTTCATTTGGATCATTTATTTTACGAGGATAAAATGAGTATTTGAATGTAAAATATCCAGCCTCACGTCCATATCCATTGTTCTTGTAAAAGGTCTACACTCCCGAGGTATTGGCAGCGTCTGTAAACCCTTCAGCAATGGAAGTAAATGTGTGTTCTCCTTACACTCCCAACGCAGGCTCATTCTGCCCAATTTCTTCTTATCTCGGGGGAGGAGGGCTTCCGTCCTACTTCATCCGGGATCCAATATCCGTTGCTCTAGATTCTGTTCATACTTCATCTATTGACACAACCTCAAATAATCCCTTTATCGTATTTGCTTCGAGTTGATGACAATATCTATTACTAGTTTTCAGGGTTATTTTTTAAATATTATTCTTTTATTCGTATATTTATTTTTGCTAGGCATTTTAAAGATTTACTCTATCGTATAAGCTCTTTCAAATGAACAATTTCATGGGAATTATATCTTGGTAACGTGCCAAACTGTTCATCCTACATCTCACTTAAGCGGAATCAAGCACATGCTACCTTTACTTTCCTAATTTTCCTCGCTCTAATTAGTTTTTATTCGCTTTACCTAATCTTCTACGCAATTCAAATATAAAATGTCTCCAGTGAGTGCGATCGTTAGAACAGGTATTGTTGTGCTATTGACAAGTTACGGTCTCATCCAGATTTGGATGTTAAAGACCTAAATTTTAAATAAGCTAAAAACTGGTGAGAGTACTATGACCAAGAAAAATGCCAATAGTTCGTGAATAGTACATACTAATAGATCGAGGGACTTAGACGTGGAGCCGAAGGGGCTTAGCGATATCTAAGAGACCGGTTCTATCTGGTGAGTCCAAGCCTTCTAAGGTTGACGTTGGTCAAAGTTATTGGTGTAATGAATCACTTACCCTCCCATTACTCTTTTACAACCTTCATGGGTAATCGCGCAGATCCGATTCCGTGTCGAGTCTACGTCTACAAAGCAACTTTCGGACACGATATCCGCGAGATTCTATCACTCTCCAGTGTTCATCCTCGAAGGCCTTCGTGACTGCATTGATTCATGCGCCTCGTAACGTCTGCTCTGTGGATAGAGTTAGGATTACTAGATTTATGAAGAGAAAATGACAGAGGTAGGTTGCGGAAAAAGTATCGATACTCTAGTAGATCGATTTCTTTCAACCCCGAGTACTTTGGTACTTGATACCTTCTTCCGATGATTTACTCAAATGAGTTAAGTTTTGATCCTGTGGTATTGAAACCTCAGGTTTTTAATGCGCCACTAAAACCTATAAAACTTTGGAATGATGATAGCCTAATGCCTAGAGAAGCCAGAAATTTGCACATCAGGTCATTTTGCTTATAATGTACGAGTGTAGGAATAATGAGACTAACTTTTTCTCTTTAAACTACATTTTACTCGATGGCATTACGTAAAATGATTACGATCCTGCATAATTTTGGTAATTCGTTAACACTGAACTCTATACAATGGAATGACGATAGCCTATCGCCGAGATATGCTAGAAAATTGCGCTTCCGCCTACCTTGCTAGAGACCTCCGCCGGCAGCAGTACATTTAAGGCAATGAGAAACTCATGATGATTACAACATTTTTTTCATTATATACGTGATTCTGATTCTACTGCCATTTGAATAACTGCAATGATTCACTGTTAGATTGGCTGCTAGTGTTAAAGTGTGATTCTCAGTTTTTCTAAGATATAAAGCATTTCAGCGCGACCGTTGTGAGTGAGAGAGTGAACAAGCTCTGCTCGTTTCCGCTACTTATGAGCATCAGAAGAGGTAGTAAATGATAATAGCGTAAGCATCGTAGTGCCGTCCGTAATAATCAACCGGTCCAGCGCCAAAACGTCACAGCGACCAAACGGCCGGCAAATAAACGTCCTTAAACCTAAACGACTCGCGACCTAACGTCCACGCGCCCAAGTGGGCGCACCGAAATGTCCCATTTACATGTTTCTCTTTGTATGGCATTAAGAAAACACCTTTGCATTCCAATCCGACATGCTGACTTTAACACGCGCATTACATCTATCTACATTCAAGCGATTATTTTTTATTATTGATTATATTGACTATCATGACGAAACTTGTGAAAAAATATACCTGTTATATTTATGTAAACGCTGTGCACATATATTTCCATTGAACTTATATGAGGGGAAATATAGCAAATATGAATAATTTGGTACCTTTTTTAGCTAAGAACAAAATGAAAATTGTGTAAATAAATTTAAGTAAATACTTTCTTCCGGATAATGTAAAATTTTCCGTTTTTCGGGTTTACCCTTACAATTACACCATTGAAATGGACTGCGACATCTTGAAGCATTTTAAGGGATTCAATTTTCGTTTTGTTGAGGTTCCCTTAATGCCCTCGCTCAGTTGCAGACTGAAAGTTCCTTATTAATAAGTTATGATTGAAATAATAGGACTCATCCATTTTTTTAGATACACCGAAATGAATTAAAAACCGAAGAGAATAAGCGCGCAAATGGTTGTCAAGAAATCAATTTTACAAATATTTATCCATGCATTACATATTTTTCCCAATGAAATTCGCATGACGCATTTTCTCTCCATAAAATTTCAAATTCGTGCATATAAAATTATACCTGCAAATAACACAAACAGCATTTTGTCTTGTAATTTTTCTCGTTTCACCGAAGTAGCTTTTAATGGCTTGAAAGGGAATGTGGAAGAAAAATGGTGCCGAATAAAATATGTTATTCTCACGTTAGTGCTAGACAAAATGGGAATAAAGAGACTAGTGGAATGGGACGGAACAGCAAATCCAAGATTTGAAATTATTTCCTTATTATTGGAATCTGAAGACTTACCAGAGACTACAGAAGGCCTAGTCCTCATGATAGTGTTTATTTTCCTGGAAGCTTCCCGTGGTCTATTAATTAATAAATGTTTATCAGGTGATGAAAGGGTAAATGTAGTGAAAAAATGTCTGAAAAGACTCCATGGCATTGGTATAAAGGTGGCAACACTCACCTTTGATGGCCATTCCCGCCATTTTGTACTAAACCGGTGTTTAGGAGATCATTTGCAACTAACTTCCTGATGTGACATTCGTATATGCTTTCAAGGTAGTGCGCCCGCTGTTATTTTTTGTTTTCCTTGTTCCATGGTCTGCCGCGGAGTTTGCTCTGTTGCGGAGGGGAAGATGTTAAGGTGAAGTAAAAATTTTCTTCGGCCATCCGAGCGATGAGAGCGGGCAGTTGGCTTAGGGTCCCGTGTGGGGGAAGTGCGCTCGCTATCGCTACCCAGTATTAAGCTTAGGCTGATTTTTCTTTGAAGGCTTCCGCGACTCATATACTTGTTAATATTGCTGTTTTCAGGTATTCTCGTCGCGTGTTTAGTTTTTCTGACTACAGTTTCTCCCCTCTTCCTGGGGGCGTCTTCAGGTCCGTTGGACATTTTGTAATTATTGTTATTATTTATTTCCCGTTGTTATGTATTTCGTTGCTAGTTCAGTTGACCATTATGTTCATCTGCTGGACATAGATTTAAAATGTGTCCCCATTGCCCGCTCCTCGCTGTGGTCCGACCACTCTCTCCCAGGTTGAGGCAAATGGGTATCCATCCTCCCGATTGAAATTTGATGGATATTTAACCAGTTCTACTGCTTCTCTGATCAGCCTGGAAAAATAACGATTTTCGTTTGAGAGTACTCTCACTTGGTCAAAGGCAATCTGATGTCCTGGCTCGAACCACGCATGCTGATTAGGCTGATTTGTTGTCATTGGGTCTCGCCCAGTTAGCTTAGGCTACCTTGTTTTTATCCTTTTTGTATTCCATCCAACCTTGCTCCTCTTCCTTCATTCCTCCCCCTTACTGTTCTCTGTGATGATCGTGCGTTCGAACCATCGAGGGTATGGTCGACACTTAACTGAGAGAACTACAAAATCTATTCAAAGGCTCTTCTTTTGAATTCCTCCCGTTGTACTTTTTTCTTACCTCTTCCGAGTGCGAGCGGAAGATTCCTCGCCATTTAACTCACTCTGGCGCCCAACTTCCCTCTCCTCCTTCCTAAACTCACGACCCGAGCTACACCCGGTCGGAAAACGTCACACAGACCCGAATCTTGCTTTTCTCATCCCTTAAATTCTTTACAAAATGATTATATTAAAGTTCCTCCATATTTTGAAGTTCTTGTAAAACACATGGCTGTCTTCGGTCGTATTTTGTGTCAGTGATGGCAGTTTGATCAACTGGAATTACTTTCTTGCTTTTCTTCAGCGTTTGGAAAACGCTGAAGAAATGCTGAAACCTTTCCCTTACGCCCTTTGCTTTAGTGCGTTCCATACGGAGCGTGTGGCGATCGTCATTGCATTATATAGAGTTATATGACTCACAATTAGAATCAAATATAATTTATCGATAACATGTATTGAAATAATGGAATGAGTAACTCGAATCGAAAGTGAGAATCGATTTAACAAATAAAAATAATAAGTGACTATCTAAATCTGCATTATTGCCTTGCAAATAGTTCTCATAGAATACTTTGGTGAGAAATCAAAATTGGTGCCAATTAGTTTACTCATTGGTGTTTACAAATGATTTCTGTATTGATTAAAGATAACTTTCTCTCCAACCTATTGATTGTAATTCTTTGCGTAGCTCTACTGCAAGGCAAATATATTTTAAAGATAGGGGAATACGGGACGCATCGCGCGTCTGAGATAAAATTCAACACTCGATAAATGTTAATTTCCGATGGTGAAATGTTTTAAGAGGTAAATGGAATGAAAAATTGTCTGAACTGGCAGGATAAAACGAGAATTTCAATGCTACATGAGCGGAAGACAAAAAAGAGCATAGCGCTGAAACCAAGGCATTAACTCCCACGAAATTGGATGTGACTGGGCTAATCCGATTGGCCTTTCCATTCCAGCAGCACGGTCAATGAGCACCCTGCGAACGTTATCGATACTTCCGTTACATATGCACATTGCACACTTTATATTCTAAACAATGCTTTTCAGTTTCTGCTTTCATTGTATGATCTACTATATCTGACGGTCCATTTGCTTCGAGAATTGTTTCATGAAGTTATGCGCCTGCTAGCGCTGTGTTCGAATTTGTACCAATCTCCATCGTCTCTTATAGTAGAAATACCATATTCTTGAAAGCCTATCCTACAGTTACTAATAATAACATTTGAAATAGTGCAGTGTTATAAATAGCACATTTCACAAGTTAGCGCAAGAGGAAAACTGCGTTGTTCCTCAAAAAAGTTAATTCTTTTATCATATAATTTGTATTACACTGTGATATACTGTATATTATCATTTATACCTCTAATTTTGCCAGTTTAATGTGAACCCTAAGCTACTTTTAGTGAATAAATGTGTTGGTTGATGGATAACATCTTTAATCATCAGTGCTGACATCTGTTAGTGATTTTATGTACTGTACAAGTCCTAAGAGGACACACTCGGGAAAATTTGTGTCTGGTAACTTTAGAGAGATGGAATAAGAAACTCCCACTCTGTTTATGGGATGTAGAAATTCGCGCAAAATGGACACTTGCGTCTCAATTTTGAACTGATTGTGCGATGAAAGCATTCGTAATGCCACTCACTCTTACGTCGTTCCTCTCGATAATCGTCAGTTCCCCTGTAGGAATAGACGTTGCGTGAGATATTTTTTTCTTGATTATTGCCGACGCTTTTTCATCTTCAGTATCTGTCAGCAGCACCCTCCATAGGGCCCATCTTATTGGACGCACGTGCTGGTGAAGTTCAGGCTCAATCGATTATGGAAACGGATTCATTATAACGGTCTTCAACATCCCTTAAGGCTTTCATCCTTTAAGAAACAGGCCTAATTGGTGAGATAACGCAGTCTTGTGGATGATCCATGCCTTCTCTCTCATTTAATTAATCATTTTATGAAACTAGTTTTTATATCATGACAATTAGCGAGCATACAAGAGAGTAACTGTAATTTAACCCTGAATGTTGGCTCCTTAAGGGATATTCACGCTTTTCAATGAACCCAAATTTACCTAAAATATACTTCTCTGATGCAAGTGCCATAAACGCTGCGCGGAACATTTTTATAGCTTCAAAAGTGCTCGTCATTCGTTTGATAAGGTCCAAATACCTCCTGGTGAGACGTTTGCAACAATGGTGGTATCTAAAACAAAAGCATTCGTAAATCATCTCGGGGTAGCTTACGGATACTCCTGTTTTCCAAAAAAATTACTCAATTATTCGACGGGAAAAGTATATATTTGCAAATTTATAACCTTTTAAATTATTATTATGCCGTCTCAAGACAGATGTGAAGTATTACGGTGTTTTTATCGTTCAATGATGCGAAATATCGACATAGTCAACATCATAAAATTCATTAAAGGAAAACTGCAAAAAAATCTTCTTCGTAGAAGGGGATGATGAAAACACTATAAGCTTGAACTTGAATTTAAATGTCGTTATTTCTAAAGTAATGAATGGGAATTGGTCTAAAGAGATAAAATTTAGTCCTTCAACCATAATTTAGTCCAAGTCTCACATTTGTCGGAGAACTTTTTCATGTTTTTAAGTCATGAAATATCGCGCCTGTAATTTTGCACGTATACCTGCATTACTAAGAAATCTTTTCTTTACTAGTATTCTGCCCACTTTTTAGGGACTTATGGCTTTTTGATGAGGAAAAATATTCCATTCCAAGTTTTAAGCTAGCAAGCCAACTTAAGCATCCTAAAAACTATTATATAAGTGACTGATTGTGTGGGTTTCGATCCAGATGAAACATTAAGTACACTAGATTTTCACCCTTTACTCAACTAAGAGGGTAAAATTCTCCTCAAAAATCATTTGACGTGACCGGGATACGAATCAGGATATTGAATTTTCAGGTCAAGCGAGTTATCCAGTAACACTGGTAACACCACCAAACGATTTTAATGAAAGGCGAATTTCAGCAGGTATTCTTTATGGTGAATTTCAACCGCTTGGGTATATATCTTGGCAACTGTGTGAAGGACTGCGTATCATATCACACGTCCGAATATTTGCCATTAGACATGATGATACATTCAATGATATTCGTGCGCAGTGCTGTGATATTTGGCTCTGACAAATTTGGACCATTGGTAAGTTGAATGCAGGTAACGGATGCAGAATATCAAATGGACGGATAGCATCTGAATAGAAATAGAGAATAGAGGGGGAAATCCGATGAAAACCAATCAGGAAGAAAACGTCCTGAGGAACAGGTCACTCTTATGTCAAGCTTAGAAGTGCCTGATTAACGTTGACCGACCGTTAGTATAGACGTTGTGTTAGTGTTGTAGTTATCAAGAGTTTGGGTCACTTAGGACACATCATAAACATGGTTTGCATGCATGAGCATGAACGTCGAAAGAGTAAATACACTGGTGTTCTCTGTCATGAAAATTTTTAACCTCTTATTATAAAATTCAGTCTCTCTCAGGCAGTCAAGGTGAACGGTCGTGTCTTGTCCTTGCTCGCCGAAGTGTGTCTTTTCGCCATGCCTGTTCGAAATTGTGCAATCTGTGGCCTCCCTACTAAACGAGGCACTAGCCTCTCCTGCAGCGTGTGTACGGACTATTATCACCCCTCGTGCAATTCCCTCACAGAGGAGGATTTCAAGACCATCCTGGACGTGCACAAGCCGTGGACTTGCAGCAAGTGTCTTGAGAAGCGTCGGCTGGACCGCAGGGAGGAGACTCCCGTGAAGTGCTTCGGTCCTGTTTCTCCTGTTTCTCCCCCTCTTCCTTCCGAGGATGGCACTATGAAGGAACTGCTGCAGACTCTCTTACAACGAGTAAACTCCATCTACGACGAGCAGCGTTCCCTGAAGGACACCATCTCTTCCTGGGAAGTATCCGTAAGTGAGCACGCAAAGTCCATCGAGCTAATTAACTCCAACCTGGCAAAATTAAGCGATAGGCTGGATGAAATCGCAAGTGAAAACAAGGCTTTAACGGAAAAACTGTCGGCTTTTGAAGTACGCTTAAACCAACTAGAACAGGACCAATTGCGGAATGTGATAGAGATCAGAGGTATTCCCACTTCTGATGGTGAAATAGTTGACTCCCTTGTTATCAAGACGGGATTATCACTGGGAATTAAAGTTGACATCAGTGATATAGACTATGCCTTCCGCATTGGCAGTCGCGCAAATAGCAACCAGGATCGTGCAATCTTAGTTCATTTTGCACGGTCTCGCGTTGCCGAGGAATTTGTTCAATCACGTAAAAGGAAAAGAAATTTGTTCCTAAAAGACTTACAGATGCCCCATTTGCCATCCAATTCATCGAACCCCCCCATCTATGTAAACGAATCCTTGACTCCCGTCAACAGGAAATTGTACGCCATAGCCCGTAGCCTGAGAAAAGAAGGGAAGGTCAAGTTCGTGTGGATAAGAAATGGGAGGGTGTATGTGAGAAAGAACGAAGGCGCCGATCGAGTTCAGGTAAACAGTGAAGAAGATCTGCAGAGAGTTAAATAGGGCTTGTGTGCATGTTTAAACCCTGAATCTCACAACTTACCTGTAAGCACCAAAGCTAACGTCACACGTGAACTGTCGACTCTTAGTGTATGCCACGTCAATGCCCAATCCCTATTTGCGCACATTGACGAGTTTAGATACTATTTTCTCTCAAAGAGCTATCATTTAATTGGAATATCCGAGACTTGGCTGAAAGAACATGTAACAAGTAACATGGTAGAACTTGAAAATTACCAGTTAATACGCAATGATCGACATGGTAGAGGTGGTGGTGGTGTAGCTGCATACATCCATGATAGTTTAAAGTGTAAAGTTCTTGAACTCTCCGGTGGAATTCATCGGAAGCCTGAATTTGTGTTTATTGATGTCTCCCATGTAAATGGCAAACTATTGTTTGTTGTTATGTATAGACCGCCAAATATCAGCTATATATGCGATGATTTTGAAACCTTAATATGTAAATACATACCTTTGTATAAAAATATTATTATTTGTGGTGATTTTAACATTGATATGCTCAAAGACACATATAAAAGCACTTATCTTAAGAATTTACTGTTTAGTTATAATCTTCATCTGCCTTCTTTTCAAGCAACACATGTCTTGGAATCAAGTCATACATTGCTTGACCTAATAATTGTTGACGATGAATGTAAAATAGTTGAATTTGGCCAAGAACCTGTCAACTTTTTATCAGAGCATGATCTGGTATATGTGAACTATACTTTCAAGACACCTTCGTACAAACCACCTGAAATCTGTTACCGTGATTTGTCTAAATTGAACTACGCCAGATTCGAAATGGACTGGAATGACCTTTCCTGGGAGGACTTCTATTTTACGCACGATGTTGACGAAAAAGTGACCTTGTTCAATTCTTACCTTACCTACCTTTTAAACAAGCACGCTCCCTTAAAAAAAATCAAGATAAAGCGTAACCCTGCTCCCTGGCTCTCTCAAGATATTAAAAATGCCATGAGTCAAAGAGACTCTATACGTAGGCATTTCCGACGAACACGGTCTGTTCTGAAATACAGTGAGTATAAAGCCATTCGAAACAAGGTGAAGCAAATGCAATACGACGCAAAAGTTGCCTATTTTCATTCCTGTTTATCAGATAAGCGTGATGCCCGTTCTATTTGGCAAGAAATTAAAAGGCTAGGCCTTGGTAACACTCGCAATGAACCAACCAACATTAACTTTCCCCTGTGCGAACTAAATAACTTTTTTCTAAATACCTCCCCCTCGTCTGATATTATGGACGGTGAAGAAATTCTCGATATTGTTATTAACGCCGACAAAGAATTCAGCGCTGAAAATCTTTATTTCCCTCATTTTACTCCAGACTTACTATTAAAATATACTTCAATGGTAACTTCTAATTCCACAGGAGCAGATGAAATCAGTATTCAGTTAGTTAAAAAGATCCTTTATCTAGCTCTTCCAATGATACTTTCAATTTATAATTGCTCGTTAGACTACTCTAACTTCCCATCATTATGGAAATCTGCTCTCATCCAACCTATTAAAAAGAAGCCCAACCCTGTAGAAATGTCTGACTACCGACCTATTGCAATATTATGCGCTTTGTCAAAACCTCTTGAACGATTTGTGCACAATTGTATGATAGAACATCTGTCTAAAAACAATTTTCTTAATAACTTTCAATCAGGTTTTCGCAAAGGGTATAGTACTCAAACTGCTCTAATAAAAGTAACAGATGATATACGACTTTCAATGGATAAGCAGAAAATAACAATACTGGTTCTCTTTGACTTTAGCAAAGCATTTGACTGTGTAAACCACAATATACTCTTAAGGCGACTATCCAACTTAAAATTATCTAACTCTGTGTTGCAATGGTTCCGCTCGTACTTGACCCAACGCTTTCAAGCGGTGAATGATCGGAAGAATAATCTACGTTCTGAATCACTTCCCGTCAAACGTGGTGTCCCCCAAGGATCAATACTCGGCCCATTACTATTTGTCATATACATTCAAGATCTCCCTAATAACATACACCATTGCAAGTACCATTTATACGCTGATGACTTGCAGATCTACATCGACTGCGATCGCAACGATATCTCAAATGCTATCGCACTAGTCAATCGAGATGTATCTTCTATATGTAAATGGGCGTCTGATAATTTGTTGAACTTAAATTCTCAGAAGACTAAGAGCATAATAATTGGTAGCGCAAAATCCCTTAAATCTGTAAACATTGAATTACTCTCCAAGATTCAAGTTCAAAACTTAGAAATAGAATACACTGACAAAATTAATGATTTAGGTGTTATTGTAAATAAAACGCTAACCTGGGATGAACACATAGCACATATTTCTAATAAAGTCATTAAAAACCTGTACAAACTGAAAAGTTTTCGTAACCTGATGTCTTTGCCACTGAGACTCAAATTAGCTAAAACCTTACTTATCCCTCATATTGATTACTGTTCGTTGGTAATGTCCAATATTTCAAAATCTCAGATATCCAAACTGCAAAAAATACAAAACTGTGTAATACGGTATGTGTGTGATGTGGCATTTACTGAGCATATCACACCGTATTACTATGAATTAAAAATTCTTAAAATTGAACAAAGAAGAAAACTGCAAATGGGTGTGTTTATGCACAAATTATTAAAAACTGAAACTCCTTCTTACATTTATCAGCCATATAAAGATAATTTGGTCAAAAAAACAAAAAACACCAGAAATAATAACAAATTAATTGTACCCTGCCACAGAACGTCTATGTATCATAACTCTTTTTATGTAAATTCGTGCATTGTATGGAATTCGATTCCGCAAGCGCTGAAAAATATTAAGTCAACAGAAAGATTTAAAAAATGCTTGCTGTCTTATTATCTTAGTGATAGTTAATATTTTGTCAAATATCTTGGATTTAATTCATAAATATGCTACCTTTGTGATTGCTATAATGTTTAAGTATGGAATTGTAATATTTGTTGTAGACAAGTGCTGTGATTGTGATTTTTGTACATAGTGACATGTTTCCTATGAGATTGTTATTATTTTTTTTTTCTTTTGCCTGAGTTGTAATTAATTATGCCTGCTCCAAAGGAATTCTTTCCTAGAGCTAATAAATATTATTATTATTATTAAAAAAAAATTGGACCTTAGTGAGCAAATTCGTAAGGTATACAGGGTGTCCCATAAATGTCACGCCACAGTGACACTGGAGCTAGGACAGCCTAAGAGGAACCGAACCAGCCTAATATGACCTCAGTAAAAGTTGCACGGTTTTCGAGATATTGCCAAATTAAAGCTTTTTCAAAAATTTCACTTTTTTTTACATTTCTAGTCCCAGAATTCAATCGGATAATTTAACGTTCTCATTAGGGTCGCTCTTTTAATCTTCCAACTGTGACTCATGTGCCGACTTCTACCTGAAACAGAGGCCCGAGAGGTAGGGGGGTCATGGGGTCCGAACAAACAAAAGAAACGCGGAAGCCGCTATACCTGTCTAACTTTATCGGCTTTCAAAAAATGGGATGGATAGAGTACTTTGTTTGTTAATTTGTGGCAGTAGCCCCATCAGAGAGCCAAATTGAGAGCTATTCAAGTGAATTCTGGGACTGGAAATATAAAAAAAATTAAATTTTTGAAAAAGCTTTAATTTGGCAATATCTCGAAAACCGTGCAACTTCTACTGAGGTCATATTAGGCTGGTTCGGTTCCTCTTAGACTGCCCTAGCTCCAGTGTCACTGTGGCGTGACATTTATGGGACACCCTGTATATGATAAGGTTAGAAAGTAAGTTCTTCTTCTTCCTCTTCAGTTAGCAGCCCTGTGCCTGGTTAGCAGCAACTCGCCATTCTTCTCTATTCTCCACCATTCTCTTTAGTTAGTAATATGAAATTGTGTTAGTGTCTGTCATTATCTGTGTGGTGTACGCAAGTGGTGTTCTACCTCTTGTGTTTCTCCCTTCCATCATCCCTTCGATGACTCTTGCTAGCAGGCCATTATGTCTGAGAGTGTGTCCCATCATATTTGCTCTTCTTGTCTTTAGGCTCCTCATAAAGCTTCTACTTTCTCCTGCTCTTCTGAATACTTCTTCATTTGTTATATGCTCTACCCAACTGATTTCTTAAGCATTCTTCTCCAGCACCAAGCCTCAAAAGCCATCCACTTCTTCTCTTCTGGCTTCCCTATTGTCCATGTTTCGCTGCCATAAAAAGCCACACTCCACACGCACGCCTTCAATAGCCTTTTCCTTATGTTTAGGTCTATATTTCTGGTTATAAATATATTCTTCTTTCTGTTAAAGGCATTTTTTGCCTGAATATTTCTAATCCGTATTTATCCTTTGCTGGTTCCATCGTGCGTCATCAGACTTCCCAGGTACTTATACTCCTTTACACTTTGTATTTTTTCATTCTCGATTCAAAGCAAGTTGAGGAGGAAAAAAGCTGAATTCAGAAGTCACCCTGAGAGGAGAGCAATTTGAGCGTGTCAATTTCTTCACCTACCTCGGAAGTACCATCTCGTGTAAAGGTGAAGTACAACGGACACCAAGCGAAGAAAAGCCAAAGCTAAAATGGCATTCATAGTATCTATGGAGGATGAATCACGAAAGGCATCTAAAGTTGAGGTATTCATATTCCTGCTAACATCTTTCCCGGTGCCTGCACCGAAGTTAAAATTTGAGAAGCACGACTATGGATCAATTGACCAGCAAATCTGAACAAAAAATCACTGTATTAAATAAATGAGCAATAACTTAAATAAAGCAATGCATATTAATAAAATTTGGCTCAAGGGAGATGAAGTGGTCAAGAAAACCCAGCAATTCCATCGTATACGAGGAGGGTTCAAATGACCCGTTCTTCAAGGTATAGCTTACCGTACACACTACGGAATAACTGTTACATTATCATGCTTGTTGCTCATTAAAGTGTATCATTATATTAAAAAATATACAATATTTCAAAAGAATCACATGAAAAAATATTTAATAAAATAGTAGGTAGAACTCCTAAAAGTAACAAATGAGCCTTCTTGTCCTTCAAGTACCAAATAAATGAAAACTTGGTGCTACCCACTAGAAATTTTATCGTGCAAAGTGTTTCTTCGTTGAAGAGCCATCAACAGGTGCAAATGTAGGAAGAACTTCCGGACACATCCAAGAGAACACAAAAAGTGCTTCATCAAGAAGGAATCCAGTTCCCTAACCGCGAATCACACGATTCTATGGAGGACACTACCGCTATTTCACACCTAAGATCCTACAGATCGAATACGAGGGACGTTGCGTCGATGCCAACGAATAATGGAAAATTATGGAAAGAAGAAAAAAGAAGGTCAATCCTAATGAACGGAGCATAGCCATCAATGTCAATTACGGGTTCATCAAAGCATCTGTTAACATCAGGACACCAGAGTGATTTTATAGCCAAACTTTTTGCCTTCAGTGACCACAGACGTGAGTTGGACTCACTTGAACAACTCGAAATTTTAAAAAGATTGTATGACCCTGGTTGCTCTTTCCTTAATGAATGTTTGTTTCCAGTCTCTTCACCAATCCTCAAAACCTTGAGCCAGCTTCCCTGTACAAAATTGTCCCTCCCCCCTCAGCCGAGCATCCAGTAATAGACCTTGATGGCTATACTCCCCTCCCCCCATCTATGATTACTTCCTAAAGCTATCCCATCCCTCATTTCCTCCTCCACATCCGCTTTCATTTACTGCATGAACCTTCGCAAAACTCTCTTTGCTTGTCAGTGAGCACATGAAGATAATACCAGGAAATCCGGGTTGTGCAATTAATTATTAACCTGTGAACTGACCCATGGAGGGTAATAGTAATTTTTACAAATCATACTGTATCTTTCTGTCTTCGAAATCTTTTGGCTATACTTTAATGACCAAAGAATATCATAAATATTTAGGATGTATTGCTAATACGCATTCATAAGTAATTAATTTTATTTAGATAGAATTTAAATTAGCCAGATCATCAAAACATGTCTTTTGAAGATAAATTTACCGACAGTGTATCAATCTCCGCGTGACTTTAATATTTTTATTTTGTTTACGAGTTTAAATGAGTGAAAAAAGTATCCACCCGTCAGTATCTTTGAAAGATGAGTTCGGTTTGGGTAAATGAAAACGGGAGTTTCAAAATTAAAGCCCCCTCAGAGCCAAAAAAAAGTCGTAATGACCACGTTATCTTTTTCCAATCTTCATCTTTTCCCCAATTTGCTATTTTCCCAACCGTTATTCCACCAAGGCCATTATAATTCTCTCCATTCACAACGTTCATTTTCCTCTCAGCACGGTCGCAGTCCCACCACAAACTTTGATATTTCTCTTGTATGCTTTGCATAATAATTATTTCTAAGTCCGCCATATTGAATTAACCATTTTTTAAACTGGAATAGTATTCATAATGAAAGATCATATCATACGCGAACTTGTTTTCGGTTAACACTCATTTTCTTATTTATTGGTAAGCCATGTTGAATCTACTATTTTTTTCATTTTGATGCCAGATTCGTTAACCTCAGCAGCCTCAAAAACTCCCAAATTCCGAGTATAGAACTGACTGAATAAGGCAGTGTTAGTTTGGCCAGCATTAAGTCCTTAGCATGCATTATCGTCTTATTAGGGGAACGCGAATTGTTTGAAGAAGAGAGTTGATTGTCCTTGAGCTTGACCGTGAAGATTGTTCTATATTTGCGAAAAATTAACCGCCTAAGATGGCTGTTACGCGCAATTTTTCCATAAATTTTCCGAGTAGGTTATGTAGTGCATATTTTTGGAACTTACCTGTGCTGTATTTTTCTAGATGAGTTATTGACTAATTTATAGTTTGAATTATTTCTAGATGAATTTTGCCACGACATTTCCGCGACGAATTGTTTTTAGTGTTTTAAGTTGATTTAAGCGAGATTTTTTCTCTAGCCATAAAAGAGGCTTTATTCGATTTTTAAAGTTTAATTTCAGCTGGACTAAGAAGCGTGACGTAAACACTGTGATGCTCATGGCACGAAAATATTGCTTTGTATGACTTCTAATTTCAATAATTGACTAAATATGATATTCATAAGACTTTTTAACTTGACTCTTTTATTCACGCCGTATCCTGAAAACGCCTTCATTATCGAAGAATATTTTTCCAATTTAATATAAACTACTGCGGTCACATAACGATTCAAATATTAAATATTGTGTTTGGGCTTGAACTCGACTCTTTTATTCATGCCGTACGCTGATTATGCCTTCGAAGATGAATATTTTTTTACGATTCCGTATTGACCACTGTGGTCATAAATTTGTCTATAGTTTTAAAAGGTAAAGATTTTACAACTTATTGATCGCGACCGATAAACCCAAAGAAATGGCACTCAAAGACAATGACATGTATTTAGATTTTTAAAAATTTATAAATAGTCGATTAATGCAAAAAAATCACATTCTTTAACTTTTCGGACCACTTGATCATATTTTTCTGAACTATACATTCCCAATAAAACTGTCAGCATCAACTTCATCAACAAATCTCTTCAGCAAACTTTAAATAATAAAGTAAAGAAAGACACCTTAATGAAATTTCATTAAACAATGTCAGTTCTCTGTGCCGCAGAAGGTAGCGAGAACTGGACACTCATAAATGCAAATGACCAGAGATAACAAACGTCAGAAATGAAGTTCTTACGAAACACAGTGGCTATAAACAAACAGATAGACAACTAAGTACAGATAGAAAACCAAATACAAATCTACATCTACATACTACCCCGCGAGCCGCCGCATGGGCGTGTGGCAGGGGGTGTAAGGTCACCAGCCGTGTAAAGATGTGAAATTTTTGGAGGTGAAATGGTGACATGTCATATGGGAGTGTATTTAGAGGAGCTCAGTTTTTATTGTGATCGCTTATTGTGCGCGGAGAGAACGAGTTTTTGTACCTAACTGTTCGGCAGAGTGTCTCTCGTATTTTATCGCATCTGTCAGACCTAGATATGTAGTAAGGCGACATGATAATATTCTCTGTGTCACTCTGAAACACACCAGTTCTTAATATCTCAAGCAGTCTAAGCCTAGTATGCAGCCTCTGAGTCTCTAGGGGCTCCCACCTTGATCCCTCTAACAGTTGTGTGACACTATGTTCGTTCGTAGCAGTTTTTAACAAAGTGTGCTACTTTTCTTTGTATTTTTTAAATTTTTTTGGTTAAATCTTTATGAGCAGGGTCCTAAATATTCGCGGCGTATTCAAGGTGTGGCCTACCCAGAGCGAAGCAGCATCTCTCTTTTACTTTTTCATCCAAGGACCTTGCTATTATACGCTTAACAAAACCTAGTTTTTTAATGCTGTGCCGCATATGTATTGTATGTGCGTTTCCCACGATATATCTGGAGTAAATGTAACTCCAAGGTATTTTACTGTATTGGAAGATTTTATGTTCACCACAAATAGAACACTTAGTACGGATAGAAAACTTAACTTAGAAATAAGGAAAGAACTCGGCGTGAAAACCATCAACAAAACAAAACTAGACTACAGGAAGTGATGCGGAGAAAGCTCGGAAAGAATGGCTTAAGAGATAATACCAAAACAAATTTAGAAAAAGATCTAGTGGCAGAAGATTCCAGGGACGTCCACACAAGAGATAGAAAGCCCAGGACTAAAAAGGTGTAAAGTCTAAAACATGCAGAAAATAGGAAAGGAAGAAAGCTTATACCAACTAACCGCGGTTACGTTAGTACGTTTTCTCCTCGTTAGAAATTCGTTACTTTCAAATAATCTCTCCATGGAGTGTATGCCCGTAATATTTCCCTTTGAAAAAACTTGAATTTTTGTAAAATATCATGGAAAGTTGTGCGGGATGTGAAAAATGTTTTGTTATCTTTGAAATGGTGAGATTTTTTGTCTTTGCTTGAACTTTTTTGTGAAATGATATGTAGCTCGCACTAATTTGAACTGCACAGCTTATATATTCAGCATGGAGGGTTACGCACTTTTACAATAACATCAATTTTCCACCGTCTGCTCTCTTTCCTTATTGGTTACACGTATTCTCGCCTTTGATCCACGAGTGCGTGAATGTGGGTGGGTGGATCGGATGAGGGGGCGGCAAGGGAGATGAAGGTCTTTGGGGATGGAGAGATAAGGAAGGGAGGAATCCCACCCCACCCTCGCATGCAACGGGGGCGGCCTCGAAAGCAATAAAAAAAACTCCCTTTTCCTATAGCTCTAGTTTCGGGGTCGGAAATGCAGTTGGCGGAGGAGGGAGTTCAAAGGGGAGGGAGACACATAGAGATGGAGAGCAAAAAGGGGTGGGATAGGGATAAGGTGGGCGCGGTGGTGGGGGTTGGAGGAGAAGGCGCACAAAAGCAGACACAGCGCAGGAAACGTGATCGGAAACGGCTTTTAACGATTTCCATGCAACCCACGGCTCTCTCTCTCTCTCGCAGGATTTCCCCTTTTACTTCCATACGTGCGAACACTCCGGGTGGACTCTTCAACGAATCCCATTGTCTCCCTTAAAGTGGACACGCCGTGACTGCGAGAGTCGAAGCAAGTACTGTATTTCACCTTTACGTCTGTATTATTTATTGGTTTAGCTAGCCTTTTCCTCACAACTTTCCGGTTCTGGAGAATCGAAGAAATCAATGCAGCCACTTCCACTTACGTCCTCAACGCTTAAAGTTTTTTAGGCGAGATAGTTTCCTAGTCACTCTGGAGACCATATTCGAATTACAAATTTTAATTGAAAAGCTGTAAGAAGTGTGAATTAAATATTGCATTGTTAATGGTGCAATAAAATATAATTGCATTACTAAAATTCTAAGTAATTAAATACATACATCTATATAAGTCTTTAATTGGACTCATTTTTTCGCGCGGGACGTTTAAAACTCATTTACAACGCAAGGTTTTGGGCGATCCTGAAAAAGTTACTACATTGACAATATGATTTCTTTTCAAAAATTGTTTAAAAAACGTAAAAACTACATATGGTTGTTTTTTGCGAGATCTACTTGCATATACGTACTATATCTCATTTAAGAGGAATCGCATTTTTCGTCAAAAACCTCGTAAAGTAGTTCAGTTAAATGCTGATATTTTGGCATTTTTTGAAGGATGAGATATTTTTCTTATGAATGAGACCAAATGAATTGATTTATTGATGAAATGGTGTTTCGCCCAAACTACCTAACAGTCTTTCTAATGTGACTGACAAAAGTGGTATTTAAAAGTTAACATTTAATTCACCAAATTGCAATTGTTTTTATATAGGGCAAACTGGAAGAAGTTTCAATGTTCGAATGAAGGAACATAAGAATTCATTCATTAACCAGGATAATGAGTTAATGTTTTCGAAACATTTTATTGATAATAATCATGTGTCTGACTTCGATTTTAATGTTTTACGTGATGGATACTAAGGTGCTAAGTTGGGCTTTTTAGAAAATTTTGAAATAAGGACATTTCACCAATTGTGCACGGAAAAACTCGTCAACGAGGTGGTTCCCATAAACTCACCACTTCTTTCCGAAAGAGTCCTCCCCCACTTCCTCCCTCTCAAAGGTTTTATAACACTGACCTTGCTCCCCAACCGGAAAATTTGGTATTCTCCTTACTTCCCACCGCTCCCCCCCACCCCCCCGCCACCTCTTTCCCTAACCCCGCCCCCTCCTCTGTTATAAGGTATAAAGGTGAAAGACCGGTGAGTGTCGATGTTTGTTTAACCTCTTGACAATGGCGATGAGTCGCTGAAACCGCCGAGGACGAATAAACCGTGTGAAAAACTACTAAGTTTTATTTCTTTCCTTATCATTCTTAATCAGGGATACCAGGCCAAATTTTCCCCTAATGTCGTTAATCAAGGCAGATACCGAGAAGACAGATTTATGAACTTAATCCGGAGGTTGGAAAAGGATGTAGGGCTGAATATATGGGCTTACTTCTATTCATTTTATCCGTGCATTTAGCATTCACATATGTTGCAGTACCAATCATTTAAGATGTGCAAAGCAAGGTTTTCTGCCTTCGGGGCGGATTGGCGCATCACTAAATCTCTAGGTCCGACAGAAGCGAGATATTAATAGAGATGAATTGCCGAACAATTAGGTTCAACAGTTTGTTCTTCCCAGCCAGAACTACATTTAAGCTCTACTACAAACATTTTACAATCCCAAAATGTGCTTCAAAATTTTAGCTCCCTATAACTTAGTCCTTTACACCTTTAAATGGCTAGAATCCAGCACCCCTTGCCACACGCCCATGCGGCTATTCTCAGGGTAGTATGTACGAGGCTTGTTCAAAAAACAATTGGACTATTTTGATTGCACAGTAAAGGATTGTCCTTCAAAGAACAAACAGGGATATAGAAAATATTATCAGAGACGAAGACATAGTGAGATTTGTGAAGAACCAACGGTTAGCTTGGCTAGGTCATGCGGAAAGAATAAGTGAAGATGGAATGCCAAAGAAGTTGCTACATGGAAATATGGATGGAAAGAGAAGAAGAGGAAGACCATGGAAAAGATGGATGCAGGATTTAGAAGAAGGCATAAAGACTATGAGGATCATAAGGTGGTAGGAGAAAGTGCAGAAGAGAATGGACAGGTGTCTTTAGGGAGGCCAAAGCCCATACCGGGTTGTAGCGCCGAAGAAGTAAAGGATAGTCCTAGCGACGTCTGGTTGCCATCGCTGCTTTTTTTACTGCTTCCTGAGTAACCATAGTTCTCCATTTTTGAAAATTTTGTTTAGTTTCCGTCATATACCTGTGTAAGTGGAAGGTGTTTTAGTCATCGTTGGGATTTTTGCAATGCCAATCTTATAAATTCGTAATTTTTTTTGGAAAAAATGTAATGGCTGCCCCTCTCAGCCTTCCTACTCACCTGACTTTCCTCCATGTGAATTTTTTGAATTCGCCAAATTAAAACCACTTCTTAAAATACGTCTTTTTGACATCGTTGACGATAGTAAAGAGAATTTGCAACGGGAAAGGGAGGTGATATCAAGAAAAGCATTTCAGGACTGTATGGCGAAGTGAAAACATCCCCTGAATAAGTATATCTCCGGATAAGGAGAGTTCATCTAAAGTATATAAGGGCCAATAAGCTCTGTGGTTTGCCGTCTGAGGCCAACAAAAAAAACATCGAGTACTCTTAAACATTTTTTTTACAAATAGTCCCGTTATTTTTTTAATAGACCTCTTTGATGTGGATGTATGAAACTGTCAAAACGAAATTCAACTCTTCTGCACTCGTGAGGCGTTTAGTAGACGCCAGGCAGACCTCCATCGATTTCTACCACTATTGACCCATACTTCCATCATAAGGCGGGATTACGCATTGAAGTCACTTCCATGGCAGTAACCTTGCAAGTCGCTAGAAAACCATACTTCGATGTGTAAACAAGGACTTCCATGGCAGCTGAGCTCTTTAGTAGCAGTAATCGACATCTGTTCCTACTTTCAAGTAAATTAGACTGGTTTCTGCTTTCCCTGCAAGCAGCATATTGATTTTGCGATAAAAATCGCATCGCATCCGGTGAAATCTTATTCACATGACTGCAAGCAGAGACAAAAAATGTAAATAACTAACAACTTAGTTGGAGGCGGTACTTAACATCAGCTTAACATGTTGGACATCTAAATATCTATTTGTACTTAAAAATGAATTTAATAAAAAATAACCCCTCACTTAAGCCTTATGAGTTATCTCTTAGTAGATAATAAAAATTACTATGACAATTCTCATAATTGATACGATGTAATACTGCACAATTAGAGTAATTCATACATATTAATGAAACCCAATAATGCCAATTGGATTCGAACAGCGATATGTGAACGTCATGATCGCCAAATTTTGAGAATTTTCGTAACTATAGCATTCATTGTTTACTTCCGTCATCCATGTATTTGGGAAAAGCCGGAAGTTAGGTTTAATTGGAACAATGCCCTGGAAATGGCGATGCGATTCGAGATATTGCTACACTCGCAATTTTTATAGAAATCCGTGCCCACACGTCAAAGTGCCGATTGTGAGCGACTTTAAAGGCTACCGTAACAGAAGTGACTTCCATGTGTAATCCCGCCGGTATGGTGGAACCAGACGGTCGACAGCTCCGTAGGCCAAATGCGTATACCTTGCTTAACAGCGCCGCCTGTGAGTCGGAGGGTAAACGGCCAGTTATGGGTTACTTTTGCCATGTGTTCACTCTCAAACCATGCAGTGCACATTTGTATCTCCAAGTATCTAATATATTCTTTTGCAACGGGACTAATTGTCTTCTCCTTCGCAAATACACCTTTATCCTAACAGACAGTAGCCGATTTTTGATTTATTAGGACTTATGGCGTAAACTTTATTTTGATAGCCAGGTCAGGTGACATTTAGGCACTGAAAATGTGCTATTATTGAAACTCACGGTTCTTCTCAAGTACTGTAGGACATGACGTATTTCAATTCATGCATGTTCTTGCATTGCGGAGCATCAGCAGTCTGTTTAGCTTCTGTTGACACCTGACATTATTGACGTCTCACTTAAACAATTCCATTGACGTTTTGGCATGTCAACATATAATACAGACTTAACATAGCTTGCTTGCGTAAGAAGTAAATATCGTGTGCAATCTGCATACATCATGGGTCTTTCTTAATCCTTGATTCGTTCTCTTAAATTTTAAGTAACAACAACATATTTTTCACACAAACAAATATTTCCCAAAACGGGGTATCTGCGGACCTCGCGAGAACCTCGGATAAAATTTTACCTGATCAAGGAATAAATATTTTTAATATTCGGCTAAATTCCCTCTAAAAGCGACGCGACGTGTGCTTGCCCAGGGTAACCTGATGATGGCATTATGCGACGAAACCCTGGTTGTACGCAATAAATCTATTTATTGAACCATTTTTAAGGTATTTTAATTTCCGATTCCAACTTATTTCAACTCCAGGGTCTGTTGAAAAGCCGAGCGCTCTACACTCTGGGCTAGCACAGCGTCGCTTTTAAAGGGAATTTAGGAGAATATTAAAAAAAATTAATTTCATTTAATTTATTCAATTAAAAGGATGACCTGAAGGTGTCATTATATGACAAAACACGGGTTGTAAGCAATAAATCTATTTAGTGGACCATTACTAGAGTATTTTAATTTCCAATATAGAGAGGTTCCACATACTCAAGACTTGAGTTATTAGTTATAAGTTGGAATAAGAGTCTCAGAAATACTATTTTATTTATCCCACGGAAGTAATTGTTCATTTGATTCAGAGAAATTACTGAATTTCAATTATGAATTCTCAGATACGCGAGTACGTAAATTCTTGAAGAGTACCAAGGTCCTCTTCGTTGATCTCTCGAATTTCGAAGAGTACCGATTGAGTGAACACCTATGGCAGACAACTCACATTTGAACAAAAGTGCTCATGATTTTCGTCTCATCGTTGCTGCAAATGTGGATTTAAAATAATTCGTAGATATGAATTCGGGCTAAAGAACGAAGTTTGAATGAAAAATCCTAAAAAAAAATCCGTTATTTCGAAAGTCCCGGAGTGTCAAAAAAAATCGGAAAAAGCCTCCAGAAAAAGAGTAGCAGAAATACTCTATTTAGCGTAATCGGCCAAGATCGGTCAAGACGATAGAACAATAAAAGTCATAATTTAAAAAAATCGAAAGGCTTTTTTCCCCGCTCTAGTAGTAATTGTGATGACTGAAGAGAATATCAAACGCAAGACCGGAACGCAAGAAAGGACGCGGGTCTTGATGCGTTTTGGCGGTCTTTTCCTTAAGGTTAGGGTCGCAGGTTAACAGAGTAACAAACTTTACTATAGGCAGACCTGATGCTTTAATTTTACATACTGGTAAGAATGAAAAGCCGAGAGTAAATATTCACGCTGTTTTAATAAGCACCAACCCTGGTTTCGACATTGTAAATGAAAAGTATAACTTAGTTATTCCACATAGGTTTACTAACAGGACGATCTAGGTTGCGGTCACCTGATGATGATGAGCTTCTTCAAAACCTAGGTTGTCTTGTTAATTTATCTATGTTGAATGACTAAGTTATACAGGATGACTAAGGTTGAGGTCACCTGATGATGACGAGCTTCGTCGAAACCTAGGTTGTCCTGTTAATAAATCTATGTGGAATGACTAAGTTATACTTTTCATTAACAACGTTAAGCAAATTCCACGAAGTCACGCCCGAGACAGCGGAATAAATGGTTTTGACACTTTATGTCATTATCAAGGTGCCATAAGACATAAAATGTCGAAAAATGGTCAGTGTTTGTTAAAACAGTGTGGAAATTTAATATCGTCTTTCCATTCTTACCGGTATGGATATTGAACATGTCCACAAAGTTAAGCCTGATACTCCTTCATACTTTAAGATTGGTTTATTTTGGTGCCCATAGCATTTAAAGCTATTATCAAGTGCTTAAGAGTATTACTCTATATAACTATAGTGTCTAAAAGTATATCTCATCATGATTCCGTACGGGCGAATAAAATAAAAACGAAAAGATGCGTATAATCAGAACCAGTGCATGCCTAGAATTCGGTGTACATTGGAGACTGTGGCCAAAAGCGAGCTTCAATTTTTTTCGCTGCCATTGACAACGCAATCAAGATAGCAGATCACCGTCCTACCATCGAAAACCGTCAAGACGAGCGTTAATCTTAAGCCACAGAGCACACACTTGAATAACTTAAATGTAGACGATAATTTCCTTGCTACTACGGTCATTTTCCTATGGTATGCTGCTCAAAACAATTGAGATGTCCTAATTGCTCCAATTTTTTGCACTCCTAATATTATGATCAGCCTCAGTTACTTAGTTTTACAGAATCTCGTTTATTTTGTTCTCTCATGAATCATTGATATTATCGTTTCCCGATATTCTTTCACAATGCATCTGCCAAAGTTTGCAACCCCTTCAGGGACCAAATAGCCGGAGTCAGATCTTCTGCGAATCTAACATTCTTTACTACCTTTCCCCCAAATTAGTATCCCACCTCCAGCCTCATCATCATTTCATCAACCTAAATTTTGTATATTCCGACGTTCTAGAGTTGCCAAGATTCCATACTCAAAGAATAAATTTAATATTCTGAGTGTTTGATAGGTGGGAGGGCTACCCATCCACTCCCCAACAGTTTTATTTAAGCGTGGCGCCAATATGCTTTGAACCATTTGTCTGACTGCTACTCTTCGATCTGTCTGGCATAGGTGGCATTAACAGTAGCAATAGTATTTTCCCTTGCCAGTCCAGCTCTATGAGCCATTATATCCACCAAGTTAAAGCTGTAGTCCAAGGGAGGGGATGGATTGGAAAGCTACCGTGTATAAATAGTGAGAGAAGCAGGCTGTGTGTTGAGGACATCGTCCACTTGATGAAGCCTCTTTTTCCTTTCCAAAATTTGGGGTGTATATAACTACGTGTCTGGTGTAAACTGCTTTTTTGAGACAGAATTATGGCTAGCATATCATCACGAATAACGTTTATGTATATTACATGTAGCTCCAGGAATATTTCCCGTGTTGGTCAAATGCAAGTAATGCCATGACACGCTCACGATCCACAGCGATGACATACGCATCGTAACGATTATCATAGGGTTTTTGTTTTGTTAAGATGGCAGGGATAAGCTTCCACTTAATTTATTTTTGAAGAATGGGTTCTGAGATGGGCACTCAACACTGCTCAAACATTGAGGGAAATGCCACCGCGGGGAGTTCGGTAACAATGCGGGGAGATCAAAAAGTCACCTTTCGTCTCCTAGGCAACGAAAAGTAGAAGTGGCTCATTTTGGTGTTCTTAGCTGAGCAGATCGTTTCTTGAGCGACATCACCAAGCGAAAGTGCTATATATTGGCGGTAGAAAAGAGGATTTTTAAGGTGTTTCAAAAAAAGTGACATCACATAGCGAGGAAGAAAATACAGATTTTGGTTTCAAGTGGATTTTTAAGGTGTCTCGAAAAGGGGAAAAGCAGATAACGGCTTTAGTTTCGAGTTCGGACATAGTTCCTGTCCCTCGGACTAATGTCGAATTTGCGTAGTAAGCAAAGAGTGCAAATGAAGCCAACCATGACCGGGTGTGAGAGAAGTTGCAACTTGGAGGAGAAGCTGCACGAAGATTTCCTCTACTATCTTCAGCACACCCAATGGTGCTTGACGTTCGTGCCCGAAAAATTGAAAAATCAAACGGGAAAATGGATTAAATACCTCATTGGAATGAAACCAGACACCATAGATAACAAGAAGTTGAGAAACCTGCATCTATCGTCTCTCCTACTGGACATGACGTTCGGTCAGCTACGGGGAATTTATGCTGATAGCGACCCGCCGAAGCCGGACGAACCAATCCCTCCATATCCGTTGGCCATCGTGCCCGATAAGGCCCCGGCTCAAGACCCCAGAAAGAAAGACGAACGCTCTCCAGTCCCAGATTGGGTGCAGAAGATCATCGACGGAGAAGGAGATGGGCAGCCGCGGGAGGATGTAAAGGAGCCAGAAGTGAGGCATGTCTCCAAGGATGGGCGAGTTTACTTGGCCACGAAGGCTTTTCCCCGACATTCTGGCGCTTATGGCTTTTTGTCCATGTCAACTGAAAAGAAGAGAGAAGGACCTCGTGGAGGACTCAGCTGTGCGAAGACGCGAACGAAGCCCCATCGAGACGAGATGCCCATGGACGACCACTTCGAGAGACCGGGCCCAGAAGGGTACCCTGAAGGCTCCTGTTCTAGAGCGACTCAGGCGAGGGCATCGCGAATACTGGCGGGAAGGACGCCAGTAGAGGCTAGGGATAGGCTGAATAGATCGTACGAGAGTCTCATATGTCAAATAGATAGAGCATTGAGGGGCGAAATTATTCCACGGGTGGAGATGATGCTTGAACAGATGTGGGAAGATGTGATCACGGATCCCACAGACGATTATCTCTATGATCTGCCCCCACATGCCGTCAAGAACGAGTTACTTGCAAGACTTTTGGACATGACTATGCTCAAGAGGGCACGATTTAGGAGAAGAGAGGCATTCTTACGTCAAATGGAGGGTAAAGTTTCCGGCTGCTGCGAAGACAACGCTCCCATCAAACAACGATTCGCGCGTGGCCACAAGAGGACAGCTCCAGTGAAGCCGTCGTGCCCAAATGTGAGTCGACAAGCAAGCCGCGCTCATTATGATCAGGTAAATCATCGCTCGTAATGCATCAGTTTTTTGTAAATTATGTATTTTCAACCAGGAATGATTCCCCTAATTAAAATCTCTGTCATGAGGCATGACCTTTCCATAGTGTGATAAGTCATTCTGTTCAAATGAAGGAAATACTTTACCTTTCGAAAATGCATCTCTATAGTGCAGTTGTGTGGTGCTGATCCTTTGGAATGTGAATATTTTTACGACACTAAGGAATTCGATTGCTAAAATAATTGTAACTATAATTCCATGTGAGTGATGTATTAAAGTAATTAAGTAATTAAGTGATACTCAATGAGCGGGAATTAGATGCTGTTGATGTGTCATGTGCAGTGTAAAAGGGACTGATTCTTTGATTGCCGTATTTATTAATTAACCTTAACAACTTTAAGTTATTTCAATCTGCTTTGAATCGAAAAGTTTTATACCTAAGTAAGTGATATACATTTGTAAAACTATTTCAAATGATTGTTTATTCCGGCTGGACGTTATGAGCCACTGGTGTTTAGTTCACAATCTTTTGCTGTGATCGTGGACATATTATCATTGTTTTCTTTTATGAATAGGCAAGACATGCCGATATGATAATCAGTGAGTCTATAGAAGATCTTGAGGCGGCAGCCGCCGCGGAATTAGACGAAAAAATGACACGGCTGAGAGAAGCAATAAGCCTCGATGAGGGCAGTGGTAAACCTACCAATCGAAGGGCAAGATTACCATGCGAAACTGCATTCGGAGCACAAGAAAAACGAAAGAAAGAGCTCAAAAATAAGAATGGAGGTTCCAGAAGGCGAGAAGTACTCGACAAAAAGTTGATAAAGCTTCAACATAAGAAGAAATATCTTTCAACTGCTATCGAAGAAGGGATGAAGGCGATGAAAATGATGAGGAGAAAATCGTGGGAGATGAGTGAAAAGCATCATGATGATATTTACAGCCTCCAACGCGATTTACGGGACAAGGAGTTGGATCTAGCGGACCTGATGGAAACATATAGAGATATACTTCGTCAGCGGCAAGAATGCGAGGATTCTTATGGGCCCGAAGAGCCGTGTTACTAGCAAATAGGGCTTCGTTTTCAAATTTTTCTCTTAATATTTCTTTCCAGTTATGGTTACATTAAATAAAGTACATTAAATTTCATGCATTTCCACAACCTAATATGGTGAATTGAGAAAACATTTCACTATTGCTCTGTAATATCGTACCGAAATGTCTCAGATTAAAATGCATTGGTGAAAAAAACGCAACAGTGTTTTATTTATCTTTTTAAAAACCATTCATTGTGCCCTAAAATAAGTCTTTTCAATGGAATGTACTGATGGCGGAGGAATCGCTTTTCCGAGCATAAAGAGGTCTCTGCACTTCAATTTTAGGCTCGGGGAATATGGTTTTATACGAACAGTTTCCATAATAAAGGTACTTCTATTGCTAAGTCCCATGAATCGTTTATAAAACAATGAAATTTTTTGATAGACATTCATTTAAGTCTATCATCTTACCACTTTATTTCATGTTTTTCATATATTTTATAATAATAAAAATTTATTTAACACATATAGGTAACACCAATTACATGTGTTATAAGAAAAATATAATAAAATAAATAAATGCGTACATGAATCAATCAGGAAAAAGAAAAACAACTGTTTAGGTTCTATTAAAAAATACTAACATTTTCTTTTTTAGTGACACTAAAGGGTCAGAAATAAAATCAGCATCTTTATAATTATTCAAAAATTCAGTAGCCGCGCGCATCATCCTAGTTAGCGGTTTATATTTACAGACATCCACCCGACTAAAGTGGCATGGGAAGAGTGGAGTGTGCTTAGCCATCCTTGGAGGCGCATTCAGGTTGATTAAGCCAGCCAGATTGTTGGAATCCACATCATCCATCATAATTTTACGCAGAAAGATTGCATCTGAAACCCTCCTTCTGACTCCAAGTGGAGTGAGCGTAAAAAATTTACATAAATTGGGGTATTTGGATGCTGTATGGACAGGACCATTATCCAGAGAACACAGCCATTTCACAAATCGCATCTGTATTTTTTCGAGTGCCCTCTCTAACATGACATGGTGTGGATTCCAGATCATACTACCGTATTCTAAAACAGATTTTCTGTTAAAGACAGCTAATTAGCGATGACCGATGGCTTATTGAGAGGGAAAGCCACCAAGTTGATAACATCCTCTGAACATGCTTGGGATAGCGAAAGTGAAATTGGTTAGCTCAAATGGAACATGAAAGTCAAATAAACCTTTTAATCTTATTCAGTATTATTGCGACTCTCTTGTTTCTTTCGGTACGAGTAAATATATGATCTGCTGTCGCACATGAACGAAATTCCTACTGTAAACTATAGGTATGCTATACTACCCGGTGTTCAGAGAGAAATGACAATAAATGTCTAGGAAAAAGTAGATAATCAAATGTCGCACGAAGACGCTAATAAATCATTCTCTTATCGAGTAAAATGATCAAAAAACAGAAAATTGTAAAAAAATTAGCAAAATAAAACCGAAACTGACTTTGGCTTAGATAATGCATTTTACCTACGTTCGTCAAACCGCTTACGCTAATGATTAAAAGAAGTCATTAATGTTCGAAGATACGCCCAGGATTGAAAAATATCATCAAAATACTCCCTCGAAAACATACCTGAATGTAGCTTTTTTGTATTCGGTGTATTTGTAAGAGTTAATGTCGGTTGCAGAAGAAAGTAGTGGCCGATCACGTGATCCCGCAAAGTATGCTGGGATTACATTTTGATTAAAATCCTACTTTGTGAATTAACGAAGGAATCGAGTGTCGTAAATTGGACGGTAAACAGACAAATAAATTTTTTGGGAGTGAACTATTGTCTGATTGGATTAGATTTATTTGGATAGACGACCGACAGCTAAGGTCATATGCGCCACTGGGGATAGGTAAGGGAGGAAGGGTGGATAGAAATCCGGCGTCGGCATTAGCCTGTTCTTAACGAAAGGCGCCAAGGAGACCACGGTTTAACGTCTCGTTAGACAGACGGAGTACTTCACTTGATGTGCCCTCAACAAGATACTCAAGTAGAAATCGGGTTGTCTCTGGTAAATATCCTCCTCTGAGGGGACTTGAACCCTAACCGCCCGTAAAGATGGCCAGTACTCTAGCCACCACACCAACCCCATCCCCCAAATATTCTAAAAGGCCTTTTTAAAGTTGTAATGGGCTCTGACTTTCCGAGGCTCGAATAAGTTGAGTTCTTCCAGAATAAGGTCCCTGACGTGCAGATGAAATGTCAGGGCTAATACTGATCGAATTTGACTCTAACCGTAATTTAACTGAGTACGATTCATCCACTTCACATTCTGAAGGCTGCCCATCCTATTTCACGCTCAGGATGCGCTGGTTATTTTCACGACTTGGTAGGAATTTTTTTAAAGTTATAAAATGAATATTTTGCCCTCGTTTAATTTATAACTTTATCATATTCTAGTGGCTCCTCGAAAGGGAGTGAAATGTTTTATATAATGCCTGTATAACATATGACAAATGTTTGTTAAAATGAAGAGTAACGTAATTTTGTGTTGTCAGTAGTTCTCGAGAGATTTATGGCGATGCAATATAACGTCATCAGCCCTCAAAGTGCGAAGAACTTCCGTGAGCTTTCAAAGTTGAAGAAATGGTTATAAACGAGGGTTCATATTTCCTGTTCAAATTTTTCTCAGCATGGAAACGAAAATTTAATACGTTGGTCCAAAGATGATGCTTATGTCAGCAGGCATAAAGTTTGATGTAATGCACCAAATACCCGGATTTTAAAAATAAAACCTTGTTTACGTAAAGTAAATGTCAGTTTGGATTAAATACAGACAGAAAATCTTGGAGAAACGGAAGGCAAGCGACGCGGAGAAAAAGGAGATGAGTCGCATCGTGCACCAATAAGGGAAATTCCTGCGTTTAAACATAATTATAATTATATTATGCAATAATCCACGGAAATAAATTACCTTCTTCGTAATGTAAACGTCGGCGTTATCATAGGGTACATTGAGCCAAAGATTAGGTCGAAGCACGTTATAAATAAGGGAACTCTCAGAAAAATCACGTCGTGTTGTTCATGTATGTATATAAAACCCCATAATCTAAGTTATAGCGTTTCTTCTGTTAACGTGGAAAGTTTTAGTGTTTGAGAGAGTAATTCCCGAATACATGAAACTTCGATAATGTGTCAGTGAAATCATATATAATTCCAGCATTTTCAGTGCCAAAGCATCGTTATATGATTGAAAATCAGAAATCGGCGCCCATCAAATTAAAATACATGAATTTTTTACAATTCGGTACTAATTCCGTTGCGAAACCAGAGAGACTTTGCATAAGTCCATTGTATTCGACTTAGAAGGTCTTGAAAGAATAGTTACCGTTTCTCCGACATCAAGGTGGGGTTTTAGGGTGTTTGTGCCGACATTCGACCATGTATTGAGAAATTCACATGAGCGTATATTATTTTCCAGGATAGTTTCAACTTCTATTTTCCCTAAGGGTGGTTAAGACAATGGTTTTTCGGGTCTCCTTCCGCATTCATCTATTTTTTTATGGATAATATTTCGCCAGTGTTCCAGCTGGCTTCTTCAGGGCCGCTGAAAAGTGAATGCAGAGGACGGCTACACCCTCGCCACCGTTTGGAAACGACTCTTCAACAGTACGGACCAATCGCGATGCACCTCCATCCGAAGGCGCGAAAACGGAATAACATAAAAGGATGGACCAAACCCTGCATCCACACTATAGCGAACCTGAAAAAGCCAGCTAGAACGCTAGCGAAATAATGTACATAAAAAATGGATAAACTGCAAAAGGAGACCCGAAAAAACCATTCTTTTGATAAAAAAAACTCCCTGGAAGTTGCAATTACTCCATGATTGAAGTGGTAATCGTGAGTCATTGAGAGTATATTTTAATAACTTTCCAAGTAATTCGAAAACAAATTCATGGACCGCACTTCACTTAAGCACACCAATTTAGTATAAATTGGTGTGCTTAAGCGGCGCCTATATGTGATGTGGGCGTCGCTGGGTGACGAGATGTTTGTTTATGTTGATTCTGGAATATTGAAGTTAATGAGTTCTGATAAGATATCGTTCGTTGAAGTGTTTTGAATAAAGTGCTGCTGTATTCTAAAGTGTTGACAGCTAATTTCGATTTGAACCCGTAACAATTGGTGTCAGAAGCGGGATTCTTTTATAGATTAAATTGAAATGGCTGGAAAAATTACACTACGTGAATTAAAAGTGGCCGACCTAAAACGCGAGTTGGAGGAACGCGATTTGAGTACTTCGGGCAAGAAGTCTGTGTTACAGGACCGACTTCGAGAAGCGATATTGGAGGAAGGGAAGGATCCTGCAAGTTTTCTATTGGAGACAGCAGATATCAGCCAACTGCTCACTTCCATGAAAAATCGGCAGGAGATAGTTCACGAAAATATTTCAGCTCTCCAAGGGAATGTAAATTTATTGCAAGACACTTTGGACGATAAAATTAAAGGACTTGCAGATGTGATGAATGAGGAAGTGAGCAAGGTCAAAGATGATTTAAAAACCATGGAAGATCGACTAAGGCGACTTGAGTGTGGGGCTGGAAATTCTACCAACCAATAAAAGGTGACCGAGTCTGTTGGAGTTTCAGAATCATCTGGGCTTGAAGAAACAGTTACTCCAGTTAAGGAAGATACTCTAGATAGACGGTTCATCGTTCCGTATCACACTGGTTTGCCAACTTATGATGGAAAAACGCCATTGGAGGACTACCAGACATTGCTGGAGACCGCAACTGAATTGTATGGTTGGTCACCAGCAACAAAGGCGTTTGTTTTGAGTCTATCACTCCGAGGTGAAGCACTGTCCATTCTCAAGACTATACCATCTTCTGAGAGGCGAAACTTCAGCGAGATGTGGAGACGTCTGGAAATGAGATTTGGCAGCAAACATATGGAGCAGCTACACCGTTCCCAGCTCAATAATAGAGTCCAGAGACCAAATGAGACCCTACAGGAGTTTGAAGCTGACATCGCTCGCCTTGTGAGGAGTGCCTACCCAGCTGTAGATGACAGCACATATGAAAGCCTAGCCTTAGACAAGTTCCTCAATGGACTGAGAATACCTGAGACACAGCAGGCCATCAAACTTGCAAGACCGAGGACACTTAGTGATGCCTTAGCCCAAGCCTTGGAGTTTGAAGCAGTTAGGCAATCAGTGACAGGACATTCCCAGGTACGAGCCATGGAAGCTGACACCATTGGAGCTCGTAGTATTCAAAAGATATTGGAGATGGCGTTGAAAAAATTAAAATACAAGAAGAGACATATTTGATGCTGGGCTTGTGGGGAGGTTGGGCACATAAGGAACAAGTGCACCGCGAAATTAGATGGTAAGGTGCCGGTAAACTAAAGAGGGTTGATAGGGAGGGGCAGCTGTCAACCCGCGACCAGAAGACCCCGAAAACAATCAAAGAAGTAGCATCCTAAGCTGGCGGTAGAGGTAGCGTGTATATAGATGGCTTTGTGGATAGTCAATCAAGGCAGCTACTTCTCGACACGGGAGCTACCGTGACCATCTTGAACCAGACAATAGTGAAGAGAAAGGAGAAGATAAAGCCAACAAAATGGATACTACGTACTGCTACAGGTAATCTGGCCAGAGTCTATGGGGAGGTAGATGCTACCTTCCTTATTGGGGGCAGTACCTTCAAACATCAGGTTTTGGTGGCAGAAATACATGAAGATGTCATCTTTGGAATGGACTTCTTCACCAAATTTGGACTCAAGTTGGATTTGAACAAGAAGACAGTGGTTATTGGTGATGAGGAGGTCATCTTACACTCAGAGAAGCCTGGCCACACTAGAGTATTACTGCTCTCTGATATTACTCTACCAGCAAGGACTCAGCTTGTGACATGGGGAACAATGAAGGAAAATGTAGAGGAAGGTCAAAGTGCACTACTGGAGCCAGCAGTGGATGAAGACAGCCTTCATCCAGGGGTGCTAGTGGCTAGATCCTTATTCCTGACTGGTAGCAAGTTCCCAGTTCGTATCATGAATGTGAATGACTACAAAATCACTCTGAAAAAAAAAGCACAATAGGATACTGTTCAGCAGCTTCATCAGTGGTGAGACGGATCGAGAGGTCTGAACCAGTCCATAAGGGTCTTCCAGAGGAGCTTCAGAATTTTGTGAGGTAAACTGTCAAGAACTCAGTTATGAGGTAGCTGAGAAGGTTGAGAACCTTGTCATCAGATATCAGAACATATTTGAAATTGGAGTAGGGCAGAAAGGCAGAACGAATATTGTGCAGCATGCAATAAATACTGGTGATGCAAGGCCAATAAGACAGAATCCACGGAGACTACCATTGGCAAAAAGGGAAGAGGCAAGGAAGATTATCAGGGAAATTGAAGCTGACGGGATCATAGAGCCTTCAAGCAGTCCATGGGTGTCTCCAGTTGTATTAGTCAAGAAGAAAGATGTGTCAACGAGATTCTGCAAAGACTACCGGCTTTTGAACAATATCACTAAGAAGGACAGTTATCCTTTGCCGAGAATAGATGACACATTGGACAGCCTTGAAGGATGCAGATTATTTTCGACATTGGACCTGAAGAGTGGATACTGGCAAGTGGGATTGAAGCCTGAGGATAAAGAGAAGACTGCATTCTCAGTTGGAGAAGGACTATGGCATTTCAATGTCATGCCATTTGGTCTGTGTAATGCTCCAGCTACATTTGAAAGGCTTATGGAAAATGTGTTGAGATGATTATCTTGGGAAACCTGTTTGGTCTACTTGGATGGCATAATTGTTCTGGAAAAGTCCTTTAATCACCATCTATCCAACTTGCAGCAAGTATTCCAGAGGTTGAGGCAGGCAAATCTCAAGCTGAATCCAAAGAAGTGCAACCTCTTCAGAAGGCAAGTCAACTACCTTGGACATGTGGTGTCCGACTCTGGGGTTGCCCCAGATCCTGAGAAAATAGAAGCTGTAGCTAAGTGGCCAGTTCCACGTGACAAGCATGAGATTAGACGTTTTCTTGGTCTGTGCACATATTACCGGCGGTTTGTAAAGGGATTCTGCAATGTAGCAACACCTCTAACTAAGTTGACTGAAGAGAAGAGCAGTTTCATTTGGGATGAGAACTGTCAGCAATCGTTTGATGAGCTAAGACAGGCACTGATCAATGCCCCCATCCTGGGTTATCCAAGGGCAGAAGGGAAGTTCATCCTTGATACAGATACTAGCAATGTAGCCATTGGAGGAGTTCTCTCACAGGAGCAGGGAGGAGTTGAAAAGGTCATTGGATACTTCAGTAAGGTCCTGTCAAAACCTGAGTGCAACTACTGTGTTACCCGCAGGGAGCTATTGGCCGTAGTTAAAGCTGTTGGGCATTTTCACAAATATCTCTATGGAAGACACTTTCTACTCAGAACTGATCATGCAGCACTGAAGTGGCTTCTTTGTTTCAAAATTCCTGAAGGGCAAGTAGCACGCTGGATTGAACGGCTCCAGGAATATGACTTTGAATCAGTTCATCGAGCAGGAGCCAGTCATGGAAATGCTGATGCCCTTTCAAGAAGACCTTGTGAGGAAAGCTGCTAGCACTGCTCACATCATGACAAGAGGGATGGCACCTTGAGGAGAACTACTGTGGTTGCTGATCTTTGGGAAAGAGTCAAACTTCGGGAAGATCAGGGGGAGGATCCTAACCTCAAACATCTCTGGAAATGGAAATGTTCCGGTCAGGGAAGACCAGCTTGGCAGGAAGTGGCTGCCCTCTCACCATGTGTTAAGACATATTGGGCTCAGTGGAACTCGATTGTGGAAGATGATGGTGTGCTAAAAAGGGAGATCGAAAGTTCAACCGGAGACCTAAAGAGGCAGCAGGTTATTGTTCCACGAAACCGCATACCTGAGGTTTTGAGGAGTCTGCATGATGGTGCTTCTGGAGGACATCTTGGTCTACACAAGACACTAAGAAAAGTCCGCGACAGATTCTACTGGCCAAATTTGAAGGAGGACGTCAAGGAATGGTGTAGGAAGTGTACAGTGTGTTCAGCGGCAAATGGTCCACTGAAAAAGAGAAGAGCACCAATGAGGATCTACAATGTTGGGGCACCTTTTGAACGTGTGGCTATTGATATTGCTGGACCTTTCCCTATAACAAAGGATGGGAGCAAATACATCCTTGTAGCCATGGACTATTTCAGTAAGTGGGTTGAAGCATATGCCCTTCCAAACCAAGAGGCCACTACAGTGTCCGATGTGTTGGTGAAACAATTCTTCTGTCGCTTTGGTGTCCCATTGGAGCTTCGCTCTGATCAGGGAAGAAACTTTGAGTCGGAAGTATTCACCCGGGTGTGTGAGTTGATGGGCATCAGGAAAACCAGGACAACACCATTACACCCACAGTCTGATGGCATGGTTGAGCGGATGAACCGAACCCTGGGTAGATACCTGACGAAAATGGTTTCCGACAATCAACAGGATTGGAACCAGCATCTCCATTTTTTCCTTATGGCCTACCGCAGTTCCCTCAATGAGACAACCAAGGAAACACCCGCTCGCATCATTTTTGGGAGAGATCTGCGTTTGCCTTGTGATCTCCAATTTGGGTGCAGGCCTGGAGAGGGTATTGAAATAGAAGAATACATCACAAAGCTCAGGAGGAGTATGGATGAAACCCATCAAAGAGTGCGCTCCAATCTTGAGGAAGCAAGTGGCAAAATGAAGGAGAGGTATGACATCGGGGCTGACCAGGGTGGCTACCAGTCAGGGGATTTGATGTGGCTCTACAACCCAAAAAGGATCCGTGGGTACTCTCCAAAGCTCCAGAATCAGTGGGAAGGACCGTATGAGGTAGTACCAGGATCAATGATGTGGTTTACAGGATCAGGAAACCTCCAAGAGGGAGGCCAAGAATAGTCCATTTCAATCGTTTGGCCCCTTTCCATGGCCGCAATGGCGTGGAGAAAGGACAAGCAGCTCAGATGCAGTGCACATTGGCATCTGAGGGATTCATGGGGTGACATTTATGCTCAATCTCCCCAGAAGTATTATGTGAATAATGATATATTTCGCGACCAGGATGAAATTTTCAATGTTCGCCGCTCAGAAGTTGAAGGAGTTGTTGAGACTGATCATGTAACGCCTGTTGAGGGACATCCTACTATGCAGCAAATGGCTAATTTCAACCCACAGATGACTTCGACACCCCCAACGGTCAATGGTCAAGTTCATCCTGCTGAAGTTTCAGTGGTTGTGTCTCAGCAGCCTTCACCCACTGTCCCAATAGTTCAATCGAAGACTGGACCACCAACCAATTCTCCTGCTGTTCCCGTGCCACCCCCAATGATTCCAGCCCAGCCTGCATCTCTGCCCAAGGTTTCCGTGCAGCCGATGGCCGAAAAGGTGGTTCCTCCCCCTCCCGGTGGAATCTGGTGGCCTTGGAAGTGGAGGATTTGCTTCATCCAGTGGGTCAATTCCTGGTGCCCCAAGTGAGTCATCAAAGTCTCCGCCTCCCATGGCCAGTGTTAAGGGAAAAATTCTTTTGCTCTGGGACAGAGCAATTTCTTGGGGTGGGGGTAGTGTAGCGGCGCCTATGTGTGATGTGGGCGTTTGTTTGTTTATGATATGAACGAGATGTTTGTTTATGTTGATTCTGGGGTATTGAAGTTAATGAGTTCTGATACGATATCGTTCGTTGAAGTGTTATGAATAAAGTGCTGCTGTATTCTAAAGTGTTGACAGCTAATTTCGATTTGAACCCGTAACAATACGTTGGCCATATCCATACATGTTGTAACATTAAGTATGCAAGATTTGCATATACATTTTATTTTTCGTCTCAATGAAAGCGTTATTGTGACTTGGGTTCACGACTCGGAATCCGAAATTTAAGTGAAAATCGCATGTAAATGCGTTTACTTTTCTGAAGCGGGGTGTTACCATGATATTTAATAGGAACCTTTATAATAACATGAAACTTGTTTTCAGGTTTAGGAGGGAATATGTACATGTATCATCAAATTATTTTAAAATATAAGTTACGGTAGTGCGATCGATATAGTTCCCTAGTCATAATAGAGACCCTATTCGAATTATACGTTTTAATTTCACCAACTGTAGGACACATCAATAAAATGTTTCATTATTAATGGTGCAATAATATAGTTTTATATGACAGAAATGGTAAGTAATTGAATGAAAATATCTAAATAAGTCTTTAACTTGACTCATGTTTTTCGCGCGGTGCGTTTGACACTCCTTCAACGCAAGGTTTTTTTAGTGATACCCAAGAACCTACAGCGGTGACAATATAATTCATTTTCAAAAATAGCTGAGAAAACATACAGACTACACGATTTTAGTTTTATTGCGACATGCAAGTGTTAGAAAAATCTCATTTAGTAAATAACGTCTCTCAGGAGTGCATCCACGTACCATTTCCCATGTAAAAGGGCTGGTATATTTTGGCAAATATCTCGCAAAGTAATGTGGTCATGGGTTAAATGTTTAGTGTCATTAAAAGATTGCTATATTTTCTTTAAAATTAGACCAAATTCATTGATTTCTAGATATAATGACATTTCTCTAAAATTATTGTCAAATTGTCTGGGTTGAAATCCCTGTCAAATGAAATGAATTTTTTCATCGCAAATTTCATCCCCTTGAGTATTTCTTTGCATCCACGAGCAATACCGCGAGCCATTTCATCTGCGTAATGCAATCATTGCAAAATTGCTGGGTAATGGAGAGAAGGGTATCCCCCTGGCTTCCTGGGAATTATTTCACCGAAACGAGTAAACTGCCTTATACTCGGTCTAATACACTAGTATTCACACTCAATGATATTGAACAGTCAAAAGGCCCGGATGTAGCCGATGATGATGGAAAAATGAAGCTCCCAGAAATAAGTACATCAGAAACAAATAAATATGTCCACGACTCTATTGTAGACATTTATAACGCGAAACTTCTTCTGGTGACTTGAAGAACTGTGAAATAGTTTAAATGAAAAAATGAGAATTCATGGAACGTTCTATCGATAGAACACTGTACTCCATACGATATTCTTTCACCCCATAACCACTTTCTTAAGGCAATCAATTCTTCATCATCATCGGTTGTTGAATCCTTAGATTGGTTGACTATATTTAGAGTCACATGCAGCTCAAAGAGAATCTTTCGCCATGTAAAAAGCAAGAAATTAAATGCTACCTATACCAATTTCACGCTCTGTATGTCATTGTTTTATTTTAACTTGCTGCCTTGTCCATAATTTCTGTTCATTAAATTATGAACATCTTAAATTTTAAAAATTGTATATTTGCGGATGCTTCAAGATATGGAGCCCAAGGGTGAATTCTGTTGACTCAACGGAGCATACCAGCCTGATAAGGCTTAGTATGACCGCATTACGTGCCAGTCATTTCATTCTCCAAATTATCTTTTTCTGACTTACTCATATTTTGTAATATTTTATAATGTTAAAAGGGCACTGCTCTTCTGATATTAATTATATGCTCACATATATAAAACTTGCATAAGCCATTAACTAAACTATTAAATGAAAACTCGATAATTCTTTAACCTTAACGCTCTTAATGAGTCCACTTATGTGTAGGAAATATTCAGTGAAAATCCCACCTCCGCTTCATTTTCAGCACCAAAACCCAGATTCCTCGAATTCATGCCGATTACTGTACGTCGTTAATACGAGAAACGTGTCACTCTGCCAATTTTGCTCCATAATTTATGAGGTTGAAGCCTTTTGAGAAACACATAAGAGTTTACTTTGGACAATGTCCAAGATATTCAGGAACACCCTTGGCAGTCACAATTGGCATAACTTGTTTGAGCCCTCAGCCGATAAGCCGATAGCCGGGTCCGAATGTAGTAGGCAGTAAGCCGATAGGTCTGGGTCCGAATCCCTGTCCAGATGGACGATGTCAGCTATGTAACTTTCTCTCATTTTTGTCTACTCTGGAAGCAACTTTACTAAAGTTATTGACGCACATAAAGCCCCAGTTCTTCATATTCATCGTACTATTTTTACTTCAAAAAGCTTTGCTCGCAGTTTTGCGCCGGGTTGATCAGATGATGTCAATATTTTTCCGGGTTGCGTCCGCGTAAGTTGTTAGGTATCACAACAGTTTTGCCAGCTATCCTACTGGCATCCTTAGGTGAAACTGTTGTGATACCCAACAAAATACGCGGACGCAACCCGGAAAAATGTTGACATCATCTTCAAAAAGCTTTCTCTACGACACAGCTCTCAATTAGTATTTCCAGGCGCCCAAATACCTATTAGTGCTTGGAATCCTTATATTTCATTCATCAGACATCAGAATTATTCCGCAAGCAGCAAAAATCAGCTCGTTAAAGAACTCTTATGAGGAGTCGGAGCGTCAAATCAACTAGAAGAACTGGGATATAAATCGCTTCCACAGCGTAGGTGAAAGAAAAGGCTTGAGCTTTTGAGTTAATTTGAGGCTGTATACTTTTCTGAAGACGTTAAAAATGAATTATAAACTCCGTGATACTACGGTAAGTTACATAAAATGCGTGGAATTAGTGAGGCCTAATGAAGAATGGATAGGTTTAGGATTTAATATTTTCCGCTTACGATTAGGGACCATGAAAACCGTGGACAAGACCTCAGATAATGTAAATGATAACGATGGGCTGATTTCTTTGATTTGCAATACCTTTTTCACCTCTCGTATGTCAACGTGACCGAGCTTTAACAAAAGGTTCTCGTGTTGTAAGAATCCATTCTTCATCCTGAATGAATAGCATAATATATGGAAGCCTTGTTAAATGTGAAATCATCTTTCGCATATGTAACTTGACATTATATTACTATTATTAAGCTGCCTACTACATGATAGCGCGTTAGACGGTTGATGCATGTCTGGTGTCGTGTCACACCCATCCAACTCCCTTGAGTTGCCTAGTGGACTACCACGTTCATGCAAATATAGATTAGTTTCATAGGGTAAACACCGTCCCTGCATATTGATGTCATACTTTGCTGAAGGATTGTGAGGCAATCATTTCAACTGCTTCATAGATAGATAGATAATATTTATTCCACTAAATTTTACAAGGAATAAATTTGACAATAAATTTACATTTGGCGGAATATAGGCATCATCTTAACAAAAAAAAACAGCAGTCTGGTGTGGCCAAAAACAGAGCATTACAACATTGATTTTTATAAAGTCAAGAAACAGTTTTTTTTATCATATGTTCATTACAAGAACAAGGTTAGGGGAAGGCAAACAGCAAAAGAAAAAACATTAATTACCAATGGTCATGAACCAGAGTATTAACAAATTTTCAAATTATACATTTTTCACTTCACTTTGTAGTTCAATATTTAGAAATATTTTTAAATATTTTCTATAGAAAATAACCATGTTTTCATGTCTCGTAGAAACTATTTAACATGCTTTGCAGAGGCAACGTGGAATGGTAGGCGATTAAACGTTGAAGTTGCACAATACAAGTAAGGCCTTCTGAAAGCTTCGTTATTAGGTTTTGGAACAGGTACTCTATTCATTTTGAACCCATCTTTGGATGGGATGTCAATTTCGTACTTACTAGGATTTCCATTGCCACTCGTTTATTATTTCCTGAGGTGAAAAGGTATATCATCTCAGCTATTTATTCTAAATACTTCCTTAAAACAAAATATGCTTGAGGAAGGGCATGGCGGGAGTAGTCAATATTTATGACAAGGGGAACTTTTTGCATCCTCACACAAATGATGCTAAGCGGCACAATGCGCTGAGGTAAAATCGTGGGAACTTGAATAATTTGAGGCAGAATACTGCTAATCATGAGTATAGATAATTACGTGGGTGTACATCCCGTAACGGTAACGCTAGCGCCATTCTATTTAAAGATTTTGTTTAGAACCTTTCTTCAACTTCGGAAACTGTCTTCAGCTCCACACTTCCTTTTATACCCTTCAATGTCACTCGTTCCAAAAGCGCATCACACCAACGTCGAGGGAGTCTCGTTTCAGGTAGAGAAGGAAGAAGTTCATTAAAGACGATTTTTTTGGGATTAGGAAAAAAATTCCGCCTAAGTTTTAAGTTTTATCGATCGGTTCTGCGCAGCCTTGGGCGAAATTTATGTTTTTTTCGGGGATCGCAGAAAAAATAAGTGCATTCGAAAAAGTATGTCATCGGCGGCAGTCAATAAGACGAAAGATGCAGTTCCTTTTTTCTCTCGTCGGCCTGTATTCGTATCGTCCAGTCATGCGGCATTTAAAGGAGAGTGAACATTTTTGGGGATTTGCGTATGGAATGTCGCAAGAGTAAAAAATTATTTTGCAATAGGGGTGGTGCAGGGTGGACAATTATGGTGGTAGGAGGTATTTTCGTTTCTGGACAGATTTGTGTGCAACTTAAAATTCGTGTACTCATCAGCAATCTGTATTTATAGAAGCGTAAAATTAGTTGATCTCTCTGAATTGACTTTTTGAAAGTTGACCGATATTTTTACGCGTTGCCCTGTGGCAGTTAAGGTAGTTTGAGATCAATGTCATTATATTTATAAATCAATATATTTGGTCTCATTTTAAAGAATATATAGCACTCTTTAAATGACACTAAACATTCAGCCCCTGACTACATTACTTTCCGAGATATTTGCCAAAATATACCAGCCCTTTTATATGAAAAATGGTACGTGGATGCACTCTGAGAGACATTATTTACAAAATGAGGTTTTCTAACACTTGTATATCGTAATAAAACTAAAATAGTATAGTCTGTATGTTTTCTCAGCTATTTTTGAAAATGAATTATATTGTCACCGCTGTAGGTTCTTGGGTATCAGAAATAAAACCTTGCGTTGAAGAAGTTTCAAACGCGCCGCGCGAAAAACATGAGTCAAGTTAAAGACTTATTTCGATATTTTCATTTAATTACTTACCATTTCTTCCATATAAAACTATAATATTGCAACATTATTAATGCAATATTTTATTGATGTGTCCTACAGCTGGTGAAATTAAAACGTATAATTCGTTATTTTTCTGAGAGTTTCCTTATTTATCACGTGCATCGACCTAATCTTTATCTCAATGTACCCTATGATAACGCCAACCTTTATTTCACGATGAAGGTAATGTATTTCCGTGGGTTATTGCATAATATAATTATAATTATGTTTTAACGCAGGAATTTCCCTTATTGGTGCACGATGCGACTCATCTCCTTTTTCTCCGCGTCGCTTGTCTTCCGTTTCTCTAAGATTTTCTGTCTGTGTTTAATCCAAACTGACATTTACTTTACGTAAACAAGATTTTATTTAAAAATCCGGGTATTTGGCGCATTACATCAAACTTTATGCCTGCTGACGTAAGCATCATCTTTGGACCAACATATTAAATTTCCGTTTCCATGCTGAGAAAAATTTGAATAGGAAATATGAACCCTCGTTTATAACCATTTCCTCAACTTTGAGAGCTCACGGAAGTTCTTCGCACTTTGAGGGCTGAGGACGTTATATTGCATCGCCATAAATCTCCCGAGAACTACTGACAACACAAAATTACGTTACTCTTAATTTTAACGAACATTTTTCATATATTATACCTGCATTATATAAAACATTTCACTCCCTTTCGAGGAGCCACTAGAATATGGTAAAGTTATAAATTAAACGAGGGCAAAATATTCATTTTATAACTTTTAAAAAATTTCTACAAACTCGTGAAAATAACCAGCGCATCCTGAGCGTGAAATAGGATGGGCAGCCTTCGAATGTGAAGTGGATGAATCGTACTCAGTTAAATTACGGTTAGAGTAAAATTCGATTAGTATTAGGCCTGACATTTCATCTGCTCATCAGGGACCTTATTCTGGAAGAACTCAACTTATTCGAGCCTCGGAAAGTACGCGAATGTAATGTCAGACCCCACTACAACTTTAAAATGGCCTTTTAGGATATTTGGGGGATGGGGTTGGTGTGTTGGCTAGAGCACTGGCCATCCATACGGGCAACCCGAATCCTACTTGAGTATCTTGTTGAGGGCACATCAAGTGAAGTACTCCGTCTGTCGAACGAGACGTTAAACCGTGGTCTCCTTGGCGCCTTTCGTTGAAAACAGGCTTATGCCGACGCCGGATTTCTATCCACCCTTCCTCCCTTACCTATCCCCAATGGCGCAAATGACCTTAGCTGTCGGTCGTCTATCCAAATGAATCCAATCCAATCAGATAATAGTTCACTCCCAAAAAATTCATTTGTCTCTTTACCGTCCAATTCACGACACTCGATTCCTTCGTTAATTCACAAATTAGGATTTGAATCAAAATGTAATCCCAGCATACTTTGCGGGATCACATGATCGGCCACTACTTTCTTCTGCAACCAACATTAACTCTTACAAATACACCGAGTGCAAAAAAGCTACACTCAGGTATGTTTTCGAGGGATTATTTCGATGATATTTTTCATTACCGTAAGCGGTTTCAGGAACGTAGGTAAAATGCTTTATCTAGGCCAAAGTCAGTTTCAGTTTTATTTTACTAATTCTTTTTACAATTTTCAGTATTTCGATCATGCTACTCGATAAGAGAATTATTTATTAGCGTCTTTGTGCTACATTTGATAATCAACTTTTTCCTCGACATATATTGTCATTTCTCTCTGAACACCGGGTAGTATAACATTCCTAAAGTTTACAGTAGGAATATCGTTTATGTGCGACAGCAGATCATATATTTACTCGTCCCGAGAAAGACGAGAGTCGCAAAAATACTGAATAAGATTAAAATGGTTGTTTGACTTTACTATTCAATTTGAGCTAACCAATCGCATCCTCGCTATCCCAAGCACGTTCGGAGCATGTTATCAACTTGGTGGCATTCCCACTCAAGAAGCCATCGATCATTGCTAATTAGCTCTTTTTAGAAGAAAATTTATGAAAAACATGAAATCAGGTGGTAAGATGATACACTTAACTTAAATGAATGTCTATCAAAAAATTTCATTATTTTATAAACGGTTCATGGGACGTAGCAATAGAAGTACCTTTATTATGGAAACTGTTCGTATAAAACCATATTCCCCGAGCCTAAAATTGAAGTGCAGAGACCTCTCTATGCTCGGAAAAGCGATTCCTCCGCCATCAGTACATTCCATTGAAAAGACTTATTTTAGGGCACAATGAATGGTTTTTAAAAAGATAAATGAAGCACTGTTGCGTTCTTTTCCCCAATGCATTTTAATCTGAGACATTTCGGTACGATATTACAGAGCAATAGTGAAATGTTTTCTCAATTCACCATATTAGGTTGTGGAAATGCATGAAATTTAATGTACTTTATTTAATGTAACCATAACTGGAAAGAAATATTAAGAGAAAAATTTGAAAATGAAGCCCTATTTGCTAGTAACACGGCTCTTCGGGCCCATAAGAATCCTCGCATTCTTGCCGCTGACGAAGAATATCTCGATATGTTTCCATCAGGTCCGCTAGATCCAACTCCTTGTCCCGTAAATCGCGTTGGAGGCTGTAAATATCATCATGATGCTTTTCACTCATCTCCCACGATTTTCTCCTCATCATGTTCATCGCCTTCATCCCTTCTTCGATAGCAGTCGAAAGATATTTCTTCTTATGTTGAAGCTTTATCAACTTTTTATCGAGTACTTCTCGCCTTCTGGAACCTCCATTCATATTTTTGAGCTCTTTCTTTCGTTTTTCTTGTGCTCCGAATGCAGTTTCGCATGGTAATCTTGCCCTTCGATTGGTAGGTTTACCACTGCCCTCATCGAGGCTTATTGCTTCTCTCAGCCGTGTCATTTTTTCGTCTAATTCCGCGGCGGCTGCCGCCTCAAGATCTTCTATAGACTCACTGATTATCATATCGGCATGTCTTGCCTATTCATAAAAGAAAACAATGATAATATGTTCACGATCACAGCAAAAGATTGTGAACTAAACACCAGTGGCTCATAACGTCCAGCCGGAATAAACAATCATTTGAAATAGTTTTACAAATGTATATCACTTACTTAGGTATAAAACTTTTCGATTCAAAGCAGATTGAAATAACTTAAAGTTGTTAAGGTTAATTAATAAATACGGCAATCAAAGAATCAGTCCCTTTTACACTGCACATGACACATCAACAGCATCTAATTCCCGCTCATTGAGTATCACTTAATTACTTAATTACTTTAATACATCACTCACATGGAATTATAGTTACAATTATTTTAGCAATCGAATTCCTTAGTGTCGTAAAAATATTCACATTCCAAAGGATCAGCACCACACAACTGCACTATAGAGATGCATTTTCGAAAGGTAAAGTATTTCCTTCATTTGAACAGAATGACTTATCACACTATGGAAAGGTCATGCCTCATGACAGAGATTTTAATTAGGGGAATCATTCCTGGTTGAAAATACATAATTTACAAAAAACTGATGCATTACGAGCGATGATTTACCTGATCATAATGAGCGCGGCTTGCTTGTCGACTCACATTTGGGCACGACGGCTTCACTGGAGCTGTCCTCTTGTGGCCACGCGCGAATCGTTGTTTGATGGGAGTGTTGTCTTCGCAGCAGCCGGAAACTTTGCCCTCCATTTGACGTAAGAATGCCTCTCTTCTCCTAAATCGTGCCCTCTTGAGAATAGTCATGTCCAAAAGTCTTGCAAGTAACTCGTTCCTGACGGCATGTGGGGGCAGATCATAGAGATAATCATCTGTGGGATCCATGATCCAATCATCCCACATCTGTTCAAGCATCTTCTCCACCCGTGGAATAATTTCCCCCCTCAATGCTCGATCTATTTGACATATGAGACTCTCGTACGATCTATTCAGCCTTTCCCTACCCTCTGGCTGCCTCCTTCCCGCCAGTATTCGCGATTCCCTCGTCTGAGTCGCTCTAGAACAGGAGCCTTCAGGGTACCCTTCTGGGCCCGGTCTCTCGAAGTGGTCGTCCATGGGCATCTCGTCTCGATGGGGCTTCGTTCGTGTCTTCCCACAGCTGAGTCCTCCACGAGGGCCTTCTCTCTTCTTTTCAGTTGACATGGACAAAACTCCATTGGCGCCAGAATGTAGGGGGAAATCCTTCGTGGCCATGTAAACTCTCCCATCCTTGGAGAGATGCCTCACTTCTGGCTCCTTTACATTCTCCCGTGGCTGCCCATCTTCTTCTACGTCGATGGTCTTCTGCTCCCAATCTGGGACCGGAGAGCGTTCGTCTTTCTTTCTGGGGTCTTGAGCCGGGGCCTCCTCGGGCACGATGACCAACGGATATGGAGGGATTGGTTCGTCCGGCTTCGGCGGGTCGCTATCGGCGTAAATTCCCCGTAGCTGTCCGAACGTCATGTCCAGTAGGAGAGTCGATAGATGCAGATTTCTCAACTTCTTCTTCTTTATTGTCTCTGGTTTCATGCCAATGAGGTATTTAATCCATTTTCCCGTTTGCTTTTTCAATTTTTCGGGCACGAACGTCAAGCACCATTGGGTGTGCTGAAGATAGTAGAGGAAATCTTCGTGCAGCTTCTCCTCCAAATTGCAACTTCGCTCACAGACCGTCATGGTTGGCTTCATTTGCTCTCTTTGCTCGCTACGCAAAGTCACAATCTGTCCGAGGGACAGGAACTATGTCCGAACTCGAGACTAAAGCCGCTATCTGCTTTTCCCCTTTTCGAGACACCTTAAAATCCACTTGAAACCAATATCTGTATTTTATTCCTCGCTATGTGATGTCACTTTTTTGAAACACCTTAAAAATCCTCTTTTCTACCACCAATATAAAGCACTTTCGCTTGGTGATGTCGCTCAAGAAACGATCTGCTCAGCTAAGAACACCAAAATGAGCCACTTCTACTTTTCGTTGCCTAGGAGACGAAAGGTGACTTTTTGATCTCGCCGCATTGTTACCGAACTCCCCGCGGTGGCATTTCCCTCAATGTTTGAGCAGTGTTGAGTGCCCATCTCAGAACCCATTTTTCAAAAATAAATTAAGTGGAAGCTTATCCCTGCCATCTTAACAAAACAAAATACCCTATGATAATCGCTGCGATGCGTATGTCACCGCTGTGGTTCGTGAGCGTGTCATGGCATTACTTGCATTTGACCAACACGGGAAATATTCCTGGAGCTACATGTAATATACATAAACGTTATTCGTGATGATATGCTAGCCATAATTCTGTCTCAAAAAAGCAGTTTACACCCGACACGTAGTTATATACACCCCAAATATTGGAACGGAAAGAGAGGCTTCATCAAGTGGACGATGTCCTTAGCACACAGCCTGCTTCTCCCAATATTTATACACGGTAGCATTCCAATCCATCCCCTCCCTTGGACTACAGCTTTAACTTGGTGGATATAATGGCTCATAGAGCTGGACTGGCAAGGTAAAATACTATTGCTACTGTTAGTGCCACCTATGCCAGACAGGTCGAAGAGTAGCAGTCAGACAAATGGTTCAAAGCATATTGGCGCCACGCTAAAATAAAACTGTTGGGAAGTTGATGGGTAGCCCTCCCACCTATCAATCACTCAGAATATTAAATTTATTCTTTGAGTATGGAATCTCAAGTATAGAACGTCTGAATAAAGAAAATTTAGGTTGATGAAATGATGATGAGGCTGGCGGTGGCAATCTAATTGGGGGGAGAGATAGTAAAGACTGTTAGATTCGCAGACGATCTGACTCCGGCTATTTGGTCCCTGAAGGGGTTGCAAACTTTGGCAGATGCATTGTGAAAGAATATCGGGAAACGATAATATCAATGATTCATGAGAGAACAAAATAAACGAGATTCTGTGAAACAAAGTAAGTGAGGCTGATCATAAAATTAGGAGAGCAATTCGGACATCTCAATTGTTTTGAGCAGTACACCATAGGAAAATGTCCGTAGTAGCAAGGAAATTGTCGTCTAAATTGAAGTCAGATAAATGTGTACTCTCTGGCTCAAGATTAACTCTCGTCTTGACGGTTTTCGATGGTAGGACGGTGATCTGCTATCTCGATTGCGTTGCCAATGGCGGCGAAAAAAATACAAGTTCGCTTTTGGCCACAGTCTGCAATGTACTCGAATTCTAGGCATGCACTGGTTCTGATTATAGGCATCTTTTCGTTTTTATTTTATTCGCCTGTACGGAATCTAGATGAGATATACTTTTAGACACTATAGTTATATAGAGTAATACTCTTAAGCACTTGATAATAGCTTTAAATGCTATGGGCACCAAAATAAACCAATCCAAAAGTATGATGGAGTTTTACGATAACTTTGTGGATATGTTCCATATCCATACTGGTAAGAATGGAAAGACGATAGTAAATTTCCGCACTGTTTCAATAAACACCGACTGTTTTTCGACATTTTATTTCTTATGACACCTTGATAATGACATAATGTGTCAAAACGATTTATTTCGCTGTTTCGGGCGTGACTTCGTGGAATTTGCTTAACATTGTTAATAAAAAGTATAACTTAGTTATTCCACATAGGTTTATTAACAGGACAACCTAGGTTTCGATGAAGCTCATCATCATTAGGTGACCTCAACCTAGGTCGTCCTGTTAATAAAGCAATGTGGAATAACTAAGTTATTTTTTTCATTTACAATGTCGAAACCAGGGTTGGTGCTTATCAAATCAGCGTCCATATTTACTCTCGGCTTTTTATTCTTACCAGTATGTAAAATTGAAGCATCAGGTCTGCTAATAGTAAAATTTGTTACTCTGTTAACCTGCGAACCTTACCTTAAGCAAAAATCCGCGAAAACGAATCAAGACGCTCGTCCTTAATTGCGTTCCGTTCTTGTCTTCTCCTCAGTCACCATAATTACTACTAGATCGGGGAAAAAAGCCTTTCGAATTTTTTAAATTAATACTTTTATGGTTCTATCATCTTGACCAATGTTGACCGATTACGCCAAATGTAGTATTTTTGCTACTATTTTTCTGTAGGCTTATTCGGACTTTTTTGACACTCCGGGACTTTCGAAATAAAGGAATTTTCCAGGATTTTTCATTCAAACTTCGTTCTTTAGCCCGAATTCATATCTACGAATTATTTTAAATCCATATTTGCAGCCACGATGAGTCGAAAATCATGAGAATTTTGATCGATTGTGAGTTGTTTGCCATAGGTGTTTAATCAATCGGTACTCCTCGAAGTTCGAAAGATCAACGAAGAGGAGCTTGATACTCTTCAAGAATTTACGTACTCGCGTATCTGAGAATTCGTAATTGAAATTCAGTAACTTTTCTGAATCAAATAATAATTAATTACTTCCGTGGGGTAAATAAAATACTCTTTCTGAGACTCCACGATGCATCATGAGTTACTGGCCTAATATTCCAACTTATATCTAATAACTCAAGTCTTGAGTATGTGGAACCTCTCTATATCGGAAATTAAAATGCTCTAATAATGGTCCACTAAGTAGATTTATTGCTTGCAACCCGCGTTTTGTCATATAATGACATCTTCTGGTCATCCTTTTAATTGAATAAATTATATGAAATTATTTTTTTTTATATTATCCAAAATCCCTGTAAAAGCGACGCTGTGCTAGCCCAGAGTGTAGAGCGCTCGGCTTTTCAACAGGACCTGTAGTTGAAATAAGTTGGAATCGGAAATTACAATACCTTAAAAATGGTTCACTAAATAGATTTATTGCGTGCAACCAGGGTTTCGTCGCATAATGACATCATCAGTTTTTCTGGGAAAGCACCCGTCGCGTCGCTTTTACAGGGAATTTAGGGGAATATTAAACAAATTCACTTAATTTAATTTATTTTATTGAAAGGATGACCTGAAGATGTCATTTTAGAGAATATAGAGGGAATTTAGCCAAATATTAAAAATATTTTTTCCTTGATCAAGTGAATTTTAATCCGAGGTTCTCGCGAGGTCCACAGATACCCCGTTTATGGAGATTTTTGTTTGTGTGAAAAATATGTCGTTGTTACTTAACATTCAAGAGAACGAATCCAGGATTAAGAAAGACCCATGACGTATGCAGATTGCACCCGATATTTACTTCTTACGCTAGCAAGCTATGTTAAGTCTGTATTGTATGTTGACATGCCAAAACGTAAATGGAATTGTTCAAGTGATACGTCAAGAATATAATAAAGAGAAAATGTCAGGTATCAATAGAAGCTAAACAGACTGCTTATGCTCCGCAATGCAAGAACTTGCATGAATTGAAAAACGACATGTCCAACAGTACTTGAGAAAAACCGTGAGTTTCAATAATAGCACATTTTCAGTGCCTAAATGTCACCTGACCTGGCTATTAAAATGAAGTTTACGCCTCTGCGTTTAACATCATTAGATTAGCTCTGATAATTCAATTATATTTAGTACAACGTTTTCAAATTTCAAACGCCATGGTTTAAAATGTGTGGTTCTACATGAAAATATACAGTCTTGTGAAGTCACATATGAACAACACATTGATAACTCACAGCATCAATCTCATGTAGGATTGAAAAAAGCCGTAAATTTGCAGTCTATGCTTCGCATCAAACTGCAATGAGCTTTTACTTTTTCCAGGTATTTGTATCACTGAACATTCCCAAACAAAAATCAATGCATCCCTTATACACTTCATTGGTGGGCTTAAGAAAATATGTAAGAAGAGCTGTACTTTCTGAAAGTTTTCCTTGTAAAACTTACCAAAACCCCCTGATTGGGTATGATTTTTTTTAATTTTCACATGATTTTATCTTTAAAATTTTTTTTCCTTTCAATTGATGCATGAATCGTTAAACGATTCGGAGTAATATGACCTCAGAAGGCATTGTAGCCACAGCCACAGAGGAGAAATCAATACCCAAAACAGTTGTACTAAAGGTATTGGTATGCAGTAATTGCTTGTATATTAAAATATTTCTCCAAAATTTCGAGTTTCTACTAAGTGAAGCACCATTAATAAAAGGCTCGAAAATGGCTTTTTCTCCGTCATCAATTTTATCCCCTCTAGTTTCAATGTCCAGATACAATCAGATGGATAAAAATACATTAGATCATTTGGGCGATGACTATCTTCCGTTGGACCAGATAAAAGTTTCGACTTTCTTCGGAGTTTTGGTCGAAAAAATGAAAATTTTGTGGACTTTGCATCTGAGCTTATGTGATTCAGCGTCAACAATTATGGTTGCGAGGAAGAAACTTGCGGATGGAAATAAATCACCCGTGGTAAAAGTTCTTGAAAATTACTCTACGCATGGAATAAAGACTTAGGTTTCAAGTTGATGGTTGAAATATCTCAAATCCTCGATTTAAACTGTAAGATTATGTAGCAAAAATTTTACATGAAGTTTCTGTTGGTGAAGTTTCTACGATGAAGCGAGCACTGTAAGCAGCGAGCGACGGTGAGCGTTTTATGAATTGACATATTTGGAACGACCGTGGCATACACGGATCTACACTATGGAATGAGAGACTAGTAAAAATCGCCATCATCCATGACGAAACTTTATTTAAATTGAAACCCACTTCGATAATAACTGAACTTATTTTGAAATCATGAAATGTTGCTGGAAATATGATGACAAATTTCTACTGAAATGGTCAATATTGGTTTTCCATCATGTAACATTGTCTTTTCAAAGGCAGACCGTAAAAATACATTGATGTTGGGCCTATAATCCGCATTAAAGACGGAACTTTTAATGAAAAATAAAATTTTTTGATAGCCAAAAATAATTTAACACTGTGCTTAGTTTAGTATCATATAAAATTAAAACTCCGAGTCGTCATAAATCAAAAATCGGTTACTGTCTGTTAGGATAAAGGTGAATTTGCGAAGGAGAAGAAAAGTAGTCCCGATGCAAAAGAATATATTAGATACTTGGAGATACAAATGTGCACTGCATGGTTTGAGAGTGAACACATGGTAAAAGTACATCGCCTACCAAGAGAATATTAGCAGTGCCACCTACAAGGAGTTTAGTCATGGCATTTTGAATAATAACAAAACACTAACACTGTATACCAACACAGTTCTGCTTCCTCATTTTCTGCATGATGATAATTTTTTCAACTACATTCAACGTCTCTGTCTTTCCTTGGAGCGTCCTAAGTTAATTTTCCATTGCTCGTGATATGCTTTCCTTATGGCAAAAGACACTCATTATTCCCAATCGGTCCATTATGGGTTTATATTCCCTGTATTTGCTTGAGTTACCTGGCTTAAGGTAGTCCGAGCGAAATATGGTTTTACTTACAAATGAATGAATTTGGTCTCATATTAAAGAAAAATATCTCACCCTTCTGATGACACCAAAAATTCTACCCCTTACCACATTACTTTCGGCGATATTTGCCAAAAAATGCCAGCCCTTTTACATGGGAAATGGTACGTGTATGCACTCCAGAGAGACATAATATACAAAATGAGGAATTTCCATCATTTAGATGTCGTAAAAAAACTAACGACATGTAGTTTGTATGTTTTCTCAACCTTTTAGGAAAATTAATCATATTGTGACTACAATAGGTTCTTGATTATCACAATAAACCTTCCGATTTGAAGGAGTTTCAAACGCACCGCGCGAAATTAATGAGTCAAGTTAACGACTTATTTAGATATTTTCATTTAATTACTTACAATTTCATTCATATAAAACTATATAATTGCACCATTTATAATGCAATATTGTATCTATGTGTCCTACAGCTGGTGTAATTAAATCGTGTAATTCAAATATGGTCTCTTCTATCGTGGAAGTTAAAATGAAAGTTTCTCAGAATTCGTTAAACTTTGCCAGTACATTTCGATCTGGTTTTAAGGTGATAGTTCTGTGTCATCAAAAAACCATTAATTTAATTAACTTTTCTCGAACCCTAAAAATTATAGAGTTCTATAAGCAACATTAATACAAAAATAATTGGGTTGAATATTATTTACCTTACCTATATCGCCATGTACCGAGATCTTATTAGAAATCTACGAGGAATATTTTGAAAATATTGCAGCTATATCCCTCCTATAAATCCTTCTTTTCCAAACTCGATCCTAATTCCACTCCTTTCTAAAAATCCTTACTTTTGTAAATAAAATCCTGTGATAAATGCAGATTATCTATAAAACTAATTATGAGCTCTTTTACCTAATATTTACTTCAATTTTGGAACATGCGAAAATACTTCGAGCGTCTTTAAAAAAACATCTAAGACTTTTTTCGATTTAGGGACTTTTTTCTGCGCTCTAATTTTAGCAGTACTAAGGAGCCGATATTCTCGAAAAATAATTGACTTCAAAGTTCAAGGAACAAGTTACGTGCCATCTTTTTCGCATCACCCCTCGTTATCGAGTACAGTAGTAGGGGCAAAACTTTGTGGCAGTCGCCTGCACGATTTTTGGCGTCAAATAGTTGAATGCTAATGAGTAAGGAGTTGGAAAATAAGCGGAGGCGAAGGAAGACAACATGGTGGTCATCGTTACAGCGTTAAACTTTGGAGGGCAGGAGTGTGTGGTAGTATCGAGTTTAACGACAAGTTTGACGATCCAAACAAAGCTGCATCGAAATCCGCTGGTAATAGTCGCAACCCATTGCAGGAACCCATATAAATAGTTGGGTCAAGAGGAACACAGATGTGAATGAAGTGTTTTGAAATTTTCAATAAGGTTTGCGAGTTTGGAACCCTGGTATTAAAACGGGGAGGCTGTCTAATTCCCTATCTAAATCTATTCCTATATCTATTTGATGGCAATGCAGTTTCTACTTACAAGAACTCTGTGAATTTGCCTCCGTGCTCCATTACCACTCTAATTCTCCGTTGAAAATGGTATTTTTTTTAGATATGTTTGAAGATTTTTAAAAAATGTATAACCAGTACCAACTTTACGGACATATTTCATGTTATTACTCCATCTTGTCGGCACTGAATGAAGAAACCAAGGTTTAATTATCTGTCTGTATGTAGCCGTGAAGAAGAAAAACCCAGCCGTGAAGCTGAATAACCCAGCCGTGTGAAAACGCCTTTTCCTGGCGTAGTTTCCGTCCCCTCTCTTAAACGATGCCCTCCCAAACTCGTTTGGCCCCCCTTAATCCTGGCCGATTGCCCAAATGGACCTCTGCGGTCGTCCGAAGGGCATTCTGGGGTATGCGTCGGAACGATTGCTCCGTCTACAGTACCTCCGTTTGTATGAATATGGACACAGAGAAAAAAAATCACCTTTTTCTTTCAAAGTACTGCTGCTGGAGGTACCAGCTGAAATGTGTGGGAAATGCAAGTCAGCATTCGGCGAATAAAGGTTTTCCTCATTCGGGTTGCCTTAGAGAAATGTTCATCGGATCTAAATCGGAGCGCTTGTCTAAATTTGTGACTCAACAGAAGATGAAATAAATTTATGGGACTAACTCTTTGGGGTCATAACGCAGAAAAATTTAACTTACGAAACAAAGAATATACGAAGGACTGCCGTTCTTTAAACACATCTAAGACCCAAATCAGAGTAGTAGAGCAACGCAGCTAATGAAAGCACGAGGCTGGAAATCACTGGAGACTTGGAGTCTACACACCAGGTTTCCGTTACTTGACAGATGTAACTAAGGCAAATTGTAGTATATCACGGGTAATGTTATTATTTTAACATCATATTATTGTATATATATCTATATTAGAGGAACTGATAGAATCAACAATATAAAAAACAGATCCACAGGCGAACTAATCTATTAAATATATTAAAAAATGAATGTCAGTTTGTTCGCCTTCACTGCGTTCCAATACCATCCATCAGATTACGATGAAACTTTGATGAGTTATTGTACGCGCGCCCGCAAAGGTTTCTAAATCATTATATCCATTGTACCATAGGCGGAGCACGAGTTGTTTCAACAAATAAGTGTTCACACGCGAGCTTCTCAAACAAACGAGGAACGGCAAGCGAGCAACGAAGCAGATCGTTTACGAGTTGCTCAGTCACGTGCATCAGAATCGTATCGGTGAGACATAATTTTAGTTAAAAGATGCGTTATTTATTTGTACGTAGAATCAGATTTGGTGCAGTAGTCTATTTTTTTGCTTTTTTTAAATAATGCATTCAATTTTCGTATACGCTTCGGTTTTTCCTAAAATTGGATTTTTAAGCTCGAAAATCTTAAATTTTTGCACTACTTCAACAGTAGAATATTTTATTTACTTGGCAACCGCAGCATGGGTATGGAATGGAAACTCATGCCATCCTTTGTGCGTTACAAATTCATGTACGAGCAATTATTTGAACTGGATGTAAAATTCGTTTAGGGACCGATTTTGAACCCAGATAGCATTGTAACGCACGTCAGGCACAGCTAGTATCTACGTATAATTTTATTCTTTTTACACTCCATTTTTTGGATTTACACATTTTGTGATTTGAAAAATGAATTTACACAGAGAAATTACGTTAAATTCAGACCACATTCATCCTCTCCCTGATCCCATCATAATATGTCCTCTTCCCCCACCTTTCCATTTGCATTGTACTCTCACCTCCTGTCACAGTCGCGAATGGCGGCTGGTGGGGTAACATATAGATGTAGCTTCTGAGACGTAGCATCCTCTTGAAAGCAGAGATGGGTGAGAGAAAAAAAGCTGAAAGAATTGTCGAGGGAGACAAAGAATGTAGTGTCGCATGGACACAGGTGGTCAGGCATAGTAAATAGAGGGGCCAAGGTTGCTTTTCACTTCGTATATGCAACATATATACATGGATGCAATGGATACAGGATGTGAATAATTCACAGCGGGCCGAACTGTAACACATGAAAGATACTACGGAGCCAATCGGGAGTGTCGCGTATCGCAAGCACTTACGTAGGGTTACCTAGGGGATAGTCTCGAGGATCCCGTATTGACGGTCAATCGCCGGTCTGTGCTAGAGGCGTTACACGAGCGGTGTGGTCCCTTCCGGCCGAAGATCTCCCGTCTTGTCGATCGGTCTGCCGGTCAACGCTCAATTGGCTCGGCACTTACTCGGATGATCCTGTCTGACCTGGAGACACTAGAATAGCCTCTTCTTAAGTCAAGTCAAAATATGTTTCTTTCCACACCAAACAAATACAAAAATAGCAAAAAAAACGGTTTGGTCCCCGCTTTAGGCTGTCGCCCCTTCAGGGTATTCACTGGAATATGGATGGCTGGCGCTTATATACTGTTTTGAGGGCAATGCCCGCCATTACTGGCGCTGTGGGAATAACTCCGGTGGACTGCGGCCAAGGAGGATGTGACCCGCCCCGGGATTGGCTGCTGGAGGCGGCGCCGAGCAATCCCGAGCCGAACTTTGATCTGTGGAGAGGGGAAGGCGGGCGCCTGGCCGCATGTCTTTACGACAACAGAATACATCAGAAAACTTATGAAGAACGCCAAAGTGAAGACCTTGCGAAATAAATGAAACAGTAAGCTGAGAGGAGATGGCTGTGAAGAGGTGTCTAGAATAGACCTTCAGGCTGATGACTGCCAAAGGTAACCACACATTCCAAATTCTAATCTAATTACATAAACCTGCCGACATTGAATCACCAAAGAACAGGCCTCTTCTGTCGTATACAATTGGTTCCCTGAGGGGTGATTCCACGCTAACTGAACCAAAGCCGTGGCTCGACCATCTCCGATTTTCACCATTTTTGGCACATAGCAAGAATATAATGAGAAATGACGATTTTCCAAATATTAGTCTTCTGTAATATTAAATGTTAATGCTAATAAATTCAGACTTCACTTTGTGGAACCTCTCCATATCGAAAATCAAAAACTTTCAAGTAATGGTCCACTAATATCTTTATTGTATATGACCCGGGTTTCGTCACGTAATGACATCTTCAGGTACAAATATTATCCCACATGGGTATATATACAAAATCGGGTGCAGAGGAAGGCGGGGAATGGAAGGGGGGAGAAGGAAAACCGTTGAAGTATGGTGTAATGGGTAAGGGGCAGGTAGGAAGTGGTCAGCGAGTCTTCAATGCCTTCCTCTGCACCTGATTTTGTATATATACCCATGTGGGATAATATTTGTACCGGAAAATGTCATTACGTGACGAAAGCCGGGCCGTATACAATAAAAATATTAGTGGACCATAACTTGAAAGTTTTTTATTTCCGAAATGTTTTTGCTATGACACTTCAAATATCACAGATTAGCACAAACTGGCGCGCCGCAGCTCCGAACTCTATCTCCAATAAATGACGATCTAGCTGGTGTATTTTAAATATAATGACATTTTTGTTATTAAAAGGCATAAATCTGCGTTTTCTATTGACTTTTGACTTCCTAGATCTATACCTTGAGCTCCTCGATGACTCTAATTTTTCCTATTTTTAAAAATTTTGATCCATGTTAAGGGCCTAATATCTACTAAATTAATTTTAATATAATCAAACTTCATTTTTCGAACATCAAAGACACGGAACTGTACTTTAAGAGCAGAAACATTAATTTGTGGCTCGCAACCACGGCACAATAGAGTAACAAAAATGGAAAGATGAAAAAGTTACTACTTTTGGCACTTAAAAAAAAGCAATGTTTGACAACATATTTTTGGCTGAAAATTTTATTTTACAATAGCTTACATCATTATCTGTTAATAACAAACATAAAATTTGTGGGTTAAAGTCGTCAAACATAAAATATTGAGCAAACATAATGGCCTGCCACTCGCGCGCCCGCTTTGAAATTGACACGTTGGGAAGTTATGCGGGTGGTCTGCGCATGCGCCGAATATCCCAGTGAAGCAGTGGAACGTAAGTAATTCCTTCTAACCTCCACTTCCACCCATATGAAGGTTTACCATATATTGTAAACGGGTTGGGAGGAGGAATGTATCTTCTGCAGATCATCTGCTGTTCGAGTCAGCAAAGATAAAACGTCTTCAATTTACAGATATGTTAGTTTATATATTGGATTGGATATTTGGGGAGGCGACCGACGGCTAAGGTCCTTTGCGCCATAGGGGATAGGTAAGGGAGGAAGGGTGGATAGAAACCCGGCGTCGACATTATCTCGTTCTTAACGAAAGGCGCCAAGGGGACCACGGTTGAACGTCTCATCGGACAGGCGGAGTACTTCACTTGAAGTGCCCTCCACAAGACACTCAAGTACGTATCGGGTTCCCTCTAAAAAAACATCCTCCTCTACAGGGATTTGCACCCCGTCCGCCCTTGTGGTAGGCGAGTACTAAGGCCACCACACCAACCCGATCGCATTAGTTTATAGTAACGTTGGGTTCCAAACATAAATTTCCGTGAATGACATAGATGATATTAACGGAAATTATGAGTGGACATACTTGGCTGACTCATGATCCAAACGAATCGCGTCCTCGTTCTGTATTTTACGCAGTTCCTTGATTTGAATTACAGATCCTCACAGTTGAAAATATAAGGATATATCAGCGGCAAAACTTCTTCGCTTAGATTCCAGAGTAAAGTTCGCGAGCATTTCTAAATCAGCATCATTGTGCACCAAGATCATTTAAAATGAAAGGAACTTGAGCAATCATAACCCCGGAAACTCTAGGGAAATATTTATAATTGATTTTCGTGTGTGCAATGAAACGGAGAACTAGCTGCTGTGTTAGCCTTTCAGAGCTTAGTGTTGGTGGCTATAATGGCTTCTTGCATTTCATTAAATCGGTAACCTTTTTAAAGAAGTGCTATTAAAATTTTGGTTTACATAGTAATGACAGCAATTACTACACACCTATTTTAATTCAACTCATTTGGTTAATTTCTATCGAGCTCGGCCCAAGGAAATAAGTGATAATTCTTTACGATGTCTTCTTGTTTGAATTCGGTTCAAATCATCATTATTTTTTACAAATACGTTGAGCAAAGTTATTCTTGGGACATTATCTTTCCGTCAAAATCATCTGCGACTTACAAAGGGAGTTTTCCATTAGAATATAAATTAAGCTGATACTGGTTTCAGTGAGAAATGCACCATATATTTCGTAACAAACAGCATCATCATACGTTTTTCCATTATCAAATCTCTATGATTTTTACAACTCCATGAACGTAGTTTTTTTACGAACCAGTAGTATTTATTGAGACAAATAATTGACCACTATGTGCCTTTGGCATCTTGAAAATTAAGCTAGTGGAGCCATATTTTCACACTTATTGTTGTTATAATCCAGAAGAAGTTTATTGTGAATTCGAGTGTCCATGGAAAATCTTGCATTCAGTAAAGCGACGGCGTAATTATTACCGCAGTGCAAGAGAACTGTCTATCAACTGACGATTAACCATTATCAACATGCCTTACTACTCATAATAAATAGCGCAGCCACATTTTGTTTTATTCGCTACTTTTTTGTTTAATCAGCGAAACGCTGACCCAATTTTTTTTCTAATAAAAACAAGTTCAGTTGATGAAGACGTAACCTAGCCTTTAGATACTCAATAAGAATGGATTGTCGTTTAAGCCACAGTGCTCATATTTAAATGTTATGTGTGCTGGATGGTATGTATCTGAGCGTAATTTATTCTTCAAATTAGTTTAAAATATTGTGGATTAGATTGTTAAAAATTATATTTTACCGAGCTACAAATTTTTGCTGGAGATCAAATCGTTTCAAATATTCAAGTTTAAAATCGGGTTAACTCGAAATATTTGCGGTGATGTATTTTTCATCGATTATGGACTCAAAATTTCAAGGAGATTAAACCATCATATCACGCAAAATAGGATTGATTTATGATCCTCGGGGCAACAGAAAAGGTCATTTGATTGATTTGCGTCATCAGTTCATGCCTAACTAAAAAAAATATGGAATAAAAATGAGAGACAAAGTTCCACCACAATCGATTCCGACTCCATCATCGTCGCCTGCCCAACTATTCCGCTGACCTCTTTTTCCCTTTGTCCCGCCAACTGCCGTCCAGCTCACAATGTCCCCTCTGTCCCGGAGAGAGAAGCCCTTCCCGCACACTCGGTCAATTCACAGGCTCGATCGAAAGGCGCAATCTCAAACGCGCATTGTGGCGTCGTGTGAGAACTGCTCGTTTGCGTGGAATGGAGAAGCTAACGCATGCCGTAAATGGGCAAATGCGAGAAGCAACTGACCTCCAGGGGTAGAGGAGGCAGGAATAAGGGCTAAGGGGAAGGGGAGAAGGAAAGCTAGTGAAAGTGTAAATGAAATTCACTATGGCGGACAATCGACATCTGGATCAAAATTGAGGTCATCGTCATTGGTCGTTCAATCTAGAGATTGGTTGGCTGCAGCCCTCAACACTTTCCTATCTAATGCTAAGTCTCTTTACTTCCTGGTAGCTCTACCTATGCACTTTCCCCTTTATTTGGTCCATGAACTTATTACTGGGTCTTCCTCTGGTGACTTTTCCCTCTATTTTACCTTCAATTATGTTCTTCACATACCCATTGTGCCTCAGGGTGTGTCCAACCCATCTGGTTCTTCCATTCTGTATTGTGTTCCATATGGCCCTTTCCTCATCTACTCTTCTGTACACTCCATAATTTCTTATTTTTTTCGTCCATTTCATCTTCAGCATCCTCCTCCAGCACCAGGTTTCGAAGAGTTTGTGTATGTTCTGGTCCTTTTTTCCTATGGTCCATGCTCGAAGACATTCCCCGCTTGATGTCTGTTGTACTTCCTCCGTTCCATACGATGGTACTTCCGAGATAGGTGAAGGAATCCACTTGCCGTGATTTCTCTCCTCTATGTGACGACTCATTCAGAGCTGACATTTTTCAGAGCTACACAGAGAATATTATCATGACTCCTCTCCACATCTCTAGGTCTGATGGGTCTGGCAGAAGCGATAAAATAAGAGAGAGATACTCTGCCGAACAGATAGGTACAAAAACTCGTTCTTTCCGCGCACAATTAGTGACCACAATAAAAATTGAGCTCCACCAAATACATTCCTATAATACGTGTCACCATTTCATCTCCCAAAAACTTACATCTTTACACGGCTGTTGACCTAACACCCCCTGCCACATGCTCATGCGGCGGCTCGCATGGTATTATGTATAGATGTAGATGTTTCCTATCCATATAGTGCCACACTCGACACGAATTTTATTTCATACTCTTTCATAGTTTTTAGTCCTATAGTCTTTGAACACAGCAGTTGTCTTTTCAACATGAACGCTTTCTTAGCTTGGTCTATTCTCCGCTTGATGTCCGTTGTACTCCCTCCGTCTCACATGATGGTACTTCAGGGATAAGTGAAGGAATTCCCTTGCCATAATTTCTTTCCTCTGACTACTGCGTTCACCATTCTCTCCCATGTACTTGGATTTTAGTCTTCGTTTTGTTTATTTTTGTGTTGTGGAAATAAAACACATCCAATAAATGTAACCGGCTTTAACCATGTAAGAATTCTGCTGGTATTATGACTCATTGTCAAGTATATTTGTTAGTTTTTCAATTTACCCACATTTTTTCGGTCAACCAGTTTCAAAGCGTAATTCTCTTTTTACATATCCGTGCATAGACTAAATATTCCGCAAGGGGGTGTGGCAGAGGCTGACTCATCACCAACATATGCTGCACTTTACCCCAGTAAAGTTGATTAAGCTATTTTTATCAGTGCACTAGCAAAAGCTCGCAACTGCTTGTTAGAAGGTGATATTTTAGCAAAATACTCTGCGCCATAGCTATGCTATCGATCTTCGATAAAATAGTTACGTTAATATATTTTACAATTGTGAACATGCATAGAGATAATAATTTAACTGTAAAAATGTAAAACAGTGTGCGAGTTCTACATATCAGATGAAGATACAAGCAATACGGAGCAATCCGACTAATTATGGTAATGCGAGCGAGATAGCTCCCTAAAAGAGACCATATTCGTTAAACACGTTTTAATTTCACCACCTGTTCGACACACGAATTAAATATTGCATTATTTATGTTGCGATAAAATAGATTTATATGGCAGAAATTGTAAGTTATCAAATGAAAATATCTAAATAAGTCTTTAACTTGAATCATTTTTTTCGCGCGGTACGTTTGAAACTCCATCAAAACTGAAGGTTTATTGTGATCCGGAAGAATTCACTGCAGTGATAATATGATTAATTTTCAAAAACAGTTGAGGAAACATGCAAACTACACGCTTTTGACTTTTTGATCCGATCTAAGACTAGGAAATGCCATAATTTCAATATAAGGTCTCTCTGGGGTGCATACAGGTACCATTTCCCATGTAAAAGGGCTGGTATTTTTTACAAATATCTCGGACAATAATGTGGTAAGAGGTTAAACTTTTGATTTCAATGGAAGGATGATATATTTTTATTTAAAATGAGACCAAATTCATTGGTTTCTAAGTAAAATGATATTTCGCTCAAACTGCCTTAACTAAACTACCTAAGAGCAAACATAGTTCAGAGTTTCAATGGCAGCCGTTATGCGTGTATATAACTTATCAATATACACAGCAACTCATCTCGCTTGAAATGTCCTGCACGATTTCGCATCTCTTATTGACGAAGCATTAATATTAACGGTGATATTTATGAGTAGCAGTTAGCTGAACCGTGTACCGCATGTTTGCATGTTTGTGAACGAGTTCTAGTCCTAGTTCTATTTGTAGTTCCTTGTTTGGCAGCACATGGTCCTCATAGCTTGCCTTGGGCCTAGAGGGCCATGAGAGCGTTCAGGGTTCGACCTTGAATTGAGACGAGCTTTACATACCTGGTGTTCAATCATTCTGTAACACATGATGGAGGAGACTTGCACGGTCTTGCGTCAATGCATGTATTATTTCTCAGTTCCTAGAGTCTTTTTTTACCATTAATAGCTCTGGTTGGATTGGATTTTTGGGGAGGCGACCGACAGCTAAGGTAATTTGCGCCATAGGGGATAGGTAAAGGAGGAAGAGTGGATGGAAACCCGGCGTCGACATTAGCGCACTTAACAGTCACCAAATCACTTAACAGTTACCAAACTCGATTGGATTGGATTTTTGGGGAGGCGACCGACAGCTAAGGTAATTTGCGCCATAGGGGATAGGTAAAGGAGGAAGAGTGGATAGGAACCCGGCGTCGACATTAGCGCACTTAACAGTCACCAAATCACTTAACAGTTACCAAACTCGATTGGATTGGATTTTTGGGGAGGCGACCGACAGCTAAGGTCATTTGAGCCATAGGGGATAGGTAAGGGAGGAAGGTTGGATAGAAACCCGGCGTCGACATTAGCCAGCTCTTAACGAAAGGACTTGAAGATGACTGGCATGGGCATGTGGATGTTTTTGTGGACATATATATTGCATGGCAGGACATATAGACATCGGTGCGATGAATAGAGACAGGGGAGTGGTGCTTGATGGTGTTAGTTATGCCAGGTGGTCATGGATGGTCGGGAAGATGATGACAGAATTGCAGTGGCAGTGTGATGTGAATTCGGGTTCTTAATGTGATACTTTGGTAATTTTCAGTATTGTTTTTTTTTGATATACCATTTTTTTAAATGTTTATATATTGGGTTGTTCTGAGCTGTGTTGTGGTTGACCTTCAGTGTACATTTTTTTGTAGCCTTGATGATGGAATGAATTATGTTCCGAAATGTTGGTCAGGACTTGCTCTCATATTAATTGTACAACCTTTCCTCGAGAGAATATCCGATTTCCAAAAGGTTTGTATAGAATGTGGCAGCATCGCACAATATATTTCACTTCATTTCTCTTCTGCAACGGCTGCAAAACTCTTGAATTAGATTTTTATTTCTTTGCACCGTGATGACCATATTTCTCCCAATAGGTCTAAAATGCAGTCCTTAATTGTTAAATATGGACAAAAATGAGTAAAAATGATCTGATTGGTAGCTTCCTGTGTTAGTTATTTAATCCAAAGAGTTTTTATATTCATTTGAAGCTTTGAAAATATGACATTCGTCTGAATATATAAATACAAGGAGTAAGGCATCCTTGTTATACTGCCCTGTTCATTGCTGTGTAACTTTAAGCAAATCTTATGTTGGCGAACCTACATTGCAGTGAAAATCATTAGTACCTAAATTATAAAAAAATAACACTACTTAAGACTTCCAGGATAAAAATAAAATTTTCAAGTAGCAAATCAACATTCCTACGTTTCTTGTTTTTTTTCCTTTTTATGCTATTTTTATGTATTGCAATGTTTTCAACTTCATTAAAGCTGTTAGATTTATTTTTTTATTTCATGAGCACTATCGAAGGAAATGAATTATTTCTTTTTTTGCACAATAGGATTTGTATTTAATGAATTTAATTCTATTTCTACTGCTTTGTTGTTATGCTATGCTTTGGCGGCGGGCCGGCTATATCAATGGAGGTCGATGTAGTGCACAACGAGACTTTCGGAAATCCTCAATGCCCTGAACACGGCGTCCTCCTTGCCCTTTTTGACTCCAGGCCGACTGAAGCTAAGTCGGTCGAAGGAACGTGGGCGAACTTCCCTTGCGGGAGACCGAACAATGGGCATCGTGTCAGAGTAAGGGGTTTCAGTGGGAAGGAAGCGGGGGTGCAAGCCGCTCCCACCCACTCCAGGGAATTTGTCTCGGGGGTCTCTCAGGGTATTTCCCCAATGCCAACCCTCAGTGGCAATGGAGGCGGGAACCGCGGTCTTTGTCTGTCTTCCTCTCTCTCTCTCTCTTCCACCACCCGTCCTTTTCCGCGGGTCGTGTAACGAACGAAGAAAGTGTGTCCGAGAACAGTCGTCATTCCACTTCTAAGTTTTGAGTTTCACGCAGAGGAAATTTCCATCGCGGTCCCTGTATTGATTGACCACCCATGTGGGAGCTAGGAACCCCGGCTCGGGAACTAGGCGGTAACTAGGTGAAGTTTAACGTCCAATGCTTTGTCTGCCGGATTGCCGAGAGGTTTTTTTGTGTATCTTCTTGCTTTTGTCTGGCTATCGAGACGCTTAAAAAAATCAATGTTGATTTTAATGCATCCATATTTCCCTCAGTAAAAAAAAAATGTTGAGATGAATTTAAACTGATCCGGTGGAAAGAAACTCTGCGGAAATTTCTATCAAAAGATTAAATATAAACTCAACACTACATATTTCCATTGTAAAGATTTAACTAATAACTCGTTTTCGTCAATCTACCATAAGATGCTACCTGATGTGTGAGCAAAACCGGGTCTTGAAATTATAAATGTTCTTTGCAGTGTGAGATAAATTATGGTTAGTTTATTTCACCTAATATTTACCTAAGCCGTGAGACAACTAGGAGAGCAAACATATTAAATAAGTTTCCCACGGCAAAATACTCTTTAAATGTTTAAAGTAAACGAATTAGAATATCATGGCACGCATCTTCTTTGAATTTGACTGAGAGCAAAGATATACATCATCGATTCTGATGTCTGCTTACAATAATGCATACATTGTAACCTTATTGAAGCACTACTATATTATTCCATATCAGAGTAAACATTGCTGAAATGACGAAAACCGCATGATGTTGAAAAAGGATTTCACTTGGCCAGCGCTTCGATTAAGAAAATTTAAGTGAAACAAATAGTCGAGGGAGATTGATTTAAATAAATTTTGGCATTGTTCACGTATCGAATTGTATAAATGCATATTAGTTATAAGTTTTCATAAAAGGTTGTGGAAATGTATCTCTTGAAAGATTTCCCGGTGGTAAATAAATGGCTGAGGCTGATTTACTATCTGTTTCATTTTGTCAATAGACTGTTCTAATTTAATTCAAAGGCGATTTACCTCGACCCAACAAGCCACCTGGAAAAATAATATTACCGTTTCCTTTTAGGTTGAATGAATTTTGATCAAATTGCTTGGAGGTATTATTTGAAATGTCTTTCTATTTAACATTCCGAGTCAAACAAATTTATGCAAAATAGGTCGAAGTTATATTTACACACTGGTGAGAGTCGCTATTGCTTTTCAAATTAATTCTGCAAACGTGAATCCAATTTTAGAGTTAAAATGAAACGAATTTTGAAGTTGTAATAAATATATTCTCATTTGATGATTAATATGCTGAGGGAATTTAATACTTCGCGCGCAGCATAAATTGTGTGTTGGTGGTTTGTGCATTGAGCTCATATTCCCATCAGTGTCAATTTTTATCGTTCCCAATCGATTTTATACTTATATCACCAGTCCCTTCTCAATTAGCGTTAATGAATATTTTAGTTTTCGAAACCATGAAATTTTTATTGGTTTATTGTTGCTTCTCTGTAACCAATTACTATTAAATTATCTGAGTCAACGATTGGTGCATCTCTTCTAAGCGCTGCTCACATAAACGTTGACGATAGCTTAAAGTTTGAGGGAAATTTCCGTTTATCGCTCCGGCCATAAATAAGGGCTTGATCTCAACTTCTCTTACACGTCTCAAAGTAGTACTTCACTGGCTTTACCGTTATGACAAAAAAATCAATCCAGACAAAAAAATACACTTTTAAGCATGAATTCTAGCCATTACGTAAGTTTTACGAGTGAGCCCTGGGATTTTATGGACTCCAACCTCTGAAATGCTTTTCTCCATAATTTCATGAAACAGAACAAAGGTTCTTTTGGTTCGGTATTGTCCCCCTTACAAGGATTTGAGCACGCGACATGCTCCAAAGACGATTCGCCCTCCTAGTTAAAATTCATAATGTTTTCAAACATAAATATATCAATCCTTAAATAAGGGGAATTATCTGCAGTAACTTGGCACTTTTTGTTAGTTTGTTTGAACAATGGGCAGTAAAACTATGATTGAATAACATTTGGCGCGCAAAAAAAGACATGTTGAAGCAAAGAATATAAGTACACGCAATCACACAAAGGAATGTAAGCAACACATTTCAAGTAGCGTAAAAAAATGTCCCTGGAGTTGTATTAAAAAATTTGCAATTGAAATTTGGTGTTACTGAGTGGATAATTAGTCGGCATTTTTATAGATGTTTGCCGCATATTTGAGCCCTGTGAACATAGTGCCCGTGTTTGGCAACCTACAGGCGATGTTTGAATTACCAAAGAGCTATCGACAAATGCATGTTGCCCGACGGATTTTATGATTCGCTAATTGCTCCATGAGAAGTCTGGCTTCGGTATTACTCCATTCTTGACGAAGAACGCCAATCGGACCTCCTGCAACTTGTAATTCGACGTACGATGTCCTTTCTGTGAAAATTTATCAATGAAGCACCCGAATATGGACCGGAGATCTACTGAAACGTCTGTGCCACTTTCGGGAACCGAACCCGAGCTCGCAAGACCAACAGATCTATGAAATCTCGATCCTCCGCGATGGAGTAGATTAATGTCAATTCTGTTATGGACGTGATGAATGTCGCTGTACCGACTCATTCCATTTAATCATGTTTCACCCCCTCAGCAAGGTGGAGACGACCTCGCAGGGCACCCGATCCTACGAAGGCCTCCTAAGGAGGGTCGAGTTGGCCCAATGGTAAAATCGCCCCCCCTTTTTTTCTATTAACCATGGCTCGTCACTAAAGTTCAACTCTAGTGGGTAGCTTCAATTTTTACTAGACTTTCACAGGAATAAAGTCGTTGGTTCAAGCCCAGATGTTGGCTGAAAGTTCTAAAAATATTTTCAAAACATTTTCCCGATGAAAAACGATTTCCGGTAGAGTATCAGCACTAATAAGGTTGCAAAAAAATGTTTCCCTCACATTCCATCGTGGCACTGTGTGTTACCAGTAGATTACTAGAAATTTTAAGCATAGAAAAAATCGATGAAAATTAGGCGGCTTCTTAGCTTGGCTGTGAGTGGATATCCTCAAGTTTTTTTTATCGTCTTGAAAATCTTTAAAAGAGCTCTTCTATCGAAAAATAAACTAAAGGCATTTATTTTTTGTGAGTGTGTCTTATGGCTTATTTTTTCCTTCAAAGTTACTCTGCAAGATCATTTAAGAAAATGAAGTATTATTGCTTTAAAGCCTATCTCCTCAGTTATGAAAAATATGCCGAAGAGAAGAAAACGATCGTAAAAATATGCATATGGGCACACGCTACGTAAATAAGTTGCTCTTGCAAATGTAGAAGTAAACTCGCAACAAGCAGCCAGACTAAGTCAAACCTTTTCCCTCTCTCATGCAAGAGAGATATTAAACCGTGCACTCGCAAGTTTTTAAGTCTTATTAAGTATATAACCCTTCACTCTCACTAATATTGCTGCTCTAACTTTAGTTATCATTTCGTAAGAAACATTTATGTATCTTTTGAGACATTTATGTTTATTTCCTATCAAATTATAATGGATATTTTCTTTATTCTGTTGAAACATGTGTACTTAAATGACACAGTGAACTAGGAGCATTTTTCTACTCCACAGCTGAGGTTAAATTGACTCTTAAAAAATTCTCAAAATGATTCTGACTTTACGCAATGTTGCATCAGATTGGTATCTTGTAAGGTGTAGTTCATGGTGAAGATTAATTGCGTTGGTTTATCATTCGTTGAAATTGACTCGTGAGTGTGATTGAATCTCGCGATAGGAATTCGCCCACAGCCAGGATTGTGTGATAAGCGTAATAACATCGTCGGTAAGTGCAGCTGTTTCTCGGATTCCTCAGTCCCACATCCAAGCAAACCGCCTCGCCTTGCATTTGCATGGGTAAAGGTCGTCGTGTTTACCTGTGCCAGGCATCCCCGAGTTGCTGTGCTTCGCGCATCACGTGACGTAAGGCTTCGTGACGCAAAAGTGGATGCGGAAACACAAGAGGAAAAGGAAGCGTTTGGATGGCGAGCTGCCTGTGTTCCTCACGCCATAAACATCTTGTGTTGTAAACAAGGAGTCACGACAAAAGCGTGTGGCAGGAAATGTAATGAGCTTACTTACCTTTGTCTGCGAAGGACTCAAAGTGCTCAATGCACCTGTTATTACCAATAACTTGGACGAGCGGAGGACACTCGATGAAAGTCAACGGGGTCAAGAAAACATTCGGCATATGCTAAGAATTAAAAAAATTCTTCTAAATTTCTCTAAAAAAATCAAGCAATCCTGAAGGTTCGGAAAGATAATTCAACCAACCGCCTTACTAAAGAAGGAAATCATGTGCCATTCTCTAATCTGTGAGAATAGCGACTATTCTTTTCAAATTTCATATGTGAGAATTGTACCCTAAGATTTAGCGGCAGCTCAATCCGCTTAATATCGTAATCGACATTACATCCAAATTAAATTTAAAAATAATTTGGAACTTTAAAAAATGCCCTGATAGAGAACTACTATTTCTGTGCCTTTCCATCAGTTCTGAAGAAAATTCGCATCTGGGGTCTTGATGCTATTATGTTGTTTCGGGTTGATTTAATCGCTTTCCTGGAATCTCCAGAGACTATGGCTGTCATTCGGTAATATTTATTCATCTATGAATGCATAACTCAAGTTAACTTATATTTATTCAAAAGGAAAAAGACGAAATCTTAGTTTCCGTGCATCTCCGTCGTATTGATTTAAGCATTCGCCTCGCGATTTATTCACAGTGTATGTTATTTATCGCTCATTATTATTTAAATTGTAAAAAAAAGTTTTGGAAATCTTTCGGGAAATCTAACAAAGGTTTTAGTGCATCTTAAGCCAGCTTTTTCAAAGGAATAGTATCGCTAAAACTCGTTAAAAAAGTTAAAATATACGGCTCTGTCACGCTTACTTCCCATACGTCCAACGTAAAAATGCTTGATGTACGAATGCGTATTTTTTTCTTGGCAGTCTTGAAAAAAATAGCTGCGATGATGTCTCAGATTAATTAGGAGCTTTACATGCATTCTGTAGGCTTTATATCTCGTAATATTAAATAAATAAATTCATTAAAAGCATTAATTCCACTTATATAAACTTAATGTGGTTCCACCGTAAGACTCCTATGTCATTTCATTCATATTCTGTCCACTTGAATAAAAATCTTGTCATTAAAGTATAGGTAAATAAAATAATGTAAGTAACAAAATAAAATAATAATGATTTAATAATATAATATACATTTAAGCGGAAAAAATCCCGCGGAATAAAATATAGCAATCTGACCTCGGTATGTCGTGACGTATTGGGGAATTTCTGCGATGCATGAAATCCAAATGCGGTAATTTCCATACAAATGGCGCTGCAGTCGACTTCTTTGGCTGGAAAAAAGTGCTTACTTGAAATGCATTCGTGAAGTAATCTGAATATTGTGTAATTTTTACTTTTATATGCAACCCAGGTCATAAATGAAAGCAAGGTATTTAAACCAAGTAAAAAATAAACACTCTGTATCTATGCTAACTTTAGTTCTTTAAGTTAAACATCTAAATTGGTTCGTTGTTAATTATGTCAAATAGAGGACATGTTTATCTGTATCTATCGAGTTGAGTTAAGTAACAGTAGAACCATGTTTCTGACGTCTACGTTAGCCATGTGCCCTCATGCGTCGTTGCCATTGTTCCGCAAACAGCCCGTCATTTGTTTGCGCGGCAAAAATCCCTTGACGGCAAGATGAGCAAAAACACAGTCTCGTGCCGCGTCGTTCGTGCTTTCGCGACGTTATTGATCAGATGTCTTGGAATTCTAAGAAGCGCTTCTAACCAAGACAAGAATATTTCATGACAAAAATATTTGTCTGTCGCAAATTTGAATTTCCTCCTACCCTTCCTCGAGCAAGAGAACTCGCGCAGTAGTTGACAGCCAGGACCGCAGTCACGCTAGACTATATATTTTATCAAAAATAATACATGATCACACATTTATTTGCAACATTTCTCAAATTTTATAATAAATTACTCACCCATGGAATATTTTTACATATATCTAAATATCAATATTTTTTATTTAAGACGTTAAGTGGATTAGCATAGAAATTTTAATCCCACATATTCACAAAGTACTCTACTCGATGAAGAACCAAGGAGGAAGACACAATTTTGGTTTTAATATCCACCCACCAACAAAACAGACCTCAATACATCAGTATAGCATGGTATTTTAAGGTAGACAAAGAAAATACACCAAAGAAATTAAAGAAACAAGCGTCTTCAGAAGATAAAAAACGCTTATACTCTTCCACACTTTATTTACTTCCTATCATGGATGCGGCACGTTATGCCATCATCATGGTTTGTGTTCATGCATTACTATTCCTTATATAGATGAATTATTATTAAGTGTTCAGGAAATCCTCTTCTCTCCATAATCGACCGCAACATATCTCTGTAAACGAAATCAAATGCTTTTTCATAATCTATGAATGCTAGATGCGTCTCAAGGGTAAATTCTCTTCGTGTTTGTATAATTTGTTTTCATGTAAAAACATCGTCAATACAAGATCTTACTTTCCTGAAGCTATCTTGTCCTTCCAATAAAATATAATCGGAGATAGCTTGTAGTCTAGTATTAATTATTTCACTATATATTTTGCATACAGTACTTAGAAGGCTTACGCCTCTGTAGTTCTCTGTGTCACTCCCCTCTCCCATTTTTAACAATGAAACAACCCTGGCAACCCTCCACCCATCCGGGATTTCGTATTTTATTCAGCACATGTTGTACAAATGTATAATTCTTCTTACTAGCGTTCTATCCCCACACTTTATCAGCTCCGAATCAATTCCATCTATGCCAGCGGCTTTTCTATTTTTTGTTAATTGTTAAAGCCTAACCCTGGAAGGAAGAGGAAGAAGAAGATATAAATGAATTTCGGGAGAGGGGGAGTGAGTGTTTAGGATGAGGATTGGGAGGTTGGGGAGGGTAACCGTTGTTCTTTGTACATGACCTATTTCAGAAATAGGAGAGAAAGAGGAGGGGGGGGGTTAAGGTTCAGGAAATTTTTAGTATGATTGAAGACCGGTTTCCAATTGAGGTCATTACATAACTTGATATTGCTATTAGAAATGTCAAACTGCTCAAAGAAGTTTAACCCTTTTCATGCATGCCCCTTTTCCAGATTATGTAGTACATTGGCATCCAAATTGCTAGAGTTATTAGACCTACATAATGTCTAGCTAAGAATGACTTTTCATTATCATTAATATTACACTCTCTATGTTCTCTCGCTCTCTCTTAGATGCTCCGTCCATTTTGGTCGATCTCTTGCATCCCACAGTCATCACATATGAGTCTGTAAACTCCACTTCTGTCAAGTTCAACGTAATTGTCTTTAGCAATAAAAGGTATTTTTCCACTTTTTTCACCTCTAAAGATGTAGGTTAGGAGTTTAGAGAGAGGCGCAAAGTTAGTGACAGCTTTATTTCTTATGTTGAAAGAAACACTTAAGAAGTCCCAACTGAGACTTTTCTGCGGTTAGATATAGTTTTTTTCACTAGTATTTGATAGCAAAAACCAAACATGAGGAAAAAATAATATATGCATTGAATAACAAAACCTTTTACTCTTTCAACTTTACTTTAAAGGGGACTCATTTAGAGAACACTTGAATTTCTTCGGAGGACGTGACCTTATATCGATGTGGGTAGTCAATGGAATATCCTAGCAGCTGAGATCAGCGGTCCCTGCTGATCAAAGGTACTACGATATTCCCCTAAGTGCGTATTACCTGCTCTTCGAGTTTGGTTACAGTGAAGTGATTTGTTCTGGAGAAAATGCTTTGAGTAATTTTAATGAGAGATGGAGCAGCAACGGATAAAAAGGAAAGGAAAGTCCATGGTTTTCAGCATTTCATTTCCTGTCCTTCCACGATATCTTTTAAATACCCTTACCATAGCTTTCTCAGCTCATTTCGGCATATGCAAGTAATTTTTTTCACACACCAGCGCATAGGTTTGTGCGTCAACGGGCTACAAGTTCACTCTCGTATTGGTTTGTATAAGTACCATAGTTTAAATAAAAGAGAAATTCCAGCAAACAAAAAGGTGAATTTTTAATTGAATATTTACCGAGCATGCAAATATTTGTTTTTAATGTTTGATGCAAATAAATTAGCAATTGATCTTCCTCCGTGCAGCTTCATGCTTGCGGATCGGAATGCGCTTGCGTGAAAAAGCCGCTTCATGCTTCAGTCAACTTGACGACGTGATCTTATATCGATGTGGGTAGTCAATGGAATATCCTAGCAGCTGAGATCAGCGGTCCCTGCTGGCCAAAGGTACTACAATATTCCCCTAAGTGCGTATTACCTGCTCTTCGAGTTTGGTTACAGTGAAGTGATTTGTTCTGGAGAAAATGCTTTGAGTAATTTTAATGAGAGATGGAGCAGCAACGGATAAAAAGGAAAGGAAAGTCCATGGTTTTTAGCATTTCATTTACTGTCCTTCCACGATATCTTTTAAATACCCTTACCATAGCTTTCTCAGTTCATTTCGGCATATGCAAGTAATTCTTTTCACACACCAGCGCATAGGTTTGTGCGTCAACGGACTACAAGTTTACTCTCGTATTGGTTTGTATAAGTACCATAGTTTAAATAAAAGAGAAATTCCAGCAAACAAAAAGGTGAATTTTTAATTGAATATTTACCGAGCATGCAAATATTTGTTTTTAATGTTTGATGCAAATAAATTAGCAATTGATCTTCCTCCGTGCAGCTTCATGCTTGCGGATCGGAATGCGCTTGCGTGAAAAAGCCGCTTCATGCTTCAGTCAACTTCACCCTATTTAATTTCCTATTTAATAATCTTCTCGATGACCTGTGGCTGCTGTCGTCATCGGCTGAAAATTGACCCGTGGTGATGAAAATTATTCCGTAAGTAAGTAGTTGCATATTAAAGATTCCTTTTAGAACGAAGTTGGCGCTCTATTATTCTTAGCTCGGCGTGAAAAGGATATTGGATCAGCCGCTTGGTTGCTCCCACAAGACAGCCGCGCGGCATGAATTTCAAACGCAATCTCTAGAAACGAACAACTTTCGGGACCTCACAAGATTTCCAGGAATGCCCCCAGGACCTCCTTTTCAAGCTCCTCCTGAGAAATTTGCCTTATTTAAATAGATAGCTATTTCGCTGTAGAATTGAGATTTCCCCGACTTTGTGTCGCATCAAGGCTTGCTGTCCCTGGAACTTTTACGTATGAAAATACCCCATGCCTCACATTGTTATAAAAAGGTATATCATTCGTCGTTTTTTATCAGAGCTTCACCCAATGTTTTTGGTCGATATCGGGTGGGTGTAGTGGTTAGAGTGCTGGCGTCCTATGGGATGGCAATGGTTTGTACACCATCGGTTGGTACATTTCATTGTGGACCCCGTGATACAGTGCGTGACAATTCTGTTCTCGGGTTTGTTCATCCCTTACTGTTTTTTTTTATTTGAAATTTGGAGAAATTTAACGAAATAATCCAATTTTTTTCTAAAATTTGATGCTAATTGAAAAGCGTTCCCTTATACACTATTGTAAAGTAAGAGTAGACTACTCACTTGAATCGGTTGATTTGGGTAGTGCATTGATCACATCACTCATACATAATTAAAATAAATAGATTACTTTATTCATTTTCGAATGACTCATTTCCAACATTTATAATATGCTAAAACAAAATTTCAGACAATAGAGTTCATCAATAAGCAACTCCAAAGTATTTCCCTAATGAATCACCCGCGGCAAACTCGATTTAAATGGGTTCAACATATCATATTTACTATTTTAAATATTAATAGATAAACTAGAAGAAAAGGAAACAAATATTATTGAATATTAGTGCTGAATCAAGTGACTCTAAAAATGAACTTGAAAACCCACAGAAACTTAGATCTCTTTTAAAAGGTGATAAATCTTCGACGCACTCCTGATATTATTTCATATTCCTTTCAGCTAAAATGTTGCTCCATTTTTTTTTCATGTACAGATTGGAGTTACGAAAGAAGATGTGAAATTTTTGATAGCACTGACCTTCAAAATTCGCCCTGAACGACCACCGTAACACAAAACCGTATAGAATATCGTTACACACACCGTAATAGGGCTTTCAAATCATATACCGTGCATTACCGTTATGGAAAAATTGCAACCATTGAAACTTGAGTGCTGTGAAATCCATCAAAGATCCTTCAAAAAACTGCCTCGATGTCGCCAAGTTGTTCCGAGTGAAACGCCACACAAAACCCTCAGGGAATTTACTGCTCACAGTACGAACGAGGAAACTTTGCAAGCACACTCGAGTTAGGATATGAGCGCCTGAATCGCGACCGTGGCTCTGGAAGAGAATCCTCTCGTAAAAGTGATGTCAGAGGAAGCGGATGCATTTCAAGGGTGATATGCCCGAGTAACCTCTCGTCGGCATTGGAGTACACTACATATTTCGTTTCCCTCCTCTGGAATTCATTGTAGCTCTTGAACTGGGTTTGATTGCATAGCTTGCTCACTCCAGAAGAGTTTATTTTAATGGGCCCGTCTGTTTAATTAAACTCTGGAAACATTCCTTCGTGGATCCCATTTCTGAGACGCGTTTTCGTAAATATGATAAAGTTTTCCTTTGATAATTGGAAAATTTTCCTCTCGCGATCTGTGTTTGTAGGATTGAATTCCTCGCCGAAATGCATATTTATTTTCTTCTTTTCACTCATGTTACTACTGTGTCGAAAAGGATAATCTATTGCTGCAAGGCACAGTTTTATAATGTCGTATAAACCGCAGGACGAATTAGTCTTTCGTTAATTTAATGCTACCGGAGAGTTCGGATTTTATGCATTACGTCAAATATTAGTTGATGGGAGCGTTGTCAATAAGAGAAAGCATTAACTACGGCCTGTATTCCTAGAGATAGAAAAACCCGAGCCAATACGTATTGAGCATATTCAGATGACTTCGGCCATATGCGTGGAAATTGAACAACATACCTTAAAGTTTCGATTTACAAATTGGCAAATCGACTAGGCCTATGACCTATGTACGCACGCCAAAAGATACCATCCATATCACCAGTATCTATCGTTTTCTGTATTGCATTCATTACCATTTCAAAGGCTCTACCAGTGAATGGTTGGGCCACAGACAATCCGTAAAAGATTCTTCCGACCGCGGGAGAAATACAGTGCAAACTGCCTCTGCGGTCATCTCTCTTAAGCAATCACCTCTGTATTCCCCATATCCCAATATCTCATGCATATAAACAATGGAAATTTTCCCTCCCTTCAACGGTCGCCTCCGCAAGCGACCATTATTCCACGAGTCTTGCGGTGGCTGCTGAATACAGGTTCCACAGTACTTCAGAAAAATTCTTCCTTAAGCCAATGTTTTGCTGGGAGCGAGATTGAATGTCGCGTCAATCAGGATGCCGACGGAGGTGTATATCTGGTCATTCAGGAGTTGCCCAAGACTATTTGACGCGGCGGAATAGATCCCACGAGTATGTTCAAATTACAGATTCACGCCGCCTGATCCGGTGTCAACACATTGTATATGTGAACCCTAGCGTGTAATAATGTCCTGGCCTGGAGCTAAGAGAGTCTTTCCTGTATTCTCCTCTTGAACGTCACGTATGTCCGTGTAACGCCTAGTAGTTTTGACTTTTCTTCTCCCATTCAGGGTCCATCCGTACCAAGTGATATAAGTTGGCAGCTTGACTATTTAAGAAGACTTTTATGTTTTCAGAATCGGTAGTCTCATGTTTCGATAGTTCGAAACAATTTTTATTTCATTTTTTTCTGATTACCATTAAGCAGCCAATTTCCAATCTCGGTGCAGATAATTTTCTGTATATGCATTCATTGCAAGTAACATCTTTTTCTTCGCTGTAGCCAGGTCTTGAGCTGTGAAGTAAAATTTTTCATTTTAAATACATAAAATACTATGGTTTCATTAGCCTAATGACCTATTACATATTACTCAAGATTTGTAATTAATTTTATTGCCAAAATGTGGAGTTTAAATCGCAAATATGGCTATTTTCTGGATTATTTTAAGAAGAAGACAGATTTTTTAATTTTTCATATTGTCCCAATAAGCACCCTTGCAACAATGCTCGATGACAAAATAATTTGAAGTTGGGAGCTTGCATACATGATTTACAGCGTCATCAAAATGTAGCTTTTGAAAATTCAGTAAGTTTCATGGACGAATATCCCTGGTGGGGAACTGCTTAAAATTTCGAAAGTGATGAAAAATAGATGTTTGAAATAGTTGTATTCATAGCAAAAATTTTGAGTTTGTGACTTAAAGAGTCAACAAGTTACAGCCATTTAAATGATACAAAATAATCTATGCACTCAAAATCAACGAAATCTAGACTTCATTCTATCCATTGCGGGAGCTATTCAATATATATTCTAAAGGACACTAGTAATTTTCTGCAATTCTTTATTGTCGGTATCTATCCGGTATTTTCCGGTATTTTACATCATTTTTAAAGGTAGAAAAAATGAAGATGGAGTTGATGTAGCTTATATGTACAGTCACTTCAAAAAGTATCGTGACACGCTAGACTAGCGGCTCGTATAGGTCGGCTGTCGATGCTCGAAGTACGTTGGCTAACCTGGGTCGTCTCTGGTAGCAATGAGAATTTGCAGGTACACTTTCCATTTTCCATCAGGCAAAGCGCCTGGTTAAGTGAGACTGCATTATGGGAGTGATCTTGTTCAGAGGCGAGGACAGAGTTCCTCCTTGACTCGGCCTTGAGGATGTATTCGGTGAAAGAAGTAAGAAGGGAAATGTGGTGAAAAGGCAATATTGAATGGAGTAAACGATTGAGTGATTATACGAGTGAAGTCGCACGGAGGTAAAACGAAGAAGAGACGAATGCATGGGAAAATGAGCTTCGACCTATGTATGAAGGAGAATGGGGACTGCTATCGTCTAAGTTCAGCGAACCAGAGAGCCTTTCGGGCATCAAAGGCTGATATTTTAAGTTGACCGCCTAATGGACAATTATGAGATATATTGACTAAAGCCATTGGACAGTATTATTATTTCAGCGTATAGTATCCTAAAGTTGTGAAACCATTTTCATGATTATTTGTAAAAAATGCTATATAATAACAACTTTGAGGTAGAGATTTGAAAAGGATAAAGTTCCGATTTTACTCATTTAATTGCCAGCAGCTCACCTGTTGAACACATATCGCTTTTAAGTCACAAATAAGTAATAGCGTAGTTGTTAAAAAAACAGAAACGCGACAATGCATATGTCAAACATCCACAAGTAAAAAGGTGATTAAAATTGTCAGTGATTTTAGTTATCGAGTTCCTCTTGTACGCCAAAGGCTAATTTTTCTGTCTCCATTACTCTGGAAAAAAACTTTTCACCGCTGAACATGGTGAGGTCCCGAAAGGCTTAATCATTGGTGATATTTTTTGTCATAGAATCAAAACGGGCGGCCCTCTGGTCCTCAGTCAATTTGGGCTTCCGCGCCGGACGATAGTGTCGCAGGCCTGCTTCGTGAAATCACTGTTTTTTTAATGACACCGTAGTCTTAAATCCCTTTTGAGAGTTGATATGCCATCAACCGTCAAAGGAGAATCCATCATTGAGGCAAATACTGACTCATCCTCGTCTCGTGTGGTAAAGCGGGGCACCCCAGTTCGAGCGCGTATTTTGGGATGTCTCATCCTCGTTTGCCCTTTTTAGCCATCTGTGGAGAAGGCTCATCTGTGAGGAAGGTGTAGATGAACTCGGCAGCCGCTTTGGACGCCGACTGCCCGCCTCTCAACAAACCCACCATCAGAGCGCACTGGGTCGTGCTGGTTTCGCAATGAGGAGCTCTTTTCACTTTCATCTTCGTAAGACAACTGCAGAGTATGATTACGATGCCTCTGAGTTGCGAATATCCTTGCTCCCCGCAATGAATTCATTTCAGTGTTAGCCTTCCAACGCGAACGAAGTCCATAGCACTGTCGGAGTTTAGTCCCGCTTGACTTAGAATATATGTCGTAGTGTACCGACGTTTCTCATAATCACCAATGACGACCCAGGATAGCCAACGTACTTCGGGCTTAAGCAGCCGACCCATACGAACCGCAAGGATAGTGTGTCGCGATACTTTTTGAAGTGACTGTATACCAATGAGAGGGTAGGGAGTATGGAGATATGAGGACGGAGGGATTGGGCGGGTAATCTTTAACGAGCCTATTTTCCTTTCGTAAGAGAGAGTTTAATGCGTACCTTTGTGGAAATGTTCTATATACATGATGGTAAGAATGAAGTAATATCGAAATTAAATAATGAAACAATAATGAATGAAGTATAATAAAGATTGAAATAATTATAATAATAGTAATTTTCACATCGTTTTAATAAAAACCGACCATAATTTAGACACTTAATGTCATTATAAAGGTACAATTGTTAACATTCCGATTGTATATATACCCCTTAGCCATAAACAATAGTTAGGGGGGGAATTACAAAGAATGACGGAGGAGGGGGTGATGGAGGGGATTGGCAGAGGGGGAATTCAAGATGACGTAATAATAAGTAGACAGTAGGGGGGGAATCAGAAAAATAATAGAACAGGTGGAGTTGAAATTCAAAAAACATCAAGATTAGTGGATCACAGGACAAATAAATTACGACAACATAACCTGAATATACATAATAACTTGAACATAAAACCTTGAATATGACATAAAGTGTCGAAAATACGGTCGGTTTTCATTAAGAGCAGTGTGAATATTACTATTGTTATTTCAGTCTAAACACCATGGACAAATATCCTTTGTCTACTTTATTGATGCTTTCCTAATGCCTCTTTTTCCCCAGTCTTTTCTATATTTCATAAATGAATATTATCTCCACCTATTTGAGCATCGTAATCCACTGGCTACACATTTCTATTGCTCCTTATCTCCTTTGTTCTGTTAAGCAATGGAGTATTGGTCAATAATTTTAACATTTAAGTATTCTCACTATTCTCTTCTCCCACGCATCCACGGTTTATTTTCCAATACCAGTTGGTAACACATTCCGTAGCGTTTCGGGCCTGTCCATTCCAGCCAGTTCTTGATAAAGGCCCCAGTCTTTCAAACTTGTGTTTATTAAATGTGACCGGGATCAAGCAATTCATGCCACTTCCTTTATTTAAAAATATTTTAGACGGCCCAGGGTCAAAACCCAGACGCTATTCATCACGGGACTCCTGCAAAGCGTTGCTATAAGTGAACATAAAATGTGCCGGTGAGACATGATGCTACATACTCTGACATAAAATTGAGCTGCCATATGCTTTCCCGTTTTTCCTTGCATTTCCGTGAATCGATAGAGAGAAGTATCGTGGGCACTGAGGAAACCCTTCGCTAAATAATTCACCGTGACCCGTTAAACTCTAATCCCTCCTCCTACGATCGACCCAAAAGTATGTTCTTGCATAAATAGGCAGAACATCCAAAATTTATGCGATTCATTCGCATCCTCTAATAAAATTTTGATCCATATCACTGACGTCCAATCTTTCGCCCTCTTTTTGTGTATTCCTCAGCATCGGCTCTTGACGTTTCAGTGCTTCAGTCTTTTTCAAATGATGTACAAACAGCCGGAGAAATTTTTATCATTATAAGAACAATGAATGTATAATGGGCGAAGGAAGCGAGTTCTGGAGGGAGATAAAATAACTTCTCCATACTCTTACGAAAAATTGAGCACCTTTCTTTTCATCGCACTGATTTTCTCTTCAGATCGGCATGTGTCCTACACATTAAGGTATATGAAGAGAGCGCTTACCATTATGGCCAATGCAAAATGCCATACGTGGACGTGGCCTATCCGCCATCTTCTTTTAGCCCAATTTTGCTTTAGCGCTTACGGTTGGTTGGTGCATTAATTTTGCCATTTTACTATGTTTTTCCATCAATAACTTACCAGAAATCAGCATGCGCTTACTTCTTCAATACGCATTCTCCTGACATATATTGTTGAATAGTTGTCTAACATATAGTTGAAAAATAACAAGGCCCCTGGGGAGGATAATACAGGGTGTCCCATAAATGTCACGCCACAGTGACACTGGAGCTAGGGCAGCCTAAGAGGAACCGAACCAGCCTAATATGACCTCAGTAAAAGTTGCACGGTTTTCGAGATATTGCCAAATTAAAGCTTTCTCAAAAATTTCACTTTTTTTTACATTTCTAGTCCCAGAATTCAATCGGATAATTTAACGTTCTCATTAGGGCCGCTCTTTTAATCTTCCAACTGTGACTCATGTGCCGACTTCTACCTGGAACAGAGGCCCCGAGAGGGAGGGGGGTCATGGGGTCCGAACAAACAAAAGAAACGCGAAAGCAGCTGTACCTGTCTAACTTTATCGGCTTTCAAAAAACGGGATGGATAGAGTACTTTGTTTGTTAATTTGTGGCAGTAGCCCCATCAGAGAGCCAAATTGAGAGCTATTCAAGTGAATTCTGGGACTAGAAATGTAAAAAAAGTGAAATTTTTGAAAAAGCTTTAATTTGGCAATATCTCGAAAACCGTGCAACTTTAACTGAGGTCATATTAGGCTGGTTCGGTTCCTATTAGGCTGCCCTAGCTCCAGTGTCACTGTGACGTGACATTTATGGGACACCCTGTATGACTGCTGAAATTATAAAAAATGGAGGAGCTCCTGAAAAATAGCATATGCATGAGATAATTAAAATTATATGGAAAGAAGAGAAAATGACTAAAGACTGGAACATAGGAATCATACATCCTGTCCACAAGAAAAGCGACAAATCTAATTGTGAGAACTATAGCCAATAACACTACTTAGTACAGCATATAAAGTTATTAGCTATATTGTGGCTTCAAGACCCGAACCTCTCATTGAACAGAAAGTTGGTGATTGTCAAAGTGGTTTCCGGAAGAATCGACCAGATTTTTATTATGATACAAATATACGAGAAGTGTTATGAACACAATATAGAAGTACATAGCCTATTCATAGATTGCAAGCAGGCTTTTGATTCTGTCAATAGGAGTGCACTCTGTGACGTAATGAAATAATTTCACATCCCCTCTAAACTAATGAATCTCATCAAAACAACACTAGACAATACTAAAAGCAAAGTTAAAATTAACGGAGAACTATCATCTCAGTTTGAAGTCAAAAGAGGAGTAAAACAGGGAGATGCATTGTCATCGATGTTATTCATATTGGCTTTGGAGAAAGCAATGATACAGCTCCCAATAAATCCAGGAGGAACAATAATGAACGGACAAACCCAGTGTATTGCTTATGCCAATGATCTGGCCATAGTCTCAAGAAACAAACATTCACTAAAGGAGACATTTATCTCCATTGAAACCGCATCCGAAAGTCTGGGTTTAAAAATTAATGAAGGTAAAACAAAATAATTGAAAATGGAAAGAAACCAGGAGAAAACTAGAGAACCTACAATAAAAATTAATAACAAATATTTTCAAAGAGTGGAAAGCTTCAGATATCTAGGATCCTTACTAACGGTAAAAATTAAGATTTCCCTTGATATTCAAGACAGGTTACAATGGGTAATAAGTGCTATTATGCACTGCAGCCCATTTTTATTATATTACGTACTGCAGAATGGGAAATCTCTTTAGTTGGCCGAAACATCTCTCGATTATAACCCGTTCCTTCTTGAAAAGTCGGCAGTATGCTCTCCGCATAAGTTCCACAGGATTACGATAGGGGGTCATCAGCCTTATCAGGTTCAGTGCCATATCCGTCATCCCCCAGTAGCGCAGCGTCATTAAATTGACTGAAGCAAATTTAAACTGAAGCAAATGTTCCGAAGCATAAGGTAAAGCTTATTTATACCAAAATGAGAAAATGTTTATGCTCCGACCTTTTGCTCCGAGCAAATGCTTATAAGCACCAGCATGAAGCATGGAGCAACTTTTATTCATTCGGCCCAATGCCGAAACAACAGGTTAATTTATCGGACCGAGCAAACTATATAAATCAGAAGGACCTGTAGTATCGGGCAATGCTTTATTGTGTAAATTCTGTCATTGTCGGTTGAATTACAAAAGGAAAGATGCACTCGACAAATATTGTAAGGCCGAAAATCATTAACAAAACAAAAGGAAATCAGGGCGTGAAGTGAATGCGTTCAGGGTGGCTACATTAAAATAAACACTAGTGAAGGCTGAGCGTGGCAATAATTTAAAAGAAGAATTTATCCTGGATACCACAGAAGCTTTTGTGGAAGCTAAAATCCCAGTTGAAAAGCTGGATAATGCTGCCATTCAAGATTGGATGCATAATTACATCTGTGGAAGTGGTGACCTGCCGTCTGAAAATACAATAAAATAAAAGTATATCCCTGTGCTCGGAGAAAGAAAAAGACATGAAATAAAGGAAAAAGTCCAAGGTAAATACGTTAGTATTTTCTGCGACGAGACCACAGACAAAAACGGTAACTGCGTTTTCAACATTTTGCTTCGTGCTTCTGTTGCGTCTACGGAACAGAAGACGCCGACGCCCCGTCACCCGTAATACTTGACACGGCAAATGGCATTAATTATGCCAATGCTGTAATACACAAGTAGGCGTATATGAAATTCAATGAGAGAATGTCGTTGCAGTCGTTACAGATTCGGCACCTTACACGACGAAGTACTTTAAGACTCTGCAAGGACTGATGGAAGAAGTGAACCATGTCCAATATTGGGCCTATAAAGTTAACTTAATCGGCAGGTATTTTGAACATCAGATGGAAGAGTTCAATTTGGCCATCGTGAAAGTGAAAAATGCATTTCTAAATACCCGAAAACGCAAAAGCAGGTACATCGAATTTCTGAAAGAGAAGGATCAAGGTACTGAAGATAAAGGAAATTTGGCAGCATTTCCCATGCCTGTTCTCACGAGGTGGATCTCTTAGTTTGAGTCTGCGATTAATCTCGCTACTCACATTGAAGATTGGGTGGAATATTTCAAAACTTTGGATAATGATTATGTAGGAGTGGCCTTCCTAAAATACGCTTCAAAAGACGCTTTTTTGGCTCCAGTCAAGGAACAACTTGGCAGAGAAGACCGTGGGAAGGTTAATATTGCAGAGGTTTTCACAGGAATAAAACTTTCACGCAAAGAATATACAGCAGCTGCCCTCCAGTGTATTTGGTTCCCGTGTTCCAATGTGGATTCAGAGAGGTCATTCTCAAAGTACAGCCTGGTGGTTAGTGACAGGAGGAGGAGGCGTTCAACATCTGATGCTGAGACACTCACCATAATGGCATTTGAATAAGGTACATTTTGACAATAGTTTACTAAGCACGTAAGTAATGTTGCTATTACAACACTTCTAACACTTTGTTATTATACTTCCTATAGGAATTGAACATTATCGATGAAAGTTAAGCTGGCTTACTAAACTTTGGAAAAAAGTGGTTTATTATGTTCTCAGACAACTCTGAAGAAAGGTATATGTTTTGTTTTTCCTAATATATCGTGTCAATATGTATTTTTTCATCTAAATATCTAGTTTTGTTGATCTGTAGGTGTGAAAGCATTTTTTTCATAGGTGTAAACAGCACATTTCCTTGTCTAAAAAATAAAATTTATAAATAGTAATATCTCGAATGCTTTCGATGTTCATGCTACAGTGTTTCTAATATAACTTCTTTGCTTACATGAGACTTACATGAGAGAAAATATGATAAAAACACAAAACACCACAATTTGGTTTTCAAATCGACAAATTTCAGAAAAAATAAAAACATTTTCAAACACCTCTACTTATGAGGCTTTTAAGAAAGCATTCTTTTGATACCTTGAGTCCCCAGCGTGACTTACGAACCCATGATTGTGGTATATTCAGTATAGGTATATTTTGCGTGTTTCTAATATAGGCAAGAATTATCTTCCAAGGCCAGTTGTTGGGGATAAAAGGGCCCACTTGAGGGCCTTCTAGGGCACCAAGGCCTTTGTTCTATAGCCTATGCGTGAACCAGATACATCAAGTATCGTCCTGCAAAATTTTGGATCAATCGATTCAGTTGTTAATGAAAGATTGAGTAACAGACAGCCAAACTCCACTAGATTTTCATATATTAGTAAGATAGTAGTAATAATAACTACCACCAGATGGATTAATAGTATTACCAAATGTTCCCATCTCCTCTTCCTTACATCACTCACTTATGCATGAATAATCGTCATTTACCTTTTTTTTCAAAGTACACATATACGTTACGATTGCTATCCAAGGACTTCTACATTAACAAGGGTATCGTGCTAAATAGTATGCACGGAAAGTTGACGGTTAAATATTGAAAGGGTTGTGCTGGCAAATATAATTAATGGTTTTGGATTAAAGATGGTGCTTATCTTAAGATTGAACGCTCACGCATACGGGACCACGGAGGATCGTACGCACCGCGTGATAAAAGGAAGGAAGGGTACACGGAATGAAAAAACAGGGGAAAGAAAAAGAATGGGGAATAAGAGGACGCTCACCTGATATGCCGCCGCTGCACCTCCGACAGACCATCGCCGGAGCTAACGCGTTTCCTTGAAGCACACATGCACAGCTGCCGATGCGATCTAGTCTCTCACTGTCTCCGGGAGCATAAAAAAAAACTTCTGGGCGCTACCTTCTTGAGCGCCCTCTTATTCGTCAAACAAAACAGGGACGAAAAAAGGAAAAACGAAGGAAAGGAGATAGCGGGAGGTTTAAAAGAACAAACAAAAAAGGGCTCACGCTGGTGCGCACGAACACAAGGGTATCGTGCTAAATAGTATGCACGGAAAGTTGACGGTTAAATATTGAAAGGGTTGTGCTGGCAAATATAATTAATGGTTTTGGATTAAAGATGGTGCTTATCTTAAGATTTTATGTTCGGTGCATGATTATTATTCATGCATCACTAAACAGTCTCATCCCGATTGTCCGAATTAAAATAACTAAAGAGAGACTAATCTTCTAAATGGAGAAGAGAACGCATGTTCGTCCACAAATACCGTTGTCTTACATTCTACATTAATGACAATGACTGAGTGGCAACCTAATATATCCATCATTAAGATGTGGATACACTAGATTAAATTTGCTCTCCACCCAAAAATTTTCTTAGAACGAAGTTAATTTATCGGGTCTTGATGAAGAGTGACCCCACCAGAGGTAAATGACCCAACCACAGATCAATGACCCCGCGAAAGGTGAATGACCCACCAGAGATCAATGACCCCACAAGAGGTAAATGACCCCAACACAGGTCAGTGACACCACTAGAAGTCAGTGACCACATCAAAGGTCAGTGAACCCGCCAGAGGTGAATGACACCACAGGAGGTCAGTAATCCCGCCAGAGGACAATGACCCCACTATAGGTCAATGACCCCTCCACAGATCAATGACCCCACCAGAGGTCAAAGACCCCTCCACAGGTCAATGGGCCCACCATAGGTCATTGACTTGACAGAGATAAATGAATACACCAGAAGTGAATGACCCCACCAGAGGTCAATGACCTCACCAGAGCTCAATGACCCCACCAAAGGTCTATGACCTCATCAGAGGTCAATATCTCCGCCAGAGTTCAATGACCACACTAGAGGTCAATGACCCCACCGGAGGTCAATGACCTCACCAGAGGTCAATAGCCCTACCAGAGGTCAATAGCCCTATCAGAGGTCAACTACCCCATCAGAGGTCAATGACCCCACCAAAAACCAAAGACCTAATCAGAGGCGAATGACCCCACCAGAGGTCAATGACCTCACCAGAGGTCAATGGTCCCACCGGAGGCCAATGACCCCACCAGAGGTCAATGAGGTATGACCCGCCATTCTCCGAAATGTCGGCAAAGATGGAGAGATTGGCCCATTGGAAAGCCTGAGTAACCTTTAACGTATAGGAATATTTTAACTACATCTGCCAGTTACCAACGTCACTTGTTCCTTTCATTCTTTCCAAATTTTGACGAAGAATAAGAAAGATAATGATTGGCTTTGTTAGAGTGTGCATTTCGTCGGAAATAATATCAGAATTAACCAGCACTAGTTTCTGTAATGTTTTTGTCTTGAGTAATGATATTTTTGCATGACTATATTTTTAAATAAAGCATAAATACTTACGTATCCATCAAGCCGATGGCTTTAGGGTTTGGGCAAGTCATAGAGATTTTTTTATTATTAATTATACTATTAAATTACGGTTAGTCCTTAAAATATGGCTCCCTTTAATTTGTTCTTGTATAATGCTATCTAATTTCAAACAGCTTTTGCTTTTGCTTTCATCATGGATTTATTCATTATTATCTCGAATTCATTATGCTCTCAGTATTCCTACTCATGATAATTTCTTCCTCCATCTTTACCCAAAAATTTCGCATTTTACTTATTCCACCATTCTTTATGTGTATATTTGGTCATCTCTCATTCATTCTTTTGGAATGATACCGAACCGACAAAGCACATTCCTTTCATTTAGGCCCATTACTTGAGCATCGAATCCTTAGTCTTTCATATTCCAATCATTTCTGATGCTATCCGTTATTATTTCACTCGAGCGATACGTAGAGACACTATTTCACTACCTTTAATCTCCACTTATTATAATCAAAATTTAATCCACAATATCTATCATTTATCATAAGACATGTATTAACATCGGGTAGCAAAATCTTAATTTGCAATTTGTTGAGTGCAGCTTAAGAAAATCATTCATTCGATAATCCAACACATTTACTACGAGCAAATTTTCTATTGGCATTTTCACCCCTAAAATTAAATACAGCATTCCATATTTCGTAATCATTGGACGTAGATCAACGAATTGATCTTTCATATGTTGAGTATTCTCACCTATTACGTATAAAATTCACAGCTTTTGCTGCTAGATTCTTACGAGTAGTAATATTTTACCAGATCATATTCGAATTACAGGTTTCAATTTCAGCAACTGTAAGAAGCATGAATTTAATAATACACTATAAATATTGCAATATTATCCTTTTATACCACTGAAATTCTAAGTAACTAAGTATAAACATATAAGATATTCTAAAACATTCTAAAATTAAATATAAATTCTAAGCAACTTAGTGAAAAAATACAAATCTTAAACTTGTATCGTATACTTCACGCGTTACATTTAAAACTACTCCACATTGGATGGTATTCATAAGACCTTGAAGAATTTACTGCGGTGGCAATATGATTCATTTTCAAAAATTGTTGAGAACTAGTCACTGTTATTTTTTGACGAGGTTTTCGTATTTTAAATTCTTCATTTTTTCATAAGCTCTCTCTGGAGTGTATGCAACTACCATTTCCCATGTAAAAGGGCTGATAGTTTTCGCCGAAAATCTCGGAATTAGTTTGGTAAAGGGATGATAAATTGGTATCTCTGGAAGGGTGAGATATTTTTCTTTAAAATGATACCAAATTTATTAATTTTTGGGTAAAATAACATTTCGCTCACACTAACTTAAGCACTCACATTAATATTGGATGTTGATTTTCTCGCGTTCTTTAAAATGCAATCAACCCCTAAGATGATCTCGATACAAGGCTAAAAGGACGCCCTCTCTATGATCATAGACATGAGGTATTCATTTTGTGAAATCGTAATAAATGATAAATTACAGACTTTTTACACGCACCCTCCACCAAATAAATATGTTGATATGGTTCGCATTTTCCCAGTCTACGTGAACATCTACATAATACTCTGCGAGCCACCGCACGGGCGTGTGGCAAGGGGTGTTAGTACACCAGCCGTGAAAAGATGTAAGGGAAAAGGTTTTAGGAAATGAAATGGTGACGTGTATTATGGGAGCGTATTTAGTGGAGCTCAGTTTTTATTGTGGTCGCTTATGTGGTCGCGAATAGAACGAGTTTTTGTACCTATCTGTTTGGCTTGCTTCTATCAGACCTAGAGATGTAGTGAGATGTCATGATAATATTCTCTGTGTCGCTCTGAAACACACCAGATCTGAATTTCTCAAGTCACCTAAGCCTAATGATTTACCGCCGAGTCTCTAGGGACTACAACCTCAATCCCTGTAAAAGATGAAATTCCCTCCAACAAAAAATATTGCATGCTTGTGCCTGCTCTTAAAGCTGCAATTTTTCAATCCTCTTCGACGGCTGATGCATTTTGCAAGATGTTTTTATGACCTTGCAATTTAGGGCGGTTGTAAACAAATCAGCGAGAGGAATCTTTCTACGACCTCTCTAATATAAGCAGTTTGCCCCTCACCCCCCCTTGTATTCCATATTTTTAACCAAAAGAGAAAATAACTTGTTTTTTTATAACACTCAACGTTTTTTATCCTGCTTGTGCTTGCATAACATGACTCGCTGGGAAAGGGATGAATTCGATAAGGAAGGGGTAAATTTCTCCTCGTTCCTCCTCTTTCCGCCTCCCCGCCTGTGAACCCGGCGAGGTCCCTTCCAACGATCGCTGCGAGCGCCCACGTAGGATCGCCTCTATTCCACTACTCCCCCCCCCCCTGGATGGCGTGGGCGCCCCTTGCGTCAGATCCAGGAGCCGAAAGAGCAGCCGTGAGGAATGACCTCAACCGTATTTTGGCTTACGGGTGAAAGGACTATTTTTTTGATTAACGGGTCGCCCCGGGGAAATATTCTCAAATGTTTTATGCCTTAAGGAACGACGTCAAAGTTGATTGTGCGTGTAAAAAAGCGGAGTGCATCAATTTCTGCGTCACGTGCGATTGTTTTAGTTTCCTTCTGTGCCTTATTGAAAACATCTTATTCACCACAATAAATTACAGATTCATAAAAATTTTTTTTCAGAGTGGCACAGAGAAGATTATCATGACTCCTCACTACATTTCTAGCTCTGACAGATGCGACAAAATAAGAGAGATACACTGCCAAACATCTAGGTCCAAAAACTCGTTCTTTCCGCGCACTATAAGCGACCGTAATAAAAATTTAACTCCACTAAATACACTTCTATAATACATGCCACCATTTTATCTCCAAAAAACTTACACCTTTACACGGCTGGTGACCTGACACCCCCTGCCCCACGCCCATGCGGCGGCTCGCATGGTATTATTCAGATGTGCATCTAGAATTGATGATAACGCTGTTTCATTCTTCACGCTCTTTCATTTACTGTGGGAGGTAATAAATCCAAAATAAAACTCATTTTCTCCGTTAGCATTAAGAAGAGCGGCTGCACAGATTACGTCCTGATCATTGAAATTCGCCAGGGGTCATTTGAGGTCAAATGATCCAATAATGATTGAATTTGGTGAATGACCATTCTTGAAAAAAAAAAAAAATTTTCAAACGTATACCCACGTGAATTGGCAATTAAGTGCGATGATTTTAAATTTTTTTCCCCACTCGTTTTCTCGCGGCAACCATTTTTCCATGGTGGCGCATTCGAATTTTTTAAACGGCATTGTTGTTTGCTCTATCCCTAATATCACATGCATTAACAACGACTGAGGAAAGAGACAGAAAAAGCTCTATTTTCAATTTAATTGAAAACAGTTCCATAAATTTTCAATTTTTTTGTTTTACATCTCTTCATTGTTGAAATGGAACTTGAATTCAGCATTTTTTTCCCTAAAAAACTGGTTTTCGGCTCGATAAATTATTCAAATAAGTAAGTTTTTTAGATGGCTCACTTATTTGTTAGTGTTAACTAAAAAAAAAACGGTAGTATCAGCATCGAGTTAAATTCAATTTCTGCTACTTTACAACTGCTGTTGAACTTGTATGAGTGAAATGTCCAACCAAATGTTTTCCATACATGCTGTACTTGAGCATACCTTTCTCGACTGTGAGAAACTCGCTCAATAGCTCCAGAAGCGGAGAAAATCTGGTCCATAAATGGTTGATTTAGAGGCAGATGAAGACTAACATATTTTCCTTACTACTAGAATCTCAAACAATTTTTGAAATTTGTATTACCTTTTAATCTCCTTTATCCTCCAAGCTACATATTTCAATAGCTTTACTAACCGAAAAATTATGAGTTGAATACGATTGATTTTGCCTACGAAATTAGCCTTGTGGCTTCTAGAAAAGAAAAGTTTTGTTCCACTCGTGTAACAATCACCAGGAACACGCATGTATACCTCTACTTCATTACTTTATTCATAAAAATAATCAAATATGAGATTTTTCTCATTCATATAGCTTTCATGTATCAAAAACCAGTTTTGTTTAAGGAAAAAATATTTATTTCAAATTCTTCTTCAGCAACGAAGATATGTGAAACAAAAAAATCAAAATTATTTGAAATTTTTTTCTATCAAGTTAAAAATTTCACTTTTTCTGTATTTTTTCTCTGTTGTTGTTAATTATTGAGATATTCGGGATGGGGTAAACAAAAACATTACCAAAAATCCGAACATGCCCTATTGGAAAATGGCTGCCGCGAGAAAACGAGTGGGAATAAAAATATTAAAATCGTCTCATTAAATTGCCAATGCACAAGGATAGACGTATGTAAAAAGATTTTTTCGAAATCAGTTATAGAACTTTCATTGGAAAATTTTTTGATGGAATGATCCCCGGTATAGTCAAAATGTCTGCGACGAAAAAATATTCAGTGAGTCTCAAAGAAAACCTGATCTCTCTCCACAATATACGACAGCGGTTGTAGTGTTCAACATTGTGAAAAACATTACCTCTGAATTTTATAGGTTTTGGGTCTTCAGACACAAATATTTTGGTGTACTTCAAAATATCGGATACAAGACATAATTGTTTTCTTTATTATGCTCGAGACATCGGCGCCATTCCAAAAATAAATCTGAAACTAGTGATTTTGGCAGATCCTTCAGAGTTCAAGCACAAAAAATATGGTGGTATTCATGCGTGGGGTGAAAGTATGTAGCCCAACTTTACGTCGGATGGGAATATGACTATAGAGCCAGGAGTATTATTAAATTTCTAAAAAGTACTCAGAAAATAATTTGTACTTATGTAAATAAAACTTAATTTAGAACTTCGGAAAAAATTACAATTTATTGTGCTTGAATTTCTGTTTGAAGCGGAAAAAGAGAACCCGATGTTCAGATAAGGACGAATAAATTTTCAACCACTCTTTCTCCCATTTTCTCCTCTTGGCTGTCGTGCTGGGATTTTTCTAATTGAAAAATACTACCTTGGTGGTGGGAGGAGTAAGCTCGTGAAATGCCAACACTTATGACTGAAGTAATGATTGACAGTACTCCACGCAATTTTTTATTCATTAATTGCTCACAAAGGTTATATTTTCATCAGAACCTTCTAAATTCGCCAGACTAATGGCCATCAATTCCATTTCTAATGTTAGATATTATCTCTGATGACGACGTGTTAAATATTGAGCTACATTTTAACATTGTGAAGGATATTACTATATGTTACTTCCTCCGAATTTTTCTTTTTTCACTCAAGGAGATGAAAGTGAAATTAGAGGTCTTGTCCCAGGTCAGACTTCTCGGAAAAATGAAGTTTCACTTCGAAAAGGTACAAAATAGATGAAAAACCAAAATGTTGTTTGGGTTATGAGGATAAATTTCCCTGTGTAAAAGTAATAAGCCTAAAGACGTTTGATATTCCCACATGATGCTCAAATCAATGAGGTCAGATCCCTCTCTTTTGCCGGTTGCGGTTCTCCCAAAAAACTGGATATCTTGGATTTAAAAGTAGATGCCCGGAACCCTCCTCAGAATTTGAACCAGGGTTTTTTTGACAATGATTCATAATTGAATTCTCGGCGGCGGATATGCGATATATACTCATTTTTCCAAACGCTATGTTAACATCAAAGGGAATGAAGCGAAGTAATGATATATTTTATCTTTATTAATAAATCTTGAAATTAACTTTATACGTTGAAAAGGGTGATTTTTAGAAGGAAAATTTCTTTGAATATGAGTTCATCAAGATCGTCATAAGAGTTGGAAATAAAAACATGCATACATACCAATCACGAAGTTCCCTTCCAGGGTAGGCACAGTCACAAAGTTTCACTCATAAATACATATTTGTACGCGTAACTCTAATTCAATAATTTTCTCCATACTGACCTATACTTGCAAGCCTCTTTTGCCTCATTTACCTTCATACACTGCTTCATACACGCCCTCCTGTTTTTAAGGCTCCCAATATTCCTGCTCCTAAGAATTTCCTCAGCCACATTCAACTACAACTTCCTCGGCCTACCTCTACCTCTCGCACCATTCGTTTCACTCATATATATATATATATATGTTTCGTTATTCGTCTCTCATCCATTCTCGTTAGCTTGGCTATAAAAACAACGAAAAATATTTGTTACTCTAGAAACAGGATAAACTAAAGAGAGCAATTATGGAAAGGTGTAGTGATTGGGAGAGCTCAGTTTAAGAAAAATTGTCTATAACTCGCAACTCGAATGCTGAAGAAAGGGAAACCTGCACGTGCCTAAAATAGGGATGACTTTCTTAAATGGAAGCGAGCCATAGAATGGTACTCTAGATTACTATTTTTAGAGGTGATCTCCCAGTTACCTGTAGATCCTAGAATTCATGTAGCATTCCACCCTTCAGCTTGGTGTACGTCCTACCTTTCCTCATGCTATAAAAAAACTCCTTTTCTTTTTCCATGTCTACGCTTACCCAACCTCCTATCCTCCCCCACGGCTTTCAAAATCCAATTGTCATTGATGACCTGTTCCGACTCCTTATTCTGCCCACTATTTTTTCTCAATTCCCACGACGTGCTGAGGAAGGTCCTCGGATGAAAAAGTAAAAGAGAGATGCTACTTCCTTCTGGTTAGGCCACACCTCGAATACGCCGTGAGCATTTGGGACCTTGGTCATAAAGATTTAACCAAAAATTAATAAAATACAAAGAAAAGCACAGCGCTTCGTTAAAAACTGCTACGAGCGTACCTCTCTCACAACTTTCAGAGGGATTAAGGTGGGAGCCCCTAGCGACTCGGAGGCTACACGCTAGACTTAGGTTGCTTGATAAATTCAGAACTGATATTTTTCAGAGTGACACAGAGAATATTATCATGAGTCCTCACTACATCTCTAGGTCTGACAGATGCGATAAGATGAGAGAAATACCCTGCCGAACAGATAGGTGAAAAAACTCATTCTTTCCGCGCGCAATAAGCGACCAAAATAAAAACTGAGCTACATTATATACACTCCCATAGTACACGTCACCATTTCATCTCCCAAAAACTTTACTCGGCTGGTGACCTAACACCCCCTGCCACACGCCCATGCGGCTGCTCGCAGGGTATTATGTAGATGTATAATGCAACTACTTAAACGTGATGCATGAGTCACGCAGGTAACATGCAAAACATGGTGTTAGCACAATGCTGCAGACTTAGGAACATGCGTTAGGGATAACGTCAATTAATCAGCTAACCTGTGAACTAACCTTCATCAAAGGCGAAATGCTGCAATTAAAATCGCTTATCTATCGCGGGAAATGAACATTTTAAACTTGCCTGTTCTGCAGTAAAATTTCATAAATTTACAATCTGACCTACCTTAGTATGTTGGAGTTTGTAAGATAAATAATAACTTTAGACAAGACGAAAAAAATCTCTTAGTAAATTTCACACCTGAATTTTTACTAAGTTTCGATTGCCTTGCATCATTTTCAAAGGTACATATGCACAGCATGCGAGTCAATATACAGAGACCTGGAGAGGGGTAGGGATGGGTGGAGAAGTGGTTGGTTGACGTCAGAGACGTGCGTCACGGTCAGTGGGAGGTGGTGGGGGGGGAAAGGTATGGATAATAGGGGAGAGTGGGAGGGAAAAACACATTCATTTTGCAGTTTAACACTTTTGTTTTTGGCAGCATTCAAAATTTCAAATTATTCTAAGAAGTCCTCTCAATGTGGAGCACTTCCGGCACAAAGTCAATTTTATGGTCATCCTCGAGTAAATGTTTTGCAAAGCATGATGAAATATCTCCATTCACCCAACAAGTTTTATTCTCTCGAGCCCTAACAGTGATGGCTCGACCACTTTGTCCAATATATTGGGAGGTACAATTAGGAGTAGTACAATTTAACCTGTATACTCCCTTTCTGTTCATCCGTGTCACTTCGTCCTTGGAGTTGAATAATAATTTGCTCAAGGTTTTTGGGGTGTAAAAAGAAACATTAAACTTATTCTTGGGGAGGCCGTCAATTAATTTATAAGTTATGTTCCCTGGAAAGGGAAGTTTACACCATAGTTTGAGTGGCTCATCATGCATGTAAAAGCTTAGGGAAGTGATTAACTTAACGGTCTCATTCTTGGTTACACGGTTTAATATTTTGTCAATTAATTCTGTCTTTAATCCATTATTGAGAGCAATCAATTTGATAATATTCAACTCGGATTGGAAGTTGGGCTCGGATAATGGTATATATACAAGGCGGTGAATCATGAAGTAGAAGCTAGAGTGTTTATGGGAATGGTGATAGCAAGAATCATTGGAAATAACCATGTCAGTATATGTGGGTTTGCGGAAGATTGAGAATTCGTGGTAGCCACTCGTTATGTCTATTAAGGAAATTAATCTTATTTCCTCCTGTTTCTACCGTGAACTTAGTAGAATGGAGTAAATTGATTTAAAAAATTTTATGCTATGTAAATATACTCTGAAAATGATTGCAAGGCAATCAAAACCTAGGTCGGTAGTAAAATTTCAAGACTGGAATTTACGAAGAAATTTTGTCGTCATATCTGCGGTAACCTTCCACAAATTTACGCCTTCAACCATTAATTTTATTAGTAACTTCGTCGAAAAATCAATTGGTTTTGAATTGACATTAAAGGGTTAGTCTAATTTTCAATGTCCTTTCTGATCAGACAATAAATCTCGAAAATCTTGTATTTTTCTATTCTTCATATCAAAAGGATGTTTTTCAGAGGGGCAACCCACTATGCAGCCTCATGCACAGCAAATTGGATGTGTAGTGAAAATTACGTCGTGCAAAGCATTAGATTGCTAAAATTTTTGTGCGAATGAATGCACAAGAAATTGTAAAATAGGCCCTGATCTAATTCCGTTCTTGCGCTCTTGCATATTCTGCGTCACTTCAAAACAGCCTTTATTCTAAAAGTCACATCTAACCAATCCTTACTCTTTTAACATTCTGAGGTACGTTCCATTTTCAATCTTCCGCTATCATACAAGTATTTCGCCATTCACCACAAATGCAACGGGGATCTCTTCGCAGGAAGATGCATACGAAGCAGTCTTTCCAGATGCCGGGAAACGCCTTCTACCAAACGCCCCGCGAATAATGTATGCTTTTGATCAATGCTGGAGTCCGAAATTCGAGAAATTCTTTCCAACTTTCCATTCCCATACCAACTCCCTCCGCTCATGCTTCTCGATTCATCGCTCTCTTACACCGCACCTTGACGTCATCTCGCATAAAACTTGAAAATCCAGGTCGAGCGAATCATCGATTTTTGCTGGATATGGAATAAACTGTTTTGTCATAACATTTTAACTTACTTTTTGCGTACCTTTTTTGAGCATAAGTATCATTAAATTACATTTGTTTATTGGCTATCTGAGAAATTTGTAAATCTGTATATTTTACTTATTTAAATTCCAGTTTCATGTATCAGCAAAATTTGAGCTTTATCACCATTCAATTTTTTGCGAATATGTTGTTTCGTGACTTCAGTTGTAAGGATCTCAGCACTCGCAAAAAGAAAGCCATGATTGATTGCCTTGTAAAAATTACTTTGTGGTGTTGGGGAGTATTCTACTGTGAGTAACCAGTCAATGGAAGCCAATCTATTACGGCCATCTTGGCCATCATCAATATATAGTGTGGAAAATATTATTTTCACCCAAACAGAATAACCAACTGCCTCCTGTAATTGAAAACATTTTCGTCATGAGGTTTTCATTGTGTCTCAAGCTCAATTTAAGTGTTTTTTTAACAAAACAAACCCATTCCAATTGAGGGTGAAAATAGTCCTTGCATTCAGAATATTTAAATACTTTACCTCATGAGTAATTATCAGTTTATCATGAGCCAAAAATGTTTCCGGTGAAAAAATCATGTCTCTAATATGCCCATGGCCTACGGAATAATGGCGGCTGCCAATTCATGATATTAAGTTAGCACGAGAGCAATTTATATTTTAAAATACGCCAGAGTTTATCCTAGATTCTATAATTTAAATATTGTCTAGATTTCAGGGGAATAATTCGGTTTCCAACATATAACTAATAAATTCAGGCTTCACTTTGTGGAACCTCTCCATATCGGAAATCAAAAACTTTCAAGTAATTGTCCACTAATATTTTTATTGTTTACGACCCGGGTTTCGTCACGTAATGACATCTTCAGGTGTTGTCATTACTGTGACCATTACCACCTGAAGATGTCATTGCGTGACGAAACCCGGATCGTAAACAATAAAAATATTAGTGAACCATTACTTGAAAGTTTTTGTTTTCCGATCGGTTTCCATCGATAGGAAACATTGTGTTTTCATTATCATGAGTCCCGTTTCTGCAAAAATATATCCATGTTAATCTTTTGAGTCTGGCTCTTACAGCAGTTTGTCATATACTTAAAATTTGTTATTATGACTCAACCATAGATCGACCAGCAATTAGCTATTGTAATTTTATTTGGCTAAATTTCTCACTTAAGCGTTCTCCCTTAGCAAATGGTAGCACAAGTGATGATCAAGAGACTGATACGAGCTACTCGTACAGATAAAACTGGCTGGATGGAAATCGTGAATACTTAGCTGCTTATTTATTCCTTTCGCATCTCGAAATCTGATTCCAGGCGTAGAAAAACGTACCTCTCAACGGCATTTACACCCATTTTGATCAGTAAAATCATGTTCAGAAACGTATTTTCCATCAAATTCGAGTGTCTCTCCGGTAACGAAAGAGATGTTGTTGTCACCTTAGCTATGGCTCGAGGAGTGTGCTCTGCGTGATCACCGGTGTGATTAATTTTGCTCCAAGCTACGACCCAGTTTTTTGTCGAATGCAATAACCAAGTGAGGCATTAAAATAAAAAGTAATGAAACAAGTCCTCGTTTCCAGACTCACAGTGAAGGAGAGTCATCGTCACAGTCCAACGCAGCATTTCAATAGCGCTCTCTCCCATTCATCTAGATTGAATTACGAGCCATGAAGGGCGGATAGAGAAGATTTTTTTGGAGGAAAATGGATTAAAATACAAGCGAGGATTCTGTAAAGGGAAAATTTGGAATAAGAATACACATGTTACGCCTGATATGACAAGAGCCCCGGGCATTCTGTTAGATAGAAGGTAAACATAATTCTTTCCCGGACGAATGAAGTTCGTTCCGATACGATGATACTACTACAACGAGAAAAAATTATGCATTTTAAAGTTTGTATGATGGAAATCTGTATTTCTAACGCACATTCCAGAAAAGAAGCACAGTTTTGCATATGGCATGGAAAGTGTTTGTAGCCGTGTAATAATTAAAAGAAGAAAAAACAGTATAATGTTCAAAATTAGTTAGGCAAATTGAGTTTACGAATAAATGTGGGATGTAAAAAATATCTAAAACTGCCGGTTAAGTTAATGCACACCAATAGACGTAGTTCTTTGCATGCTTTTGTGAAATGTGTCTGCATCCGAATTTAGACGAATGAGGGTTAGGTATCAAGAGCATATTGATTGAAAATTCTTATTAGAACGGATATAATGAATGGTTATTAATTATGTACGTTATCACACTATTTTAATGTGACCCAGAAGTTTCATCTCCTTTGAGCATGATTCCTTTGTTTCGTTGAATCATGATTTCTTTGTCTCGTTAAATTGCCTTTACAAATTTTATTTTGAAAAATTATTCTTCGAAGGAAAAAAATCAATCAATGAAGGTATAAGTGTAAAATATGTGACTTCGCTGTCAAAAAATCGACATTTGCCTTGCATTCATTCTTTTTACTCCGCATCTATATGTTTATGTATCAAAATCTTTAGTATAATTGATGATCATATTTTTCTCGGTTACGTTAATCTCGGTAGTTCTTAATATGATCTTTTCACTTCGCAAAATGTTACTTTTGTGGCACAAAATTAGCAATTTTAATGTGTCACAGTCTTTTATTTTGCTTCAAGCGGTTGATTTCTTGCGGTAGGTTGTTGCTGTTCAAAGAGAACGTATATATTATATTTTTGTTTTTTTTTTAATATTATTTTCATATTATTAGCACCTAGATGACTTAAATTTTTCCTATTATTTATTTTGATCCATGTAATAATTATAATTATATAATAATAATTATAAGCCTAATAACTCCTAAAATAATTATCAGATATGGTGAAGCTCTGAACAGCAGTGACGCAGGGCTCTACCTAGGGAACGTGAACTTTAACTTGTCGTACACAACCTGGGCACATTGGAGCAACGAAAACGGAATGACGAAAATGTTGAAACATTTGGTGCTTTAAAAATCTATGTTTTACAACTCATTTTGGGTTGAAAAATATATTTTACGACATCTTAAACCTTTATCTTTCATAAACTTTACAACTTCAGGCGTCACTTCGTGGAATTATTTTATATTCGAATCCATATTGCAATATATAAAGCAATCCTTGCACTTTTCCTCATTTATTTATTAATAGTTACTACGCGGTTCGCAGCTTGCTGCATCTTCAGGTGCTATTATTTAATTGGTTAATTGATTGTTTTCATTGTGGATTCTCTATCTTTCGATAGCGAAAATAAAATTGGTGGGTTATTTCCTCAAATGCACAAAAGATAGGGCGAAAATTATATTCTGCTGCGCGCGTGCCCGCTTTGAAAATGACACAGAAAATTATGCGGGTGGTCTACGCATATGCCACGCGTAGAATATCCAGGCCAAGCAGTAGTACGCCATTGATACCTTCTTACCTCCACTTCTAACCATACGATAGTATACCATATATTGTAAACGGCAGAAGGAAAAAAGTCACCTAGGAACTTAGAATATATGTGTCTAGGAAGCGAAAAGTTAAATTAACACATATTGATGTCTTTTATCACGTAAATTCCATAATATTTCAAATCTGACCATTCGATCGGCATTTATTGAAGACTAGGTAACCCGTGCGAAAATTTCGCACTTTCACACTATCAGGGAATAAGTATGTTAAGGAAACGGTGTAATTGGGTTTTAAATAGAGAAGAAGGTGTAACATAAAGTACTTTCTTTATACTTGTTTTCTTGCAAAAATATACAAAACATATGAATACAATACAGGCCAAAGAGTTTCGTACCAGAAGGAACAATCATGATGTCTGTTACTGAATAATGGCACGCAATTTACAAAACTTCTTTAAAGACAATATTAGAAGTAACAATGTTGTCGTCTGTAACTTTTTGGTTATGAGTTTCTTTAACACAAACATAAATATCACGGAAAGTGCTAACTCTAGAAAATGCTACATACAACTGTCCATGCGAAAAAACAGGTTCTGGCGAGTACAATCCGGCTCTCTGAAGAGTCTGACCCTGTGCTTTATTAATTGTCATTGCAAAGGCCACTTTGATTGGAAATTGTTTTCTTGTCATTTGGAAAGGCATGATCGGATCCGAAGGGGTGAGTTTAATTCCCGAAATTATGACTGTTCTACCCGAGTCAATTAGTTTAGCAGTGATTGTGTACTCACCTAAATTAGTAATTATTAACCTGGCACCGTTAATCAACCCTTGCTTGGCGTTGAGGTTGCGGATCAACATTACTATGGCATTTTTCTTTACCAACAACTTATGAGGTGGGTGACCTGAAGGATTTAATGAATTCAAGAGCGAATATATCATATAAATATGAAATAAAAAAAGTTTTAATTGCATTGACTTACCAGATGACCATTCACCCATGTACAATCACTATGTGCATTTTGTACTATTTTCATTTGAAACTTTTTTTTTAAGTTTAGAATTAAAAAAAATGTGTGGAGTCGATATACCTCGAGCGAGTAATCGACATGGAAAAATCGAAACTTTTAAGTCAAATTAATGGATAAATAGTGAAATTTGAGATTGAGATTGTATTTTTCGTCAGAAGCCGGTGATTCAACGTTTAAAATGATACCTCATTTATCACTGTAGGTGCAGTATTAACGGAGCATATACGAAAAAGACCTTTCTGTAATAATATATAAGATACAGTTTGGCGCTGCGACGCCCCACTTTGCGCTATTTTGTGATATCTGAAGTGTTATAATATTGACATATATAATAACAGAAGGCTAATATTTTGCAAATCGTCATACCTCATTTCATTCTCCCTTTCTGCCAAAAATCTTGGAAATCGGAGATAGTCGAGGCACGCCCATAAGGCGTTTCTAGCGAAACACTTATGCAAATGAATAATTTACGTTGAACAATCACTCACGGATATTTTTGGTAATTTTTACTACTCTCTTCCAATTGAGCTGAAATTTTACGGAGGCGATGAGAAACATAATTCAAGCTTACCAATTTCATGTGCCTATTCAATATTTTTCCAAACCAATTGAAATATTTTAAAATTCAAACCCGTGTCGGCAATTAATGAGTGATTGACTTGAAAATAAAAATTTTGCTGTCAGGGACACATTGTCGAAATAAGGATATCCCTCTTCGAATTCGCGTCCATGAAAACCGCCGTGAAAAGTCCGTAATTAGCAGAATCTCTGTGAAATAACCCAGGCAAACAGAGAAAAATTGTAAGAATCGCAGCGGGCTAATTAGCGCTATTCTTGATAAAAGATAACTACGGACAATTTTCGGATTCTTTCCTTACCAAAGGAATCCAGTTGTTTTTTTATAAGCAGCCATCTCAGAACCCTCTTGATTTCTCAACAAAAAAAGGCACCGTGGCGTTTCATCCAATTTCAAGGAAATCTTGTCAGGTCTTTACATATTACGATGTGAAATGAAATAGGACACTGTATCAAAAATTTTAGAAACATATCGTTCAGACACTGATTATGCGTTACCGCTATAGTTACACACCGTGGTTACATAACTAAGTTTCAGCTATATGGTCGTCATGGGCATCTCAATACATATAATTACCCCTTCTTCATCTTATTGTAGGGAACTAAAGCAATGGCATATCTCACAATCAATTGGATAAACTTTTAATATATCCCGCTCGATTGGATTAAGATACCCTAATATAAACGCATTTGGACTATTGTAAAAGTTTTATATCGGGTATTGCACATTTCATCATTACTGCTTGCATTTTTTAGCATCTTCATCGGAGAAGGTTGAAGAAAGTGTGAATTTTTCCTTTGTTGGGTTTCAAAAGCAAGTAGAATCCTTCAACTATTTCGGAAGTACCATCACATGGGACGGCAGAATTACAACGGACATTAAGCGGAGAATAGCTCAAGCTGAGAATGCGTTCATGGGAAAAAGACAACTGCTGTGCTCCAAGAATATACGACTACAAACCAGGAAACAGTATGTGTAAACCTTCGCGTGGAGCGTAGTATTCTATGGATCGGAAGCATGTACCATTCGAAAAGCTGATCAGAACAGAATAGAAGCTTTAGGAATCCGGTGCTGAAGGAAGTCGCTGAAGACAAAATTGACAGACAAAATAAGTAATTATGAAGTGTACAGAGAAGTCGTAGAGGAAAGGACCATATGGAACACCACTGATGAAAGAAGAACAAGATGGGTTGAACGTACCCTGAGATACAATGGGTTTGTGAAGAGCATAATTGAAGGCAAACTAGAGGGAAAATTCCCCAGAGGAAGACACAGGAATAAGTTCATGGACCAAATAAAGAGGAAAGTACATACGATGAGATACCAGGAGGAAAGGGAATTAGCAATAGATAGGGAAGGATTGAGGGCTGCAGTCAACCAATCTTAGGATTGAACGACGAATGAATGAATGGAGCTGAGTCAATGGACACGGTCGGTAAAAGATATTTCCAAAGCTGAGTGTAGCTAAAAACGGCTTCGCGAAGATTTTTTTGGAGAAGATAGCTGTCATAAGGCATGGTGCATTTTGAAATTGATACAGACGAGAACAGTAAATTCGCAATTATAAATATCTTAAATACCTAAATTAACTGGACTTTAAAAAATACTAATGTATTCATGCACATTAAAAATAGCATTTTATGTTGGGCTCTGGTGGAAATATTTTGTGCATGAGAGAATAATATACAATTGCGATTAATAATACCAGTAGAGAATAAATAAAAAACTATTTTCTCTCGCAGTCTATATCGAGCAAATTAAATATACTCGCTTTAACAGAATGACGAATCTTATATGTCCTCCACATATGTGTGTGCGTGTGATGTTGGAAGAAGATAGTGAAAATGAGGGAAAATTTAATTTAAATACTTCTGTAATTATTATGGAAGAGCTTTTTGCCTGAATTCCGTTACAGTTCCATCTAGTTTCCGTTCAATGGCTTTATTTATAAATCAGGTGTCCGCTTCATGTGTTACTCCACTTACGAAGATTAATATGTGTATTTTTATTTTCTTTTATATTCTTCCACATCCCAAGATGAGGAGTGTTATCTTCTTGCAATTCTTTTTCCCATGAAGACTTTGTTTTAAATGTCTTCACTATCTCTTTCATCAAAATCCATTAATTTATTCATCCAGTATCACTTTGATATTGCCATAAATCTTGCCTTTTCCCCTACCTAAATCTTATTTTTCATCGTCTTCAAATAGAACAGCAATCGCACTTTTTCACAACTCTTTATTACCAGTAATACGCGTTTCAACTCACAGAGCCTTCATCAGATACAAGGCTGAAAGTGACTTTGTGAGTCAACACGCGAAGAAGTGTCAATAAAAAAATTGTGGAAAAGTGCGATTGTTGTTCTCATGATGACGAACTTCCACTACAATACGCCTGAATCTATGAAACTGCCTTCTATCAACTTTCTTACCAGGCTTTGCACATTATGTTCCTCATCTGCTTCTACAAAATGATCGTCCGTAAATGATATTTTTCAATAAGATGATTGCATTCACATTCTTCTTACACACACACACACACACATAAGATATTCATTCACACCATTCGTCTACGTATATATACTTTAATACATATAATTTAAAATAATGAAGTTGTAACAAGACGCGAGAAATGAAGGAATTTCCCCATGCTCTGGGAAATCGTTGTGACGCAGTTGAGTGCCTCACACCATCACCTATAGGTGGCGGGCAGCAGGGAAAATTCGCGCCAGGCGGTTTTTTAACTCCCGAGGTCTCCCCCAGCGGATCGGCCACTGGCTGGCGGCCAACCCCTTAACTACGCCATTGCGGTGGAGAGAGAAGGCAGGTTACTGACTCTTCATTTCTCTCTCTCTACCCTTTTTTTCTATAAAACATGACCAATTATAAACCTGTCAGGAATGACCGGAACGGTCAATATATATGGTCGGGTCTAATGGTTATATAGTGCAATTGTGCAGATTTTTTTCAGCCTTCATTCAGTTTAGGAGGTATTGTGAAGACATTGGAGTGCGCGATCAGCCATTGAGAATTATCAGTAAGTACTTCAAAAACAGGGGTGTAGGGATACCACATCGGCTAAAAATGATCGAGTAATCGATTTTTTCGATGTTTATGAAAGTACTCACCACTCACTTTTCATCGAAAAAGACATCGATTAATCGAACGGCTATCGTCTTCTTATTTGAGGTTTCATATTATATATCAGAAATATTTCCATTTCAAATTTGGTTGCGATTTGAAAAATTCCACAGAAATCAGATGCGATATAAATCTAAATAAATAATTCGCGAATATTTTTCCATTGAATTCAGTCTTGGCAAATAGACAATAAATCACTTTTTTCTTCAGTACGTGTGCTGTAACAATAATAATTTACAATATTGTACAATATTTTTTAAATGAGTTTGCTGCCATTTAACCAAATATTACTTCAAAATTTGCATAGATCATAATAGAAAAATATTATATATATGTGTATTAAAAGTGTTTAATACAAATATGGCCTCATAATAAAACTTTACACACATAAAAATTAAATACCTACATAAATTAGTCTCTTTAGAAAAAAGAACAACACGATAGTAAAAAATTGTATTGAAATATCCATAGATCACAATAAGAATAAATATGACTAATGTTTAATACAAGTACGATATAGCTACATAATAAAACTTCACGCACATCAAAATCGAGTAGTGAATTAATCGATAAAATATCGAGTTAATGTTTAATCGATTATTTTTCTACTCGATGTCTTCGATGGCTAGCAAAAAAAATCGAGTAGTCCGATACATCGATGTCGATGTGGCATCCCTACTTCGAAAACGGGTGTTAGTAGAGGACTCATGTCACTTCCATTATGACTTTTTTTCACTCGTATGAACCGAATGTAAACATAGCCTACAATATTACCGGACCAGTTTTGTGAATTAGCCATGTTCAGCTGATCATTGGTTACAAATGAACTAGCTTCACTCTCCTTCTCCGATAATTCATCTGTCATCATCTTCAATTTAAGGTTGTGCCCTGTGGTTTGGCCTCAAGAAATCATACCTATTGCTAAATCGTAAGAAAACTATATATGAAATCAAAGAGACCATTCGTGAATGGAGAAAGACAGAGTCCATTCTATGATAGTGACTGAGGAAAAAATATACTTACTACGGCGTATATCAGAGTCAACAAGTAAAATTTTGAGAAGCGAGGATTTCTCCAAAATATCCACTATACAATGATTGTCTTAGAAAAAATTTTAACGCACTGCATTGAGATATATCAAGGTGAATTGACTATGGAACCGATTTCCCATTTTGAAAGACCGAGTTTGATCCCTAGTGGGGACGGATGTTTTCCAGTTAAATCTCGATATCATTTTGAGTGCAAAAAGGCGGCTTTACGCATGAAAGTTGAATTGGATATTTGGGGAGGCGACCAACGGCTAAGATCATTTGCGCCGTGGGGGATAGGTAAGGGAGGAAGGGTGGATAGAAACCCGGCGTCGGCATTAGCCTGCTCTTAACAAAAGGCGCCAAGGGGACCACGGTTTAACGTCTCATCCGACAGACGGAGTACTGTACTTGAAGTACCCTCTACAAGACATTCAAGTAGGAATCGGATACCCTCTGAAAAACATCCGCATCTGCAGGGATTTGAACCCTGGCCGTCCGTTAGGTAGGCAAGTACTCTAGCCACCACACCAACTCGATTCCCACGTATGAAAGTCCGTGCTTGCTTATCGAAGTGACGCTTGCACGCAACATGCATAGCTACTGCCATGGATAGTAACTAACTGCTTCAAGAGAGTGCAGGTAGGTCGATTATTGACGATTTGATTTTTGGAGAATGGAGCAGAGATTAAGAAAAAATCTTAGGCGACTTTAAACGAAGAGCATCAAGATATTCACTGTTTAACATCCCATTCGACGACCAGGGTACGAAACTTGAAGTTCTTTCTAAATCTTCTAAAAATCCAAAAACGGATCGTGATTCCAGCGAAAAAAAATCTCCGTCATCACCGAAATCCAAGCCCTCGCTGTGGGGAGCCAGAACTATACCCATCATTCATTCATAGAACGTTCAATCTTAAGATTGGTAGACTGCAGTCGTCCATCGTTCCCTATCTAATGCATGCTGTCAGCTCTTTCCATTCCCTTTCCTCTTTTTTTTGGTCCATGTATTTATTCCCGAGTCTTCTGCTTGGGACTTCTCCCTTTAATTTTCCCTCCATTATATAATACGCAAACCCATTGTGCATCTGGGTGCGTCCATTCCATCTGGTTCTTCTTTTCTGCATAGAGTATCATATGACCCTCTCCTCTTCCTCCCTTCGGTAAACTTCATCATTTCTTATTTTTTCCATCCATTTTAAATTCAGTATCCTCTTTTTTTCAAAGAACTGCGGAACTAGCCGCGCAGTAACTTTAGCGGAGTCACCCGCCAGTGTTCACACATCTGTGTGGAATTCATAGTGGAAAAATCATTCGCCTAGACTAAGAATCGAACCCAGATCCCGTGATTTTGAGGAATCTGGGTTTGATTACCAGTCCAAGAGAATAATTTTCCCACTGTGAATTTCACACCATTCATTATTCTCCTCTAGAACTAGAATTCGATAGCATCTAGCCTTTTCTCTCTATAGCTATTCTCTTCCAGCCAGCATACCGACCCGATATCCCCATCATTGATCCCTCTTCCGCCACACACTGCAAGCGAAAATGGGAGAGGAAATAGCCAAATTGCCGATAAAGACGTCTGCAGTCTGATTCAAATATCTCTAGGCATGCGAGCGACGGCATTGCCCGTGAATCTCCGAGGAATCCAGAATTGCGCTCGCATTTTCCTGCTTCGTGCAATTCCCCCTTTTGAGTGCAATCGCTCCAAAAGTGTCACATCAGTAGCGTACAAAGGATACCTTCTTATTAATCTCATTGATCGGTCATTGGCACGCTGCCGTTGCGTTTTTTCGCAGATCGTTCAACATATTTTGCTAGAGCAAAACTATGTTGGGAGAAACAATCACAGGCATAAAATTAACGAAATTGACTCCAGAGTCGATAGATTTAGCATTTTATTTTTTCCACGTACAATTTGGGACCATAATAGTTGCGATATATCGGCTCTATGAAACTTTGACCCTCATTAGGTGGAGTAGGATTTATACTTGTGATTAATATCTTACTATCTTTACCAACATCACCCTGTATGAAATTACCGGCATGTATTCTGCAGTTTAGTATCTTGTAGTAATATCGGTTCCATTAATGATACTAACCACTAGATGTATCTAAAATAATGTACTGCATGGTAGCATGCTGGTCTACGAGGCACTCTCCTAGTTTCTCGTCTGACCGCGCATGGTAATCCTCACTGCTTTTGACTTACGCCTAGTGGCCGGGGGAATGTGCGCGGTTCTGATTTGAGCTGGGTCAAGTGTTGCATACCCGGTGTAGAATCACCCCATGCCACATACCCTAGTGATGGCTTGAACGGTTTCGTAGATTCAGATGCCCTACTTTGAATTCACCCCGCTTGTATTCAAAACGCGACATTATTACGCATTCTAGGCTTCAAAATCAAAATTTAGATCAAAATTTTTCACAAATCCTCGGGTACTTGTCTTATCCGGAATGAGCATACATCTGGATAAAAACGCCTCCGTTTATGGGGGACGTCAATTTGTTTTAACATTAAAACCTTCCTTATAAAAGTCCCATCCCCGTGAGTTTTCCTAAGATCCAAGAAAGCCTCCATTCCCCATGATTCCTTGAGAGCGTTATGGTTCGCCGTTACCCTGGTGTCGAAAAGATAATACTATTTTGTGTTCAAAAGATGGTGCTGCCGTCGAAATACCGCTAAATCTGCGTGGTCATGCGTCCGTTTTTGCGTCGTTTTGACGCAGCGTTTTGCGTCACTCACAGACCCCGTGCTCATAGCAGTGAAAGTACCTGATGAAAAAAAAGAAGAATGAGGTAGCCCGCGTCGTGCTTGTTTTCGCAAAATATTCCTGTTTATTGTGGGGTAGCTTTAGGAAAATGGATATTTGTTATGAGTAATGGCGGTGAGACTTCGCTTTTCGCAAGCCTTCGCAAGAAGACGAAAGCAATAACGGGTAAAAAGTTGAATCTTGGAAGTTTCACATACATTGTATCTTTAAAATAATGACAACTATCCTGATTATTAAAATTATATTCTCCACCGTTTGAAATGATTTTTATCAGCAAAATACAATGATATTTAGAAATTTCTGGCCTTTTTCTAAATTTTGCCGATAAACACTTTTAGAATCGGGTGGGGGGAAACATACACATTGGTGCTAGGACATCGAACGGCTTTCTTCACAGTTCCTTCCCAGTAACAGTCAATAGACAGTTTGACCGTAGGGACATTTCTATGCAAATCAAAGCTATTCAGGGTGATCAACTTACACAGGGGTGCCAACTAAATGTTTATATATATTCCTTCTTCCAGCCATGGTCAACAGAGGTTGGTGCGAATTCCAAGAATTTTGAAGAAAAATCTCCGGTTTGTTGCAGAAGTTGACAATTACCCTAGTATGCCCCACAGTTCCTCGGGGCGAATCATGTGATCAATAAATGACTAACAGAGAGCGTCGGTTCCCTCTTCTTGCCGCAGATCCGGTTACAACGAGGCTGAGAGATGGGAAACTCATAAAGATACGCAGCCTGCGTTGGAGATCTGTCATCTGATTGGCTACGCAGTGTGAACAATTTAAAAATGGATGCAAGAAAACATTGAACAACAAAAGTTTAAAACTCCTGCCCCAGTAATATATTTGCTTCATATCCCAATTCATCTTCCAGCTTTTTAAACCGAGATTTCGTCCACCTCATTATCACTAGTTAGGATCAGTTTTATTCATTAAATGACAGCTATTCCGTTTTTTTAAATGAACGAACGCGCTCCCAAAAAAAAGAAAAGTAGCAAAAATTTATTTTTGTCGTGAAAGTTTTTTATGTTAACGTCGTATCCAAACTTGATCTGATAATTCAAAATTTGTGTTGCCGTTTGAACTGTAATATTATTGCGAACTACGGTACATCTTTGCCTCGCGCAGTTCAGCCCATTTTCTTTGTTGTAGCAGGTCAGAGCTTTTCCTAGCATTTAAATTTATATGTAGTTGATTATGGTATCTAAATTGAGAATGCGTCCAATATTATGAGGCACAATGTGGAATATTAAGGTTAGTGGTATAGTGCTTGGCATAAAAATGTACCATTGGCAGTGGCAATATTGTACGAATTCTTCCTTGCTCTAGAGATTAAATATACACAAGTCAAAGAGAGTTCATACAGGCCAATGCGATTGCAAATTTTTATGCAGGGGGGTTCATTTAAATCAAATTTTGACCAAGGAAAGAGGTAAAAATAATATTGATGGCACTTATGGCATCAGTAAAGCATGTCCTCGAACCATGTGGTAAACGTTTTCGGAATTGTTCTGTGATCGCTTGGAAACGTTTAGGTACAGCGTTGTGCTTCAGTCATACCGATTTTGGCCGATTTTTCGGGTTTTCGGGTCGGGTCAAAATTTCGGGCCTTAGCTGAGCATAGCCTCGATATGGCGCACTCCATCAATTTTAACGGCGCCAAAATCCTATGCCGATCTTATGGATACTGGGATCGATTAGTAAAAGAAGCAATAGAAATACGTCTCGAGGAGAAAAATCTTAACCGAGACTCTGGGCAGAGCATCAGCCAAATATGGAGTCCGTTGATTGATAAAATACAACGGTCGCGGATAAAACTCAAATTCCAACCGCCCTGAGCCCAATTTGAATCGGCTGGTCAACAATGGGCCTCAACCGTCCATTGGCTATCTTAGTATAAAAACCCGGCGTGGACCAAACTCGGCAGTCAGTCTTAGCCCTGATGACGATGAGTGAGTTTCTCATCGAAACGTTGGCCTTAAACAGCCTTACCCGGTGCCAAACCCGAGAAATATTTATCTAATTTTTTTTGTCTTTAAGATTTTTAATACATGTGCCCAGCAATTGATACTAATACTATAGTTAAAAATCACAATATTTTGGATATTAATGAGTTTTTAAAATGTCTCATGAAGTATGCAGCAGGTGGGAATAATTTGTGAGAAAAGATAAGGGTTTCCCACAAAGGATAAGGGTCTCTCAGGTATTCTCACCAGGGTAGCAGCTCCATACCTCCCGACGTTTTGGAGAAAGACTTGTTCTCCATCCTAAGAGGTCATATTCTCAATTTGGCCGTTCGTCAGCAGTAGCGTAGGGGTAGAATTTAGCATTGGCGGAGAATAGCATCAGCGAGGACCCTGCCATACAGTGTGAGGGTGGCCAAACTTCTCAGCCGCACGTAAGGATATTGGGACCGCTTAGTCAAGAAAGCAATTGACATCAGCTTACAACCAAAGAGCATCAACCAAGACGCTGGTTGCCATTTGAGTAATACCTGGAGACCTATCATCAAGACCATTAAATACGTAAGAGTAGGCGGGAAAACAAGCTTACGCCAGTGCCAATCAGATGGCACCTAACCCCTAGGAGTGTAATATATAGATATGAGATATGGAGCTGCTTACCCAGTGGAACACCCAAGAGACCAGCAGTTACGCCTGGAAAATCTAAGATCTTTCATTTCCCAAAAAGGCTAGCCAAAATATAAAGTACGTACGCAGGAAGACATATGCTAGAACAGTTGTAGACATTTAACTCCTTATTACACATTACGGACTAAAAAAACGCATCTCAAAGGAGGATGACAGTAGAATTGCAATTGCTAAGGAGACGATCATTTTTTAGCACGGAGAAAATTGATGACCCAAAACAAGGGAAGTGAAATTAAATAAGTTTGAAGAATAAATTAAATGTGTGAGAAACTTGCTGTGGAGCATAAATATGACGCCTGAAATTGAGCACTATCATCATTGGTCGTTCAATGATTGGATTGGTTGACCGTTTCCCTTACCTCCTGGTATCTCTTCCTAAGTAATTTTCTCTCTATTTGGTCCATGAGCTTATTTCTGGGTTTCTCTGGGGACTTTCCCCTCTATTTTACCTCCCATTATTTTTCTCACAAACCCATTGTGTCTCAGGGTGTGTCCAATCCATCTTGTTCTTTTCAGTATATTTTTCCGTATGGTCCTTTCATCTTCTACTCTTCAGTACACTTCACTGTTTCTTATTTTGTCCGTCCTTATTATCTTCAGCATCCTCCTCCAGCACCGGATTTTCAAGGCTTCTAGTCTTTTCTGGTCAGTTTTTCCAATGGTCCATACTTCCGATCCATAGAGAGCTGCACTCCACACGAATGTTTTCTCTTACTGTTTCCTGGTTTTGTAGTCGTATCTTCTTTGAGAGCAGCAGTTGTCTTTTTCCCATGAACGCCTTCTTAGCTTGGACTTTTCCCCGCCTGATGTCCGTTGTACTTCTTCCGTCCCACATGTTGGTGCTTCCGAGATAGGTAAAGGAATCCACTTGCTCTAATTTCTCTCCTCTCAGAGTGACTTCTACATTCAGCTTCTCTCTTCCGCATGCTAGGATTTTAGTCTTCGTTCTATTTACTTTCATGTTGTATACTTGGAGAACTTGGTCCATTACGTTTAGTGAACTTTGAAGATCACCGCAATTTCTAGCTATGACTGCAATATTATCTGCGAAGCGGAGCAGTTTATTTCTTCTCCGTTTGCCTTTATTACGCAAAAATCACGATATGGAGCATAAAAATGACGTATGAAATTGAGCACTGTACTATAGAGATACTCATACCCTGCGGAGAGAGAGGATGATAATAGATAGAAGTGGATCTGCTGGTGGATGAAAAATTTAACATGTACAGAAAGGAAAAAAATAATGACATAGTATGAGAGGAAAGGAGGTTGCTTGAAAAATTGCGAAGCAAGCAGAGAAAGTAATAAAGGAGTGTGGAAAATTATACCAATTTACAAATAATGAAAGAAGGAGAAATGAGAAGAAAGCTGAATGTAAGAAAAATGAACTAAAGAAATAGATCGTGAAAGGGAGGAGCGGTAAAAAGTCTGCAGAGCTAAAGAGAAAGATTGTGAAAGGCAGTCGATGGAATCTACACCAACTCTATTAAAATATAATTTTAATTACAACCATACCTGCTTGTATTTATCTCATAAGGGTGTAAAAATTTCGCATTGCCAACATAAATTGCGCAAAATTTTAAAGTATTTTTCGTGTCTATTAAAATTCTGTAGAACTCTCAAATTTCTTCAATTCCCTTCATACATTCATTCAATACAATTCTGTACATTGGTGCCATTGTCATTCATTCCAAAATGTAGCAAGGCAATCATAGACTGTGCATTACGAGTGAGGAAATATTCTGTCAAATCTAATCCGACAAGTAAACCTCATAAAATAATCATCCTTGTGATAGGAGGAACCGTTGCATTTATTGCAAAATGTCGTGGGTTTCCTTAAATATAAGTACCTCTCCCCTGGCCGTATTGATTCTCGACCCAGTCATTTCCAGCAAAGCACTGTCCTATGACCTTCAAAATTCTCATTCCATCCTTTTTCTTCCATTATCCTTCTACATTTAGATTTCCCTCAATGAGTGACTTCCTTCAACTTCCAAACTCACTTCGCTTTACTTAAGTTTTCTCCTTTCAAAGTCAACGTACTCTCCACTCAAATATGCCGGCCTCCTTTGTGGCAGGGTTGACTTCCCTTCCGTAAATGCAAAATTCTAGGGTTTGAGTTCCCCGTGCGTGGGTTGAACTCCGTTTGGGACAAAAGCGTTAATGGGTGTCGTGAGATTCTAATGCAGCTGAAGAATGCTTGGCCCAATTTTAGCCTGAAAAAGACGCAATCATCATCTTTACCTAATTCAATTTAAATCTTCACTAACCTCCATTTTATAGCACAAGGTCTCTAAATCTATTTTTGTCTTCTCATGAAGATTTTAGATATCTTTTATCATCGCGCTTATGGTCACCTTCATTGCACTTTTCGCTTAGGCAAATTCCGTTCTTCCGATGCATTTTTATTCTATTCAATATTATAAATTAAACAAGTGAAACTACTGGTGTAAATCTAATCTTTACCCTAGATTGGTGGTTCAATATGGACCTTCATGCTCTATGCATTTCCCAAGGTTCATGAAAGTGCAAAATACAGCTGTGTCCAACTATTACAAAAATGCGACATTACCAAGTAGTTTTACATTCATTGTTGAATTTTTTGTCTTATTTTTCACATAAATTTCTTTTTGCATTACATTTTCTTGTCGTGCTATGATATTGACGTAAACATGAAATGAATGTCATATTTATTACAACTAGCATAATTAGTCATTTCGGTTCAATATCCTCCCTTTACACCGGAAGAGAAGCATGAGCCAATCGCCAATTCCTTGCATGCCGCAGATGAGACTACTGCTAAAAATTATTTCTTCTTTAAAAAATTTTTTATCAATTTAATTCTTAGTTGTAATAAAATTTACTATTAATATCAAATTGGTACTAAATTATGCATGTACTTATTCCTTTTGGCCATTTTACCTCCATTCCATACCAATCTATGTGATATATCAATAGTCATCATGCCTATGGTGATAATGATTTTTTCAATGAATTTTGTTTTGTTTGGGTCATAAGGAGATAATGTTTATCGAAATATATTTTTTTCATTTAAATTTCATAATTTTTCCTTGAAATGGTCACACGCGGAGCAGTAAAGCCAGCACTAACTCCAAAACGAATGTATTCAAGGAAATATTCAGGGGAAGATTTAAAAAAATTATGAATCTGCTTACATTTTTAATCAAATAGACTCTTGAGTTATTACAAATTATGCATTTCCGTGGATCTCTTCAAAGTAATTAAGGTATCTTGAGTGAGATAGTTCTCCAGTCATATTGGAGACCATATTCGAATGATATGTTTTAATTTCAGCTGCAGGATGCACGAATTACGAATTGGATTATTTGTACTGAAGCAATATACTTTTATGCAATTGAAATTATAAGTAATTATATAAAGATGTCTATACAAGTCTAAAACTTGACTCATTTTCTTCGCGCGGTACAATTCAAACTCCTGCACAACGGAAGGCATTTATGCGATCCTGAAAAAATTACTGCGGTGACAACATGGTTTATTTTTTACAATTGTTGATAAGGCCGACAAACTACACGCTTTTTACTTTTGACGAGATCTAGGTGTTTGTAAATTGCTCATCTTATTAAATTAGGTCTGTCTGGAGTGCTTGCACGTACCGTTTTCCATAAAGTTATGAATTAAAATGGAATTTATTAAATAATCTTATTTTCTGTCGTAAGCAACTGATTTCTCCAGCCATTAAATGTTATCTGTATGTCCCAGATCATAATAGGTAATTCATTTTATTTTCAAATAAGAATCTACATCTACTTATTACCCTGCAAGCCACCACAAGAGTGTTTAGCATATTTTGGGGTAACTTCTCACCAACATGCACTTCAACGTAGAAATTAACTTTCACCAACATGCATCACACTATGGGTAGGCTGCACATGCTATAGAATTACTAAACTAATCTATAATGTAACTATATAAACGTGACACAAGAGTAATGCATGGAACATGCAAAACATGGTGATAGCACTACTCGGCAGATTTAGAAACATACATCAGGGGGCCTATAAATTCATCAGCTACACTGCCTGTCTACTGACCTTCTTCAAAGTCTTTACGCAACCATTTTTGTCTCTCATCGATCGCGGTAAAAACAAAATTTTTTAACTTTTCTGTTCTACTACCTATTTCCCTTATTATATTCTTAAGAATGATGCTAGTATGAGAGTAGTATGAATTTGATTTCCTTTAAGTTGTTAACCTGATCACTTCATCATTAAAATTATCGTAATTCTTATTTATTAGAGGAAAACTGAAGTCGTTTCTCCTGGAACTTCGCGGGAATGGAAATTAATTCACTCAATTATGGATTCCTTCTCACTAATTCGACTCAATATTGTGGGTACCAAATACTTAGGAGGTGACTCAAGATGATCATATATTTGTCAGAAACTGAGAAACAGTTGAAATCCACCAACCTGTGACTAATTCCAGAGTGATAAATTGCTTTCAAGAATTATGAAGAGGACAAGAGAAGCGCCGGTGGGTCGTAAAAAAAAAGTCTCGCCCGTTTGCGAGTTGGCGAGGCAAAACCCAATTTCACAACAGCAATTTTGAACGCTAGTTTGAGTGAGTTTTACAATCTCTCACCGTCACTAAACGGAGGAGGTTTTCGTAATCATTTTTTAAACCGGCATACACTTGTTTTCACGTGTGACTTTTTCCGGGATACATTCTCCTCCAACCGTGTCCTCCTCCGAGTCACCTTTCCCCGGTTTTTTTCTTAAAAAAAAGGTGTAACCTAGTTACTCTGTGAATTCTCCTGAAAAATTGCGAATCCCGTTTTATTTCTTAATTCATACGCTCATTTTTCAACCCGCTGAGAGACTCGGTGGAATTGGAGTGTGAATTTTAAACGATAGTCAGGTGAGGTGGCGTTCTACCCGCGAAAATGCAAAAAAAATGGGCATAAAGCTAAGCAAAAATAAAAAATAACAAAAACGGGTCAAACCGCGCCTCTCACCCATTTTTTTCATTATTGAAGTCCTTCTTCTGCATTTATTTTTTCTTTTTTATTCTTCTTTTTCTCTTCCTTTGTTTCCTTTTCTCTCTCTCTCTCTCCCTCGTCCCAGTTCTGCATTCGTGAGTCCCCTCTTCTGTATCGCACTGAACTGTTGGTGCGCTTCTTGTGTATCGCTTCTTTTTGTCTTTCGGGGACTGCTCCAATCCGTCATTAGTCCCAGAGAGAGCTCTTTCTCTCTCTCTCTCTCTCCCCCTCCCTCTGTTCCCCTTTCACCCTTTGCCCCGCCCCACTCCTATCCTTCTTGTCCGTCCTCCGTGCTCCCATCCTCCCAGTGGTGGCGCCAGGGTCGCACTCCTAACACCACTTGACATCCAAAGTCTCGCGATTTTCAGGGTCTCATGAGACGGAGGGAGGATTTTGTGGGAGAGAAGTGAGAGAGATGTGAGTGTAGTAACAGTTATCTGCACTTAAGCTGGCTCCAAATTAAAACGGCTTTAAAATGTCATTTTATTCTACCAAACAGAAAAACGTGTCCCATTTTTGTCACAAACTTAATAAGCACATCTTTCCAGAGTATTTTCTTCTCAAAATGAATTAAAAATTTAATAAATTTAAAACAATTATGGGTAACGCATGATAAAAATAGTATTTTCCTATCTTATAACCGTGTCAAATTCTTAAAACCCTTTTTATAAGATCAAGAAACTCCCAGGTAATTGAGGAAAAATATAATGTAAGCACCTTCATATTTCGACTGGTGAGCAACTTACTGAAATATTTAAAGTCGAAAAGAGATCAAATTATGGTCTGAAACGGTGGAATTGCTCCAAGATGTGAGAAAAACACTAATGTTGCTCTTTACGAAAAATAATTCGTTCACTTCTTCACTAAGTAGGTTCGACGATAGTGTCATAATACTTATAAATTTTCCATCAAATGAACCTGTCACAGAATGGAACCTGGAAAAATGCAAGACCCGTGATTTGCCTTCATAAAATTGAGGTTATCAAATAGTAATTGCGCTACAATCGGTTCCTGAGGTTTGAAAAAAGCGCTAATTAAAAATTATTCGCTGACTAATCAGCATGTTAGTCATCTTAATTTTCTTGCCATTTTTTAAAACTAAGAAGCATGTCACCGGTGAAAGAATGTTTATTTAAACTATGCCCTATATAAACTAAGGTTATTGTTCAGTATTTGTTTTGACCCGCATTGTCACAGTGTAGCCTCCTTAAAAAAGAGAAACTAAGTGAGGAAAATAAAGTATGCAAAACGCACTCATGCGAGAATGGGAGTTGAAATATCGTACCTTTTCTTTCCCCGTCATGTACCCGTGTCCCACGTGACTTTCCAGGCGTCGCTTTCCCCACCTCTTACCCTCTCCCTTTTGACCTAGAAATTTCGGATGCGGGGGACCTTCGTCTGGTATTTCGCAACGGAATGTCGCGCCTAGGAGTGTTGGTGATGTCAAATTTTCAGCGGATGATCATAATTGATCTCATGGCTGCGAGATACACAAATTTTAATACTCGGCATTACGATAAATAAAATTTTATTTGAAAAAGATGTGACACATAACATTTCGCATGACTTCGCGGGAAATGAGGACGCATGTTCCATTATACTTCTTGAAAGTGCATGTTGTCACAAAGTGTGAAATCGCTCGTTTGATGACTGCTCGTTTTGTGCCACATCGTTTATCGCGTGATATTTCCGCTTGTGATGGGGGCACTATATTTCACAATGTGCGAGATGTTGAATTTTACCAACGCGCATAATTTACTTAGCTTTTTAGAGCACGTAAATTGGCTAATATTTATCGTACAACAGCGGTTAAAAAACCCATTTTCGCGTGCGTGCGTGACTACTGCAATACAAATAAGAATATTATGTTTGGATTAATTGTTAATTTTCAAAAGTTATAAACTATATTGCGGCTGGTCAGTATGTGCCACTACCCACCCGCGGTGAGGGGTCGACGCCGAGGCTTGGATTCGGAGTTAGGGTCTAACTAAATGAGGGTCGACCCTTCCACAGGTCCTAGCGGGCAGGTAAAACCCCAGCAAACGGATTTAAGCCGGCATAAATAAAGTATATCGCAAGTTGAATGATATCGCGCGTTACAAGACGGAGTATCGAATTACATAGCATGATACCGCAGGTCTAAAAGTCACGTGGCACGGGGGTTAGCAGTAGTAGTATATTCACACATTATAGCCATTTCCATGTCAGTATTTTTTGCTAATTGCTTGAAAGTAGCATTGTAGTGAATAAGTGTCACCTTCTAAGGCCGCTGAGTTGGAAAGGGGTCGCAATTGACTGGATATCGACCAACATATCAACTTCCTGACCTCTATTTGGATCGCATAGCATCCGGTAAAATCCTGATAACATGTCCACGGGTGGGTTTGAAAATTGTTTGGAAAAAAATAATGCCGAGGAGAATGAGCCACATTGCTAGAAACGTAAATTTTTATTTTAACCTGAAATTTTTTTACTGCTGTAAGTGGTTGCATTGAGGTCAAAATAGCAAGCGCTATTGTATAAACATTAAAAATCATAAAATTGTTTTAGTAAATACGATTTATAGATGGGCGTAACGGCTGGAAACACAAGCGTGAAAGTAAGGAAACAATTTATCAGAACTTACATCGGAAACTTGAGATATAAACAATGACTGCTGCATAGAAGAACGGGTGGAGGTATTTAAAATTTGGTACCACAGAAGAATGATGAAAATTAAATGAATAGGCCGAGTGAGTAACGAGGAAGTCCTGAGAAGAGTGAGAAAAAAAAGAGGTCTTCTGAAAACCCTAAGAAAAAGATTGCCGAAATTAGGCGATTTTTTATACAGCCATAATTATTATTAACTCCCGTCATTCATTATTTTAGAGCAAGAGGTAGCATAAAGTTTGAAATTGTGATCGCTATTTTATCGAAAAATAATAAATAAAATAGTGCTTAAACTGATTGCGCAATTTAGATGCGGAAATAGCTTAAATGTAACTCAGAATAACTACAAATTCCCACGTTTACCTGTTGAGCTCTAGGGGTGCGTTGTACGGACAAACCAAAATCACTACAGGAATTGAATGGTTTTTGATGTAGCTATAGTTATTATTCCGTCATTTTTTGTTTTGAAGAAAAAACATAATAAGGTGAGATTAGGACGATGCGTGAAAAATACCGAAAAACATTTAGACATTCCTGGAATCGTCGCTTTCGTGAAAGTCATCTTCCACGCGTCAAGCCACCTCATCAGACAGCGATATTTCGTTAATATCGCAGTGGATTGATCACAACATCGCGCGCTCATATTGACTCGCTCGGGTGTTCATCTTTCCCTCTCCATCCATTTGCGATGTCAGTTGTACATACATATATATCTACTTTTATATCTCGTGGCGCGAGGCACGTACGTTGGCGCATTGGAAAGCAGGGAGATGAACGAACTTGTCCTTTCTTTTCCCCCGTTCCAATCTCCCTTTCATTAAAAGATGACTCCTGGCATTGTGTCTCATCCATTCCTTTCTCTCCTCGCATCATCCGCGTGGGCGAACTCCAGAGTCGCTCGCTTCATATCGCGGAGGATGAACGAGCGTATCCCATTCGTTGCCATCCTCGTCCAATGGCAGGAAGCGCTCCCTATGACGTAAGGGGCGAAGGGGAGTAGGTGGGGAGGGGTTCGACGCTGGTGCGTTTATCTGAATGCGCCCCCTCATTCCCCATCGGTTCCCTCGTCCCGAGACCCGCAGAATATTCATTCCAATTCATCATTTCGGATGGATATATGGAATGAGTTATGCAGTCTTATGTGCCCTTGAAGCTTGGGTGATGACAACAGCAGAATAGAGAATATTTGGGGCTGTAGAATACTGGTTTATTCGAAGAACGAATAAGAAATACTAAGAGCTTGGGAATATATATATGTATAAAACCATCAAATATGAGGATGACCAGGCTATAATAGCAGAGAATCAAGAAGAACTCCAGAAGATGATGGAAAGAATTTGGAAGAAAAGTAAAGAGTATGGAATGAGGATAAATAGAAAGAAAACTATGGTTATGAGGGTAGTGAAAACAGAAGGACCATTAAATATATGCCTGTAAAAAGAAAATTTAAGGCAATTAAGTTCCTTCAAGTACCTGGGAAGTATAGTAACTCAGAACGCCAATGGTAAGGGGAAATTATAAGTAGAATTGTGCAAGGGAAAGTAGCATTTAGCAAGATTAAGGAACTAGTGACATCGAGGAATGTCAGGATGGATATGAGAAAAAGATTTACAAAATGCTTCATATGGAGATTTGTACTAACGGATGTGAAACATGGACCTTGAAGAAGAGAGAAGAAAAGTACTTGGAAAGGTTTGAGATTTGGCTGTGGCGACGAATTGAGAGAAATAGGTAGAAAGATAGAGTTAGGAATGATGAGGATTGGAGAAGAAAGGAGTATTTTGAGAGATATTAAAAAGAGGAAGACTAATTGGATTGGGCATATTTGAAGGAGGAATATGTTCAGAAATTAATTACAGAAGGGAAAATAGAAGGAAAGAGAGGAAGAGGAAGGAGGAAGCACGGAATGCTGACAGACATCAAAAAAGGAAGTAGCTATTAAGAGAGAGGCCCAGGACTGTGCTGTGGAGGCAGTACCATTGAAACCTGTCCAAGGACAGAATCACAATCATGATGATGATGATATATATTTGATGAAGACTCTTGGAGGAGGTAAACTTAGCAGATAGTCTACGTCTTCGTAATACCCTGCGAGCCACCACGCGGGTGTGTTGCAGGGGGTGAAGGCCACCAAACATGCACTATTCACAAGCAACTAGTATATTTAAATGTGACATGCTAGAAAATAGGGTCACATGCAGCTAGATGGTTAGTATCTACATAATAAGAAAGGGATTATTTGTTGTTATTACATGCACTACAGACTACTCTAACTTTATTTCACCTACCTATCCCTTTGCTACGCTGCCTATTGTTCTCTTTTATGGTACGCGGGAAAAATGACATTTCATATCTATCGGTACGACAATCTATCTCTCTAATCTTGTTAATATGATCAAACCTAGCATAATACGAAGGGGTTCTCAATATATATCTAACGTCATCTGTGAACAAATCGAGTTCGAATTCACTTAAAAGATTTAACCTAAGTTTTAACCTGCGTTCTGATAGTAATTCCCATCCTAGTTCTTCTATTAAACTCGTAACACTCATACAATTATCATAACGGCCTTTAACAAATCTAGCGGATCTCCTTTGCACATGCTCTAATTCTTTTATCATACCTTCCTCGTACGGATCCCATATAGTCTGAGACATTGGAGTCTTCTGAAGCCAAATGAAAAAGTTAACTATTTCCATCATTAATAAACTTGTATGGAAGCTACATAGCATTTCCTTTTACTGCGATGAAGGACGACTGGATAGTTGCAGCAAAAAAACAAATCTAAAAAGAAGTATTGGAAAAGTAATAATTTATAGACATGATGGAAATCAACTCGGCGTAGTACCGAGAGTTGAGGAGATAAGATTCCCTCGTAAAACTCCAAAATTGTGGAAAATAACATGTCGGGCGCATTTTTAGACAGGAAAGCTTCCTAACAAGAGGAATGGAAGAAAAATATGAGGGGAGAATCACAGGGGTAGCGCAAGCATGGAATACGTACTGAAATACCGCCACTACCTTTCGTTCCGGTAGGTAGAGCCGTGACAGTTTTATTCTCGGTGATGGGCCTGTTAAGTTTAATCTGCTTTAATGAGTTCCTCCATACTGACTTAGCCTTGAATGCCTCTTTTGCTTCAGATACTCTAACATATTCATTTATTCACCCCCTTCTTTATATTTTCAATATTCCTCTTGTGTCTCTTCTGCCACTCTTATCCACGACTTCCTAGGTAAACCCCGTCCTTTACGGGGCTCAGGTTAATGTGGTGGCTAGAGTACTGGCTAACCATACGGACGGCCAGGGTTCAAATCCCTGCAGAGGAGGATGTTTTTCAGAGGAAACCCGATCCTTACTTGAGTGTCTTGTGGAGGGCAATTCAAGTACAGAACTCCGTCTCTCGAATGAGACATTAAACCGCGGTCCCCTTGGCGCCTTTCGTTAACAGCAGGCTAATGCCGACGCCGGGTTTCTATCCACCCTTCCTCTCTTACCTATCCCCTACGGCGCAAATGACTTTAGCTGTCGGTCGCCACCTCAAATATCTAATCCCTTCCCGTCCTTTACTACCATTTCACTCTACTTTCATATACCAGCGTCGTTATTGAATAGAATACATTCGAGTAAGAATAACATCTATATCTACTAAAAACCGTGCTAGCTCTCACTAGAATGTGCGGCACAGGGTGATTCCACATCAGGCGAGTGGCACCCGTTCTAGTCCAAATCAGGACCGCGCACTTTCCCCGGGCCACTAAGCGCTGGACATAAAGCAGTAAGGAGGACATTACGCGATTGGACTAGAAACTAGGGAAGTGCTACGCAGAATAGCATCCTAACAGACAGTATAGTCGTGAGGTATAACTTCTGGTTAATGTTATTAATTCTATAAATAAATAATACTACTAGATACTAACTCATGCAGAAAATAAAAATCATGCCGGATATATCAAGGGAGTGAGTCGTTAATAATAGTCTACTCTCTCTAATTGAACAAGTGGATGATTTTTTTGTATTTAAGTAAGATGTTTGCGAAAGATGGACAGATGGATGAGGGGATAAAGAGACGTGCAAATGCTGGAAGGAAAGTGGTAGGTAGCTTGTGGAGCATATCAAGGAATGAGTGTCTGTCTAAGGAGGCGAAAATCGCCGTGTACAAAAGTGTACTTCTCCCCACTTTGTTGTATGGCAGTGAAACATAGGTATGTCAGGATAGACATAAGAATAGACTAAATGCTGTGGGAATGAGTTATCTTAGGAGTGTTTGCAGCACAAGTAGGATGGATAGGGTCAGGAATGAGTGGGTGATAAATGAATTTGGGTTAGATGCTCATATGCTAATGGACCTATATGTATGGAACGGACTTCGTTGGTTTGGCCATTTTGAGAGAATGGATGAGAGTCGAATAACGAAACAGACATATAAGAGTGAAATGAATGGTGCGAGAGGTAGAGGTAGGCCGAGAAAGTTGTGGTTGAATGTGGTGAGGAAATTCCGAGGAGGTGGAGTCTTAAAAACAGGAGGGAGTGTATGAAGCAGTGTATGGGGGTAAATGAGGCTAAAGAGTATAACTAATAAATTCAGGCTTCATAAAAATAAATAAAATAGGAGTGACTTCATACCGGTGGTCCTTTACTCAGAAAGAAATTGGAGGAGACTCGACGCCTTGGAATCGCTGGAGATCATTCAGCACTCCAAGAACAACGTGCCCCTGGCGAATGAGCAATTGTTTCCTTCCCACTCCCCCTTATTCTTTATCCCACTAAATGAACAATTTCCTCAGTGACAACAGTGCTTCTCATTCCACCCCCCTCCCCTTAACGGTCTTCCCAGTCTCAACGGTTTTCAATGTAAGTGATCATCAGTAGCCATACACAAAGTTCCCAAGTGCATTCCCCTCCAATTGAAACTCACCCACATCAATAGCCCGGACTGCTAATCTCAGGGACTTGTGAATACTTTATATATAATCCTTTACCTATTAAAGGTTTTACGAGTAATTAAACCATCATTGAGCATCAACAAAGAACTTTCCACTCCATTTGAACTGTACTCCCATCAATAGCCTGGACTTGCTAATTACCGTTGACCTGTGTATACATTGTATTTCTAAGGAAAAAGTATGTTTGTTCTTCCTATTTTCCCCCTCCCACTTTCCCCCTCCCCTTCCCGCCGCCAGGTATTTTCTCCAATCAGCCCAACGTTCCCCCCCTCGCCGATCTCTCCCTACCTGCCCCTTACCCATTACACCATACTCCAACGGTTTTTCCTTCTCCTCCCCCTTCCCTTCCCCGCCTTCCTCTGCACCTGATTTTGTATATACACCCATGTGGAATAATATTTGTATCTGAAGATGTCATAACGTGTCGAAACCTGGGTCGTAAACAATAAAAATATTAGTGGACCATTACTTAAAAGTTTTTGATTTCCGAGGCAAAAGAGGTTAGCAAGGATATGTCAGTAATGAGGAAATCATTGGAACAGAGTTAGGGGTACAAATATGTTTTTATGAGTAAAACTTTGGGACTGTGCCTACCCCGGAAGGGGATGGCGTAATTATTATGTAAGTATGTATGTAGCCTATTCTACCAAGTAAGCTTCGGAGTTTCATTGAACTGATCTATTGCATTTTTTATCCCTTATTTTATGAGGCAAAAATGACATTTTCAAATCTATCGGTTCGGCAGTCTATTTCCCTAACCTTGTGTATGAGATTGTTTCTTCCCTAATAGCTTGGCTGTAGCAAAATAGGTTGAGCGTCCGGCAGATTCATCAAGCAGGTCATGCAGGACGTCAATCTGAAGAATCACGTAGGAAAGGAAGCGGTTGTAGGAGAAGCGACTAGAATTGAAAGCTGTAGCGAATCAATCTTCGAAATGACGACTGCTGGAGAGCTCAGTTGTTTTATAGCTTCGTCCGCTCCTTCATCTTATGAGAGTTGTCGTTGTGAATTTTCAGATTAACAATGGTTTTTTTTAATGGCATTGCAAGATGTATCATAAAAACTTTTTTCGCTCAAAAAATGCTACCGAAATTGTTTTTCATGGAGCATCTCCATATACTGTGGCATTTTGGAGGCAATGGACCCTTCAACTGAAAATGTTGAAATAATGCTTTATTGGACTTTCATGATTGCAAATATAACACAAAAAATGCAAGTTTTTGTAAACAGATGTCTGCGTAGAATCCTAAACATTAGATTGCTTGACACAATCTCAAACGAAGAGCTGTGGAGGCAGACAGGACAAAAGCTATAAGAAGCTGAAATAAAATCCAGGAAATGGAGATGTATTGGCCATGTACTACGTCAGCCTGAAGACCATATAGTGAAACAGGCCCTGGAGTGGAATCCTCAGGGCCAGAGAAGAAGAGGAAGACCCAGAAAGACATGGAGGAATGGAGTGATAGAGGAGGTCAAGCAGGAAGGGAAGCCATGGTGGGAGGTGAAGGTGCTTGCCAGAAACAGAGGAGTGCTTTTGTTGGGGCCCTGTGCTCCACAAGGAGATACAGGATATTGATGATGATGATGGTTGCATATACAATAAACATAATGGTTGCCAGCGAATATAGCGGTGCAATTTCGAGTCAAGGATTCGAAAAACGCATTTAAAAATAATTTAAAAAAACACATTTCGTATACCTCGCCGAAAATAATCAATAGTTCTTGTCATTAAATTCTTTAATGGTGGGAAAAATTAAAATTTAATTCTTTTTTCATTTTAATTATTGCCTGCTTGGTGAGTTCCACCGCATAAACAGAGGTACTTACACAGATTTTGGTCCTAAAATTTTGTTCGACTTATGAGAAAAACTAATGAAATGTGCTCTCAATGACGCTCCGTTCCAGCCACCCCTAAGCGGTAAACAGAAACAAGGTCATGGCCAGGGAAAAAGAGAACAGCATTGAACAGGAGTTTGAAGGATTGACCTGTTCTTAGTAAATGCGACCTGAATCAGTCGCGCACTTAGAATAAGATTAAGTTTAGATGTGTATTTTCAAAACATAATCGCTCTATGTCAATAATTACTAGTAATATCACTAAAAACTATCATTTAGTCAAGGATTTAATTATTTATATTGCTGCATGGCAGGCTTCAGTCAAACTTTTTTCGGGTCGTTTTACACGAGGCACATAGTTGAACAATTAGACATTGCTAGAACACGGGCACGGAGTTAGAGCTGGTGAATGGTGGATGGTGGAATGAGAGCCTATTATCCCATCATTCGCATATGCCTTTGCTCATGCATTCTTGTAAATCACCTCTTCATCCGACACAATTTTTTATGTTCATCCGAACATTCATCAGACAGTTCAGTAAAAGCCCTTCCGTAAAATGTTTTTAGGGATTGAACAACCAATATTGATGACTGTTAAAACTTGACATTCAGGCACGATTACACATATCATGGTCAGTTGTAGGAACGACACATATGTGTTCCATAAAGTTATGGGACCCATAAGCCATGGTAACCATTCCATAAGTATTGCATAAACATTCGATAAATTAATTGGTCTCATAACTAATGGCATGGAGTAACGAGTTCCACAAGTAGCCAAGATGGCAGATTCGCAGTGAACCGCTTGGAGACTTAATTACTTAATAATTGAGTTGTTTTGAGAAAAATTACCCGTTTTTTACTCTTATTGACTTACTATTATGTGAATTAGTAATTATTCATTGGCTAAACTCTGATATTTTATCCTGCGTAGAAGATTAGATCAGGCATTCGAATAAATCAGCTATTGTCTGATTATCTACGAAACTGGTAGCTGTGTTTCTGCAACCTGATTATTTTTATGAGATCCATAACTTAATGGATCTTATAACTATTGATTCCATAACCAAATATTCTTGCAAACGGCCATCAGTAACTTAAACTCAATAATCCTCCAATTGGCACAAACTTTACAGTGAAAAAAATTAATCCCCAGAACTGACATTTGAACTAGAAGTAGTTGAATCTAGTTGGTAACTCTAGCGTAGGAAAATGTGTTCTTTATAACGATTTTTGAATGTTTTCATTAAGTCTTAAAATTACAGGATTCACATTCTGAGATTAGTTATGAACCAGTTTTGAACGTAATGGGGGTAGAGAATATTCATAAGTTTCATATGAATTGGAAAGGGACTATTTATTTAATTATTTCCACCGCATATATTCCCCGTTCCTCGTTATCGATTCTGGCTGCGTGGTCTATAGATAAATATTTTTATAGTAATTTTTATCACTTCGCGGTGATATATAAAATCGATTTATCGTGTAAAAATAAAATAACAGAACAACCACGTGTTTCATTTGTATAACAGACGATTCTTCGCAATTATACCGCGTCTACGACGGAGTTTATCTCAGAGTTCTCTCACTGCACGGTGTTAAAGCAGAGAGAAAAAAATGATGATGGGTGAGTTACGAGTGATCTTGTCTTTTTTTAATTCTGTAATTTTTTAGAATGAATATTATGCCCTTTAATGAGTTTTCCGCAATAAGTTGATACCGAGCATTATTGCTTTCTCGCACTCGAAAATGCTACTATTAATAGCTTCTGAAGTATCAGACCACTTTAAAATATGAAATTACTAAAGTGCGACAGTTACTCGAGTGCAATGTAACCCTGGCGAATGCCAGCATAGGATATTCGAGCCATAATTCCTCCCAGCCGTTGCCAGAAAAAAGTCGCATTCTCCAAATAAGTTCTCTTTCCAACGTTCAGAATTTGGTCGAAATTAGAGTTCTCAACATTTTTTTCGCGAACGAGACTTTAATTCTCCCGCGACACGATTTCTTTTGTTATGAAACAATCTCGTCGACCAAAATATTTTCAACGCTCTTTTGTAACCAGTAGCATATGTTTTTTTTTAGGTCAGTGCGAATGAAAGTCAGGAAATAATGCAGAATTTTGGCGTATGGAGACCAATAGTTTAGAGGTTAAAGGAAAACTTTTTCCGTGCTTGCATACAGTCGTCTTCCATTGAATCGTAATCATTCTGTTGGTAAAATATTTTATTGAATTGAATATTTATTGATTTTTCTGGGGCATTTCCCCTTAAGAACAAAAAAATATATGTACAGTGATGCGAGACAGTGAACAAAATAAGAAAAAATAAAGATTATTAAATGAAAAAAACGAATAGATGTATGGTACATTATATTTTTACATAGAAATTATAAAAATAAGACACAGTACAAATAGGACACAGTTAACAAGTATGCAAAGTAAACTGCGAAGTGTTACATGTAATGAATTCAAAATTCAGCAGATAAGTTCAAGACATAAGGATACAACTAAAACATTAAGAATCAGAAAATAATACATTATAATAATTCATATTGAAAGTTAAGAGAGAGAGGGACTATTTTTTATACGTTTAGGTAGATTATTCCATAGATGACACGCTCTTACGATAAAAGAATTTTGGAACTAAGTCGACTTATGACTAGGAATATACAAAAAATCTGAATCACATCTGGTTCACATTTTACTTGTGGATGGCTTTGTAACAAATTGGTTAAACATATATTCTGGGGATTTTGCGTTGAACAAAGAATACAAAAAAGTAACCCAAGAAGTATTATCTTCGAATCTTAAAATTTAGCCATCGAAGTTTTTTATAATAGGGGTCAAATGGTCTTCCGTACGAAGGTTAAAAATATACCTGATGCATGAATTCAATGCTCGGAGAAGGTGGTTGTTATCATCTTGATTTAAGTCATTGTACACCAGGCAGTGGTAATCGAACATAGGAAAAACAAACGTTGAAATAAGCATTTTCCTTGTATGTTGAGGAAGAAATTTAGAGTGTACTTTGAGTTGGTGTAGAATGGAATTCATTTATTATAATCATTTTAAGAATATTTTCATAACGTTTTTGCATTATTTAAGGGTTCTCTCTTCTTCTCCAATGTATATAATTGAATAGAAAAGCAAATAAAAATGTATGAAATTAGAATGGTAAGTTCTCTCTCAGGTTAATTACTCTCAGGTCTTGAATATGGACCATCAATACGGCTCCTTGATTTTTAATGAACAGAAACTTTTGATCACTTCTGTAACCAAAATCGAGATAGTTAAAATGGTAATGTATACCTAAAATGCTATAGAAAGGAAATCTTGGTTGAGTAAAACATAATTTAGATATAGGAAGTATATCTTTTCCGCCAATCAACTGGCCACGGTGCAAGCATGAAAGCAGTAATGAGTTAAGTAAAAGATATTCTCTCTTTTAAGGGCCTCATTTAATCCCAGAGGGCTAAGAGATTAGGTAAAAGAATTTTTTTTAATACGGCTGAAATGAAAATACGATCGTGGTTTATCGGATTGGTACACTGTACATATAGAGTATATCCTTCCCATATTGAAGGTCTCTATTCAAATTCTGGATGCGTTGGAAATATTTAATTGGAATCTCGATACCCAACTTAGTTTAAAATGTCGTTTTTCCCCGCGATCGATAAGAGCTGGCTGGCTGGCTACTGGCTGCCAAAAAGACTTTGAAGTAGGTAAGTCGACAGGTCATGTAGCTAATAGTTCATTTTCTCCCTAATAAATGCTTGTTTCTTAATTTCCCACGAGGTACAAACATCATGTTTCACATAATTCCTGCACGAGTCTTGTATTTCGGGTACATAGTAGTAATGTACAGCAATACAAATGGTTTACATAGCACTGGTAGCATATCTATAATGTGAAGAATGAATCTTGAGGTGGCTTGCCAGGTAATATGTGAATGTAGATAGATGCAGATGTTGAGAGTTATAGGGGAAGCACCTCAAGTTTAGGTATCCGTCTGTCTAATGGCACGTTTAAGTGTCGGCTCTTTGGCACCGTTTGTAAAGAGTACTTAACTCGATATCGCCACCGATTCACTCCATCCTTCCTCCATTTTCAAAATGATTCTTCCTCAGAAGTCTCACATCTCACCTTAAATAACATCATTTTCCCGTTTGCATTCCAATTAAACAGTCAACAAACAACCGAAGTTACCGCAAGACGAGAGTGATCGAATCAGGGAAAACAACAATGGTAGCGGCTGCCATTTTAGAAAAAAAAACATCCCTTTAGCCAATTAGAGGTCTCCGAGTTCGATTGACTCGCTTCAGACTGGCCGAAATGGCAGTGCCTAACCCTACAAACTGTATACACGTATCGTAAAATATGGTTTCTTTTCATGAGAATCCCGCATCTTGAGTTTCATGAACCAACATCTCCCCTTCTTTGCCGGACACTTGCTGAAGGTTAATCTATCTACGTAAGTATATTTATCACTTGAAGACTATCTCAATATTTTCCAAAACAAAATGTCATCAATGATCTTAAAGGATTATAGTGTAGCATTTTTTTCAAATTCTGTTTATCCATTTAATATCCTCACATATTTCCCTCCAAATTTTTCAATGGTCGTCCAGAATTATCTTTTTCTTCTCAGCAGCAGTCTGCTGAAATCTTCGCTACCTATTCTGTTGGTGTAGTCATTCCACATCTGCCCTTGCTCTAAATCGCAGTTGTTTATTGACAATATAAGATTTTGCCCCTTATTGTTACATCTACAAATTACCTTGCATGGCAACTCCAAGGGTGTGAGATAGGGGGTGAGTTATCACCAACATGAACTATAATGTGCGAGTAACTTTCACCATAATGCATTACACCTTAGGTATTCCACAAATACTACAGAAACTATTTGCACTGATGCATATTGCAACTTTGTAAACGAGATAGAAGGTTGAGTCATCCAGGGATCATATGAAACGTGATGTTAGTTCAATGTGTTACAGCTATTTGTTTTTTCTTGCTCTTTCAAGTGTTTTGTTACAGTGCTTCATTTCGCTTTTTTTGTTTCTATATATGTGTTTTGTTGTCACTCAAGCTTCAATTCCATGATTTTTTATTGGTCTAATTATGGCTTTATGAGCTTGATATGGAGCGTAGTTGTATGGGGCAGGAATATGGACCCTGAGAGAGGAGGACGAAAATAGGCTTCACGTATTTGAGATGTGCGTATGGAGAAGGATGAAGATGGTTAGGTGGACGGAAAGGAAGACTAACGAGGAAGTGCTTGAGATGGTGGGCGAGGCAAGGAAACTTTTGAATGAAATCCGGGATAGGCAGGGTAGATGGCTGAAGGATGTAATGAAGGGTGATGGGTTGCTCAAGAGTGTGGGAGAGGGAACGATGTTGGGCAAACGGGGAAGGAGAAGAAAGAGAAAAGGTTTCATGGTCGGGATGAAGAAGGTAGATCTTATGCAGAGGCGAAAAAGGATATACTTGAGGTAGATAGGCCCCTGAATGTGTAAAAGACAGGGATGAGATTCGCTGACATTCAAAAAAACCTACCTTTACCGGTAGAATGCATAATAATAATAATAATTATTATTATTCAAGAGAAGAAAGGGAGCTGGGTAAAGGTTTGTGGAAAAAAATGGGGTTGGCGGCTCGAAAAAGTATGGAAAACACTACCTTAGACCCTCAAAAACAGTACCGGTTCCACCCCGGTTTACGGCACGTAATCGAATCATTAGGTAATATATGTCATCTGCCATAAGGCCTCAAGTTAATATAGCACTGAATTGCCAAAAACCAAACAGGTGCGGTGAAATTATTTTTACCTTCATCTATTGAGATCACTAAGTTATGAGATTCTCTCGGACAAAGACAGCGAGGATGGTGATTAAAGTAGGAGGGGACACACTCGAGAAAGTAGAACATTTTAATTACTTAGGTATTACCCTACACGAAAACGGACGTAGTATCAAAGGCACACGTAAAAGAATAGCACTAGCTAAGGAGGCGTTTAGTAATATAAGGGAGCTGATGACGGGGACCTAGGGTAAGGATGTGAAGATGAAGCTGGTGAAGAGCCTGATATGAAGCGTAGACGTGTATGGGGCAGAAACAAGGGCCCTCTGAAAGGAGGACGATAATAGGCTGCTGGTATTTGAGATGTGGGTGTGGGGAAGGATTGATAATGTGAGGTGGACGGAAAGGAAGACTAACAGGGAAGTGCTTGAAATGGTAGGCGAAGAAAGGAAACTTCTCAATGAAATGCGAGATTGGCAGAGTAGGTGGCTGGAGGATGGGTAGCTCCAGAATGTGACTGAGGGAAGGATGTTGGGCTAGAGGGGTGAGGAAAGAAAGAGAATAGGTTTCATGGACGGGATGGAGAAGGGTAGATCTTATGCAGAGGCGAAAAAGGATATACTAGAGGGAGATAGGCCCCTGAATGTGTAAATGACCGAGAGAAGATTCTCTGATATTCAACAAAACCTATCTTTACCGGTAGAATACATTATAATAATAATAAAATGGTTTTATATTTTGAAACTTTGGTTTCTTTTGCCATTTATCTGTATCATATCGTTAATTACACCTGAATCTCTAATAGTGCTACCTATTTGCCTTTTCATTTCCTCCCGTAAAATGCAATAGCTTGTTATTTTTTCTTCTCAGTACGTAATTTCTGTCTATTTTGATAATCCCCTGTTCGTTTACAATTTTAATTTTAACTGAGTTTTTAACTTCTTCTGAAGGATTTGTATTTCGGTGTGTTTCATTTTCATCTGCTTCATTAAATTGGTACTTCTGTCCCTGCAGGTAATCCTCAGTCTTAGGGATTAGCATCGCGTTACGAATGAAATACAATGCCCTAGTTTAATTATGATTTAGTTTATATTCCCAATTGGATTTTAGACTCTTTGATATTTCATCCATTATAAGATTAACAAAGAGTCGGCTGGATGAGTCCCCTTTTATTCCTTTGTGTATGTAGAACCGGGGAACCAAGCTCTGTTGTGTATTCCATGCATGTAAACTTTTTAATAAAACGGAATTATGTTTTACTGAAGAGAATTTCGAACATTAATGGGATATTTAAGGTTAAAGTAGATGGAGATCTCTCCAAACAGATACCAACATCATCAGTGCTAGCAATTGATTTAAAGTATATGCATAATTCATTATGTCTTTGTAGCTATTTGATTTGTTGTGATGTAGATGCTGCCTCTATGGATACTTTTGCTGTATTACACAGTGTATTGTTTTTTCAATTTATCCTCCCACCAACTCAGTTCGGTGGTGTTAGTTTTAATATAACTTCCGTTCTGTGTTCTTCCTCAACAAGTGTGCAGTTGCTTGTATCATTACACCTGCTAGAAAAAATTCAATAAGTTTTGTCGTCCTCGCAATTATAACAATCAGGGATGAGTGAAGAAGACATTCTAAGTCCCTTCCATTTTAATTTATTCATGGGTAAGTCATGGATGAAGTAACATCTCTTGGTTTAGGGTACAGGAAAGGTGAAAAGTCTAAATATCATATGCTATATCATAAGCCTCAATGCATATCTTACTAAACTTACTAATTTATAAAAATCTAGTGGCGTCTGTCTGTCTGCTACTCAATCACTCATAAACCGCTGAATCGATTGAAGCAAAATTTGGCAGAAAGATAATTGATACATTTAGTTCACTTATAAGCTATAGAACAAGGGCGCTGGGGCCCTAAAAGACTCTCAAGTGGGCTCTTTCATCACCAAAAATTGGCCCTGGAAGATAATTCTTGCCTGTATTTAAAACACGTAAAATATACCTATACTGAATGTACAACAGTCATGGGGTCGTAAGTCACGCTAGGGCCCCAGAGGGCCCAAGGTTCCAAAAGAATGCTTTCTTAAAAGCCTCAAAAGTATTGAACGAGTGAACCGATTTTAGTGAAATTTTCACACGTGGGATCAGTAAAGCTTTTTTAGAGAAATTGGGACAGTAAGAAAGGCCCTTAGGCCCCAAGGGCAGCGTATTGGGCCGTCTGGTGGCTTATGTGTTTGAAAAATTAAAGTATAAACATTTTGGTTCAAGTGCAGAGGTTTCTCTTTTTGCATATTTTAATTAGTTCTACTAAAGATAGAAGGCTATAGTTTTCGCCATTAGATGGATAAAAGATTGCAGTTTCTTATTTTTTCATTCAATTTTCTTATACGAATAAAATTTCCCAAGAAATCGCGTTTTTAATGTCAAAATCATGAATTTTACTTCTGTCTACAATGGGATATTTCCTTGGTAACCGTAGAATTAGCATTAGCTTTGGAAGGGAAATGGGGCCTTTACAATGGCGGCTGGCTTTTATATTAAGAGATATGTATTAGAGTGGAAATGTAGGCCGTATACTGAAATGTTGCGGATTACGATATTTTCAGGGATATTTTTGCCTAAAATTGGCAAAATTCATTTCAAGTGGACTATTTAAGTTGGACCCATGTAAAGCAGGAGTATGCCACGATGTTATATTAATGCGGAAAGCCTCTGGAATGCAAATGGCCTGTAGTTTAGTTTCCATATGTTACTGCAAAAGAATGTCGAAACTCGGTAAACGTAATGTAATGCGGTTTTCATCTGCTGCATTAAAAAATAAAACTAAAATTTAGCTTAGTAAAACAGGAGAATGCCACGATGTTAAATTAATGCGACTAGCCTCTGGAATGAAAATGGCCTGTTGTTTAATTTCTACATGTTACTGCAAAAGAATGTTGAAACTCGGTAAGCATAATATACAGTAAGCATAAGTAACGTAGAATCAATTAAATACTTAGGCGTCACCATCACTGAAGACATGTCATGGGGGAAACACATCAGGGAAATAACTAGTGTAGCAAACCGTAGATTAGGATTCGTAAAAAGGGTTCTAGGCAAATGCGATGAGAGAGTCCGAGAAAGAAGCTATTTTACACTTGTCAGGCCTCATTTAGAATATGCCGATAGTATATGGGATCCGTACGAGGAAGGTTTGATAAAAGAATTAGAGCGTGTGCAAAGGAGATTCGCTAGATTTGTTAAAGGCCGTTATGATAATTGTATAAGTGCTACGAGTTCAATAGAAGAACTAGAATGGGAATTACTATCAGAACGCAGGTTAAAATTTAGGTTAAACCTTTAAATAAATTCGAAACCGATTTGTTCACAGATGACGTTAGATATATATTAAGATCCCCTTCGTATTATGCTAGGTTTGACCATATTAACAAGATTAGAGAGATAAATTGTCGTACCGATAGATTTAAAATGTCATTTTTCCCGCGTACCATAAGAGAGAACAATAGGCAGCGTAGCAAAGGGATAGGTAGGTGAAATATAGTTAGAATAGTCTGTAGTGCATGATGTATGTAATAACTACCAATAATCCCTTCCTTATTATGTAGATTTTTAACCTGTACTATACTGTAGTAACTAATATTTTATTGTAATAACTACTGCAATTACTTGTAATAACTAATAATCTAATGTAGTAACTAATAAACATTGACCCTATTTTCTAGCATGTCTACCTTATATATTCTACTTACATGGCAATAGTGCATGTTTGGTGATCTTCACCCCCTGCCACACACCCTCGTGGTGGCTCGCAGGGTATTATGTAGATGTAGATGTAGAAGAATTTAATGCGGTTTTCATATGCTGAATCAAAAAATAAAACAAACATTATAGCTGATTTGCCTAGAAAAAAAAGTAAACCTCTTGAGGGACTCGAGCCTACAACCTATATGCCCTGTCTTTCTATCATACCCCGTTGAATTTCAACGGGTACCTTTGCTAGTATTCAATAATTTCTCACTTTATAATGAAGTATTATGTCGCAAAGGTCTAGTAATCTTTAATGTGTATCCTTCAATGTATACAACACGCCATCCCTCAATTAGCAGTACACGAACGCTGCAAACTGAATACCGATATATTTTCTGAATGATCACCGTTACATCGAGCAGGAAGTTTAGCGAAATGCCCCGAGCACCCCCATCCCCCCCGTGACGCATGCGCAATCGCTTCTAGGCATTCGCTTGACGAGAGATCTCCGATTGGAGCGAATGGATTCGCGATTTATATATATCTCTCCCTCCAAGCACAAAGGTCTCGCCTGGAAATCCCTTGAAGTATTCGCATGTGACTCAACGTCCTCGTGGTCTCCACCCTTTCTCTTGTTTTTTTTCCTTCTTCCCCTTTTGTTTCCGACCCAGCGCAATGGAGGGGGTGAGGCATGAAAATTCCCTTGTTTACTCCGGGGTTTAAAGAAATTTTCAAGTCCACACGGCCTTCGGTGACCGACTCTCTCAACTGCCGTCCTGCCTACGAGTCCCTCTCCCACCACTCTCTGTTCTCTCTACCACAATCCCTTCTCCCTAATCCCTTCCCCTACTCTCCTTCCACCCCTCTCCTCTACTCCCTCACTTCCCCTCCACAGAGAATACCAACCGGAGGAGGAGAGGCGCGCGCCGTGACGTCACGGGACGGCATCAGCTGATGCCGTCCGCCCACGTGGTTACCCGGGCCATATGGGAGAACGCCTGTCGGCCTATCGATTTGCGAGATAGGGTTTAAGGGATCTGGGGGGGGGGGTGGTGTAGGGGAAGGAAGGGTTCGCGGTAGGGGAGTGGAGAGTAAGGATTCATTCTTTTCTTCCTTTCCCTCTCCTCGACCCTCCTCCCTCGCCGTCCCTCGCCCTCCACGACCCTTCTCCTCTCCGCAATCTCCCGGTTTTGCTCCCAATGTTCGCCCTCTTCATCTCCCATCCGTCCCTCTCCATCCAGGGTCTTACCCTTTTCTCATTCCCTTCCCCACCGCCCCCTCCCCGAACCCCCGCGCCCTGACCTTAGCCTCTTTCCACTCAAACTCCTATTTCATAAGTCTCCAGCTCTTTCTCCGCTTCTCATTCCTAGAAGACCGGTCGTGGGTGGATTTTGGTGAGCTTGTTGGTAAATATTATCTACGATAGCTTATCCTTACACTTTTGACCACGGCTACACCCCCTACGGAAAATGGACAGCCTTGTAAGGTTTCGATTCTGTGGTTAAATCGCTTCGTTTTTTTGGGAAGCCTTGTGATCAGCACAGGACTACGACCAAGGATTATAAATTTAAAAAAAAATCTATAAATTTGCGAGAGGAAGGCTCATTATGACACCACCGACGGAAAATGGAGAGCCTTGTAGGGTTTCGATTCAGTGGTTAAATCGCTTCGTTTATTTGGGAAGCTCTGATCACAGAACTACGATCAAGGATTATAAATTTTGAATAAACCTACAAATTTGCAAGAGGAAGGCTCATTATGACTGATATAAATGTTAATAAACGTAGGACCGTGCTTTCCTTGGTACAATAAATAAATTCATTATTTTTCAAAAAAAGTAAATTTATGTTATCGAATACAATTTTTTGTTATTCAAAAATATTTTGAACCTTTTCATATATTTAACCATTAATGAAAATGTTATTAATAATTGCTGAAATATTTTTTCGAAAGTTTTTCACGAAAAATAATCACTTAAAAAATGACCATTTTATGCAAGCGTATTTATTAAAAAATGAAGAATAAAGTTACTGACTAAGAAGCACATTAGCGTATATGAAAAAATATTTGAAATTAATGATTTAAATATTAATAAAATTACCAAAAAGTTATAAGCAAGTCATATTTACGTTATTTGTACGAATATTTGATCAGTTATTCCCAAAACAGTTTTTTTGCTGATATGGAGTGTGTACCAAACGGTTCTCAATATCACTAAACCAACGAGCTACAACATTAGGGTGGATCGGAAAACCAATTTTCTACAAAATCATTACAATTCTTATACATATAAACGTATAGAGTGTTTTTATTTCTCTTCTATGTTGTCATAAATTGAAGATAATACAGGAGAGAAATGAAAACACTCTTGGAAAGGTGAAATTTTACGCTACATTGTATTTTGACTAAATCATACATTTACGGCGCAAGAGAGGAAAACAGTGGCGATCAGAGGTTACACTTAAACCTTCTCCGTTCACTAATTCATTCTCAACGCAATTTTAAAGCGCAATAAGGCATTATAACACTCATTTATATAACTTGCATTCAATAAGACTCATTTACTACCAAACTGAGCAAGATCCGAGTTGAATTAACCGCGCAGCCCCCTCTCAAGTTCGCACGCGTTATTTGACCCCTTGACCCCTTTGAAATACAAAAAAAAGGTGAAGCCCAGGGGTGAGACTCTGGGACTTTTGATATATTGTTTTCTACATAAAATACTACATTTGTACAAATTTTCAGCTTTACATTATTTTTTTCCAGGCCAAAAAATAAAATTCCGGGGCTTATAGTGGTACCTAAATGACATTTAACCTAGCAATGCGTTGTGTTGTTCAAGTTAAGAGCTGGAACTGGCGTTGTATTGAATTTTCAGCAATAAAATTATTACCATGATTAATACGCTTAGTAGGTACTCATACTTATGTGTTTCATGATATTTGTTCTAATATATAGATCACACAAGTGTTGGTAGAAAACATTGAATGCAATGCACAAACGCATAGATTCCAGAAGTTAGTCGACCTTCTTTATTTTCAATATTATTTTTTTCACTTCCGTACTTAATATATGTAACGATAAGTGACGATGTATTGTGATTAATCTACATGCAACACGTTTGCGGCACAACATTAAACAAACTAGGATTTATCAAGCGTATAATAGGAAGGTCCTCGGATGAAAAAGTAAACGAGAGATGCTACTTAGTTCTGGCTAGGCCACGCCTCGAATACGTCGCGAGCATTTGGGGTCCTGGATATGAAGATATTTAAAAACTTAGTGAAATACAAAGGAAACCTGGACGCTCCGTTAAAAATTGTGACAAGCAAACATACAGCGTTTATCATCTTTTAGAGAAACTAAGTTAATAAATGAATGTGGATTAGATGCTCATATGCCAATGGACATATATGAAAGGAGTGTGCCTCGTAGGTTTGGCCATGTTGAGAGAATGGATGAGAGTCGAATAACGAAACAGATATATAAGAGTGAAATGAATGGTGCGAGAGGTAGAGGTAGGCCGAGGAAGTTGTGGTTGAATGTGGCTGAGGAAATTCTTAGGAGCAGGAATATTAGAAGCCTTAAAAACAGGAGGGCGTGTATGAAGCAGTGTATAGGGGTAAATGAGGCGACAGAGGTTTGCAAGGATAGGTCAGTATGGAGGAAATTATTGAAGCAGAGTTAGGTGTACAAATATGTATTTATGAGTGAAACTTAGTGACTGTGCCTATCCCGGGAGGGATCGGCGTGATTGGTATGTAGGTTGGGAGCCTCTTGGGAGACGGAGTCTTCATGCTAGACTTATTTTTCTTGAGAAATTATGAACAGGTGTGTATTGGAGTGACATAGAGAATATAATTTGGACGCCATACTACATTTCTAGATCCGACAGAAGCGATAGAAGTAGAGAGTTATATTGCCGAACCAATAGGGATTTTCACGCACAATAAGCGACCATAATAACACCTGAGCTCCACTAAGGATCAACCCATTATACGCTTCACCATTTCCCCTCCCAAAATATCATCCTATTTACTTTTACACGGCTGTTGTCCTAACATTCTCTGCCACACGCCCATTTCGCGACTCGCAGGATATGCGTATGGATGTATTTTAACTTTGAAAAACCGGTAATTGTTTGGTGATCTTCACCCCCTGCCACACACCCTCGTAGTGGTTCGCAGGGTATTACGTAGACGTAGACGTAGTGTAGCAAATCGTAGATTAGGATTCGTAAAAAGGGTTCTAGGCAAATGCGGTGAGATAGTACGAGAAAGAAGCTATTTTACACTTGTCAGGCCTCATTTGCAATATGCCGCTAGTATATGGGATCCGTACGAGGAAGGTATGATAAAAGAATTAGAGCGTGTGCAAAGGAGATTCGCTAGATTTGTTAAAGGCCGTTATGATAATTGTATAAGTGCTACGAGTTCAATAGAAGAACTAGAATGGGAATTACTATCAGAACGCAGGTTAAAATTTAGGTTAAACCTTTTAAGTAAATTCGAAATCGATTTGTTCACAGATGACGTTAGATATATATTAAGAACCCCTGCGTATTATGCTAGGTTTGATCAGATTAACAAGATTAGAGAGATAGATTGTCGTACCGATAGATTTGAAATGTCATTTTTTCCGCGTACCATAAAAGAGAACAATAGGCAGCGTAGCAAAAGGGATAGGTAGGTGAAATATAGTTAGAGTAGTCTGTAGTGCATGATGCATGTAATAACAACAAATAATCCCTTTCTTATTATGTAGATACTAACCATCTAGCTGCATGTAACCCTATTTTCTAGCATGTCACATTTAAATATACTAGTTGCTTGTGAATAGTGCATGTTTGGTGATCTTAACCCCCTGCCACACACCCTCGTGGTGGCTCGCAGGGTATTACGTAGATGTAGATGTAATGTGTAAGCAGGAAACCCTGCAGGTAACGGCTATAATCTATATGGTATATAAACGAGCTAACTTAATTTATTTGCCACTGAGACTTAAACTAGTTAATATCTTATTGATCCCTAATATTGATTAGTGTTCCTTGGTAATGTCAAATATTTCAAAATCTCAGGTATCCAAACTGCAAAAAATTTAAAACTGTGCAATACTTTATGTGTGCGATGTAGCATATACTGAGCATATCACACCGTATTACCATGAATTAAAAAGTCTTAAAATAGAACATAGAAGAAAATTGCAAATGGGTGTACTTATGCACAAACTATAAAAAACTGAAACTCCTTCCTATATTTTTAGCCGCATTTAGATAATTTGGTTTTAAAAAAATTAGAAATACCAGAATTTAAAACAAATTGATTGTACCCTGTCACAGAACCACTATGTGCCATAACTCTTTTTATGTAAAAATCATGTATGTATTGTATGGAATTCGATTCCTCGAGTGCTGAAAAATATCAAGTCTACAGAAAGATTTAAAACATGTTTGCTGTCTTTATATCTCAATGAAACTCAATATTTTGGTAAACATCTTGAATTCATGAATATACTGTCTCTTTGATTTCTAAAACGTATTGAGCTTGAAATTGTTAATATTTGTTGTGAAAAAGTGCCTTGATTTAATTATATTTTTGTAAATGAGTTACATGCTTTGAATGTGGCTGTTATCATTTTTGTCTGAGTTGTAATTATTTATTCCTGCTCCAAATGAAATCATTCACAGAACCAATAAATGTTATTATTATTATATCTGCATTTTCCCTGTAAATCGCCTGAAGAGTATTTGGCATGGGGTGAGTTTTCACTAACATGCACTTTAATGAACAAGTAGCTTTCACCAACAGGCACTACACTCTAGGTATATTTTTTTTAACTCTCTGTCCAACAGGCTTTCCCTCCCATCCAAAATTTGAAGGCGTTTTCGTACAATTTAACTTTGCTGAAAAATACGTTTAGAGTTAAGCTCTCGATTACAACGTGGATAAAAATTTTAACAAAAGCTTAAATGTGGCGGCAAACATTCTTGTAGAGTGCCAAAAATTTTCAAACTTAGTGCTCCTGAATATAGGTAAATTATGGACGTAATTAAATTAAATAAGTGGACGTAAGAATTTAATGCATTCAACTTGGCTAGCTCTCTCGTCAGCGATAACTTGGTAAGGCAAATTAATCATATCTGATTAAAAAAGGCGCCCGAAAAAGCACATATACATGTCACAGTGTGAGAAGATGTTGCTAAATTATAATTTTTAGCAGGTTGTCAAGAATGTGAAGTGTGTATTTCAAAGTCAAGAACGTATTCAGCTGCATTTTAATGGTAAAGTAAGGTCAATCCATCAGGATCACAGGGTTTCACCTTGGAACCCGAGATGAAGGGCAAACAGAGTGCTCCCTGAGTAACGTAACCCAGAAAAAAATCAGTCATTGGCTGGTGTAATAACTATCTCAGGTATTTCGGGTGCTTCATTATCATCCAAAATTATTTGTAATTATGCACATGTTTATCGGCGTTTTTAAAATATACGCAATGGTTGAGCCAGTATGGAGTGCAAAAATATTAAAAGTCAATGTAAAATTTAGCCATATTCTATCGCATGGCCTCAGGGAAGATACACCTGACTTCAGATTCGATGTTTGAAGGTACAAGTCCTGTCAAAATATTTAATGCACTTAAACAAATCACTCAGGTTACTACTTGACACTGTGCGTCGAGTGCAATGGACCTCAGGCCAAAATAATATTAATTCTTGCCACCAATAAAGTCCGGACGAAGGAACTATTCTTCTTTTGAGGAATGAGTAACTACTATCACAAACATAAATAAATACGCTCTATAATAATGTATTTCATTTATATAATGCCATATCATCATAAAAACATAGCACTCGATACGTATAAATAGTAATTAAAACAATATTTTTAGCGTAAGGTTAATTGATCTATGTATTTCTGCTCCACGCGAAAAGGCAAAGAAAATAGTCTCAATATAAAGGTTAGTTCGCTGAATCTCTCCACTTCACCCTCCGTTGAAAGTAGATAATTGTTTCATTTCTTCGCTCCGACTTGTTTTATGACCTGTCTCGTGCATTTCACCCGTCATTGATCCAATCGTAATGGACTCCATGACAACAAATATGGTGAAATCAACCACCTCGGTTCTAGGTTCTCAAGACATGTAAAGACCTGGAAACTCTCGAGCAGGTGCGAGGAAAATTGATTACTTCTAAGTGAGAACAGGGTTTTGTCATTGGAGCCCGAGACTAGCATAAAAAAGATCTCTAATGACTCATTCGAGTGTATGACTCACTTTCCATCTGCAGTCATCTGCATTTTTTTCAGTCCCACTCATTGATTTGTGAAAATATCAAGCACTTAATAGCGTTGAGCGAGAAATTACATCCACTATTTCCGAGTATCTAGCCAATTATTTCTCCCTTCCAGTGTTCTTCATTAGAATTGTATATCTAGTTGAGAAAACCGTTTTTCGAGCACTTAGCCTTTCCATTGCTTGCACAATGACATGACTGTTAATACTCATGCTCAGTATATGCACTGATTATAGAATTAAATAATGGAAAAGCGATAGTAGTTGCAGTTTATAAGACCAAATCAAACCCAGCATAAGCATTGGTCGTTCAATCCTATGACTTGTTGGCGGCAGCCCTTCATCCTTACCTATCTAAGGCAAGTGCGCTTACTGAAAATGAAAGTGCATTTCAAGAAAACTTATTAAGATAATTTTTTCAATAGTTTCTTCTTATTCCTCCAAGGAAAAAATTTCATCACCATAAAAAATATTATCCTAACCATATTTCTGCATGGACATAAATATAGAATAATCGTACATTTTTTCATACCGATAATTCCCGTTTTAAGTTTTCCTATTAACTATATTCAGCCGTTTGTAGCTGTACTATCACAGTCATTCCTTCACCCGCGTCCGTAAACCACGTGTTTAAGGAGAAAGTAGAAGGTATCTCGACTCAAGGAAAAGGAGCTATTTATTATGGGGAAAATGATGAATGATGACCCAGGTCCCATCCACAATTTATCCAAATATTCCATGAGTAAAGCCGAGATTTTTATAAATTATTTTCATTTCTCTTTGGAAAGTCATTACGGTATTGCATCATGTCGAATAATAATACAAATATGTTAGGTGTATTTACCGCACAACTGATCAATTCAATATGGCGGGTTGCGCAAAGAATAGTTGCCTCATTAGAATATTTCCCTGTATCAAGGAATATAGAGAGTTCTCCATACTCTAAGCCCTGTGTTATCACACCTTAAGACCTGGTTACACGATAAATTAACCTGTACGTGCTCACATACAAGTTCATGAACGAATGCATGAACCAATTAGAACAGGTTCTATTTCCCTGTTCATGCATTCATGCTTTCGTACAAGTTGGCGTGGTTTCACGATGAATTTTTGCGTTCATTCACGCGTTCATGCATTCGTACATTAACTCGTACGAGGTAATGTATTTTGTAACCAGGGCTTTGGTTTCTCTTCAGGGGGTCTATTCTGAATATCCTTGGAATTTTTGAGTCTCAACAGTGACGAAATTTTGGCATCAGAGCCACGTAAAATTCAAAGGGGAACATTCGAAAGTTGAGATTCTTCGGGGAATTCGACCTCACATCCACGGATTTTCCGAGGTTCGACCGCGTCGATTCCTTACTGAATAAGACCCCAGATCACATCACTTTTCATTTCTACGGTATTGTGATGTGATGATTCGGAAGATTCATGTGTTACCGTAGGTGACCACGTGGCCTAATGGATAAGGCGTCGGACTTCGGATCCGAAGATTGCAGGTTCGAATCCTGTCGTGGTCGTAATTTTTTTTCCACTCTAGGCCACATAACATTGTATCCATAATGTCGGTGAACATACATATGTATCCAGTAAAATCACATAACCCTCAAGAGGTCCATACACGTTGTTTTTTGTTAAATTATAGTATTGCATGGGAGTGAGAATAAACATATTTTGAACTCCTCAAAGATGACACTAACCTGAAGTTGGGAATTGTGTCGACTTTCATTGACTAACGAAAATACGCTTCGATTAAGCAACTGTATAGCAACGTCATTTTATTCGTAAACATTCTATCAGAATCTTTTTGAAACGTGAAGAAAGGAGCACGTCATTTTTTTCATGATAGATGATAGACTTATAAATGACTCCCATTTAGTTTATTGCGCGTGGTCCGGAGCGAATTATATTACTATTATAGAATGCAACGTAAGGTTTGCTCATACATCTCAGCATTTTACATGACAAATCGAAGATTGATTCGTAAAAGGAATGTCACTTTTTATTGCTCCCTACAAAGTGCTAAATCAACAGAAAGCAAGAAATATTCGAAGTTCCTCCCTATTGTCACACGACCTCGATCTTTGCTATCCCAAATAATGAGTCGGTATTCCATTTTGTCGGAGCGTAATTTGGTCAATATATAGTAACTTAGATGCTCTCAAAAAGAGTTATTGAGGTAGTTGAGTTCGAAATCCTCAGTGAACTGAAGTCCCAACGGTCCCAATCAGTTGGAGTGAAATGCTGTTATGGAACATTAAAATTTGATAAGACTGAGTGGAGAGAGAGAGTGGAGAGGTAGATGAGTGATTTTTGGTGAGAAAACAACAGCTCTATTTAAAGGAAATGGGATAATCAATAAGGAAGCTGAATGCGGAAATATTTTTGTGGTGCATTAAGTTATGTGGCTTGTTTTGAGAATTTGGAACGGATGACAATATCAGCTGTCGCCGGCAATCGTGTATTGCATGGCGTCAATATTTCCCGGTGCTATCGTGTCGAATAATTTTTCTCTTTTTGGAGGTATTATGGAAACGAGAGAATATATAATATATACGCCTTGAAAGCCTGATAATCATCTTAAAATTATCATTAAAAATCATCCATAAAAATCTTGACCGAACAAGTTAGGACCCATGACGTTTTCCCCATACGACCAGGAACAAAACAGTTGAGTGAAAGACTGAAATATGTATATTTTCGAGAATTTCATCTCCTTAGGTTATTTTAACGAAAACTTAATCAAAGGAGATTGAGCTCTACGGCCTCTCAAGATAGCAAAATTAAAAGAGTTCCCAATAGCCGTAAAAATGGCACCACATGGCAACACGAGGTTGTAAGTGATTAAGTTGCATTTTTGTACGTTGTAAGTGACCTCGTGTTGCAAGTGCTTTTCCCTTCAGTTCGCTGAAGAGGGCCACCTTGTGGCCGAAATACGCGTATCCGACGCTCACCCTCGTTTGTCTTTGTGTTTATATTTTGACCACGCTCTTTTTGAGCGATTTCTCCCAGAAGTTGGGCCCGTCTGTGTGTGTGTGAGTGAGTGATTTGAGTGCTTGTGAGTGTGATTGTGGTAATGACCAGGCATCCTTAGTAGGGTCCCATTAACCCTCAAAAAGGATCCCAACAGGGTTGAGTGTGTGTGTGTCTGTGGTGGTCACTGGCGCGGAGCTAACATTCCCGTAAACCGTTACAGGAGGGTATTCTGGTAGAGAGGCTGTGGTTGGTCCCTGCTGTGGAATCCCCTTTCCCGCAAACCAACACAGTGAGTGTTGTGTGGTTGCACGTTTGACGAGTGGTGCCATTTTTACGGCTATTGGAGACTTTTGATTTTCGTATCTTAACGAAAACTGATTCAATTAACAAGACCTCGTGGCCTAATGGATAAGGCGTCGGACTTCGGATCCGAAGATTGCAGGTTCGAGTCCTGTCGTGGTCGAATAATTTTTTGCCTTCCTGTAGGCCACTTGAAGTAATCGCTGTACTTGTCTCATGCATCTTATATGTGATTATATCTAAAAATAAAACTTAAATATGATATATATCATATAATGTTCAAATATTTCCCTAAAACTACATCTGCCTCTTCATTCCTCCTCATACCTCTCATGCTGATCAAAAAACCCCGTTCGACGACAACGTTTTCCCCATTTTTTTTAGCCTGCACTCTTCCATTACTCTATTCCAAGTTATAACTTCCATCTCCTTATTCTGGATCCTTCAAAATTTTCCCCGCTGAAATGTAATTTCCCCCTTCCGCACCGCGAAACGTTGTCTTAGCTCCCCGCCACTAGAAGCTTCCCCCGCTTTGGTCAAACCGCAACGGTTTCCCTTACGCCTTCCCCGCCATTCTCATTGCCACCCTCCCCTTGACAACTTCCTCGGAAAACATGCTCCCTTCCGCCCTGTTTCACTCCCTCCCTCTCACCCACCTTCACTGTCCAAACCACCCTACATCTCCCCCCATCCCCCGTCTCACTTGGGTACCCGTATAAGCATTCCGAACTGGCATAAGAATCGAGTCTGATGATGCGTTGAGACATGTTGTACCAAAGACTACGGACCCTTAAGAACCATACGGTATCGTACCATAAAATAAACCCGGGTGGAAAAATACATTTTGATGATTTAAAACTCTGGAAATGCTTAAAAAACTGGCAAAACAAGTTTTAGAAAGTTCTCGGTAACTAAATGCAAGAGTCTATCCTTGAGAAATGAAAAAAACGATAAATTGATTAAAATGCCAACTTCACCCTATTTCTACGTGTTGAACACTTGATATGGTACAAACTTTGATGCATTTTTCAAATCCTTCTTTTTGTGCTTGTTTGAATGCTCTCACATTAACATATGTTTATAATACTGAAGTCCATTAAATATGAGTGACTTATTTCATGCTTTCCTGGTAATATCAACTAGAGCTTTGATTACTGCCCCACTCTCCTCAGGCACAGTTATTTGAATTCACTGTATTGTATCTCGAAACAAGTAAATGAGGCTCTAGTATAAATCACCAGTATCCACATATTTTAAGGAAATACTTAGACTTGGTTTAGGTGGTATTACGGTTTTTTATTGTGCTTTCGGCGCAACCGATTGGGACAGCTCTTCAAATCTCTTTTTGTCTGCCGAACAATGTTTCTGTACAATTAGCCGCTGTTAATAAGTAATTTTCTTTCTTTGCCGCCGCTGTTAATAAGTAATTTCTTTAATAAATCTTTTATTATAAAATAGCCATTGTATTTGGCTTCCATCACATTTCGTTTCTTTCCGCCATTTTCTCTTCCTTTGATCCCCATCATTAATAGCAATAAGTGTGGCAGCAACATGTTGAACCATTTTTATCGAACCAGGCTGAACACTAATAATGATAATTCACGCTAGAAAAACTTAGTGGTTCAGTGGCAGAAATGTAGCATCACCGGATATCGCAGTATCAAGGGTCATGTTGTAGGAATCAGGTTCTTACCGCTCTGTATGAACTTACTCACTTCAACTATAAACGTTGTTAGTGACATATATTCCATCAGTGCACAAATGATGGCCACATTATGGCTGACACACGCATATTTGCATTGCACCTCACATTCCCCTTCTCTCGCTTTGAGTGTATCGTGTGTTCCCCTCATTGAATCTCTCCCTGATACCCATAAATACTCCTCGGACCTTACGTTTAATTCCTCTTTCTCCCGCTTCCCCTTGGGTTTTTCGTGTGATTGTGTTCCCGTCAGTGCACCTCGACCGGATCCCCAACAGCTCCTGCAAAGAACTACAGAGATTTGTACCTGCCGTCTTGAAGTGGATTCCTGATGAGAAATAACTCCCGTTGAGTGCTTGTGTCTCCCCGCGTGAGGTGCCAATACATTACTGCCATTTGGCGTTTATTTTTTGTCTATTGGTACCGCCTTGTGTGATATTAATCTTACTGCTGCGAGATAAACATTTTTTTCCATAAAAATCTGAGGATAGGAGAGAAGACGCAAGATATCCTGATTGAAGGATTATATTGCTCAGAGTCAGAGTAGAGTAACAATCAGCAAAGCTCAACCTGCACTAGTATTTTTCAAGTTCAAAATACTAGAAAACTCGCTTAAATATAGTATATAGTGCTGATATAACAAGTGCATTATTTTATTTGTTTAGGTACATTTGTCTGTGAGTACTAAACTATAATTGAATATCATTATTATGAGATGTTTAGAACATCATTAAATGATTTACAACGCGGTGGTTTTTTAGTATGCTTAGCTATTATCAAATGAGATAAATATTATTCCTCAAATAATTCATTCAGATTTAACGTTTTATTTTCCCAAAAATATTGATATATATATAGTGCCATCTGTGAACAAAAAACTAAAATATCAATCCCCGGATTTTTGTCTCCCTTATCCCGGGATTTTGGGATTCAGTAATTGGACGGAATCCGGAAAATGTAACTCATACTCAACTGTCATCACTCACAAAGTTGTCAGTTACACAAAGAAGTGTTAGGCCAATTCTAGTTTCCCCAGAAGTTTATTGTTTGGTTACTGCAATGATTATGTCACAGAACCACCAACATAAATCAGAAAAGTGAACCAGGAAAATACATCTAGTCCGAGTACCGGAAATACTTTTATTCCCACGCTGAAATGGCATGGGAAATTCTATTCATGGTAGTCTACGACTTTAAGTTATAAAAACTTACCCTCAAAGATGAACATTGCTTTGAATTATAGCTTATAAATAAAATGTTAATTTTCTTGCAACCAATTCTAATCTGATGGCCCAAAGGTTAAGACATTTCAGTTTTAACGCAAGATTTTAGTGCTTTTGCTCTCTTCCACGATTAAAACTACAGTAGCTACAATAATTGGTTTCAATCATGTGAAATAACTTGTTAACTATTACATCATGACATCAACTCTCTGCATGAGTGGGTTATAAAAACAAAATTACCTCGGTATCATTTAAAAATTGCAAAAAAAGTTGTGGGGCTGTTTGAGCAATAAAACCTAACATATAAAAGGGACTTATGATGATCAATAATATCCATCGGAAGATGTGATTAACGGAGGCATTTTTTTAACTAACCAGGTATTCTTAATGGACCATTCTCGTCACATAAAAACTTTGCAATAGTAGCAATAGCCTAATGTACGTCATTTCCTAGAAAATAAAAGGCAACTACTTATGAATACATTGCAATGATAATGCAATGAAAAATGAATGGATGGATTCGGTAGGTCTTCAAATTTTTCCTCAGCTCATAACTATGGACTACACGGAGTATTTGACAAGTATCAGCGTTCACATTTTCTTTTAGCGCCAGTTTTTCGATGGAGAACAGTGATAGGCAATCTTTCAAACGCGACGCATAAAAGGGAAGGCAGCTCTTTGAGGATAGGGGGCATGCTTTTTCGCGTATTCGATCACATAGTTTAATGAGTGATTGGAAAAGTGACTGTTCAAATAAAGGCAGTAAAAAAAGCTCCAGAAATTGTTGCAGCTGTTACTTTGAGATCTACTTCCAAAAATGTTGCATTTTTCAGCCACAGCTACTGGAATAGGCGCTAAAATATAGTGCAACCACCAAACCCGGCCAATAATGACTCTTATCCCGCTGAAATTTTCAGATCTGAATGAGTATTTTTCAATACTGCTGAAATAACCGCCGAGAACTGGAGTCATAAATCGGTGACAGTGACGCAAAATGACCAGTGATGTGAAAATGCATTCCAAACCTATTATTTTATACAGAATTGCCCTCCTCTTTGCAGATGACGGCGAGTTCCTCGAGTGTCGTAATCCATCCTTCCAGCAAATGATGTTTATCATGAGCATGAGAGATGGCGAATCGCTTCGCGGGATTGGAATATCCGATACGAAATTGAATGCGGGTGGATCGGTAAATGTTTGTTTTGGCATAGATTCTTGACATTAACTCGAGGCGGCGGGGCAATATTTGAACGCCCCTCTTTCTAGAAGGAAACCCAAGAAAGTGGATCGAGCTCATCTTACACTCCTTGGTGGCTCTCTCATCACATCAATAATTTTTTTCCTCCTCCCTCTGGCAAACAGTTAGGATGGCGGTTAAGGAGTGGCGAGATTTGATTTTTGCACAAAATTTTTGGCTTTGTATTGTTTTCCATTTCACCCCATTCTCCTCTTACCCTATATTTTTCATCTACCATGGCCCAGTGAAAGGAAATATTAATTTTGTAATTTCCCACGTCATTTATTTTTCCTCTGCCGTTTTTAAAGTTTCACATCATTTCCAAGGGGCAGCTGACTTTCTATTTGCCCCTTGGAAATGAAGTGAAGAGGTTGAAACTTAACGAGAATAAATAGATTTTGTGGAAAATTTCGAAGGGAATATTTCCCTATACCTACCTTTTATAATTTCCGAAAAATTTACTTGTCACCGATTAATGCGATACGACGGCCTGATCCACTTCTTTTTCAAAGAGTTGATAGACTATCGCCACAGTATTGATATGGATGGCAAGACAAGTACCGTGTGCAATCACAGAACTCATCACGTCCAGAAGTTAAAATGATATTGGGAACGGCGGTCCGCCGTACTTTCCAGCTGGCCTATTGATGGGAAACAAATATTCCTTCCAGTTTCGATGACATAAGCAACCACTTCCACGCACTTACACGACACATTATCATAACGGGGGTTAAGATATATGTTTTTACCGATAGACAGTCATTATCAGGATTTAAATATCCTAAACACAGCATTGTACAAAATTGTGACCCTTGCCACTTTAAAGTAATTGACGTCAGAAAATTAACTGAATTGGCTGTTTAAATGAAATCTATCACATCGTTAGCGTAACATTTTCTTCCAAAAGAGGGATCTGAACCAGTCGGAAGTATCAGTAGGATGTCCGAAATATTATTGGCCATATTCAGAAAGATGGTACAGTGGCTGAATTCTAGAAATTGCAGAGCTTTTGACTGGCGTCGGGAAATTTTCGGTGCTTTTAAGATAATAGAGTTTCGCGTTGAGTATTCTTTTGGAGAGAGAGTGGCACAAACAAAATTTGCGCGCTGGTCGCAGTGGAGATTCAATCATTTTAGTCACCGTTATGCTTGCTTACTCCGTAAAAGAACCTTTTTTCAGGTTCCAAGCTAAAATATAAAATTGAGTTCCAATATGTGTTGTATGAATGTATAGGTCCTTTGGCCCTGAAATGGTCTTTGGTTGAAGCATCTCGTATAACCGTATTCTTATCAAATAAGAACTATTAATTTTAAGAAATATTCAACTCCATAGTAGAAAATACCCATGTGCGGAGGAACTTTAATATACATTTTTTTTAAATGTTTGCTTCCCAGGTATTTAATCTGAGATGAATTTATAAGTTTCTGTGACCACGTGTAGATTATCATTCTTAAGTAGATGAAATTACCTCGTGGAATCGTGGAACGAAGTAGGTATCTATACACTTTGGTTCCTTATTCGAACCAAGAAGGAACAATTGATAATGATGACTTGAAAGATATTCTTCATCGCATGAAATGTGACGACTCATTTGACTCTCCCTCTTCATTTCGAGGAATTTAACATAGACTTCTATCATCCTCCTATATTTTCTAAGGAGGACAATAAACGTACTAGGGCGTCCATGGAATATAATTGTTGAATGGCAGCTTGGCGTAATGGTATGGGTAGTCTTTCTGGCAAACGTGCATATGACCACGACGTGCCAAAATAAATTCTTATAGTAAATAAAGGTTTATTTACCTCGATTTTAGTCTTCTTTCACAATCCAGTTAAGTGTGTAAAATTCTCAGTTTTTCTGACAGGTCCGTCAATTTAAAGCCCAGCACACAACGTGTTAATTTCATGATTTATAGAGACCATCAGAAGCAATTAATATTTTACAGTGATGTTGGATGTATGTTATTATTATGTCAAAAATGTGCTTTGGGATGACACTTTTTAGATTAGCTGAGAGGCCTATAAAAGAGAATTTTAGATGGTGCGTTGTCACGAAAATTTTACATCATATCATTATGGATTAGCATCTCTAATTGGTATTGAATTTGAAATTGTGGATGGAAATCCGAGGATTTTGTAGTTATCGCAGGTCCAGTGTGATTCAAAAGGCTTACAGCCTTCAAATTCGAATTTGATGCGTTTATTTTTCGATTAATCTTCACTATAAAATTAAGCAAGTGTTAACCTTATATCACCAGTCGACTAACGTTATTGGTTTCAATAAACACAGTTGCCATGGTACATATGAGGTCGAACCTATACAAAGCAAGAAAAAATCAACAATTTTTCAGTAGATGATTGAAAAGAGCTCAAATTTAGTCAATGGTCTCCCCTGAGGCATTTAGTCTAGTTGGCCACTTTTTTTGGACAATCAATATATTTAGCCACGTCGACCATTAAATAAGCCTCTATGGACCATTATTTTATGTTAACTCAGATTCTAAAATCGTCCCACCGCTTACCTGCATCGTAAAATTGACAAGCATCGATATAAATGAAGCTACACGTGCGCAATAGGTGTGCACAGAGTTAGTTTTCACCCAATGTTCGGGCAATTTCAAATAGCCACTTCTTCGCACTAGGCGCACATTTTCAAAGCAACGAAATGCATGAAATGTCTTAGAATACCCACGGGGCGTAAACATCACAAGTCGCTGGATTGTGCTGAGCAACGGCCGCCATGCTGTCGAAAATGACCCCTGCCATTCGCTCTTTATCACGCCACAGTGTGGTGAAACGCGTCGTGTCAGCTAATAAATCTGTGAGAGATTACCAAGTGTTTTTTTATTCAGCATGAATATAGACAACTTCCACCAATTACAGCCCGCTACCGTTAGAAAAAAGTTATCCTTGAGGTGGCTTGCTGGGTAGACCTGCATCTACATAATACTCTGCCAGCAAACTCAAGGGTGTGTGACTAAGGGTGATCTATCGCCAACGTTCTTCTCTTCTTCATTCTTCAGTTCTTTCATCCTTCAATTCCGAATTCGACGCGTTTATTCATCGCATAATTTTCACTATAAAATTAACTAACCTATAATTGCATGTTGCTCTTTCGCATATCACATGAATAAGAATTAATATGGGCAGCTCACTTTACGGCAACTTAACGGAATTCTAGGAGATTACACAATGCACTATTTAAGTTAATGTACTGCAACTACTGCTTTGTTAGCAAAAATCGTCAACCATCTGTCAGCTACTTAATGATGGACCTGGGCTTCGAAGTACTGATTTCTTAAGAGGTATAAAAGTTGCTAAAATGAGTAAATTTAGGCTTCGTGGTGCCTTTTTTATTTTTTTAAATTGCATTTAAATACTTCTTCGGCTAAAATCTTGCAGGACAAAGTGTTATCCCGAAGCTGTTACTATGTCACGGAAACAAGAAATTATACTGCCTCCAACCTTCATTATTATTACGGCTGGATGTGATATCGCGATTTTTTAACCAACTGAGGGAAAGGTATAATTATCTTCAGATATAAAACATTCAACAATATTACATTAAGGGCCATATTTATAGTCGTTGGCCTAGGGGTCCACGAGCCCTCAAAAATCTCCTTACAAATGAAAAAATAATTTTATGGCTAATATGTTAATATGAGAATTAAATAAAAACTAGAAATCATTTATGCTGGTTGATCTTCTCTTGAATCAATTCCGATGTCCATTAATATTCTACTGAATCATAGCTGGACCAGTATCTGCTACCTATAAGCTATTTGGCATAAGTAAGTACCCACTACCACAGATGATACGTCAGTAGATAATCCGCGAGTGTAATATTTTTGAAATTAAATCCTAACTCATTAATTACATGCCCTTGTATAGGCAGTAAAAAAGCACATTGGTTACAACAGAGATAAATGTATCTGCAAAGGAAAAATCTTGAAGTATGACACCTTTTCAGTCTAAAATGATATTACAGTTTGCAAGTACATACAAAACAGCAATGTACATATTCTTACCTTGATAGTTGAATCTTGACCGTGGCGGAAGCATCCCGTGCATCGTTGAACTCCTGTTAATGGAATATCCCGATTTTGATTCTCTTTGAGGCCATCAGCTGCGTCGTCATTTTCATCTTCCGTGAATACTTTAATTTCTCTGTACTTCCGCCGCATGTATATTCTTCCCCCAATAAAAGCTTTGGCTTGATGAGCGACAGTTATTTTTACTCGACAGCTAATACAAAAATTAGTACACCGAAAGTAGGCGAATAAATTGCCGTAACGTAGCTTATCAATATCAATATCGTCGATATTACAATGGTTCCGACAGTTTAATTGACCATAACTATGACTTTAACTCATGAAATCGCCAAAAACTGAGCAACAAATTTTATTTCCCGCCGTTTTCAATCCTTAGTAACCCCTAACTATTCCTTACCCAGGGGTCCCCTTGATTTTGACTATTGGACGTACGACGCAAGGGGTCCCCCAGCAGTCCCCTGGGTAGGGATCGATAAGGGGCTTGCTGGGTAACGACTATAAATACGGCCCACAGAGTCGCAAGAGTTACTACGCTCGCTGGCGTTACTTGGCTCGTTGTTAGTACTATTGTCGCCGTCAAAATACGATAGCATAGACATGGACTTCGACGGGTTCCTCCTGAACACTAAATATGATTGATCGGATATATTATGCATCTTTGGACAGAGCATTCATTTACCTTTAAAGTGAAGTATTTTTTGGACCGATGTCATTCGCCTGCTTGATGGTAGTCTAAAGAAAACGAATGAGAGCACGGAAAAATCGCTCAATTTCACGATTTGGTCATTTTAACAAAACTGTGATACAACAATGATGAACAAAAGAAAAGTCAAACTATTATCACAAATACTTACTCTTACTCCCAGGGCCATTTATATCCAAGTTGATATTTAGCTGCACCAACATATCCCCTCCATCTCTTTCGGTCCATTGCATCCTCCTCTGCAGACCCAACCCTCTCCAAATCTAACTTTAATTGATTCCACCATCTTTGTCGCGGTCTTCCCCGGGGTCGTCTGCCTTTGGGTTTCCTCTCATAACCTCCTTGATCACACATCCATTCTCTTTTCTTAGCAAATGTTTTTTCCACCTCATTCTTCTGCATTTGATCTCACTTATGATGTCTGCATTCTTGTAAAGGTCCCTTATTTCCCTATTGTACTTTCTTCTCCACCTTCCATGCTCATCACAAATATGGTGTATAATAATGAAGCCGTAAACATCTGTTCAATTTCCGTCGATCGTCGCTCAACTGTTGACACACAATTAACATAGAAATCGATTGGAACAGACGACTTTTTTGCGAGAAAGGTGTCATTTTAATAACATCTCATCAATAAAATTTAGTGAGTTGTCAATAATGATGTTCAGATATTTAGCACAAGTGCAAAACCTACTTAACCTAGTGAGGGTCAAAGTTTCATAGAACTGATCTACCGCAACTATTATCCCTTATTCCCTTATTGTCCCTTATTGTGCGTGGAAGAAATTAAATTCTAAATCTATTGATTCTGTAGTCTATTTTCCTTAATTTTAATAAAATTAATAAGGGTACGAAAGCGGACCACCAGCCTCCTCGTGGCGTACCTGGTAACGGCTCTGCCGGCTAATGGTGGACGTCTGTATGTGGGGCTAACCACCCCACACGCAGATGTAATGGTTCCGATAAAGTCGACCAGAAATGCACCCACAACCGGATGGAGGCCCCAGTGGAGTTGGGTGTGGCAATAATAATACAACCAAGAAGGGAGCTCGTATGGAGTGGACGAAAACCCTGAGGGGCGACCTCCTCGCATGCTATGCTGCCTGCGAGCCCAATCGCAGGGGGCAGCGCAATCGCAGCTACAAAATAATAATAATAATAAAGTCTCTCGTCGGACCTCAGGACGGTCAACTTCGTGGTCGACGCTGCTGCCAATATAATGGCTCACTCCCAAAAGCCCACCTCTTGGGAGGACAAAGCGGCAAAACGGCTGGAACAGTTGGAAGCCAAGATCACGCTGGCGAGACGGGCAAGCTTCTAGGATTCAGTTTGTGATGGAATACATCACATTTGGGCGGGCTTTCACACCCAAAGTCCGGCGCAATGCACGCAGCCTCAGATTTTACCATCACACACTGAATAAGCACGTGCTGCTTACCATTAAGCAGCGCGAGGTTGATAGAGTTCGGGCACTCACCACGGCCCGAAAAAAGCTCCTAAACAGGAGTAAGGCCGTGAGGGAGAACTCAACTTTCCTCCTTCACCCGTTCCGTCTCTTTCGACCGCCTCAATCTGTCGTCGAATCTCCGCCACCCGCCCAAGAGGTGGAAAATTTTCTCGAAGGATATCTATGACACGTCGAAGCCATTCAACGGAGACACTCCGGCCATAGGCCTCTTTAAAATGTTTTGTGACCGCCACTTACATGAAGTTGATGGACCTCTTTCAGTCACAGAGAGTGACGAGAAGAAATTCCACCGTGGCTGATTGAGGGACGCACGGTTCTAATTCCTAAGAAGGGAGGATTGTCCGATCCTAAGAACTACCGCCCTAAAACCTGCCTCAGCACTGTATACAAGGCGTTCACCTACATCTTGAGCGACCTTATCCTCCTTGGACCCAAGGGTACAAGAACTTTGTACCCTTTGTACATCTTTGCCACTGAACTTCAGGATGTGAAAGACGCCGCTAGCTGGGTCAAAACCAGTTCCCAAAACTGCTTGACGTCTAGGGGACGCTCCTAGAATGCTCCTGGACGCTGCTAAAATGTCAGCCTTGTAGCTTGAAGCACACAGAGGATTTGAATGAGAATCTTAATGACAGTTAATGGCTGTTTAGTGTGTCCTATAGGACACGCGAGGTCCGAGGAAGTTATCCTCCACCACGTCCAGCAGGTTTGGGAGGAGGTGTGCGAGCAGAGGGGCTCAAAGCGTGGAATCGCGGGATGTAAGGACAACCTGCTCAATGATAGATGCATACGCCAGGATGCCATCCAGCGTAAGCGCAACCTATAAATGGCCTGGGTGGACTACAAGAAGGCATTTGACACCACTTCACATTAACTCACCATAGCTATGATGTCCACTCAGATGATGGATGAAAGTCCACCCAGAGTTTGTGTCCTGCATCCTACGCCTGTTAGCACTCTGGAGAATACGCTTTGTCCTGACCGAAGGCAAGCGGTCGGTTTCGACAGACTTGGTAACATACTACCTTGGCGTTTTCCAAAGCGATAGCTTGAGCCCCTTGCTGTTCTGTATTTCCCTCCTACCTCTCTCGCTAAGGCTGCGACAAGGGAATGGATATATGTGCGGTGTGCCAGGTGACATGAAGCATAAGGTCACCCATTTATTTTATATGGATGACCTGAAGCTCTACGCTTCCAACGCAAAGGACCTTCGATTTCCTCTTTTAGAATAAACCAATTAAATCAACACAAGATTTATTTAAACCGACCCAGGTTTCGACACACTGTGTCATTATCAAGGTAGGTAGAATCATTGGTCGAGAGCCTTAAATAGTAGACGTTTGCATAGCCATGACTCCGACGCGGCGGGAGGGGGGAGGGTGTGAGAAACCTGAGTGGGGAGGGGGTTTGGAAAGGGACAATGAAAAGGGAATGAGTCACTTATGAAGGCGAATATTGAGGGCAGGAGGTGGGGAACACAATGTCATTACATAAGGGTATATTTTCAGGGGAATTCACAATCTCGAACTGTTCAAGAAAGTTCAATTTTATACCTTTGTCACAAACAAATAAATAAATCTTGTGTGGAAGTTACAATTGGTTTGTTCTTTAACATGCATATTAAGAATTTCCACAAAGTTACGCTATCTGTCCTCAGTGACCTTCGACTTGCCCTGGATACCGTACTAGAGTACAGTGAGGCTATAGGGATGGAGTTCGGATTGGACAAGTGTGCATCCATCCACCTGGCGAGAGGAAGATTTTCGGAGAACAAGGAAGACGTGCACCTCGTTGACGAGAGCGTCATTCGCTACCTCGAGGGCGATGACAGATACGAATACCTCGGCGTTCCCCAAAGCCATGCAAGAGTCACTGCCAGGTACAGACAGACTCTCAGGAAAACTCTGGAGTTCTGAGCTGTCTGGCAAGAACAAGGTTCTTGCCACGAAAATCTTCGCGGTTCCTACACTGCTGTACACCTTTGGATGCATGAAATGGAACGTCAGCGATTTGCAGAACCTTGATAGGGGAACGAGGAAGATGAGGACCACCTACAGAAGTCTTCATCCTAAATCTTCCATCACCAGACTGTATCTCCATCGCAGTGTAGGTGGTAGAGGTCTGTTGAGCCTGGAGTGTCTCCACAACAGAGTTGTCCCTGGCACAGCATGCCGAGCCCTCATAAGCAGACGCACCCTACGCAGTCTCGTAAGAGAACACGAAAGTGCCTGAGTAGAGGTCTTTCTCTTCCAGGCGGCCAAGAGGACAGCGGACGAAACCGTTGTGGCATTTGACCTGACATCAGACGGTAGCGACGACAAGTCCATCATGTCGTTGAAGGCAGACGTCCTCAAGCTCGAAATAAAATAGCCGAGCAGAAAACCTTGCTCAAGGCGCATTCCGATAAGCCCATTCATTGGTGTTTCTATCGAAACATGGAGAAGCATGGACTATCGAAGGAGATGACGTTTGCCTTCCTCCGCTCCGCTGGTCTAAAGTCAGAGACCCAGGGTTTCGTCCTGGTATACCAGGATGGTGTCATAAACACACTTGTGTACCGCCGCATCACATTCAAGACGGAGATTGCGGACGCGAGATGCCCAGCCGGAGACTTCGAGTCACCTTCTCTCCGCCTGTAGTTTTTACGCCAAGCCAACGTATGTTGCTAAGCACAATGCCACCCTGAGGGTGTTATATTTTCATTTACGATACCATTTTTGCATCGACGACGTTCCTGTGCTGCCCAATGCCCCTGGAGACATTGAGTCCGTCGCAGAGAACGATAAATGCACTATCTGGTGGAATTTCTCCTTTTCCACCACCAGGCAGTTGGAAGCGACCAATTCTGATATTGTTCTCCTCGACCACCTCTCATGCTACATGTTCAAGATAGAGTTTTAGGCTCCGGCTGAAACGAACATAGATGCAAAGAAGGCGGAGAAACGGACGAAATATCAAGACCTGCTTTTTGAGATTCGGCAAATATACCCAGGACACTCTGTTAAACTGGTTGTCCTCATCAAAGGTGTGCTCGGTGGAGTTAAGGGCTCGCTGCTGGAGAACATCAAGTGCATTTTGTCCTGCGTGGTACAGGGGGAGTCACTTGCAGCTCGTATGCAGAAGGCGGTTTTACTTGGGTCCCTCCGTCTACTCCGTACGCACGACCCAACCGCAGTGTTGCCACACATCTGATGGGCGTCGGACGTGGCTGCAAGTACTGCCCAACCCCTCTCGAGTCCTCGGCCATTATGACAGAAATGAAACCCGATGCTTGCCGAGGACTTGGAGGGGAATGTTACTAAAGTAACAATTGTAATAACAATACGTTTTTACTCCACAATTTTAAGTACAAAAGTTGTTCTACAATTATTCAGGAATTTTAGCCAGCCTCAAAGGTCACAGACGTGAGGGGAGGCTGCCTTCCGTTAATTGCATGCATTGCCGTTTGCTAAATTCAAATATAACCTTGTTAATCATACATATCTTACAGCATAACAGCATTTGAATTGCGCCACAAGAAAAAACAACAATAAACCAATTACAAATCTGTATCATCGAGCTTACATTCCAATTGTGCACAGCTATATAATTCAATGATACTATTATACACCAAAAGATATCATATGAATGGAAAACTTAATTAATAATGGTTGTTTCTACGATAACAGTTTAGCTTTAACAATTCAAGTCTTAATGAGTCTCTCGGAGAAGATAGTGTATTAATACTTTTAGGGGTTGGTGGAAGACTCCTTTCACTGGCGAAGTACATCACTGAATGAGAGTACTAGTAGATGTCCCACAGGCCGTATCCGGTTCATAGTTCTGATGATAAATGGCGAAGTTCACAAAGTTTGCCTTTATCATTCATCACGACGACCTTGCACGAAGTCAAAGCTCAGACTTTTGATTTTTACTTCGAAACAGTGTAATAAATCCTTCACTATTGATCCATCGCTGAATCCACTCATAGATGATCGTTTTATCTGTTGAAGGGGAACGAAGAGAAGCGACGGGATTCACGCTATTAATCACGAATGCCCGGATAAATATTATCGTCAAACCTTGAGTGCCAGGATTGGAATGATTTGTCGGGTTCCGCTCGCCTTTCCTCCCCGCGTTCTAGTCCTGTGGGTCACTAGTCGTTTTGCCGCATGAGAGCTTCCCTGGAAATATATATTTGTCAGCGTTCCAGGGAACGGTGTGAGAAGTGCGACGTCATCCATTCCACTTAATCCTTCCCCGAAGCTTTATTCCTCCCCCCAAACCCTGAACCCTAGCCCCACTCCTCCTCCGCCATACGTCCCTTCCGTTGATCGTCCGAAACCCTTTCCAAACCAAAAGCGTCAATCATTCATCGGATCATGGACCTCGTTCCCATCTTCACTCTTAATGACTTCCCCTCGTTCCTCCTCGCTGTTAATCTCGTCCTTCGCTCACGTCGATAGGACTAGGCTGTCTAAATGTAATCTCGTCCTGGGAAAACATCCTCATTTAAATTTCATGAGAACGGAGCTCTTAACCGACCTGCGCCGATCAGCACTAAAAGAGTGATAAGTGGTTTACGGACTTTGAAGACGCTCGTACTCCCATCTCCTAAACTGGTCGTAAACGCAAAGAAACGTGGATGAGACTCGAATGAAAAGGATTTGAATGAAACACTTCATGAAATTCGATGGCTTACGTTTGAAAAGCATGAACAGTCTTCGAAGTCGACCTTTGCTATAATTCAGTAGTTTGATTTGATTCGGTTGCTTCCCATCAGATTCGCTCGGGGGCTATGTGTCACAACAATAGATATTCATCACAAAATTATATCCTTACTGATATATAAAAATGTATTGGTGTCTGTCTGTTTCTCCATCACGCATAAACTACGGAACCGATTGAGCTGAAATTCAGCACGTAGATAGAAAATATATCTGGTTGTAACATGAGCAATATTTAAAAAAAACCCTCAGGGCCCCCAAAGGCCCAGGTGGCCCATGCTAAGTGATGAGTTCGGTGCAGTGGTTTAATTTTTTTTTGCATTTTTAAAGTACTTTCACTCAAGAGAGAGGGCTGGGATTTTTTTATCGGATTATGTTTGATGACAGCTGAAGTTTCCAATTCTTTTCATTGATTTTCTTTCACGCTTCGTTTTTTTCCGAAAATCATGTTTTAAGTTGAAAAATCTCATATTTTTCTCTGAAATCAACAATATCATATTTCCTTGACAACCAGAGATTTGATTTTCAAAGGATATTCACGCCTCTGGCATTTAAATATCACGTTTTCCTGCAGGCTCATGCGAGAACTTAGATAGAAAATCTGTGTAGGAAGGGCACATAGTCCCAAGATTGATATCCAATGATAATTTACTTCGGGGGGTAATCGATAAATTCAATGCATATTTACAACAAATGAGGACCCCAGAAGTCAAGGGGTCTAAGTAACAAAATCGTTGTTTTGAGAAAACTTAGTCAAAGTTGAAAATGTTTGGTACAACCCACTAAGTAGTTAAGAGGCATTACCCTAGATAGCATCACCTGTCAAGAAAATCACTTGGATCCCTTTACCATCTAAAAGATTTATATTTTTACATCCCATTTCTGTACCTAACTTATTATTTTTTTAATATCATTTAGACCCCTTGACTTCTGAGTTCCACAAATATACTCATCAATGTCTATTCTCAAAGTAGCTCTCATGGGGCACTGCATGTACATATATGAAAGAACACTTGCGTAGTAAACGATACACATAAATGAATTAAATAGACTACACACGCAATCGAATGTGCATGAATACTTACGTGAAGCGAATATAAAACAAGTTCAATGATTATCACAACCGTTCAATTTCAACGGGTACCTTCCGCTATTCTGCTAGATAGGTAAGGATGGTTCATGAAATTACGGCTTGAGGCGTCGTGGGGATTACACGTGTAAAACATATGTGGCGCAGCATTAAAGAAACTAGGTTTTGTTAAATGTATATTAGGAACAGTCCTCGGATGAAAAATTCAAAGACAGATGCTACTTTGCTCTGGTTGGGCCTCACCTCGAATACGCAGCTAGAATTTGGGACCCTGGTCAAATAGATTAAACCAAAAAAATTAATAAAATACAAAGGAAAGCAGCGCGCTTCGTTAAAAACTGCTACGAGCGTAACTTTAGTGTCTCACAACTTTTAGAGAGATTAAGGTGGGAGCCCCTCGAGACTCGGAGGCTACACGCTAGGCTTAGGTTGCTAAAGAAATTCAGAACTGATATTTTTCAGAGCGACACAGAGAATATTATCATGACTCCTCACTACATCTCTAGGTCTGACAGATGCGACAAAATAAGAGTGATACACTGCCGAACAGATAGGTACAAAAACTCGTTCTTTCCGCGAACAATAAGCGACCACAATAAAAATTGAGCTCCACTAAATGTACTCCTATAATACATGACACCATTTCATCTCCAAAAAAACTAACACCTTTACACGGCTGGTGACCCTGCCACACCCCCTGCCACACGCCCATGCGGCGACTCGCAGGGTATTATGTAGATGTAGATGTACGTTCAAAATATACCGAATCGTGACTGATCATCACGCAACCGTTGTTTAATTATGATTTTTCGATTACTTGGAGACCTTTTTGTCATACTATAGCTAACAACTTGTTTTTGTGCTATGAAGTTATCTTATTAGTGCTGACCCAGTCGAAACAGACTCGGATAGTGATTCCAGTGATGATGGCAAACCACACGTCGTTCAGTTGAGGACAAACTAACCTACGATTCAGAAGCATTATTATCATCAATTTCTCTTGTCTGTGTCACTTTTTCGGGATGTTTGTAGATTTCTCCTTTTTTTTCAGTCAATGCTAATGAGTAAAAAGACATTGGAGAGTGATTATGGTAATTAAATGTCAATTTCTCTAGCGTGACTCAAATTAATTCTCGGCTGACGGAGAAATCGTCGTCTAAAAAGTGAATGGGCTATTTATTTCACAGAGAAGCGTGACTTAAGCACGAATGAAAGTCACGCAGTGGTATGAAATAAGAATTAATCGAGGCAATCCTTGTCTAGCGTGATTTCTGGAAGGCAAAATTATTGGAACTGCGACGTGGGCATCGTGACGTCATTCGCCATGCGACCAAAATGGAATGTGACAGTTAGTGGGGGGAATAATGAAAACGGTCCATAGAGAAGAGGCCCGCCATCAATTATGGATAGTGACCTAAATACTCTCGCGGTGGAAATTTCTCCATTCCAAAAAATTCTACCAGAAAATGTAATTGAAAAATAAAGGAAAACTGAAAATATTGGCATTTGCGGTATCTCCGAGCGTGATCAATATCCAAAACGTAATTGCTAAAAATAGCGATTGATCTGAGGTCAAAATTTTTGGTGCGCAAGGCTCGAAACATACCCAGTGTTGCATTAGTTTCCAAAAATTTGATAATTCCTCAAGCTAATTTGGGCGATAAGTCTAAATTACATTCGATTTGACTTCACTGTGAGAAATAATCGCAAAAGATTCGATATTTTGGTAAATTTGTGAATATTTCTGCGATAACTATTGTTACAAAAAGTTGAAAATAAAATATTACATATTGCTCAAGTGTTGCTTAATAAAAAAGGGTCATTAAATTAAATCGGCTAATACCTTTCCATATCGCTCAGCCATCTTCACAAATTGGAACACTTCGAATTTTTACGTGGGTCGGATGATGAAGGGAAAAGCATTCAGCCATTTAACTGAATGACAACCAGGAAAAAAATTATTAGCACGATAAAATTAAGAGCGTAATTTTAATGACTGTACTTGATTTGTGTCATTTGGCAATATACCAGATATCTGTGGAAAAACAGTTGGAACAGGAACGCAAGACAGAATATGACATCGGCTACCCTTGTACCATGCAATCGATAGGCACGACGTACTTTTCTACGGAAAATTAATCGGTATATACAATTGATAAATACCTTGGTTTAAGTACGTAGTGCCTTTCAATGACATATATACATTTAACATTCTACATAATTCTCTGCAAGTCACCGCAAGGGTTTTTGGCAGGAGGTGAGCTAATACTAACATGCACTACACTGTGGCTATGCTACCAAAGCTACAGAAACTATTGAATTAATGTATTTCGAAAATACGTAAATTAGATTCAACATTCTTGCAGGGAAGATGGGAAACATGTTGCTAGTACAACATTGCAGATTTATAAACGAGTATTAGCGAGCAAAGCGATCAACTGATCACCTACACTTCAGTCTCATGGGCAGCCGTTATGATCTCGTACTGATCGCGGGAAATACGAGATTTTAAACTTGCTCGTTTTGCCGTCTTTTTCCCCAATTTTATTGTCATTGCCTGATCTACCTTAGTATATTGGAGACCGTAAGATAGTCCGAAAATATATTGATTTTGAATTTACATTAAAAGGTTTAGACTCATCATTCATCGACGGTTTGGAAACGATTCCCATCTCTGTTGTTACAATATGTTAGTAACACTAAGGAGACTATTATGGTGATGTCATTTCACGTATCTTGCAGATTTTCTCTGCGCACATTCTGTTTTAAGGCTGGGACACAATCAACGTGTACGTGTTACGTGAGCCGTTAACGGGAATACGCGAAAATATGGCTGACGGAAAAGTTTAGCGAACATACACAATCAACGTGTACGGGGAGTACGTGTACGCGAGAGATGGGCAACTTTCATCTCTTCCCGTGTCCCGTACACGGAAAACCAGAATAGTCCTGAGAATACGAGAATGGGAGCCGTCTGTCGGCAGATACATTCAACTGTTGAAGATTGCTCTTGGCGAAGACAACTTATTTACTTCCACACTTGTTTACACCTAGTCTCTTAGCTGATCCTGCGTTAGTCGATTGTTACTCCGGGCAGCGTTAACGTCGATTGTGTCCGCTGACTTGCGTTCCCCGTCTCCCGTTGTACCGTTAACGTCTCGCGTCACACGTACACGTTGATTGTGTCCCAGCCTTTAGGCTTATCTTATGAGGATCGCAAGCACTGGCAGCGTATTGCTACTGGGGTCAAGCAAGGGAAAGGATCTGACCTCATCATCGCACTTGCCAAGAAGTTTTTTTAACAAACCTCAATTTACGATTAGCTTGGCTAGTTCAACGTAATATGGACATATAATCTTCCAGGAGTTGGAACCTGGACAATTAAGTTTACTTTAATATTATGAGAGTGTTAATATTATAGTTTGCGGAATACTTGAAGTAGGTACTTAAACGCTTGAATGCATAAAATTAACGCCTTGTTATCCCACGCCATCGCAAAATATGCTCCATACGATACCAGAGTATAAATAATAATGGATACGCGCTTACTTTTAGCGCTGAAATGAAAGAATTAAATGTGTTTCGCCCTACCCAATGCGTTAATTATTGGATATAATCAATGGTTGATAACTTACCAGCATCAAATTCACTCATAGCGACAGTAACAAAAATCCAGATTTTTTTCTATAGTATTTTATTTTGTCTTGTACCTGACAACAATGAAAATACGAAACTTTCGAAACTGGTGGCGTTCGGAAAATATAGTGTGTATGTGCAATCATACTTCATTTTTTCCCCTCGTCATTGTCAATCACTTTTGTAAGTATTTCACTCATATACGCAGTTTGATATCAAATTAAACTCATCAATCACAGGTGTGTTGCTTGGTCAAAATATTTAAACATAAAAATATTCAAAACATTACCATCTAATACAACCACCGGCGGATGTATCCACAGCAAGAAGTGAGATACTCGTCTTTGGAATGAAAGCACAAATTCCTTCGTTGAAATCCGTGGGGATTGACTCTAGAAGCAAACCACAGCTTTAAGGTGGCTTTTATAAGTGCCAAATAGCCGTCATTGCCATGGCGTGGCATAAAAAAATGAGGTTCGCAAAATTCTTGAAAATCTGACTTCGTTTTGGTTCTTACGTGACGGATTAACGATCTCCAACGGTACTGTCTCTATACAACAGAGCCTTTAAAGTGTTTGTGTGTCCTCTGGATGCTTAGAAAATTGGTTTATAATGTAAAATTATGTAAAAAAAATTATTTGATTTACATTTGATTAGTAAATAAAATTGTGATGTAAAATCTAATCGATATGTATTAAATTGTCATTTTGTTTGAGTTGCATCTTGGGTCCACGGGTAAACGCTATAAAATATAAGTAATATGAATTTTTATTCGTAAGGAAATTGTGGGTAGCCAAGCATTTTGTTTTGTACTTTTGTGTTGTTATTTTTGGTCATCGTGAAGAGTTTTAAAATCTATTATAAAAACTGTTCAAGTTTTTTTTACTTCAGTACAGTTTTTTTATAGGGCTTTTCCTAGAACTATAATTTCAATATCTATTTATATTGCCACGAAAACGCCGCGAGAGTCCTCACTATGCTATATGAATCATGTTTTCTTCCCTGTTAACCATCCAACCAAGAGTAACGAAGTGATCGTCGAGAAATTAATTTTTCCTTCGGTTGACTACGAAGCTAATCCACAGTTATCCCTCAGTGGTAAGAACGTCTCGCTAGTGAGCAGCAACCGTTTTTTGATAGTTCGAATTGAATTGGTTGGTACAGCATAGATAAATGTTGCAAGGTCATCCACTCCACGACAACAACCGCGTCATATTCACGAGAATATGATTCATATGTTGATTGGGGTCGGCTTTTTTCATACACTACTTCTTCAGATATCGCTTCACATAAAATTAAATTACTTTGACCAAATCATAAAGAAAAAGATCTAAAGATAAAAAAGTGCTTCTGCCTCTTAAAATTACACTTTTTGAGACATTTCCAAAAGATACCAGCAGTGTTCCACGGGTGAGCACTCCAGAGAAATTTTGTTTAACCCTTCAGCTTCGGGGAACGTACTTGTACGTGTGTACGGGAAACTGCGGAAAAAACGTACTTGTACGTTCGACCCTCTCTTCTTACCTGCTTCCCTAGCCCATTCTTATAATTATGGCCCAAATTCTTTCTTCCTTGAGAGAGGGACAATTGGCAATCCTCATTTCCTACCCGAACGAGTCCCTCCCTAGCTCGTCAGCGGTCGCATTCCATTGCCATGAGCTACTAACCTTTCTTCCTATTATCCTCTGAGTGCGCTCTGATAGTCTTACCAGAGAGCAATGTGGGTAAAATTCAACGGATTTCCTTGGTGTTTGGTATCAAATTAAACAGTAAAATACGAAAAAACTTCATGTGATACCTACTTATTTTGTAGATCCCCGCCGATTGAAAAAATTTAGCCAAATTAACTAATGATCCACTTATCCGTCTCTCATTGGGTGGGATCCTTTCCACGGAACATCGGAAAAGGGTCGGGAGGGGGTTGCAAGGGTCTTCTACCTGCTCTGCCCCTCGTGGCGAAAAAGGGGATCTGGCCTTCTTCGAATATTTCCCGCACACAGTGGAAGAGTTGCGATCTAGCAGCCGCAGCTGAAGGGTTAAAAAAAGAGGAATCTCGGATGAATTTATTTCGTCAAGAATCTAGCAGTGTGCAGTTCGTGTTAATTATTAACAATTTTATAACATAAATCAGCTGCTCATCGAAGTAATTTGTATGAAATCGCAAAAATCTTCGGTCGTGATGGCGATTTCTGAGAACAGCAGGCAAACAATGAAGCAATAGAACCTTATGCGCGTAAATTTAGCTAATTACTAAGAATATTAGTCAAATAAAAATTAATTTTTCATGTCATTTATGTTTCAATACTTACCTAACATTTGCTTTGTTCATTTGTTTTGATTTAAAAATAAAAAATACTGTGGTCTCAATAATTTCTGAGGAAAAATCTCGCTCAAACTTCACTAACTACTTACAAAGATTATTACGTGATTATAATTTTTTTTAAATGTCCTTTTCGCCTTGGAGTTTGGCCTGAATTGTAGCGCTGCAGAGCCTCCAAAATTTACTTATGCTGCCGACTGTACCCACGACAATACCGAATTTCTCCGAAGATAAGACGCGCTTTTTTCCCGATTTTGGGGCCTCAAAATCGGGGTGCGGCTTATATTCGAGGTGCGGCTTAAATTCGAGAACTTTCTTAAAAAATCGTAAAAATGACGAATTTGAGCGAACCAGCCATTCGAATTCTCGCGGACTCCAGCTAAACTCGACTAAGCCACGGGAAAAGTAAAAAAACGCTGAAAAAGGTCAAATTGGTGCACATTTTATTCAAATATCAAAGGATAATTTAGGTTACATTGTGTCACAGTGACATAGGTAATGTAAAAACAGATATACAATTCTAATGTCTAATATTGTTGGTAGTACTTGTTTACAAGTGTTTCGGCTCCCGCCGCAGGATTACTACTTCCGCCCTGGTTTCAAGCTTTCGCTTATACCTGGGGCTAGGAAGAGGTGGAAGGAAAGGATGGGTAGGGAAGGTTAGCGGAACCGTAGCCCCTTCGAGGCCGACACCAATGAGGCGGATTGAGGTCAATAGGACCTCAATTGGGCCTCCGCCTCCCCGAAGTGCTCGTATTAGTTTGGTTACTCCAAACAACTGAGACGAGTGACCGTCGATCTCGCTTTCGCGAAAGACCTACCGCACATCTTTGTGGACCGAGAGAGCCCGTTGCCCAATTATTTGGGATTAGGTATCTCTCTGGCTCACTTTACGAGTTGACGCCGTGCGGTCTGCCGAAGTACGTCCTCGAGTCGGGGACCACCGAACCCATGGAGGGTCAATTCGGACCAATTCTGGTCAAAGAGTGGGTAAATCCCTACTCTTAACCCCTAGCACTTGTTTACAGTAAAAAGTAAGAATCAAACAATCAGAAAATAAAATTCAAAACTAGTAATTCAGTCAGCAGGACTAGAGAAGGTCACTATGGTTTTGCTGTACTTTGGGATGGTATTAACTTTTTTCCCTGTTTGCGACCCCTAAAAACGCGGTTCGGCTTATATTCGGAGAAATACGGTACATCTTCCCACTCAGCTGTTGGAGTTATGATATGGTTTGCATTGGAAGCCCCACCTCCCTCCTTTCCGATATGATTTGTTTTTGCGCACGACCCACTTTTAACCTTCCTCCCCCTTTTACATTTTGACCTCTTAGCGACCTTTAGCACCTCTTATCCCTTTCTCCCTGCGTCGTAGCAACTCGGACACCAGGGTATTTGTTACCTGGAAAAATGACAGTCAAATTTTTAAACTATGGCCTGCTAATAAATTTTATGCGTGGGTCTTTGGGGGCGGGGGGAAAGATCCACTATTCATTTCGAATCAGCAGCAGTCTTCCCAATTGTCCCATAAATTGCACCCGGCGCACGAGAGGAAGACATCCACGACCCAAACTTGGTTATCCGCAGAAGTCATTTCGCAAGGCCATAAAGTGACGTACTAATAGAAATAAGAAAGGAAACTCCAAGATCACTGAAGTTTCTCATCTGTAATTTATAAGGTACGGATTCCAAAGTCGGGGATAACAGATCAATGTTGGAGAACTGAAATCTCTGCCTCAAGTATACCGAAATCCTTGTACTATGGGGGAGAGATTGTTGATTTTTTTTTAATTTTATCTCAAAGCATCTGCAAGCGACCTTTCCAAATCGACCAATTACACGTTGGGATTTTTAATGGAGATACATCGTCACCTGCTTAATTTAATTTGCTAAGAGTTAGTTACATCGAAAATTTTATAAACTGCTCATAAGAGAAAGAGATTTTTAATGATTATAGACAAAGAAACAATGCTCAGTTTATCGGAGCTATTGGTCGATGATGATAATGAAATCGATTTTTTTTATTCTCGCCTTGCAGTATCCAAATTTGCGGATGAAGGCCGTAAAAGACAAGTCATGTTCTTTAAGTGAAAACTTACATTAAAGAAGTCTTCCGAGAAACTCTTTTTGAGATAGGTACTGGCGAGCGGATCATCCTAAGCTGCCCATTGAGAGAGCATAGCTTGTTTTGTTGAATTAATATGAGGAGTACACGCAAAGCCTTTGGCGCATAGTCTTGAAGATCTTCAATGCAATTTTTCACTTTATTCGTGACCAATAACTTATCGCTATGGGAGGTTGGTATGCACCTGCTCAGATCATCTATGCCACTATGGATATGTGGGTGTGCACGGATATATAACGTTCACGCAAGACATGACCAGTAAGGAGGCTGAAATCAGTAACTGTTTGATTTATTTCAAGAGTCCGATGGTCGATTTGTGTTCTCGCCTCTACTTGAATCATAGAGCAGGTATATACATACGAATTCTTAGGCCCGCGGTAACAAAATACACGGGACCTGAGACGCGAATACCTGAGGGTCTGAAACTCGCGCAGTTCCCACCCCTCTTGATTAAACAGTGGCAACCTGCGTACGAAGCCCCTGCCCCAATGTAATTTCTTTCACAAATTTAATCATGAAATCCATATTCATGAAGCGAGTTTCTAAAACCTGAATGCCTCGATGCTACTCGAGCAGAAAAATTCATGAATTTGGTGCGGACGGTCTGAACGAGAATTTTTTTTTTTTGTTGTGAAGTCATCCATAGGGCATACTCGGTACAAATAGAAAACCCGGGGGAGAGTTTTCCATTTAGCCCACGAGCCTAAGTATGATAATTTCAAGAAAATAATTGAAGCCTAAAGTATCCACTGAATGAGTTGCATGGACAAAAATACTGGCTCACGATTATGCGCGATATTCATGAATTAATGTACGACAAAGTTTGCCGTGGAACACCGGGTTAGATATTAGGTGATAAATACCGTGGGAGGAGAAAGAAATTCGTTGATGGTTGGTTCGAAGGAGGAAGAAAAATGGGATGGATGACATAAGGAGGGATGAGAGGCTCCCGGAGGCGCAAATTGAGGCACAATTTTGGATGAGTGATGATAAAAAGGAGAAAAAATAGAAAGAAAGAAAGAAAAACATTCATTATTCAGGAAAAAATCCGTAAGAACAAAAAATAATAATGATACAGTTACAGGCGAAATAAATATTACAAAAAATTGATGATATCTATCACAGCACAAAAACTTATGTGTTCAATACTTTACAATTCACATAATTATACAATAACAAAGAAACCATAATAACATGAAAATAAGTTTGACAAAAAAAGAAAGTAAATTATGTTATTCCCGGGAAATTAAGTAATCATGGTATTTCATTTTAAATGTTTTAAAAGATGTGCAGTTTTTAATTAGAGTAGACATGTCGTTCCATGCTTGGCAACCGGTTACAAGAAATGACCTACTATAAACAGTATTGCGATGACCTGGGAAATACAGTAGATTGGGATCAGGCCTAGTGGATATTGTAGAAACTGAGGGGCAACTGAGGAAGAAATCATACAGGTAATTAGGTGATTTATTTTTAAACAGAGCAAACAAAAAAGATCCCAGAAAGTACTCTCTACGGGATTTGACATTGAGCCGCCTTAGTCGATTATAATACGGACACTCATCCAAGATGTGGACGTCTCTGCGACGGTCAAAAATGAACCTAAGGCAGGAGTTTAAGGCTCGGTGGAGTTTGAGATCATCTTCTTCGTTTAGGTCATGATAAACAAGACAGCAGTAATCTATCACAGAGAGAAGAAGCGTTGAAATGAGGGTTTTTCTTGTATTGAAAGGAAGTTTTTCTGAACTTTTAACTGGTGTAGTATGGAATGAATCTTGTTCGAAATATTATATACACGATAAGCCCACGATAAGTTATCAGTCAGCGTAATCCCTAGATTATGCACATTGTTGGAATATGGAATAGAGATACCATTAACCGCAATACTGGGAGTTATAATGTGGCTAATGTTCCGTATCATCCTGGAACTACCGATGATAATAGCTTTGGTTTTGTTTGAGTTTAGGAAGAAGTCATTTCGAGGGGCCCACTCAGTTATGTTACTTATGTCTTCATTAATTTTTAATACAGCCTTAATTAATTTAATACAGCATTAATTTTTAATACGTCTATTTCATAGGGCAAATAACTGCGGTAAATTTGGAGGTCGTCCGCATACAGCATGTACCTTGTGCGCTTAAGACAATTTGGTAGGTCGAGTATATACAGATAGCAGGGGGCCAAGGACAGACCCTTGGGGTACACCAGTGGTGACTTGGGCCCAAGTTGGAAGATTATCTTCACTATCTCTTACTGCTTGATAACGGTCAACTTGGTAAGAATAAAACCAATTTAGCAAGGAGCACGAGAAGTTAAGGTTTTTCAGTTTTACGAGTAGGATGGTATGATTAACACGATCGAAGGCCTTACTAAAATCAAATAATACCAGCACTGTCACCAGTTTTTTGTCTATAGCATGACGTAAGTCGCCCGTTATATTTAATAAAGCTGACTGGGTCGAGAAGTTATTACGAAATCCCGATTGAAATGGGTCGGAATTGTTTTTCTGTGAAAGAAATTCAACTACTTGCGAGGGAACAATACGTTCTAGAGCTTTGGAGATGGTGCACAGTATAGATATGGGTCTGTAATCTGATGGGTTTGAAGGATTTTTGACCATTTTTTATTGCTGTTACCAAAGAGGACTTCCAGAGCGTAGGAAACTTAGAAGTTTGCAATGAGTGGTTAGAAAGGTCAAGAATAAATGGCATTGTGACCTTATAAGACTTATTCATCATGTTGTATGATATCTCATCGAAAACAGTGGAATTGGATTAGGACCGAAAAATAAATGTATTTAGCGTTTCGGGAGTTATAGACTGGAATTAAAAGTTTTTGTCAGAAAATGGTACAGCAGATATGAGAATAAAGAGGGCAGTTTCCTTGATCAGTGTTTATTAGGCTGGTAAAATGAACATTAAGTTCTTCCACTGTTAGATTAGAGGCCAAAGAATTTTGAGGGTTTCGGACTATTCCGAGTTTTCGTAGTTTCTTCCAAATTTGCTTCGGTTCATTAAGCCCAGAAAGGGCACTAGAGAAATAGTTAGTTTCTATTGGATTCATTTATCAAAAGTTTGACAGCGGCCCTCAGTCTTGTATCATAATGCCAGTCTTCTGTATTCGGCATGAAGGGCTGGCTGCTTGGAACGAATGAAGGCTCTACGTATGCGTTTGCGTTCTCTCATCTTTTTGCGAATGTCAGTGGTCAACCATGGGGAGGTAGGGCGTTTAGAGTGGCAGATACGTACAGGAGCATGTCGGTTGAAGCAGCTCACTGAATAATCGTTGAAAATTTTAAGTTTATCGTCGATACAATTCGATTGAGTCATGTACAACCAATCAGCAGAAAGTAGATCATCAAGAAATCTTTCGTGATTGAAGTTACTAAAACAGCGAAATGTAAAAGTAGGGAGTTTGGTGAAAGGAAAGGTAAAATAATACGAAAGGGATATTTGGTCATGAGCAGATAAAAAAGGCACTGGTGACTGTGAGAAGTACGATAGCTTCTCCATGCCATCCACAACACAAAGGTCCAGGCGTGTGAGGCTATTTAGGTGGGTAGGTTACGAAGAAACCAGATGAAGATTGTTGCAGTGAAAGAAATTCTTTAGGTGAAGACAATCATAACTTCCAGCATTCATCATATTCACATTAAAGTCACCAACAGTAATGACATTTTTATATGTTGGGTAAAGCCGGGATTTGTAAAACCCTTAATTTCATTTTTTTTTAATTAAGGGTTTTTGACGAAATTAGGGAAAGTGGGATGTATGCAACGAGTTAAAAAGGGATATAATGAAAAGTATAAATAGAGTTTGGGGTTTGTTCGTGGACATAACCACCTATGGGCTATGGTCCTCGTCAACTCGGTCCGCAAATAGAGTAAAAAATTCGATCTTCGTTGTTTTTGTGGTACTCCATCACAAATTTACTAACTTTGTAACTTAAAAAAAAAAACAATGCAAAAGTTGCAAAGTTAATGAATTCGCATATTGGGCCTTCCTAACCCGTGAGCTGCTGTGACTCGGACGGATTCACGTCCTCCAGAGGTCGGTGCGCGAAAATGACTTGCTTCGATCATTGATTCGATTCGAAATTGATTTGCTGTGCAGCGCGCGTGAGATATTTTCGACCCAATTGAAAGGACCACACTCTGAAAAATGGCCTAAGACAGCGAAATACTTATAATAATAATAATATTATAATAAATATATTACAATATGTCAAAATGTAGTGGGCAGTAGAAGTATCATAACGGACCGTTCTCGCCCAAACAATAGACCGGATATAACTCTTCAATCAAATCCTGAGAGGATAGCATTTCTAATACATATCTCCATCTCGAACACAGAAAATTTAGGGGGTAAACATAAGGAAAAAATACAGAAAAATGTACATACCTTTAGCTGAAGAAATAAAAGAAATGTGGAACCAAAATTCCGTTAAAATTGTACCAATAATAATATCAACCACTGGTGTAATAACCAAGAGCCTGCACGAAAGCTTGGAAACAATAGGAATAGATAATCATGTTTACATTTAAATGCAAAAGATCACAGTAGATAGTAATGAAAAAGCACTAGATGAACCTAATCCCTTTGGTGCTTTGCACCCGGGATAGCTGAATATTTCCCAGCCTTCAGGCTGAGAAGTGAAAAATTCGTAAATAATAATAATACATAATTTGTATTCATCCAGCGAAATACAATTCATGTATAGGACAAATCAAACAACAACACAAAGATAAAAACATAAAAATATATTATTCATCCAGAAAGTCCGAGACAGAGTAAAAGCATTGATCAAGAAGGTACTTATAAGTTTCCTTTTAATTCTTTTGCGTAACTTGTTATACATGTGTATGGCCATGTCTTTGGTTCCTTGGAATGGGAGTTTATGAGAGACCTCTCTACGTGTAAATCTCTCTTTCTACTAGTATCATAGAAATAATAGGAGTCATTTATTCGAAAATTATTGGTATTACTTTTTACAAATGTTAGTATGTGGAGTAGAAAAATGCAAGGCAAAAAAGGGATTTTAAATTTATTGAAAAGTGCCTTAAAGGTTTGCCTTCAAGGGACATTTCCTACAATCCTCACAATATTTTTAGTATTCTGAACAATTCAATCAATCTGGAAGAGGATCCCCACAAATTGATTCCATAGGAGACCTGGAATAAAAATATTCAAAGTATATGGCAAGCAGTACTTCGTGGCTGAGGGAGAATTTTAAAACACAAAAAAAATAAAAAACTGAATTATGCTTTTTTACATATGTGATCTAAGTGATTACTCCTTACTTAACTGCGGATCAATATGAAGACCTAAGAATTTTTGTCTCTTAGTTGGCATGTAAATATGATCATAATGTGTTAAGTGAAGTCTCTCGTTACGTTGGTCTTTATTCCCAAATACCAAGATCTTGATTTTATCGTGGTTCAGCCCTTGTTTATTCTGTAAGCACCAATATACTACTCTAAAAATTATTAATTCACTTACAGATATGAGTTTACTGACATTAAATCTGGATAGTAGGACATTTATATCTTCTGCATGCATAATCATGCATGCCTCCTTGGAATTAAGTACATTAGGTAAATCATTAATGAAGATTAGAAACAGAATGAGCCCAAGGATCACACCTTGAGGGACACCACGTGTAACTGATAACATATTTCTAGTTACCATTGCTGTTACTTATTATGACAATCTGTGATCTGTTTGAAAGTTTGGTTTCTAACCACTGTATAGATTTGTCCCTAATGCCCAATCCATAACATTTTCTGAGAAAATTTTCATGACTGACCAGATCGAAATCCTTGCTCAGATCAATGCATAATTGAGGTAGATGGACAGACCGCTGCGAAACTTCACAGAAAAGCTTGCTTCTCAGTGGTTTCAGAGAACATCAAAAAGATAGCACACAGAATTACACAACAGCGAACTGACATTCATCAAGCTAAGTGCGATATAAGTGTAGTAATAGTAAATTTCCGTAGCGTAAAGTACAAACATTCAGAAGTGGAGCATATATTTTAAAAAGCATATATGGTACTTGGAACAGAGAGCTGGCTTGCTGAGGATATTAACGTTAGCAAAGTTTTTCTGACAGGTTATAAAACTTATAGACGTGATCGTACCGATAGGACTGGCGGCAGAGGATTCATAGCAGCTAAATCGTATTTGAATTGTACCGCACATATATTAGACAACAGTGGAATACAAAGCGCTAGGTGTAACATTAAGCAACAATACAAAAGAAATATGCATACATGCTCATTTTACAGGCCACCAGATTCCAAAAATCGACGTTTTGTACAAATAAGAAACTCAGTTATCATTATTTACCTCGAAGGATAACAAAAGCGTGATAATTATTGGTGGGGATTTCAATCTCCCGGCTATAAATTGGAAAACCAATTGCATTGAACCAAGTTCAAGGAAGCGTGATATAAGCGAGGCCTTACTTCACACACTTCCACACCACTCTCTTACTCAAATAGTTAACGAACCTACGAGAGGTAATAAAATATTAGACCTTTTAGCTGCTAGTCACCCTACAATTAATCATTCTTCTTGCGAAACACGTCGACATCCTCGAAGGCATTAGTGATCATAAAGTAATTTTTACGATTTTGAAAACAACTGCAGATTCCACTGTAAAACCCAAACGTAAAGTCTACTCATTTGAAAAATGAGATTACGTAAAATTCGGAGAGACGTTAGAAGCTTCATTCTCGAAATTCGTAGCCACTGGAAGAACGAGAGCACCGAAGTATCGTGGAGATATTTTTTGGAAATACTACCTAAAGCAATCGATGAATATATTCCATACAAATTCAAGCGGGAGAGAAAAGAACCTCACTGGTATAACCACGAAGTAAGGCGAGAGCTAAGGCGACAAAGGCAACCAAACAATCTGTAAAAAAATTCTATTAAGTTAAGTAACAAAACAACGGAGCTTTCGGCGAGAGAAATATGCGTTGCTCAACGCTCAAAAACGAAGAAAATAATGCGCACTACTCTACGAAACTTCGAGAAAAAAATCTTCGGTGAATTACTAAATGAAAACCCCAAGTCATTCTGGTCAAACGCGAGAGAGCTCCAGGGCGGATCTTCGACAGTAGAGTCTTTACTGGATACAAACGGCAAAGTGGTCACCAAGAGTATCGACAAGGCCAATTTATTAATCCACTACTTCGAAAGTGAACTCACTAAGATTGACATGATTCACAATTTAGACATTCCTGACTTTAACGAACCGATGTCTGACATAACAATTCAACGTGATGAAATAGTTAAACAGCTGCGTTCGATTAAAAGTTACAAGTCCCCAGGTCCAAGAGGAATACCTGAGCGCGTGCTCAAGGAGTTGGCGAGCTGCGCAAAAACATTTCGGTAACGATCCGTTTAACTTGAAATTATTTGACTTGAAAAATTGACAATAATGAGGTGTAAGTGGATAAAAACTGCGGCGATTTTTATTGTAATATTTTATTTATGATCTTGAGTGTTTCCCCATCCCTTGATAACTACTAGCCCTTTAAACAGTGGCGTACCTACTCTAGTAGACTCTCGGGGCTCCCCCAACCCAGGAGGTTCGGGAGCTCTACACCGGCTGCCCCATTTTAGCTACGCCAATGACTTCTAACAAAAAAAAAAAAAAAAAAAAAAATATATATATATATATATATATATATATATATATATATATATATATATATATATATATATATATATATATATATATATATATATATATATATATATATATATATATATATATATATATATATATATATATATATATATATATATATATATATATATATATATAAAATGATATGTCTCATGAAGGGGGGGCAGCCGCCTCCCTAAGGCTATGAAATCACTACCGGGGGATATAAGAAGCATTACGAGACTTTTGTTAGAAGTCATTGGCGTAGCTAAAATGGGGCAGCCGGTGTAGAGCTCCCGAACCTCCTGGGTTGGGGGAGCCCCGAGAGTCTACTAGAGTAGGTACGCCACTGTTTAAAGGGCTAGTAGTTATCAAGGGATGGGGAAACACTCAAGATCATAAATAAAATATTACAATAAAAATCTCTGTCCTGCCCCCCCCACCCCCTAATGTAAATCCTGGCTATGCCCATGCTCACATTACCTTAACTGATTTGCAGAGCAAAAGCATAAAAAGTGCTTTTGCTCTGCAAACCTAGCGTAATATGTCGAAACCACGTTGGTGCAAATGAAATACCAACCATTATTGTGGTGAAATACCAACCGGTATCGTTTGAATAAATTATTTTTTTATAAATAAAAAAAATTAATCTCTTGAAGTAAATTATCCACATGATAACGAAATGGATTTATTGCCATTCCCAAATTCTTGATTCCGTGGTGTAAATCATCATAGAAATGTAATAAAGCTTTCTTTAACTTATTATATGCTTTATATGCTTTGAATTATCCCGCTGATTAATGGCGGGAATATCTAATTTTTATCCTTCCTACAAGGAAATCCTTATTTATAATTTTCCAGGCATAATGGTGGCTTATTATTTGAAAATTAAATACTTTTAGGAGTGGTGATCATTTTTTTAGATTTATAAAAGTCTCTTGATTCAGTAGAGATGAAATGTTCCCATTGTAATTATAAATTTCTCCCCTCCCAGGAATCGCATTCCAATGGCGTTTGTAGCGCCAGAAGAAACGGGCGTGCCACGGTCAATTGCGAAACTAGGAAAACAGGAGAAGCTCAATTGGATTCATAAGCGTGAGTAGGGCGTTGACATTCAAAATTAAACTTGATCAGCACGTAGGCAATTTCATCATTACCCTTCGGATGCATTTTGTGAGCACTACGTGTTTTTATATTACCATTACAAGGTGATAGACAGATATATTTCGTAAAGTTGGTGATAATCTAGAAAAATGCCGTTATTAGAGTCTTGTTGGTGTCCATGTATTTGGAATAACAGTCTTAAGACTGGAACACTTGCAGTGGCTGGGTATACGTTGGTAAGAATTTCCTTATTTATGAAGTTTTGATTCAATGGCACTGTGTTTTTATTGTACATGGTTATCGTACTTGAATTATTCCGCACGTAATTCCTAGAAATTACTGTTGTTGGTGATGTTTTTATCATCTTAAAGTGAATATGATCAAAGGCTTTCTATGAAGTTAAGACTGCAGATGTTCCTCACTATAATTATTGTAGTTACATATTGAGGTAATTTTTACGTGGTCACCTTCAGTCATATTTAAACAACGCCTTTTGCTGCAAATATTTATTTTAAACTGTAACTGATAGTGGTTTATTTGTATGACGAAGGCGAACCTTAAGAGTTATTTCTTAAGCATTTAGTACTGTTTATTTGAGCCCTGGTGTATGTAAATAACGAAAGAATTGCATCCAATATTTTTTCAGGCTGCATGTGTAGTAAGTATAACTCACACAGCGTTCGTGATGAATGGAGGTGAATCCAGCCAATTTTACCTCCCCCTTTTTGAAACTGATGTACGAGATTGTAAGTAACAACTTTCTAGCTCTTCCTTCATATTGTACTGAGTGCATTTACACCATCAGATTTTAACTTTTACCGGTTTATATTAATTTTAGATATTGACCAAGGTATCTGGTTATCTTTCTTTTAGCGACTCAAGGCGTTGGAGGTTTTTTCATCTTTTACTTTCTTCTGTTGATCGTGTTTGCTGCCCTCCTTGTTGTTGGTGTTAACAAGGGAATTAGAGGTTATCTTATCCCATGGTTGGTAGCATTTGGAATCGTCATCTTGTTCCAGCTGGTTTTTGGACTGTGGCTGATTGGAGGATATTATATTTATGTAAGTTAAAACTTAGTCCGTCGCTAATAATTGAATAGAATCATTCATTAGCTGAAAATGGTATGGCACCGAAAAAGCACCGGTGGAAATTGTAATGAAGTGTGCCGGGCTTTACCATTAAGGCTTCTTTACCCTATGTGCAACCCCACATGGGAGATGTATGGAGTATGTCTCTTCACAAATTCTGTGTTGAAGCTCATCGGTATTAGTGCTAATGTGTGAATGTTCATTCAGAAAATAGCATTTGTTCCAAATCCATGAATTTTTTATTGAATGACTGTACATTCAAGAAAACTTGCCTGTTTACATTACGTATTAGCCATCCCAGACTCATGCATTATGTGAACAACCCTTTAGGTTGGGCAAATTCACTGTGGAAAAATCATTCACCTTGGGGATTGTGTCTGAGTTAGCTTGGAATGAATCTGAGATTGTAATTAAGGAGTCATGTGGTACAACAATGAATGGATGGAGATTTTAGTGAGTTTTACCCACATGAATGGATAACATAAGTGTCTGATGTATTTATTATGGTGCCTTTAATCGCGATATTTGAGCTTCATTAGCAATATTTCCCCAAGATTAAGTCGATTGGAAAGCCTGCATTGGGTTTTATAAGTGGTTTGAATACATCAAAATGTTGAACCCTTGTGATTGTACCACATGACTCCTTAAGTATTTGCTCAAAATCATTCCTAAGGAGGTGGAAGCGATATATTGTGGAGATTGAGTATAGATATCAGGATCTCAAACCAACATATATCTTGCTATTGTGCAAATTTTGACAAAGTATCCATTATTTTTAGATTATGATATCTCATGGGTTTGTTTACAAGATGAAATGTGAATACAGAAACATGTATACTCCTGTCCAAAAAATACTTACCGCCTCGGAGCCTAAAAATTTCTTAGTCCCGAGTTGACGTCGATGTGACTACGTCGAACCACGCCCCCTTGCACGGGAAAGTAATAAACGCAAGGGACGGAAAAGAAGCCTTCTTCGGAGCGTTCTCGGTGAGAGGGAACACCTCCCGGCGAAAATTTTTACCTGCGAGGGATTATCTCTGGCGTGGGGTGAGGGTGGGTTGGGTCTATTGTGTCTGTCCTATCCCGTTGGTGTTGGGGTTGGGAGGCATGGAGAGAAAGGTTGGTCGGAAGACGATGTCGCAAAATCTTCCTTGTTTTCAGAAGCTACAGGAACAAAGATTACTACCCTTACGGAATGAAAGACAGAACTCAAATATCCATTTCATGTCTTCATTGCCGCACAGGAAACTTTCTCTTGGTCACCTTCGATCTTTTTCGTAGCAAGGCCTGCATAAGAATTGTAAGGGAAGGAGGCAGCGACATTGTTTTCAGATTGGAGTGGGGGAGAAGGAGTGGTCTAGTGGTCGGTCAGGCTCTTTCACCCAAGGTTCGTGACGGCGAGGGTTCCCTCGGGGGACCGAGGTTAGGGGTTCTCAGTATTGCCTCTGGCGTACCAAAGTGGAATTCTTAGATAAGCAGGGATGAGAAAATATGCTATAGACACCAATAATAGTCTTCAACGTTCATCATTACCATCTACATCGCGTAGAGCCTTTGTTGCGTCCTTACCGTTTTCCGAGAGGAACATAACACTTCACATTTAGTGTTAATATACTATGAGTCACGGTGAAGTCCTAATTAGATGATTTTTGTGGAGATATACTTTAAAAAATAGAATATAAAATTTCCAGCTTTTTCTTTGGAGTTTCCTGCATCAATGGTAAAAAATTGTAAATTTCATAAGGTATTGCCGGAAACCACCAACGTTATCCATATTCAAAGCGCTTTTATTGCTGCTTTTGGTGGTGTGATGGAGGTCTTTCAGATATCAAAATAAAATGCAATACGTATTACATCAGGTCATAAATTCTTTTTAAAGTTTAAGAATACAGTGAGAAAATTATCACAGAAAGATATACGACAATGGAGACCAGAGATAGCCAACATGGTGTTAGAGAAAGCAGTATTCTATCACCTTTAATGGACATATCCTCTCAGCGCCTTCAAGCTGTTGCGAATGAGGCATCTTGACATTGTCTAACTTAGCAGATCTTGCCCCCTTTCTCCTTCACTATTAAGGAAACAGAAGTCCAAAACAACCCGAATGATTGGAAACAGCTCAAAAACAACACTTCACCGATATGCCCACTCCCAGCTGAAAAAGAAACCACAGCCCTGTTTAAGTCACTTTCAGAAGAGTGGAGCCTTTTCACAATCCAGGGTTGTGGGAAGGGCTTTCTTTTGTGCCGCGTGTTTATTGCTCTCCCAGAAATGTATGTATGGGCTCGACAGGATGTTGCCTTAACACAATTGATTTTGGTAATGGAGTGGAGGCTGAACTCACTAATTGAGAGAACTGAAGATAGTATTTACGGCACTTCATAGTCAAATAAGTGACATTGAATTATTTTCAACCATAGGGATTTAGTGTAAAGGCTATGTGTTTGGTCAATTTCAAAGATTTTTGTGAGAAATAAAATGGAGACATGGTAACATCATTACAAACAAAATTAAGCAACAAGAAATCACTTGTTATCGGAAAGGTATGACAATTGAATCAATGACTTGTGTAAATAAAACCAGTAATTATTGAGGCGTCTTGCCAACCATTACCATTTGGAAATATTTCCTGTTTATTATTACTTTGAATATGAATGTTCTGTTTTAGATAAGAAGCCGAAGTAGTTAGTTTCTGTTGCCATACCATTTTTATAAAGATTACGAAAGAAATGTTACCGATATTCAAAGCTGACCGCCAACTATACCAACGTCGGCAGCTATTTCATTTTTACTCATAATCATCTAGAAGAAGTCAGTGTCATTGAATTTAGGGAGGATGTCCATAGACTAATGAAGTTCTTCCGGTGGCATAGTACAGTTCTGTAAGATGAATTAAATGCAAAGAATCAGTGAATTTGGGAGCAGGGAAAATTTACGAATGTATTTACCCTGCCTTAATCACATCTTCCGTGAATAACCATGGCAGAAAATGTACGATGTGAACCCCAGTGGCCAATGCACCGTTTTCCAAATGCGATGTAAACAACATACCCAACCCAATGACTGAAAAGTTAAGGAGTTGATATTTGAAAGCTGCCCTGGGAAATCATTTTGATCGAGTCCATACCTTTCGACCAAAGGTTTATTTTAACTATGAAGTAGAAGGTTGCAGTGTAACATACGCCGATGAGACGAAGTTGGACCATGGGTTAACATTGTGTGGTGAAAAGATGTCTCTGTCCGGCAAGGAGCGTATTTAATCCCACGTAATTTCTAACGGGAAACAAAAATTGAGTGAATGCAGAATTCTTTAGTTGAGTGGATGGAAGTTGGTTTAAAAACATTCTAACAGTGGAATCATTGGGTACAGAGTTATTAGTATCCAACTTTGAAGTAAATAATGTTTCTAAGAGGGAGCTATAAAGCTATTTGTGGGAAAAATATCACATTAAAATTCAAAGATGCATAGTCCCAATGTTCCAAATGCGGCAGAGGAAACATTTATTTTACCGGCTGCGATAAAAAATTTATTTTTTTACACAAAAATTGAATCTTAGTCCAGGAAATCGATTTTTCTCTTTGAGAATATAGTCAATTCGAGTAGTTAATATCAAGTTCAGATTCCATTTATGCGTGTATCTGTGTAGTATGCGAGTTTAAATAAACACGTAAGTGAACTTCGTGAACCTCCATTACACAGGCTCGTAGGATTTTCGAGCATTGCAGTTATTTTTAGGCTAGAGAGTGGGTCATTCAGTGGGATTCAAAGATATACACCCGACAACAGCTTCTGAGTAAATGCGAGTAACGTTAACCTTCATTACCAAAAAAACTTAAGAGAAGCAAAATAAATAAATGTTACTACCATTGCAAAAATAATTCCATCACGCACTTTTTAGATAATTTCGGAACTTCAAAGAAAAACTCGTTTCTCAGTGGTTTCAGAGAACATCAAAAAGATAATACACAGAACACAGGGAACCATCAAAAATCATCAAGCTAAATGTGACATAAATGTTGTAATAGTAAATTTCCGTAGCGTAGAGAACAAACGTGCCGAAGTTGAGCATATATTTGAAAACGCAGATATAGTAATTCGAACAGAAAGCTGGCTTGCAGAGGATATTAACAATAGCGAAATTTTTCTGGTAGGATATAAAATCTTAAGACATGATAGGACTGGCGGCTGAGTATTTTTTGCAGTTAAACCGCATTAGAATAGTTCCGAACTCAAATTTGACGACAATGAAATAGAGAGCATATGGTGTACTATTAAGCAACGAAACAATAGCAATATACATATATGTACATTTTACAGACCACCAGATTCCAAAATAGACATTTTGTACAAATAAGAAACTCGGTTATTATTATTTACCTCGAGAGATAACAAAATCGTAATAATTATCAGTAGAGATTGAACCTCCCGGCTATAAATTGGAAAGCCAATGGCGTTGAAACTAGTTCAAGGAAGCATGATATGAGTGAGGCCTTACTAAAAACACTTTCACACCACTCTCTTACTCAAGTTGTAAACGAACCTACGAGAGGTAATAAAATATTAGATCTTTTAGCTGTTAGTCACCCTACAATTATTAAACATGTCGATGTCCTTGAAGGCATAAATGATCATAAAGTAATTTTTACAACTTTGAAAGCAACAGTAGAGTTCACTGTAAAATCTAAATGGAAAGTCTACTTGTTTGAAAAATGCGATTTCATAAAATTTGGAGAGACGTTAGAAGACTCATTCATGAAATTCTTAGCCACAATGAAGAACGAGAGCACCGAAGTATCATGGAGATATTTTTTGGAAATACTATGTAAAGCAATCGATGAATATGTTCCATACAAATTTAAATGGGAGAGTAAAGAACCTCATTGGTATAACAACGAAGTAAGGCGACAAAGGCAACTACACTATCTATGTAAAAATTCTATTAAGTTAAGTAACAAAACAACGGAGCTTGTAATGAGAGAAATATACGTTGCTCAACGTTCCAAAAAGAAGAAAATAATGTGCACTACTCTACAAAACTTCAAGAAAAAAATCTTCAGTGAATTACTCAATGAAAACCTGAAGTCATTCTGGTCTTATGCAAGAGAGCTCCAGGGCTAATCTTCAACAGTAGTCTTTATTGGAAACAAACAGGTCTGAAGATGATGTGAATGCACATCGAAATCCGGGTCGTTTGGTAATAAAATTGGTGGTTTTAGTAAAATTTGTCCTCTTTCTTATCCAAAACAAATGGTATGTCCTAGGTAGGTTGAGTATGTTGGAAGAGAGGAGCACTGACAATAGTTGAATTGCCAACTTGAATAAATTGAACTCTGTCATTGATGGTGGACTGAGGGCTTTCGTCAGCATAAATAATCTGTGTGAAGCTTGCGCTCATAACTCGACAGGCCCTGTAACTCTCAGAAGAAAACACCACTATTAAAGGATTCCACACTTGAGCAACCATCAATGTTACTGGTCTGTTCGTGAAAGCTACATCTATCGCTCAGTATGGTGTCCAATAGTTTCACTAGAATTCGCAACAACATCATCCTAGACCAGAGTCCTCTGCATGGCATTCTAAACACTACTTCCCTTTAGGATGAAGTCGTTGCATGCATTTCTGCTGTGGTCAAAATGGGTGCTTTGCAGAGTCTAAGTTGGCTTTTTCAGGGTGCTGGTAACCTTTAGAGAACCTTCTCTTTTCCGGAACTGACCGAAACCTGCTGAATCCAAACCAGAAACCCATGCATCTAGTCTGAGCCAAAGCACATGGCAATATATTAAGAAGACTTGCTGAGCGGGCTTGGGTGCTTCCTCAACATCACCACCTCTTAGTGCTCATGCAATCTCACACATAGCAGGTTGGAAGATTCAGCTATGATTATTCACAATAAGAATTGTGACATCCTGCATTTTCAGGTATTGCTTGCATAGAAATACTCAGCGAACTTGACAGTATGGAGAGAGCAAAGGGGATCTCAGATCTTGTAGAGCTTACCCAAGCTGATGTCTTGTCTAAGGGGGCAGCTGCCCCCCTAGCCTACCCCTGGCTATGCCCATGGTTAAGGATGGTAAAGGGCTGAAGTGTAATTCAACACAACCAACTGCACTTGCAAGGGTATGTCACAGGTTCAGAGATCCTTCTGCTACTGGGAAGCGCTAGCAGGCAATGGCAATCATAGAGGCATTGGAACGCATAGTCCAAAATTCATTTTCCACTTTGCCCATCCAGAGTTTCCCTCTTATTTTACTCCATTATTAGTGGGCGGTTCTGCACTCATGTAACCTGCCCTGCCATTTTCACTTACATTTGGACAATGTGGAAGTGTTTCTAACAAAAAAGTGAGGTACATCATTATATTTTGTTTATTTTTACTTTTAACTGAAATGGCCGAAAACTGTAAAACTTATACCGCTTGACAGAACCTCAGCACATTAGAGAAAGAAATTCGAAAAAATTCTTTTTCTGCATTGAGCTTCAAAGGCAACTTGTCTGACCCCAGGCCCAATGAAATAAGAAAACAAGTTTTTGATGATCACCTCCAATATAGACATCATTATAAATAAATGGGGTAGAAATATACCAAAACTCATGCAAAAATCGAAAATATTTAAGGTAGCTTTGAGGCATTGTTTCAGGGGAATTATGTAGTGAGGGCTAAGCTTGGTTCAGCCACCTCACTAACAATAATATTCAAACACATTAAGAGAGACCGTGATACTAACACATACTGCTGCAGGTATTATCTTTATTTTGTGTAATTGCAATTGAAGAATAATGCCACACCTTTTGGGGAAGGTTAGGTCAAATAATTTAGTTATGGCCATTAATCCTACAAAACTGACTGCCATTTAATTATTTCCTCTGTATTGAACTATCCTTACAAACAACTTCCACTTTCTTACACCCACATGTTACCTCATACAGTGTCATTTTCTTAATACTTAAAATATTCCTCGCCTTCTTCTATTGCATTCACCCAAGACTTTCATGATCTGTGACTTCATCTCACACTATTCAATGCACTATTATGTATCTGTTTTGTCATCCAACTATCTTCCCTTATGTTGACATGACCAAACCAGCAAAGCATACTCCTTTCATATACATGTACATTACTGTATCATGCCCTCATTCCTAACCCTATCCATCCTACTTTTCCTGAAAATACTTATCAAGTATCTCATTCTCGTTGAATTTAGCATACTCTTATGCTTATGCTAGCATGCCCTTGTTTCGCTGCCATACAATAACATCAGCAGAAAAAGAACTTCATTCACTGCACAATTTTTGTTTCCCTAGACAATCACTCATTACTTAATATGCTCCACCGTACTGCCTACGACTTATCAAATATCCTTTACACTCCTTATGACCTCTTAATCCATCCCTCCCTCTTTCGCAAACAATTGGCCAAGGTACACAAAGTTGTCTATTTGTTCAATTAATTCATAATTTACCCTCATTATTCCATCACTCCCATCACTCTCCTAATCGAACACTACTACTTTGGTCTTTTACATATTATCCTCGAGTCCATTATCCTAGTTAGTAATTTATTGCATGACAAATATAGAATTCTTAGCATTAAAGCAAAATTAATGCTCTTGCTACTCTCTCAACACGATACTTGCACAAGCAATGATTTCTTTCTATCAGGAGAAAACATTGATAGGGTCAACTAACCCGTCTGGTTCTTATAATCATTGGATTTAATATTTCATTAGTAAAAATGAAGAAATTCCACAACAGTTTGGCTCATATCACCAACTGTTCAACAACAATTCATGGAAAATTTAAAGAAAAATGGAATACTTCACAAAAAATTGAATTCCATCCAACAAACATAATTTTATGTTGAATGCAACAACACAGCTGATGTGAAAACAACCAATTATAACGTTATAGTAAGAGTTGCTACGAATAAGAAAGGATGCAGCTGGGGTACCGTAATTCATCTTTGATTGTATAATATGTACATTGCAATCAATGAAATCAAATATAAAATAAAAGGTGGCGAGCATAGCAAGGTGTAAAAGTCAGTCTAAAAATGTTCAAGAAGAATTTTGAAGAAAATTCTGTTTCATTAAATTTTTCTGCAACAATCACATTGTTTGTTTTTTTGTGTTGGCCTTACCAAGTTGACAATAGCACGTAGTTCGAGCAACTCTTGTATATTGCACCATCGCATGAATGGTATCTGTGAGAACAACTTTCTCCTGAAAACCTCAATGAAAAATTCATGGAGGAAGAGGCAGCCAAGGAGCGTAAGAGGTTAGAGCACTTGGTGCGACATTGAGAGGGCTGGGCTTGAATCCCAGTCAAGTTGTGGTAGTGTGGGCTGCGCTTGAAACCATTGTTTACCTAATACCTTTCCTTCTTTTCTCCTTCACCTTAATATCATTCCATTCCCCTTTCCTTTCCTCCTTATTCCTCAACTGTCCTCATCATTTCTCCTTACATCCTCATTTTAACAAGCATAATATATTGTAGAATAATCAACTTTCTGTGGAAAGTTTGAATAAATTCTTCCATAAACCTATGGAGTAAGTTAGTTGAGGATGGATCAGAGGAAAGTGATATTATTGCTGCGAAGCCAAGCGAAAACAATATTGCACAATGTGCTGCAGTATTTCCAGCGAAAAAAAGAATTAGGGAGACCAATTCTTTGTCTTCACTAAGTGCAAGAGCCTCTTGCCCTTTCCAATGGGCCATGTGGTGGATGGTGGAATGTTACAAAGTGGCCGCCTATTGTTTCTATGCATTTGCTAAGCTTGTGAGAAAATGTGGCAATGACCGCCTCTCTCTCCACCCACCCCTCTTCTGTGTTGTTGAAAGTCCCCCCCCTCCCTGCCGTAAAACCACTCGAACCATTCTGAGCACGCACGAAGGGCCAGTTGCAAAGATATTTCAAACGGATAATTGCAGGCAATGGAAATTGTACGGGCATCGGAACGTCTAGTCCAAAGTGTGTTTTCCGCACTGCCTATCCTGAGTTTCTCTCTTATTTTACTTCCTTTTTGCTGGGGGGGTTCTTCACTCAGGTAACTACAGCCTAGCCCTTTTCACTTATATTTGGACATTATGGGAGCATTTCTCATGAAAAAATGAGTTTGAGCATGATATACTGCTTTCAACTTGAAACCAAAATGACCTGAAATGGTGAAACTTATACAGCTTGCTGGAACCTTTGGACATAAGAAAAAAATACCCTTGCTACATTGAACTCCAAAGGCAACTTTTCTGACCACAGGCCCAGTGAAATAAGAAAACAAGTTTTGATGAACATCTCTAATATAGATGTTATAATAAGCCTATGGAATAGACAACATTCTAAAACTCATGCAAAAATTTATTATGTTTGAGGTAGAAAAGTCAACACCTTGGTACAGCTCAGGCTGAGCATTATCATGTCCTTCCTGATTTTGGCCGTGTAGCGAGATGATTTATCTATGAAACCAGCAATCTCCAAGCATTCTTTTGGTGAGAAACATAGTTTCAGAGGAATTCTGTGGTGAGGACTAAGCTTGGTTCAACGTCTGCACTAGTTACCAGATTCAAACATAGTAGGAGAGACCTTAATATGTATTAACACTTGCAGTTTAAAGTATTATCGTTATTTTGAGTTATTGCAATTGAAGAATAATGTAACTTACTTCAGTAGGTTTGAACTTTTATGAACAATGTCCACAAATTATAGCAGTCTTATTTTATTCATAATTATATATGTCCTGGTTTTGAGGAATCGGAATATGGTAATCGTAGCTAAGAGTGAGTTAGTGCAGATGCTGGACCCTCTCTGCATCTATCAGTTCTGTCTCCAAATAATGCTTCCCTCAACAACCTACCCTCCCCTTCTAATTTGCTCAACGTATCTCATTTATTGGTTGACTTCCCAAAAAACTTTTTAAGGGTTGGGATATCCAACAGATAGGAAGGAAAAATTAAACTTCTTGTGGAATTTGGAAGCAGGCTCTTTTTTTGGAATATTTTTAACATATTTTTCTCAACCGAGCATATGATGGTTGAAACGATCACTACATATCATCAGACTAAGGAAACGTGGCTGTGACAATAGATTCAAGATTTCCTTTTTTTTGCATGGACAATGAGGGGATTCTAATCCCCTCATTTGGGGTAGATCTTTTCCATTTCCATCCCAGTCTCACTACCAAGCTTAAAATAATTTCATAGAAATTGTTAATATTGGCTAAAGAATGCTTAAGAAGTTTGTTCTGTTTGCATGTGAATTATGTAAAATTAGGAAGATTATATATATAGGGAACCTCTAGCCAGTTATGCAACATTAAGTTTGTAAGCAATTATTGCACATTTTGAAACAATCAAAACTTTGGACATGAATATTTTGTGCTCTAATGTCACTGTACTGGATGTTTTTTGCCATAAGTTTATCAAGAAGTATGCAAAAAAGGCTTATATTGTCCCTGCTCCTCTAAAGAAAGTTACACAGATGCTAATGTGTGTTATACTGAGAGAACAGTTGTGGGTATTTAGCCCTCCATTGAGCCTCTGGCTTCAAAACATTTATTTTAAAGATTAACTTTTTAAAAATTGAGGTTTATTTGGGTATAAATAAATGTGATAGATTGGCATAACAGAATTACAGGAACCTCGTGAGAGAGTATTGTCTTTCTACCTGTTGCTATTTACAGTCAGGGGCATCTTTCAGCAGTTATCAACAACATTTATTTGAAGGCTTAAGGCTCAGACTCTGAAAACGTGGATGGTATTTCTTTGGCAGGCTATCTGTGGTGATTTATCACTTCGTTCTTTGTAGAATCAATACATTTGGTGTACATGCTACGATTTTTATTGCACAGTTGAATAATTTATAATTTCGGAGGGGGGAAGGTATGCTAAGTGACTCATCCAGCATAAATCTGGACTGGACTTGTGGTGACTGCATTGGCTAAGGGAGTTAGGTTCAAATCCAGGTGATTTCTTAGCTTACAGTAAACTTGAACTCCATAACTGTGCACCTGTAATGTAACTAACCAAATGGGCTCTTCTAGTATGTTACAATTTTAGTCCAGTGTATTAGTTTTGACTTCTCTCTGTTAGGATGTTTGGTGGTGACTCTGGCCATCTAGATGTAGGTGTGTGTGTGTGTGTAGGTTTCTGGCCCGTAGACTGTTTAAGGGTTCTGTCTTCCTTGAGGTGATGCATTATGAATGATGCATTATGTCAAGGAATGGCAAGCTGTTATTTTGCTTCATCTTCTTGGTGAATATTATACTTAGGTGCTGGCTCTATGTGTGTGCTCCAAAACCCAGGGAACTGAAACTCCTGCAGACTATAAAGGTGTTGTCCATGTAGGGAGAGAAGTACAATTTTGTTTTCTGCATGGCTGACAAGAGAGGCATCTGATGTACTGGTTGATGCGTATAGTTTTGTTGTTTTGAGGCATAGGGAGTGGTAGGAAATATATATGAGAGGTGAAAGGATTTACTTCTGAATCTCTCACTCAATCCAAAGGACAGTCAATGTAGTCTCTCTCCAATGCATTTGATTGATCCTATCCTGATATCTATGTTCTATGGTTATTTTTGTTGAGTTCTGCTTCTGATATGATACATATCCTTCAGACATTACTAAGAAGCCTATAAATTTAATTGTTGTACAGTTTTGATGCCATTAAGTTTACTGATCTCTTAATCTTCTTTACAGCTTCAATCAGTTTTAGTGGCCTTGGTTTTGTGGCTCTGGACGGCATACAATGTAAGTTTAATTTTTTTTTGCACCTAGTTGTTCATTTTAGTCTTCTCATTGGAACATTTTTTTCATTTAATTATGCAAATTCATTAATCATAGTGTACTGCCTTTATAGTAAGTATTGCCATTTTCATCATAATACATAGCTGGTATATGATTTGCTGTATTTCCTGGTTCATATGACACTTGGGGATTTAAAATGTGTCCTAGTTTCGAATACTTGATTCAAAAGAATTTTCCTCATCCCTTACCTTTCAGCATTGTATATGCTGAAACATAGAAGTAATCTTTTTGCAATTCCTGATACAATTTTGGCTGTGTCATGTGATCTTGAATGTCATTCTGCTTATTTTTTACATTCATCTCATTGTAAGATTTGTATCTATCACAATTCAACAAGGTCTTCAGGCACAATTGGCATTAAAATTGACCTGTTAAATACATGGTGAAGCATTATTGAAAGAACACTTTGTACGGTTCCACATTTTTACTAACCAAATTTATTTCAATGTCTACATCATCATTTTCGTGGTAAATAGGTGTTAAAAAACTTTCTGTCCTCATATGTAGTTTGTATGTGATTCTGGTTTAGGGTAGGGAAGGGAGAGGAGGAGGGGGTCTTAAAGTTGGGAAGGTGGGTTGGGGAAATATGAACCACCGTGACACTCTTGAAGGCGACAAATTTACCTCAATGATGCTCAACGTTGTGAATTTCATCAAAGTAATGCTTAACTCCATCAAGAAACAGGGTAGTTTTCTGTAGCATTCTATGAGAAAAAAGCATGTCTTATGAGCCAGATAATATTGCATGAAATTAATAATTTTTTTTTTTAAATAAATTGCCCTGAGCAAAATATAATTTTTCTAAGGCCGTATCCGAGTGTTTATTGATATTTGTGTCAGGAATCTGCGTCAATTATCTCATTAAAGGGTGGTTCAGATTTTTCTGATTGCAATTTCTTAAAAAAAAATTCACCTGCTATGCTTGTACATTTTTATGAAATTATTACTTCAATCATGTAAGCTCATTGCTGTTCTGTGTCAGTGGATTTTTGAGATGATACTGTTTCCAGATTTATTGCCCAATATGTCATGTTTTTTGGGTCTTGTGATTATATCCTGAACTTTTCATCACCAAATAATATTTTGTCATTCGCAGGTGTACTGCTGGTTGGTGGTTTACTCAGAATACCAATACATAGATGAATTGCAATCTCCAAATATTGAACTTTTATACCCATAAATGTATCTACCTGATATTAATTGCAGTCAGCTACCATATCTGTCAGGGATATGATGGGATCGCAATTGTTCACCGTAATGGTTTTTATCATTCCTCATATTTTTGAAATTTTCTTATCAATTGTTAGAATGCTGCTTTTGCATTTTATACAGGCATTGAAAGGAACATGTATGGCACTGAATTATTATGTACGTACATGTAATGTCTTTCTTGGTGTATGAGGGAAAGTGCCTGTATTTCAAAGTTATTTTTATGGTATTTTTAATAAGCTAATTGTAGATATTAGTGGCATAGAAGCTGTCATGGTATTAAATTGATGCCACCAGGATTAATCCTGGATGTAATTTGTTAACTGTTATAATAAGAATTTTTCTTATTACTCAGGCAACTCAAACATTGTTATTGCATGTTGTACAAAACAGCTATGCAAAAGGAGAGCCCATGCTATGTCCTAATGCAATAATTGCGTTTGAGGACAATCCTTATTAGGGAATATACTGACCTAATTGATTCTTATCAATGAAGCACTCAGCCAGAGAGTTCTGTTCACTGTGTCCGATGTGGAAAGATAAATATCAATCTGCCTCTCAATGAATCACATATCAGTGGCCAGTTAATGTTTATACATAGACTGCTTTTCACTCCTTTTGTATGGTAATATTTTAGACAATTTATGAGAGGTGGTATCATGTAAATTTATGTTTGTGCATAGGTTGAAAAATTTAAATGTATTGTGTGAGTGAATATAATCCGATGCAATATTTCAATGCAGGGTGAACATTCTTATAAAAACATTAAACCAGATCTATTGCCAATACAAGTAGGAGAGGGCTTTCCTTACTGCAGTGCTGTGTATCTCATTCCATCGATCTGTTTTATCATCAACATTTGAGTGAATGTTAATGAATCATATATTTGTTATGTTAATTCTTATTTGTTATTTTTCATGCCTTGTGTTGTCTTCAGGCGGAAATTTTTTAGAATATGAATTGCTGCAGCACATGTCCTCCATTGTATGAATTTTGAGGGGTTTATGGTTTCATTGCAGCATGAATTGAACTATGAATTATCTTTTTTGGATAAGTATTCCTTGAATGGAAATCAAAGTTTAGTTAAAAATTTCAAACTCTCATGCAGTGTACAATGTGCTTTTTCATTTGTTCTTTACTCAAAATGTCTTAGTTGAAGTTTTAGGCTAGCCATTAAGGTGTCTTCAGAAAGGGTCCAATTGTTTTTGGCAGTATCATCAGAAAAATTAAATGTGTTAATGGAAATACTTATGCTCTTCTTTTAATGCAAAGGGGCTTCTAACCAACTTTTGTGTACTGCAATCAATAAGGTTGGTCTTGTATTATTGGTCATCATATCCAATGTGGCCTTTGATTTTAGTGGCATTACCTTCTTAAAAACCAAATTACTTCTGTATGTTTTATTTTTGGCTTTCCATCTATGTGATTATTATATTCTTTTAGCATTTTACTGCAGTGCATATGAGCCTGCTTGTCATTGTTCAGAAATTCACTGTTGTGCATATTTCTATGATGAAATTTCTTCATTTAAATCATTAATATTTTTAGGAAAGCCTTTGCTAATCAGCATTTCATGTTTTTAAGCTGTCCTTTGTAGGACAGTATTAATTTGTACACTTTCCAAAGCACCTAACCCATCTGTTAAAATCATATTTTCAATCAAAGGCAGTTATATTGTCATATATGTTTCTTTACAGTGTTGTATTTTTACATTCCTGCTATCTCCAAGGAGAAGAAAGCTTTGTACAATGTATTTATTATGCTTCATTTTCACAGGCAGGCTACAAGAGCTGCTGCGCACATAACTTTATTCGTGATATTAACACATTTGCTGCCACTGACGCACATGTGCGTCAAGGAAGGCTTTCCCCACAGGTCGTGTATGTTCTTGTTGGGGTTTTCCCTTTGAATTGCCACTAATTTTGTTCAAGGGACTGTGCACTAATAGCAGTTATGGGTTTCCATCAGAGCAGCGTTATTTTCACTGCTATTAGAAGTTTGAAGTTTAAGCTTCTACTGCAATATCATCAGAATTTCAGAGGCAGCAAAAGTGTTAATTAATCCGTTAAGGGACTTCAATTAAGTCCTTCATTATAAGCACACGTTAGTATTATTTAGATGCACATGTATTATAATAGTAACATCAGCCCATATATTTTTTGTATGTATACATTAAGGTTTTGATCATGTTTAAAATTTCTTTGTTTTATTTTTTAAAGTTGATTTATAATTTATGAGACTGTTTGACTTTCTAAAGAAGATATGTATGTAGTCCGTCCGAGTCTCCGTCCAGTGTTAACTATTTCTTGATTGACATCACCTTGATACTTTTGTGTCAAGAAACTCCTGTCAGAGTTGCCCAAAAAAATGTGGTTTGCTTCTTTTTTAGCAAAACCTCATTATTGTGTGTTATATTCTTAGGCCATTATGACTATAATATTTACCAAGATGATAAAATGAAACTATTGAATGATATGCCTGATTAATAAATGATGAAGTTGACTGTTTAACTGTGGGAGGTTGATTCTAATTTTATATTACCATATGCTAAAATTAATATATTTTGTAATGATTTCAATAAAAAATGCTAAATTTTCCTATTCTTTCTTGAAAATTATTTGTTTTTATCTTGTCTCCGGGAGTAGTTTGATCCCTATTGCAAAGTTGGAGAAAACATGTACAGTTCATTCGTGATAACTTGGCTGACACTCGGTAGTCTACTCTGCAGGTGGGCCTAGTCCAACTCAGAAAATAGGGGAAGCAGAGCTTACCGAGAGGGGAGGCATACGCGAGCAGTTTTCCCGTGGTGGAAAGGGAGGGGCAATGTAGAGGAGGACAGTTCTTCAAATCTGAAGTCCTTCCCCTTCGATTTTTGTGCCTCTAACTATGAACCAAGTAGTGTGAGTTCTACCTCTAAAACTGTTTTAGACTATATTCTGACAAATATGGACTTGATGTAAGTAAATATAAAAGTTATCTCTTCTCACATCCCACTACCCACATTTTTTTCTGAAACTACACTTCCCTCCAGTTATGATCCTAAAAAATACTATCAGCGATATTTTACTGACCAAAATATTATTGCCTTTTGTAACATGCTGCATTGTTATAACTGGTCTGATTTCTATAGCTTGTCAGTCTTTGATGACTTTTTTAACAATTTCTATACTACCCACCAATATAATTTCAACATGCGTTTTCCATTACCTTAAATAACTAGAAATTCACCATCATCTATTAGCCATAAGAAGCTGTAAGTCACAAACGAGATTAGGTGGCTATCCAGTAAGATGAATAGTTGATTGAAACTTTCAGTAATTTCCACGTGACGATTTTATTTCCAAGACCTAGGTTTCGTCACTGTATGACATCATTAGGTAATTTACATCTTTGTGCATACAAATATACAGTCTCTGAGGCAAGGGGGGGTGGAAAAGGCAGCAAGGGGGGAGGAGGTAGAGTAGGGAGAGGTGGAGGGAGCAACAACATAGTGGCCAGGAGGAGGTGTGGGATGGGTTTAGTCACTGCAAGGTTGTGAGATAGGAGGCGCAGGAGGGGATGGTGGGGGAGGGGAAAAGAGAGAGAGAGAGCTCAGCGGGCATGGGTCCTAGGTGACAATGTGGTCCAGGATGGATTCTTCCCATTCTTGTTGTGAGATGTGGTGGTGGAGGAAGGGGTGGTAGTAACATCGTAGGTCATGACCACGTCGCGGGGATGGGGGAGTGGGGTGAGAGATGAATCAATTTGTCGAAGTTCGTTTTTCCCCCAAAGGAGCATGAGCTTCTTTAAAAGGGTCTGAAATATGTTCCCAACCTATTGATTTCATCTAGTGATTTATAAAATCTAGCAGTAGACTTTGAATTAGCCCTGCATAGAGAAGAGTTGTGAGCCAAGCATCTTATTGCTCAGCTAATCAACATTTCAGCTAATGACTCCCTATTTCACCATCCCGACCTCTCAGGTGTGTTGGCTCTAAAAACCTCTTTTTGAGAACAACCTCATGGTGCAGAAAGCGGACAAAGGCAATGCCGTGGTGGTCATGGAAAGAGAATACTACATCTAGAAGTGCGAGGATTTCATCCAGGCAAACGACATTGTGGAACTCCCAAGTGCACTCCAAACTTCCACAAGGTTTGTAAGTGCCATCAATTCAGGTTCAGTGATCTTCCACCTCAGTGAAAAAACCAGGCTCATCCAAATGAATCCCTTAGTCCTTGTTTCATTGGTCTCCTCAAAGCCCACAAACCTATCATTCCAATAAGACCGGTTGTTTCAAACATGTCGCCTCTCAATCACATTGTAGCCCACAGATTGAATAGCATAATTCGTCAGCTCTCTAAATTTTCTCCAAAGTTTGGTGTCAAAACTCTGCTGAATTGGCCAACATTCTATCCAAGAAAGCTCTACAACAGAGGTGCATTCTGGTTTCATTTGATGAGGGCAATCTGTTTATTAGTGTCCCCTTAGCAGAATATGTGAAACTTATGGAAAAAGCATTCATCAAGTCAGGCACTCCCTTCCCTGAGATAAGTGAGATTTATTTACTGATGAATATACGATTGATGCAAAATTATTTTAAATTTAGTGGCAAAATTTATAAAACATCAGAAGGCCTGGCAATGGGCTCCCTGCTATCCCCCTGTCAGACATTTATATGGACCATTTTAGAGAAGTCTGTTGTCCCAGAAATCAGAGTTAGTAAAAAACGTATTTTGCTGGTACAGTATGTTGATGACATTTTTGGTATCTGGTCAGGCTCAAAAAGGCAACTGGAAGTGTTATTGATTTATTAAATTGTGTTGAAAAGTGCATAAAGTTCACTAAAGAGATTGAAACCAACGGAACTTTGAACATCCTGGATATATGAACTCCAAAAGCCGACAAAAAACTAGAATTTTCCATCATCCATGAAGAAACTTACATGGACCGAGTAATATACTCCTCTTCAAGGCACTATTATTTGCATAAATTAGCAGCTTTCCATTCACTGTTACATAGATTGCTAAGTATTCCTATGTCAGAATTTAACCAAACCAAAGAACTCAACACCATAAAACAAATAGCGATAAATAATGGTTATTCCCCTACCCTTATTGAAACCCTCTACAGAAGAAAATGCCAGCAGATAGCCATGAAGAGCATCTTTCCCACTCTCCTATCAAGGAAGAGCCCTACCAAGTGGCATGAAACACCATTCTTGGGGAGTATTTCCGGAACAATTAGCAAATTTTTTCCCAAAGAGAAGATCAAGCTGGCCTTCTACAACAAAAAAAATGTGAATAATTTAATGTCATGTGAAGGACAGAGTGGACCCTTTACTGAAGAGTGGTGTATATAAACTGATGTGTAATGTGTGCAATGTGGCATATGTTGGCCAGACTGGCAGAAGTTTCAAAACTCAAACGTAAGAGCATGAGACATGCTTTAAAAACAATAATTCTTCCTCCTTGTTTGCCAAACATTTGTTAGATCACAAGCATTTTAGCACTGTCAAGCCAGAAATGCTTCATTTTGAAAAGAAGGACCCCAAGTTGGATGCCTTAGAACAATTTGAAATCTCAAAAATTGATAAATGTATGATTGTCAATGATATATTGTACCAATTCCACTCCCCTCTGCTGACACTTCCCTTACCCGGGCCCCCTTGTCGGCCCCGGTGTCGGCGGGGTAAAGTCCTCGCATTCTAACCCGATGGTCGCGGGTTCGAGTCCCGCCTGGGTAAGATTATTCACTGCCCAGGACATGGGTGTTTGTGTTCTTCTAATGATATATTAAAACACTTGTAATTGGGGAAACCTGTAAGTGTTAAAGAAATTATTATTACTATTACCCAGAGACCAAAGCCTCCATCCACCCTCCCTGACTCCCACTCCCCACAATGGCAATACCACCCCTTCCTCCTCCACAACCACCTCCTTTGCCTCCTCATCTCACAACACGGCTGGGAAGAACCCATCCCTGACCACATTGTCACCTAGGACCCACTCCCGCTGAGCTCTCTCTCACTTCCTTCCCCTCCCCCACCATCCCCTCGCGCGCCTCCTATCTCGCAACCTGGCAGTGACTAAACCCATCCCACACCTCCTCCTGGCCACTACGTTGTTGCTCCCTCCACCTCTCCCTACTCTACCTCCTCCCCCCTTGCTGCCTTTTCCACCCCCTTTGCCTCAGAGACTGTATATTTGTATGCACAAAGGTGCAAATTGTCTGATTATGTCGCACAGCAACGAAACCTAGGTCTTGAAAATAAAATTGTCATGTGGAAATTACTAAGTGTTTCAATCAATAACCATGAAGTTATTCCACAAAGTTACGCCTGAAACCATCGTTTTCAGTAAGGTGAAAGATTTAGCTAATTATTATAAAACTAAACAGGAACCAGTAGAATAATTGGAATATATGCACTGCTAAGGAAACAATCAAACTCTCTGATCCCAAAAAAATCTTTCAATGACCTTAGAATTGTAAATGCTTATGACAAAGCTAAAGTACTCAGGAAAATTATCAAAGAAGCCAAGGGTCCCTTGTGTATACAGCATGATCTTCAATTACAGAGCTCTGCTGGTGTTGTAAAGACTGATTATGCAAAAATGGCTGACAAAGATACAGAGTTACTGTGGTAATTTCCAGAATGGCCCATCTTTAGCTAATCAAGCAATTCTCTTCTGTTTCCATTTTCAGCATGCCCTCACCTTCCACAGGATGACATGTATCCACCATCCACTTTTTCTGCATACTCCCAATCTGTGCAATTAATATCCTATCACCATATCTATCCTTTCCTGGTGTCTCTTCCTCTCTATTCAGCTCATCATCTCCAGTCTTCTTTCCCCAGTTTTTGAACTTCCTCTTTCTATGAGGACGAAGTTTTCCACCCATATGAAGCCATTCTCTAAATCATAGTCTTCTCAAATCTTTTAATGTTTTTGCTCAGTGCCCGTCTCACTTGCCGTCTTTCCCTAAAAAAAATGCTTCTTTGGCCAGAGCATCTGATGCCCTGGCTACAAAACCCTCTCTCTCCCAAAATTCTTCCTAAATACTTAAATTGTTCTGCCTGCTCAACTTAATGCCCTCCTCTTTATAAATTCACCTCTTACCTCCCTCCTTCTATAAAATCTCATAACATAAACTTTTTCTCGACTATCATCATTCCATGCTTGCCAGACTTAACCTCAAATACATTCATAATTGACTGTAGTCCCTACCATATGTAAATGCATACACTTTGTTGTCTAGCTGTCTTTTGCTCACTTTCATTTGCTCCCTTTTCCTTGAAACCTACTTTCAAAAAGATCCCTTAAAATATTAATATGTACCACATTCAGTACTCTATGTAACTATAACTATAATCTATAACTATGGTTAACTCTTATGCATTTGCATATCTTTAACTAACGTTCTCAACTTTTCATCATACACAAAGAAATATTTGTGTGTATATGAAATCTTGTCCCTTGGCTATTAATAGCTTCAAACTCATTGCTGTCTAGCCTTATTTTTCAATACCCAAGATCTACTCTTACCGCAAGCATCACTAAATATATATTGTTCTTTAATCTTTGCATACTTTTGCCTCACACTTCTTCAGTACCTATACGGATCAGTACTACCTTAACAAAATCTTCTGGCCTCTTTCCTTTCTGATATATCCTACACATCAAAGGCTGATAATTTTTCCTATTTTTCATTATGCTCTCTAGGAGCTTAGATGATATGTAGCTTATTTTGACAGGCTTTATTCTTTCCATCCCTTTCAATCTCTTGATCAGGTCCACTGCAATCCTTGTTGATACCACACTGCTGTTCTACAGACAAAGACAATCAACAGTTCTATATGAACAAGAATAATCAACCAACCCTTTTTGCCATGCATTTGACATATTTTTCCCCTTTTTTAATCTTTAGCGGTTCCACCTGTAGCTTCCAAGTCTAGTCTCTAATGTTTACCATTTCCCATCTTATCGAGCTATCTGTCAGTTCTGTGTTTATGAATTAAATTTTTCTAAAGTTTATTCCTCCTCTTTTTGTAATCTCCCTAAGGAGTTTTTACCAACTATTCTACCTTTGCTTCTCTTTGTTTCTCATGAAAGTTTTTTGTGTAAATTCCTATATATTGTTTTACCTATCTATGAGTTTACATTCATTCATTTCCCTCCTTTTTCTATCTTGTGAAGCACCTCCTTTGTGGTCATCGTTTTTCTATTTTGGTCATATCTACTTCAGCTTCTATTGCTTCTTCCTCTCTCTCAATCCCTTCTGATTACATACATGTATTTTTTCATAATTTTCACCACCTGCCCCCACTGATCAGACTACATGGGTGCTTCATATAAATATTTTTGCAGTGATAAAAGGCTTAAATAATTTTACACAATCAACCAGGTTGAAGCATGGTTTAAGCTCTACCCTTATAATGGATGTCAGTCACAGTCAGGAGCAATGGTATGATGAAAATATCAGCCCCTTTATTATTTGGTAAAGCAGCATTTTGCTTGGCTTGAATTCCAATGGGTGATCATTAGGGCGTGGCTAATTTATTATTTTTTGCAGGTTTTCAAATTCACTCTCAAATTATGCTATGGGGTAAAGAAAGGATATCCTAAAACATTTGGCTAAATTGTGTTAAGTGGGCATTTAGAGGTCGCTTAAGATTCATAACAGCGTTAAAATTCAGTTTTCCCAATTAAAGAAGATAAATATTTTTTGTAACAGTAATGCTACAAATTATACAATCCTTCTAGGTATAAAATTCACTCCATTTTTACATATGTACAGGTGTCTTTCGTGAATTAAATATTTATCTTTTCTTTGGGGCCTACTTCTGCAGTCTCTCACTAAGCACTGCACAGGGTTTGCATTGGCTGCAGTCCTAGACAGCTGATTCTTCCTGCACCCTTCATTGCCCCCTGCCCTCCATGTTAAGGGTGCTTGTCAAAAACTTTTATTCAGATTTCAATGAGCCATGGGTGACAAAAGTTGTCTTTTAAGGTCAAAATAATGGAAGAATTTTTGTCAAATATACTGTAACGGTTCATGCCGTTACACCTTTTTTCTTTTCGACCACTCCTTCCACCCCCTGCTCCTTTCTCTTTTGTTTGCGGCTTGCCGAGGTGGGATGAGATGTGAGAGTGGAGATTGGTGAGAATGTGGGTGTGTTTGGGCGTGCAGCAGATCAAGGTGGCCAGAGTAGAGTGAGACAAAGTGGAGCAAGGTGCATGAGTGACTAATAGGGGATGGATGACTCCAGAGTTGGAGCGCTATGTGAACACCCCTCTATTTGTGCCCCCTTCCACTCAGTTTTCCCATTGTTCAACATATCCTCCCCTAATCTAAAATCAATATAATGGCGAATGCAGAAGGAAGAAAAAAAAGGAGACGGAACTGAGTGTCATCACCGTGCGGAAGCGCTGCCCGAGTTTGGTGTGAATCGATTTAGAAGTGCTGGAGGCCTTGGAGTACTCGCTGAGTAGTAATAATAATAATAACTGTTCTGTTATATATTGTGTTCTGTTAATACCTGTTCGAACTTCGGCAGATGTACCCGGGACACTCTGTAAAACTAGTAGTCCTAGTCATAGGTGTGCTCGGTGGAATCAAGGGCTCGCTGATACAGAGTATCAAGTGTATTCCTGCTTGCGTGGCACAGGCGGAATCACTTGCAGCCCGCATGCAGAAGGCCGTCCTCTTGGGGTCGCTCGATCTGCTTCGTGCGCACAACCCGAAGGCAGCGTAGCCACTGATCCGATGGGTTAATCGGAAGTGGCTACGAACTCTGCACCGTCCCTCTCGAGTTCTCGGCCATTATGACGGCAACGAAACCAGATGTTAGCCGGGGACTCGGAGGGGAAAGTTACAGAAATAGTAATAATAAACTTTATTCACGGGTAATTAAACCCACTTTCACTTGAAATACATATAGTACATAAGCAAACAATGAATTGTATAAAGAATTGCACATATAATCAACTTACTTAAATCATGTAAAATTTATAGGTTAGTTTCACATACCAGTTAGAATATAAAGGATAATGTTTTAATCTATAAAATATATGTTAACGTGGGATATAACTATAAGCTTCAGACATACAAATTTATTCATAAAAATACGAAAGTCAAGGACAATCTCTACAGTTTGGACCATTTCCCTCAACGAGATTTTCGAATTTCAAGGAGACCACAAGTGGCCTGTTGAGCCTGGCGTCCACTGTCAGAATCGGAGGACCAAGTTTGGACGACCAAGAGCTTGCCTGTTGATGTCCTGTGCCGAGAATTCTTTGTCTGCTGTCACTCTTGCTACACTCCCCAACTTACCTAAGCCCATCCACATCCTTCATTGTCTGTCTTAATCTGGGCCATCCGGTTATACACAAATACCAAATGAGATGTCTTTTCCTCCAATGAATCCCTAATTTATCACGTACTTCCATTTATTTGTCCAGTCCACCCAGTCATATTCCTTTTCAAAATATACTAATGGAGAGGAAACATCGAGCCCATATTCTTTGTACATAAATACAAACCAATCACACCATTCCCTTATGGGGTAGGCACAGTCACAAAGTTTCACTCAAGAATGCACTTAACTCTGCTTCAATAATTTCCTTCATACTAACCTATCCTTGCAAACCTCTTTCACCTCATTTACCCCCATACACGCCCTCCTGTTTTTAACACTCCTAATATACCTCCTCCTAAGAATTTCCTCAACCACAACTTTCTCGGCCTACCTCCACCTCTCGCACCATTCAATTCACTCTTATATATCTGTGTCGTTATTCGACTCTCGTCCATTCTCTCAACATGGTCAAACCAACGAAGCTCACTCCTTTCATATGTGTCCATTACTGGAGCATCTAACCCACATTCATTTATTACCCACTCATATTATTTGTTACAGTAAAAATTGGCCTAGAAATATTTTAAAAAATTGAATGAAATTTTATCATTTGTCTTTTGTTTGATTACATGTAATCATTTGATATGAGGTAAGAGTACACATTTCCTATCACTCCTTCCTTCATTATGAACTGCTGCATTATCTCTAGATCCATCATTAATCCCCTTCATCCAGGCTTCTGAAACCAGTTTTACTCCAGCAAACCACATGATAGAAAAATTTCCATCAAAAAGACACTCTGGTCCTTTCCACTTGTCTCCTTCATGCCTTGATCTGTTTTCATCTACAGAAAATGTTTCTCTCGACATCTGTAGTGGCCACAGCTTTTTTTTAAGAGGTAGGCCAATTTCTACCATTAAAATTTATAGGGAATCCCAATCCCATAAAGATTTTGAAACTGAAGAAGAAATCTGGGTGGCAGAGTGGTCTGCGCATTGGTCCAGAAAGACCCATAGCTTGATTCCCACATTGGGTGAATTATTTTAGGGTCAATTTATACTTTTTTCATCACTGGATTTTTGGGAAGGGTGAAAAGTCAAGTACATGCATGAGCGTGTTTAAGTGCTGTTTCAAGATTTAACCTCAAAGGTTAATGGGCATCTTTAAATTCCTATTTACACTTGTATATGAGTATGCCATTGTTGATAGAATGAAAGGCCATAGTTCGCTCCAATCCTCCTAAATTGCCAAAAATTAGGAACTTGGATAGCGTTTTATACACAAAGTAAGCCGAAGCAATTCCATTCCGTGGAGGGGAAATTTTTCTTGAGTCAATTCCTATATATTATAAATTTCATCCTAATAAGATTAGATAATGGTTAAATATAGGTTAACTGAAGTTCCAAAAATTCCATAATTTCAAGGAAATAGGCCATAAAAAAGAGGCCATCACCAATTCCTTTTGGTCATCTTGGCAGTTGGAAGTAGTGTTTTTGAGCCAGATTTTCACAATTGTTTCCACAATTAATGGTGCCTTTTAGTGGAGAACTCAAGAACAAATCAGAGTGATTAAATTGATGACTTCAATTGTTATTAGTGAGGCTTTCCATGGCAAAAAGTTTTGATGTTTTGATGAGCCACTCACTCAGGACTCATCATCCTTAGGACAAAGAACTGAGAGTTGAAATTGGCAAGGTATATATACTTATTTTGGCTTGTGTTTTCGTACATTTTTTATTTCATCAATCACTGGCCTCCAGAGTTTGCACATCATGCGACCAGTATCCCTGCTCATGAATTTTTCCTCAAGACTTATCTCAATTGATTCCTGACCAGGTGATCCCAGTATCCATTGGTGCGGCAAAGGATTTTGCCACCATCAAAGTATATGTGGTGACCATTTGCAAGGCTATTTTCTGCAATGGCTGATTTCTCAGGTTGATGGAGCCTGATGCGTCTTTGATGTTATTTTATTCTGGTCTCAACAGTGTGCAAGGTCTCTCCAATGTAGGCCATGCCACATTTGCAGGGGATTCGATAGATTACCAATGTCCTGAGGCTTTGCTCCTACAAGGCAGTCCTGGAATTCCCAGGTGGTCTGTGGATGACTTCAATGCTGTATTTCTTTAATATCCTACCTATTTTGCCGGAGACCATGGAAACATAGGCTATGCAGGCTCTACCCATTGGCTCAATTGTCGCTTGCTTCTCCTTGTGCTTGTTCAAATCTATCAGGGGAATGTTTGACTATACATCATACACTGGATTTCAAAGAGATGTTGAGTCTGTTTTCTTAAAAAATAAATTTATATAGAAATATAGGCAGAGAGAAGAGAACTGATTAAGATGCAGAGCTGCATGGAAGATAGCTGTGGAGAAATACAACCTGAGGGTGGATGTGAAGAAAACCAAAACGATAGGAGGTAGATGATGTCCTAAAGAATATTAGATTTTTAGTTTATCACCATATGACTAGGAAACTGAAAACTGCAGATAGCAGAATTATTTTGCCAACAGGGAAGAGCAAACACCAGTAATGGAAGAAGTAAGAAAGTTAAAGAAACAGAGTAGTGCAAGCCATAAAGGCATTCCACCAGTGGAAGTCTACCAACAGTGAACAGCATAAACTTAGAAATAATTAAAAACTGGGTGAGAGCATATGCTTGGACATAAACTGAGGCAAAACAAAGGTGGTGGAAAGCAATGAAAATGAGATGTTCAAGCTATATAAAGGTCAAATAGTTGAAGATACATATCAATGAAGAAGTTCTACATGTAGTTGGGAAGAAAAGAAGTACCATGAGTATCCTCGGATGCAGAAGTTAATGAACTCATTTTGAGACACAACAGCTACATGGAATCATCACTGGGAGTAGAAATGGGAATTAAAACCAACGAGGACTAGCATTGGATATATCAGGCAAACTACTACGTATGTTAAAGATAACAGGTTTACATCGGCAAGCTCAAAGGAATGTGGATGGGAGGCATGCATAAAACCAATCTATAGATCGATGACAAAAAGAGATTTATCTTTTGATCTACGCAGCATTCTTCCTGAACATTAAAGAGGTTCACTACCTGATGGCGATTTTGATGAAAAAATGGATGACACTACATTCCCTCTCTTTGGCGCAGATTAAATTTTACTAGTTACCATAATGTCCGCCAATTCAAGAGACAGCAGCTTCCATTTATTTCCTTTGTCAAAGGTTTCTTTCACTCTTTCTGATGGACTCTTTGAAGGAATCCCTTTACATTGATTCGCATGGTTCTTATTGTATTAATATCAGTACATTTTGGTTAGAACTTAAGTAACACACACATCACTCAGGTACTTTTTTGTAAATTTGGCTTGATGATTACCGATGAAAGGGAAAAATATTGCTGCTGCCACAGTAATTCAAGGTCAAGGTCTTAACTTGCATCACTCAAGTAAAACATGGTGGCTTAAAGGAATATTTTAATTTGAAGGAGTGAAACTACAACGACGCATAAATGCTACAGAGCGTGGTCACGCGGAGACATTTCTGTATCGGGTAAACACGAAATCCATGGTTATCTTCACCAAGGCTTCAAACATGCAATGAATATCACCCAATACTCCATGCGTGATAAGAAATAACATTAACACATGAATCAGCATAGAAAAACAATTATTCTCTTTTCACCAGTTGTCAATATCGTGATTGCAGGTCTGAAACGGATAACTTTGAGAAAACCACGCCTTGATGTCTAACGAAGCGTTAAGAACTACAACGCAGCAAAGCCATACAATGGCCATGCAAATCACAACAAACCACCATAGGAATGTTTTTCAATCTTCAACTTTTCCTCTCGTTATCTGGTGGGCTACCAGGTGGCTCGCCCCGCGCGCAGACGACAGCATGGAGCGGGCGGGAATGAACTGTGTGTGTGTGTGGGTGACGCAGTATCACTTGTAGCTGTTCTCTGGCGAGTTCGTGGGGAAGCTTTGTGTGGACGTATGAAGTTCGTGTGTAATGCTTTTACATCCTTCCTGTGGAATATATCTCGTGTGATCTGAAAGGTATCATATTGCCAAGGTTGAATGAAGTGATTTTGTGCTTTAAGTTGTGCATTTAAGACCCAGGAATTTGAGTGGACATAGAAATGCTGAGGTTTGTGTAGCGCCGGACTCGAGACAGGTTTAACGTGTGCTGCGGCTAGCTCTTTCTTTCCTGTGCTGGTGAGTACATGAAACATTACTGGCTCTATGGTTTAGTAAGAAATTTCGCCTCGAATATCCCTATGTTCTTGTTTCAAGCGGTATGTGTTGCTCCTACCGTGTCAACCTTAAATCCTTATCTTCTGAGCTCGTGGGCGTACCTTTTGCATAATCTCTTCATCTCATTATTTACTTACGGAACGTATGTGGGCGTTCGCGTGATGTGAGATGAAAACAGTTCGTCGGATGCCAGCGAAACCTTACCATGTGTTGTTACCGATGTTATGAAATTTCAAAGTTCAGTGGCCTCCCAGTCATCTGTGGAGCGGGCGACTTGAACCGGCCAAAAATGTGGTTATGCGGGGATTTCCTTGCATGACAACCGACCCCTTGTGATACTCGTGGCTGTTATCGTTGCCACGGTATCGCAGACAGGGCCGGCTTTTATCTGGCCATAATACATACTAAATAAATCAATGAGATTCCTTAAAATTGTTCATTTTTGCGTCTGAAGTCCAATGGAGTGGCAGCGCCTCGCGCTGCCCGCCTCTCAACCCTTCAATTGTTCAGCATTTTTCGTGAGATGAGGTATTTTTTCATGTCTCCTCACCCTGTTGAATAGTTTTATTTCGACGCAACACCTTGTACTTCAGTCTAGCGAGCTTATTTCTTGTAACGAGGAACAGAGAGAAGAGTTTATCGCCGGAAAGTCCAAAAAATCTTACCGAATGTTTATTTGTCTGGACGCCGTTGCTTTTTTCCTTGGATTCATAGAATTGCGAAATACTTTGGAATTATGCATAGCCCTACGGTCATGCATACCAACCTCTAGTGAGCGATATAATTTTGGAAGTATTATTTGTTCGCAGCACTTGGCCTGGCGAAAGTGTTTTTCAAATGAGGGGAGTCGGTTGATAATAGCCAATCGTGTGCGAGGGAGTATCAAAGAGTACTCGAATATATCTTTGGCTAGTGAATGGTTCCAAAACATTTATATGATGGCCTCGCGACTCATTCGATTACTAAGATAGAGTGTTATTTACATGCAATAAATGTTTTCGACAGTTGTCACGTGTCGAAGCGGTTATGATTTAATATTATTATTTTTTAAGCTATTCCACGTATGTTCCTAATACCTCACATGGTGGTGCAGTCCTTGAAAAAGCACAGCGATCTGTCTATTTTTGTTGGCAATTCTGTGATAGGTAATGATTATCTTATCAGTGTCACCAGGATGGAGCATAAGTACCCTCGGATTATTATCACTCACAGGTATAAATGGAGGCTATAAAACCCGAAGATTCTTGCTGAATTGAGTGGAATTTAAGCAAAATGCTGAGATAAAATTATCAGAAGTAAAATGAGTACCTGATAATGATGTATAAACGTTGAAACCCGGGTGGAAGTAAATTTCATCTTTGTGGAAAATTTTATTTCTGCATGAAAGATAGGTATGTTTTTCATGTTGATTCAGTGCCGATATTTTTCCAGTGGTGTCTTGAAACTCATCGACCCCATTTGTTCTAATATGGGTTTGATCGTTATTATAATTATGAAGAGGTAGTAGAACGGACACCTGTGAAATGTATTCTCTCCACGTTCACCGTCAATACATTTTGCCAGTGCTCTACATTTACGTAGTGCTTCTTTGGTGAGTACTACTAATAGACACCTGTCGTGCCCCCAAAAGTAGTATATGTATGGGATTTATTCAGAAGTAGGTGATTAGACATTGTGGTCACCTATATAGGTATGTGAAATAGAATAATATTTTCTATGAAAGAATGTTGGCTTACATTCGTCGAATTAATTTTGTGTTGGTAACTTTTTTCCCGAAAGCAGAGCATCATTTAGTACCGCACGATAACCATCTCTAACGACGGGTAATTAGTCTTAATGTGAGAACCATGGACTGTAAACGAGTGCTCGTCTGGTGGGTATTCATCACCTGCCACGCCCCCTAAAAATAGTGTCTTCGAAGGTTCCCACGTTGACGAAATAAGGTAGTGTCCTCTCCTTTAATGTTAAAATGAAGTATAGTTATAGGTTCTGTGAAAGAATATCCGTCAAGTGGAAATAATGTAGTGTCGGGAACATAGTTTTCCTGAAAGTAGGATGTTATTTAATTGCACGTACCATCTCAAATGATAGGAAATTAGCCTCGATGTGAATACGATCGACAACAAACGTGTGTTCGCAAAGAAAATCGCAAGTTCGACGCAGTAATTTTTAATTTATAAAATGGAGCTCGATCACTTATTGCAATTTTCCTTCAATGCCTTATATATTGCCTAAGATGAATGGGGCCGTACATTTCCATGGCTATCTTCATCCTGATGTTTATCTCTTCCATGGTCCTTTCTCCTATCCGGCAGTTAATTGCTGCCTTTTTTTCTCTTAAGTTAATTGGAGCGAAATATCATTTCACCTAGAAATCAATGAAATTGGTCTCATTTTAAAGGAAAATACCTCACCCTTCCAAAAATACCAAAATATCAGACCCTTACCGAACTACTTTCCGAGATTTTTTTTACGAAAAATAGCAGCCCTTCTACATGGGAAATGGAACGTGCGTGCACTCCAGAGAGACATAATTTAAAAAATGAAGAATTTTTAACATCTAGACCTCGACAAAAAACTAAAAGTGTGTAGTTTGTATGTTTTTCTCAACTATTTTTGAAAATAAATCATATAGCCACCGCAGTAACCTCAGGATCGCAAAAAACCTTCCGTTGTGATTCCGGAGATTTAAACGTACCGCGCGGATAAAAGGAGTCTATTTCTAGACGTAACTAGATGTTTTGATTTAATTATGTAGAATTTCAATCATGTAAAAGTATAATTATGTACAATTAAAATTCCAATGTTTAATTCATGTGTCCTACAGCTGGTGAAATTAAAACGAATAATTCCAATATGATCTCCATTATGACTAGGGAACAATCTCGTTATTCTACCTCAAACTACTCAAAGGTAGTCCGAGCCTCAGAGTAAATTTACTCCGAGGTCCGAGCCAGATAGTTCCCTGGTCATAATAGAGACCATATTCGAATTATGCGTTTTGATTTCACCAGCTGTAGGACATATGAATGAAATATTGCATCATTGAGAGAGCAGTAAGATAGTTTTATATGACAGAAATGGTAAGTAATTCAATGAAAATATCTGAGTAAGTCTTTAACTTGAGTCATTTTTTTTGCGGTGTGCGTTTGAAACTCCTTCAAAACGGAAGTTTTTTTGTGATACCCAAGAACTGCGGTGATAATATGATAAATTTTCAAAAGTAGTTGAGAAAACACACAAACTGCACGCTGTTAGTTTTTTACGACATCTAAGGGTTATAAATTCCTCATTTTGTAAATATTGTCTCTCTGGAGTGTATACACGTACCATTTCCCATGTGAAAGGGCTGGTATTTTTTGACTAGTAACTCCATAAGTAGTGTGGTAAGGGGTTGAATTTTTGGTGTTATTAGAAGGGTGAGATATTTTTCTTTAAAATAAGACCAAATTCATTGATTTCATGGTAAAATGATATTTTGCTCGAACTACCTTAAGGCGAAGAAGAACCTGTTTCGGTCAGTAGCATCGGTGCAAGGGTGGCTTGGGGGAAGGGAACGTAGCGATGCTTCTCTCCCCACTTAACCTGTTCACCTTCGGTATACATTTATCGCGTGTGTTGCTGGTGTGGAATAAAAGAATCCTAGGGTACGTTTTTTTAATTGGATTCAGTGATAAGAAATAGATTTACTCGTGCCAGGGGCGACCCAAGGGGGGGGGGATCAAGGGGATACATCCCCCCCAGAAAAGTTTGGGTTTTACAAAACAATTTTAACAACTGTATGTAGTTAGCAAATACAGCATTAAACACTCCGATCACTGATGTGAAAAGTATGATAGTAGAATATTATTATGCTCATTATTATATAGATATAATGATGTAACAGTTTTATAATTTTTTTTAGGATTACTGAAAATTGCCATGATTTAATGGTAGTCTCCCCTCCCGAAATAAATTCCTGGGATCGCCCCTAATTGGCGCGGATGTGCCATCACTGTTGACTTAAGTAGTGCATTGCTCTCTCGATAGCTTCACACAATCCGAGTCAGCAAGCATGGTTGAATGATAGGAATGTCGTGCTAATGGATATAAAATGAAAACCAAATTTCTCTTTGTAAAAGCTTAATTTTTTTTAGCGATCGTAATACAGAGAACACAATCAGTGAAGTTGGATACAATAATGTTAGATCTTGATTTGGACGAATCTGTTTTTGGAAATCAATAAAGTCGTTGAAACAAAAAGATAGATTAATATTCATTTTTATTGACCATTTTATTTGGGAGGGAAACAGTCTGCCTCTTGATCGCTTTTTGTCTCATTTATTTTTTCAATTATCCTTGCGAAAGAAGACAAGGTACAAATAATACGGCTAGCTAAAGCGTGACATGAAACAGAGGGGTCGAAAGGATATATAGAGTAATCTGGGGAGAGGGTCTAATTAAGAGCCACAGTTACTCAATCTTTGGATTGAGTGACTAATGATTATGATGGTTTAAACATAAGTTTATCGAGTAAAAGAGGGCCGCTTCAAATCAAGACATGGTTATCCCTCCCTCTATTCCACAAAACCCAAATTTTGGTTGTCCTGAGTCCTTCAGGTCCTTCACAACCCTCCATAATTACCCTTCTGTCTTACCAGTCTTTCCCACCCCTTGGCCTTGTTTCTCTTGTCCTCGCGTGAAATATTTTTGCTCATCGCGGTGTACCGAATTTTAATTATAATGCCATCGGTCTCATGGGCAAAAGTACCATCGAGTATTGAAATGGGGTATATTTTGATTCATCCCATCGCTCACAGACTCAACCGTTTAACTTTCGATCTCAGTCTCTGCCGGTATTTCGTTTCATTCCTGGCTGTAAATTTTTATTGTCGAGTTCTTGTCTAAGAAGGAAAGGTATTGTATTTTATATCCCGGGGTTTATTCTGTATATCCTCGGAATGTCCGTCTCTCGACAGTGACGAAATTTTGAATTCGTTAAATTACGTCTGGGTAATTCTGCGAAGACCATGGATATAATAAATCGAGGAAATTAAAAGGATTTTAAATAGTACTTAGAAAAAGAAATAGAGGTTGCTGATAACCAATGTCAGGGTTGATGAAAAACGTTAATTGTTTTCATAAATAGATTATTAAGATCACCTGATTGAGGTGCTATGGCGGAATGAGTCGGCTGTCGTCAATTACGGGCGGGAAGCTGTTTTATTACCAATGTTTTAAATGTTAATCAAAATTTGACTCATGATGAATTTATGGAGCTCGGTTGAACATCGTCGGTCGCACACAATCGTGTTGCGGAGATGGAACGTGTGCAGAGAATATCAGCAAGGTACGTGAAAGGCCGTTTAGATAGTCTGGTACCTTAACTTTTCCCCTGTGGGACATAGGAAAATGAAAATTTTACCCTCATTTTATAACTTTGTACTTATTCCAGTGGTTCCTCGAATTTTAATAAAAAAATTTATATGATGCCTGTATGGTATGGGACAAATATTTGTTTATATTAAAGGAAACGTAAGTCTGCGTTGCCAGGAGTTCTGCTTTTTTTTGGCTTTTGTAAATTAAACCAAACCATAAAACCATCCGTTTTTTTGACAGGAGATCTTTCCTTAGCAGGACGTGTCAACTTCGGCTTGCGAACCTAACTGTGGAGAAAATATTTGACCAGAGACTATGAATCCGGGCCTGAACACAGCCTGGAGAGATGAGATGGGAATTTTTCCCAGAGTTCGAGAGAACGGTGGCGATGCAGCAGGCCCCAAGATCTCTCCAGTCTCTCGAGTTCGGTTGGCCGCTCTTCCTCGAGAGGCGATGTGTAAACAATTGAGAGTCTGACGGCGACTCGAGGAGCGGAGTTCATTTGGGCAAGAGGAGAGACTGGCGCTGCTGATGGTCGCAGCGAGACGGAATGAGGGGATCGCGTGGTGCATGGGTTTTAGTTCTTTCGCTCATAACAGTGGGGCGCTTTGTTTGGGATGGACCAGGGGAAGGGATTATTGCACCCGCCCGGAGATCCTCTCTCTCTCTCTCCATCAACGCACTATATCCCTCACTGTCACCCACTCCCTTCCTTCGCCACGTGGCTCTCTTCAGAGATGGGCATCTCTATGGCCGGTCCTCGATAACATCCGCGATTTTAGCTGCATCCACGTGTAACTCTGCTACCCGCCTCAGCGGTGGTTGGCAGGGAAGCGATTCTGCCGTAGGTTGGGATTTTTTAAAAATGCGTTCTCGTAGATTGTCTGAATTATTATAATTGTCGTTCCCTCAAGCTGTTTTTACTTGAGATTTTACAAAGGTGATTTTAGCGTTATAAATGTTTTGCACAACCATACATGGTGTAACGAGTCGCCAGGTAGATTTTTTGTGTTGATATAATAAATTAACGGGATGATTGGGATTATGGCACCGTCATATTGTGGTTTTTCTTTCTGAACCCAAAATCGTGACTCATTGCAATAAATCATGGCAGCCAGTGGAGAACACTTAGGTAGAGGATGAAACAAACGTACGACGTCTCGGCGGCATGAAGTTGTGAGTTTTTTTAAATTTATGAGATTTTAGCGGGCAAAGTACTAAACTATTGAATGGTTGAACTGATTTTTTGGTGTTTTTTATCTCCTTCCTTCCACCCTTTCCTCCCTTTGGAGGTATTTCCTCTCAGAGGCTTGTTTACCGTGCAGACTTAGCTGGAATATCCCAAGGAAGTCCAACTTGTGCGCTAATTACTCTGGCCAGCTACTCAAGCAATCCTTCCACAAAATTTGGAGAGACTACCGCTTGCCAACAACTTTGGCTGCAATATTTCTCTTCCAGTGCACAGGGCAGTGAAACACTAGTGTTTTGGGTGTGGGGTTGTAGATGATGTGTGATAATTAACTGAGTATAAGTGTGAAAATATGTGCGTAAAAAAACAATCCGACGACATGATCACAATCGTCCCGTTTTTATTTATTGCTGGAGTAATCCCTCATCGAGCATGACGGAATTAGATTTAATAATTGAAAGATATTTATCATTTCGTCATCGATGCATTTTATAATCCGCCAACTGCATAAGCATCATTATTTGTGATTCTTTGACAGTATTGTTTCAGCTTGGGGAAATGTACAATTTTCTCGAGTAGAAACCACTATTATGATATTCTAACAGTCAGTTCGCACATGATCCTAAAAAAAATTCTGTTTTCTTTGAGTCATACATATGTCAAAAACCTAATGACTCGAAGTTTTTTGGGAAGTTTATTACACTCGTTAGTAAAAGCTGTGTTCTTGGAGATATCTCATCAACTCGGAGAATCGTTCATTCCCAAACAATTAACTTGCCGCACGCGGTCCAATTTACGACACTCAGTGCATTCATTAATTCACTCGTTAGGATTCGAATCGAAATATCATTCCAGACCTTGCGGTACCAGAAAACCTTGCTGTAACCGTGATCGGCCGCTACTTTCTTATGCAACCAGCATTTACTCTCTCGAAAGAACTGGGAAAGAAGTAAACTGGAATCGGGTATGTTTTCGAGGAAGTATCTTGTTCCCGTCTAACCCCGAAGAGATTATGGCTACAGGGAAATTTCTCAATGGCAATGGCAATGGAAAATGACCTGAAAATATGAAAATGCATTTCTATTACTAGAATATACTACGGAATTATATTGATGCTGTCTGTAATCCCATACGGGATACTCTAAGCCGGCAAAAATTGCCTTCTATCTGCTTGTTTTCAAATTATTCATCCAACTTAAATATATGTCTCCATTTAAGAGGCGTTCTTTACTCAGTTACAACGCCGTCAATCATGACGGAATTTGATTTTATGTTTTGAAATGTTCCAATCATTTCCTTATAGACGTGTTTTGTAATATTTGTAAGTGTAGTAATTTATGATTCTTGGATAGCTATATTTTGGTGCAGAAAAATATAATATTCCCCAGTGTTAAACCGTTTTTCAATTTATGGACTCTCCATTTCCAATACATTCCTATAAAGCGAATTTCCTACGACTCGAAACCCGATGATCCAATTTTCCTATGATTCAGTGGAATTTCATAGTATCAAGTGGAGTCAAGTTTTCATGGAGTGGAGTCATAATTTCAAGTATCTATATCTACATACTACCCCGCGAACCGCCGCTTGGGCGTGTGGCAGGGGGAGGTAGGTCACCAGCCGTGTAAAGAGGTGAAATGGTGACATGTCCTATTAAAGTGTGTTTGGAGGAGCTCGGTTTCTATTGTGGTCGCTTATTGTGCGCGGAAAGAACGAGTTTTTGTACGTATCTGTTCGGCAGAGTATCTCTCTTATTTTAGGGCATCAGTCAGACCTAGAAATGTAGTGAGGCGTCATGATAATATTCTCTGTATCGCTCTGAAAAATATCAGTTCTGAATTTATCAAGCAGCCTAAGCCTAGCGTTCAGCCTCTAGGGGTTCCCACCTAAATCCGTCTAACAGTTGTGTAACACTATATGTTCGTTCGTAGCGGTTTTTAACGAAGCGTTCTGCTTTTATTTGTACTTAGTTAATTTTTTTGGTAAAATGTTTATGACCAGGGTCCCAAAAGCTCACGGTGTATATAAAGTGTACAGTGTAGAACCCCGAGTCGTCAGTAATCCCAATTTGTATTCTCAAAACCTATGAAATATCACCGTCTAAGTTCCAGTTTGATAATATTTTATCTCTTCGGGCTCGCAAAATCTCCTCTCCGACCACGCGTCATGTGCGCGAATCCGCTTTTCCAGGTATAGTGTTAATTTCCCTGGTTTTCATTACAAATTGTGGTAGTTACGGTGAAGATCGTTACGTATGTTTTTAGCGGTTCTCTATGTTAGAAATAACTTTTACTCTTATGTGATGCATTTTTTTCTCTCGAAATTTTCCGGTAAAGTTAAGTACCTATATGGGAAACCGGGGCTGGTTGAGTACAGGAGCATGTTCGTGCACACAGCATAACTTGGCAACTAAGCGAGCGAGCGCTTTTTAACTGAAACAGTTGCCTGGCGCCCAACACCTCCCTCCACTGAACGCACTGCCAGTCGGTAACTTGCCTTCGTTGTGATAAAGCTCCCACTGTGGGTTTTTTGAGCCAATTTGTAATATTATTCCATCCTATTCTCTCCTTAACCAAGAGTTAACTAAGTTAACTAAGGCATTCAATGTAGTAAAGTTTTGAAGAGTTATTATTTGAGTACAATTTGACATGTTCAAATTTATTGTGAACTTGAAATGGCCTACTGTATGTCTGGTTAAATGAAAAATATGGCGACGGGGTTAGTACGTAAAAAGAAAATGACCCAAAAAAGGGCGAAAGAAGCAAAAGGTGTCAATCATGACCGAAAATCCATAAAAAAAGGCTTTTGAAGAATAAATAGGGGCTGCCGAATAGTAAAGAATTAAGCGTAAGTACTTAGAGCCTTATTAGAATTCAAAACCGGAAGTAAATTGAATTCGATGCATGAAATGCTAAAAATGGGCTATCAAATGCTGCATTTAAGAAAAAAATTGTTCCCTCGTTAAACTTACGGCAACAATAATACGATTATGGCCACTTTTGAATGTTTTCACAAGATACTGGGCTAATAGGCGACTTTATGCCATGGGAAATGTAACCGTATTGATCCTAAGAGGCTTTATATATATGCGCGAACGTGCTCCGACCTGCGAACCAATTTGCCTCGCATAGGGGGTATGTTGGTACATGTGTATTATTTTTGGAAAAATTTGTTGGCAGCTTTACTCATAATGATTTTTTACTTAACGCTGCTGTTTATTGTATGTGAATAGAGCTTCAATACGCTATCACTACCGTTTCATTTATAACAGTTCTAGCTTAAAATGGAAAATTCATAAGACAGAATTGTAACCAACGAGTCCCGGTCTCCCAGTGCGATGCGTGATTCGAAAAAGTGTAATTATTAACTCCCTTACGTGAAGTGCCTCGTTGTATAATGAAACTATGAAGAAACTATCTACTTGAGTTCCTGTACTTCTAATTGCTTGTAAAGTAATTGTAATGTGCACTTAATGACTCTCGATAACCGCCCCAACCACCGCAATGATTGATCGATTGCTTTGGCATGTGGTTTTATGGAGATGCAGGCTCCTTTCATCTTTCTGAGATTGCTGCGAGGAATGCGTCTGACCCCTGTGTTGCGACCATCGTGGCGACGGTGTCGCGTTGACAGCAATGTTGAGGAAGGTAACGGGAAACCACCTCGTCTCTATTTCCCACGAGCGCAATGGACGGGTCAATTGAGACAACGAAGAGCTTAAGTGGACCTCAATGAACGGCATAGAGATGAAGTTGTTCGACGAAGATTTAAGATGATCCCGCGATTTGGATAATAGTGAGCCGAGATTGTCTAAGGACCGATTGTTCAGTCGAGAGCGTACCGATGCGATGATGCGGTGATTCCAGTAATCAGGTCCGGACGACGGGGATCGTTTTTGTACGGTACAAGTTATTGGCTGGTGAGTCGAGTTTGGCTTGGATAGAGAAAGGTAACATAGTTATATTGCCCTTTTCCTCCGTGTCACATTTTAGGATAGGAGGGATAACTTCCTACAAATTTGTCACTATTTTAACCTACATTCCGCAGTCCTCGACTCGTATATCGGTCAGTTGTGTATGTTTTAATTATAGAAAATACGAGAAAACTGCTCTTGAGAAAAAAACGCATGTTCACTCACCAATTATTTCCCCCGACTTTAGAATGGATTCGTGCTTTTCCATAGTGTTTCTGTAATCCATTTTCGTTTACATTCCGAATCTATCAGATTTCTTTTGCCTTTCTGCCGTCTTCCATTTCGGTCTTCTGCGGACCTTGTAAAATGTCGCACTCGTGATTATTGTACCGTCTCCTTTCCATTCTTCCCTTATTTTTTTATTCTTTCTATGTTCTCTTCTGTCCGTGTCCCGCATCTTTTGCTTTTTCTCTTCTCTTGGAGACCGTTGAAGTAATGATTTTTTTATCTGAATACATATCGGTATCTAATTTCTTCATTTGTTACGTTTATCTGCGTCACGTCTGTCTTGATTTTTGTGTTCCACGTCAAATGAGTTTTTTGCTATTGGTCAAATATATCTATTATTACTTTGGTATGTATTTGTCCATCCATTCTCTCCCGCTGTTCAGATCAAGAGAATAAAATTTTGGAAAAAGACTGCAGAACCGACAGGTTTAGAATGTCGTCTTTCCCGCGATCCATTAGAAACCGTATTGGTTGCCAATGTGACTTTGAAGTAGGTTAGTCGACAGGTAGTGTACCTGATTAGTTGATTTTCTCCCTAATGCTGGCGTTTTACTATCCCACGTAGTACTAACACCATGTTTTTCATGTTCCCTGCACGATTCTTGTATCTCGTTTACGTAGTTTCATTACAGATTAATTTAATAGTTTCTGTAGCCCTGGTAACATACCTGTAGTGAAATGCTCGTCGGTGAAATTTACTTGTGCATTATAGTACATGTTGGTGATAACTCACCCCCAGCCAAAAATTCTTGAGGTATTTTGTAGGGTAATATTTAGATGTCCATTGAGAAACTATTACGTAATCTCGAAGAGAAGGTGCTATATTCATATCGCCTGCCTATTCATACATGCAGGCATGCTTGGTTGCCCACCAGTTCTCATCCTCGTCACCCCTTTTGTTGTAATATGCTGCTCTAGCATTTTAACCCTATTACCCCTCAGGTATGTGTTCTTATGCGTTCTCATTTCCCTCAGCTCTCATTCACTCCAGCTTTGATCTATTCCTATTCGTCTCGTTCCGCCATTCATGAATTCGCGGTGGGTGTCTTTTTTTTTTTGGCGAGACCGCTCTTGCCTTTATGTCCGTCCGCGGTCTCCCGCGATGTCATTTCGCGGTGCGGTTTCTCGAGTTGCCTCTCGTCTTTTTAGCGCTCTGAATGGGTGTTGGCGTCTTCGGAATGGACATTATTTTCCTTACTCTCTCTCTCTCTGTCTCTCTCCCCCTTCTCTCTTCTATGCTTATTTCCTTCGTTTATATTTCTGCCGAGTTGGACGATTTGATTGCGTCTGGAAACGAAGTCTTCTCCCCCGTAGCTGACTCAAGTGTCGAATGATACAATAGACGAAAGCGTGTGAGTTGCAGTTTCGCCAGATGCTAGATTCGCGTAGGCATGACGGTTTTGATTTCAAAGGTGGCAATATCGCCTCCTTAATGGCTCTTGGTGATTTAGATGAAAGTGTACTCTTGTATGTGTTGTTGTGATGCTACGCTTGTCCTGTGATTACGAACAAGGCGGCCATAATATAGGATAACAGCTGTTGGTTGATGAGTTGATCTGTACCTACTTCGTCCGTACCGTCGAGGCAGATGGAAAGGGCATTACTTCATCAAACTGATGCCTGACAACCTGAAGCCTTGCAACCGAAATAACAACCATTGTTTATCCCTTCTCTTTCCTTACTTTTCTTTGGGCAGCACGACGGATTAGGCGAATTAGCAGGTGTAGAGCGAGGATATCCACCGCCTCTTTGAAATTTAAAGCAAATAACCCTTGAAACATATTTTGGCTCGTCATTGCTATGGACTCCACTCGATTTCACCTTAGTTTTCACCGGGATTGCGGATTATTATCACTTTACATTCATACACACCAATCACGCCGTTCCCTTCCGGGGTAGGCACAGTCACAAAGTTTCACTCATAAATACATTTTTGTACGCCTAACTCCGCTTCAAAAATTTCCTCCATACTGACATATCCTTGCAAACCTCTCCCGCCTCATTTACCCCTATACACTGCTTCATACACGCCCTCCTGTTTTTAAGACTCCTGATATTCCCCCTCCTAAGAATTTCCTCTACCACATTCAACCGCAACTTTCTCGGCCTACCTCTACCTCTCGCACCATTCATTTCACTCATATATCTGTTTCGTTATTCGCTCTCATCCATTCTCTCAACATGGCCCAACCAACGAAGCACTCTCCTTTCATATATGTCCATTACTGGAGCATCTAACCCACATTCATTTATTATCCACTCCTTCCTGACCCTATCCATCCTACTTTTGCCGCAAACACTCCTCAGATAACTCATATCCACGGCGTTTAGTCTACTCTTATGTTAAACCTGACATACCCATGTTTCACTGCCGTACGAAAAAGTGGGGAGAATGTCACCTTTGCACACGGTGATTATCAATTTCAATAAATAAATAAATCATCAATTTAAACAAATAAAAGACACATGTTATGATGGAGCATATTGAAGATGGAAGTAAATGCTGATTTCTAGTAAGTTATCGATGGGAAACATAGGGGTCATTCCACGTCAGATCAGCAGTGAGTTGACCCTTGGTGTCTCCGATTCGAACCAAAATTTTTGTGTGGGTTCCATCTGGCGATAAATGAAAAAAGTGTAGAAGCGTTTTTGGAAAAAAAAAATTGTTTGGCAGATCTAGAGACGATCAAAGTTTCGACCATTTTGCGCTTAGACCTTTTTTCATTTTGCTATATCTGCTAAGCGAAAATAGCTAGAGAAACGATTGACGTCTTATTTAGTTTGCAAAAGAATGTACAGTAGCAATGTTTAATGTTTATTTTGTAAATACACTTTGTTTCATTGAAATGTTTAAATTTGAACAACAAAAATACAGCCACTTTTAAATTTGAATTTTTTCCCTGTTTGACACTTTAGTCTTTTGTCTTACCTCAGAAACAAGTTTGGTCGTGGGCAGTGCATAAACAACGGAGATATTTAACTTCAAAGATTGGACTACGCCCTCGTTCGCCACGAGGGTTGGCGTTAAAATGATGTGCCGCTGTACTTAGAGAATTTATATCTTGGTCCGTGTAAATGCTAGTGCAATACATTATACACCAATTTTAAGAAAATTTTATTTTAATTTCATCAATATTTTTATTATATAATCTAACAAAAAATGGAGACACATTACTGCAATAATCGACACCGCACTACCTATACTTTGCAGTTTTGTCAACTTCATGAACTTTGTAACTCAGCCTTGGAATGACTGCGAAATCTACAGCATTGACTTCTCACCAAAGGTTGCGAGAGGTGATAAAGATACAAAATGGCAAGCGATAATTTTTAAAACGCATATTTTGTTGTTAATGAAAGAAAATGTTTAAACATTATCCAGTCCTACAATTCGCACAGAATCAAAAAATTAAAGACAAGGAAAAACTTATTAACTCTCTCTATACACCTTGCCCAGAGGCTCACCGTGGAAGAGGACGCATGGGTAGCTTAAGAGCACTCGGCGCGAAATCGAGGGATCTGGGTTCGATTCCTAGTCCAGGTGAATTATTTTTCCACTGTGAATTTAACACAATTGCATTTAGACAGGGCAATTCTGCATTTTATGTCCCTACTTCTGAAGCTATTTTCCTGGAAAAGACCACCCAGACAAGTATGGCGTGCTTTAGAGCTCTATGAGACATACTACTCCCCGTACGTTCGCCCCGTTTGCTTTTTTTCTCGATCCAGCCCTCCGTACAGTCGCTCTCTTGTTGTCCTTTTAAGTCCAGTGTTTGTGATTGTTATATCTCGTGTCACTCGTGAGGAAAGTCCACGTTTCTGAGCAGGGTTTCACAGTCAGTTTTGGGAATCATCGCTTTTATCCTTGCTGAGCGATCACCCCACCATGCAAACACGTGGTTCTTCGACTGGAACGCCTCTCTGTTTTATTTTCTGAGGTTTTTTTTCGTTATACCCCATTTTAGAGGCATAATTGTACCCTTTTCCAGAAAACTCAGAAGTGGAGTTATTCATCGTATGCTCCATTATTTTCAAAAAACTGGTTTAACTGGTTTTAAAACTCTAGGCAGTTATCCCGTCTCCTGACTATTTCCTGGAATTCAATAAAAATTTATTTCTATGTACCATTAGCGTCAATCAATAGGTTTAGCTTTAAAACAGGGTATTCAACGTAAATTATTCACTTTCAAGGAGTCCATTTCTTTTGCCTGTCTTGGAATTACACCTAATAGCTGCACATTTATTTATTGGCCATCCATTATTTAAATTCATCAGGCTTTCTCTAGCGAAATTAATGAAATTTCAGGACATGTTCCCATTTCATGTTCAAGTGAACGTACTTCTTTGTACGTATTCCTCTGATGTACACATAACATTGTTGTCATTTCACGAGTACTTCAGAAGGATTTATTAGGTCATAATTAAAATGTTATGATTGGGCGTGGCGGCCATACAACCTTGTAAGTCCTGGAAAGACTGACTTCGTTGCCCGGGATCCAGGACTTGAGAATAATCTGCATCGAATCTCCTTTGTTCATCCATAGTAGGTAAGAGAGAAAGAGAAGGAAATTCAGAAGTTAAAGTATATTTTGCGTTTACTTTCAAAGCCTAAATATTGCAGTTGGGATGCAGTCAACATGGGATGTTAAAGTACTTCTTGAATAACTTTAGGGACTCCCAGTGAGAAAGCCAAATGACGAACGAAAATGCAATTTATTCGGCTGTCATTTTTTTCTAATCCTGGTTTCTCACGCGCAGTCCTTTCTAATGTCAGACTGTATTCCCGGATTCCGCTTTCGTTTGGTCAGCCTGCTAACTGCTGCATTACTTATAAAATCGTTTCATGTTATTCCATTGTATTTTAAAGGTGCATGTTTTCCCTCACACATTTTTGCGTTGATAACGACCTTTTTTTTAAGTCTAATCAACTTTAAATTTCATCTGCTGTCCTAAAATGTATAATTGTAATGTTTGACAGTCCTTGTATTATCTCTGGAAAAGGCTAGAAAATAGGTGAATAACCGTAGAATTTAACTGGAGAGAGTCAGGAGTTGAGTGTCTTTAAGTGCATTTTTTATAGTTAACCCTGGTGTCATTTTTATACCGAATAGCCTGATTTTTAGTCTTCACATCCGTCTTTTGTAGTGGTATCGAAATTCAAGAAAATTTCTTTATGGAGGTTTCCTTTGCTCCAGTCCTGACTATTGGTCAACAGATTTAAGCTGTCCGTTTTTGGCAGCTGGCTATGGAAAGGATTTCGCACTATGCAGTTTACTTCCTCAGACTACACCACTTGTTTGAAAGTCTGAGATTCATCTTTCGGGTATTTTTTAGGAGAATTGCTGTCTCACAATTAATCTTTAATGTAGGTTGATTTAGATCGCTGTATACGCACACCATGGTTAAACTTACTTATTAAATTAACTTTAATTATTATTAAATAAAAACTTACTATCCATTTATTATATTGAACTCTGCATTTATCCGTCTCCATCCTTGGGTGGAGTAATCGTAAATCCCTCAGAAATGTCAATTATCTTGTAGTTACCTTAACTTCAGATATAACGTGGGAAACACTTGCACATCATTAAAAGAAACTAGGATTCGTCAAGCGTATAATTGGAAGATTCTGGAATGAAAAAGTCAAATAAATGTGCTACTTAGGTCTGGTTATGCCACACCTCGAATCCGCCACGAGCATTCGGGACTCTGGACAGAAAGATTTCACAAAAAAATAAATTCAGTACAAAGGAAAGCTGCGAGCTTCGTTAAATACTGCATCGAGCGAACACACAGTATTTCTCAGCTTTTTGAGGGATTAAAGTGAGAGCCCCTGGAGACTCGGAGGTTTCAAGCTAGGCTTAGTTTGCTTGAGAAATTCAGATGTTTCTGGGTGACTCAGGGAATATAATCATGACGCCACACTGCATATCTAGGTCCGACAGAAGTAATCAAATGAGAGAGATACATTTCCGAACAGATAGGTACCAAAATTCGTTCTTTCAACGCACAATAAGTGGCTATAGTAAAACCGGTGCTCCACTTAAAACAATCACGTATTACACTTCATCATTTCACCTCCGAAAACACCTTTTTATTCACCTTCGCACGGCTGGTGTCCAAACACTCACTGCCCAACGCCCATGCGGCGGTTGGAGGGTCATATTTTGATGTAGATGAAGCTCTTAGGATGCAGAAATAAATGTCCGAAACTTTGGCGAAAAGAGGTGTTTGAATTCATTTATAAAAACGAGACCAAATGAACTGAAGTGAGACCAAGTGAATAAATGGAATACGAATGCAATGGTAGTACGAACAAATATGGAGGAAATTTAAACCAAATACGAATTGATCCGGTGGAACAAATTTGTTATCTTGGCAGTATAATCACTCGGGACAATATATGCTTAATGGAAGTGAAGAGATGGATTTCTTTGGCAAAACAAGCTCTTATGACTATCAGAAAAATATTTTCACCAGCTAACACATGAATATAAACGTCAGAAAATGCTTTGCAAAAACATTTATTTGGAGTACACTGCTGTGTGGTAGTGAAAGTTGGACTAAGGGAAAATTAGAAAGGGGTAGACTTGAAGCTGATGAAATGTGGATATGGCGGAAGATGGCAAGGACAAGCTGGATGGAAAGAAAATCAAATATTATGGAAGTTTTAATGGAAGTACAAGAATAGAGAAGGTTATCAACGGAAATGGAGAAGAGAAAAATCAAATTTATAGGACATGTCATCAGACACAATGCATTCTTAACCAACATTATTGAAGGCAAAGTCCTAGGAAAGAAAGGAAGAGGACGGCCAAGGAAGAAGTATTTGGACGAGATTCAGAAGAGGATAGGATGCAGCGACTACGTGGCATTGAAACGAACAGCAAGTGACAGAAAAGAGTGGTTTCATCGACAAGGCATCAGCCTATAGGAAATATATGTAAGCGAGTCCAGTCCTCCAGAATAACGATATAATTTAAGATTCGATCAAGCACCGAGTATCTTTGGACTAATATTCTGTCCTTCGCATCTTCTTCTCCTTGTCCTTGTTCTTCGTTCGTCATCACAGACGCTTCCGTACTCCCCCCTGAGCCACTTGCCGTCTGGCGCCCCGTAATCTTTTCCTTATCATTCTCATACTTCTCCGGTTGCTAAGAGGGAGTTTTCTTACTCATTATATTTCAACTCCTACGCAGTGACCCATGTAGAATTGCGCTGTGCATATTACATTTACCTGCTGAAACAACATATTGTTTCCGTGCTTATTTTATCCAGGTGAAATTTCACTGTGATTTTGTATCTTTAAGATATCAAGCTTAGCTGCCCTTGCAGATTTCCAGAGACGTAGTCTGTATTTTACACATGCAAAGGTGTACTCTTCCTCACATGATTGTATGACTATGAAACCTGGCTTTCCTTGGGTAAGCCTAAGTGAAGGCTAATTGCAGTGATAACTTAAATAAAACTCGGATCAACTTTGTGTAGTTCCATGTCCATTGGTAACAATAACTTTTACCCTCCACTGGTCAGTTCACAGGTCAGTAATTTATTGCACAATCCGGATTTCGATGCCTGGCATAATCTTCTGGTGCTCGCTGACAGAATGACAGACGTCAGTGAGCATCTGAAAATGCTGCCAGCCGTCGAAATCCGGGTTGTACAATGAATTACTGATCTGTGAACTGACCAGTGGAGTGTTAAAGATTTTTTTGCTCATCACTATTTGCAGTGGTTGTTGGATACCTTGGAAGTGTTTGATTTGAGGAAGAGGGATTGAATTGGAAATGATTGGGGTGTTGAATAATATGTGGAATGGATGCTCTGGTAATGGAAGCCTGTGACAGGAGCGTTGTTCGTTTGTTTGCCCTGGTTGCGAAAGTGGACGATAGTCGAAAAACAAAACAGATTTGTGATATAGTGGATAGAATGGTGTGAGAGAAGAGAGTCGGCCGAGTAAGTCATAGGAGAATGTCATAGTAGATAGTCTAGAACAGGGTTTTCCACACTTTTTCTCTATGAAGTGTTTTCTCTTATGAAGTCCCCACTTCGAGGGTCTTCGAATTTTGACGGAGTGCCTTGTATAATTTGAAGGGTAGGTAATGACACATGATCAATATAACTTTGTTATTATTATTTTTCGCGGGGCACTTTCTATCTTCCCGTGGAGCCCAGTTTGGGGAACCCTGGTCTAGAGAAAAGCGATATTAGAAGTCTCATCGTGTATCCAGAAATGCGTGGCTGTGAGGTAAACAAAGTTATGCTAGAATAGGGCGGAATATCGACGAAAATCATTGGAATAGGTAGCAAGTGCTCCGCGAAAAAATATCCGTAACAAAGTTTTATTGATTATGAATCGTTACCTACCCTTCAAATGGTTTGAAAGAAATTATTGTAACCAAGTTTTCCTTAAGCCAAAAATCATGCTGTTTTGACTGAGCCTACCTCGAAAGGGAACCCCTTGATGAGTGTGTATGTACCTACTTATATTTTACCTTGTGGCATTAATTATTGTAATTTTGCGCATTTTAGATGTCAAGCTTGACTGGATAATGAAACAAATTTTGTAATGTCCACTTAGTTTTTTATTAGTACTACGCGTTTCAACGATTACATCGTCATCATCAGGTACAAACGATGTGATTGTTGAAACGCGTAGAACTAATAAAAAACCAAGTGGACATTACAAAGTTTCTTTCATTATTCAGAAATTATGTTCCACAACATCTCGCCAGGTATCGTTGAGTATATTAGCTTGACTGGGCTTGCATTTTACTCACGTATTCATGAAGTGGTCCAACATCCATGACAACACTTCAGTCACATGTGGCACGTGGGTAAATGTGAGCGCTAGAGTCCTGCTGCAAGCGGAATCTTATATAATGATAATAATTATATGTACTTGTGCGTAATTTCCATAGTTACATGCTTGAACAACTGTTTACTGAGAATTGCTTGCAAATGAAATATGGAATGAGTTGACCCTGCTGCATTTTCCGAGACTTTTCTCCATCTTCACTGGCACATATCAATTAGAACATTGCTATTTGCTGTTTCGTATTGTGTGCCCGTCATGTTCATGCATACGTAATTCTTCTGTGTGACGTCCCTTCCTATGTTTTTAATGACCTTTAATAGTCTTCTTCGGCAATTCTTTATATCCCTTAGTTATTCTTTTTTGTTTCGAACAATACTTTTTCTAATTTTATTTCGGCCTTTTTTTTACTCTATATTCACCTCCCATGTGTACCTAGAGACTCGTAGGCTACACGCTAGGTTTAGTTTGCTTGAGGAATTAAGAAGGGGTGTGTTTTAGGGCGAGACAGAGAATATGGTTTTGACGCCACACTACATTCCTAGGTCCAAAATAAGCGATAAAATTAAAGAAATATATTGTCGAACAGATTGGTACAAAAATTCGTTCTTTCCACGACCAAGTGACCACAATGAAAACGGAGCTCAAATTAAAACACAACCATTACACACTTCACTGTTTCCCCTCCCAAAACCTTATCTTTTACATATTTACACGGCTGTTGTCCTAACATCCCCTGAATCTCACCCGTCTTCATCTACATAATTTCTTTGGTCTTAACATAATTTCATAATCTTTGATGCAATAACTATTCCCCGCAATAGTTATTGCATCAAAACACATAAGGGAAATAACTAGTGTATCAAACCGTAGATTAGGATTCTTAAAAAGGGTTCTAGGCAAATGCGATGAGAGAGTACGAGAAAGAAGCTATTTTACCCTTGTCAGGCCTCATTTAGAATATGCCGCTTGTATATGGGATCCGTACGAGGAAGGTATGATTAAAGAATTAGAGCGTGTGCAAAGGAGATTCGCTAGGTTTGTTAAAGGCAGTTATGATAATTGTATAAGTGTTACGAGTTTAATAGAAGAACTAGGATGGAAATTACTATCAGAACGCAGGCTAAAATTTAGGTTAAACCTTTTATGTAAGTTCGAAACCGATTTGTTCACAGATGACGTTAGATATATATTAAGAACCCCTGCGTATTATGCTAGGTTTGACCATATTAACAAAATTAGAGAGATAGATTGTCGTACCGATAGATTTAAAATGTCATTTTTCCCGCGAACCATAAGAGAGAACAATAGGCAGCGTAGCAAAGGGATAGGTAGGTGAAATATACTTTGTAAGAGTAGTCTGTAGTGCATGATGCATGTAATAACAACCAATAATCCCTTTCTTATTATGTATATACTAACCACCTAGCTGCATGTGACCCTGATCTCTAGCATGCCTCCCTTAAATATCCTAGTTGCATGTCAATAGTGCGTGTTTTGTGATCTTCACCCTCTGCCACACACCCTCGTGGTGGCTCGAAGGGTATTACGTAGATGTAGATGTACATAAAACCCCGCGAGCTGCCGCATGGGCGTGTGGTAGGGGGTGTTAGGTTACCAGCCGTGTAAAGGTGTAAGGTTTTGGAGATGAAATGGTGACATGTATTGTAGGAGTGTATTTAGTGGACTGACTTTTATTGTGGTCGCTTATTGTTCGCGGAAAGAACCAGTTTTTGTGCCTATCTTTTCGGCAGTGTAACTCTCTTATTTTATCGCATTTATCAGCCCTAGAGATGTAGTGAGGAGTCATGATAATTTTCTCTGTGTCGCTGTGAAAAATATCAGTTCTGAATTTATCAACCAATCTAATCCTAGCGTGTAGCCTCCGAGTCTCTAGGGACTCCCATCTTAGTCCCTCTAAAATTTGTTAGACACCAAATGTACGCTCGTAGCAGTTTTTAACGAAGCGAGCTGCTTTGTTTTGTATTTTATTAATTTATTTGGTTAAATCTATTTGACCAGGGTCCCAAGCGCTCGAGGCGTATTAGAGGTGAGGCCTAACCAATGCGAAGTAGCATCTCTCTTTGACTTTTTCATCCGAGTGCCTTTCTTGTTACACGTTTATCAAAACCTAGTTTCTTTAATGCTGTGCCACATGTTCTGTATATGTAATCCCCACGATATATCAGAAGTAACCCATGCGGCGGTTCGGAGGATATTGTGTAGATGTACCCTATACACAGTCTCTAGTCCTGGTGTTTTATACGTGTGGAGAAGCGGGCGATTGACTGCACGGCAAGGCTCCTCGGATGAAAGTGGATCGGGTCGTGACGTGCCTCGTTCGTCCACCCAATTTTTTTAGAAATTTCGCGAGTGGGTAACTTTAATGAATGAAGCTTTCGATCTTGGCAGAGATAAGCGTCTTTTAGAGGATCAATGTCTCGACTGATGATGTGAGCGGCACTTCAAGCCATCGCGAATTTTCCAATCGTGCTGTTATTTTGCCGTCTAATCCGATGCGAAAGTGGGCCGTTGGCTCGCCGGCCTCGCCGACAAAATGGACCATAATGACTAAAATACTATCGTTCGGTGATTTTGGTAGTTGAAGGAACGTGGCCGAAAACTTTCAAGTAATTGACCCCTATTAAGAATACGTGGGTAGTTTTTAGATGATACGAGGAATTTTTTTTTCTTTTTATTTTGAGCCCGTGTTGGAAATGTTTTGGAGGCGAGAGATCTGCCTCATCGTCATGATGGCCTTCGTTTGGATTTCGACAGTGGTATAGACATTTTAAGTTGAATCCCGATCCAATTGTGTGTCATGTGGAGAGTGCTTCAGGCACGTACATCACCCTGACCAGGGCCCGCACCAATGTTGGACAACTCTGGTAGTCTCGCCCGGGGCGCGAAAGTACGCTGCCTAATGCGGTGTCCTGCAAGCAATATTATAAGAGAGCAAATGGAATTATTCGCTACGCCATCTATCGAAATCATAATTATCAGGTCCTAGTGGCAGCTTCTAATGTCTCTTACTCTTAGCGAAAAAAAAAGACTTTTTAAACTGTCCGTTCTGCAGCCTTCTTTCCTACAACGTTTTGCTTTTGATGCTATCTTCCTTAGGACGTAGAGCTTCGTAAAATATTCCTGCATCAACATATTACCCTTCGGACCGTCTAAGGGCGTTTGGCAAGAGGTGAATTATCACCAACATGCACTGCAGTGCAGAATTTTAACTCTCGCCTACATGCACCACACTATACGCATGCTACAAATGCTACAGGAACTATTAAAGTATAGTGTAATGCAACTACGGCAACGAAATCCAAGAGTCATGCAGGGAACATGAATGACGTCGTCAGAAAAAGATCGGAATGGGAATTAATTTTTAACTTTAATATTTCTCATGACTAACGAACTCTATTCTAGTCGTTCTCCTGAAGACTACTGTATGCGACGGAATGATAGGGACTCCCATCCTACTCTGTGGCTTTTGGTTTTTAACACTGATGAAATAATCTTGACGGCCTTTTCCTTATCCTGCCGATCCTGCTTGCGCGCGTTTAAACTCGGCACTCAGTGAAACTTGTAGCAATAAAGTATTCACTTGGTTGTCCAATTATATTTCATCGTTTCATATGATTCAAGCGAGTAATATTTTCACGATGGAGTAATTCCAGCAAGTTATCGCCACCCAGTCCAAATGCTGTCAGAGTGTGTAAGTTCAACGCAGGGCAATGGGTTTATCTCGTGCCGACGTACGTCATAGTATGGCTTTATATAATAATATAATATTTATTGCTCATCACAAGTAGGCATACATTAATCTTTTACAACATGAGTAATATTAGGTAGCCTAAACGGAGGACCTGTATTGGATTCTATCTTGATGTGCTTTGAGTTTCATATCCCAATTTTACCCTTACCGTGTCTCAAACTGAAATTCGCAAAACTATGACTTATCCACAGACTTATTTCCACAGGGGTCTATTTTGGGTCCGCTGTTGTTTAAAATTTATGTAAATTATATGAAAAATTTTATGAAACATTGTAAGCTCTTACAGTATGCTGATGATACCATGCTATTAGTGGGACATAAGAATTCTGAGATGGCTGAGCTAATGTCACAAGAAGATTTTGCTAACTTCTTGGTCTCACGATAGAAGGCTGGTATTAAGTACAAAAAAGACTGTTACTATGAATATTCACTCGCCATACAACGCTATACAACGTGATGTAAATATCCTCTGTCATTCTTGTGATTGTTCAAGAATAATGTCACTTAAAGGTAATTGTAACAGACTTAAAAATGTGTCACAATTTACATATCTTCGGTTGACAGTTGATTACCTCTTTCAGTGGGATATCCACATAATGAATCTCAGTAGAGAGTTGAGATATATTGTAATGAGACTAGAATACCAATCATCTATTACCCATGAATTGTAGGAGAATCTTGCTTTTTCGCTGTTTGAATCCCTTATTAGATATGGTATTGAAGTTTGGGGCTTTTCATCACAATACCAAACGAGCAGAGTCAATACACTACAAAAGAATTTACTAACAATTATTACCTATGGGAATACTTTACTATATCTTACGTTGTAAGTACAAGGACAAGGGAGCCTACCTGACTGCCTTAAATAATGTGAATGCAAAAGAAACTTTTTTGTTGTGCCTAAAATTGATAGTAAATATGGTGAACGTGATAGGCAGTATATTCTCCCGAAGTTATTGAATAAATATTTTGGAGAATTGGAGAAAGAAACGGAAGAAAATGTAATTAGTTTAAAAAATTGTGAAAAGGATTTTACAGAGACAAATGTTGACGGAATTGTAAAAGACTATTTTTTAGCAAGGTGTATTTCTATTGTTGTTGTTTTTTCCGTTATTTTTACTCTCATTTTTTTTAGCAAGGTACATTTCTGTTGATGTTTTCTTAAGTATATGAGCCTGAGCTGCTATAGTTTGCTGATAAAGTAGAAAGAATTATATGATTATGTTTAAGTTTACATATGTCCCGTCGACAGCCATGTACCTGACGAATTATCGATGCTAAATTGATGAAAAATAAAATAAATGAAATCGTAGATTTGTCGTAGTTTTGCACTCGTGCGTATCCCCTCCGCATCGTCCAGTGTTTTGCCTATCCGAAGTGGGCTCAATCTATATTACCTGCGTAAATGGAGGCTGTATTGTAGTATTTTAAACATCTTCTTTCCTTCTCCGAATGGAACTCCTTCTAATGGCAATTTATAACCAGACTTTTATTCCTGGTTCAATATTATCTCATAATTGTCCAAGAGAACTAAAGATTCAGCTTTGTCCACATCTCTCCCGCATGCTGCATCGTGTAAGGTTATCCCTTCCGATTTGACGGTCGTCTTACAAGAAATTGTCTAGGGTCATAATTGGGAGATGCGGGTCCTCAAGATATCCGTCAGTTTCGCTCCGATGATTCTTTCAGCGGTCATTGTGCCACACGAAGCTGCTGGTCGGCCCTCTTCACGGCCGGCTTGCCAAAGACGTTCGGACAAGTTGGTTGCGTGGCATTTTGGTGGGAAGATTTCTCGAGCATGCTCCTTTAAGATTTTTTTTACCCCTTTTTCATTCCATGCGCCCACCGAATACCGGTGTCTGCGAATAAAGTCATGACCGAGGGAACATCCGTGGTCAGCATCGAATTTCTGCTCTTAAATTTAGATTTTCCGTCCCCCGCTTCGAAACAGTCATTTTTTTTATTCCAGGGGAAGATGAAAGCAAGCGTTTCTGCTCGAGAATTCTCCCTCTTTCTTATTTTAGTTGTCTGAAACGGGTTTCCTGACTGACCGAGGCTTTTTTTTACCTTCAGTGTTAAGGGGTGATAAACACTACCTCACCATGGGTAAGAAATGGCGATCCGTGGTAGCCCCAGGACACAGTTTGCCAAATATTCCGCATCCGGTGTGGTTTGGGGGGACCATTACCTCAGGAAATATGCCAATGTAGATTTAAAGCAAGTTTGTTTTGTCTGGTTATGCCTTGGAGTCACGACATTCGTACAGTTGAATGATGGAAGATGATTTATTGCATACTTTTTTGATGGTTGTCCCTGAAGAAGTCATCTGAAATTTTTCTTCCATCTGTGACGTGATGATGGGTGTCATTTTCTTGTGAATCTCGGAACATCTTAATAATGAGGACTTTCTCGGAAAACTTCACGCGAAAAATATAGCGGACTCGTGTCGATTATAATATCATCTGTGAGATTTTTTTTCTGAAGACACCCATCACGCCGTTCACTTTTGGGGCAAGTAAAAAAATTGTCGGTGTTACGCCTAGGAAGCCGGCTCACATTGGATACTTCCTGACACAACGCCCTATTATTGCATTACTTCTTTCTCTTCTGTTACCTTCATGCTGTGATTCTTAATTGCTCTCTTGTTGCTAAGAGTCCTAATATTCCTCATCTATAAATCCGGAGAACTAACACTAAAATGGATGATTCCGAAAACAATTACTGTCAATATTGAAACATTCCCTTGGAGAGCACAATCAGTTTGCAAAGTTTCCGGGAAACTCTTCAAGTGGAGGTTCTGAAGAAAGGTATTACCGTATTTTTCACTTTCGAGCACCTTAATTTTGCTTCAAAGTGAAATAATCATCATATTCACTCAGAAATTGATACTGTTTTACTGCAAAATCATGTCCTTTGTGGGTGAAACGAATTGTGGATCACTAAGCAAAGAAAAAATATGTTTTCACAATATTATTTGACTGCCAACTTCGACTTAAAGATACATTATTCAGGAACGGAATTGTGTCCATTTATGTATATTTATCATTTAAATAAAAATCAATTCCCATACCCCTGACGTAGGTATACTTCTTTTCCGCCTTCTTTTCCCCCCTCCCCACTTTTTTGCCAGTTTTGCGGAACAAATACTGGATTCATTTTTGTTTTGGAGCGCTTTCAAAAATATTTTTTAAATGTATGTGTGTTTTTTAGTTGTATTAGTAAGAAATATTTTAGTACATATCAATTATACCACTAGTATTAAACAATTTAAATTAATTACAACGGCGGATTATCACCCATTTTTTTCGTAATGTACTCACAAACTCTTTAGTTGACGCGGAAAGTTGCTAATATATTCACATCATGTTAAAGAGTGGATTCTCTTCTATATTCTGAAAATATAAATTCTAGCTCCAACTTGCCCGGCGAGTAGGGGTGGCACTCTTGGCGAAGCAAAAGTAGGGAGTGGATGCGATGCCAATAGGTTTTTGAAGTTTTTCCGGGATCTTTCGCTTCAAAGTGAAACCATCATCATATTCACCCACCAGTATATATTGCTTTAGAACAAAACCATGTTCTTGGAGGGTAAAAGGAATTGCGAATCGCTAGATATGGACAAAATATATGTCTTCACGAAATTAATAGACTACCAACGTATAAGTCTCTCATAGAAAAAAATATTCATAGACGGAATTGTGAATGCATGTAAATAAATATGTTTATTAATTACTAGCGGAAGGTACCCGTTAAAATTTACTGAGTGTGGCTAAAAATATTGAACTTATATTATAAGAAAAACACAAAGCCTGAAAAATACTGTCAGCGTGGTCATTTGAGGATCAAATCTCTGTTTGTCAAGGAAATATGCTATTGTTTTTTCAGAGAAAAATGTGAGACTTCTCAGGTAAAAATACTATTTTCATACAAATGCGAAGCGTAAAAGAAAATCGATTGAAAGAATTGGGAATCTCAATTAATCAGCCATCAAATTAAAAAATCCCAGCCATCTATCTTGGGTGAAATTACTTTTAAAAAGCAAAAAAATGAAACCACTGCACCGAACCTAATGCTCAGCCTGGACCACCACGGGAGCCTTCGGGGGCCTTGAGGGCTTTTGAATATAGCCTAAGTTACAACCGGATATATTTTATATCTACATGCCAAATTTCAATTCAATCAGTCCAGTAGTTGTTGTGTGATGGAGCTACAGACAGATAGACAGACACCATTACGTTTTTATATATTAGTAAAGATATTGTAACTAACCCCTCTATCTCTGACGTAAGTGTAATTATTTTCCACAATCCCTCCCTTTTCACTCTCATCTGGAACGACCCTACTCACGAGTTTAATAGAAGAACAAGCATGGGAATTACTATCAGAACGCAGGCTAAAATATAGGTTAAACCTTTTAAGTAAGTTCGAAACCGATTTGTTCACAGATGACGTTAGATATATATTAAGAACCCCTGCGTATTATGCTAGGTTTGATCATATTAACAAGATTAGAGAGATAGATTGTCGTGCCGATAGATTTAAAATGTCATTTTTCCCGCCTACCATAAGAGAGAACAATAGGCAGCGTAGCAAAGGTATAGGTAGGTGAAATATAGTTCGAGTAATCTGTAGTGCATGATGCATGTAATTACAACCAATAATTCCTTCCTTATTATGTAGGTACTAACCATGTGACCCTATTATCTAGCATGCCTTCATTGAATATCCTAGTTGCATGTAAATAGTGCATGTTTGGTGATCTTCACCCCCTGCCACACACCCTCGTGATGGCTCGCAGGGTATTACGTAGATGTACACGAAGTTTTCCGCAACTATCCCGCCTCCCATCATCTCCAGTTTCCTTCCCTTCGACCTCCATTATAGCCCCTCAACGCTCCTCGTCTCATAGTTTGGGGATTCATGTATACAACTAGAAGATGCTGCCCGTTATATTTTAGTGGGAAGGAGAAAAATAATATTGCATACTTTTAAAAGAAACCTCCCAACGCTATATTCAAAATACATATGCTACGTAGCAATTAGTAAACACGCAAGTAGAGTAAATTCGATGGTGACAGGCTTCACTTTGTGAAAATACATTTGAATAAATTCCAAAATTACTCTGTACTTTTTCATAGGTTTTTATTCTTGGTTGACTGGTTTCGTCGCATAGGCCATCGACAGTAGTAAATTCTTCTTCTAATCTAATAGTAGTTCTTAATTTACTTTGGAGCTGCAGTATAGATATTGAATAGAATTAATGATACGAGAATTCACCTGATGATGTCGCCTATGCAACGAAACCGGTCGACCAAGAATAAAAATCTGTGAATAAGTACCGGCTAATTTTGAAATTTATTCAACGTAAGTAGAGGTTGATGTAAAAGCACCCCAGCTGATATCTCGCCACGATTCTGTTGCGCTGATAATTTAATATGAGACATATGTGCCTTGGGCATTAATTGTAATTTAATATCTATGCTGCGGTTCCCAAGTTAATAAAAACCTCTATATAGTTTGAAGAGAAATTTATCATTGGTGACATAGATCAGCAATATTCGATTTTCTTGCCCAAAACTCCAATTTTTGGTCAAAAGAAGCGTATGGGAAACTTGAGTAAAAGAATTATGCGCTCAATATTTTTCATAAGCATAATATGAAATATTCCAGGCTCTTATCATGGGCGCTAGGAAAGAAAAAAAAATTACCCCTGCGCCGAATCCCATGTTTTTCTTCCGGGAGTAATCTACAACCACCGTACGACTCTTTTTGGAGCCATAGAAACCTCAGGGCCATTTGAATGTAGACTTATGACACTCTTTGTTGCTATGAAACGTGTGCCGAATTCGTCCAGGGTTTTGCTAGTTTGTTACGTTCAAAAAAACAGAATCTCAAATTTATAGGTATGAATGATTGTTTGTCATTACCTACTGTGCGTAATGGTGTAACCTCTGTGACCTGCCACGAAAATGCATTGTTTATTCATCTAATGACCATGAATATTTACTGATTGACCCTGAAACAGTGAAAAAGTCATCAATTTTTGGATACAGTAGAGGTATACCTTTTGTTTTGCACTATAGTAATTTTTTCGAAGGGGGTCTACGGTTTCTATTTTCCTTGCCACTGTGGGCAGTAGCTTCATACTGTATAGCTTCCGTTCCTCCCTCCGAGGGGTACGCAACTTCAAAAATAAGGGTACACCGCATTTCCATTTCAGCCATTTTTATCCATTTCTAACCATTTCCATCTATTTCTGTCCATTTCCGACCATTTCTATCCATTTCTGCCCATTTCTAACCATATTAGTCCATTTCTAACCATTTCTGTCTATTTTTATCCATTTCTATCCATTTATGTCCATTTCGCAACCATTTCTCAACAAGCGTACACCATTTCTCAGAGTTGCATTCCCCTCGCCTCCCTCATACCTTCAGGCGTGAGCGACTCGACGACCCCCGGAGCCCGGCACGTTGGCGGACGGGGCGCCGCCGCGTTTGGCTCCCGCCGAGAGGCTTGGCCGTTGCCCTTGTTCCCTCCTACCGGCCGGCCGGCCTCCCATCCTCTCCCTCAAGGACACCGCCGAGCAGTCACCGCACCGCGGGCGCACGGACTCCTTTGGTCCAGACCTCTTTCTCTCCGAGCACTCGCTCACTCCTCTCGTCCTTCCCCCGTCTCCTCCTTCTACTCCGGGCTCTTCCCACGCCCCGCCACCCAATGTAGTTGCTTCCCTCCTCCCTCCCTCCCCTTCGTGTAGAGGGACATAGGTTGGGAAGAAAGGGAGGCCGAGAAAAAGAAGAGGGTGAGAGATTTCATTGAGATTTGTGGGCATCGGCGGCGGGCGGCCAAGAGGGCCGTTCCTCAGTCGACCCTGACACACCCCTTTCGAACTCGGGTCCACCCTTACAACTCCCCTTTTTTTCCTTTTACTTTTTTATTTCAGCTTGGCGCGGTATTGTTTGTTTTTCGGTTTGTTTCAAGGAAAGTTCATTTCGGGCTACGGCGCTCAGTGGGCGTGGAAATCGAAACAAGCTGGCCAAAATCCTAATTTTTTTAAACTTTTTTTTGCGTTTTAAAAATGAATAGTGTGCTTTTAGAATGTCCATGGGTTGAAAAACCCGTACTAGTTTTATTTTTGGCGTTTCTGTTTGATCAGCAGAAGAGGTTGAAGTTGGGGAATAAATGTCAGTAACCAACAATGTCCGTTTTGCGTGGAAAATACTGGACTCCTTCTTGTTTTGTAGTGTAATGCTGTTAATTATGACATCATCAAAAATATTTTTAAATGAGTGTATTTGTTTTCGGTTGCATAAGTAAGAAATATTTTTAATTCATATTATTTTACCATTAATATTAAACAATTCAAAATTTTCTAATTACACCCATTTTTTTACATAATGTGGGCAAAACATCTACTGAGATATTCTTACTAAAGAGTGAAGTCTCTACTGCGTTCTTAAAAACAAAAATCTTGTCCCAACTTTCCCAGCGTCAGGGGAAGAGCAAATTATGAATCAAAGGGTAGCTGAAGCAAAAGAGGTATCCAAGGATAATGGTAGGGTGGGCTGGTCCATATTGGACAGGGTGGTATGGATGAAATTATTGAAGCGGGCAGCCTTATCACCAAGATTTAAAGATTTTTGACTGATTAAAGCCCGAAAGGGAACAGCGTGACGGATGTGTATATAATTGTTAACCATTTCCCATAATTCAAATATTTTCCCTTGCCTGTTGAACACTTTTAGAGCATTATCTGGGTGTTCAGTAAAAGTATCTGTACTTTCAAAACCTGTACCTCTTGTATTACCTAATTTAATTTTATCCAGCAGTACCGAAAGAGAAAAATATTACTTTGTGGTATCGAATATATAGGTACCTATATTTTCAGCCCATTCCTAGCTAGCACCGCTGAGTTACGCATCATTGGACTGGCAGAGTAGGTGCGGTCTTTCTCTCTCTCTTCCAAGGTAGTACTAGCGAAGCAGAAGTAAGGGCAGGGTGCGAAAAACTGTCGGGTTGGGAAAAATCCTGTTTGTAGGGTTTTATTAAGGTGGGGGATGGATTCATCGCATTCCCAGAGAATATTCAGGAGGACATCGCCTGTTTGGTAGAAACTACATTTGAAACATTCCAAGTGTTTGGAGCGAGATGGTTTTTGTTCATGACCGAGGTCATTTTGGAATTTTAGTTTTTTTTTTAAATTTCAGTATACTTAAGAACCTTTGAGTAAATATTGTAATATTGATGGCACATAAGTATTGTTTCACTGGATTGAAATTCTCAGTTATTAATTTAATATGCGAGATTATTACTTGACTCATTTTTGCACGCTGTAATGTGAAATAGACTTAACAAATGAAGATTTGTTTTATTCTCCAAAATATTTCTGCGTTGAGTCATTCATTTATGTTAAAACTTAGTTTAAAATTTTTCTTATCTCACGCTGCTCAATTTATGGCGATATATTCAATTTAAAAATCCTTTATTTCTTGAATAAATCCTTCTGAGACCATCCCATACTATTGGATTGGATATTTGGGGAGGCGACCGACGGCTAAGGTCATTTGCGCCGTGGGGGATAGGTAAGGGGGGAAGGTTGGATGGAAACCCGGCGTCGGTATTAGCCTGCTCATAGCGAAAGGCGCCAAGGGGGCCACGGCTTAACGTCTCATCCGACAGACGGAGTATTGTTCTTGAAGTACCCTCCACATGACACTCAAGTAGGGATCGAGTTTCCTCTGAAAAACATCCGCCTCTGCAAGGA